>OX376360.1:10098469-12498469 GCA_947369235.1 Udea olivalis
GCTATTTTTGACAGGTCTTTTTTTAAATTATTTTTTAGAAAGTAAGGCTTCTCGTTTAGGGACTCCAAAACTGTTAAACGAAAGTGTTCCACAAATTACGTGAAGTCTGCCACTGAAGTCTCGTGTCGCGTGGCACTGAACAATCGTGCTACTTATTACCGTGGTGCCGAATGTGGCAGTGAGTGGGGATGACGTCACGACACGCGACCGCGCGTAGGCTGTGGCCGAAACGTAACGTGCTGAGGACTTTCGTGCTGGCCGATCGTAGTGAGATCGATAGCGGGATGAGGTTCACACGTACCATACCCGCCGATATGCATGTACGAGTATGTCTACCATGAGTTAATTAAAAACCTGAGACCTTTTACACCAAGATCATCTGGCCCCAAACTCAGCAGAGCTTGTGCTATGGGTGACAGAGACTGATAAACATTCTTAAATATTTTCTAAATACATACTTAAATAGATAGTTACTCTCTCTCTCTGGTCGGTCCTTCATGTCTGAAGATTGTGATTATGGTGGGGTGTAAGTTTAGCGCAAACCAATCGTCTCCACCGGCACCTGTCGGTAGCAATTTCGGCGACTGAGTGGAACGTAGGTGTAGGTGTACCTGCATCTATAAGTTGATCAGACCATTTTGTAGGTGATCGGCCTCTTTCCTTCCGTGTTCCCAACAATGATCAGCTTCTCATGGCTTTCGTCCCCACGCCTCATTATATGCCCGAAATGGCTAAGTACGCGATGGTAGCAGGTTGTGGAAAGACGTTGTTTTACTCCCAACTGTGAATGGATTGATATATTTGTGCGTTTGGCGGTCCAGGGAATTCGTAGCATCCGCCTCCAGCACCACATTGCGAATGCATCAACCCTCTGCCTCTCGCTTGCTTCGATGGTCCAAGTTTCGACTCCGAACATAAATATCGGGAAAATCAATGCCCGTACTAAGCGAATTTTGGTGATGTGTGTGTAGATAGTAAAAACAAACGTTCGTCACATAAGTGTTTATCATGGGTGTAGATCGAACCCACGACCTCCGGTGCTAAAGGGAGGATCGCTGCCATTGAACCAATAGACCTGTTTACACCAATGAGAACCGCTAGCGTTCGCATTGACGTTTTTGTATGGAATTACGGTATAGAGCGCTCCTAGTGATTAGAAATGGAATGAAAAATGGCGTCCACATTTCTGAACTCAACTATTATCATTGGTGTGACGGAAACTCATGGTAGACAGACATACAGTACGTCTTCTACGAGTTGCCACTTTGAGTTTCCGTTATCGGACGTAAAACATTGTATTGGCATTTGACATTGTCATGTCATGTCAAATCCTAATACATTTTTTTACGCGAACGATAACGTAAATTTAAATTGGCAACTCGTGGTAGACGTACTGAACAGGTACATTTCTATTAGTAGTTGAAAAGGCACGGATCTCTGGTGTGTCCCGACCTGACGGACTATTCGGTGCCTTTTGATGGGGTATTTCTCAAAGCGCACACATTTGGAGTGCACTGATCTGGCCGCCAGGCAGGTTCTGGCTCGTAGGTACGACTGGCGTCCGAAGGTGTATGGCCCGTTTCAATTTTGATAATAAATTGCATGCGTATGATTCTCAGTCACCATGCACGGGTATCTACTATATCTGTATCTTAAACTAGTTGTGACTTGTGCCGGACGTAGGCTCATTTATCAGATTTGATTCTTTAAATGTCACATATCGGACAAAATCAGTTCAGCAGTTTATTAGGGCTTTATATGGAACACTCACGCCTAGTTATTTTTCTATAACTCAATAATAATAATACCGTATGAATACCATCATTAAGCATGTATAATCCTAATTCCGTGTACCTAATACATAATGTTTATTCAGTCTTCGCCATATTCCAAATTACGAACATAATTTGTTAAAACAAGGTCACAATCAGAACCAAAGGCACCTTCGATTAACTCAAGAGAGTTTTAATATAAAGCACGAACAAAAAACTTGAGCAGTATTTCATTACAATCGAGACGATAAATTTCCCGACTCCATCTGGCCGCTGCCTTTAAAGACACTTAAAAATCTCTTTATTGGGCATATTTTTAATACTTTTAACTTATTTTATTTTCTTTCTGTTATTGAATGGTTAATTGTCTTAGTTAGTGATCCCACCTGCTAAGCCGAGGGCAGCGGGTTCAATATCTATCCAATCACTCAGAACGAATCACGAAAAAATATTCATGTAATGAAAATTTGAGTTTATACTAGGTCTAGGTCGGTAAAAATATCGACTTCAGCATACCAGCCTAACGCTTATTGACGTAAGCGTTAGGCTTACTGTCTGAGGGCTTTCTATGAGATAAGAATATAAAAAGCAATGAATAACATGTCCGATTTTGGCAACATCATTGGCAGAACTTAAAATGTAATTTGTAGATCTAAGACATCATCAACATACACCTGACAGCAAAACGTGTAATCGCCACAAAAAGGAACCAGTGTTGAAAGTACAAAAGGCTACCCTAGTTAGGGTGTCTGTCACGCATCAATAGGGTGGGATAGGCTGACAAAGCCCTTGGCTGCGAATCCTTACCTTTTTGCCGAAGGAGCCGTCCTGCGTGCCGCGGTATACGGAATAAGCCAATTTTAGACTCAAGACATTTGAAAACGGGCTCTGAATAAACAAACGTGTTTGGAGATTTCGGTGTTACGAACAAATAAAGTACAGTTTGTTAAACAAGGCACAGTGTTGTGTACAAGGCAGAGTGTATAGGTGACAAGGAAAAAGCTAAATTACATACCTAATGAGTCTTTATTAACGCTAGTTTTTGCCTGTAATTTCATTTTTCACACTGTTGAAGATTGATTTTCCTAATAAAAGGCAGCCTATATTCTTCCGAAGTCCAATGGCTGAATGATATGTTTTAAAACATACCATTCAGCCATGTTAATAAAATGACACATAATTATTCAATGAACTACTTTGAAAATTTAAAAAATATCGTTATTTATTTTAATCAGTGTTTTCAATTTTGATTTATCTCTGTACTTACCGTATTTTTAGCGTCATCATTCTATTTAATTATAACAGCGATAATTTATGTATTTTTGAAACAGTTGATCCCCGTTAATTACTTAATCGTTACAAGGCAGAAATCGAAAACGCCATTTCTGAAGTAAGACGTCTTTCTTCTAAGTAATAAAACATTTGTACAAAATTAAATCGTTTTAGAATTTGAGAGCTTTTAAACTTTTTGAACTTTTGATTTGACAAAGTAACGGGCCAGAAGTTATTAAATTATTCAGTAATAACTTTTGCATTTGAAACTGAAGTGGAATTAAAATTTATTTTTGTGCTTTTTGTTAGTATTTGGGATGTCTTTTTTATTCTATTGAGTTTTTTAGTATCTAGTAGTAGTTTTCGAGTATGCTTTTAATGAGTTTTCTCAATTACAGTACATCCGTTTTAGTTAGAGTTAGCAACACTTTTATAAGGCTTACAGGATTCGAGGAATCAGGGGTCATCAAAATGTTCTATTTGTCGAATTTCCTTGCCATTAAATTGACCACATACTCTGGACCTTTGATTATTTTCCGCTAATATTTTCTTCATTAAATGAATGGGAATGTATGACCCCATTATTTATAAAATCAGTTTATATTTTCTACATTTGGCAACGCTCAGAATGAAACAGATAAAACGGTTTTATTTCGTAGCACCAGTGTTTTTTATTGACTATATATTAAGAAACAAAGAAATTTTAGTAAGTCATCGAAGTAATATTAATAGTCAAAATCAATCTATTGTCGATTATCTTAGCCAACATAAGATTTAACAACTGATCAATTTACTTTAAGAAACAGAAGGTGCCTTTCTTAAAGTATGTATAACTTTTGTAATAAGGCTTTTGTGGAATATGAGTACAATTTCCCTTAACATTTTCATAAGCAGTTTCCCTAAAAACACTTAGTCGGTTTAAACGTCACAAAGGCTCCAAGGCACGATGGCCCGGCAAATTATTTTTATCGGGACGCTAACTTTTTCACTTGCGAGTTTTTAAGGACACTAAAACGCCGCTGAACTCGACGAAGGGAAGCTAAGTAAGGCTCTTACGTCTCTCGTTCTCTCAATATATCATGTTTTTTCCCGGAGTCTGAAGATATATGAGCAGTGGTTTCGCGCGTGACAGCCTTCCGAGGGTAATATTAATAAAATTATTGTGGAGACACGTCGGTAGCCCCGGCCTGACCTACTCGTTTCAGCGCTATACGATATTATGTGGAGAACATCTGCGAGGTTTTGTTGGCCGAGTCGATTTTGTTGCGCAATATTACGGCGCGGAATTAAAAATCGTGTTTTTTTGACCTTAGACTCTATTTAGGGGAAAAAACACCCTTTCATTGCCATTTTTTCTCAGCTGGATTTTCAGATCTATGCCTCCATACTTTAGATGTTTCATCAATTGAAAACACGTAGACAAGATGAAATAGAAAACTGTTAATAACATTTAAATGAATTCAAAAGCCTTGGTAAAGTTTTAGGGCACATCTACACTTATATAAAAGAAAAAAATCATATTGTTTGTTTGTATGGAATAGGCTTCGAAACTACAGGACCGATTTCAACAATTCTTTCACCAATATAAAGCTACATTCATCAGGGAGTGACTTAGGCTATATATTTTTTAATTTAGGCTATATTTTAACGGGAAAGAGAGTCTACCAGCGAAGCCGCTGATGGACAGCTAGTTATTGCCATAAATTGCTCAGTATGTTTATTTACACATAGATAGATAGATAGATAGATATACTTTATTGCACAAAAAATGAATAAAAACAGTTGTATTACATAAAACAAGCAATTTGTACAATTTAGGCGGCCTTATACACACACAAATCGTATTGACAATATAATTTTAATATTCAAGTTGAACCTAGCAGTAGGATAGCGTACACGGTTATTTTTTTAAGCGGTACTAATTTACTGAAGGATGATGTAATATTAGTATGAATGTTAGATTTCAAACATGTTTTTGTATATAAGCTTTGTTGAAACTGATTGGTGATTCCAGCTCGGGGGGAGGCAGTTTTTAAGGCAGGATTTGTGTTGAGAAGTAGCATAACAATATTTAACAGTACTCTTAATATCAGGGTGAAAATTAAGCACTTAGCATGCTGAGTGCTTCAATGATTCATTACTTGTGAGGTTGTTTACTCGTTCATAATTAACTTGAACGTTTGCTCGCTTTGTTATAAGAGACGTAGAACTTATCTTCCGGTTTAAATTACGATCTTAACTTGTCCGTGGAGAGCGAGAATTGCGATACGAATGTGACTTTTATTTGTCTTCAATTCTTCTTAAAGGAATTAAACGCACTCGTATTTTCGTAGTCGAAAATTGTTTTCTAATATAATTTATCTCATTAAACATGCCTTGAAACGGAAAATATTCAACCTGGGAGATCCAACCATATTTTTAATAAGTACGTACAAAGCTCGAACCCTGTACGCCAACCAATTAACGAAAACCTATAAGCGTCCAAATAAACCTTACCTATCACAATCAACTGAGATTTATGTGATAGACAAAAGAATGCGTGCAATTATAGATTATGTTATTATGGAACAAATAATACGGCATTATTGCTGGTACATTTTCCAAGTCAGCAGACCGTAAAAGCTTAGTAAGCATACGCAACAAGGAAGAAAATAAAGGAATCCCCCGACTGTCTACGCTATCTAATATTTTACTTGTATCTGCTGGCAAACATTAATAATAGTCCGGAATGCTTTATGCATTTCAGTAGTATTTATAATAAATAAATGCGAAAGTGAAAATCTGGGATCTTCTACGGTAGTTCTTATCGGCAATTGTAGTTCAACTTCCTTTGATTCACAAGATGGCGATCTGTTTCGTGAATTAAGCAATAAATAAATGACTAATAGCCAAATTTAGGCTTGTAATATTATAAACTGAAGATGCATCCAGATGAGTCTGCAAAAATACATCAAAAATGGTACGTACCTACTCTTTAACGAATAAATGAAAAAACACAACTGGAATTATTATTAATGAGGTTGTAGGTTTACATTTTTAAAATAATATACAAACGGAAAAACAAAAACAAAGGGTATGTTATAATCACAGGTAGGTAATTCATATTAATGGTATGTGTCGATAAGTATTCTTGACCTAAATAAGAACTACCGAAGACAATATTTATAGTTGAATCGCTTTAATTATCTGCCTTTCTTTAACAGTCGCGTAACTAATTAACCACACTGTTTTAATAATTATTAATAAACAAGAAGAAAAGAAATAAATAAATTTATGACTTTTATTTCGTAATTCAGAATAAAATTAAATAGAATTAATAGAAAATCTTAAATTGACACATAATAAACATAAAATTGCAGTATATCTGAAAATAGAGCCAAATGTAGAGCCGAATTTATAAAAAATAACAAAATAAATGTTAAGCCGCGATTTTGTAGTACGTGTACGTTTAAATATTCGTATAGATTAATTAGCAATTTGTTTATTTTAGCATTTGTCACATCTATAACATCAATAACTATAAAAAATCAAATTTCGTCGTTAGTATTTGATCGAGTGTCTGACGAGGCAAGATCCGGATTGAAGTTCCACAAAAAGATATAATTGCAGGTACATAGCATTTCGACAGTGCCGCTTAAATGGAAACTCGTGAATCGTCGAAAAAACAACCACTCTCCTAACGAGATCCAGAACATGCTAATAACAAAAACACTGACACTTTTATTACAATGCCATTACGGCACACCTCGTGAATCGGCAGAGCGATCAAATGAAACAAATCGAACAAACTCAAGTGGGAATCGGCTCAACCCATTAAATGCGATTGCTTGTCGAAAATGAAATTGGGGAGATATATTTCCGTTCGTTACCTGCGCTGGTTATCCATGTTGTTCGTCTGATTTTTATGCAACCCGTTGGGAGATGCGTTCACGCGCAGCAAATTGCTCACTTGAATTGAAATCCGAAATGCCTAATATTTAAGACGCATTATCGAAGATAACTCAGTGAGCAATAAAAGGGTAGATGCATGAGTAAATCCGTAAAAGAACTAAAATGACCGAACCCATCGAAGTGGCAGTGGACAGACCACATAGCCCGAAAAACTGACGTCCTTTGGGTGAGGCAGACATTTCTGGATAGGTCACATGCAACCAGCCGCTTTGAAAATAAATGGGGGTGGCTTATGTTCAGCAGTGGATGTTTTATGACAGCAAATGCTGATAAATAATTTCACATCCGCTAAATGTTGACAATGGTAAGCAAGACCGAAATAAAGATGTTTGTCTCGTCAGTTTTAGAGATCTGTTTCACCATCTCTGGTCTTTCATCCTTTAGTCTTCTCAGATAAAGGTTAAAATAAAACACCATTCCACCGGCCGCTTATATGTTTACCACTTCAAACACCAACAGCCGACCACCTTAGTGTCGACACAAGAACCAACCGTAATTCTATTGTTCTACGACTTCTACGAGTACGATTATTACAATGATGAGTGTTTAAATATCAGAAAACAATACCGACTGAGCTTGTATGTATATTAAGTATAAGAAAGCAAATATACCCAGCAATCGCTAGTACTAACAAGCCATTTCTGCAAGCAAACTGGGAACTTGCTCAAGTTCGATTACTCGTTTGGATGGCTGCGAAAGGAACAAAAAGAGCGACCCAATTAAAAAGTGTTCATGCATGAGCAGATCTATTCGGCTCCAATTTTATTGGAACGATTAATTTTATTGCAAAAAAATTCTGGACAGCGGAACGAATTGTAAACGTGAGTTGGCAAAACTGTGGTATACTTAAATATGATGACGATGTTAGCGACGACATTACGACAAGTTTAGTATTAACAAGACTAACAACATACCTACTTATAAAAAGTATTAAATATTAGAGAAGACTCTTGCAAACACAATCGGCAAGTAGTTATTTTTCCAGCCTTGTTCATTTAAAATAATAGATTATCAGTACAGTGAAGACAAAAGTACTTAATGTGCACGATCACATTGCATTTACAATGATTACAAATTCTTGTCATTCATGTAAATCCTTTACATTCCTATTGCTTTATAGACAAAGACGTTTCATAGCTACGAATGTAATGTTTGTGATGTTTTTGTCCATTTTCAACAAACAACATAATTAAACAAATATGTCGACTTTAATCTGATCAAACCCAATCTCTATTTATGAAAATGTCGTTAAATTGTCGTTACTAGGTTTAAAATACGTCATAATGACGCACCTGCGTCAGACCTCTGAAGTTCGACGACTTGATTGTAATCAAAGTGAAAATAGATGAACCCACTTGAGGACACATCAGGTAGATGTTATTAAAATACGTATAGATAGGTCAAACTGAAGTATAAATAAAAATAAGTGATTAGTCACAATGACGCAAATGGTTGAAGCAGTGAATCTATTTGCTTTATCAGAACATATGATTGGAATATAATAGTAACCTTAAAATAATATCTTTAAATAGACGGTTTTTTTAAATTTCCATTCCTATGATTAGATCGGGTACTGGCATGCCTTTTAAAGGTCTACGGAAAGTTACCCAAATAACAGTGCTACAATATTCTATTATGAAGATGAAAAGCAGGCTGTTGAGTGTTCCAGGGCGGCAACAATCAACATGCCACTGATTACAGTTTGACTGTTGTAACCTTTGTTTAACTTAAGTTTTGATTCTATGTATTCTTTGTTAGGAGATAAGGGCTTTCCCTCCAAATCCAGCGGTCCTTGTTTCTAAAACCAGGTCGGTCAAAGTATTTTTTGTAATTACATCCCCGGGCTATGTTCCGATGAATCTGAAAACAGATTTCACCCGACATACTCGTAGGAGTATGAACCCAGGATCTCCAGTTTAAATTCCACAGGCCATTCTATTTTAACAGAAAAGTCATTTAATAAAATGTTTTGTAATATCATCAGTCCAAAGATATTGAAATTTAATGTCAGTCCCATATTTGTGTTTTAAGAAGTAGAAACATTAGCGTCTTGCTTCCGGCTACGGCCTCTGTACCCTGAGTTTTTTACGGCAATGACAGTCGCTAGCGTCTGTTATCAATACTTTGTATGGGATTCAGGTACAGTGCCCCTAGTAAACTCATAGTACTGATATTTTCACTATTTCATATTAAAAAGAAAAAAAATATAGTTTTTTTGTTTGTTAATGGATGAACTTAAAAATTACTGGAGCTTTTTTAATTTTTTTTAACCAATACACTACATTATCAACGAGTAAAATATTTTTAGGAAACGGAACAGTCAAAATCGTGTTGTTCACGCGGAGAAGACTCTTGCCAAAAGCTTTCTCTATAAATATAAAAGCGAAAGGTCACTCATCACGAAATCCAAGAAACTAAAAGTGCTAGGAGGTTTATATTTTGCATGGGATTTATTTTTAGGACGTAGGTGTTCACTGCGACGGGATTTAGCGAATCATGTATCGTAATTCAGAAGAAATCCTGTATGTCATAAAAATTAAGTTCACGCAGGCGAAGCCGCGAGCGGAAAGCTAGTATATTTATAAAAGAAGGTTGCTCACCCAAGTCCTCAGCATCTTCACTCCACTCCCCCTCCTGCGCGCAGCAAGCCGCGAGCATCACCAGCATCCGCCACTTGACCGACCACATTGTTGCTACACTTGTTACATTATGACGTCACTGCACTGGTGCCGCTGGTCCGGGTCCGAGCACTGAAGCCTTTCCATAGTTAGGCTGTTGGACGTGTCTGTTTGTAAGTAGGAAGAAATTATAGGTTAGTTTTGTGACTAAATTCAAATAATAACTAAGAATTTTTTTTTGTTAAAACGAGAAAAGATGATGAACGCATACTGATTAATGAGATGGTAAGAATGATTCTATTTGTAAATTACGTAACATGTTTACCAGCAGGTAATAGTATATTTTATATCGAGGGACTAAACGAAGCCATAATATACCAGAGGTGGTTTGACTTCCGAACGTGCGAGGGAGTCAATGAAACCGAGGGTATATTAAGTTGGCGTTTGGTCTCGAGGAGCAAACTGTACTTTTCACTTTGAGGGCGAGAAAAATAGTCAATTTAGTACAAAAACATTTGAAACCGAACAAATTTATACTCGACAAAAGTTCTGAAATATTCGCGGTCACTTTTTTTTTCCGAACTGAACCAGTCACAGATTAACAATTTAAAACACATGGCGCCACCTTCTTTGCGGACAAACCATGGAACTATAACTCTCAACATTTCGCAGTGACAATGGTCCACACTCCACAGATTATATATATAATATATAGCATATTTTTACTGTCTGTTTGAGTTTGTCTGCGTAACATGAAGGAAATTAAAAAACTAATTACTTTTTACTCCATAGGGTCTAAAGTGGTCACTTTAGTCCCGCTTCGTAGGGTTATATTGGCGTACTTATAGAGCATGAGAAGTGAAAAATTGTAGTAATATCTACCACGCCATCGCTTCGAAAACGTCAGATACAATACATTTATTAGTTATGTAGTATTTATAAGGATCTTCCCAATTCAGTTGTCAGTCGCCTCTAATACAGTACGGAACAAGACGTCGGACATCATTTTGGGAAGGAAATCGACTTTCATTTGATTTTTAGAGCGCTCGCCCGGGAATGCTATCAAAGGAAATTCCCGGTCATTGTTGTTATCGTGTTTTGTTTTGTGTGAAATATTTAGCAATCTGTATATCTGGGTGGATGTACGAGTACATTTAAAATCAGAAGAGGCGAATTTGTTTTTGTGTTTGAGTTTACGTAGGTAGTAGCTATAAATGATTGCGACGAAGCTGTTTTGAATATTGTATTTTTAATATATTATATCCATTCTTGGTTACAAAAAAAAGAATCATAAAAAAATCCGTTCCTTCCAATAAATCACGGGAAACCTGATTGTCATACAAACTACATGTTACAGTCACGTAAAACAGAGAAAAAAATCTAAGAAATATGAGATCGAAAAGTTAGAGAATGAAGTATATATCAAATAGCAATTGGCAATTCCGGATAGGAAAGGTTCGACCTATAAAGTACGTGAGGCGGTCAAAAACAAACTTCTGCAATAAATAACCCGATCGGATAAGAGAAAGGTAGGCACTCAGCCATTTTATATTCAATAAAAAATGAGATAAACTAAATTGTCTTACGATACAGTCCGACAGGCAATTTATGAAAAAGCACTGCTTTTACAATAGCAATAGACATTTACGGAACATTATACGTTTCTGTAACTTTCGACGTTATCAAAGTTGCCTCTTTCAGACTTTTACCTTGAGTAACTCCGACAATAACTTCACTCAACCTCATCACACGGCTTGAACCTTTCCCCTTTCCATTTGACCAAATATAACACAACATTATCGAAAAATAAATTTTGCGTTACTGTTCCTAACCTTTTTGGAAAGTTTTTATTCGTCTGGATAAGGGTCGGCCGCTTATGTGAAGATTAAAAGACATTATTTGCCCATGTGCGCGAAACCAAGCGTCAAAGTTTTATATTTCTGACAGGGGACTGAAATCCGGCCCTTTGAACATGTGTTTTGCAGATGTTCAACGTGTACGTGCGTGGTTACGACTCACTCTATCTTCTACCTGTATTATCCTAAGTAATTATGACTTTGTGAAAATTTAAACAGCGCGCTACAAATTTCGTCGAAAGGCGATAACACAGCTGCCATAATTTTACACGTCTCGGAACATCGTTGGGGATTTATATAGGCGATAACCCGTAGGATCCTCGCTGTGAGAACCATATTCTGCGATAATGACCACTCGGAGGGCCGATGTGACCCGAAACCTTGCGTTTAGAGTTCGAAATGGGCACCACTGGCAAGGAAGACCCTCTTTCTGGCGAACGACAATGCTGAATCTTTTATTAGTTTTGTGAATGGAAGGCCAGTTGACATAACCGTCGTCGACATCTGTTGTGATATCACGCCATCCTCGCGGGGCGGAGTGCCATCGATCCTGAGACAGGGTACAATCGACTTTTTCCGTGAACGTGGAATATGTAAGGAGATGGAATTGAATTCGGATACGTGTACCAGTAAATTGCATAGATCTACTCGATCTGAAAAGTACATTAATTCTCTTCAGTTTCTAACAGTTTTTCATTCTTTTTTTCATTTTGCACTGTTAATAACAACAACAGAAAGTTTAGAAATAAAGTTACGGTTAAAGTTACAGCATTTAATGAAACCAAAATAAAAACGATTATTCATCATGTTCATAAAATAAAGATAGAGACTAATAGTCATATTTTATTCACACGTTTAAATAATATAATTTCTACCAGTCGTGTGCTAGAAATCTCCATCAATGTGGGGCCTATTTAAATCACGCTCTTACAGGCGATTACGTAAAAGTCCGAAAACCACTCATAAATTCAGACCTAATTCTAATCTTGCGTGCATAATTTGGAACGATACCCGTGTAACTGTACTCAGAGTTGTCAAAATGACGGTTTAGATAACCCAGTGGCTCAGAGGGCAGAAAGCCGACATTTCTATCCCGCATTTCATTTGGCCCTCTGAGTTTCCCCCCCACGGACTAATTATAATAAAAGAGTGTTAAACTTCCTTCTAACTGATGGACGCGTTTGGGTAAAGCTTTGGGACATTTGTCACCCTTGGGAGAACCGTTTTGGGTACAGTTGTGTCGACATGAATACTTTATTCCGCTTAATTTAGATAATTTATTTAGATACGAGAATGTTTTGGAAGTTGCCTTATTTGCAGTACGAGGTAACCCAACAAATAAGGCCTTTCCTTGATTTTTGTAAGCGTTGACAACACATTTCATATTTATTGACTATCTTAAAACAGCTTAGGGTAGTGTACAGCAGCATGTTCCCTGCGGTTAGGGGAAGAGAATACTACCGGGGTATCTCTGCTTGTCGTAAGAGGCGACTAAAATGACCCTTGGGGTCGAGAAGCGCACGCGAGGGGGCCTGCGTGTGTTTCGGTTTGCGATCCTGAGGAAGACGGTAACGCGTGTCTTCGGACACAGTGGTCTGTGTTATCGTGCATTGGAGTTCAGCTTGCTCCTCCCGAGGCTGGCTGCCAGGTGGCCTTGCGCGCCGAAGGGTCCTGCGAGGAGTCTCTCCCTTTCATTCTGCGCCGAAAAAGACCACCGTCAGGTTTTAGTGGGTAGGGGTCTCTGTTTTCCCAGGAGTTCCGAGTCCCACATATCCCAAGAGTCCCAAACCCAGGGCCTTGGGAATGCCTAAATGCATTTCCTGACGCAAAAAAAAAGGTACAGCAGCATAAGGTACTTTGATTCTATTTACTGTTCGCCCTATATCAACTGCTAATAAGCCGCTAAAATAAGTAATCACAGTACTGAGGACCGTCTTTATCCATTTTGGGGCTCTGGGCACATAAGAACGATGGGGCCCTGCTATTCTTGGTACATCTTGTTTTTATGTTCTTAAATCTGAAAAACTGATTTAAGGGGGCCCTCACCATCGTGGGGCCCTGAACACGTGCTAAAAGGTAAAGAAAGGCTTGCACAGATTTTTAACAGGTTACTTTTTAGTGTCTTACTATATCCGTAAATTTTAGAGGCAGCTTCATCTTGGATACCTTAGATATTTCAATATTATAGGTCAAAAGACAATAAATTATTAAATTACTATGGCTCAAGTAATATGGATTTAATGTATCCTTCTTTATACAAGCACTTAAACAAGCACTTGGCTTACTTTTATTATAATCAGTGCAGTAGTGCGCAGGAACAGTGAACCCTATTTATTTCCCCTTCTAGCCATTAATCATCATTTGCAAGCAATATTCCTGTTTTTGCCTTGTCATCATTAGCTTAACCTTTATGATGATCTGTCATAATTTCTACTGAAAGCCGGAGCTAAACTAGCACATGGCAAAAGAATAAAAGGTACTCAAATTGATGTTTATTAACCATTTGATACACAAAGGCTCGCGTTAAAAAAAAGTTTCACGTTGCTTCTTGGAGAGTTGGTGAACTTGCTGTTTCTGAGTGAAGGTTCTGTTTTTCTTTATATCTTTAGGTCGCCCCATTATCGGAGTCAGAAAATTCCAAATTCAAGGCATCTGACATTGACAGTTGTCTTCCAGCTAGAACCAATGTGCCGTTCGAAGTATAAATCTTAACCGCTGAAACCAAAATCGTTAAATTGCATTATAAGTTTATCCGAAAAACGAACCCTACAACTTTTTTTTGTATAATAGGTAAAAATACACCAGGATTGATTCTTCAATATTAATTATCATATTTCCTTTCTCCTCATGAACACTTTGGCCAATCATTGGAAATATTGCATGTCATCGTTTAGAAAGGTACGTACGTAAGTATGATCATATATTCTGAGTACAGAAAACAGTTGAAATGGCTTCCTATACGTTTGCGGCGGAATTATCATAGACTGGTCATCCTCTTCAATGTACTGTTTAATCCCGCTTCTCCAAGCTATCTCCGTGAACGTTTTACATATCTTTCGTCTTCTGGCCGAGCTCATCGCTCAGCGTATAACTTTCATTTAACTACTCCTCCCTGTAACACGTGCATGTACGGTGAATCTTTTACTGTTCATGCTGTTCAACTGTGGAACAAGTTGCCTGTATCCCTTCGCGAATGCGGCACTGTAGGTTCTTTCAAAAGACTGCTTAAAGAACATCTTTTGAGTTTTACTTAAATTACATTGGATCATTATGTTTACATGTATACATATATTTATTTATATTTTATTTATTGTATGTATTATTATGTTTATCTATATGTTTATGTACTTATTGTAGAATATTAATTTACTTGTTTGTATGTAAAACATGTACGAGTACTTAGGGGTTTTTAGTTTGTTACGATTTTTGAATATTATGTAACTCTCATTTACATTTCCATTTGTACACGTTTGTCTATCCATAACAATTTTAAATGAGTTTTTCCTGTCGCCATGGTCTGCTGGAAGAAATCTTTCTTTCTAGAGATAAGCTAACCTGTACTTTTGTACTCCTTATTGTTTTCTCTGTAATTTGTCTCTTTGTGTACGAAATAATAAATAAATAATAATAAATAAATAAAGGCAAAATAACATAGACTTGTTATTACATAGCTTGAAGTCAGTGGACATTCAGACTGATACTCAAAAAGCTAAGACATTTTCATGATATTTTTCTAAATAAAAGAAATACACGGGCTCAAACATCGCTAATTATATCAAGCAGTAGGTACGACGTCCAAGGACAATGTACCTTACGTCTTCGTAAAAAAAGAATAATTTTATTTCAGCTTGAAATTTTCTTGAGTATTCTGAAAACTGTAGACTTACGTACTTACTTAACTGTTAAAATAACAATCTGGCGCATATCATATTTATATATATTTACTTATGTAAACGGATATCAACAAACTAAAATGTGTGTAATCTAAATAACATATTATACGAGAGCGTCATGGCCTAGTAGTTCGTGACCCGAACTCAGATCGTGGATCGTGTGGTCCTGAGTTCAAATCTGAACCAAAATCTTTGTGCTCATTGTTAAAACTAGCCGACTTACTCTCCGGTGATGGAAAACATCGATAAAAAACCAAATCAACCCGGATAACGGCGGAAGGCTCACCACCTACCACGTTGGGTTCTAATACCATTGGTCAAAAGGGTTTCTGAGTGTTTCGTTCACCATGACGACACAGTAACTTGCCTCTGACTGCCCCGTTTGGGATAAATTCGTGATGGTATGTTATGTTATGTTATTATACGTGTATGTATAAAAATTTGACTGTCCAAAATCATTCTCCGTAAGTTATTTATAAATAAGATAATCGCGTATAAAACAGGCCAGCTAACTTTGCACTATACACTCTGTCTCTGTACGAGCTTAGTATGCGGTTAGAGCTCAGCTTATACAAGCAGTGTTACGCTCCAACTGAGGTGGACTGTTCATAAGTATCTCAGCAATGGGTCGCGAAGTAAATCCGTCATGATGTCATTAAATGACCGTCTAGGGATTATTTTTATTTCTTGCCCAAGATTTATTTTCCTTAGATTAGCATTCCTCTTATTTATGCTAATGTAATTTTAATGGCAGCGCCTTTTTCGGCTAATTTCATTTTACGAAAAACTCCCCAGATTTGTTTTAAAGCTCGGCTTATTAAGACGGCTTGACGTTTTTTTTGTTTTAATATAATTTGAATTATCGGTTTAAGTTAGGAATTAGGGGGTAATTAATCTGTCGTCTGGATTTTCTAGTTCATTGTGGAGCTTTTGAGCTTTTTAGGATAAAAACTCACTAGATAATCGTTTTTAGTGGTATTTAATTAGTTTAGAAGTTACTGATAGTGACTGCTGATGAGCTTACCAGTATAAATTACTAATAATGTAGTACATATAAGCCATAATTAACCACGTTAACCTAACGGATTTTTCGGTATTAAGTATGTAAAATTCTGAAAATACCACTAACACCCTATCCTGGAACAAAAATTGCTTCTATCAACAGACATTTGCTATAAACCCACACATAACTTCGATACCCAAAGAAAATGAACAAACAAAATGCGATGACTTTCTGTGTATATACGACTGGTAGAAAATGCCTTCGGGCATTTAAACCGCTATTTGTACTTGTTTAAAGTACAATAAAGAATAAATGAATAAATATACGTGTGGATATCATTCACAAGTTATACGCTTCAAATTCCCACAAACAAAGTTCCTGGCTAGCCTAAATTGAACCTTAATGCGGTAAAACTATAGTCTAGTATCCAACAGCCAATAAGGCTTCGTCCCACTATTATTGCAACGATAAATAAATAAAAAAATTACATAACTACACAATACAAAAAGACGTATATTAAGAATTTGTATTCCTTCCCATTTTCGTTTGAACAGAGAACATTCGTTCAGTGAAAAACATTTAGTTCTAAAATCGAAAACCGTTAGCGGACGTAGGAAGACAATTACCCCGCCGGCACGGCACGGTACTGTTTGTCGTGTCGACTCTGTTCACCGGTCGTGTAGAGAATTTCTTTCAATCCAATTTTCCCGATAGAGGGCGCTGCGGGCCGTATTGACTTATTGCTGGGGGCCTACTCTGTAGCACTTTGTCCGTAGTTACGGCAAAACTAAGTAAAACGATTGATTTTAACAGACATTATCACTGTATTTGATTAACTTTTTGGCTCAGTTGGTAGCTGCGGTTCGTTGGATCGATACCTATCCAGGACATACATACATTAATGAGAAGAATATATGTGTTTTTCACTTATTAAATTAATTTAATATTTATTCAGACTCATTTAGGTGAATATTTTTTTTCATGAATTGTAGAGAATATTAGCCTTATGAATGGCCCCGAGAAACTCACGAATACGCCATGAGACCAGTACTATAGTGTTAGTAAGTATTTGTGAAAAAAAGGCATTCGCTATTTTTGTAAGTTATCATCATCCCCTCATTGAAATAGTCAATTATGAAAAAAAACAAACAAAATTTCACCGTCCAATAGCAAATAAATTGTCCCTACTACCACCCTAAAATCCCAAAATACTTTCGATTGCTTTCATAACATAACGTGAATTGATGTCAACGTCGTGCTTTAGCGTGTGTGCCAACAACACTCTGTGAACCAATGGAACGTTTTCAACTTGAACCGTTTTATTTTTTTATTGCATGTTCAACTTTTTGGACATGTTTTGAACGTAACATTGGCGAGAATGCAATTTCAAACAACTATTAGAGACTGTTTTCTGATGTTATTCATGGAAATAAAAAATTGTGGAAAATGTACCTTTTAGAATAGGTAAAACTTCCCTATTTCGAAAAAAAATGTGTGCTAATTTTGTAAAAGCTTTATCAAAGCTCTGAAATATACCTCTCTAAGAAAAAGTGATATATCTGTACTTAACTAATAATTTTAAATAAGG
The DNA here is from genome assembly GCA_947369235.1 of Udea olivalis. Taxonomy (NCBI): domain Eukaryota; kingdom Metazoa; phylum Arthropoda; class Insecta; order Lepidoptera; family Crambidae; genus Udea; species Udea olivalis. The sequence goes on from OX376360.1 coordinate 10,116,423, forward strand.
AACACTGCTTGGTGGCCTATCATTACTTGTGACATTAAACACAATTTTAATACCAAAGGCAATTTGGTTGGCTCCAAGCGTTATGAACTCAAATTTCTCAAAGCGTCTTTGTAGGAATTATCAGGAGGGAACTGACGAAATTTCCTGAAGGTCCTTAATGTTTTAATTAATTATTGTTCACAAGTCATCAAAACTTCGATCAATGGCTTAAAATTCCATTAACAACATCTAATCTGTCTAAGGGAATGAAGTCTCCAAGAATCGTTGATAAGTATGTATGTAGTTTCAAACTCTAATTACGACATAATTCCAAGTCAAATACACAAAATTAAAAACATAAAGTTGGCGTTTTATAGATGTTATATTCTAAAAATGTAATAAAATAATTCTCCTACAATTTTTTGTTCGTTAGACTATACTACTTTCGCCGTATGATGATATCCCTGACAGTTCATAATTGTCAATTATAGTGCTGTAACGAATGTAATTTAATCGAGTTGGCAAAGGAAATGGACTCGGATTTACCGATTTATTAAATAAATTCTTAATAAACGGGTTATGGCTAATAAGTTATAGAATAAAACGCGGTATCTCGGAAATGAAACTTAAAAAATAGCACACAAGGCAGACGCACTGGTACTGATGCGAAAGACATGATTACAAATTACAAAATGGTCGCTCCTATTCATCGTTTTTTTTCGATTCAGTAGTGTCAATACACTATTGAATGGCGTTTCTTTTTACGCATCAGGCTGCAAAGATATATTAATTTAATTTCATATACTTCATTCATTAACGTGTAAAAAATAAAAACAATAATTTACTTATAAGATTCGAAAGATCAATAGTTTTTTAATAGTTTATAAAATTTTCTTTTGCCAGTTTCTTTTTATTTAGTTTGAAATACACACATCAAAAGTGTCTAGGGATCAACATATATTTTTGCAATAACTTTTCTCCTGATTGATATTAATTAAATTTTTTTTTAAGGATTCATCAAATAAAGTGTTTTCGTTTGTCTACAGTAACGATAAACCAAGTCACCTTTGCATTAATAAAGAAATTTGCCATTTTCCTAATAAAGGGATTTTTGACATTTGAACCACTAACATTAGTTAACAATTAGCAATTAGCTAACATAAGTTCGAAAAAAAGACTGAAATAACAGTTTTCTTTAAAATTTTATTGGGTAACTTAAACAATTAATAATCCGTGTTTCTACCGCGAACACTAACAACACAAGAACATCGGTTTGGCATACTCAAAATGAGTTCATCCAAATCACGCTGTGGAATGGCCGCCCATGTTCGTTGCAACAACAAAAAAAGGTCTTCTTGCGACTGGATACCCTCCATATTCGGCAGAGCTCTTCTCTGTAGCATATCCCATGCATGCTCAATCGGGTTCAAGTCTGGCGACTGAGCAGGCCAGGGCAGGACATTGATGTTAGCTGCGGCGAGAGTCTGTCTTACAACTCTTGCGGTGTGCGGTCGTGCATTATCATGCATTAACTGAAATAAGGGACCGATTTGCACTTGTAGAGGAACGATGACGTCTGATACAATCGTCTCAGCATAAATTTGAGCGTTGAGGTTGCCTCTGATCCAAATCAACTCAGTTCTTCCGCCGATCCAAATACCCGCCCATACCATGATGGTTCCACCACTATAAGGATGGACTTCCTGGCAGGATTTTAATCGCTGTTGGCGTCCAGGGGTTCTCCAGTGTCGTATACGTCTTGTATCCGGTCTCATACCAGAACGAGACTCATCAGAAAAGCACACGAAACGCCATTGTTCTTCTGCCCAATTTCTGTGTTCAAGAGCCCATTGATATCGAATCCTACGATTGTGCATTGCTATAGGTGGTACCCTTAGCGGTCTTCGGGAATGAAGGTTCACTTCATGCAAGCGGTTTCTGACTGTTTGGTCGCTAATTAAGTTCCCTGAAGAGTGATGAAGCCTCACGGCTAACATCATGGCGGTTATTGTTGGAGCTCTTCGAGTTGTGATTTGAATGTATCGGTCTTGTCTCCGTGTGGTGCAGCGATACCGTCCTCCATGGCGCTCAGCCACGGTACCAGTGCTTCGGTAACGTTTCCAAAGTCGACTGATAACACTCTGACTTGTATTCAGAGCTAAAGCCACAGTACGTTGCCGGGAACCAGCTTCTATCATTCCCACGGCTCTGAGCATTTCTTCCCTGCTTAAATGACGTCGCCACTCCATAATAACGTTGGTTTTAATCAGTAGTAGGGAAACAGTAGCACTAAAAATGTCTTCAATGCGTTGTATGTTTTTATAGGGAAAATATTGACAGCTGATTTTCATCTTTTACTCGAATTTGATTGACAGTTCCTGTTTCAAATTATGAAATGTACCAAAAAGGATCCATATAAATTTATAAAATCATAAATTTATTACAAAGCCACATCTCAATCTCAAGAAATCCGCATAAAAATGCTTGATCCCTAGACACTTTTGATGTGTGTAGTATGAATGACACGGAACAATAAAAGCTGTCAGGCATATCATCTTACAGTGAAAATAGTATGGGTACCTACATAAATAAAAAGTAGAAAATATTTTGTTTTCTTTTGTCAAGATTACTGATAAAAAATAGAAATTACAAATTTTAATCAACAATGATTACCTACCTATGATTATAAGATTACGGAAACTCCCATTTGTACAATAAAGGTATCCGTTATTGCTTGACTATGATTTAAACTATTGATACTAACAGGTATTTTTTTAGGTGAAAAGGTAAAAATTTACTTTAAAAAGTAAATGTTTACTTTAGAGATTTTCTGCATCTGCTTTAAGTCCTGGTATCGATATTCATACAACTTCGATGGCTAACCAACCAACTATTTATATTAATATTGCCTACCACTAATTATTAATATCAAATATAATATGTGCGGTAGTAATATCGCACATGTTGTTTGGTTAGCGGTTTGATTTAATGCGGGGCTTATTAATGGCATCGTAAAGTTCACATTACTATGTCATGTTTACGCCGGCTTACACTTTACTCGTCCTCGGAAGTGTTTCTAAGATATTATTCAAGTTATTAGTTGTTATTGTTAAATTACAGTAATGATATTAACAGCCATATGTTTGAATATAATAAAAAAAAACCCATATGATCTTTCCATCTTGAACTTGAAAATTAACATTTTAGGTGAGTTGAGAATTGATCATTTTCGATTAAGCGAAAGGTATGATAAAGGAAATTGATCAGATTTCTGAGAAATTATTATGTAAATGTACCAGTTTTGCTTGGTGGATCCTAAGATCAATTTGTGACAAAAGATTTCAATGTTCGCAAGATGGATAGAGTTAATTTGAATGCTCAAATCCATTAGCATCTTTTTCCTTCAGCCAACGCTTTAAATTTAACAATCAGCATTGAGAATATATTCCTACTAGCATACCAACAGAACCAAGATCAAAATGACCGTAAATATATATCTGAAGCTACTGTATGGCTATAATTAGTGAACTTGGCTTAATGAGTGTCTAAGTTTCTAAACTTCAGATACTTAATCATTCTCGAATCACCTAAGACCAAATGAGTGGGTGTATGTATTCACATTCATATTAAAAGGTCTATTCTGAATAGTTTCACGTCAGATCTGCACGGGTCATGCGCACACGACCGTTAGGACGATCATATTGCTGAAATTCCCGACCCGATCCCCTTTTATACATTCCACTCACTAAATGTGAAGAGAATTTTCAGTAGTTTAAAAAAATGTGGTAAACTACATTTGTAACTTAGCCTTATTCAAAATAATTTATTAATATAAAAATATAAATATACGCCAGACAACACACCTCTTGTAATGGTCTCGAAGTAGGGATTATTATATCCCTGTGTTACGAGGTACCACACAAGGAAATAAGCTAGGGGCGTCTCCTAGCACACCCAGACCCGAGTCAATTCAGAAAAGGTCGTTTCCTGAATTGACCCGACCGGGAATCGAACCTTCCGTAGTGTCCCGACACTACGGAAGTCGAGGCGAGAAACCGTGCTACAGCACACTACGCCAATCGTGTCGTCTCATGTTTATACATAATTATATTCTATACCTTTACAATATACTAAAAGCGGGTGTAGTAGTGATAATTAGTCATCTATCTGTTCCACTGTTGAGAAAAGGCCTCCGTAATTGAAATCAAGTCATCTTAACAGTTGATGGGTATTGGTTTAATGACCATGCTTCCCAAATTGCCGGCTGGTGATTTCAAACCCGGGTTACGCTTGAGTATGTTTCAAAAAATCTGAAAACCGACTTAGTCCGACCTAAGATTCGAACCCAGGACATTCACATTTCGGGCCGGACATTTCTAATCACTCGGCCTCGGAGGCGTTTAGTAAAAGCAGTGGTTAGACGAAAATGTATGTGTTTCAGATAAATTACCAGAAATTTTTGGTTCGAAATGAGAAGGGAAGGCTTAGCCCAGAAGTGACACAAAATTTTTGTAGTACTAGTATTATACTAGTTCTTCAAAGATTTAAACCTTATTTGAATCCTGATATAATACTTGAATTTAAATAAGATTAAAAAAAAATATTGAACTTTCTGTTTATACAGATTATTTATCACAAAGAGACACGCAAAGAGCTTTCAAACAATGGTATTCGTAAAAAGGATGTAATGTACAGAGGCGTTCACATCATATATCAACCTTTACTTAGGGGCACCTAATGCGGCTGACATGAGACCTATTTTGCAATGGTTTTGTAAATGTTGATGTGAACGCCTTACACTTTACATTATCCTAAATTCAAACGCTCAAAGGTATGTACACCTTCTTTCAAAAAGGTTTCATACCAAAAAGGTAGTTCAAAATTAATTTTGCTGAAAGGGCCAGATAAGCCTTCAGGATCGTAAAGACTGGCGTAAAAAGGTTGCAATGAGGAATACTCATCCCTATGGCCTGAATATGATGATGCTGGCAGTAAATTACAGATGTGAATAAACCTTAAAATTGTCAGTAAAAATTTTGTGGGACGTTGATGATATTAGACTGGGATGAAATAAACCGTCTAATGGTATAAAAATGCCGTTTCAGGACTCCGCAGGCTCTGGAGATGCTCATAATTTCGTCAAGTCCTTCCACTCGAAAAAACTCGTGTTTTTATTTTATTTGCTTGCCTTCAACTACATTTGAGCGTTAGGCTGCTTCTTCACCAGCGATGCAGCCTTTCGGTAGATGCAGGCGTTGAAAAAAATTTAATACACAGAAATATGTATATCAAAGTGAAAATCGAGTCAGTCGAAATCATGAGTTTAGGTTACGATAATCGCTATCATCTGTAGTGAAGTATGTGTTTGGGGGTTTAGTACAGCGCCTCTAGCGGACATAAATGGATCTAATAATGGCATATAAGTTGCTGTAGTTAACTTTCATAGATAACGTGACATCAATTCGTGGAAGAGGTAGTCCATGAAGCCAAGAGAGCCAATTTTGTCGCTTATTGTGTCACTATAGCGCTTTTGGGATGCGAGTTATCTATTTTTCTATCGATTTTAGACGAGTTCATTGACAGGCTAATGACTAAAGTTAGGGAAAATGTGAGCCTGTATTGTGGGGTCCCAATTAAATCATTTAGGAACGCACATTGTATTCTATTCGTCCGCAAACTATAGCAAAACATAATACTCTTATGTATTAAAGTAAATATCAAAGATATATTTAGTTAGATGGTTTGTAAAGCGTATGAAAAAAGGGCTGAATGCCAACAGCAATGGAAACTGACAACAATAGGTATTAAAGATATATTTTTTAACATTTCCACGCTTAAACTGGTGAACTAATTTAGATGAATTTTGGTCTTAAACGGTTGAATAGATACAATTTTGGGAAATGACATAAGTCACTTTTTTCGGCGAAAGTAAAAACTCTCAGTGTGTGGGAAAATATTGGCCTACGCGGACGAAGTCGCGGGAAAAAGTTATTTATCTTCGTAATGTACCTACAATAGTTATTGGGATGAATTAAACGAGAGACGTTTCCGGAATGTGGCTTTTGAAGCAACTACTGGGAAGCAAATTTATCTGTTTTGTATGGGCGATATCACCAATAATTCCAAAGTAAAACAGTGTCATTTTAAAGTTATTTTAAGCAGGTCATGGTATAAAAAATTTAAACAGTAATGATCCAGGACTGTTCTACGGGCTTGATCAGCCTCCTATACTAATTTGTGCTGTACAATGTGCATATCCAGATTGTTCATTGCTCATATTTGTGACTGTATGATTTTAATTATTAATTAATGTTCTTCATATTTTAATTAGTAAGTACGTTAATTTAAAGCTCAATTACATTTTTTATTAAATTAAGGACAATTAACAAGGTAATTACTGCAATAAGTGTAGCGATTGAACAATTAAAGAAATGAAATAATGTTAATTCATGTGAGCTTCAACAAGCCCTAATGAAAGTCACAAAAAAAAGCAATAATGGTATTTGGTACTATCTATAAACAAAACTGGCGGTATATTTATAGCAAAAATTGCATTACCTTCTAAGTTATCACAATTATATGGCAAGTTATTGAACCAAGCTCTTGAAAGCTTAATCGTCAGATTCGAGACGAAAATCACCATTTTCGGAACATGTAAGCATGTCAATCAATTTTAATGGCCGTCTAACCAAGCTGATATGAAAATGCTCAGAATGATTTTCGAATTTAGTAGAAGCGCGAAAGATTTACTGGAATCGGTATTTTAATAGTAGCTTTAGAGTATCTTTGAAGTATTTAATTAGGGTCTACGTCACATTGATGATTCTGACACTAAACTATATTGCTACAGCCCTCTGCCCCACTCCCGAGGGCAGAAGCCTCTTTTATGAATAAATTTAGACTACCTACATCTAATTGCAAAGCGAAATAAAATACTAAATAAGATTTTCTACAGTATTAGATTAATCAGACACAGGTTAGGTACCTGTGTCTGAAACGTATCTCCGACGGTTTTTTTTTACACAACTCTTGTAAAGGTCTCGGTTACGAGGTACCACACAAGCAAATAAGCCGGGGGCGGCTCCCAGCACACCAGAGTCAATTCAGAAAAGATTGTTTCCTGAATTGACCCGACCGGGAATCGAAGCCAGGAAATCGAGGCGAGAAACCGTGCTGCAGCGCACTACGCTCATTTCCAAGACACAACCTTTCATCTTCAAATGATACGCCAACAGAACTATTCCTAAACGGGTATTTCGACGACAGAACCTTCCCTCTATTACGAACGTTTCGGCGATAGACCTATTCGTTTTTGAGCTTTTCGTCAGAATCTTTCAAAACTAATGATTCGTGGACAAAACTTATCCAGGTGTTTCAACACACGTTTCTGGAGATAAAACGTGATGAAAAAGTAAACAAAAAATATTTGCAAAAGAAAAAACAACTGCTTAATTACAATAAGATAAATAGCATTGTACATTTGCGATGTGGAAATCGATCCCAGGTCCCTTCACTAAAGGCGCACGAACCAGTGCGCTAAACGGTTTGTCAGTATCTGCAGATCTTGAAGTGACCAGCTGGCGGTGCAGTAGGTGCTGCATTGTTTTTTTTCTAATTCAAATTGGGTTTGTGTTTGGCCTCAGTGTCGGGTGGTGGCAAGCGATGACGAGGCCAATGGCTATACACGCTTACCCAGAAAATGTCTATTCACTCTGGCCAAGACACCAAGGTTGTAACTATCCGCAAACAGGCGCAGGGAGAGCGTTCCACACCTTAGATGTGCGGACCCGAAAAGACGCAGCAAACCACTGAGTGCGGATGGGTCAACCATATAGGGGTGGAAGCCTTCTCGGCGTCTAGTATTTCGGTGGTAGAAAGTAGAGTGTGTTTGCTCTGAAGCACCACTTTGACACCCCCACTTACTGAGGTTACTCCTGCAGTGATTTTTTTAATAAAAGTACAGGGTTATTGATAAAACATCAACAACCACCAAACCATCATACACAACAACATTTGTTCTACGAGTTTTATCATAACTCAATACATTAGTTAAAAATGATTTTCCAAGCTTTTATTGTACTGTCGTGACATTTGTAAGTCTATGTTCCATTCACATACGAAAAGGCGACGCACGCGACGCTCGCGCGCGATTCTGCTGATAGTGATATGAAGTACATAGTAAGTAGTTCGAATTCACACCCCGTGATTCGAAAGGGTTTGTTTAGCTTATTTTTGAGATGCTATTCGCACAGGGATAAGAACATTCAAACGTAAAATTAATTATCTAATGATAATTATTTTTGTATGAAAATAAAATGTGTCAAATTATCAAGTCGTAAAACAAATGTTGTTGTGTATGATGGTAGCTACCTAGTCTTGCGAGGTTGTTGTTTTTTCAATAACCCTGTATTTGTATACATATGTGTATACGCCGGTGTAAAACACGCAAGTCAACCACCTGATAGTAACCAGTTAACGTATATGAACACGTGCTACGTTGCTATACTCGAGGTATCGCGCGTTGCAGACTCTGTAAAAGCTTATTCAGATTGCAGCAGAGAAAGCCCAGTGGGTATGCGATAATATTACTGTTCACACCAAAGTGGATTTCGCTATCCTTGTGGGTAGAATACCGCGCGGTATTCGAGTTTCACTCAGGAAGGTAAGGAGATATGCTAGTTAGTCATTTGTTGCCAAAGAATATACACGAATTAGCTTTTTATTAGCTTTAATTGACTCACCAGGTGAGCTGCGTCGAATGGCGGATACCTGAGCGAAATCCGCGCGGTATGTAACCTTTACCCACAGCGGCAGCGAATACCTCTCAGGTTTGAATAGCCGCGGAACTCGATACTAAATACTTGAGTGAAACTCCCACGGTGTGTCCCACTACCCACAGCGGCGGGTGAATACCGCTTAGGTATGAATAGGTCTTAAGGCTAAGAGGAGCTTTTGTTGAGTAATACGCTCACGACTATTTCCCAAACGGTGTGGTCAGAGGCAAGTTGACTATTACATTCAGCGTGAACGGTACACTCAGAAGGCCACTTTTTACCAAGTGTAACCCAACGTGGTGGGCGGTGAGCATACATCGTCGTTCGGTGTTTTACCGCTGTTTTCCAACACCGGATAGTAGAGTCATCAGAAGTGAATAAATATCCCTGGACATTATTCCACACAGCGCCATCTAGCCCCAAAGTAAGCTAATTAAAGCTTGTGTTATGGGATACTAGACAACGGATAAACATACTTAAATACATTTTCTTTTGTAAATACATACTTATTATACATAGGAGACACCCAGACCAGTACAAACAGACATGTTCATGCACACAAATGTTTGTACTGTGCGGGGATCGAACCCGCGACCTCTGGTGTAGTAGCCAACTTCTTAACCATTACACCAAGTCGGTCGTCAATAAGGTCCACCACCCTATTAACTGGTATTTAATTCCCAATAAGATCGGGCTTCCTTATTCTCTAGCAGGAACGCACAGATAGTGTTACTTCAGTTTTAGTTGGTTTATCATTCACAAGGTCTTTTGACCAAAACAGGTCATAGTTAATTTATTATACACAGTTACTAATAACTAACTATTTACATTAGCTTTATACCTAGGTGTTGGTGTGTAAGTCTTCGGGCTATTGTTTATATTTCATGCCATGAATGTGTTATTCACAATTAAAAAAAAAACTCCCAAAAGTGTAGGAGCGATTTGGTGTTGTAATTGAAAAAACTATATTATCTTCAAGACCGTTGTTAGTGACTAGTGTTATGCTGGTATGCACCTTTTTATTTCCTCATTTTAATTATATAAAATAGCAGTACCTAATTAAGCATACCAAGCATTGAGTTGACGTGAAAAAAATATGTTCGTTAAATCTTATTAAATTTATCAAAACCTAAATTTAAATTCAGTAATTTGAGTATCCCCTGCCTATGAAATTCTAAGCAGTCCATTCTATGATATTCTTAATCTTCAAATGCTCAGTCCCTTCCAAAACCTACTCGATAAAACAACCTGTAATAAAAAACTTGCTTGCTTATTGACATCGAAATAATGATGTTTCTCTTGTAAATAAAATACCTATACATTCTGGGACATTATTCAGGCTATACTTCTCTTTAGGTAAGCCACCGGTGGTTTTCGACGTCCGACAGACTAATTAGGCTTGTCTCTCTAGTGTTTACAGTTTAAAAACAAACTAGGAATCAGAAACGTTAGCTAACAACTGGGAATTACGGCAAATTAGGGTGAACTCGTTGTACCATTTTGTGCTATCTTGCTTTGTATAAATTAGTTGGAGGTTCTTCGTGTCTTGGTATGGATATAAAGTGAATTCCAACCAACCATTTCATATTCATTTATGTAAACTGCTTGCTGTATTTTGAAAATTATTCATTATTAAATATCATTGTAAACAAAGACCTTTAGTGATTACTGTTTATTTTTTTAAACATAGTTTAACATGTTTTATTTGTAATAATTTCATTGGGGTTCGACTTTAAAATAGTTTATATGTCGAAAATAACTTAAAAGCCTTGGTTCACCAAATCCATTCTTTGAATATTAATTATTGTGTGCGTATAAATTTTGTTTTGTGGATCAATCCACAAATAATTGTCCTTTATGTAAACACAATTTAATGAAATAAAACTGTTAGATAGCAAATCACCCCATTATGGTATACGTGGAGTATACGTTAGTGGAATTTTATGTATTTCCTTATAAGTCCGAATGAAAGAATTATGACGCCGAGCTAAGTTATAAGGATAAAGTGGGATAAGGCATGTGTTACATTGATACGTTTTGTCTTTAGGTATTAGTTAATTATAATAGACAGAATGGTTTCTATGTTTTAAGGATTGTTTTATAATATTTCGGCTCAATAACATGTAATATCCACTGCTACAAAAAAAACTGCGGTAGCCGCTTACCAAACGGGATCCGCATGTTCCTCTGTAATCGTCGTAGTATAAAAAAACAAACCCCAATTTTTGTCATCACCTTTTAGTCCAATATTTTTTATGCCATCTAAATTCTAACAACAGCTTACGGCTTATGTCAAAAATGTTTTTAGTAAATTAAGACCATTCTCTATGAAAACTCCAGATGGGATTCACTGAAGTTGAAAATATGACAGATGCGTGATAAATAAGGTCAAAACCAAAATAAACAAATTCATTAAAACCGCAATTTCTTCTACGTACAAACGACACGGTTGACAAGCACTGTCAGTCAGTCATAAAAAATCACAAAAGTAAATTCCGATCAACAAGTGCGATTAATGTCACAAGCAACACAAATTAATGGTCGATTAATTTAGGCACACGCACGCGGTAGGGGGCGCGCCGAGCGACGTCCTCCCGCCACCACCGACCACCGAATACTGAATCGGCATTGGACGATGTTTTCCAAAGGTGAGCAATTCGGGCAGTCTCGCCAACACTCGGAAAACTTCGGAAAACTCATCTCGATTCGATTGTGAGGAAAGAATTTCATATTTTCGCGAAGTACAGAATTTCCTAATTGAAAAGGTGCTTCACTGTAGCGTCACAGTGAGGCCTAACTTTAAATTGAAATGTTTTTGAGTTTTCGTCGTCCAGGTTTTGTGGAATGATGTTGAATTTCATAATTTGAGGAGTGTCAGAATTTCGGGTCCATTTGTTTTATGAGTATTTGATTACTTGGTTAGAATGATTATCACCCAAGAGTTTTTTTTTATAAAGGGTCAGATGTTTTGGGTAAAGTGCTAACTGTGACTATTATCTCCAGTTAGCTTTCTAACTCATCCCGTGTTCTTCGTAAAAATAAAGAAACACTAAGAAAGTATTTTAACACAAACTTTCTGCTGGGCAAAGGTCTTAATCATAAAATTATTAATGGGATCCAGGTTTACCAAAATTTCTAAACTTTACACGACCAGAGATTTGTACCTATAGCATAGCTTAGAGTCCATGTGATGTTAAGAATACACCAACATTTGACAAAAAGCAACAGCATACAAAGAAGCGAATGTGCAAACTGGATTAAACAAAATCGCATCGTATTTTTAACCACTCTTCTTTTAACTTTGCATAACTATTCATCACTTGTCATGCACTAATTGTGTAGCTTCACGACGAGCGCTGTCCTGCTCGGGCAATCCGTTTAGCACCGATGGAATGCGAATCCATTTAAAAGCTCATGACGGGAATGTGTGAGATGGTGACGAGTAGTGGTGACGAAATGAAATCAAACTGTAATATTCCAGGAACCCTCTTATCTAATGTAGATTGTAGCAATGCCTATGGCTTAAGGTAAAAGCAAATCAGCTTCGATCACCGACCCTTTTAGAGTTACGCACTCCATTGCGACAGGTCGAGTAGTGAGAAGAGTGACCACTTCAACCGAAATACGGTTATAACATTTTTTGGGAATATTTCGGTGCTTTGGTAGGCACGTTAGGCAGTTCTGTCTGTCGTTGTCGTATATCAGTCATCAAGCCTAGATGCCTTAGGATGATTGGAAAACACGGCAGTAAAGTTTTTCACTGGACTGACATATAGGTACCTACCTCTCCGGCGATCTGCACTGAGACACGTGTTGTGCATATCTCGCACAGCGGCATAATTGAGGTAAGCTACAGGGTTTACTTCAATTATGAAGGCACAGGCACTGCAGTGAGATAGATCTATTAGGCTTTATTTATTACAAACATGCTTAAAATATGATCACAGCTAGCCACAGATTAATCCCCTAAATGTTTGTCCTGGGTATGTATTGAATCCACAGACACAAGACTATACAATAGATGAAAATTTAAATGCATAAACACTCTCATAATAGAGATGAACAGATGATAATAATATACTAATATAATAAATGCTGAATTATGATTAAGTTATTCAGAAATATGATTGTAATAATTTACTAAAATGTTATCTATCAAAAAAAAAATTCTTATAATTTATGTTTATTAATTTAAGTTTTTTTATAAATTAATATTATGCTTAGGAGGCATGTTGCCTAAGTTGCAGTGCTTGTTGAGAGCAATTAAGTTGTAAGCACCTTTTATATTAATATATATGACACCTATGTACACTTAGTCAGCAATAAACGATTTGAGATTTGAGACTACCTTTTTTACCCATTTGGGCCAATGAGCGAGTAGGATTGTATAAATAAGTTAATGATATTTAAAAAGAGAATAATTCGCAAGCAGGGCGCGGTAGCAAATTGTTCAGTTCGTTAAATACGCTACTCCAGTTCAGTTCACATTCTATTAGGACATTTGAGACAAATTTGTTTACAATTCATTTGATTGTCACTTGCTGACTTTCGTCATAAAATATGTCGCATTATTTTGCTTTCTAATAAACATTTCAGTTATTTATGTTCGAATAGTGAAATATGTTTGCGATCCTGCCTTTGGCGCCGGAGGTCGTAGGTTTGATCCCCACCCATGACAAAAATTAATGTGACGATAATTTGTGTTTGTTATGTTGTTACGAAGAAAATCACTATACGATTTTTTTTTGCACTGAAACCTGTCGTGTGTGGTATCTATTGAAAGAAATTACTGAGCCAACTCAAAAAATATATCACATTATTGCATTTTAGTCACTTAGTTTAGTCAAATAAAAATCATTTTCAAAACATTCCAAGTGTAGGCTCCTACAGATGATACGGTTGAATATTTTTTTGTAAAATATGCTTCAAATGGTACTTATTATCCTCATATCTAACCTTAAAAAAAGATTTTTGAAAATATTTATAATTTTTAAATTTTACTAAATGTAATGAAATGACGATTGGTTGAAACATGTATAAAAAGTTCAAAGTTCAATTTCAGACACTTGATCTTTGATCTTAAAAAAATTGACATTGTCACGTCATTTCATGTCAAATCCCAACACATTTTTTTAACGCGAACGATAACGTAAATTTAAAGTGCAATTCGTGGTAGACGTACAGGTTGCTATTTTCTTTTTGAACGTTTTCGTTATTTATTTACTTTTTACGGCAACATTCCTATATCCAAGGATATTTCCTCCTATTTCAACCTGTCAATTTACTTTCTGGTTCAGACGCGTGCGCTTTATTTTTCACACCAATTAAATTTGGTAAGTCAAAGGATTTTTTTCCGAAATCTTGTTGCAGAATATGTTCGCAAATAATACCTAGGTTATTTTTTTTTCAGCTCGTGAAGTCGTGGCCACCCTGTGTTCCGATGGAAATTCATTTAATAATTACTACCTAAGTACCTATTCTAACCCTCCGGAGTTGATTAGCAATCAAAGCTTCAACCTCCAATAGGTGTGTTTTTTTGCTGCAGCTTATTAGAGATTTCCAAACACAGCATGTTGTCAAGGCACCTTGGATAGACCAACACCACGCCGCTCTTTTAGTGCAATTAGGTCCCAAACAGACTTAAAGCAACATCTGCTTCATACATTTTCTGCCTGGGACCCTTTCGCTTTGCTTAGTCCCAGACTCGAGTGACTTGTGTTTGACGCTAGTGCCTGTACACGCTTACAGGAGGTTTTCTGTCTAGGCGTTTTGCTGTCCGAGCCGCAACTGCCCCGAGGTGCTTTGCACTGCCACGCCGTTGCCGGTATACCGACTGTCCTAGTGGAGTGGACGAAAACACTTCATTGGCTGTCTGGACCTGCAAGCGGAGGTCCTCCGTGCGGCCTCAACCCTGCTTTCTTGGATTTCAGGTAGGATCCACATTTATTACCTTTTTCCACTTTTTTGTAGATCAAGCGTGATCGCGCTCCTTTTACAATCATTTTATTATCACTTAGACAAACGCTTAGTACCTCTCGTCACCCAAACCCAAAGACCGCTGAGTCTAGGATCTTTGTACCTAAATGTAGGTAATATTATTTAACTCTCTCCCTGTCCCATGTATCACATATGATACACAACAATGGATTGTCTATTGTTATATTTCTTGGACAGGAAACCTGTTAAAAAAATCTATTCATTCAAAATTACTATATTTTACACACCGTTACGTCTGGGTATTGTACCATACAGCCTAATAAACCGGACACGATATGTCGGCCCGACCTCCTGCCCTAACTAAAAAAGTATGTAAAAAAACTTCTCAAGTGCAAGTCTGTGAAAGTGGAGGATTTCATCGATCCCACAGTCAAGAGGATAAAATTGTATTTAGAAATATTTTATCAGTTTCTGACACCCATAATACAAGCTCTGCTGAGTTTGGGGTTAGATGATCTTGGTGTAATTTGTCCCAGATATTATTATTTAAAATGGCTTAAATTATTTAAAATGCCATTTTACAGTGTTGCACAGATAGGAACGCTAATATTGGCGTTGGCCTTACGTATTCTATCCTACCGTACTTCTATTGATTGTTCGTTCTACCTACGTGTACTTTAATAATTTATTTTATTGAACTAAGTAATGAAATTTATCTGTAGAATAAAGTTTATTTGAAGGTTAACACGAATTTCAATTTTTCAATGGTCAGATAGATCTTATCTGTTGAATAAAGCCGCTAAATGAGGGATAAAGTTATCTGCTTCTTGAGCGGCTGGACACAAATTAGACATGCGCGGCGCTCTGACAAATAGCCCGCTTAGAACAACACGCCATTTTTGACGCACGCACACAGAGACATGAGCTTACAAGCGAAGTCAGTGAGCTTCGGTGAGTCGGAAAGTCGCACTGTCGCGAGTGTTTTTGTTTTTGTCGAACTTGGAGCAATTTTTCACATGATGAATTTTTATTTTGGCCGGTTCTGTCAAGTAGTATAACTTACTTACTTCATTTTAAAAATTCAGAGCGAATATAGTTGTAACCCTAGGCGGTTCCCGCAAGTTTAGGAAAAAGGTGCGAGCGGTCCTTATGTCAACTCTTTATTTTGTGGGCTGGATAAGATCTATCTATGCGTTTACTTTGACATTTTGAGGTTATGTGGTGTGTCATTTCACATTATTTTCATTTTTTTTGGTGCCTATATTAATGTAATTCTCACGCACACACATTCTAATGGATATTTTGGACCAAATCGACGACGCAAAGATTGCGGACGAAAGGCAGATACTTAACTATATAAATGCTGACCCCAATAGAAAAGATCGAGTTGTAAAAGAGAGACCTAATACTTTTATGAGTGTTATTATAAAAACAACCTTTTTACCACAACTTTAGACAACAAAAAAACTGAGGTAGTTTTTCTTATACGTCAGTGTCAATTTGTCAAACGTCAACTTTTGTGTTTCATTCTATCATTGCAAAGATTGTATAAGTGCATCTCGCTTGTGCATAATCAGTGTGAAGTTAGAGATATAAGTACATAGACAACTGATAGATAGCCATTATTTGGATAAAAGACGATTGAAAAATTTAAAATATCTATTCGCTTGTTAAACAGCCAGTTAATTTTATACTTCAGTTAGCTATCTAGGGAATAAACTAGGAATTGAAAAATCAGCCCTAAGATGAAATATGTAACTTACTTATGTATTGTTTAAGCTAAGCTTTCTTTTGGGAGGCTCAATACATTCTGACCAATAAATTCCTTTAACTTTGAACGTGTTTCTCTGCCTGTTTAATTATCGTTAATCTAACGATAATTAAACAGGCAGAGAAACAGTATCTTAATGCAGGAAGGCCAACAAACCATAATATTTCCTATACGATTTACACTTTACACTGTATTATACCGAACGTGGAACGTCCGGCCTTGTAATTTTTGGACAGTGTGTACAATGTACATACAATATTACACGATGAAGTTTAATGAAATTTTAATTAAAAATGGTAAACAAGAGGCGCGGGGCCTTTTCAAACAGTACACATCACGTTTGCGTTCGGTCGAGCAATCAAAGTTGCTGTTAATCATTAATATTATTATTACAAGGAACAGTTCATCATAAATGTTATGTTTTTCATCGTAAGAATGAAAGTAGAATTACTCGACTTGGTTTTAGGCATTAGTAAACGGTGACCTCCATTATGAACCGAAACAATTAATAGATAAGGTATGTTTTTCATATTTAACATATTATATAAAATTACTAAGTCGAAACTAATTAGTTAAACTTAGGTATTTACTACTATCGTAAAAATCTATTCTACAGAATATTACTTTCATCGTCATACTTGCCAAATCCAGACTTAGCATCGACATACTCTCTGCTTAGACGCGTCAGGACGTGGGATTCAAATTCCTGACCTTTAGGCCTCTTCCTCAGCGGATCGATGCGTTTTCGTTTTGGTACCGCCTGTGCACCGAATCTACACAGATTTTTGCTAAAAAAACATTTCCTGGCAGGCTATGGATGTTTTCGATACGGTGTTGTGACTGGTGACGCGCGGGGCTAGCTGGAGTGAGGCTGGCCGCTCTGTACAGATTCTATGGAGAAGCGCGCGTATGCGCTCGGTAAAAAATATGTACCGAAACGACTAGGTCTGAAAACTCTCCTTTGATAACATGCGCTCGGTAAAAAATCTGTACAGATTCGGTGCAGAGGCGGTACCGAGACAAAAACGCACCGTGAGCAAGAGGCCTTAGATCTCAAGGCCACGTGATTAATATTTCACAATGTTATAAATGTTGTTATAAATACTTATAATACTGTTAGATTGTTGAAGGTTCAATTTGATGTTAAATATAAACCGCAAGAGTCCGTATATTTTTGTGATACCATTTTTAATAATCAGGAATTATTCAATAAATCAATATGCCATAACCAATGAGTTATTCCTGAAAACCCTGAATTTATTTTAGATTATTCTCTTCCTGACCAACCTATTTTGTTAAAGTATTTTTGTACCTACTCGTAAAGCATTTATCCCGACCCGAACATTAATTTGCATTGTAGGTTTGTTTATTTGGAACATCAAATGCGAATTTAACTTATTTGACCTCAAACTTCGGGGGCACAAAAATAATTAACCTTATCCTCTCGTATTGCGATGTAACTTTACTAATTCACGTGTCCGCAACATTCGACCGGATCCGAAGTATTTGACGGAAACCCTGGAGGTGGGACATTACCGGATGCCACAAAGGGCTGATATCGAAACAGAGGGCTCGAATTGTTAACGGATTCGGTTCCTCTTGAAGTCATTCTAGGTACTGTTGTTGTTAACAATAGGATATACCATCACGACTTTATCCCGAACGGGTTAGTCAGAAGCAAGTGACTGTTGCCGTCATAGTGAACGGAAAACTCAGAAGCCCACTTTTCACCAATGCTATTAGTACCAACGTGGTATGTGGTGAGCCTTCCGCCGTTAGCCGGGTTGATTTGGTTTTATATCGATGCTTTCCATCACCGCAGAGTTAGCCGGAAATATAACAATGAATACAAAGATTTTGGTTGGGGCCAGATTTGAATTCGGGACCACGCGATCCGCGATACGAGTTGGAGTACTCAACCACTAGGCTATGACGCTCTCAGATCGAGTACCTAGATGGTTTGTATTTTTCTATTTTATTACTTGACTGTTATTTGATGATTATAGGATCTTGCAATTTTATGCTTTATTTTCCACCTGAAGGTAAAAACTAGAAAAAATCAGCCTTGGTCCTAGGGATCGAGCTGAATTTGGCTTCGTTACGTAAACTATGGAAGTTTTCGATTGGAACAGCAATTCGTATGCTATTTTTAGTTTAAATTCTTATCACTAGAGGCGTTGTACCGAAATCCCATACAAAAACCTCAACGCAGACGCTAGCGACTGTTATTGGTGGAAACTCATGGTACTGGGAGCATGCATGTGCGGTTACTCAGTTTACCATCAAGTCTAATTAGTGGCTTGCCACCTAGATTATAATGATAAAATATTCACCATCTATCTTTACTCTGAATTCTTCGAGTTCTGATTGTAGAGATTCAACGTATTCGGACATTTACCGAATCCCCGAGAGGGTCAGCTCGATTTGCAGCTGACTCAATTTGAGAAACGAACAATCTCGACGATTGATGACGTGAATCGCAATGCACGAAAGTTCATTCACATTTTCTTGTTATTTTAATCTCGCAATGGAGCTCGCAAAAAGTCACAATTTTGCATTTCTTCCTAATAGCTCACGTTGGCAAACACACTTATTTTCGTTCAACGCTGCTTCCCTGAAGATTAATGTTCCACGACTCCACCTACAGAAGTTGGCAAGTGTCACCTCTGGGGAGAATCAGCACTCCCGAAGCACGTGGGTACCATTCTTCACAATTTCATAGTCACTTGGAGAATTACAATTGTGTAAGGGAGTGTAAAGATTTGCAAACGTGAAATATTTATTGAGTAGTTTATTTCGAAATCGATTGAGATAACTACTTGGTAGGTATCAAATTGGCAGTTTCTTTCGTTAGACTTGATTTGAATGAAAAAAATAATGCGCTGGGATATCCAATTAAACGTAGGTATCGCTACATTTTTTAATAAGATTCCGCAAAAAGTTGAACTGCCTCTTCACAAGTTTAGGTCACAAATTAAAGCGGAGTTAATGAAGCGAGGTTATTATAGTGTTAAGGATTTCTTAAATGATTAGAATTTGTAGTCATTTTAGGTATAATCTGCTCCTCCGCACATTTTTTGTCATGACTTTACTCTATCAATTCAATTTTTGTGTATAAAAACAAGATTTGAAAAGAGTAACCATCGAGTTTCTTGCCGGAGTCGTCTCGATCGGAAACAACCTCCGAACCGGTGGTAGTCATTATTTTCAATTATGATATTTACTATCATAGTATTATTTTATGTAAGTAGGTACTTAAGTTTATTTTTATTTTGTATATTTTTTCTATATTTTTTTTTGTATTTGACTCGTCATAAAAGTACTTTTTATAAGTTTCTATGAATCAAGATATTTTATACTATTACTTTACTGTAAGCACAATGGTTACGAAGCCGCAAGTTATAACATGAATGTTTTGAGATACTTATTTTGCGTCGTAATCATTGTGATAAGTGTATAATGAATCAAAAGTGTAAAATCGTTTATAGACCCGTAGCGCTGGGTTTTGAGGTTTCGAAATAGTAAAGTTCTTTCTTTTTGGCATGTAGTTTCAGAATCCTTTGTCCAACCTTATACATTAATTTATGTCATTTTAGGTAGTCGCATAGGTAGAAATTTAGGTATTTGTCTATTCGGTTAGTATTGAAAATAGTACTGAAAATTTTACTTTCATGATGATAGCGAAGTAGTAACTGATGTACAGAGGCATTTTGCGTCAGCTCTGTCCACAGGAACCCTGACATTTAACTAATACCTAACATGTCGCTCGACTAGCTCTAAAAGAATATCACAGTTGGTTAAATAGTTGTTATGCGTTTTGGAATACTAATATCTGCCATACAATGTATTTTGTGTCGAATTTATCCACGACATTAGTATTTAATATTTATTTTTTTATTACAACTCTCTGTACAAGCCACAAAAGAAAATGCAAGTTATTAAAATTTACATGTTTTTCTTTATTATGTTGTAATTAGAACACTAAATTCTTATTGTGTGATTTTCATCTACGAAATCTTATTATTTGATTAAGTCAGCTTTGTTCGAACGTAACGGTGCGAGAGTTGTATCTGTTGTTACATACTGACCATAAGACAGTTTGAGCTTAACGAAGATGACGCAAATTAGGTTTGCACACTCCGCAGGCTATACTAGATATGATACTATTAAGATTTTAAACTTTAAATTAATTTTGGCAGTTTTATTTTGAATAGAAAGTATGGCATACAAATAGTCGAATCGCTGATTATGCGACAGTCAGATGTGACACAAAACGTAAAAAATGAGCTTTTTAGGTACGATTCTATCTACAGGCAGGAATTAAGCAACTTTAGAATTTTTGAAACTTATGACCTCAAAATAGCCTAGCGCTATTAGAAAAAATATTGAATCAAAATTCGTAAATGATAGCAACACCAGCCGTACCAGTTATTACTGAAAAGTGTCGGCAAATAGACCACAGCTTCAGTGCACATTCTCGGACAGCGCTTGTATTTAAATGCCAGATTTTTGGTTCATGTGCAATCGAGGAACAGCGTATTTCCTTCTCCTAGACGACCTAGACCTTCGACCTAGTAATTCAAACTCAGAGTCAAATATCTTTATTTAAATAGCCTTAATCAGTACTTTTGAATAGTCAAAAAAATAACTAAATAATAGACATAAATAGGTACTATAATAATATTATGAGTATATATATAAACAGTATACAAACATAATGCGACTCTACCACCGCGTCGGAGAAATTGATTCTTACTGAGAAGACCCGACGAGAAACTCAGTAGTTACTCTTTTAAACTTGTTGTGGTTTTACAATGCGAGTAATTAATTAATTTAATTAGCCTAAACACTGTCCCACTGCTGGGGGAAATGCCTCCATCATTGAAATCAAGTCATCGCTTAATGGATTGGTATTGGCTTAATCACCACGCTTGCCAAATGCGGGTTGGTAATCACAAACCCGAACCATGTTTCGAAAATCCGAAAACACACTTTGCCCGACCTGGGAATTGAACCCGGGACCTCCGGGATTCGGGCCGAGCTCTGAAACCACTCGGCCACGAAGGCGTTTCTCTGACCTATCCTGGCTTCTTACTTTGTTTATTTTAGCATTTTACATTGCTTGTTACCCGACTGCGCCAGAAGGAGGGTTATGTTTTACGATAGTGTATGTGTGTATAATTTTTGGCACACTGCAGCCTGAACGGTACGATGGATTTTATACATCATTTTACCCTTACTTTGTTATCAAGACAATTTGTGTATGGTATGGTGCATATGACTTGACTGGCCTGTTGGCGCAATGGCAGCGATCCTGCCTTTAGCGCCGGAGATCGTGGGTTCGATCCCCACCCATGACAAATATTTGTGTGACGAACATTTGTATTTGTTGTATGTCTGGGTGTTATTATCTATTTAAGTAAGTATTTAGAAATATTTAAGTATGTTCATCAGTCTCTGACGCCCATATTACAAGCTCTGCTTAGTTTGGGGTCAGATGATCTTGGTGTGCATTGTCCCAGGTATTTATTTATTTATTTATATAGATAAAAAAATTAGACATTAAGACACGAAAATACGTCGTGAGCTAATGGATCGAACTCACGGCGCGAGGATTAGCAATCAAATTAACTACGAACTGAGGAGCATATTTCTCAGAGTAAATATTATGTTGTACAATTGATCAATTTAATCCATAAACTACCGCACATTACTGAAAGCTAATTCCGGATCCGAATGAAGAAAAGCTTCAGCAAACCGAGCAGCTGCCTCAGCGCTGTTATCGCGAGCTCCGCACTATCAGCAGCCAAGGTGGCGGCACTTAATTGCCTTCATCTGCCATCTGCCAGCGAGAACGGTATTCGGTTATAATAGATCTATCGAGTCACTGGCTTGGGGAAGAGTTGAAGTTCACTTTAATATTGAAGCAGCTTTTGATAAAAGATCTCTTGGGACGTAAAACTTTGAGGGTATGATTTTGAAAACAGAGGTTATGTTGCCAGCATAGAGTATACTACTGTATACTTTATGCTGGCCACTGTAACTTTCTGAGCTACAGAAAGTAGGTCGGAGGTAGGTGGGTCAATCAAATTAGTCATATACGGTACTAATTAAGATTTAATGTCTGTTTCCTCCTAGACTTGGATGGCTGGCTGAATAAGAGGGTGCACTGGCCTGAAGCGGACGTAACGCAGTATAGCTGGTGGTTGTGGCGACGGCTCGATGGACGGTTCCTTCGAGGGATATGACTGGCACCGGCACATTAGGCGCGTAGGGTCCACTGACTTTAGCTGGTTGGTAAGGCGAGGGTAGTTTTGATCCCCAGCGGGATCGAACTAGCACTTGGTAAAATTATTTATTTCTAGAAGGTAGGCTGGCTAGATTTGTGAATATTTAGCAACAAGATTCGCGTACAGCAGTTTGAAATGGTGTCTACCACGTCTGCCACAAGTTGCCACTTTAAATTAACGTTATCGTTCGCTAAAAAATATTGTATTGGGATTTGACATGACATGACAATGTCCAATCCCAATACATTTTTTTTACGCGAACGTAGTGTATTGACCTCTGAAACCGACAAGGTAAATTAAAGCCACATTGCAGCCAAAGATCAGTAAATATAAATCGCTACTGTTAGCAACTGTTTCTGTTTGTTTTGATCATCGGTGTACTCTCTGCGCAAGTCTCCAGAAAGTTCATGAGCTTTTTCGCAGAAGAGATTATAGCTCCTATTTTGGAGTAAGTTGTAAGAGTCCAATGCTACAGTTAGTTAAAAAAAAAGGGCTTTTTGGTGGCTTGCACGTGGCTCGTGGCACTCTAATCGCGACTTAAGAAGCAGAAATTGCAGTCTCTAATAATAAGTATGCCGGATTGATTTAAAATCGGATCATCTACAAGAGGAATGTCTGTCTCCCTTTAAAAACAATTCTTGGCGTCTTACGAATGATTATATTTCATCATTATGTTTTAATTTTAAAGTGTTTGCTGCCTTAATTTTGGGGTGGCAAACCTAACAGGCACTAGTCGCTAAATCTTAAAATAAGCCTCTGCATTAACAGTCACATTAATACCGGTAACAGGCAATAATAGGGTATTTGACTATTTACTTGTTGAGGTGTTATCGAAAGACCTCTCAATAATAGACACATTGGTAAAATAGTAGATTATACACCAAGGGGATAAAGCACTGTTTTATGTCACGGGCGCTACATTGAATCCTGAACGTAACGAAGGACTCCAAATTTAACTCCCGAGCGCAGCGAGGGTGTTATAAGTTAATTCCCGAGCAAAGCGAAGGAATTAAGATTGAGTCCTGAGTCCAGTGAGGGATTCAAGCGCCCAAGAAAAAAACAGTTTTATCCCGGTGGTGTATACTCTACTTTTCTCACTTTATGCGAGACAATAAAAAACCAGGCTTAGTAGATAGTGTTTATTACAGCATATTAAAAGTGCGAATTGATATTGGAGACATTAGTCCAATTATGGAAAGATAACGTTATATTTTTATTTGGTACGTTTATCGAGGTTGAGCTAGAGTTTATTTGAGTTGTGTTCAAGGCTTCGGACACTTGTGTCTGAGGGTCGAGTGGTTCCGTAAAGGTTGGAGAAGGTCGTCTCTGATGCAGTGGGCTTGATGTAAATGTGACGTGTTTTGAGGAAGATGGCTGTGGTGGCAGAGGCGTCCAGGGATCATCAATTGTAGACGATGTTTTAATATTTATCTTTTCACCAATACGATAGCTCGTTCTTTCTTTATTTTTTATAGAATTTTTAATGTAGCCCTCTGCCACTGCATCGGACTTCCAGCCACCGTGTCGTTTTATTTGGGCCATGTCTGCTCCCGACTCTGCCAACAGACTTGCAGATGTTCGTCTAAAACAATGGCCTGTGTAAAGCTCGGGATTTTCCAATTTCAGGTATTTAGCAATCTCTCTTGGCATGGCACTAATTTTATTTTTGCCAATGACTTGCCTTGTACATTTCCCATTGTTGTAGCCTACAAAAAATCTGTTGGTGTTTATATTAGAAGGGCGTAAGGCTTGGTACTTTTCGACTATTGTGGTATGGTTTTCACGAATTACAAATGACCGTTCTCTATTTGTTTTTTGTCCGGCAATTTTACTAGTAATAACTCTGAATGTTTTTCGATATCATTGACTTTTATATTCACGAGTTCATTTCAACGACAAGCTCCAAAAATCAATGCCACCTTAAACAAAATTTTTATTTTTATATTATGATTGTATATTTTCAGTTGTTAACGAGTATATATTTATTAATAACAATATTTGCAGTCAAATATTTACATTGAAAACTAAAACATAAATATTTTTTGAACTGTGTGACATAAAATGAGAAATAGATAGTGTATAAACTCAATCAATAAGTAGGTTCATAGGTTGTACTCACTTTTATGGCAAGAATACTGTGGTCGGGAGCTTCATTCAAAAAAAAATCCACGTTTTGTGTTGTAAGTATCTTTGACTTCTTTGCTCGATGTCCATCCGATTTCCTTTTTAAAAATGACAATAACTTGGTATATGTATTAATTTGGATATCATCTTTGACGCTTATTGTTGCCTTGAGCATCGAATAGATACACCACAGGCTGCTTGACTTCTTTGTAGCTGATAAATATTCAAAATAGACCAGAAGCACTGATTCAGACACAGACTTTGCGCCTTTTGCAGTTTTCCATGTGTCAAAATCTTTATAGGCTTTCAGGTATTTTTCCTTTGACTTTTCTGGGAGTAGATTATTGACAATGCCTATGGCATCTAATTTAATAGCTTCTGGAGTCAAAATACTTTCATCACTCGACATTTTTTATTTTTTCTTTGAAATATTTATAGAATCTTCTAAAGCTAGTAGTACTACTAGCTACGGCTATAGCAACTTCTTTCAGCTGGCGTGGCCTACTCGATTTGACAAACAAATGAAGTTCGTCTCAGTGCGAATCTAGTGGGCCACGGCCTCGGTCTTCGAAAATCGAGTTGGCCGCGCCCGCTGAGGACACATTCTGTTTAGTGAAATTTGACTTTATGGACAAAGCAATAAGAATTATGAAAGTGAAAATCACATTATTGACCAGCGGGTTATAATAGAACATTATAACCCGGCTAAAGCCAAAAGATATAATGTCTTGCTTTCGGTAAGGTTTACATGACATATAATTCGGCATTGTCGAGCATGTGGTGTGAAAACAATATTTCGTAAGCACCAAAACACCCCAACCTACTCCCACCTAGCAATTTTGAAAATCATGTTATTGGACTTGCCCGAAACGCTCCCTATAAACTGCTGCTCATTTGCTATTTATTTCTTTGCATTCTGATAAACATTTGTTCGGCAGCTATATTAAATTTTGTGTTTATGAATATGGCTTCTTATCAGAAGTTACTACAAATTATGTAGATTGTCGAATGGTATAACTTTTATTATTTATTTACTTTACACTTTCAAAAATGGATTTGCCTACTCAAGTTTGTAGGGCCGAATGAATTGTACTTAAGTAAAGAAATTTAAAGATTCTATAGGGCCCTTTTTTAATGTATTTTTATGATTACATTGAAATATGATTATTTTCAGCATCGGTGCTCCATCTAGCCAAGGCCTTATGAGCCCTTATCTATATAGATAGATTTATTTGCGATCCAAGCAGCACTCTGAAGGTCGCTTAATATCTGGCGAGGGGAGCGTGCCTTATCAGCGGGACGCAACCCGACTCAAAGCTGGAATTCGCTAATAGTACATCGCAATATTTATTGCTTTGTAAATTTAATATTTTGGTGGAAAGCAAAAGTATTAGGACACTTAATTTGGCAAGTTATGACGCCAGATTTTAATAGCCACCGTTTTTTTGTCATTTCCACACTTGGGAACCGCTAAGACAAATTATTATAACCCATATACAATATAGTAATAACTTGATTTTAATGATACAAGCCTTTTCCCTGCGTTGGGATATTAATATTTTAGGTTCATTATTTTCCCTGTTCACGAACACTTCACAAACGGACTTTACTTAACTTTAATTTTAGACTTTAGTATGTAAATTGTGTAAATTGCTCTGTAAATTTATTATTTCGGTAACAAATATTAAACTTACGTCACCAGATATTTCGTTAAAGTAAAAAAGTTACAGGGCTTCATTTATTAGTTACTCACCAACTAATAAATAAATGAAGCCTTGTTAATTTTTTTGTCCGAAAAGGTCCTTGGTTAAAATCCCAGGCCGAGCAATGTGTTTATGGTTTATTCTTGTTATAGGTTAAAATACAATGTTAATGTGTTATGTCCGTATTTAATAAAATCTCTACTTAGTTTGAGTTGGGATGATCCTGGTGTAAATGTCTTGGATATGTTTTTTATTAGAATTCAGAAATAGACCTAAATTAACGTGACACTGGTTTTAATTTTTATCAAAACCAGATAAGATTATGATTATACTTACTCTATGTTTTGTATAAATTATTAAATAGGCCACTTGAGTGGCTTTCTTACAAAGAAACATGTTTTGCACAGAAGTTATATTCGTGACCACGGAATAGATCACGCGAGACGCCATTGCAAGCTTTTTTGCGATTTTATTCATTTAGAACCAGTAAAAAAATGTTTTTCAAAGTCTAAAATGTAACAAAATCTCTATGGTTGTAAACTGGCTGTTAATTTATAACAGAATTAGTGTCACCTCTCATGTTAACGAAACCTTAAAAACGTACTATTACATGTAAGTATAAGTAATCTGTGCTATGACTACAAGTAGGCAAGAAATAATTAACATGAAGGATGAGAGAAGTGTCCTACTCCTATCTCTTCTGTAACGAGTGCGAGCCATACCACGCAATTATTAAAAAGGTGTATGAGAATTGATAAACCTTACTTACAAATAGTATTAGCAACTACAAAGCTTTTGCAAAAAAAAACCTTTAGAAAATCTACAAGTTCCAAGATTTCTTTCCCTATCCAAAGATTAGGTACGTTAGAGTTGGAGAGCGACGCCAAAGGAAACTTTCTTATCGTTGGAGCACCCTTCATTAGGTAGGTATAATCTTGATTTCGATAGCTATGATTATTACGTAGGTAGACGACTACATCTGGCGCTACCGGTTTAAGTACTTCCAGAATGTGAAATTTTGCTTTTCATAGACAACTAGGGTTGTGACAATTTATTTATTTATTCTTTATTGCACATTTATAAAAATAGGCACAATTGGCGGACATAATACCTAGAGGCATTCTCTTCCGGTCAACCGCAAGGTCTATCAGAGAACATACGAATTTTGGGCAGTGCAACGTATGGAAATTGGTGCAAGAAAATACAAACAAGAAATTTGTTACTTAACTAAAACTTAAAAACCTACTAACTAACAAATACCTAATACAATTTGTAAACTTAATGAAATCATATATAGATCATTATATACTACATAATTACATATAAATTATATATACTTATCATGCCAACAAACATACTTATTTATAGACATTTAAAATAAATATACTAATATGATATAATATTAATTTAAATTGCCATAAAAAGAGTTAAACATAGATGCCTGAATCTGAACTAAATGAAATGGTTGACTGAAACATCAGCGGCTTACTTAAAATGCTTACGCAATGACAATGTTGTATGTCAGAGAAAGGGGCCTCTGACATAAGAGTACCGGCTGGTACAGGTGCTTTCCGGACATGGATGCTTCAGGAAGTACCTGATTGAATTCGCTCGGCGGTGCGGACCGGGGCGGACGAGGATACAGCACACTCTTCAAGTGTGCGCAGCATGGACGGATCAGCACCGCGCTCTAGTGGCGGTTTTTGGTGGTGACCTCTCACTCCGGGCCGTAGTTCAGGCCATGTTGAGGAGTGAGGAGGCCTGTATGGCAATGGTCTCCCTCTGCTAGTAGGTGATGACGCAGAAGGAGACCGCGGAGAGGGCCCGAGAGGATGATCCTCTTCTTTGACGCAGGCGATGGGGAACACGAAGACCGCGGTTTGCCCGTCCCTCCCTAAAACAGCACCGCGTGTCAGCCGGCGGGCTTTCACCTCATTTCAGGGTGGTTCCGTTTGGGGGGAGTTTATCGGGATGCCCCCGTAGCGTGAGGAGGCCCGGCCCGTAGGCTGGGGCGACATGGCAATCTGTAAGGCTCCATGTCGCCCTATTCCAAAGCGGTGAGGGTATACCCGAGTGTGTTTTTGTGGGTATTCCGCCGTTTTCGCCGGTGGAGAGTCCCACCCTCCCCCAGTGTTTTCCCCCGGGAAGTGGGAAAGTCCGTAATACATTTTAAACACCCAGTTAACAAAAAAAAATTGGATTGTGACAATAACGTTGCAAGTTCTGATAAAGGTAGCAGGATCTATGAGAGAAGCCTCTGTTGATTAGTGTCATTTATGTGAATGATAATTATGTCTAAAACAGTTTTTCACATACGCACATAATTTATCTAGAGATTTCAAAATCAGTTCTATTACCTAAGCTAAACTGCTGAGTCCTTGAAGCATGTGCCAAAAATGTGCAAATGTCAAATTCTGATGCACGCCGCCACCCTCGTAAGCTCATTCTTTCCTAATTAATGCATTACAACTGCTTGCCTTGCAAGTCTGGATTGGAAGCTTAGCGCTCACTGCATCGTCCGAGGTGTCTATTTAAATTAATTGTCGAACGAAACTTCTAGAAATTAAGTGCTGCATTTGCTTTTCCAGCTCTTGCTGATATCGAGCGTCCGTTTTTTGTGTCCATTTGAAAATTGCATTAATCTTTGTCCGGGAAAACGATTTCACCTAACCAATTTAAATTCAAATTGTTTTATCATAGTTTCCACTCCAGTTCCTCGTTATAGGTTACAGGGTAAGTTGAAATGGTTGTTTTTTTGCATTGCCAGTGACACTTGCATCCATGCGTACCGTCTAATGGTAAAAGGTTACTAAGTCTTCTGTTTTTAATTTTTAAAATACCTTTTACTTTTGTCCTCAACTGTAGGGCTATTCTGACAAACTCATTTCGAACCTCACCCAGTGAATCTGCTGTGACATTTAAGTTTCTCATCGTATAAAATTTAATAACGACGAAATGTCGCCTTTCTTATGAATTTGTTCGTAAATTAGAACACATTTAGTGAGATTTTATCATTAAGTTTATATAAATTGTGTGTATTTATGCTGCAGTGTGTTCGATCACCTGAGTGAGATCGGGCTCGAATTTTTTCAGAATCGCACGGCTGATATGAAACTCGCTCAATTTTTTATCACTAAATTTTTTTAAACTTTTCATCCTGTACTAGATGCAGGCAGCCTGTATAACATAAGTTAAACAGGCCAACATATTAACAGCCAGACATAAATTTTAATGAAATCTTATCATAATCTTTTTTGGCAAGCGTGGTGATAAAGCCAATACCCATCAATTGTAGCGATCACTTGATTTCTACGATGGAGGCCTTTGCCCAGCAGTCGGACAGTAAATTGGCTGATTACTTTACAATTACTTTTGAATTGCAGGTTTACTAACAATACGATGGCAAAAAACGCACTAGTAGACGGCGTATACACTGTGTCACTGCTGGCCAAAGGCCTAATTTAAATCAAGTTATCGCTACAGTTGACTGTAGTGTCTCTATCAAGACGCTTGCCAAATGCGGGATCGTGATCACGAACCCGGGCTGTGTTCCGAAAAATCCGAAAAAACACTTTGCCCGACTCGAGATTTGAACCCGGGACCTCTGGATTTCAGACCGAGCTCCTGTAAGCTGGGCCACGGAGGCGGTACCTTGCAATTTTTTTTGAATATTGTAGTTGTACACCATAAGTCCCACGATCCGTTAATGTCTTATTATGTGTATACATTATAGATTATCTTGTTTCCGTTATAGGAAGTACTCTTCAGCGATCAGCAACATAGTATTTCAGCCTTTGTTGCAAAATTAGCCATTTTGCCACACCAGAAACTAAGTGAGGCAGCAAATTTGTTTGCCTCACTTAGTTTCTGGTGTGGCAGCCTGCTAATAGTAACCGGTTATTTTGGGGATCTCTTTCTAAGATAAATAGAGCTCTTGCAAGTGTTTAAGGTTTGCTAGACAAATAGCTTTCAGGCATCTGACTATCGCTTGGTACCTACTTAAAGCGAGAGTTTAGTTCAAATACCAACTTATAAGTGATATTTGCTTTGAGTAAACGCTTTTACTAGTAGATCTACTAAATAGGTCGTTTGAGTGACCACTCAATGAAGTCCTTTTCAAAATTTGATTGTTTTTGTTAACCACTTGTTATGAAGTTTGCACAAAATATCCGGAAAGACGACGCTTGTTTCTTTCTTTGATAATACTCGTAGTAACCCTGTTTTACTTTATGTCTCTTTATTAATAATTATTATGAATTAAATTAAATCAACCACAGAAAAATAATTTTGCTACCACTGTCAGGGACATGATTTTCCCACTAACTATGTCACATATTAACTTAGGTAAAAAAAATGTGCAGTACACACTAAATGAGAAAATATGTTAAACGTCAAACAATCCACTTATAGTTCATTAACCTTTAGCAGCCACAAAGACAAAGTAAATGAACAGAGGGCTAGCTTCTAACATCTATCACTCAGGCGTCATAGCGGGCGGGTCGTGCCGTATCGCGGCGACATCTGACCCGGCTCGAGTGTTGGACGAGCGCGGCCTTTACACGACAAGATGAACTCGAAAGGGCAGTTTACTGGCTATTTAAAAAATTAGTCTATGCAAGTGAACTGGTGTGATAACGCAATGACGAACCTCAACAACTACTTTAAAAAACAGTCTATTGAAGTTTCAATAACTCAGTACATCCATTTGTTTAAGTATGTCTCATTACATCCCAGCTGAATAATATTTTTCGAATCGTAAGTACTAATGCTTTTGAGATCTTAGAAATTTTGAGCTTATTTACCTTTTTCCTAACATAATTTATTTATTTACATATTTGATGGTGAGTGACGTTGTCAGCGTGGTCAGATGTGCGATAAAATGGGGACTCTTATAAAACTGGAAACAGAAAGCTGATCTTACTAATCTAACTTCTTATTAATATTAACCATATAAATGTAAAGATTTGTTAGTTTGTACGAGTATGTTTGTTACTCTTTCACGAAAAAACTACTAAACGGATTTAAATGAAACTTTTCAGTAATAATAAAACAGAATAACAGGCTACAATTTACAGAGATTTTTTGTAATTTGGCCATAATATATACCGATAAGTATAATTAGTCGGTATTAACCCGGGGGAGGCCGCGGGCGGAAAGCTAGTAAATAAATAACTAAGAAAAATTGTTAGTTTCAACACTTTACAAGTGGCATGTATTTAAAGTTAACTTCCGGGGTATGCTATTGCTAATATTAAATGAGACAAGTGTAGACTAGGGGGAGGAGAACCCTCTGGTAGGTAAGCTATGGACATGATGTATGAAGAAAGTAGTAGTCACTACGAGGCGTACGTCGTAAAGTCCTGTCAATCGTATTGTGACTGAGTGAAATAATGCGACGGGGGCCTGATTTAAGCAGTCCACGCGCTAAAGGCGAGTCACCCATCTTCCATTTTGTTTCAATCTAAGGTACCTAGTAATCGTTTGTTCTAAACCGTCCTTCTCCCTTTTGACATCATAGACAATGAGCCTTCGCTTGTAATACTCCTCCGCTTGTTTCCTAGGGCTCGGCAGTTAGCTTCTAACTTATGGTAGCAGCTCGTTCAAAGATACTTCACCAGTTTTAAAGTAGCTCAAAGTATGTCGGTCGGTTCACTTTCGCAACTCGCTGTTTACCTTTGGTTATTTAAGCGTAGTTCTGAGATGTTCACGAGCAACTGAACGTTCACGTTGCAAATTATTTTAAATCCTTCTTGAGAGGTGATAAGTACGATTTAACAAAAAAAAACAACGAACTATTATTATTACTGTGACTGCCATGTTATCATTTATTGGGATGGTGCTTCTAGATACACTACACAGCGATAGTGGTTTCATTATAATTGTGACTCAGTCCCTTCAAAGTTTCTAAATATTTCCAAAGAAAATGAGATGACTTGGAGAAAAATTGACAAGTGCGAGTCTGATTTGATTAGCCTGCTGGTGCAATGGCGGCGATCCTGCCTTCAGCACTGGCGGTCGTGAGTTCGATCCCCTCCCATGACAAACATTCATGTGACGAACATTTGTGTTTGTTGTGTCTGGGTGTTATTATCTATTTAAGTATGTATTTTGAAATTGAAATATATAAGTATCCGTCACTGAAACCCATAGTACAAGCTCTGCTTAGTTTGCTATTTATTTTATTCATTTATGTGCGCACTGAGGGCTTTGTTTTACATTTTATTAGCTTCGAACAATGCTTTACGAGTACATATAGCAATAGACTGCTTTAGATATTTGTAATGACAACAATATTCCGTATTACTATTTAAATAAAGAAAACAAGCAGGGAAAATAAAATATATACTTATAATAAAAACAGATACTTTGCATTTGAATGAATCAATATCTCATTTTCCTCTAGTGGGACTTATCAAAACAGACTAATTAACGTAACTGCAACACAAACAAAGGGCGAAAGATGGTCAAAATGCACAACGAAGATAATAAACAAAATTAACTGTCAAATAAGGTAATCAACAATAAATAATCGTGGGAATTCCGTAAAGTTGATACAAACAATTTAGATTCGGTTCGTGTCCGGCCACGGTACAATCGACTTTCCTCCAAATATTTCAGATTTGCCGGAATTACTCTCAAACTTTAGATAAAGGCCCAAAGGGCTGTAGTTGGCTGTATCAGGGCCCCTAATTTAATTAGATTTTCCGAATGGAATTCTACGAATGACTTTCCGCTGATGTATTTGCCCCATTAATGGTCCAGTGTTTAGATAAAAGCAAAAGGCAGGGGTCAAGCTAAGAAAATAGATTGGGATTTTTTTTTTTGTTTTATTTAGAGTAAAATACTGAATACGATTTGGCTAAGTTTGATTATAAATATAGGGTCCAACCCCACCAAACGGCCTGCATCGCATCGCATATGAACGGACGCGGCCACATCCGATCGCGTCCGGTAGGACGTGTGAGGCTACCTGCTTCTCTTGCGAACGTATCCGTTTCTGCGCCTAGTCATATCAATAGTATTGAGCCTTGAGTGCTGACGTGTTGTATTTTTTCAAAATAATGAAAGTTGACGTAGTATTGTTGGCTATTGCATTGGAAGTAGAAGAAGAAGAAAATAATCGTAAAATACAGAAAAGGAAAATAAGACCACGCCTTCGAGCGCTCGCGGCGTTATCCAAACGGATCCGATGACACGCGGACGCACGCGCCTGTAGTAAAGCTGCTGTGCGTGACTTGGTAATATAGACAAGATTGACAAAAAAATATACACAAGATTCAATTTCGTTTACAGATTATAAAATTCATTCCTATCGATGCGACGAGGGCCGTTTGGTGGGGTTGGACCTTTAAAGCCTCCGCGGCCGAGCGGTTACTGCGCTCGGCTCGAAATCAGGGTGCAAAACTCATTTTTGGCAAAATGTGTGTTCAGATTTTTTTGAATATGAGTAGCTAGTATTTGTCATCAGCCTGTATTTGGCAAGAGTGTTGATTAAGTCAATTCCAGTCAATTGTAGCGATGACTGGCGACTGACTTTCAATGACGAGGCCTTTACCCAAGCAATGGGGCAGTATGCAAATTACTTAGTATTACATTAATGCTGTCAAGGTTTGACTGAATAGTACTTGCCGAGCTGAAGTCAACAAGGTTGATATGTTTTTTATTTCATTATACTATGTCTCGGTTTATTCTCTGCCAGTCAACTTTTAAAAAAAGGCTGCAGGTATTCAAAGTAATTAAGTAGCTATAATGCCTGTATATTCTTGCACGTGTAATATCTTTCAGTGCAACAAAAATGAAACATTTTAAGTTATCTATTCAAGCTCTTTAACGAAAAATAACAATGAATACTACTCGTATTAAGCTAGCCTTTAAGATAAACATAGTAAAATTATTTTAATCATTGAAACCAAATAAAAGCATGTGGTTGGGATCCTGTAACAAATTATTTTAAACGACAAACCTAAACCACTGACTAGAATTATTTATTAGCAAAATCAATTACAATTACGTGAATGTCTATTCATTTGAAACTCAACAATTAACGTAATATTGAATGTAACAAATGCTTACAAGAGAAAATTATCAGTGACCTAATTAGTGACTGACCTTTTTAATTCAAATTGTTTCAATTCGGAACATAATTAGGCAGACGATTGTAAGAATTTGACTTTTACTTTTGTGTAAGTAATTAAAGAAACGTATTATTTTGCAAGTTTGGCAGGCAACTTTGTTTATTAGGAATGGTGACAAAGAGTAAGAATTAAGCTAAAGTTGCTTATAAATTCGTAGAATCGTGCGTCTCTTTGAGCTTCCTAGTCTAGTCTCCATCTTACTTGTTAAACTTCATGTAAAATTTCCAATAATAACTGCAGTTTTTAAGTGACTAGGTATTTAAGAGTTATATTAGCTGACTAGCTAATTTTCGTAAGTTTTTTTTGGCGAAAATTATAAGATCAGTGGGGTCCACATACAGCCTTGGCCTTTAGTTCGTCAGCTTATGCAGTTAGAAGTATTACTGTATGTCAAA
Source organism: Udea olivalis (assembly GCA_947369235.1). NCBI lineage: Eukaryota > Metazoa > Arthropoda > Insecta > Lepidoptera > Crambidae > Udea > Udea olivalis. The sequence continues at coordinate 10,151,531 of OX376360.1, forward strand.
ACAGCAAAATTCCTTTATTTCAGTTACTTTCCTAGTGTTCTGTCGTATGACCTATGAGGTTCAGCGGCGGACTTAGAAAACACAACATTCAATTTATTTATACATTTGACGTCTTATTTTGTTATTTTTTTTTAACTCGGCAGTACCATGAACTAATGTGAACAATACGTAAAGATATTATATGATCTTTTTTGGAATTTTGTAGACCTATAATTCTACAATTTTACCACACTATTTGTCCAGCGCTGATAATCCCATTATTTTATTTATGTAAAATAGTGATATGTATGTGACGACACGATTGGCGTAGTGCGTTGTAGCATGGTTCCGCTCCTCGATCTTCTAAGTGCCCCGGGTTCGATTCCCGGTCGGGTTTTTTTGGTTCAGGAAACGACCTTTTCTAAATTGACCCGTGTCTGGATGTGTAATCCTTGTCCGGTACCTCGTAACACAAGGATATTTATCCTTCGGGACCATGACAAGTGGTGTGTAACTGTTGTCTGGCGCATATTTATTATTTATTTTTATAGTACTTCTTGACAACCCTAACGGAGTTTAAGTGCTGTGTAATTTGTAAAAGCGTCTAACAGCGGGGTTATGCATCTTTACAAACGCCGAGCAGACTCAACATTAATACTCTTCGTGTTCAGTTGTATGAATAACACGAGGTAATAAAGAAAAGTTTCTGCCGCTACATAAACCGCCTATTGTTATAATATAAAATACAGGCTGTAACACAGACCTAAGACGCAATAGATGAAGCAACCAAAGCACGAAGAAATATTTCAATCTATTTAAAACAAAATACTCAACGGAGAAATGTTGAATACAAATGACCACGCAAATCCCAGAAGGGGCAGAGACCTCACTTATCAACAGACTTCATCAAACGTATTTTATTTAATGCGTCAAACCACGCAGGAATTGTAATTTCACAAAAAAAATAGAATCAGAAAAACTGTACTAAATATGGAGATGTTGGTTGGTTAGAACGATGTGGTCTTTTACCTGATTTTGTGATTCGTCCACTGTCGTAACGCTAGAGCACTGACTAAAAATAAACATCGAAAGAGGCCCACAAAGTCCGAACATTCGTGTTATCTATTTCAATATATGTCTAAGGTTGTATAAAGGCAACCGCTTCGCCACTTCTATCCAGTCGCACCATAAGAAATCCAATTTAACTTTGTCTCCGCACAAAATGCTCCAATAGAAATAATTTCGTGAAGGACTCCGAACAGCTGTACAATTCAATCAGTGAAAGACTTCTGTTTTTTTATCTCCCCTTCGTATTTTCTTTACGTCTCGTAAAAGTTAGTTAGTGTTGTCAATACTTTCAACACCTGTAGAGGAACGTGTTAGCAAGTTTCGATGGTTATTTACGCGCTCGAGGAATTCGTTAATATTGTTTTTCCAATATTCTTTTTAATAGCTATTCCTACTTCGTCTGCGAAGACTTGGCTTTAGAAATGTTGCCCCTTTGTATGAATCTTAACACTTAATCGCTCGCATCGAAAAAATAACAAAAAGTTTCGCAGGGGGTGAGTATATTCTTACTTGGGGTTGTATTTAGATAAAAAACCACAGTTTCAAACGTGAAAGAACGGAAATCAAAATATTAATTCGCTACAAACAGAGAACATATATCTATACTATGTATATGTTTATAATATTATAAAGCTGATGAGTTTGTTTGTTTGCTTGAACGCGCTAATCTCAGGAACAATTTATTTCAGTGTTAGATAGCCCATTTATCGAGGAAGGCTATAAGGCTATATCAACATTCCACGCGGACGAAGTCGCGGGCAGGAGCTAGGGGTGTAATATAATGATTTAACGTATAGAAGTATCTACCTGTATTGATTTTCGAAAACGGGCGCACACACCACATTAACACACTCACACACACTTTTTCCCACGATACTTTACCTTTGATCCCACTAATTTTCGATTCGTCCTCTGGACATACTCGTACTTTGCCTAATTTGCTAAACTAGCTGCAAAATATTCCTTAGTCAATGTTAAATACATGGCTCCATAGTCTAAAAGCAACCTTTATGGTTGGTAGTGATAGACAAAATCTTAAAAAAAATTGCCGCACCCTTTCTGTTATAACAAACAAACAATATCCGTAAAAGCCAAATTAGTAAAGGCGATTGTAGTCGCCAACTAGCACCACCAATTGATTTATTTTTATAACATCCAAATTAGACATGGTTTTTAAAAAGTGAACAATGAATATCTCAAAAAATACTTATTTTAAATATTGAATGTCTGTCCACGACTTTTCATTCTGTTTTGTAGTCGCGTTTTTGCTAAAAGTGGCCACTTTAGCAAATATGCGATCTAAATCTATACGTTAGAATGGAAAAGTCGTGGACAGACATTCAATATTTAAAAGAAGTATTACCTGAATATGTACTTAAATTTCACTCCTGGAGTACAAAAATAAGGTAAATTTAAAGGCATATGTTGTATATTTGCCAGCCTCAAACTCAGTATTCAACTCAAATTAACTTGCTTTATATCATTTTCTTTCAACACGATGAAGTCCGATCGAGATGACTTTTCATTTATTTATTTGGGTCAACAAACAATTTATCAATAATGTTCTATTTAGATACTTTAAAAAACCTAAAATAATTGTGATAACAACATCGTTGACCACAGGCTATTACATTATTCTTGAGAGGTGAATGTTTGCAGTAAATATAACATCATCAGAAATGAGGAAATCTTCAGAAGAACGAAAGTGCCCGACGTAGCCCAGCGGGTAAGTAAGCTGAAGTGGCAGTGAGCAGGGCACATAGTGCGCAGAACTGATGGCCTTTGGGGCAAGAAAGTTCTAGAATGGAGACCGTAGCAGGGCAGGCACAGCGTAGGACGCCCACCTGCAAGGTGGCGGGATTCCGGTGGTTGCGGACCGCCTGCAATCGGTCGCTTTTGAAATCGGTGGGGGAGGCCTATGTTCAGCAGTGGACGTCTTGTGGCTGCAAATGATGATGATGATGAAATGTAACATCGATGAATCATTTAGTATACTTATTTATAGCGAAAACGAAAATGATGAAATAATGATGATCTGAAGAATGAAGTTTATGAACGTAAGGGAACTGGCGTTCGAGGACAGTGACAAACATACACATACGAGCACGTATAGTGCTACTTGAGGTAAGTATATTAATATTTTTTTCCTTTAGCTGGTCTTAAAATTACAAATTTAATTTGAGTTTGTTAATATTTGTTCTGAAAACACAAAAATTATGAATTTGATCATCATTATCAGTCATAAGGTATCCGCTGTTTAATATAGGCGTATCTACCTGATTGCAATATGATTGGCTTAGTGTGTTGTACCACTGTTTCTCGCGTTGACTTGCGGGATGTCCTGGGTTCGAATCCCGGTCGGGACAATTCAGGATATCGGTACAGCACCTCTAGTGATTAGAAATGGAACTAAAACTTGCTGAACTCAACTTTTGTCGTTTGCGAGACAGAAACTCATGTTAGACCTTAGATTAAATCAAAAACATAGTAGTTACGAGTAAGTTAACTTCTTCTTACACATTTTGTTAATAGACCAAATTTGGTAGATGTCGGAAGGTTAAAACACTCACAGGTAATTATAGTTTAACTTTTTGACTCCAATAGCACTCAGCTACTATACTGGTACCTAATTGAAACCTAATCTAAATGGATATCCATTTGGTAATTCACAAATTTGTGGCTAGGATTTTGGGTCATTATGAAAAGTGGTTAGATTAATATTATTTTTAGGTTTTGGATTTGAATATTATTAACCTCCGCTTTTTTGACAGTTAAACCTAATTTATCTAAATTGATAGACTGAATATGTTGTTATTGTATTGAACTTAGTATCCATAAGGCGACCTTAATGTGTGAAAGAGAATATACGTCCATTTTTTTAAATTGATTAGTAGTAGTTGGGGTTCTCTTATGAAAACCCGTGTGTTCAGCTGACACTCAAGGGGTTAAATAGCAAGTAGGTATACTATACTCGTAAACTGACACAAAGATGAAGGCCCTGGCGAACTTGATGCCAAGAAGTTATCTGTCAGTCGACAACATCAGACAACAGACAAATTACAAAAAGCTAAAACATAATATTAAACAACAAAAAGTGCAATTAACGAACACTTATAAAAAAAAACAATAATATTTATTTTTCTTAAACATGCTCGGAAATATTGTCATTACTTTTGAATAAAGAACACGCGAAGTATCATATTTACGTAGACTGAAAACCCAAAATCACTTCCCGGCGCGTTCTTTGAATTTCGAACGAAGAGCGCGCCGGCAATGTTGTATGAAACGGTGTGCTGTTTGAATTTAGAACTCTTTCATCTATCGTACACATTGCGTTCTCGTGGCTGTATAGCCACAGATGCGTTTACCTTTCGGCACAAATTGTAAAATAAAAAAAAACAATATGGCGGTAAAGCGGAGTTGTTATTTTGTTAATAATATTAATTAAATTTATTATGTAAAAGGCCCTTATTATTTCCTTGCATTTTTTTAAGAAAAGCACTATATATGCCTCGGCCGAAATGGCATTTGCCTGTCTCGTATCATTGAAGTCCTCGCCTGCGGCTCGGCCTTCAAACTCATACTCGACCTGCAATTGCCTATTTCGCTGCCTTTGCAATAATGTACTATTAAAACTAAGACATTTTTCTCTTCCGCGGTAGGTACTGGTTGGATAACACAAGACAACATTATTACCAAGTGAGATACAAGCTTACCGTGCCATACAGCTGCATTACCGTAGAATAGAATCACGTAAAATATGATTGTGCCGAACGTGTCTCGCCTTAACCGAACACCTGAAGTCACGTTTGAGCCAAGCCCAATACAACTTGTCCCTGTAACTATTACCTCGCAATATTAAGCTTGAAGCACTTGTGTGGTGACTTATACAAAGCTGCGAAGTATATTTGAATGGCTGCAATGCATAGATGTCGTAGGGTCGATCAGATTTGTCGGGTCGGGACAAACTTTCGTGTGGCGATCTTTTTTCTGTTTGTCAGTGCCTCAGTGTAACTGTTTGAATAATAATGTGTTCATAGATATTCAAATTTATTCACCATGCCTCACCAGGCCCTGCCTAGTTTTGTGTTGGATGGCCAAGTCAGCAATATGTGTAAGTGTATTAATTAGCCTACAAATTATGGAACTCCAATCAATGAGCAATGGCTTAATGGGTCCGCGCTTTTCGAAGTTGATTGGTTATACTCATTTGGACACTTACTTGGGCTATATTCTAAGAAATCCACATCATACTCGTACTTTGATTAACTAGGACCTCGAGGTTTAGTTCTGGGTGTCTAATTGCGGCCACAGAGGGCCGCCACAAGCTGAGGACTCTCGTATCGGCATATTGAGCATTCACGTGGGCGCGTCTGCGCCACAAGCTACTTGTAGATACGTTTTGTGGCCCACCTCCTGCTCACATTTAGGCGCAATTGTTTCTTGGCAGTGTGTAGAAGCCTGAACTTAGCAACTAGCGGAAGAATTTAGTGGCCGAGTCAGTGGCTCAGCTCAACTTCTAAGACACCGCGTCTAGTGGCTCAGCATTAAAATGTGAGTAAGAATTCCAGCGAGAACCTACTCCAATTTAATATTCCGCACAAGTTTAGGAATATGTATCAAACGGAAAGGAATATGTATGAAAATAATATTCTTTACTTTCTTATTTCATCCAAGTTTCTCTTAAAACGCGAGCAAGCTCTCCTAATTTTCATCAAAAGATGAAAATAAATTAGATGCGAAATTAGGAAATGCGTCCAAGCATATAAAATTGCTTGGACGCATTTCATCATTTTGTATCTATTCGTAACTTACCATAGTCTTGTGGTTGGGTCACAGATTGCGTAAAATACAGGGTGTTCCGGGAAGTAAGGATCAAATCAAAACAGCGTACACGGTGTATGCCCAGCTATAATAGCTGTGGTCATTTCAGACCTTTTAACGCTATCAATATTTAATCCTTACTCCCCGGGACACCCTTTATACTATTAGCAATACAGTCCCAGAAAATAAATTCAGTTAGAGCTCACAGTATATTTATTCTCCATTAAGGTAACGCATTAGACATTTTGGCGATAGGGACTTCCCTTTTTTAGCAATGACACAACCGATTGAAATAATAATTTACTTGCCAGATTTATAAGTAAATGCACTCTATTTTTCCCATTGCTTATCATGATGGGAAACTTTTCATGATAGATTTTCATTTCACCACGTGAATCCTCTAAATTCACAATATACGAGTAAATTAGTCCAAACGTAATATGTTTTATCTGAAAAATACTGCTTTGCCCCTCCTCCTTCCTTATTTTGCGTAGTCTGTTTAACGAGAGTTTATTTTCCCAACCACGTCTTGATGCTATTTTATAACTAGGCATTTATGCTCTTGACTATACACGTAAATGTAATTCAGTTGCCTGGTTTAAAAACATTCGAATATTAAAAAACCTAATAGGTACATTAATGAACGTGCAGTCAAAAGCATAAATATTTATACGTTTACAAGGCTTCTAAAATATCTGAGTATAAGTCACAAATATCTATAAGAGAGTTCGTTCAGACTCTTTGTTGACTTGTATAGATATTTGTGACTAATGTTTTGCTCAGATAATTTTGAAGTCTTTGAACTGTATAGTTATTTATGCTTTTGACTGTACATACTTGCTAGCTAGCACCAACTGCTAACTAGCTTTTATAACCTTTATTGACCAGAACATCCTATCTGTATGGTTTTTGTTCTATGCTTTCACCTAAAGTCAGACAGGTAATATGTACAACTGTGTGAGTAAAGTGATAAAATTAAGGCTCTGTCTGAACCTAATTTTTGATGTATTTTATTTGTTTATTTAAATTATTTTTGATAATAATTCTCAGATGATGGTCGTTAGCTGGGTAGTTCCGATGATTTGACATAACCTTAAATAAATCATTGAAAAAACACATAAATGCTGACTAACTTGCCTACGAAGAAATTTGTTATTGTTTAACCACATTTGATGATGACGGTGATGGAAAACATCGATAAAAAACCAAATCAACCCGGATAGTGACGGAAGGCTCACTACCTACCACGTTGGGTTCTAATACCATTGGTGAAAAGTGGGCTTCTGAGTGTTCTCTTCACTATGACGGCAACAGCCACTTGCCTCTGACTACCCCGTTTGGGATAAAGTCGTGATGGTATGTTATGTTAATCCCATTTTCTGATTCACAAAAAATATATCTTATACGTAAGTAGTTGCGTTAATTAGTTTAGTTCTAAGATCAATTAACGTCGAAACAAACCCTAGTTTTAAGAAAAAAAAACAAATTTCGAAAATGAGGTTCGAAAACATTAAGAAAGGCAGAAATTTCAATTTTAGAAAAAAATATCTTTTGACATGAAAGTAAACACTGTAAAATGCTTAAATCGTGGTAATAAGGTCTCCTTTACTTGTTACTTAATTTGTACTGTGAATAGAACCAGTATCTGAAGCACGAATTATCTGATCGCAATCGCCGAACACCCCAAAAGTCCCGTGTGTACACGGCCTAAATTATATCAAATTTGATTTATTCAAATTAGGGCACGGTTCGTTGGTGAGATATCAAAGCGTCTCTTTGGTAGGTCAACCGCCTACTCCGGTGATCTGATGAGAACTTCCTAAACTGTTCCGCACCGGTGACTTTCGGAGTGACCTTGTTATTTGTAGGCTCAAATGATCTTCGCTACCATTGGTAGTTCGGAAGAAAGGAAACTGGGAATAGTTCTGGCGCGATAATGGGTAAGTTTGCCTTTTCGTTTTGGGTAGCTATGGCGATCTAATGGTAATAGTGTGTTGTAATTGAACATGTCCTTAAAAGAATTGGAGCTTTTTAATATTACGTTTTAGGGGGGTCATCGCAGTTACGAAAAATAATCAAACATTGTTTTAAAATTAAAAAACCTTTCTTTAAATAGACCTGTAGCAAGTTCTTTTAAATAGCAAAACCTAAAGTTAACGAGATGAACTCATAAATACTATAATATATGGAAACATAGATACTCTGTATAGAAACATATTTGTGACTCTAACACCGGATCGGATGTTGTTCCTATACTGAGAGGACCGGCGAGAAACTCAGTACTTACTCTTTTGAACTTGGTTTTACAAAAAGAGTTAGTAAAGAACAATGAGTATTAAAAAATACTTACGTTCTAACATTTCTATAAAATATTAAGCTCATAAGTACTTTTTAACCACAGAATATAAAACAAAAATGTTCAAAATTTACATAATATTTCCGCATACAGTTTGCGTAAAATTATTTTAGGAAATATTGTTTTTGAGCGGTTTGTCGGTTTCATTTTTAAATTTGGTATAATTATTGTATAGGAAACTAGTTTTTATTGCGTCTTTTTTTCACTGTTTTTACGAAGTAACTTCGTTTTCACCTAAATCCCTTGCATGAGCTTATCTTATATAAATTTGATTATAGTGTATGCTGTGCTTACTAGAAAGTAGACACTACACTAGCATAAGGACCCTCAGTGTATTTTTTGTTTTAAATGTGAAAGATGACTGTTTATAAGCCAAATAAATAAAATAAAAAAACTGAGCTGTTGCGGCCTGTTTTATTCATTTTGATGTAAGTCTAGTGTTACATCAGAATAACTCGTTTTTTTAGGAAGCTTGCAAAGATGAAGCAAGTGACTGATTCTGAAACCAATAGTACCGCCAGACACATCACATCACAGTCACAAAGTTGCGGATTAAATTATAAAGGTTGTCGTGTTTGCTCAGCAAATATTGGATCGACAACAATCGCCGCTCCGCCGCGAATGTTTGCTTAATTGCCTCTCTTTGACTGTCATTTGTTTATTTAATTACCAACCTAACGGAATTCGCTTTATGTACGCTAGAATAAAACCAGTGAAGAATATAAGGTGCCTGAGTAAGTAGCTGATTCGGGATTTATTTAATTTTTTATATAGAGCGACAAGAAAACCAAATGTTTCACAAAATGACGTTTCTTTTTAAGCTTTAGCTACCGAGGTATTTTTTTACTATAGTACTGAGTTTGTTTATTTTTTTTACATTTCATTAGTTATTTGGGGTACATAAATGAAAAGAGTGATAATTGTTTAACTTAACTTTGAAATTATATGACCATTCATTTGTTGGCTTCGTTTTTTAACTAAAAAATGACACTACACAAAATTAAACGGATATGTTAGATGACATATGGCCCAAATAATATGGCGAGAAGTTGCGGCATCAACAACGGCATCAACAACTTGATTTTTATTTTACTTCAAAAAAGAAGTTGTTTTTACCCTGTTTTTGTCAGTAATGAAAATTCTTTTAACTTATCTGATACAAAATAATGAACAACACAAGTCATAATTGCTAGAAAATTAAAGACTGCTATACATCAGCAACAAAGGTACCAAGTTGCTGTCAAAGGTGTACGAGTACCGGTAGTAGTTTGCGTAACTTATTTCTTCTACGACCCGGTTAAGGCGAGGTGGTTCTGCACAACATTTCCCGCAGCAAACTGGTGAGCGCCACACGGACCAAAAATCACTAACATAATCAGTTAAAAAATTAATAGCTAGAATGCAGTTATGTTTAAACTTTGTTTTGGTAAAGGACCCATATTATCAGGTTAATTATTTTGGGAATAAAACCAAAAATAGAAGACAAAATGTCACGAAAAGAGGTAACTTTGTGAATTTATTCTATCGAGCCAACTTTATCGAATCATGTTTCCACCGGATGAATTTATTTATTTATTTATTTCAAGGCTCACAAAACAAGTTACAGTCAGAAATAGACCGAAAAAAATACAATATTAGTAATACAGATCTAGACTATAACTCTTAACAGTGGGCACAATATGTTCTTATGCTTAATGAAATAAAGAGGGTTAGCGGAAAATCTTTATTACAAATAACAAAGACCTAAAACTATGTTAGCGGTTTTAGTAAAAAACAGTGCATGCTACAACTTTGTGAAGTTATTTATAAAAAAAAACTACATAAATCGAGAAATCAATTATTATTTATCCTAGCCGGACAGAATTCCATAAATTTCTTTCTGAAATTTCAACTGCCCACTCGCCAAAACATCCAAAGAAAAGTGCTCAGCAACAGTTTCATTATATAGACGACACATTCTGGTAATGGGATTGTAAAAAGAGGTGTTATTTTTATATATTTGAGGGCAAAATAATTTAGGTGAAGCGTCCCGGGACCTAAATCGAACGCTGAAATTAAGTAAAGACAGAAGCACAGGTGAATCGATTTCGGAGTGTATAATTTTATGCAGGCAGACCAACTCACTGCATTTTCGTCTAGATACAAGAGACTGGATTTCAAAATGCTTAAGCCGCGCATCGTATGATCGGTATGTGCGGCCTAGGTGAAGCCTAAAAGAAAGAATACTCAGAAACTTTCTCTGAACTCCCTCAATTTTGTTGCAATGAACATCGTAATAAGGCGACCAGATCACAGAACAATATTCTAGGTGACTTCTTACTAAAGAATAGTAAAGGCAAACAAGTTTCGATTGGTTCCTAAAAACTTTCGTGCAACGCGAGATAAAGCCGAGAAGTTGGGTACACTTAGAAATAATGTGCTCGTAGTGACACCGAAATGTAAGACCCTCATCGAAATACACTCCCAGGTACCTGACCACCGACACACGCTGCAGGACCGAGCCACTCAGATTGTAGTCAAAACTAATTTTCTGTTTAGAGGATCCAAAGGAGATAACAGAACACTTACTAATATTCAAGAACATCAGATTGCTAGAACACCCACCAGCGATAGGTTTTCCTGCAACCCGATGCAGTCCGCAAGGCCCCTAACCTTCGTATAGATTTTAAGGTCATCTGCGTAGAGCAGGCAAGGAACTGTCAGTTTTTGGACCAGATCGTTAATGAACAACAAAAATAGCAACGGCCCCAAATGTGAGCCCTGAGGCACGCCTGAGGTGATAATCACCGAAGAAGAAAGATATCCCTGTATGCGAACCAGCTGACTCCAATTATCCAGGTATGATGAAAACCAACGTAACAAGCTGCCATGGATGCCGAAGCCTACAAGCTTACGGCAAAGCATGTAATGATTGACCTTGTCGAAAGCTTTTGCGAAGTCAGTGTAAATTGAGTCCAGCTGGCACCTCTGGGCAAATGCAGAACAAAGATAGCTTTTGTACTCCAATAGGTTACTAGCAGTTGAACGCTTTGGTATAAATCCATGCTGGCAGGGGGACAAGAACGGTTTCAAGTAGGAATACAGTACTCTGTACAGAACCGCCTCAAAGAGCTTTGCGAAGGATGATAATATACTAATAGGCCTATAATTTTTACACTGATCTTTCTCGCCTGATCTATAAATTGGGATGACGTGAGCTATCTTCCAGGAAGAAGGAAACGTGCCGCACTTGAGCGACATATTAAAAATAATGTACAAAGGTAAGCTCAGTTCCTTGCAGCAGCTCTTCACAAAGTGTGGAGGCATTCCGTCAGGACCGGGTCCCTTTTCATTGTCAAGACACTTGATCTTAGCCTCAATGCTTGGTATATCAATCACAAAGTCTGACAAGTCAAAGTGGTGAGAAGTGTCTACGCCTTGATGAGTATTCACCATGATTTCCGCTTCAAATACGGACCCGAAATAATTCGAAAATAATTCACATATTTCAGCCACATTCGAATAAATATTGCCTTCATATTTCATAGTCAAGGGCATCATAGAGGAATCTGTTTTGTCCTTGATATATCTAAAAAAGGTGCTTTACATTATGCTTGATGGAAGTTTCGACAGCTTCCAGATAATTCTTGTAACAGTTCGCTAAAAGATGCTTACAGCGAGTACGAAGTAGGTCGAAAGAGTCATAATCCAGTGGATTACTGTACTTTTTACATTTTCTATTATATATCAGTTTTTCCTTCATACAACGTATTAGAGCAGGGCTGAACCAGAAGGGATAGCGATTTACTTTTTTTGTGGTCATAGGTGTATGCTTTAGAACAATTTGATTTAGTTTATGGTAGAATTTTTCCACTGTTTCGTCAACATTACTACATGCTAGATATTCGTGCCAGTTTACAGCGTCCAGCTCCTCCCGTATACCATCAAGTTCACATTTATAGTAGTTAGGTCTTCTTGTTTGGTATCTCGGAATAGATTTAGGCAGAGAAGTGCGAGGGACATCAACTAGGAGAGGAGGATAATGGCGATCGACAAGACTCAACGCATCAGCACCGTATACAGCAATTAAATCTGTACTCAAGACAAGGTCCAAAAGGCGATTGTTCACATTAGGAATATTATTGAACTGTTTCAATCCACAAAGGGACAATGTTTCAACTAAGTATTCAGTCTTTGAGTCATATGCTGGAGAAGGGGTCAACTCTTGGTAGTGAGTTGATCTAGTCCATTGGATATGAGGTGCATTAAAGTCACCCATACCTATGAAATCAGTGCCTGGGCTCAGCTGCAGCACTCTTCTCTGGTAGTTGGAGTAGAACGCCCGAACTTGATCTACTTTCAAGTGAGAAGGTAAATAACATAAGCATAAAATTAAGCACTTGTTAGCAGTTAGGTTAATACGGAGCCAGATGTCCTCGACGTCACTCTCCCACTCAAATAATCGGTCAACTCGTAAACGTTTATTGACAGCTATAGCAATTCCACCACCTTCAGTCCTAGATACATTAGTGCTATGCCTGTCTCTACAAAAAATAAAATATCTTGTATCGAGAAATTCAGCATCGTGAACACTGGAGTTGAAATTCGTTTCTGTTAGACAAATAACATCATAGTTACAGTTAAGAATATTCAGGTATACATCCTTAAGCTTACTTCTAATTCGATTTACATTTTGATAATATATGATCATACTTAAATTTGATAAGTTCCTAATGTAAAAAACCAAATGAGGTAACACAAATTTAGCTTAGAGTTTTTTAAGACAGTCCAAGTTTTTAATATGAATCGGGCTTGCATTTTCGTCCTTCCGAACGAAAATACGACCAAATTTGACCCATACATAAGTGTAATTTTTGACCTTGGCAATTTTTCTAGCCTCTGCATACAGATATTTACTCTGAGGGGATATGTGCTCAGTCACGAAGATCCTAGAGTTCTGGTCCGATATTCCAAGATGGGAGCTATTTAACATGTCGGTCGGATTCTTAGTCTTCGTTTTATTAAATCTCCTAGACAATGATCACATGGAATCCCGCAAGCGTGGTGAGGAGAGGGTTACCAAAATATTTCTGGGTCTGTCAGATTTAGTGTCCATCTTGGCCACCCTCCGACAGGCAATAATTTGATTATCTTCAAGAGCCATTCCAATAGTGCTGCAGAGATTTTTCAGCAAAGTCAGAACGTTTTCAGACCGACTTTCGGGAACAGCCTGTATCTCCACGTTATAGCTGCGTGACGTAGTCTCAATGCTCAGTAGTCTACCATTGAGCACACTGATATCAGATTGCAGGCTAATACATTGTGTCTCGAGAGACTTAATTACCTCGTTCTTTTCGTCTATTTGGGACCTCATTGTATTCTGTTCTGCGCAGATAAAATCGACTGTTGTAGTAAAGTTGTTTTCAAAGTCGCGTACGCAAGACTTTATTTCAGTTTGAACCATTTTTTGATGTCTTCCTGCAGAGCCGATCGAAAATTTACCATAAATGAGTTCAACTGAGTTTGTAATTTCTCATCAATCATTACAGACACAGATGTTTGTATTTTATGGTCAAGCAAAACACTCATTTTATTCATGGTGACAATATCGCCGTCATCTGTTGAATGGGAACTGGGAGCGTCTGTCAGAATGCGGCTCTCACTGGAGTCAAGCAAGCTGTTGTCCAGGGACATGTTTATACCAAAGTCGCACCCCGGCAGCTGGTGTGCGCGCACTGGCGTGTTTAAGTTAGATCCACGACGGCGGGTGTTGACATTAGTACAAGTTGGGCACACCCAAGACGACAAGGAATCATTGCTTAGTAACGCATAGTTAGTCTTAGTAATATTCAAGCATTCCCGGTGACATCTCCCAGAACACTTCGTGCATTGCATATAGTCATCGTCTGAGTCTATTTTTTTGTCCTATTGCGCTTTGCAGTCCATGTTGATAGCAAATGAAACACGTGCTGCCCTCTAGGCGACAGACTCACAACCTTCAACGATCGGAAATCAGCATCGATCGACAACCGCGCGCTTAAAAGCAAAGCACACTGAACGGTGTCTCGCCTATATCGATCAGACTGACATAGATCTGATCATAGATGGCGCTGAACGATAAATAATGCAACCGGCAATGATTAGCTGATTTTGAAATTATCTGTTTTGAGGTTATACACCAATAGTACAATTATTAAGAACACGATATACGCACAGAGTCAAGGAATATGCAGTCACAACGATAAAACTTGTTGAAGTATGCGCGGGGGGAAGTTTTTAACGCGACACTTTCACAAAACAGTTACATCCCGGCACCGACACCAGAATCACTCCGAGACACCAATCAACGATTGTTTGACGTAAAACAATATAACTATTCTGTAGATGCACGAACCAACTTCAAGTTAGGATGATTTTGGCCACAATAAACTGTAGATTACTATTTATTACGAATTTTATAGCATGAACTGATACTGTTACTTTGTTTACCCTGTATTATCCTCCTTCAACATTATCAGTAAATTTTATTGGATTTTAATTTTACTGTTAAAAAATCAAAAATTAATTTTAAAAACAAGTTTTGTGAACCACCTCCCCTTAAATGAAATTCCAACAAGTCGGACTACAATAATTATTGCGCAAGACTACTAATTTGATACTTTGAAGCATCCCTTAATAAGCAAGTTGGCGCAGCTGTAACAGTAATGACTTTTAATATAGACAGTGGTAATTCTGTATAAGAGTAACACGGACTGAGTAGTATGAGAGTTATTGGCAATGAGACCTCAGTCTACCATGAGTTTTTGTCACGTAAACGACGATAGTTGACTTCGGAAACGAAATTGCCTAATTTTGTATGGAAGCTGGACCAAGGTTGCTGCCTAGAATGCTCACATAGTGCATTTTATTCCTCATCATCATCATCATCATTTCAGCCGAACGACGCCCACTGCTGGGCATAGGCCTCCCCCAAGGATCTCCACAACGATCGGTCCTGCGCTGTCCGCATCCAGCGGCTTCCCGCGACCTTGACCAGATCGTCGGTCCACCTTGTAGAGGGCCTGCCCACGGAACGTCGTCCGGTACGCGGTCGCCATTCGAGAACCTTTCCGCCCCAACGGCCATCGGTTCTCCGCGCTATGTGTCCCGCCCACTGCCACTTCAGCGATGCAATCCTTCGAGCGACTTTATTCCTCAGATTATCATTAATCTGTAATTCAAAGCGCATACAAATCTATCCCAGGAGTCCAAAGAAAAACAGCCTCATGTTATAAATATAAGAAATATTGTGCTTTAAATGATTATTATTTCCTGGTTCCATTTTTTAAAAAAAAAATTTTTATAGTTTATGTTAATGCTACAGTACCACTAGACCAACTCCCATTCCTGGGCAGGTCTTGATGCAAACCTCGGCAATGTCCTTTGAATGCCAATTTTGATTCTATTTAAAATCAGCTGTACCGAAATCCCATAGAAAAACGTCATCGCGGTCAACGCGGACGCTAGCGCCTGTCATAGGTGTTAACTCATGGTAGACATACTGATTATATCAGTTTCGTTGCTCTCTAGTTATAGTAGTAATCTCTCACTGGCAGCCTCTAAAGAAAACTCACTAAAACATGAGACCCTTTACATAAACATATAAATAAATATGCACCAGACCACGCACTAGTTGTCATAATCTCGAAATAAGGGTGACATGGTACCAGACAAGGAATTAAGCTAGGGGCGTTCCACCCAGACCTGGGCTAATTTAAACAAGATATTTCCTGAATTGACCTGAACGGGAATGGAACCCGAAATGTACTACGCAATATGTAACTATCAATAAATATGATTTACCTAGTCGTACCTATCAACAAAAAGGCTACTAAACCTGATTCATACCAGCACTTGTGCATTTAAAGATGAAGTTAAGGTAACTTTTTGGAAAATAAAGAAGGATGACGTCTTGATCTTAATGTACTTTGTTTATTTTTGTTAAAATAAAATACCTCCTAGCGAAAGTTCCAGAACACTTACACCAAATTACCAGTCACCTACGAAATATCTATGTATAACTTAAAGTTAATTGTACTGTGTATCAAGGCGTAAGGTCGGGATCGTGCCGAACTTGTCAAAGGTAAGTTTGCACAACTTATTTCGCTCCCTATAACTTAGTTCAATTCCAGCTAGTCGGGCGCAGTTAGTAGCTAGGCGTTTAATTATTGCGCAAGGCTGCTAATTTGAACTAGGAGGCATCTCTTATATGTAGGAACGGCTGCGTCTTAGAACCGGGAATATTGGACTGAAATTATTAGACTACGTTTGAGAGGGCGAGAATCAAAGGTGACGTCGTATATTGCGTTCTACGGTCTGAGTGTAAGTTTTAGTTAAACGTAATTATGTAGACGGACTTCATGTTGAAATGGGCTATGAAATTTTAAGAAAGATATAAATAAATTAAATAGAATTATAAAATATCATTTATTTTCAGACAGTGTCCATAGATGTTAGTAACAATGAATTATATGAATAACCTTAGTAAACTACACACATCAACATGGTCTAGGGATGTTTCAATTAAACCTAAATAACTAAAATTCTATTAACTTTTTGTTAAGACACCTACACATTAAAATAAACCTTGTTTAATATCCTATCCAATCTGATAAATAAACTTTTAGATAAAGTTAAATTTAAAAAAAACTTAGAAGAGGAAAAACTCAGACAAAACTTCATTCAATCTTAACTTTATTTTTGAAACATCAAAACCTAAACAAAACAACTACTTTTTTATAAAAGTTGTTGAAAACTTAAAATTATTAAACCGTGGATCCACCTAAGACTCTCCTGACACATTTGCAGCGGTTCTGCATACTCAAAACAAGGGTGTCAATATCCTGTTGTGGAATACTGTCCCAAGTCCTGCTAAGATGCAAGAAAAGCTGGTTTTCATGCACAATACCTTCAGGGAAATTCCTAAGAGCTCATCTCTTAACCATATCCCAGGCATGCTCAATAGGATTTAAGTCAGGGGATTGTGCAGGCCAGTCTAAAGCTTGGACATCATGCTGTTGTAACCAACTTGTAACGATACGCGCCGTATGTGGACGAGCATTGTCGTGCATTAGCTGGAAATTTTGTCCTATTTGCTGTCTGTGGGGCAAGATTACAGGCTCTAGCACTTCATCTCGGTATTTTAGAGCAGTCGCATTGCCTTGTATCCAAACGAAGTCCGTTCTACCGCCGAGACGAATTCCTGCCCAAACCATAATCGTGCCACCTTGATATGCATGAACTTGTTGTGGGTGCTGCAGTCGATTCCGACGTCCAGGTTCTCTCCAAACGCGTACTTTTCGCGAATCAGGATGAAATCCAAACCTGGATTCATCAGTGAAAAGCCTCTTGCCTCTCCTTAGCGCTGGTTCCCGAAGTGGCCTACGAGCACGTAGGTTGACTTCATGCAGTCGTCTTCTCAAAGTTTGACCGCTTACCAGCAAACCATACTCTCTCTGTAGCCTTTGAACCAATTGCATCGCTGTTACATTTGGTTGACTTCGTTTTCATTTACTATGAATCGGTCCAGTGCATGTATTGTAATGCGTTAAAGTGCCGTTCCACCACTGCCCCCGTGACACGATAACGTGACCAAAGCCTGGATATAACGCTCTGACTGGTCCTCATGGCTTCAGAAACCGCAATTTGGGTAGCGCCAGCTTGAATCATGCCCACTGCTCTTAACATTTCGTTCCTGGTCAACTATCTACGTGGCATGATTAAATGAACACCGGAGATGCGTTTGACAAAGATTTATAGAAATTTATGGAGTTTTAATCAAGTTAGAAGTTCGTGAAGATTTACTTCTTTGGAAGAAATTTAATGAATGCGAATTTAATCTTAAAACAAAACCTTTTACATACAAATTTGAATTTAAAAAAGGAACTTAATAATGTTTTTATAATTTTTTTTGTAAGGCCAGTACTTTCTAAGTTATTTAAAAAAGTTTTATATATCCCTAGACCATGTTGTTGTGTGTAATTTTGTGATTTTAAATAATGAGTAGCAGGATAAAAAATAACAAATGGTACTGTTTTTAACTTTGAAGGAAAGTATAATATACTTATTGAATGCTTGTTTAAGTCCATCTAAAAAAAATATCCGAATTATAATATATAATCGAAAAAAATATAAATTTTCTAATGTTTTCACTCGTAAGTTCTTCTCCCTGCTTGTAAACGTTGACACATTTTTATGATTTTAAACAAATGAACTATGATTGTGCGTTGTCACAAACCGTTCATCAAACAATCAGGACAACACAAGAACAATCAGGTAACAATTATTTTGTTACCCAAAAAAAACTAAAAAGGCATAACAATAAAAAAGTAAAATTAGGTTCTAATGTTTCTAAAAGTAACCTATTTCAGACAACCCACAAGTTCTCTATTAGTAATACTTTTTTATATGTTTACCCAACAAAACATCATATTCAGAAAACCCGGTAAAGGATTGATATTTGCAAATTACATCAGAATAACTACAACCTAAATAAACATGTCAATAGTAATAAATAGAATGCGTGTGTCGGGAGGGGTATGTTTTCAATGCGTATTGCTTCGGGCCAGGGAATGAGCGTTATTAAAAATTCAAACCGTGGTCTTATTGCTGGAGCAGGACCCGAACCCGCGGTTAGGGGAGTAGAATACTGCCGAGGTATCCCTGCCTGTCGTAAGGGGTGATTAAAAGGGCCCTTGGGGCTGGCTGCCAGGCAGCCTTGCGGGCTGACAGGTCCTGCTAAGAGTCTCTCCCTTGTGGGGGATACCGGGTCGATTCCATTCTGCGCCGAAGACGACCACCGTCAGGTTTTAGTGGGAAGGGGTCTCTGTTTTCCTAGGAGTTCCAAATCCCTATTATTCCAGGTGTCTCGAGCGGGCCTTGGGAATGCCTACGCAAAAAAAATAGCACTCGAACACGCGCTTTCTGCAATCCGGGTGCTCTCCCAACAAAGCTAACGAATAAACCTGATGAATTTATTTAGTACACTTCGTGTTGTAAGATTGAGATGGCGCGGGTTTAAGTCTCCCACTCGAGCCATAGGGACAAAGTCTGAATTTTCCTAGTTTCTATATTTCGGAAGATTTATGTTTGTGAGGTTTTTTTAAAATTATTTCCCCTATGTAAAGCTACAATAAGCTGGTAATGTAGGCTATGTTTCTTTAAGGCTATATTTCTACGGAGGAAATTAGTCTACGCGGGCAAACCTGCTGGCGAAAAACTTATCTATACTAATATTATAAAGAGGAAACTAACATTATAAAGAGGAAAGATTTGATTGTTTTTTGTTTGTTTGTTTGTATTGAATAGGCTCCAAAACGACTGATCCGATCGTGAAAATTCTTTCACTAACAGAAAGCAAAATTATTCAGGAGTGAAATAGGCCATATGTCATAATGATTTAAAAAAAATCAGTGAAAAATAAAAGTAAATATAAAACAAATCGGAAAAAAGCGGGCAAAATGGACACCGTCTGTCAAACATTTGACAGAACGAAGTCTGTCTGGGCAGCTCGTTACGAATTAAAGAGACAAAATGACTGCAACTTCCGTCACTTTAATAACAATAAATATATACAAAGATAGAAACTAGAAAAGTTCGACCTTGTCCTTGGGACTCAAGCGTGATTCAAACCCGCGACCTTCCACAGTCCGGGTAGCTGCTTTTCCAACTGAGCTATCGAGGCCGTTAGGACAAGGGGTGTAACCAGATAGTTGCTTTTTCACTACTCTACATATCGCTGCCTCAGTCTTGCTAGCGCCGAGATACTCGCGTACGCTCGTTCAGTGCAATCGCAAATGGCAGCGAAGACAACAATTCGGCGCGTGCGTCTATACAAAAAAAACTAAAACAGAGGTAAGTAATCTAATATTTCGTCAATTTTACTGTGTTATCATTTGATGTAAACGTGTACAGACATAGGGTTGTATTTTTTATGAAAATAGACATATTTAAGTTAGTAAAACGTGATTTATTGTTGAAATGGCAAGCCTAACTTGTAAGCAAATATATTTCGGAACATGGTACCTGTGGGCTACAAGCGCACGGGGTGTTATCGGGTATCCGGATTCACCCGATACAGTGTAGGTAATAGATATTATGAGTGTTCTTCTTTTATCCCATTATTTTGGTTGTTGCCATAAATTGTTAATAATAATTTAATGTGTTTGAGGCACGTACTTATTTTGTTTTATTTTATTCACAGATTCATCATGCCACGTACGTACATAAATCAAACAGGCTACAGTAGTCGGAGTCTGACATGTTTTTGGCAATAAATTCAATAATGCAAGGCCGAGTGTGATATCTTCTAGCATCACATACAAACAATGTACTCGAGAGTTCTTTAGAAGGTAAAGGTGTCTGTAAAAAGACCAATAAAGAAAATTATCAAGAGGATTCAGAATGTTTGGTTTGTGGGGAAAAATATAGCAAAACCAATCTACGGATGAGTGGTATCAATGCACAGCATGTCTTAAATGGGCTCACGAAAGTTGTATTGAATGCTCTGAGTCAGAATTAATATTTTATGTATGCAAAGACTGTCTAATTTGATTATTCTGTGTTTTTGATGGTATCTGTATTCACCCCTTTTAGATCAAATGCCTATCCGGTTTTACCCATAAGTATGAGGTGAATTAGGATATTTGTTTTTTTATTAAATTGGTTATAGTTCCTTCATTTAAGATTTATTTCTAATAATTTCTAGCCAAAGTATTACCAAAAGTATGCTTAATAATATGTGACTGTATTTTCTTAAATATATAACAATGATTAATTTACAGTAATTATTTCTTAACTATCCGGTGTCACCCCACATTCCTCTATTTTACGTTGTGAGCCAACGTTTGTTTCATCAATGTTATAGGGAAAATGCCTTTATAACACCCGAAAGAAATATTTTTGCAAATATTTGACTTTCAATTAAGATGAAACTGGTCATAGGATAGTAAATTTTCGATTTTACCATTTAACATTGCACTATTTTCTACAAAAAGACAGAAACTAGGAATCCCGCTTGAGTCCCAGGACCAGGTCGAATTTTTCTAGTTTCTGTCTTTGTGTAGAAAATAGTGTATTGTTAAATGCTAAAATCAAAAAGTCACTTAATAAATATATCATTTGAAGTGACATAGCGTGTATTACCACTAGTTGCATGGCCCAACCTGACGGTGATGTTCGGATGACATTACCTCGCGACGGCCCCGTTGATAGCCGACCGCCACTCTCATCATTTCCTACGGGCCATATTCATCCGATAGAGCGGAGAGGGTTGCGAGTAGTGTCTCAGATATTATGTCTCAGATAGTATGAGCATTTATTACAAGGATGTGTCTGTTGTTAGCATGGAAGTAGTGTTTATGGCCCTAATAGTTTTCTTTTTTTATCGACAAATTCAACAGTTATGGGTTTTAGCAACGAGCAATGTTTACAGCAATGACGACAGTTGCATGTCGTAAGTGTTAGAATGTACATAAAGTTAAAATGTTTTTGACGTGACAACGTCTTAAATTAGGTTGCGGCTGGGAGTCACTTATGAAAAAGTGTAACGCTCGGTAACGTTACGATGAGTCACCGATGAGTTTTTCTTTTAGTAAACAAAATATATTTCTATAGTTAAAATTTGTGCAATTCTTATTTTCATTCAATTCCTTGTTCCTATTGTGCAATTTAATTATATTCATATCAATAAATATTCTACCGAGAAAAAGACGTTGTCACGTAAAATCTTCGCCCGTAAAACCGACTTTACAGGCAACCATTTTTTTTTACTGATTAGTGAGCGGCTAGTTTTTTCAATGTCACTAAAATGTACCATTTTAGTTTTATGTATGTTATTACTTTAATGTTTTTTCCTTTTGTCCACAATATATTCAAGTCACTTCAAGGTCTTATTCGATTGCCTACGGGTCACATTCATCCGATAGAGCAAAGGGTTGGGAGTAGTGTCAGAGATATAATGCCACAGATACCTAGTATGAGCATTTATTGCAAGGATGTGTTTGTTGTTAGCATGGAAATAGCGTTTAAGGCCCTCAAAGGCTTTTTAAAATATTTTGGCACTAAAAATATTAGTGCTTTTAAAAACTGTCCATAGTCTAGTCTTGTTAATTTGTAGGGTCGGTAGGTACGAACGACTAGGGGTGCGACGCCAAGTTACCTCCTCGCGTGTGCAGAGTTTGCTTGTCCGTAGTAATTACTGTTACTGCGAAACGGCAAGCTTCTGTTCCGGTGCACCCTGGGCAACGTGGAACAATTTCTGTTTACGCGGTTCTTGTTCATCGTTAGCCAAATTCTTGGCTTGAGGGGGACGCCCCCATATTCCTCCCTCAGGAAGAATTACGGGATGTGGTCCTATTGACGGGACTCTGTGGAGTCAGCGGCTGCCATTGGTAGCGTGGGTTGGCGGGCCTGCTAGGCATGTGCCGGCACTTTGCCAGGCAAGGGGGATGTCCTGACGCGCGCCTCTGGGCTATGCACTATACCAGCGGATGATTCGCTCTGCGCGCTAGGCGCTCTGCACCCCGGACGCGGGCCGGGACATCCAGTGGCTGCTCTCGAGCAGCAGGCTTATTGAACCTAGTAGGTTCGTGGAGGGGGGCTCCCAAGCGCGCCCCTCTGGGCTCTGTACCGTACCAGCGGATGATTCGCTCTCCGTAATGGGCGCTCTGCACCCTAGACGCGGGCTGGGACCTCTAGTTGCTGCTTCGTTGGCGTGGAATAGCGGGAGTATCCCGCGGGTAGTCCATTTCTGCGACCGCCATTACCCAGTGGATCCAGCGGGTCAACTTGGTTGGCGGGCAAAAAGCAGGTTTTTTGGTTGGTAGGAGTCCGACATAACCTCGTTGTTCCCCCGAACAGCGTGGTATCCATGAAGATTTTCCTGACTGAAAAAAAAGGTACCGACGACTAGTTTTTATATAAATAACAATGTGAAACTTAAAACAGTTATTTCGACCTGATCATGGGACTTAAGTGGGATACGCCTGAGTCTCAGGATCAGGTCGTGTTTTTCTAGTTACTATCTTTGTGTAGAAAAAAGAGCATTGTTTAATGTTAAAATAAAAATTCACCTAAAACAGTTAACAACTAAATTGCCACAAAGTTGCAAAATATCTATTATTGTCTCTACAAACCCAATGAACTTATTAAATACAATAATCTTATTATTGTGTTTGCACTTAAAGACTTGTTCTAAACGTTATTATACTGTGTCCATTAGCAGAACATAAATAATTCGAGGACATTTTACGAAAAGGCTAAAACGAAGCTAAGCCAAATAAATCTCCTGCGGTCACACGGTGCCAATGGGACGGAAAATGAAAATAAATATCTACATATAAAATGTCAGAACGGTCTGAACGTGTCGGAAATATTAACTCGAACATTTGAATACTTTATGATCAGTAAAAAGAAAGATTTGAATCGCAAATGTGTTCGCATTTTAATCAAGCACGCAGTCAGGGGGGGTTGTGCTTACTGTCATTTCTTTCCTTATTATTTTGATGGCCATTCTTTTACAGCCCAAACGAGATTTTTCACGACATATTTTATGGCTGAAAAACACAAAACATCAAAAATGATAACACATTAACTTGAATTCTTCAAATCTGGCCAGAACCAAAATCTTTGTGTTCATTGTTTAATTTCCGACTAACTCTCCGGTGATAGAAAACCTCGATGAAAAACCAAATCAACCTGGATAGCGGCGGAAGGCTCACCACCTACCACGTTGGGTTCTAATACCATTGGTGAAAAGTGGGCTTCTGAGGGTTCCGTTCACCATGACGGCAACAACTTGCCTCCGACTACCCCGTTTGGGATAAAGTCGTGATAGTATGTATGTATATATTAACGGAGAGGTGCCCGTGGCTAAGTGACGGCAGCGGATCGGCAACGATCCGATGTTAAGCAACGCCTGTCAGGTCGGGTTATGGATGGGTCACCATCCCAACCGAAATTAAGTGATGTATTTTTCGGGCATCTCCGTGCTTCGGAAGGCACGTTAAACAGTTGGTCCCGGCTGACGTCGCAAGATATCAGTCGTAAAGCCTAGTCAAAGGCCTAAAAAGGCGGCTTGATAACATCTGGCGGTAAGCTTTATCACTGGCCCTACATTCACCTCTCCAACAATCCGCACTGAGCCCGCGTGTTGGAGTATGGCTCGTACCACCTCTGATTGAGGTGAGGCCTGTGCCCAGCAGTGGGACGTATAGGGCTGTATATGCATGTATTAACTTGAATTCTTAGTTTCCTCTTGATATTTTGTTTTAAGCACATTCAAATTAATACAGAAATCGGCAAATTAGGTACTCTGTATTTTATTCTAAATGAGGGAATTTGTTTTCAAAATATAAAAGGTGATATAGGCACAAACATTTTGTAAAAAATATATCTGAGTTATTCGACTTCAAAAAAAAGAGGAGATTCATTAATAGTGTGTTTTTATAAAAGTGTTACCCCAAAACTCGGTCTTGATCAACCGATTTGACAGAACCTTGTTTTTGACAGGGTATACTCTCTGATTTGAGGAAAAACTAGTAGGTACCTCTTAAGGTAGAAAAAAAGGGCTGAGAGTTTTTTTTCTTGTGGAATTCCGTCTCTTTGGTAGCACCTAGCCAGCACTCAAAACATCTAGCTAGCACTAAAAACGCGTCATGAACATTTACACCAAAAGGAAAAAATAAATCGACTTTAAAAAAATAAGTAAGTTTTGTTAATTTTTTTTATATTTTTTTTATTTGAGTAAAGAACGTTAAACGTACCAATTACATGTATAAAATCGTGTCATCAACGAAAGTCCTCCTAATAAGCTCCTCTTGTAAAATAATTTAGTGCAATTAAAATTGTAAATGGAACAATTTGGCTTGATTTGCTCGCGACTCCGCGCAGTTGCCAAGTTAGTTTAATATCGAGGCATTAGGGAAAACGTTGTACTTGCAATAAATCCGTTATGATGTTCTTTTACACATGATTTCGCGTTCAATTTAGCTGTGAAATTTCATCTGAGATGACATATTAGCGCACTACAGTCAAAACATGATTCTGCCTGTCACGCAGTGGTAGTCAAATAGATAGCATTTTCTTCATGTGGCTACCCAGGGGGGCAAGCCAAGAGTAACACGGCGCAACGATTTCTACAATAGAAATCGTTCAAATGTATGGGGATGAGCTGTCACTGGCGCTTATGTCATCCCCATACATTTGAACGATTTCTACTGTAGGAATCGTCGTAGCGTGTTCCGTTTGGCTAGCCCCCCATTGTTTAAATAGACAAGAAAGCTAATTTGATTGACTTTGACGTATACCGCTACTATTACACCAACAGTCAATCAAACTTTCAAATTGTTTATTCAGCATTAAAATGGTTTACAATAAGTTCTATCCACGGAGCTAATAAGGCAAACTGACGGGCTCTTTGTAAGAAATACAATTTAACTTCGCGGACGAACAAAATGTTTCATTCGAAGGCATTTCCTCAAGATTCTAACAAATTGAATTTTACGCCCGGTTTACTCAACTCTTTATTTCATCGTTTCCATTGCAAAGAAAAGATTATTAATCGGAAATTTTCCATCTTAGTGGAAGTGTTAGGGTCCTGAGTCGACTTGTTCGTTATTCTCTTTTTACATAATTGCTGTCAATAAAATCTTTTAAGACCGTTTCTATTTGGGATTTGTGTTTAATAAGTCAAATTAAAATGAGTTTTAAGTAAAATTAACGCCACTTGTTTAACATTAGTTCTTATCAATTTTAGTTATAAAATAATAAGATAATAAAGAGCAAACCGCAAAAAAAAACTCTCCCTGTTAAAACCGTTAAGTGCAATTGTGATGACATGACTTACTATTATACAAAAAAAAAACGCATTTGTATTGACCGTCTAAAGATAAGGGTCAAGACAAATTAAGGAATTTCGTGATAACCTGATAACCGTGTATAATATAGTACAGATAAGTATCAACTTCAAACTTAACTGGGCTAATAAATACAGAACAAAAATGTTACTTAGAGATCACCCTAATCACGAAATGAAGACGTGCTGGCACATGAAGTGGGTTACCTACATTCTGTCATTTTTTGCCCCCCAAAAGAACTATGAAGAACAACAATAAAAATTCCTAAATACATACCTAAATAGATAGTAACAAGGAACGCTGCCATTGCACCAACAGGGCAGTCAAATTGATACCGCATTCGTCACAGAATAAAAGGGTGTTTGTTTTGTGTATGTGTAACTCAGTCACTTCAACAGTTTTAAATAGGTTATCTTATAAACTTTGCTTAATGCGTATTGTTTATTTCAGTGCTTGGGCATGCAGAGCAGCGCTTCTAGGGCAAGGTTGTTTCTCCTAGACGCTGCTGTATGGTTCGTGTTATTTAGCAATTAACAGCTCTAAGACGTCTTTCTAAATTAAAAAAAAGGAAATCAGTCTTGGTAAATTCTGGACTTAAACCCCCGTCTTTTATTTAACTGATTCCCTTCTTTTTGGATAAAAACATGAATTAATAGTACATGAAAACACGTAATAAAGCATGATTTGTATTATTTACTATTATATATTATTATATATAATATTATTTAAGATATTGTATTTCAATCTACTCTGATTTCTCCAGCAATACTCATATCATTGTTAGTAATTTGATTAGAGATTAAAATATAAAAGCTAATTCTAACTTATAATTAAATATTACTAACGAAAAATAAGCTCTATCAAATTATGATTTACTCAGAAGTACCGAGGAGCAATTCAATAATAAAATGTGTTCTGCGAAAACTAATATTTCAGCTAATTTTGTTTCCTTATTATTTGATTTCATTGTGCTCGTTTTCTGACTGAAAGCTTCACCAACCCCTTAAAAAATCATCACCATGAAACAGCGGGATTCTCCGCCCATTTTGACTTCGAATACCTCCACCTCACGAAAACCGTTACTAAACAACACTCATCATCACGACTTTGTTACAAACGGGGCAGTCAGATGCAAGTGACTATTTAACGGAACACTTAGAAGCTCTTTTTTCACCAATTATATGAGAACCCAACGTGGGTGGTAAGCCTTCCGCTGTTATCCGGTTATCCGGGTTGATTTGGTTGTTTATCGATTTATCCATCTCCGGAGATTTAGTCGGAGATCTGACACTGAACACAAAAATGGTTCTTGGTCAGATTTAAACTCGGGACCACACGACTCCTAATCCACGACGCTCTTAAACAATACTAATTTGGCAAGAATATTCCATCTAATAAGAACTGAGGCACAGCTCAACAACAACATCAGCTTTTTGGGGGCGCTTTATAATTTCTGACAGACTTTACAAAAAATGTACTTAGCCGCTTACAGCGTGGTATTCACCTTCACATGCTTGGTGCCGTACACTCCATGAATTTCAAATAAAAGAGTTTTACTGTCGCACGTATCACTGAAATGTATGAATCAGTGCCCATCCCCGTAATCAAGATCTCGTTCTAAACCTTCTCCGTTTCGTCCAAGCCTTGTTCTTGCAAGTTAGTTCCGAACCCACTGGCGCAAATAACATTAGCATAGTTATCGAACGCTCCGGATGAGACCTCCGTAAAGGTCCCACCGGGGCTGGGTCGGCTCTTAAACCCGCTTTCCCGATAATGACTATCGATGATTCGGCCCCGAATGCGGGTGGAGCACAATATTATTACCTAGTTTGCCCGTTGTGGGGAATTGCAAAATATAACTTGTCTTGGCCGGATTCAAGGTGCGGAGACCGCGTTTGTTTCTTTTTCAGTTCACGTACTGTATTTTTTTTATAATTTCTAAAGGCGCTTCTTCAATAGGTAAATTGACCTGTAATGTAACTGTTTATAATCAAACATTAATAATAAATAATAATTATAAATCATTAACATTTGATTTTTCAAATCAAATTGTGAAGATCAGGGACTTCACAACTTCTGGTCGATAACAGTTAGCCTATGTTACAGAGATCAGTTCTCCCAATATTGTTTTCGTTTATAACAAAATCAAATTACAGAAGAAATACAAAAGGACATTGCCTAGGCTTAGACCAAGTGCTGCCTATGCATGTGAGTTGCTCCAGTGGTACCTTAGCATCAACATGAAAAAAAAACTTAAAATTTGCCTCAAGAAAAATTAATAAATTCCGGTTTTTGAAATAATGAAATAATCTTTCGTTAAACAACGTATTTGAGAATTTTTCTATAAAATATTTTGTGTAGGTCAAAAACCTGTTCTTTTGTATATCTCTCTCGCTCGATCCCCCGCGATCGTATACCTGCGCTTGCAGTGACAGACCTTTGTCACTACGTAATTCGGTTTACTTATTCGCCTTCACGATTGGTCCACCAGTGTGGACAATTTAGTCAAGTGTCACGCACGCAGTATGCAGGACGCGACCGGCGCGTCAGTTTATTTTCGCAAGTTTAAAACTGTAATATCTTCAAAATATTCATGAACTACTTGATGTAATTTTGTTCAATTTTACATACAGAAAACCTTTTTTTATACGGAAAGTATGCCACTCTGGAAGACGTGGGTCTTTTGGGGTGCGATGAACGAAGCGACGAGCATGTTAGGTTGACATGAACCAGCTGCACGAGCCGAGTGAGTCGTGTCAGCGGCAGGCGAGTACCAGAAAAGGAACTGGCCCCATTTTCTTGGTTACCTTTCTATCACTTTCTATACTTTGATATTAAAGCTATTTTTTTTTATATTGCCCGTCAAGATGACCTCACTCCACCTGGTGGAAAGCGGTCGTGAGGTCCAGATATGAGGTTGACAAGCCCAGTCATTCAAACGAATCACTGGGCTGGCCATCCTCACCTTGAAGGCCTGCAGAAATGCCTTTTCACGCCCCGCTTGAAGAACCCGGGACTATAAGAGGAAGGAAACACATGTGCTGGAAGAGCGTTACACGTTTGGATGGTACGACAAAGAAACGAATCACCGAACCTTTTAGTTCGGGCCAACAAATGTTGAATTGTGTGTGGGTGACGCCGTAGTCCAGCACGCGTGGTACGGGAGTGGAAAGGTGAGGGTGGGATAAGCTGGAATAACTCGTCAGAGCATTCCCCATAGTAGAAGCGATAGAGAACACTTAGCCTGGCAATATCTCTACGCAATTGGATAGGCTCAAGGGTCAAAGTTGCACGCCGCTGCAACCTGTCAAGAGCTTCGAGTAGGTACTTAGCGGAACCGTCCCAGAGATGAGAGCAGTATTCCACACACGAGCGAACTTGTGTCTTATACAAGAGACAGAGCTGCTCAGGCGTGAAGAATCGTCTCACTCTGTTCAGGACTCCGAGTTTACGGGATGCAGTTACTGGTTTAGGTTGCTACGAACATCCATGCCAAGGATGTTCAGGCTATCCTTAATCGGTAGCGGGGTGCTCTGGAGAGTGGGATGGGAAAGGAAAGGCGACGCCTTTGCTGTGAATGCACACACCTGCGTTTTCTTGCCATTGAACTCGACAAGATTGCATGCACCCCACTCTGAAATGCGGTCCAACACTCCGTCAAGCTCAACAACAAGACTGCGCCTCTTCTCCTCGATGTCAGTCTGCTTAGCCCCAGGGCGCTCGAAATATCGCGCGTGGACCGTGCTATCATCCGCATAGCAATGAATATTACCAAGAGATAACATGTCATTGATATGCAGAAGAAACAACGTCGGCGACAAGACGGAGCCCTGCGGCACTCCGGCATTAATCTGGAGGAAGCGTGATTTTTGACCATCGCAAAGGACACAAATTCTACGTCCCTCCAGAAATCCGGCGACCCAGTCGCATCGGCGAGGTGGCAGACCATATGCCGGAAGCTTGGAAAGAAGCGAATGATGCCATACACGGTCGAAAGCTTTGGCAATGTCAAGGCTGACGGCCAAAGATTCCCCATGCTTGTCCATAGCCTCCCCCCAGATGTGTGTTACGTACGCTAGAAGATCACCCGTAGACCGTTTTGGTCGGAAGCCGTACTGACGGTTGTGAATGAGAGAGTGATCCTCTAGGTAGCGGATGAGCTGCGTGTTTATGATCCGCTCAAACACTTTAGCTAAAACTGAGGTTACGGCTATTGGACGGTAATTGGCAGGGTCCCCTTTTTTGGGAACTGGTTGAACGTTCACCTCCCTCCAAGACAGCGGCACAAGACCCGAATTGTAGGAGAGGGGATACAGGCTAGTGAACACTGGAGACAACTCCGCTGCACATTTCTTCAGCAACACAGCTGGAATTCCATCAGGGTCATTGGCTTTCCTGACTTCGAGTGACTGCAGTTCGGCACGAACATCACACTGCCTGATACGAATATCAGGCATTGTGGAGCCGCAATGTGGAATTTCAGGCGGCGCAGCACCGCAGTCATCGATGCAAGAGTTTGCGGCAAAGAGGTTAGCCAGTAAATCGGCTTTCTCTTGCGGCTGATGAGCCAACGATCCATCAGGGAATCTCAGTGGGGGCAGCGAAGGCACGCAGAAGTTAGATTGCACGTGTTTAGCCAGTCGCCAGTAGGAGCGGCTACCCGTAGGGTGTGTGATGAGTTCTTGGCCAACACGTGCAATTCGCTGGGCGTCTGCTCTAATGTAAGCCCTCTTCGTGGCCTTGGTGGCTTTATTAAAGGCTGCTTTCAGGGAGGCAAGGTTCGAATGATCATTGAGTGCCTGGGCCCTAGACCAAGCACGGTACGCCGCCTGTTTTAGTTCAACAGCTGCGGCACACTCGCGATTGAACCAGGGACCAGTTTTGCTAGCACTGACGACATCAATAAAAGGAATGTAGTATTCCATTCCGGTACTGATCTCGTCAGCGATAGCAGATGCACTCTGCTAATGAAAACATATGAATCAATTTATGTTTTCTACCAAAATCTATGTTAAAAGACTGTGAACTTCTTTTTAGTGAACCTTTTTACTGCGCATTCAGCATTGTATAACACCTAGGCATTAAGGCGAGGTGATTCTGCACAACATTTCCCGAAGGAAACTGGTGAGCGCCACGCGAATTAAAAAATTAATAGATGTAATAAAAAAACCATCAGATGAAGTCCCTCCAGCTATCTTTAAACTTTGTTTGGGTATATACCCATATTATCAGATTAATTATTTTAGGGATAAAACCAAAAATAGAATACGAAACGTCACGAAAAGAGGTAACTTTGTGAATTTATTCTATCGAGCCCAGTTTTTCAAATCATGTTTCCACCGGATAAATTTTCTGTATTATCCCCTCAACAATATCAGTAAATTTTATTAGATTTTAATTACACAGACTCGAACTCAAATAACTTTATTCAAATAGACTTTCACAGTAAGTACTTTTAAATCGTCAAATTTAAAGCAAGATATACTAAATAATAGACATAAATACTTTAATAACATAGATATAAAAATACACAGTATACAGACATAATGCGACTTTACCACCGCGTCGGAGTTGTTTCTTGCTGAGAAGACCGGGGCGAGAAACTCATTAGTTACTCTTTTAAACTTGTTTTGGGTTTACAACAGGCGTTAGTAAAGTGGGTACAGTCTGTCATTTTGATACAAACAAACCTACTGAGTGTCTAATCTAAAGAATATAAAACAATGAAAAAAAAACAAACAAAAAATAATATAAAAGGCCACTGTTTACTACTTTAAAAATTAATTCTAAAAACGTGTTTTGTGAACCACCTCCCCTGGCATTCTATACATTGCCTAGGTTAGTTTGGAATTCCAGATTATACATTACAATAACATACAATTCTCGAAATAGACTGAGTAGTAGGCTATACGATGCTTTTCAAATATATATTTGCATGGGTGCCTAGGTTTCACCGCGATGAGTGTTCTTAATGCACGCTTTTGCATTATTAACACTATGTTGGCATCTGTCGGGTGAAGCATTACTCCACTGTTCTTACTAGAATAACTCATGCATTTCCAAAAACCACGTTTTCACAGACTTCCAAGATATTTTGTACTAAACCTGCTTTGACTTTTCATAATATCTAAGACAACTTTCTACATGACGGGCGTTGATTTAAAACAGGAAAATGTTTAGATTTTATTTATAATTCTTAAAGATTGTAAAGCAATAAAATTAGGCAGAGTACCATGTTGAAAAAAACGCTGTCGTTGAAAAGATAATTTATTAAATAAAAGAAACTTACTGATACTTACGATCAAAACGTGTTTTTGGAACATTGGTGCTGCCCTTCAAATTAGAGCTTACATTTTAGATTTGAAAAATGAATGGAAACTGCACGCACTGCACTGTTTAAGTTCCCAATTTTCCTTTTTTAAGCGTCAGGAAATGCATTTGGGCATTCCCAGGGCCCTAGGTTCGGGACATCTTGGATATCGGGGACCTATACCCAGTAAAACTTGACTGTGGTCGTCTTCGCAGCAGAATTGAAGGGAATCGGGACGCTACACAGACCACTGTGTCCAAAGATACGCGTTGCTGTTTCCCTCGGGATCGTGAACCGGCTTACACGCAGGCCCCACGTGCGTTGTACGACCCCATGGGCCCTTTTAGTCGCCTCTTACGATAGGCAGGGATACCTCGGCTGTATTCCGCTCCCCTAACCGCAGGGAACCGCCGGGGTTAGGCACCATCATGTCGGCGGAACACCCAATTTTACCTGCCTTTTCCTAAAAAAACCGTCATAGTTGTATCTATGTGTCTCTGTCTACCATGAAGCACAAATCTGTACATCTACCACGAACCGTTGCCACACTAAATTGACGTTATTGTTCGCGTAAAAATTTGTATTGGGATTTGACATGAAATGACAGTGTTAAATCCCTATACAATTTTTTACGCGAACAATAATGTAAATTTAAAGAGGCAACTCGTGGTAGACGTATTGTTGTCATACTTCCATTGAGCCCGAAGATTTAACTTCGATTGGACGGAAATCAAATCTAAAACGCGAGAGTCGTTAAATCACAGTTTACTCGTATATTGGCCATAGATCTATCTGTTTGCTGTGTAAGTATCATCAGCGCCTAACTTTGCGTAAAGTTTCCAACTAGAAAATGTCAACTTGAACGTATCAAAGCGAACTATAAAATGGTACAGTCGGCCTAAACAGTGCGTGTGGAATAATAAAACAGCACCCATCTGCACCGTTTATGTCCCACGTACGGAACACCATTCACAAGATCGAAAAAGTTTTCCAATAGTACTGTACAGTTCTGATGATAGAAAATAGTTGGGAACCTGCGCGGATACTTTTATTGCAATCCCACAAGTTTGGGGAGCTATGTTTTATAATCGGCGGTTTACAAAGTTTGAAGCGAACTTGTTGCCATGAATAGAATCTATTATGGATTTTATTATAGCTCGCCTGTGTGTTACTTTTGTGTTTGGGTAATAGTCTTTACAAACTCATATATAAAACAGTTGCTTATAAAAAAACACTGGAAATTTTTTGGAAATTTTTGCGCAGTGAAATGAGCAATTCTCAATACGAATCAAAGTGTTTACATATTCGCGTTTTCCCGCTCTATTCATTTGATCAATGCACTAGGACCTCTGATCATACCTATGTTTCCCAATTCCGCAAATATAACCTGGGTAGCTGGTTGCAGGTAAAATGCATCCATCAGAATCCCTTGACCTTGATCAGGACGTCCGTACGTAAAAACCGATTCAGACCAATCCAGAACTTTCTGCCCCAACGACCATCAGTTCTTCGTACTATGGGCCTATTCTTCTATTCTTGACTACGCGCAGATTGCTGATTTTTAGGTCTTACTGAGAATCTTCTTGACAAACTTGAGCGGCTCCACAATTTATGCATTCGCATTATTTTTGGACTGCGCAAGCATGATCATGTCTCAGAGTAAATATCTCAGCTCACTGGCTACCCATCCGTCATCGTCGAGATTCCCATGTTCTTTTTCTTCTTTATAATATCTTATTCAACCCTTTGTCACCACGTTACCTTAAGGAACGTTTCCAATTTCTGCAGCCAGAACGAGGTCAGGCGATACGGTCATCTAAGAAGCTTCACCTTCAATTCCCTACTCATTCCTACGACTTCGGAACTCCTTACCCCTTGTTCATTAGGGAGTCAGAGTCTCGCCCTTTAAAACTCCTGCTTCATCTTCTAATTTCTTTCCTCCTTTTACTTCTCCTCGTCTGTTTATTTACCTCATTTTCCCTTTTTTGATCTCTTTGATTATTGATGAACTAATTAGTACGTATCCTGTATCATTATTTTGTTATTTAAATTTACAATTGACTATTTTTGTGCACATACTT
This sequence comes from Udea olivalis, assembly GCA_947369235.1. NCBI lineage: Eukaryota > Metazoa > Arthropoda > Insecta > Lepidoptera > Crambidae > Udea > Udea olivalis. The sequence goes on from OX376360.1 coordinate 10,186,022, forward strand.
ACCCTTTTTTAACATTTTCCTCTACTTGGGTTGTCGGGTTGTTGGCAGTCTTATTGCTTTTTAGCAATAAGACCGCCTAATTGTGTCTTACTATTTCGTGTTATACCAACCGTTATTGTTATTTTTGATGCGCAGTAAAGAATATTTATCCTATCTTATCTTATGGGCCCTGCTCACTGCCACTTTAACGTTCTTACCCGCTGGGCTACATTCCTCAGTTCAGTTCTTCTAATAATGTTAAGCTATGTGTGATGACCAAAGGGGTTTTCAAACGTGTGTGATCTAGAAATGTATCATATTGGATGTTTGCTGTCCCCGGCGAGCCATTCCGTCCGTGACACGACAAAAGGCACTGTATTTTTCACAAAATCAGTGTTGTTTCTAATCTACCTTTTTTCAATTTCCTTCGGTCTTTCTATAAACTAGAGTCCAGTAAACTTAGCTGGTTAATCGCAAACTACAAGTGGAAGATGCGGCTGGGCCGAGTGCCTTGCAACTTTTTCTACGAAATAATAAATACTAACAAAATAACAAACAAAAAGACTTAAGAAATTTGTTACAACAGACAAAGTCTGAAGTCGTTTCTAATTAGGCAAACGGTCTACAGAAAAACAAAAATGCCTAGTCGCACGTAAAAATAATGTTTGAAACAAAGGTCTAATTCTAATTTAACATCTAGTAAAATACATCAATTAGGATTTTAATTAAGTCTATACTTAATACTAATATTTTAAAAGGTAAAGTAAATATTCAAGATACCCTATTTCCATATACATCTAAGGTTCATAGTCTTCTAAGCTCAGATTTGAATGAACAAAATGTTTGTCTCACGCCTACAGGTACCTACAGTACCTACTTAGACGATGAATATTTAATTTATCTGTATTTCAGAGAATTTTTAACGTGAAAGTGTTTTTTTTGTTCGAGGAATTTGCTCTCTCTATATAAGGTTCATTTCATAATATCAGAGTCAAAAGCAATATCAGAATATTAACTGGCTCTGTAAACTTTTTTTTATCAGACTGTTTTGGTAGTTCAATAGGGACCTGTAATAAACAAATGAATATAATTACATTTATACAGGCCGTGTAGTTGCGTTCACATCAAACTTTACAAAACCATTGCAAAATGGTTCTTATGTTGGCAGCTTAAGGTGCCCCTATGTAAAGGTTGATGTGAATGCCTCCGTACAATAATATCATATAAGTCAATCAAGGCGTTTGAAACCAACCATACAATAAAATAATGTGAGTCAACCAAGGCGTTTAAGACCAGCAAAAAACTCAGCAGTTGTTAATTAATATGGCTCTTCAAAGGTATTTTTAAATGTTTCAAAATAATTAATTTTATTTGAGACATGGTGTTACTTTGATATTTTAAGTTCGTTTTTATGTTAAGGAACTATCCTTGACCAAAGCTTTATTAATATTTATTTTATCTATACTTTTGTATTTCCTTCATCTTAGTTCATTTCTTTTTATACAACTTTTTTTTTTCAAATGATAGCATGCCAATAACGTTATTCTTTTTTTGAATCAAAATGTTTTTAGTGAAAATCTTAATGAATAAAGTATGATATTGAAAAGTTAATTGTTACGTTAATTTACTTGAATAATAAGAAAGTACCAACTGTCTTGGCTAAGTTTGAAAAAACAAATTCTTTGTTCATGCCTCCCCTACAGTATGAGACATTATTACCGTACAGTACCCTTGAGAGACGAATCTGCGGATTTTACGACGGTAGTTTTCGGCAAAAACAAAAAGTGGAAGAGTAGGTGTAAAAAATCTCGACTTGGCTCTTTATTTCCTATCTTAATACTAAAATAAAAATAAAGACAGTTATAAAGAAAGATGCCTTTCGGTATGTTTTAACAGATCATTTGGAGTGACATGCCTAAGGGCATGATAGAGGTTAGTATCATTTCAACATCTAAATAAAAAATAAAAAATCAAAGATAACGCTAGCTATTTAAGGATGTCCACATCGGGCAATTTATTATTCTTCTTTGTGTCATTGTTATTATTACTGTTTATTTTTTTCTTTTTTTCCTGAGTATCGATAATATTTTTTCACTTCTCATGCTCTAAAAGTACGCCAATATAGCCCTACGCAGCGGGATTAAAGTGACCACTTTAGTTTCTAGGGAGTAAAAAGGAACTAGTTTTTAATTTCCTTCATGTGACATAGACAAACTCAAACAGCCAGTGGATATACTATTTATTATCAGTGGAGTGTGGACCATCTGGAGTGTAGACCATCTGAGGGGTAAGTGGGTCCTCCAACATCTTCGGGCCCCCAGCCTACCTCGCCTGCAAGCTGGTGCACCCTGCTGATCAACGAAGGAGGCTCTAGCGACGGCTCACCTTTATAGGTTGGGAGGTCAGGTGGCAGTCGGCCCCATAAATCCAACTCAAGCCAAAAAACCCGACTCGGATAGGGCTTTGCCGGAAAACGACGCGCAGGGGGATCGCCCTACTCCTGTGTCAAGTGAGTTGGGGCTACCGGGCCATGGGCGGGCCCGGTTAAAGACATTAGTCCAGAGGAAGGTCCGCTTCGCATCGTGGAACGTTGGCACGCTGACGAGACGCGCTCGCGAGCTGGCCGATGTGCTCGCCACGCGGAGGGTGGCCGTGGCGTTCCTGCAGGAGACTCGCTGGAGAGGCAATAGGTCCCGGAACATCGGGCACGGCTACAAGCTGATCTACGCGGGTTCTCCTGGTGGGCCAATGGAGTGGGGGTGGTGCTGTCTGAGGAATTACAGAATAGTGTCTTGGAAGTAAATCGCGTTAGCGACCGCCTTGTGGTCGTGAGGATGCTTATCGAAGGGGTCACGAGCAATTTGATAAGTGCCTACGCACCGCAGGTCGGTAGTAGCGATTCGGATAAGGCACTGTTTTGGGAGCCAATCGACCAGCTCCTATGCACTATTCCATTATCCCAAGGCGTCGTTCTGGGTGGCGATCTGAAAGGTCATGTGGGTGAACAGTGTGAGGAATACGGGCGTGTTTACGGTGGTTTTGGTTTTGGCAGTCGTAACGCTGAAGGCGAAGAGATTCTCCGGACGTGTATGGCTGCCGACTTGGCCGTCGTGAACACGTTCTTCAATAAGAGTCCCGAGCATCTGATCACCTACAAGAGCGGTAGGGGCGCAACCCAGATCGACTACTTTCTCACCAGGAGAGCCCAGATCGGCAAGGTAGCTAACTGTAAGGTCATACCCGGAGAGAGTCTTACTGCCCAACACCGTCTACTTGTGATGGACCTGCGAGTGAAGCCTCAAGGCAAATGCCAGGAGCGCTGCCCACCCCGAACCAGGTGGTGGCTGCTTGAAGGAGCCAGATCCCATGACTTTGCTGCCGCTGTCAGTGACCTGTGCATCGCAGCGGATAGTGAGTCCGGGCAACAGCTCTGGAATAGGTGTCAAGCAGCTCTCACCGGGGCGGCGAAGGTGACGTTGAGTGTGTCTCGGGGTGGACGTGGGCTTGACAAGGAGACCTGGTGGTGGAACGAAGCAGTCCAGAAGGAGATCAGGGTAAAGAAAGCCTCTTCAAAGCGTGGCAAGCGTCCAAATCTCCTGAAGATCGCGCCGCGTACAGATTACATTACAAATTGCTCGTGACCCCTTCGATAAGCATCCTCACGACCACACCCACATCCGCGGCAGCCTTCGTGTTCGTGACATCGCAGACAAGCTGCAGGAGTTCGTTGGTATGGTCATGTCTCACGGAGATCGGCAAACTACGTGGGCAACAAATGTCTGGCCGCCTGCCGCCCCCGCCAGGTACCGGTAGAAGAGGTCGACCCAAGAAGCGGTGGCTCGACGTCGTTAAGGGTGGCATGAATGCCAACAGACTCACCACAGAGGATGCACAAGATCGCGCGAATTGGGCCAAGAAAATAAGAAAGGCGTACCCTGGGACCCCACACACCAGTGTGGGTTCACAACCGGGATAGACCGCACGGATGATGATGATGGAGTGTGGTGTGGACCATCTTTGAGAGTTTTAGTTACATGGTTTGCCCGCAAGAAGGTGGAGTCATGTGTTTTCAATTGTTAATCTGTGACTGGTCTAGAAGAAAAAACTGACCGCAAAAATTTCAGAATTTTTGTCGAGTGTAAATTTGTTCGGATTTAAATGTTTTTGTACTAAATTTACTATTTTTCTCGCACTGAAAGTGAAAAGTGCCGTTTGCACCTCAAGACTAAACGCCCACTTAATATACCCTCGGTTTCATTGGCGACCTCTGGTAAATTATGGCTCCGTTTAGAGTCCCTCGATATAAAATATACAAATTTTTGTCGATTGATGAAATTTTGGTGGCTTAAATAGTTAGAGCACTCAAACCGATAGATAAAAATATAGTTATACTGTAGCTATAATAAGCTATAGGTACTGAACTGTAATAAAATTTAATATTCTTGAAGAGTTTTGTTACTCGTACTCGTATGTACCTAATTTATTTACTCTGAAACAAGACCCCACGTGGAAAAGCGATAATTTGCTTTCTTTACACTCAACACTTGCACTTTCCAGCCATTCCCACATAAAAGTCTTTAGAAACAAACATATCCCACTCTTGTATAATTTCAACCTGATCCTAAACGCCCTGAAAATAAGGTCTAAATTTTTATAGGCACTCGTAAATGTAAGGTACTTGTTGAGAGCTTGTTTTATGTCACACGCTTGAGTAGAAACACAGCCTAATTAAGGCAGAGTCTGTTAACGTTCGTTTTATGTTTATGGGTTTCGAAACTCAGACATGTTCCTGTTACAACTTTTTTTTGTTAGGTACAAAAGTGTTCTTTGAAATATCTCTATTTGAATCTTCTTGGTGAAACCTCATCAGAAAGTATTTTTTTGTAATGTGTTACTGGTGATCGACAAACAACAGGTTTTCTATTGTGTTTGGTTCTTCGGCAGTTAATGGGGTAAATATTTCGTCATTATAGGATGAACGTGCCGGCCAACAAAAAAAGTGGTACCTCCACATTGTTAGAACTAGTCATACGGATCAACAGTTCTAACTATCCGTACCATCTTTTCTCATTGCCGTGCACTTTCAGTAAAGGCCCAAAAATGTATGAAGCCTTAATATCTCCTTCAGTGAGATAAAATGCCTTGGTTCATAATTGACTTTGTGGGAGAGAATTCAAATCATAAAACTGATAGCAGTGGAATTTATAAATAAGTCTAAAACCAAGAATGTTGTTCATGTTACTGCATCTGATGTTTTAATCAAGGAACCTTCTAAATGAGAAAAATGTGAGCATGCTGCAAACTAACTACTTAATTACTGAACTCCACATATTTTAAAATTGATTCATGAATTATATTTGACCCTCTTTATTAAACAATTTGAGCCACATAGCGATCTCTTCTACCTTTCAATCTTAGAACTAGTCTTATGAACAGGTGTTTTTAGTTATACCTACTTCAAGAAGGAAATGGAAATGTAGGTATGATACAGAAAAGCACACATCAGGTCAACGTGAACTTTGAATCTGTAGTTAGACGTGGTCTCATTACCACCTTACATCCGTTGAGATGGTAATCAAATGTCGGCTACCTAGTATCATGAAAAGAAGTGAACCTTGCATGTAAATCAAGCAATCAAAACAGTGTAGACCGCAAGAGTTAATAAAAGCAAACACACATGAGTGTCGTGTTTGCGATGGCCGTGTCGTCGCAAACAATTAGCTTTTGTATGCTTGCGCAGACTTACCGCGACTGACGAGGGTCCCGTCCCGGATATAGTTTGCTGGATGGGCCACAGATACAATGACAATATAAGCAGAATATTTACGTGTGTCCTCGCTCTGAATGCGTTGCGACATTGGAGCAGCACCGCTTGTCTCAACTATCCAACGCAGGGCAGATGCGGCATAATGACGCGACGACGACACCGCTCGTGTGCCCGCCGATACAGCGAAATCTTTGACGTGCGGCGCCGTAACACATCGTGTGCCTTGGCTCAAGAGTACTAAGTCACCTTCACAAGTAAATGCCCAGAGGGTCCACTCCGCTGCAATATTCAAAGTTTCGTCAAACTTTATAAAGTTAAAGCTAATAAAAAACTAGTTTGTTCGTTTTTAGCTTTAATAAATCTTTATAAATAAACAATATTTCATACTCAGACGAAATAGAGTAGGCCTTCGGCGATCAGAACGTGACGGACAGCAGTATCTGTGCCATAAGGATTTCTCCACGTCAATCCACCTACCTGCAATATCCATCACCCTTTTGGTTACTAAGTACATCTGAGAAGCTTCAGTTCAGCAATATGTGAAGATTATGATGACGATCGAATAAATCGATTGAAATGTTTTTCGCAAATCCTTGGGTAAGTTTTGAAGGAAGACACTCATTCCATTAAGCGTCATATCTGAAAATAGGCATCGTCACGAAATCTGAGCAGACTAAATCTTAAAAAGTACATTGAACTTTATTTAATTTGAAAACACATAGGAACTGAGAGATCTTTTTATTCCTTCAAGAGGAAAACACAAACAACTACAGTAACCTTATAGTAGGAGAAGAAGTGTTCAACGTAAGTACTCTTTAACGGGAAAGTAGCCCGCTTTGTGCACTATTAGTAGTCCCCGGGGAGTAGTTCCGTTTGTGGTCAGACAATTATTCTCATAAATAGCTCATTGTAAAACTGCCGAGGTTTCTCCAACGAGCTACAATATGATGTTCTTGTTGATGTTCGCAAAAGTTAGATTAAGTAACGGGCTTGTGATAACGCCTTTGGTGTCGCAATTGTCTAAGAGCGGTTAGAGGTTAAAGGATGTCCTACGCCATGAGAATGTCATTTGATCAAATGAAAAAATGATCGAACATATTTAATTCGTAGAAGTTTCATCATCATCATCATTCGCAGCCACAAGACGTCCACTGCTGAACACAGGCCTTCCCTACTGATTTCCAAAGTGACCGGTTGGATGCGGTCTGCATGCACCGGAATCCCGCCACTTTTGTCAGGTCGTCTATCCACCTTGCAGGCGGGCGTCTCACGCTGCGTCTGCCTTGAAACGGTCTCCATAGAAGTTTACAAAATCATAATGATTGGTAAAATTGTTATTCCATCGAACATTTTTAACTTTGAATTCTATATACGCGACCGATCATAACATCGAATTGCTAATTATATTACTAATATAAGAGTACTTAAAAGTAATACATTCCAGATCTTCTAGTTGTACTTTCTATATTTCCTTGTAATGTATACTCGTATACATGTATTATGTGTACAATTAATATTTTTGTTTGTTCAGGTCGCCATATTTTACTTAAAACGCAACGAGGGTTTGCCACCAAATAAGATAGTGGAACTTTATACTTAAAATCTTCTATTTATTCATACTGTAATTAACTTTTATAATTAATTTGTTGTTCTTTATGTTTTTCATTATTAGAATACCTATATCATGAATATCAATGAGGTATTACGTGAGTTGCTATCGATTTAAACCAAGGTTAAGAAGTTGCCGACTAAATACTCTTCTGAAGTTTTGTACCTTTTTTAATGTAAAGGGCCTTTTTCTGTTTTTAACTTATGTCCTGTCACTTTTCTGTTCTGTTCACCGTCGTGGTTCGTATGTTTAATTATTTTATTATTTCCTATTTTCTATTATATACACGCTTTACTTTGCACTTAATAACAATATAGTCCATTATTTCCTCTCTCCTTTACATAATGATAACCCCGAACAATATTGCTTATTAAATAAATGGGTTTGAAAGCAGCACTACTAAAATTATGTTAGTAAAAAGAGAACAATAGCCGAAAAACTTCACTGGCTCGTTCAAAAAATACTAAAACTCATAACATTTTTTATAGCATAAAAACAATAGACAGGGCTTTAAAATAAAACACTAGGTAATAATGTTCAGGAAACAAAACTGTAGCTAAGCCTAACGATACCGGCACAATGGTGTACGAACAATGAATAAACACTATACCTACAAACATTCTAGCAATAAGACCAATGACGTTCAATACGTTCAGGATCCGCGAACATAGCTAATTATAAAAAGAAAACAGTATCTGTGCGCTGTCAAAAGCACAACCAACTGTCCTAGATGACATTCTAAGCAGACTTTTACCTTAGTGGCTATAATATATTCCTGCATTGCACTGATTTCACCCATAACTGACAGAAAGAGACAGAAATCAGTATGTCGCTCACGCGTGAGCCATGTTTACGTTTTTCAATTCCCCGCTGACGATACATACCTCTTTTTTTTTTGTTCCCCGGGTGTGAAAATGCCTTACGCACTATACCACTGCCAGGGTGGGGCAGTAGGGGAGTGTGGGGCTCTCCACTGGTAAGACCGGCGGCATACCCACTAAAAAACACCCGGGTATACCCTCACCGCCATGGAATAGGGCAACATGGAGCCTTACGGAATACCACGTCGCCCCAGCGGTCGCCCAGCCTAAGCGCCGGGCCTCCTCACGCTACGGGGGCGTCCCGGTATACTGGACACCCCCAGACGGGAACACCATGGAATAGGGTGAAAGCCCCCCGGCTTACACCCCGGTGCTACTTTTAGGGAGCAGGAGGAGGACGGGCGAACCGCCGTCTTCTTGCCCCCGGCCGTCTGCTTCGGAGAGGGGCCGCCAGAGGATCATCCTCCCGGGCCCTCTCCGCGGTCTCCTTCCGCGTCATTACCTCCTCACAGAAGGAGACCATTGCCGTCCATGCCTGCTCGCTCCTGAGCATGGCCTGTATTAAGGCCGGCAGCGAGAGGTCCCTACCTACGGAATCCATCAGAGTGCGGTGTTGATCTGCCCACGCAACGCACACCTCAAGCGTGTGCTGGGCAGTATCCTCGTCGGCGCCGTACTTGACGATACATACCTGTAGGCATCTCATAAAAAGTCTAAAATGAGTTAAATGTGTACCAAAATGTTTGTCTTTTCATTCTTTATATCGTCACAAAGAGGCGTATCTCTAAGGCCCCATTTACGGAGACGCGGGGCGTCGCGCGTTGTATTGGGCGGCGCGACCACACACTCATGCAACGCCATTTATGTTTGAATTCAGTGCGGGCCGCGCCGCACGCGACGCGCAACTCCCTGGTCAGTGGCGAATTGTAACGTGCTGTTATCCAATGTATGGAATATCGTTGAGAAAAACAGTGGAAATATTACGCTCTCGGTGGATGCAACTGCGTATTAATAATAGATTAACCCCCGTTCAAACATGACTGGTGCATGTAATCTTTAGTGTACACACAAATTTAATTAATTCTACAATGACATGAGCGTGTTGGTTACATCTATGAAATAGTGCCAAGCGACTTTTAACGTTTACGACTTGAACATAAAGTCGACCTTAACTGGAAGCAACGTTTGACGTGATTGTACGTTTCAACCAAGTTGTTCTCACCGTATGGCAAATTAGGAACGGTTTGTTATTACAATTTTGAGCGGTACTTATGTGTTTATGAGGAAGACCGTAGAAATCCAGTCATTGGTTAGTAGGTTAAATTAGTACACAGTGGACTGGAAGCTTGATTAAAGTGAAAGCTTAGATATAGAACTAAATAGACAAACATGCTCTCTATTTGTATGAGAAGTTTGAGTGCCCCTTTTCAGATGTATAGACGAAATCACGGAAAACCGGTAGTGATAAGTCAGTATCTAAATGGATTATACAAGCTCAAAAGCGTGTCGACGCTTATTCGAGTTAGAACTTGTCTAGATGACGCGTTTTACGAGCGAATTGATAAAAAAAATTAATTACAACTCTGCTTAGACCCTGTTTAGAACTACGCACGATCAACGTGCGTTTTGTTATCTACCGATCGGTAAGAACTAAGCTGGTTTATTGATTATGCAATATAAGCAGCCATGTAACCAATATCGTGCATTAAAACGCGTCATCTGAACAGGCTCTTACGCGTGGTAAAGGCGCGCCTGTACGCGCCTACACACGCTTCCAAACACCAGCTAACGCGGGTATAAAGCGCTAGCCTGAAGCCGCTCTTAGAGATCGGTTGCAGAGGCTACTGGTCAGCAGTGAACATCTCATGGTAATCATGATAATGACTATTCGAACGTTTTTCTTACGAATGCCCTGATAAAATAAGTAAAACCTTGTTTTATTTATAAATTAAAAAACTACTTTAAGAGTGACTGAATAGAGAACTTATCCGTAGTAGTTAAAAGTTATGCGACTTTTGTAAGTGGTTGTACAATTTTTTCAATAAAATACCAGCTAGATTTTGAAGAGATAGGGCATAAGTTACCACCAAAATTACACCCTAATAGCCACTTACTACACAAAATATTGTTTATAAAATTATTTCTCTGTCTATTTACTTACTCATGTATAAATAATTTATTTAGTATTTTTAATCCATCGATAAGTAAATATTTCAATACAAAACTTTACAGACTTAAGTGGGAGACTTTCAAAGTAAATTTTAATACATAAACATACTCTAAAAAGTGGACAAGACATTATAGAAAAGAAAATATTCGTGATGTTCTTGGCAAAAAGTTGCCGCATGCGTTCACTTGGGACACACGGTCAGGATGAATTACAAGTTTAGATACCGTTTAACATCTTCAGATCAGCTTCTTCATTCATTTGATTACTATAACACGAGAGATCTTTATTAATAGCAACATGCTGCTTATGTTTCTAGATGTATGAATAATATTTGTTTATTTGTAGAAATTACATTTAATTAGCACACGCCTAAAATTGGCGATAATCAGAGTCAACTATAAAATGTATCGGAATGTTATAAGCATATATGTTTATTCGAAATACCATCTGATGTCGTTCGATTAGTTGGATTACCTACCTACTTAGAAACATGTTGCTCTAGGCCAGGCCCTTAGACCGAAGGTTTCATCTCATTTGTTTCTAATTTCCTCTTCAATTTTAATTTAAACAATATTTAACAACCTTTTAAACTAACTAACAATTTAAATTTTATTACATACTAGCTTTCCGCCCACGGCGTAGCCCGTTTTATCGTTATATATTATGTACAAATTACATAAAATCCTCATGAATTGTAGCCTATGTGTTATTTTGATGTATAAGCTGTATTACTGTAAAGTTTCATCTAAATCCGTTGAGCAGTTTTTACGTGAAAAAGTAACAAACATACATGCATCCTCACAAACTTTCGCATTTATCATAATTAGTAGGACTTAACAGTCTCTAACACCCAATAAAGAAAATCTAGTTAATCTGCTAATTTTGCTGTAAGATGTCCCAAAAATAATTTAACAGACGTTCTAGAACTAAATTATTTCCTTTACTCCTGTAGCAAACCAGACGACATCCGGTAAATTGACATATTTGAGAATATCAGAATTCAGAATCCGATTTATTTAATAAAAGGCAATATCCGATCGGAAATCTTTGAGCTGAGGCAGACACGCTATGAAGTAAAATAAATATATTGTTACAAAGGTTAATGCTATGGCGTAATTCAGCCATACTATACCAGGTGATAATGTAGGTGGAAAGTTATATGACACACTCAAGGGTGATTAGAAACCTGAGTAAAAATTAAAAAAATATATAACTTTAATACCAACTTAAAAATGTTTTATTAGTGTAATTTGCGCCACTGATTTTTATTTCTTTAGATTTCATGTATGTAGATTATTTTGAGCAGTGAATTACTTAGATGGTCTCTTTTTCTGAAACTTTGAAAAAGCTTTGAAAAAGCTGCACCTGGTAACTTAATTCCATGACTCTTTTGATATACTCTCTTGTAAAATCAAAATCTAAATTTATTAAGTTACGACTTAACCTTTAAATAGTTTTACCATGCAATTCAAAAGTTTCCTGCTTTTGGAAACTTAGTTGAATGTTTATATTTATAATCCAAATCGTACTCTTTAGTATGATTTTAATTATTAATAGATTGAGCTACGGCTGTAACATTATTAAGTTCGTCGAAGGATCGCGCTAAGTGCATCGGACGCATCGCACTCCCAGCAAAAGTACAGCGCTCTAACGACCGAAGCTTGGCTCCAAGTTTTAATAGCAGCACCGCACTTTTAGGTCCTAGTTAAAGGCTAAACGAGGTCAGAAACACGGGGAAACACGTAAGTTGCTATGGCAAATAGAAATTAGTTCATAGGGCTAAGTTTCTTCGGCGCGAATCGGCTGGGCTTCTGTCGACTAGTCTTATTGGAACGACTGATTTATTAGGTTAGACGTCTCGTTTATTTAATTCTAACGATTAGATACGTATGTGTATGTTACTTCTTTGGGAAAGTGATTAAATGCCGTAGAAATGAAATCTTTTCGTATTTTTATATACAAAATTGTAATCCACCGTCTTTGATGTATTATCAAAAACAAAAATATTTGTTGGATAAATCGTTTCTCTTTGTGTTTAGGTCCACGTAAATTGGTGAATCTCACAAGATAAAAATTAAGTGAACATCGTACTCATCATAATTTTAATCACATACACATTTACAATACAAAAATGAAGGCTTACCACAAAAAACCAGGCTAAGTGCGAGTCGGACTCGCGCACCGAGGGTTCCGTACAAACCTGTAGGTTTATTTATTTAAAATATTTTTATTATATAATGTAACTAAAAATTCACGGTTTTCGTAATTTTTCTTTTATTTGGGCTATAAGACGTTGCTTCGTACCAAATTTCATAATTCTGAGTTCACGGGAAGTACCCTGTAGGTTTTGATTCCCTTGCGAGTGTCGAAAATTTTCGGCATAAACGGCTGTATCTTTTGATTGCGTTGGCTTAGAAGTTTGATTTTATCACAGCTCAAAGGGACAGTAGTCCTAAGTATTTGATATAAATTCCAGCTTGATACCTTTACGCGTTCCCAAGAAAAAGGGTCTTGACAGACAAACAGATGGACAACAAAGTGATCCTATATGGGTTCCGTTTTTTCCTTTCGCGGTACGGAACCCTAAAGACGCAGAACATCAATTTTTCTCGATAGATAATTTTATTTTGGTCATCTTAGAATAGTTACGTCTTTTTTCGTGATTTAACTGAAGTGATCCTTCGGCACAAAGAAGTACCCTAATTATTTCGTTTATTCATAATCATTATCATACGCCGCCAGAAGGCTGCGAAAGCTCCGTAATTTGCCGACATTTTTCAGCAGATCAATATGTTTACCACGAGTTGCTACTTTGAATTTACATTATAGATAACGTAAAAAAATGTGTCATCCCAATACTATTTTTTTACGCGAACGTTAACTTGCCCAAGTATGACATTGCTAGTATTAATTTGTACAAAAAGTTGCCATAGAAGAAATTAATCAAAAACAAATGATGAATTTGCAGGATGTTTCTACAGTACGCGTCACCCTACCCTGGGTCGGGTAATGTAAATTTAAAGAGGCAACTCGTGGTAGACGTACTGGTTTTACCTACAAACATTTAACATGCTTCTTGAAACTTTACAAGTATGTTATCAACAAATCTAAGTTTGATAGAAAACAAACTAATCTCGAAAATTAGCGCAACGACAACCAAATTAAAAGTTTCGCTATAATTAACCAGCTGAGCTGAATAAAACATAAAAGTTAACTGGCGAATCATTCGTACAAGAGCCTGGTTGGCGCTCAACCAAGAACGCGTGGCTTGATCCGGCTGTAATTAGACGCAACGTCTGACTACTGACTAGTGCCAAATGCCGAAACAGATGCCTTGCTGCATAAGGGGCTGACAACAGCCTACATATCTTTTTTTTTAAATTACTTGTGTGGTATCAAAATTTTCAATAAATTACCACCGAGAATCCAAAAAGACCAGGAATTCCCCTCTTTTACGCATAAGTTGGAAAAGTTTCATAATGCAAATTGCTTTTGTAGAAGAATACCCAACGAGTACTAACCAATTGGCGATACATATGATTATTATTTTATACTTTTACTTTATCTTATAATATCTAAGATAAAATAAACTATAACTATTTGCATTTATTGTTATAAGTAGGGATATTAATTTGTTATAAAAACGAGTTATATTAGTTTTAAGAGTTCATATGAACATTTGCTACACCTGTACAATCCTAAGTTGAAAGTGCCCGTTTTATTTAAGGTACTTTGTAAGTAAGTAACACTTGGTTTTGAAAATAAATTTCCATTTCTATTTATTTAAAATCTGGCCAGAACCATTTTTGTGTTCATTGTCTGTGACTAACTCTTCAGTAATGGAAAACACAGATAAAAAACCAAACCAACTCGGACAACGGCGGGAAGCTCACCTACCACGTTGGGTTCAAATACGCATGAAGAAAAGCCGGTTTCTCAGTGGTGCATTCACCATGACCACAGCAGTCACCTCGTCTCTGATAACCCTGTTTTGGATATAGTCATGAGCATAGTATAGTATTTCCATATTTGTCACAAGCATCCTAAGCAACCGACTCTAAAGAGCTAGTCAAGGTGGTTAATTAACAAAATAACCGCTGCTTTAATCACTGGTGACTGACAAACAACAGATTAGTCTGATTATTTTGCAGTTCAACGGTTAAGAAAGGTTCCTAATTATTGTTTGAACGAATACAGTTGTGCTCTTCCTATAGTAAAATATTAAACGAATGAAATATCTCCATAACACAATTCCGTTGTTTGCTATAGACAATCAGTTTAATCAAAACTGTGCTCAAATTTTCCCGTAGTTAAGAGCAGTGCGGTGGTATCTATCACACCCTTGGGCTTTCTCTCTCGGCTGTTTGTTAACCTCAATTCAAAATTTACAAGTCAACGTGTGTATAGTGCAAGTTTATGTTAGCGAAATATTTGAGGGAAAAACGTTTTTAGTTTATCATCATCGTCATCATTCGCAGTCGCAAGACGTATACTGCTGAACGTAGGCCTCCCCTACTGATTTCCAAAGCGACAGGTTGCAGGCGGTCTGCATCCACCGGAATCCTGCCACTTTTACCAGGTCGTCCGTCCACCTGGCAGGCGGGCGTCCCACGCTGCGCCGAGCTAGAAACGGTCTCCAGTCTAGAACTTTCATGCCCTAACGGCCATCAGCTCTGCGTGCTATGTGCCCTGCCCACTGCCACTTCAGCTTACTTACCCACTGAGCTACGGTTTATAGTTAAGCTTCGTGAATGTATCATTTACTTTAGCCATTTGATTGACTGCATAAGTTTACTCAAGAAAACCAGTTAATATTGGATAACTACTTAGAAAATTTAATCGTAAAAGCAACGTATAACCAGAGCGTCAAGCGGTTATCTTTTTGGCTACACTATGGTAAAGACGATCGTTCTCTTAGTTAAAGTATTTTTAACATGAAACATAAAGCTTTGCAATGATTAAAATGATACCCGCTTGATGTTAAGTTGAAGAACATCAACAGGATGACCGACAATGAATGAATGGTTATTCATTTGAAAAAGCTTATAACTTAAATAACGTAAAGTATTTTTTTTACCAAGGTGGGAAACAAGCTTACGGCCCGCCTAGCCTGATGGTAAGCAGTTAACGAAGCCTTTGGACGTTTGTAACACCAGAGGCACCACGTGCGCGCTACCGACCATTTAAAAGATACCTATTACTTCCCCTATTTAAATACCCCATACTGTTTACCCCGGAAAAACCTCGACAGGAAGGTCCTTTCACAATAGGAGCGTCCGCGGGAGGAAATTCCTCTGAAACCGCAATAATCTCTAGATGCTGGGCGTTGTAAAACTTTTGTAAGCTGTCGATTTGCTGTCGGCGAGAACCATGGGTTTGATTTGCAACTAGTCTCATAACCTGAACCTGATTGTCTCATTGCCAATTCAAATTTACGTTATCGGTCTCGTGAAAAAAATATTGGGATGACACATGGACATGGCACGACTATGTCAAATCCCAATACATTTTTTTACGCGAACGATAATGCTAATTTAAAGTTACAACTCGTGGTAGACGTACTGATCGTCTTTCCGGGTGTCGATGTGAACATGAGAATCGTAATCTTTTCTTAATTCTTTATATTCTTAAATCTTATTTCTTAATTCTTAATATGTTCATTCTTAATTCTTGATATGTTCATTCTTACTATAATTATTATATTAATACGAAAGTTTGTGAGGGTGTATGTATGTGTGAATGTTTGTTACTCTTTCACGCAAAAACTACTAAACTGATTAAGATGCAACTTTATAGTAATACAGCATATACATCAGAATGAGACATTGTATTGGCTACAATTTATAAAATAAAATAAATAAATAAAATAAATAAATATCCCTGGACATTATTCCACACAGCGCCATCTAGCCCCAAAGTAAGCTAATTATAGCTTGTGTTATGGGATACTAGACAACGGATAAACATACTTAAATACATTTTCTTTTGTAAATACATACTTATTATACATAGGAGACACCCAGACCAGTACAAACAGACATGTTCATGCACACAAATGTTTGTACTGTGCGGGGATCGAACCCGCGACCTCTGGTGTAGTAGCCAACTTCTTAACCATTACACCAAGTCGGTCCTCAAATCACTCATACAACGCCATAATATGTTTGAATTAAGTCCGGGCCGCGCCGCCTCTCCGTAAATGAGGGATAATAGAAATCCTAAAACCATATTGTTTTTGGTTACATTATAATTTGTTGTACGTGCGCGACTCGCACCTGGCTGGTTTTTCATTAGTTGGTATTTTTTATAATATAAAGAAATTAAGTGTACGCTTCTTCGTGCTTAGTGACTGTTTAGAAAACGAGTGAACTAAAAAGTTTTCCAGTGAAAAGTCACTGCTGTAGAAAATATAAATCTTTCACGTTTCCCGCAAGTGACATGTTGGACATTCAAGAGAGTGAACGCAAGTTTTTCAACTAGCCTCTGAACTATCAACATTAAAAAGTTACGCAACTGGCAATGTACGAGTAGGTACAGTCGTGGTCAGAAATTTTAATGCTACCCTTTTTATAGGTTAATTTTGCATACACACTTCTGTGTTACAAGGCATGTATGGGATTTTATTCTGATTGAGTGTAATAATCTATTTGATAAAAAAATACAAAAAAGGTTTTTTTCGAACGATTTCTTACAGTTCATATTGGAGTTTGTATAGAAAACCGAACTTAAAAAACTTTGATACTTTATACTAATAATACTACTACTTACTTAATTATGATACTTATCAGTAACTTTTTAAAGAATTTTACTCATAAAGTATTTACATTTCAAAGGTAGGAAAAGAATATATATGGCATAGACGCGTACTAAAGAAAGCTGACGAGAGCATTAATGGTCCAACTAAATATCAACTTACTCATTATTTTATTTTGGGAATTTGTACCTACGTGTGGGAATAATACATGAAATCTGAATTTTACATTAGATTAGAATTCCCATTTCAACACTAACCGTTTTAAACCCCTCTGCGCAATTCGCAAGAAAAAAACGAATTTGAAAACTGCTTAGCACTTTCAGTACGCGCCTGTACGGTGCGGAATTATTAATCACGAATTCTAACTTTTACAGATGAAGAAGTTAGATCATACGAGGTAGCGATAAACGTTTAACAGCTTTCGTATGGCGGAATGTCTGCCTGAGTTTACTTGGGTAAATGGTCGTAGAAGTTAGGTGTATGATAATGAAACTGTAAATTGATTTCTCTAACATTTACGAACTTTAACGATTAATTTAGTTGTAATTATATTTGTATGAAAATCGCAACTTATTTCATAGCTACCTACTTGTTTTATCAACTGATTTCAAAAACAGGAGGAGGTTCTCAATTCGACTGTATGTTTTTTTTTATGTTTGTTACCTCATAACTTTCGACTGGGTGAACCGATTTTGATCATTCTTTTTTTATTTGAAAGCTGGTGCTTTCCGAATGGTCCCATTTTCATTTGGTCTAGTTCTGACAGTGGCATCCATGAGAAGACCATATAAGTCTTAAATCTAGATGTACACAATGCGTGACAAATGGACGAATAACTCATTATCACGCCAACCGATTTCGATGCTTCTTTTTTTATATACGAGTACTTCAAGGGTAGTTTGATGAGTGTTTGGTTAGGTTCTGGTTATGGGATCCATGAAAAAGTAACGGAACTCTGCAATTCTTAGGAGCAATTGGACGATACTTTTTCGATGTATAAAATAAATAAGAACTATTCACTGAAAATCAAGAAATAAACAAAAGTTCAAAAAAAAACCAACTTCAAAAAAAACTATTCCAAAACAAAGCACTAAAACGTAAAGAAATAATTGCGTATTCTTCTAAAACTTATACGATAACATAATGTAGGTACAATTATTGTTATTGTTGGAGTCGGTGTCACCCAATGTAGGTTTGTAACTACCTACATCCATAATTACGTAAAAGTGATATGTAAGAAATAGGTATATTGCTAGGTATATTGTAGTGTTTCCTTGGCTGCCACCGACTCCAACAATAACAATAATTGTACCTACATTATATTATCTAAGTTTCAGAAGATTACGCAATTATTTCTTTACGTTTTAGTGCTTTGTTTTGGAATAGTTTTTTTTGAAGTTGTTTTTTTTTTTATAATACTTACTTTGATGGCGCAACGACCCAAAGTAGGCCTTGGCCTCCGATACCAAGAGACGCCATTTTGGTCTGTCGAGCGCAACCTTCCTCCAGTCATTTACTTGGAGTTCGCGCAAGTCCTCCATATGACTTGGTCAACCCAGCGGTACCTGGGGCGGCCCACCAGGCTTCGACCGCTCGGCTGTTCCAAGTATGCTCACTTGAGCGCACGATCCTTCCCTATTCCCTCTAAGTGGCGGAGCCAGTGATTTGTGAGCTTTAATCTCGCTGATGATATTGGGCTCGGCCAACAGTTCTTCAATCTCACAATTCTTTCGCCTTCTTCACACTCCGTCCTCTGTCTGTGTAGGACCCAGAATCTTTCTCAGCACTTTTCTTTCTGGGACTAACAGTTTTTGTTCTCCTTTGAGAATTAGTGTCCAGGCTTCGCAGCCATACATTAGAATAGGTCGGATGACTGTTTTACTAACGCGAATTTTAGTTTGCCAACGGAGGGTATTTTGTACTCTGATATCTATCTCGTCCGTTAGTGTTCGTTAAATATAGTGCAGCCTAGATATTTAAACTCCTCAACTCTGAAATTGTTCCCAGCTGTTAACTCAAACTCAAACTCAAATAACTTTATTCAAATAGACTGTATCAGTACTTTCAAATCGTCAAATTTACAGAAAAATATACTAAATAATAGACATAAATACCATAATAATATGGATATGTTAATAAACAGTATACAGACATTGTTGAGGATCCTACCTACCAGATGGTGGACTGTATGTGTATGATGATAAAGATGATATGGAGACTAACTGATGATGAAAACTCGGGAGCACTTTAAACTGTATATTTCACGAAACCAAAAACAATACTGCCAAACTTATCAAAAACATCAATCAAGTCATATCAAATGTAAAAGGACTCTAAATACAAATTTGCAACTAGGCCTACCATGGAGGCTACGCCGCCAGCCAGTTTCCAACATACCCTCCCCCAGTGGAACACTAAATGCTGGTGGAAACTGGTGAGCGTTCAGCCTCCAATAGGACGAGCTTTCGGACTGGACGTCGCAAGGTGCCACCTTTCGTGACGACGTCCACAACCCGCACGAGTCCGTCGGCTCCCCTGTACGTCTTTTCAACTCTTCCTAGCGGCCAAAGTCCGCGAGGCAGTGAACGGTCACCGATGAGTACCAAGTCTCTCTCGGAGAAATTCGCCAATCTGGTGCGAGGTCCTTTTCGGTGCAGCGTAGGCAGGTATTCGCGCAGCCACCTTGCCCAGAAGTGGTCAGCAAGCCGTAGTGTCCGCCGCCAATCGCATCTGCGCGTCAAGTCAGTATCGGTAAGGGATGAGGTCCATGGAGCCACCGACGAGCTTCCTATTATGAAGTGAAACGGAGTTATAGCTTCTGGTGCTTCGGGCGAAGAGGAGACGTAAGTGAGTGGCCTCGAGTTAACTATAGCCTCAGCCTCGAGAAGGACGGTTGATAGTACTTCATCATTTGGCGTTTCGTTGGTTAAGCAGGCTTTCAATGCAGTCTTTACAGTTCTTACGAGGCGCTCCCAGACGCCACCCACGAATGGAGACGCAGGTGGAATGAAGCGCCACTGGATTTTCTGATTTGTGGCAAAATTTTCTACGTCGGCACCGTGCAAAGATCGCAACTCTCGGCTTGCCCCGACAAAATTGGTTCCGTTGTCAGAGAAAATTGTAGTTGGGGATCCTCTACGCGCTATAAATCTTCTGAGGCTCATTAGTGCAGCATCTGTTGAAAGAGAGCAGACGACTTCTAGATGCAACGCCCTCGTCACTAGGCAGGTGTAAAGCGCTACGTATCTCTTAACACGGCGCCTTAGAACAGTCACGGTGAGAGGCCCAAAGTAATCTATGCCGACGTGTGTGAAAGGTCTATTATGATGGTCCAGTCTTTCGCAGGGCAGGTCTCCCATCACGGGGGTCTTCGGTTGCGCCTTTTGCCTTCTGCACTTCACACACGTGCTCACTACGCTCCGGATAGTGCTCCTCGCCCTTGGAATCCAAAAATGCTGGCGTATCTCATTAAGAATGAGCTCGTTGAACGAGTGGGTAGCGTTGCAGTGATGGTGAAGTATCATTAAGCGCACGATGTGATGGTGGCCATCTAGAATGATTGGGGTTCTGAAATTCTCGCAGACTCCCGGGGCGGACTTTATCCGAGAATCCATCTTAATAAGTCCGTCCGCTGCATCTAATACTGGACTGAGCGCTACTATTTTGCTGCTGCTAGGCAATGGCTGCGCGGCTTGTAGATGCTTCAGTTCTTGTGGAAAGCTGTCGACTTGAACGCGCAGGAAAAGCAGCTACTCAGCTCGCACCAGATCGGAGGCTGAGAGTTCCGAGGGAGACGCAGGACCCTGTAAGCAGACATAGGAATTTCGATTGAGAGGCCGAGAAATCTTGGAACGAAAAATTCTAACGGCTTGTAAGAAGCGGGCTGTAGCTCTTAAAAGACGTAACCATGTGCTAAAACGCGTTGGCTCAGGCATCGGGTAATTTGGAAGAAAAATAGAAAGTGGGGAAATGGTGTCACAAAGAAGACCCACCAGTTCTGGCTTACGCTCCAAAGCTGGTGTGTCCTCGAGGTCAAAAACTGGTTCAACAGGCCATTCCGTGGGCGGATCAAAGAGGAAAGAAGGGCCACTAAACCATCTGTGGGAGACAGTTAACTTTTGAACCTTGGGCTTGGTTGCGTCATCAGCGTTATTAAGTGCACTCGGAAGCCACTTCCAGTCACCAGGATTAGTGATGTCCAATATTTCACCCAAGCGATAAGCCACAAATGGTTTAAACGAGCGAGCGTCGCTTCTTAACCATTTTAGGACGGTGGTAGAATCCGTCCAATAGATAACAGCTGAAGGGCTTAGGCGATGGGCTTTCAAAATGGTTTGAGCAAATCGAGTAGTAATAATGCCGCTTGCAATTCCAACCTCGGAATTGAAATCGGCTTGATGGTGTTACCCTAGCCTTACCTCCGATAAGTGCCATGGATACTGTCCCGTCACCACTTGTAAAGCGCCAGTATGCAACGCAAACAAGTGTAGTTGCAAGTCCGCAGGATTCGACTGGGTCATGTACCATCTAGGGATAGCTACGCTAGGTGCGGATTCTAACTGGTGAAACCATTCTTCGCATGCTAAAATGTATTTACCAGGCATTGGGCTGTCCCAATCAAGACCATCCCTCCACAATCTTTGCAGGATAATTCGGCCTTGGATGGTTATCGGCGTCAGCAATCCCAGCGGGTCGTATACTTTCATCACACTGTAGAGAAAACTGCGTTTCGTTAGCTTTGTGTTTGGTTCGTGCGGTATGGCACGGAAGCTTAAGGTGTGGTGGCTAGGGTTCCATTTAACACCTAAAACGCCATCATTATTGTTTTGTGGTAGATTCACCTCCGTTTCAAACTTGCTTCTTAACTCTTTGGGTACCAACGCGAGTGCAGCTGGAGTATTCGAAACCTACGATCGCATCTCGAAACAACAACCTAGGTGTACCTTTATGATGTCAGACACCAACTTTGCAGCTTCAGCGCAGATAGGGCTACTGGCCAGATAGTCATCCATATAGTGATCTGAAATGATAGCTCGACAGGCTTCAGGAAACTCTTCCTTGAAATCTGTTGCGTTCTTGTTTTTTAAATGTAACGCTATGAACGGGCTAGATACTGCTCCAAAAATCATTGACGACATCCGGAATTCTTTTATTTCTTCATCCTTGGAACGCCACAAAAAACGTTGGGCATCCCTGTCACTAGGGCGGATCTTAATTTGCGCATTTGCGGAAACATTTCCTTGATGTCGCCATTTACTGCGACCTGGCTTTCTCTGAAACGAAAGAGAATGTCCAGCAAAGGTTGGAGAAGGTCTGGCCCTTGTAACAGTAAGTCATTTAAACTCACACCGCTTGTGGTAGCTGCCGCTTCGTGTACAACTCTCAGCTTACCCTTCTGGGGATGTAATACCCCAAAAGTGGGCAAATACCATACTATAGGAGGGCTACCTTTTGCAAAAATGGGGCCAGATGGACAATGGTAGGTTTCACGGTCGCATTCCTCGGCGTAGCCTTTGCTGATGACGCCGTCGATAAATGCTTCATAGGCAGCCTTAAAGTTTAAGTCCTTGGCCATTTGTCGTTTAATCGACTTTAAGCGTGACAATGCCTGAGAATAAGAATCGGGCATCAACTCGGGTAACTTAGCTTTCCATGGCAGTCCGACTTCAAAGCGTCCGGTTTCCAGCCTACCGGATTGAAGCCTCAACGACGTCGACGGTTTGCTGGTCGTCGTGGTTATGTTTAAGCGCCTTTTTGGTAATTTTTGGCCTTGATTAGAGTCTCTAGTTCGTTCGCTGCCATCACCACGTTGTTGACGAATTTCACCGGTTTGCAGGCGGTAGAAATGGCGCCATGTAGGACCCAGCGCAACGGTGTGCGCGTCGCCACAGGCTCGTTCTTTCTACCCACCTTCAATACAGTTTAAAGTGCTCCCGAGTTTTCATCATCAGTTAGTCTCCATATCCTCACACTCTTTATCATCATACACATACAGTCCACCATCAGGTAGGTAGGGTCCTCAACATTTCCGGTTGATGTTTTTGATAAGTTTGGCAGTCTTATTTTTGGTTTCGTGAAATATACAGTTTAAAGTGCTCCCGAGTTTTCATCATCAGTTAGTCTCCATATCCTCACACTCTTTATCATCATACACATACAGTCCACCATCAGGTAGGTAGGATCCTCAACATTTCCTTATTTTTTTTGTGTCGTCTTTTGAATGTTGTAGATATTAAAAAAAGAAAGTAAGTTTGAGCTACACGACACATCATCATCATCATCATTTCAGCCGAACGACGCCCACTGCTGGGCATAGGCCGCCCCCAAGGATCTCCACAACGATCGGTCCTGCGCTGTCCGCATCCAGCGCCTTCCCGCGACCTTGACCAGATCGTCGGTCCACCTTGTAGAGGGCCTGCCCACGGAACGTCGTCCGTTACGCGGTCGCCATTCGAGAGCCTTTCCGCCCCAACGGCCATCGGTTCTCCGCGCTATGTGTCCCGCCCACTGCCACTTCAGCGATGCAATCCTTCGAGAGATTCTATGGACAGTTATATTCCACGCAAACACCTGCTAAAAGCAAGGCTAAAGATCCTAGAGCCAAGCTTACCCGACACTACACCGAAGATATCCCGGACGTCAGCCTGTACGAGATTAGGATGGCTCTCAAGCAGCTTAAAAACAACAAGGCGGCGGGTGATGACGGAATCACAACCGAGCTCCTGAGAGCGGGCGGTAAGCCGATACTTAAGGTCCTCCAGACGCTCTTCAGTTCTGTCATCCTCGAGGGGAAAAACGCCAAAGGCATGGGGCAGAGGCGATGTGATGCTGTTCTTCAAGAAGGGTGACAAAACTCTCTTGAAGAACTACAGACCCATCTCGCTTCTGAGCCATATCTATAAGCTGTTTTCGAGAGTCATTACGAATCGTCTCGCTCGCAGGTTCGACGACATCCAACCTCCCGAACAAGCAGGGTTCCGAAAAGGCTATAGTACCGTAGACCACATTCATACGCTGCGGCAAGTTATACAGAAGACCGAAGAGTATAACTTGCCACTTTGCTTAGCGTTCGTGGACTACGAGAAAGCCTTTGATTCGATTGAGACCTGGGCAGTACTGCAGTCTCTCCAAAGGTGCCAAATAGACTACAGGTACATTGAGGTGCTAAGGTACTTATACCAGAACGCCACCATGTCGGTCCGATTACAGAACCAGAGCTCTAATCCGATCCAACTACAGCGAGGCGTGAGACAAGGAGACTTTATTTCTCCGAAACTGTTCACGGCTGCGTTGGAGGATATTTTCAAGCTTCTGGACTGGAAAGGACGCGGCATCAACATCAATGGCGAGTACCTAACACACCTGCGATTTGCCGATGATGTAGTTCTTATGGCTGAGACCTTGGAAGACCTGAACATAATGCTCGAAGATCTCGGTAATGCTTCTCAAAGAGTGGGTCTTAAGATGAACATGGACAAAACAAAAATCATGTTAAATGCCCATATTGCACCCGCTCCAGTTAACGTTGGGAACATTACACTCGAAGTTGTTGACCACTATGTTTACCTGGGACAGACAGTCCAGCTAGGTAAGTCCAACTTCGAGAAAGAGATCTCTCGTCGAATCCAGCTCGGATGGGCAGCGTTCGGGAAGCTCTGGCATATATTTGCGTCCGAAATACCTCAGTGTCTCAAGACACGACACATAGATAGACCAAACTATAAGTGTCTTTTTTTCTAATATTTCTATATTTGAACATCATTATGTCCAACGAAGCGATTGTGAATGTTGTTTAAGAATTTGAGGGTTCTTTCGAAATCGCTAACGCGCACATTCGTGTTACACCAATTAATATACCTCAAAATTGGCACTCAAAGTTGCCAACTAAAAGGACGGGCAGCGATCTGTTATACAAGTCGCAACCTCACACGAGCCGAGGGGTCACTAAGTAAGGAAACGTCAAAACCACGCATCAATATTAAGCCATTAACATGGGTTTGTTTGTTGATATGTAGTGTGGCCAAGTGTAGGGATTTGATGTTGGATTATCTTTATGTGGAAAAATGTTAAGCGCGGATAAACCCACTGTTGCAACTAGACTGGTAGCTCAATGATGGATGGTAGAATAGAAGTAGACTAAGCAGGCAATGATCAAAACATGGAATAAAGGTAAACATTTGTTTTCACTTTGTTTATTTAGCATTTTACAATGCTCGTTTTCTTATCGAGAAATAGAAAATGAGAAAAAATCCAATTTTGAAGGTACTTGCCTTAAAACAGTCATGAAATAACGTTGGCTTGCAACGTAAGCATATACTAGAATGATTCGTCCGGCCCAGTAAGATAACGGTAGCTCAGTGGTTAAAGCAGCCACCCGGATTGTGGAAGACGCGGGTTCGTATCCTGTCTGATTTCTTCAAGGTCTGATATTCGAATTATTCTAGTTTTCTATCTTTCGATTTATATATTTATGTTTTTTAACATTAACTATAATGAAGAAAACGACAGTAGTAGTATCAGACACGCTGAAGATAGACAACTAAATAAAATCGTTTGTTCCAAAATGTCGAGCAGTAAACGAAGTCTTTTGCAAACCAGTACGTCTACCACGAGTTGCCACTTTACATTTACGTTATCGTTCGCGTAAAAAATTGTCATGTCATGTCATGTTAAATCCCAATACAATTTTTTTATGCGAACGATAACGTAAATTTAAAGTGGCAACTCGTGGTAGACGTACAGGCGATGCTTTTTTGTTACATCTTACTACATCTATCAACCGACAGTACGGGGTCTGTCAGGGTTGTCACAAAAACGAATATTATTTTGCTTAAGACAATAACATACAAACAGATAAAAACAGTGTTTACTGGAAAGCAATATTATTTACACGAAAAGCGAGCGACGGTGAGAGGGAAATCATGGAAATCAATCACTCATATTATTCCAGTTATTAGAAGCAAAGACAGCTCTAGAAGCGCACTACACCGCGAAGTACCAGGAGCTGAGGGAAGCCTCCCAGAAGATGGAAGACGAGATGAACCATCGCCTCAAGCTGAAGGACGTGAGGATTGAGGAGCTGGAGACCAGGGTCCAGCAGCTGGAGAAGAAAGTTGACGTTCTCGAAGTAGGTTTAATACACTCGATAAATTAGCCGGGTCTGTTAACGGCCTCGGTAGCTAAGTTGGAAGAGCAGCTACCCGGGTTCGTATCCCGCGACCTTCCACAATCCTCTCGACGAAATGATTAGCACGTAATTCGAATAAACTCTTACTCTGTAGATTTAATCACAAATTAGGCATGCGCGGCGCTCTGACAGATAGCCCGCTTAGAACAACACGCCATTTTTGACGCACGCACATAGAGACGTGAGTTTACAAGCGAAGTCAGTGAGTTTCTGTGAGTCGAAAAGTCGCACTGTCGCGAGTGTTTTTGTTTTTGTCGAGCTTTGTGCAATTTTTCACATGATGAATTTTGTTTTTGGCCGGTTTTGTCAATAGGTGTAACCTGTTTACTGAATTTTTAAAATTGATCTATCCCGCGACCTTCCACAATTCTCCCGACGAAATGATTAGCAAGTAATTCTAATATACTCTTACTCTGTAGATTTAATCACAAATTAGGCATGCGCGGCGCTCTCACAGATAGCCCGCTTAGAACAACACGCCATTTTTGACGCACGCACACAGAGACGTGAGTTTACAGGCGAAGTCAGTGAGTTTCAGTGAGTCGAAAAGTCGCACTGTCGCGAATGTTTTGTTTTTGTCGAGCTTGGTGCAATTTTTCACATGATGAATTTTGTTTTTGGCCAGTTCTGTCAATAGGTATAACCTGCTTACTTAATTTTAAAAATTCAGAGTGAATATAGTAGCAACCCTGAGCAGTTCACGCAAGTTGAGGAAAAAGGTGCGCTCGCACCTTCTGTAAACTCTTTAATGTTGAAAATCCTGTATTCCTACACAATAGATGGTTACCTTGCAAGGAGTAAGTTTCTAAGTTGAAGTAGCCATCAGTCCGTATGTTTCGTAGATTAATCTTGTACGCTATTAAATTAGTGTTTCTCTAGTGACGGATATAGCGTTCAGGGTTTGTTCGAAATTCGGAGGTGATTAGTGAAACGTCTTAATACAATGTAGGTTGGCTCCTCAAGAAGTTTGGCATGTGAAATTCAGTAGAGCGTCCGTGTGGGTTGATTAACCTCAGGTTCTTGAGTAATACTAACTTACTGTTTCAATTCAAGTTTAGTATTATCAAGAACAATTTATTATTGTACTTATTTAGAATAAAATTCTAATAAAGTGAAGACTTGAGAGACTTTTACTCTGAAGGCCCGTATTCACTTTGATTAGTAGTAAGTGCAGGTGATTAGTGCAGGTGCTTAGTGATTATGAGAAACCACGCGTGGATAGCGATTGATTAGTGCAATTGATGAGAACACGCTCCTAATCACTTCACGACGCAGGACACTAATCACTCGCACCTGCACTTATCACTTGCACTCGCACTAATCAGAATGAATACGGGCATCAAGTCAAGCTTATGTAGACACTCAATATGAGTGCCAGAGGTCGAAGAACCTACTGGATATTTCTACATACGTACCCAAATGTACCTACCTACCGATATTATAGAACTATTGCAAAATGGGTCTTATTTTTGCAGCGATAGTGCGCTTAAGTGTTGAACTTCAAGCGCTGTCGTGTGAATCGACCAAACGATCATCCAGACATTCAGTAGGTATCTAACTGACAGTTGTCTAGTTTGGCAGACAAAGTAATTTTGTGAATACCGAAAGTTAAGTTGTTAATTTTACGTATTCAGATGAAGGCGTGCTTTCTTAATTCAATAAGAAATCCGGCAATCAATGGCTTGTTTTACGGGTGGTTGCTCTAGTCTAAATAAATATTCTTGCCCTCAGGCCTTTAAGAGTGGTTACAGTCTTGCGTTTTTTATGCGTGTAAAAAACCAAACTCGCGTACGCATGCTTTTTGCAGCACGGGGCGTGTCCCCTCAAACCAGTAGTGGTGAGTAAGTATCTATGCCGAATTAACAAGCTTATAAGCGCGTCCACCCTCATTCAAGTTAGTTACACGTGTGGCGCCTGCATGCACCTACATGCGCTTCCAAAAACGGGCTCACACGCACATAAATCGCTAGTCTACAACCACTCTAAGGCCATCGAAGAGACTCCTCATCATGAAATAATCGTTCGCGTGAAACGTTTTTCGGGATATCCAATAAAAATATTCTATTAACAATCTGGAAACACCTGAAATAACAGGCAAGGCTCGTGAGTACGTAAATGTATGTCTGAACGACCCAATATTCCCGATTGGGGTAATTGAAAGCTTAAAGGAATTTATTTCCAATTTCCTATGATATGAGGTTTTTCCGTCTGTGAGAATATCAGCCTGCATTTAATTTATAATCTGTGGATATATTTTGATTCCCATGCTAACTTCTTTATTGGTGATTGATGGGAATGTGTAATTTCAATCGTGTAGTCAAATAACCATTTGGCACAGTTAGTGCCAACACGTTATTTCATCTTGTATTTGAGTGTTTTTCTTAACCTAAGATACTTTTTGGCCATTGTATCTGAATGAAATAAGTAAGATTCCATTTAGTTGCAATCGATTTTTTAGTCATATGTTACTACATACCTTCTCAACTCCCTAACATTACAGGTTGAAAATATCGCCGAGATACTAAACAGCAACATTAACATATCCCAATACAATCGTAGGGAATTTTTAGGTTCAATTTTATTTTTATGGTGAAAGATAAAATCTTTAGATATCTAAAGTTACTGTCGTAGCACCGCTTGAACCATTGGCAGCATATAATCGCGAAAACTGATAAGCGTTGGGTGAGCCATGTTTCAAAATTAGGCCATTTGAAGACAAAGTGGATGGAAGTCAGGAGTGGAGGGCTTAACTGATGACTTTTACGCATTCTAAGAGACTGCAAAACACACAACAAACTGCAAAATTAGCCATATCATTGTTTTCTCCACAATAATGTTTTCCTTCACAATATTGGAAATCCAATAAAAGTTCGTGCTAAATAATAGGATTTCCGAGCTGCCTCATTTCCCGGCAGGTACGGTCATCCCGCTGCTTTGTCATCTGATTAAATAGTGACGTGGGTACGGAACTGTTTTTGCAATTCATAATCCTCATAGATAGATAAGTTTTTGGTTATTTGTTTGTTTTCCTTCATCACGTAATAATACAGCTAGTTTTATGAAAGTAAAAATAAAAAACGGCTGAGGTTATTCTAGATCGTTTTTCAACCGTTATCTTCACGTGTGATCTTCACGTGTGTGACGTTTTATGTATTACATGTTCTTATACGTAACGTCTGTTCAGACGTGATTGTATTTCCTCTCAGTAACAGCTTCATTCTAAAGCACAAGTCTTGACTTGAGTAGCTTTAAGGTACTATTTGGAACCGAGCTGCCGACTGCAACTGCAGACAGCTGAGCACGTGCAGCATCCCTTTGTTATCTATGTCACTCACCACGCATCAAGTGACAATGGGACGCTGCATGTACTGTCGGCAGTTGCAGTGGGCAGCTCGGTTCCTAATAGTAACAGTACGCTTAGTGATGGAGGTCATGAGACGGTTATTTCTCCAGCATTTTCGTAACCCTATTATACATTTTTGTAACCCTACCATTTTACTTTTTTATTTCTTACAATTGTAACGGAACGCACCTTAGCCTACACTATTTAATCTACTATCACTATTAAATCCTACATTATTTAATCTTTTTGGATTAAATCTATCCAATAAAAACTTGTAAATAAATACAATACAAAAAGTAATTGTCTTCATGAGTAGATTCACTGTTAGCTAGAATTTCAATTTGATATTTAAGTGTTAGTCTTACATAATGGTTGTTTTTGTTAAACTTTCTTAAATATCCTAAGTCCCTGTTAGTTCTCATGACCATAAAATAAACTAATAAAAATTAAAATATGTGACTGTTTAAATTCATAAGTTCAGATCTTTCCGTTATTATATAGAGCTTTAAGAATATGAGGAAATCTAGACTTTCATTATTTAGAAGAGAGTCTGTTGGTAGTCCTGGAACGTTAGGTTCAGAACACGGGATAGCTCGTTTTTGGTTAGTTAGGTTCTAGGCCTAAGACGGTCAGTATTTAGCAGTGGAAGAGTGTGGTTTAGTGATAGTTCTATACAAAAGTGTTTTAGTTACTTCTATTTATCTAAAGTAGAACATTAATTGTAGAATCAGTGAATTAAGAGACGCAGCATCCTAAAGTCAGATCTTTCCGTTATAACATAGTGCTATAAGAATGTTAGGAAATCTAGACTTCCATGATTTAGTAGGATAGTCTTTATTTGGCAGTGAAATAATCAGGTTAGGAAGTCAGATATTCAGGGTTAGGTTCTGTAATAGTTTTATACAAAAGTGTTTTAGTTGATTAACTTAATCATTTTAATATCTTAAATAGAGTCACACATTTTAGAATCCGTGAATTTAGAAACGCAGCATTTTAAGCTCAGATATTTCCAGTAGAAGAGCTATAAAGTTGAAATTGAAAATTATTAGAATTTTATTTCCTAAATCTCAAATATAGTGCAACATATTCTTTTAAAACTAATAATGATTTTATTAAACAGTTATATGTTTTATGCGTGTACCTAATAAATATTTACCTAATGAAAATCTAGTCATCGTCTTAGTATTAATTACGAACATTGAAATGTCGAGGCTTTCTTTTCTTGAAAGTAGTACCTACTTACGAAGATAGTACAAGAATTAGTATTTGTAGAATCTGTTTTACATTGGTAAGGTAATTAGTAAAGTTCACCTTGTCATTTATTTAATTCACTGATATGGTCTGCGTAGTCCAGAATGGAGGTTATCAATTTACATTTTGTTATACATATTACCATCTTTTAAGCAATATTATGTGGACAAGAGGGATGTTCCTTTGGCCGCGTAGCAGTACACCTAATATTAATTAGGGTATTGATATGTGTGTGCCTCCCGCTGAGTCAAGTCGCTGTTATAAGTCGTGGCCGCGTAGAAGTAGGGTATGTGTGTTGCCTGGCTGTTAGGCCGCGTAGCAATACGTGTGTGCGTGGCAGCTGGACCGCATATCAATACGTGTGTGCCTGGCTGAGTTTACTCTTCTCGTCCATTGATTAGCCGAAGATTTGAGCGTACCAAGTCCTAGGACCTCCATTCCCTGACAGGTCAGGCTATTAATGCCGCTGTAAACGAATGGAACCTAGAGAGGAGGTTTAGTTTTTATGTCCCGTTAATCAACTCTGCTGGTTAGTGGCTAACCACTGCTGGTCAGTACTCCACATGATAATTGCTAGCTTATACTAGATTTTGTGGAGGTCCAATGCCTAGTATGAGTCAATGGTCTTTTTGTATTTACTACCAACATCTATGCTGGAGTAATTGCTAATGTTACCTATGATAACAACAATTGATTTTAACAAGGGAACTTGACTAAGGTTCTTAAATTGCTTTTGGCAAATACTATTGGTTAATGTAACCTATTACTAAACACTGTTGATTTTAACAGTTATTCAACTATTTAAAAGTGTTGATTCACTTACACCCAAAAATGTTATCTAATTATAACAATTGATTTTAACAAGAGAACTTGACAAAGGTTCTTAGATTGCTTTTGAAATTACTATTGGTTAATTTAACCTATTACTAAACACTGTTGATTTTAACAGTTATTCAACTATTTATAAGTGCTGATTCACTTAAAATCAAAACATAATAATTTTAACTATCCCAGTTTAAATTAAACCTTATCCTACAAACCTAGCTGCAAGATTTATTGTGAAGCTAATTATTGACTATTTTATATAGTTCAATCTGAGTCTTGGTGGTAATGCTGCTTGATGGCTGTGAATATGTACATTTCATATCACATTAAGTGTTACAAATCTACAAATATGTGGAGGCATCTTATCCCTCAGTAACGCCATGTACCACTCCTTACTCCACATATATGTGGCGGTATTCTGCTATAAGCCAATACCCTTTTCCACACCAAATTATACAAATTAGTGGTGGTATTCTGATTGATAACAAATATGCTTTTTCCCCACATACAAACTCAAACTTCACACTAGCTTTCCTGTAAGTGACCTAGCTGTCCATTGACTTCAGTATTTTGTTAAATCTTCGTGAATTGAATTATCTTCACCCTAAAGACGATGTTTTTGATGAGTCCTATATTATCCGGTCCAAGGTCTGCTTTTGTGAATGTTTATCTACAATCGTCATCAACATGATGTACAAGTTAACAAGTCATGAAGTATCATGCTTCCAATGATTTATATTGAATTATTTTATTCTAATTAATGATGATTCATCTACAGAATGAATTACGTTGGAGCTGAGTTTGACATCCTGCTACAATCCTACAATTCAGTGTTTCAATTGTGTTTTACACATTGTCACACCACAGTCTATGACTGTCACTACAAATATCCTCAATCCTATTTCGGGGGGAGGCGCGAGCTAGTTGGCCTTCATCGGTCTGGAGCGGGGTGGAGCTCGTTATGACCACCTCCAAAGGGAATGCTCCTTTGGAGAAATTTCCTATAACATTTTGATTCTTTGACTATATTTAATGATTCTTAATATCAGCTTTTCACTCTAATATCAAATTCTGCACTATATTTAAAATTATAATCAATATTTGTTGGGTACATACATAGAATAATATATACTTGGTTCCGAATTCAGCAATTCATTTTGAACTCGCTATTCTTATTTACTTAGGTACTTCTGAAGAGTTACTAATTTAACTCTCTTTGATTTCAAGTTATCCTTCGATTAGGTGAGTTAGTTAGTAAATTAAATCTATACCTTGTCACCTTTATGTCACCCACATTTGAACAAATAAATGATTGATTGATTGATTGTAATAAATAGAATTTTAAATGAGTTTTTCCTGTCGCCATGGTCTGCTGGAAGAAATCTCTTTCTAGAGATAAGCTAACCTGTACTTTTGTACTCCTTATTGTTTTCTCTGTAATTTGTCTCTTTGTGTACGAAATAATAAATAAAATAAAATAAATGTCTGAAACAGTTTTACATAGCATAGTAGGTTCTTAATTCTCCAATCAAACTTATAATTAGCACTCGCATACCTCATAAAATAATATTAAGTTACTACAGTAATAAATACTATTTACACAACACAACGTAGACGGTTCTACCACTATTAGACGATCACAACCATTTGGCCATTTTATCTTCAAGTTACATGTTCGATCATGTATTTATTTTAATTATTGATGATTTATATCGATTTGTTTATTCATGTTGATTTAGGTGATAGAAATTTTTAAACTGTGAAAAATTTTGAAGTTGGTGAAAGTTGGTGAGAAGGGGGTCGTTACACAATGTCTTGCAGCATGCGCGGCATGATTCAGCTGCCGTGAAGTTTACGAGCATCGTTAAATGCGGGAATTGAAATACACGACCAGTTCCGCGATACATGCAGTGTTTCGGCGAACGAAAAAACTTAGAAGCACACTTATAAACGACTAGCTTTCCGCCCGCGGCTTCGCCCGCGTGGACTTATTTTTCTCATACGTTGGGTTACATATCAAGGTGTTAAAACGGATCCCTAACGTTTTTGAAAATTGTATATGCCTGTAGCAATCAAGGATAATGTAGCTTTTAAACAGTGAAATATTTTTTGAAATCGGTTTTGTAGTTTCGGAGATTACCCACATCAAACCCAAAAAAAAAAAAAATACAAACTCACAAACGCCTCCGACCTCTTTATAATATTAGTGTAGGATTCTACAAATAAAGTGAATTTTATAACAGAGACAAACCTTGTGACATTTTATGTAGGCTAACAATTGTATATCGATGAATGTGACTTTTTTATATGGTGGTATGGTGGTATAATTTATGATGGTCTGAATATACAATAAAATAAATACTAGTAATCAATGTTATGAAAATAAAACTTCAGAACCATACTTACATTAAAAAATAGATAAACTATTGTACCGTATATTTGGCAATGCCAACTAGCTTAAGACATACATTGTTAATGATAAATATCACAGTAATAGCGATGAGCTTTCTCGTTTCGGATAAATGCCGATGGGAGATCATTGTAGTGCGTTTGTTAAAATTTTAGTGGCATAATCAAAATGATACACTTTTATTTTATTTTTATTTGATGTTTTGTATTGATTTTCTTGGTATCAAATAAAGTTTATTCTCTTTATATTTCTGATCTGCAATTTAATTAATTCACGATCACACAGTGAAACTTATGAATGTGCTTTGAATCAATATTAAAAAAAAGAAAAATTGAAAGAACAAGAAGTTATGAGTTTTTAAAGAAAAAGCTAGAAAAATTCGGATTGCGGACCTCTATGATCTCGAGCGAGAATTAAACCAGCGCCTCTGCAAGCCACGGAGCCCCGATCTACTCTCACAATTCCCGCTCGAGATCATCAAGTTCCGAAATTCGAATTTTTCTAGTTTTCAATCTTTAGATATGAAACAAGCACTGTAAATTGCTTAAATAATCAAAGTAAGTAAATAATTTGTTTGTCTACTGTCCTAAAGTATAACGGGACAATTATATTAGCGATTTGGAATCGTGCTCTGCTTCTATGTTTAGGTGTTGCAGTGTCCTCCAGAAGAGTCAATTTCAAAGCGAAATAATAAAGTGTCCAGATCACGTGGTGCAAAAGGTATGGTTATAAGATGAGTTGACTTGTAATGCAGTTTTTGATTGGTTTCAACGATTAAAATTTATAATATTTTCATAAAATCATTTAACTATGGATCGGATCGGCAACGATCCGATGTTAAGCAACGCCAGTCTGGTCGGGTTATGGATGGGTGACCATCCCGACCGAAATTAAGTAATGTGTTTTTCGGGCATCTCCGTGCTTCGGAAGGCACGTTAAACAGTTAGTCCCGGCTGTCGTCGCAAGATATAAGTCGTAAAGCCTAGTCAGAAGCCTTAAAAGGTGGCTCGATAACAACTGACGGTAAGGTTTATCACTGGCCTTACTCACCTCTCCAACAATCCGCACTGAGCCCGCGTGTTAGAGTATGGCTCGTTACAGCTCATAGTTGAGGTGAGGCCTGTGCCCAGCAGTGGGACGAATAAGACTGTATTCATTATTTGTTATTGAACTATGAATGGAAACTAGGATTTTGGTTTCAAAAAAGGCTGTAAATAATAACTTTCCCAGTAATTCTTTTATTTCACATAAGAGCGTACTTGTGTGTTCTTTTAAAAAAAATGGCCTGTTGGCGCAATGGCAGCGATCCTGCCTTTAGCGCCGGAGGTCGTGGGTCCGATCCCCACCCATGACAAACATTTTGTGTGACGAACATTAGTGTTTGTTGTGTGTCTGGGTGTTATTATCTATATATGTATGTATTTAGAAATATTTAAGTATGTTTATCAGTCTCTGACGCCCACAGTACAAGCTCTGCTTAGTTTGGGGTCAGATGATCTTGGTGTAAATAATTGTCCCAGATATTTATTATTTATTTTTTAAAAAACGTTAGTTGGCTTGCCTTTCCACACCTATTTACATAATAATACTCGTATTATGATGAAATTTTTCACTGGCCTGTTGGTGCAATGGCAGGGATCCTGCCTTTAGCGCCGGAGGTCGAGGGTTCGATCCCCACCCATGACATATATTTGTATGACGAACATTTAGGTATATTTGTTGTGTGTCTGGGTGTTATTATCTATTTAAGTATGTATTTAGAAATATTTAAGTATGTTTATCAGTCTCTGCCGCCCATATTACAAGGTCTGCTTAGTTTGGGGGCAGATAATCTTGGTGTGAAATGTCCCAGATATTTATTTATTTATTTATTTTGTGGTCGTTCTTTGTCTGGCTGGTATGAATAAGTAAGACATCATTTTAAGGGTAGTATCCCGTGATATAAGTTCTGTAATACGAGTACGTTGTATAGGTAGCTAAAGGCAACCAAGTTTTAAACAGAAAAAACTTAAGAACATGCTAAAAACAAACTTTTCCAAGATCGCTGAACCAAAACGCCTTATCGACTAAATAAAGACAACAACACCCCAAAACTCATAACAAAAGAAATGCGTCTCGACACGTGTCAACCCGTATTTAATAACGACAAAAATCATGGCCAAGTCAACGCTTCCCCGGATTTATCACTCCGCTTTACAAGATTACCCAATACGACAGTGACGGATTGACTTCTCTCTTCCCACCGTCCTTATCCAACAACCTAAACTCGTATCTTCATCTCTGTCTCTCCTGTAGGTAATTAGGCAGCACCTGCATTGGTTCAGGTCACTTGGGATAGTGCCGAGACAATCTAGACACTGTTTAATGCCCCAAGATTGATGAATCACGGATAAAAGATCACCGGTTAGAGTTAGGGGAGCAAACGAAGAATTCGGAGGGTGCTAGTGCATTTACATTTTCGTAGCAAAGATTGATGATAGACAACTCATAAAAAGCGCGCCTGGGCACCCTTGGTGATGCCACGAATATGTATTTAGCATATAATCCAAAATACGCACGTACGTACATCAGGTCTACTGTCCCTTGGAGCTGTGAAAAAATCAAACTTCTAGCCAACGCAATCAAAAGATACCTACAGCCGTTTTAGCCGCAAATTTCCACAAATTTTCGAAGGGAATCAAAACCTATAGGGTACTTCCCGTGATCTCAGAATCTTGAAATTTACATCAGTGTATATGCACTGATGTACATTCCAAATCCCTGTGGTGAGAACTAAAATTTAAACTTCAATTTGTGCAGTTATTGGGTACAACAACGTAATTTGGAGCAGCAAGAAAAATATTCATGCTAGTCGTGTGCAAACAAACAGTTATTTTGCCAGTGTATTTTACAATTGGGGCACTAAATTGTCCGGAACTATCCTTCTAGGTGTTATAATACCAAGGATGATTATTGTTATCAAAATAAAAATGCTTAAAAAGTCTTTCGATTTTAAAAAAATAGTCCTTTAATTCAACTATCTGGTTACCAGCAACTCCGTTCGCGTGGACTATACTTTTAAAATTGTCTCCTCGTGAATTTCAAGTATTCTATCAAATTTAGAATAAATAATTCAGCTTATATATAAATGTATAGAATCATTAAAAAAAAATCCGTAGTTGCGCAAGAACCACCAGGTTGGTATGAAAACGAAGATGATTTTAACAACTGCCACGTATTTTTGTAGTCTGTAATATTATATTCAACATACACAAACAAATATCACATCATTGTATGTTTATTGACACATTAGTTTGACCAAAACTACGGACATTTCCAACTATCCGAAGATGTTGGTAATAAACCAAACGTGATGGCAACAATCTATGTGTCTTATAATCAACTTTTCTAAAAAGTCGTTAGCGTAAGCCGTCTTGATTTTAAGGTAGAGATGTAACCAATCTCGGTAATAACAAATAGGTAGTAGAACAGCAGTTCAGGTAACCTCCCCTTGAACAGGATTTCCAACAATCCAGAGAATAGTTAGTTGAATTGTATTGAATACAGACAGTCTTGCTCCATAGTTGGGGTTCGAAGTTTTCCAATAAATAATATTGTTTGAATGTGTGTCTTGCAATTCAATAACATTGTTCTATTGCGAAGGTTTGCTGAAGCTATTGCCAATAAATTTGATTGTGATGCTGTTGGCTAATAGCCCACTAGGTGAACTAACTGTGCAGCGTTTATGGTGATTGTTGAATTAAATTGGCTGTAATTTATTCAAACTAATACTATAAAGAGGAAAGATTTGTATGTTGGTTTTTGTGTTTGTATTTAATAGGCTCCTAAAATATTGGACCGATTTCAAAAATTCTTTCACCAATATAAAGCTACATTATCAGGAAGTGACATAGGCATTTTTTTTTGTTTTAGGCTATATTTCAATGGGATAAATAGCGGCTCCACACGGGCAAACACTTGTATCAAGCACAAGTTCGGTCGTGTATGGAGTACTGCTGCCACCTGTGGGATGGCTCTGCCAAGTACCAGTTGGATGCAATGAACTCAGTGGACCGAAGGGCTAGGAGACTCATTGGCGACGATGCGCTCGTTGGAACCAAACTTCAGAGTTTGGAGAATCGGCGTAAAGTCGCCTGTCTATCGGTTTTCTATAAGGTGTATTTTGGAGAGTGTGCGCAGGAACTACACAACCTGATAACACCGTCTACTTTCTACCACCGGACCACTAGACGCCGGGAGGGCTTCCACCCCCATGTGGTTGACTTTCCGAAAGTCCGTACCCAACGGTTTGCTGCGTCTTTTCTGGTACGCACCGCTAGGGAGTGGAACGCTCTCCCTGCGTCTGTGTTTCCGGATACATACAACCTTGGTGTCTTCAAGGCCAGAGTAAATAGGCATTTTCTGGGTAAGCGTGTACCACCATCGGCCTCGTCATCGCTTACCACCAGGCGAGACTGAGGCCAAACGCAAACCCATTTTAAATAATAAAAAAAAAGCCGCCGCTGACGGACAGCTTGTATTGCAAAAGTTCGCAATGTTCAGTAATTACTAAGAGCAGTGGATTGTGAGGAAAAATAAATAATTAAATAAAGATTACATTTTTAAAAACCGTGCAATTGATGACCCAGTAAAAGCAGTAGTTAGAACACTTTTTGCCATTCAAAAGGTCACGGTCTCGCTATCGGGTCTTATGTTTTGGTGGTGAGCCGTGGTTGTTTCTGGTTCATTTAACACAAGGGGATACCATACTTTGACACAATGCAATGGATCGTATAGGTTCTGTCTCAAATATGATTCATTCGTAAGATCAATAAAAAAAAACTTTCATTTGGTACTTAAGTCCCAATGACTAATTATTTATTTATTCTTCATCACACATTACAAGAAGTACAAATGTTGGACTTAATGCCCGCCACCGCAATACTAATATATACTATGTACCTACTTGGTTAAAGTCCGAGAGCTTCGCTGAGTGTTACTCAGTTGTGATACCGATGTTGTTGCAAAACTCCACTGATTGCAACGTTTCCTTATACTGGAGACCGTCGAATGTATACTTATATATCGGATGATTTTGTATGTCGTAAAGAAAACGATGTAGCATACTCAGTAAATGACCTAAAAACTGTCAAAGTCAAGATAATTACTTTTGCATAAGTTTTTGTTCAATTGTTTCGTATGAACAATACGATTGTCCGTATGACTTGGTTGGATAACCTCTAACTAAAAGTTGGTAGTAAATATTAAGTTGGTTTTGCACCACCTTCTGAATCCCCTGTATAAAAAACCACCCGGTATAGCTTGTGTGCTAATGGGAGGGACCTACTTAGTCTTACACCCTTTGATACATAAAGCAAACCTTCGTCGTAGATATATTTCAACAAACGTCCCCCGGAACACGGTTCAAGGGACGTGCCGCCTTATAATCAGATTTTGTATTTAACCTTCCTAACGACTTATGTTTCCTTTTAAACTTCGCTTCTTCGAAATTAATTCAATTTTCTACATGAACCGGTTCTCTGCTACCACAAAATGAATTTTGTTTTGTTGATATATCTACATCTTTACCAGGTGCCTCATTATGGGAAGCGGTTGTTTATGAGATTGTCGCTAGCTCAGCTTTTGTCTTATTAAAGGTCTTGTAAAAATATATCTTCATCTTAGCCGGACCCTCTTGGTAGAGTCAATGGGCTGTCGGTGGACATGGTTGCGGCTCGTGGTCACTACTGACTCCTATACTACTCCTACTATGGCAGTCGCACGACGCGTAATGTCTCTCCACTTTTGTCGTCTTTCTGCGTTGCGAGTACTCTGTTCTACGATCGACTGCATCGACTCTCTGATGAGGTCAAAAAGGTAAGGTAAACGTTTTGAAAAATACCGGGTGATTATCAAATAACTTCCGAAAACGATATAGCGTAACTCTGTAAGTGATGTATTAATTAACTATATAAGCGAAAATTTGATTTTTTCTATTAACTTTAATTTTAAGGTTTTCAAACAAAAAATACTGACCGTTCGAGTGATTTGTATGGTGATCTTGATATGAAGGTTAGTTAAATAAATTTCATTTTCGCTTAGATAGTTTCAACATCACTTATTGAGTATGCCATATTATTTTCAGAAGTTATTTGATAATCACCCGTTATAATCTCCAGAAAATTACTTGTTACATTTTAACTGGACCCAAACTGTAATTGAATCTTTAATTACATCTTTTCCATAAACATAAAAAACTAAAATATTGACAAGTAGAGGATGCAATCCCACTGCCGATGCTGTTTCGTGCAGGACTTCACCATGTATATAACAATCTCAAATGTTAGTCACATAGTTGCTTGTCTTGAAAGGTTATCACACCCCTTCCATACGCAGGATTACCAGAAATCGAGCAAGCGTGCCAGCTATGCCAGGTCACATAAATGAGCAATTCATTTATTTTAATTCCTTATTCAATTGGAATTGGCACCTCGGCACACAAATAGAAACTATTTTCAAGTCTTTATTACCTCCTCGGTGGTTGTTAGGTAAGTATGTTGAGCCTTGTACGTAGTTATCCAGATCCCAAATCATAAAAGTGTCTGGATTTTTCGGGAAAATAGCCTGGGGGTTAGAAACACCTACACAATGCTTATTCCTCCTTAATAGAATAAATAAAGCTAAATACTATAATAATGTACGAATTATAACATATTCTGATAAAGGTATGAAGTAAATAAACAAAGAGCCTGATTACTGTGCTTTTTATTATTACATTAGCTCCTAATGAGTTGCGCAATAGTTGCCTAGATGCAAGAGGTAATAGAGATTGTCCCGTGAATGACGGGCTCTAAAATAATTTAACGACAGTTTGATTACTTTTATCGCAAGTTTTCGCTTCAGTTGACGCGTTTTCGAACCATTAGTTTTATGCGGATTACTACTGAGGAATTGCTTATTTATTGTTCTATGCTTTATGAGTTTAAATTTATTTGTGTTGAGATTTTCCTGTAAGATATTTAAATTAAGTTGGAATGGACTAAACTTATCGTTACTTACTTTCCGCCAGCTACTTCACCCGCTTTACAATTTTGACTGATCCGTGAATTTTTATACACACATCAACATGGTCTAGGGATATTTCAAATAAACCTAAATAACTAAAATTCTATTAACGTTTTGTTAAGACACCTACACATTAAAATAAACCTTGTTTGATAGCCTATCTAATCTGATAAATATACTTTTAGATGAAGTTAAATTAAAAAAAAACTTAGAAGAAGAGGAAAAACTCAGACAAAATTTCAATCTTAACTTTATTTTTGAAACATCAAAACCTAAACAAAACAAAATTATTATTTAAAATTGTTGAAAACTTCAAATTAATAATCCGTGGATCTACCTAAGACTCTCCTGACACATTTGCAGCGGTTCTGCATACTTAAAACAAGGGTGTCATTATCCTGTTGTGGAATACTGTCCCAAGTCCTGCTAAGATGCAAGAAAAGCTGGTTTTCATGCACAATATCTTCAGGGAAATTCCTAAGAGCTCCTCTCTGAAGCAAATCCCCGGCATGCTCAATAGGATTTAAGTCAGGGGATTGTGCAGGCCAGTCTAAAGCTTTGATATCATGCTGTTGTAACCAACTTGTAACGATACGCGCCGTATGTGGACGGGCATTGTCGTGCATTAGCTGGAAATTTTGTCCTATTTGCTGTCTGTGGGGCAAGATTACAGGCACTAGCACCTCATCTCGGTATTTTAGAGCAGTCATATTGCCTTGTATCCAAACGAGGTCCGTTCTACCGCCGAGACGAATTCCTGCCCAAACCATAATCGTGCCACCTTGAAATGCATGAACTTGTTGTGGGTGCTGCAGTCGATTCCAACGTCCAGGTTCTCTCCAAACGCGTACTCTTCGCGAATCAGGATGAAATCCAAACCTGGATTCATCAGTGAAAAGCACAAGTGACCATTGAGAATGGTTCCAGTTTTCGTGTGCAATAACCCATTGTAATCTTTTTCCTCGATTGCCTCTCCTTAGCGCTGGTACCTGAAGTGGCCTACAAGCACGTAGGTTGACTTCATGCAGTCGTCTTCTCAAAGTTTGTCCGCTTTCCAGCAAACCATACTCTCTCGGTAGCCTTTGATCCAATTGCATCGCCGTTACATATGGTTGACTTTGTGCAGCATTTACTATGAATCGGTGTTGTAATACGTTGAGGTCCTCGGTGCCGTTCCACCACTTCCCCCGTGACACGATAACGTGACCAAAGCCTGTATAAAACGCTTTGACTGGTCCTCATGGCTTCAGAAACCGCAATTTGGGTAGCGCCAGCTTGAATCATGCCCACTGCTCTTAATATTTCGTTGCTGGTCAAGTGTCTACGTGGCATGATTAAATGAACACCGGAGATGCGTTTGACAAAGATTTATATAAATTTATGGAGTTTTTAATCAAGTTAGAAGTTCGTGAAGATTTACTTCTTTGGAAGAAATTCAATTAATGCGAATTTTATCTTAAACCAAAACTTTTTCTAAACAAATTTGAATTTAAAAAAGAAACATAATAATGTTTTTATAATCTG
This sequence comes from Udea olivalis, assembly GCA_947369235.1. Lineage (NCBI taxonomy): Eukaryota > Metazoa > Arthropoda > Insecta > Lepidoptera > Crambidae > Udea > Udea olivalis. The sequence goes on from OX376360.1 coordinate 10,228,706, forward strand.
TCATTATTAGTTTTTTTGTAAGGCCAGTACTCTTTAAGTTATTCAAAAAAGTTTTATATCCCTAGACCATGTTGTTGTGTGTAGTTGATTCCCTTAGATTTTGAGTTTACCTATTACAAACAAATAAACAAAAAAACAAAAAACTAATCTTTCCTCTTTATAATATACTAGCGGACCGTCCTGACTTCGCACGGGTTTGCTCATCAGGGATTCAGGGCTAATCATATAGGATTATAATTAGCGATGCAACGAATACTACGTTTACGAATATGAATAGCCTTTATACTATTCTGGGAATATGAATATTTTATGGCCAATTTTCGCAGTGTCGGAAAATGGATATTTTGCCACTAAATTTTTAGTGGATCTTCAGACGGTTATAATGTTGGTAGTTAGCAAAAAGTAGGTTGTTCAGCAAAAAATACCACGAATATGTTAACACAAAACATTTACTTTTGCAGAAAGAAAAATGAAGGCACTGATAAATAAGGAATCTTCTTGTCAAATGTTAGAAAATATTACAGATTTAGCGAGTAATTCCCGGCAATTTCAAAACGACAGCTAAATAAAGTTTGGATACACACCAAAATCGGCCTAGCGTGTTTCAATACATATGCATTTCTGAATAAAAGATGCGTTTCGTTCTGCATAAACTATTTGTACGAATATCGTGATCATATTCGGCTTATACGAATATTCGGTGATTAGCTGATATTCAGCGAATGCGAATATTCGTATTCGTATTCGTTGCATTACTAATTATAATGGGAAAATATTTTCTCAAATCGGTCCCGTAGTTTCAGAGTATAATAATAATAATAATAATAATAATAAATAATCTTTATTGCACAAACAAATACTTACAGCACGTAAAAACAAAAAAGTAAATATTTAGTACAATTTAGGCGGTCTTATCGCTACAGAGCGATCTCTTCCAGACAACCTTCGGCAGAGAGATTTAAAACAGAGGACGAGTTAGGCTGCGCAAAAGCTATGGAAAAAAAAATAGTAATTACATTTGAATATTATGCTAATATAAAAATAAATAAATAAATAAATAAATAAATAAATATAGGCTTGATAAATCAAATCTTTCCTCTTTATAATATTAGTAAAGAAACGCTGATTACTTGCGCAGAACCAAAAAAAAACAGCGCCTGTGCACCTTTTAGGCCTGAGCCTGAAAGGTGCACAGGCGCTGTTTTTTTTCTGAGCTTAATGTCTGAACATTGGCCGAGTAGTCTTTTTAATTTTTGAACATTGAAACACCACTGTCTGGTCTGGCCTTATCAGTAGTTACGTATTTGCTGCGCGTCCGCGAAGTATTCGTTCTGCGCCCATCCCGATTAGGAAACGGTCGCTTATTGCCACTGTGACAAAGCCCTGATTGCTTACCCTACCACTTTTGTTTTTTACCTGAGGGTATGTATGTTTACTTTCTCTCTGATTAACTTCGGTCTTGAAGTTTTATTTTTAACTCCAAATTGCAAACCTGCATATCACAGCTTCGCCAATAACGACACCGTAAAACCCTGCACCAGTATAATACCCAGTTTATTAGTGCTAATAATGCACCGTTACTTACTCATAAATTTATCGGCAGCGCCACCTGCGGCCGGCGTCGTAAACTTAGTTACGTTTCGCCGTGTTGTGACGCTTATTGACTTGCCGATACGCGAGCCGATACACGTAAGTAGCAAAGTAGCAACACTAATGTTCGCGTTGAAGCTATTCGACGGGAATGGGTGTGAAAAGATCTTATTGTTGGTGATAATTTTAGAAAAATCGACGTATTATTGTTGTATTTGTATTGTAGCGTTTGCTGTGTTTTTGTTCTTGAATCGTGATCGTGTTGTAATCGTTTGTATCGTGTCCTAGGGGTTAAGCACCCCAACTCGGATCGTAGATCGTGTGGTCCCGAGTTAAAATTTGGCTATAAGAACCAGCTTTGTGTTCACTGTTAAAATGTCTGACTAACTCTCCAGTGATGGAAAACATAGATAAAAAACCAAATCAACCCGGATAAAAGCGGAAGGCTTAACACCTAGCACTTTGGGTTTACTAATACCATTGGTGAAAACTGAGTGAACCGTTCACCCTGACGGCAACAGTCACTTGCCTCTGACTACCCCGTTTGGTTTAGTTGGTTGTTAGTCGAGATGGTATGTTATTATGTTGTCCGTGAGTTGTAGTATAGCAATCTCATAAAAAGCCCAGAACTTAATGACATTACTCAGGGAACTACTACTAGAACTATTTCGTTGCAGTTGTATTCTTCCTGATGAGGAAAGCAACCAGCCGTCATCTGGAAATTGTCGCTAATCACTATACGCATTATAACTCCGGGTGATGAATAACTTAAAATGGTGCTAGACTCGCCTGTTCATGAACAGGCTATAATACGCTACAATTGTAGTCTCAATTTCCATAGTTACTGTTAGCCTACTTCTACATCGCCTCAAAGCTTACCGATACCCAATGGCGATAGCTATCTATTGATTTAAGTTGCTGAAAACTTACTTTGTAGCTTTTTTATTGTAAGAAGTTTTCTAGATTTTTGTAGCACCTAAGCAATGAATAAAAATACAATAAGTTACGTTTAGTAGTACTACTTGAGAAGGATTTATTGTAAATAATTTCAACACCAGTATTGATTTAGTCTAAAATACACAAAAACACGTTTTACTTCCGTTAAACCCAGCGGCTTTACATATTTTAATATCAGTTAAAAATTCACGAGTAACTTCTAAAACCAACATTGCTTTCCGTTTTTAATGGAGCTTAAAGCATGAAATCCTTAATAACTCAAACACGTTTAACAAGATAAAAAATCTCGAGCTTGTTAACGGTCAGCCTCTTAAGCAAATGGGCTTAGTCAATCCAGGGCAAAGTTGTCCGCCGTCTTAAGGTGTATGAAAAACTCGGGGCCCTATTACAATCCCTTATAACTTGTCAAGTTCATTCTCTTAACTGAGCGTAGCAAGCAATGATCTTTTATTTCATACTACTGCGTATAAATTACAAATAGCGGGCACACTTCGCGGAGCGACCGATCTTCCGCGAAGTGTGCCCGCTATAACAAGATCCCAGTCTATCATTATAATTTTCACTCGAGCACTCGACCAAACTGAATCAATTCTACACGATGTCTGGGCGGAAACAGTATACATAATTCGCCACTGCGGCAGAATTCAGAATACGTTGCGCCACGCAGCGCTGCGCCTCGAGGTAACTCGTGCGCCGCGACGCGAGGCGCCACGAGGCACCTCGAGCCGCAGCGCTGCGTGGTGCACGTATTCTGAATTCTGTTGAACTGTTAGTTACTCCTAACAACTGTTCGCGGCACGATTGGCATAGTGCGCTGTAGCACGGTTTCTCGCCTTGATTTCGGTAGTGTCCCGGGTTTGATTCCCGGTCGGGTCAATTCAGGAAACTATCTTTTCTGAATTGACTCGGGTCTGAGTGTGCTGGGAGACGCCCCTGGCTTATTTCCTTATCTGGTACCTCGTAAATAGGGATATTAATCCCTACTTCGAGACCATTACAAGAGATGTGTTGTCTGGCGCAAAAAAAAATGTGAGTCTACTATAAGTTTGCGTCGCCTACACGGCTATGGTTGAGTTTAGTAAGTGTGCCACTTTTAGTTCCATTTCTAATCACTAGAGGCACTGTACCGTGATCCCATACAAAAACGCCAACGTGGACGCTAGCGACTTTCATTGGTGTAATCCATAGGTTGGGTGGTGTCTTGATACTGCCACTCAACTAACTTGCTGGATCTTGTCGCACCTTGAAAACCGTACTGTCACTAATCGAAATGTGGCGTTTTTTAGTTACTAACGCCATCTAACGCAGAATTTCAGTATCTATAGAAGGCAAAGACACATGTCGTTCTATCTCTAATAAAACCCGCTAGATGGAACAAGTGTCACTACGCTTTTCGGAAACACACTAGCGCCAGCTTACTGACTAACTGTCACTTTGACAGTCTTCCGTGTCAGTCTTTCGTCACCTACGCAAGAAAGAACATACAATTTTGAAGCAAAGTGTTACTTTTTGTTTTATAACGTTGCTCCATCGGCGAACAGGTAAGTCAAATGTGTATTATAAGTAAAATAGTGTGTTTTTTGGATTAACTACATTCTTCTGATAAAGAATTTGTTGAAACTTATTGTATGCATGAACTCGATAATGACATTTTCAGTTTAGGAACATTTTTCCTCTAACTATTTGGTTTTTTATTCAGACACTTGTTGACGTTTTTTACTTAATGCCATTTTGATTTTATATATTTTACGTAAAATAACCTGACTTAATAAAGCATCAATGACCCTTTTTTGTAAGAGTCATTGTAATGTTATGTTTTGAGTAAAAGTCATGTAATAATGTTACGGGACTAACGTTATATTTAATTTTGTGCCGGATAGGACGATTTGTAACGTATTATTCTAGAAATATTAAAACGTATTTTTTTGGTTATTGCAACTTTTTTCCTAAAATTGAGATAAGAAAAATTGTTTTTGTAAATGAATACTATTTAAAACTACGGAAATGTTATTCCTGAGTAACAGTAGTATCATTATAGCTTGAAAGATGTAGTGTATTTCTTAACTTTGGGCAAAACTTGATTAGTGATTTTTGTTACAGTGTTATGCAAAAATGGCTCCGCCGAATGTCAGAATATTGAAATTAAAAAGACTTATAAAAAAGAATAATGCTGAATCAACTTACAATGATATTTTTATTACAATTATTAATTGAGAAGGAAAATCTACCCACATTAGTAAATAAAAACTGGCTAAAGGACAATCCCACTACTTCCCATGAAAATCAGAAACTCCGTCCATTACAAACAACAAAGATTAGACAGATTAATTCATCAAGCAGAAGATCCTCTCATTCATCTACGAGAAGTGATCAGTTGCGTGATTTTTCTCCAGCGTCAGACGATGATCGCGAATATAAACCAAGTCTATCGGAGTCGTCTTCTGACACTGAAATTGAGGAAACATCCAGTGCAAAAAAGAAAAGACTGCTAGAAAAATCTACAGTTCGTTCATCTTCTTCGAGTTTATCTCCATCTAACACATCATGTTCAAACAGCAGCTCAGCACGTTCTGACACTAGCTCATCATCGGATTCAGAATCCGAAAAAGAAACAGAATCAGCGCCATCAGTCATTCCACAATCACTACCACCACTTAATCCACAATCACAACTATCGCCTGCGAAACGTAGCCAAAATCCTTCACCCAATGAACTCGTAGAAGTTTACGTTCCGGTTGATTTATCTGCTGATTTGGCGATGACTTCATCGGAAGATGAAGCGTTACAGAAGTCGCAAAACAATCCGGTGCTAACAGTTAGGGAGGCCGAAGTTGAAAACACTACTGTTCCTTTTGAGAGTAACAGCCCCTTGCCATTAAAAGAACTTGCTTTTCGTTTTGTTAACAGCTTGTTTGCGCCTGGAACAAATTCGACAGCGACTACTTCGAGAAAGAAAAGGCGCCGAGGAAGTAGGAAAGAAACTGCAAAAATACTGAGAAATTTAGGCCTCCAGTACACATCTGCTTCAAAAGGCCGAAAACATGTTGGTTCTAGAAAACTTAAACAGCCCTGTAATTCTCGTTGCCGTTTGAAATGCTCTGAAAGATTTTCGCAAGACACTCGCCAGCAGATTTTTGAACAATATTGGAACATGGCTTCATTGTCTCGACAGAGGGATTTTATTGCTCAAAGTATGACTGAAGTAAAACCCAAATACCAATACAAAAGGCTACATAATAACAGATTACCAAGGCATGCATTTTACTTTACAGTAAATAAAGAGAAACAGAGAGTGTGCAAAATATTTTTCAAAAACACGCTAGATATTAATGACCGGCCTATAAGAACTGTCATATCGAAACTAAATACTTCTGGTATAGTAGAACCTGAAAAAAGAGGTAAACATGAAAAACATGCAACAAAAATTCCAGAAGTGCTTTTATAAGGAGTTAGAAATCACACCAATAAAATTCCTAGAATTGAGAGCCATTACTTGCGTAAACAAACTACAAGAGAGTATATCGACGGCGGTAAAAGTCTCACTGATCTTTATGCAGATTATAAAAAGGAATGCTTAAGGAACAATGTTGATAACGTGAAAATTCACACTTTTAGAAAAGTCTTTAATACCGAGTTTAACATCAGCTTTTTCATTCCCAAAAAAGACCAGTGCGAATTGTGCACATCTTATAAGAATGCTATACAAGAAGAAAAGAGTAGTCTGGAAGAAAAATACCAACGTCATTTAGAGGAAAAAGAAAGGAGCAGGATTGAAAAAGCCAAAGACAAAGAGGAAATAGGTTCAAATAAAATTGTCGCTTGTTACGATTTACAAGCAGTGTTACCTGTACCGAGAGGGGACGTATCGGTATTTTATTATAAATCCAAATTAAATTGTTTTAATTTTACGATTTGCGAACTAGGTACAGATAGCACTGAATGCTATTTTTGGAATGAAGTTGAAGGACAAAGAGGTGCATGCGAAATCGGAACGTGTCTGTACAAATATTTAAAGAAGAAATCTGCTGCTGCTGCTATATCTGAACCTTTAGAATTAGTATTTTACTCAGATCATTGTTGTGGTCAGCAAAAAAATCAGTTTATCGTATCTCTGTACATTCATGCTGTTCAAGAAATGCCAAATATTAAGTCTATCACCCATAAATTTCTTATAAAAGGCCACACCCAAAACGAGGGTGACGCAGCTCACTCAACAATAGAAAGGCAAATAAAAAAAGCTCTAAGATCAGGTCCTATTTATGTGCCTGACCAGTACGTACAACTAATACGGGACGCAAAAAAAAGGGCAACAAATTCAATATCAATGAAATGAGCCATAGTGAATTTTATAATATCAAGAACTTGGCGGACCAGAAACTAAATAAGAATACAGAGGGTGAAACAGTCAAAATAGGTGATGTAAAAGTCATAAGAATTGAAAAAAGTAATGACAGTGATAGCAACCGAGTTAAAGTTTTTTACAAAACTTCATATTTTCAAGATTTGTTCAAAGAAATAAATTTATCGCAACCGCAATCCCGCAGTGTACGTGTGCAGAGTATTCGTCATCGTCCCCAATTGAAGAGGCTTTATAATACAAAGCTTCAGTTGGCTGAACGCAAAAAGGCTGATTTAAGATCTCTTATTCAATCTAATCATATACCTAGGTACTACGCTTCCTCGTTTTATGACAACATAATAAACCATTAAGTACGCATTATTAGAAGGGATATACTCCTAAACAATCCCTATTTTCCTGAAATTTGTTCCTAATACATTTTAAGTTGATCGTTACAACGATCGGACCTCGTTTTCGTATAATGTTTAAGGTTTAAGTGTCGTCAAATGACCATGAAAAAGGTTTTGTTTTTTTCTATATTAATTTTACGAATAACATGAATATCACTGTAACGTGACGCATGAAAGCGAATTCAAATGTTATGATTCTCATCGTTGTTATTTTTTTCTATCTTATTTTAAGTTTATAACAACATTTAACATTCCAATTGTTTTTGAAGAAGGTTTATTGTGATTTAGAAGAAAAGATTTATCACTTTGTTTTTTATTTGTTGATTTTTTAAAGTGTAATAATCAAACGAAGTACAATAGGAAGGTACTTTTGTTTTTCTTTTTTGATAATAAAGTTTGATTTCTTTTTATCAGTTTTTCACTGATAAATACCCTTAAATTTACTGCACTTCACTATGCAATTATGACACTATTTTCTTTTTCTTGAAATGTTGAGTGGAATAGTGACACTTTTAGTAGTTTTTTTTAAAAAACCTAATATTTTGTTCTTAAAACCTTAGAAATTCACAAAAAGTTAATTGCCATCTAAAAGTAAGATAAACAATAATGCTAAAAACACCTAAAAACATTCTAATTACGCAGTTAAAAAGACAATCTAGGACTAAACATTTAAAAAAAACTTTAATCGCTGATTCCCAAAAAACTGGTTTTTCGTTTAGTGACGGTACGGTTTTCAAGGTGCGTTGTTATAAATGATAAATCCTTGACGATTATGAAATGTTTGTTTACTTGATATGTAAGAGTTCACATTTTGATGGATATGACGTGAATAACTAACTTATGCTATACTTAAGTAAAATGAAATGCACGAATATGAAAATGTTGACGCGGTGACATACTTTGTGCGGTGTAAACCGTACATATTCCCGGGCCTGAGATGGGATACAATTAGTTGACATAAAAGTTAAATGAAAGAAACAGGTTGTATCACTATCAAAAAAAAGAGGTCTGCGAACGTAACTGTTTTGAGACGTTTTTTTTTATAGTGCCCGTCAAGATGACCTCACTCCACCTGATGGACGAAGTCGTGAGGTCAGGAGGAGGCCATACTCATCTTGAAGGCCTGCCCAGGCACCGGTTAGTGCAGTGCTGATCTCGGAACGCGACCTGACTGAGATAGGTCAGAGTCACTTGGCGGGTTTTACGCAACTGCATGGTGGTAAATCAACCGGCCGACATAATATGTCTCCCGCCTGAAGAGCAGATGGTCTGCTGCAGGGCTCCCTTAGGCGACTAACTTACTACACCCACGGGAAGGAGATGGGGCGGTAGAAAGTATTATTTTAAAGTGCCGAAAAATAAATGATTCAAATCTTTAAAGTTTGAATCATTTCTAACCTTACCTTAATCAAATTGAGTTTTCGCTAAACATATCTTTACATTTTCTCAAAACTGGACTTGTTGATCTATTTCGCAATTGGATGGGACGCGCATAGCTCGCCTTCCTCTCTCGCTGGCGCGACGTGTGGCCGCCACCGGCGCGCGGGTTCCCGGGGTGCTGGTAGGCCGGTCCAGGCACAGGAACGGGCGCTGGTGCTGCTGTTGGTGCTGCTTGATTTTGGTTTTCTGCATTTGTCTGCTCGTCTAGTCGCCTTCCCCATAGACATTGAGAGCGGTGGGCGATTATTACTATGCCGAACACTGCAAATACTCCCAATATAACGTACATCATAGCGTAATGGTGAATGTCATGGTACGATACGCTTGATGACGTCACTTCATTGTTTAGGGTTTGTATTCGTTCTTGAATTGCCGCCGCTTCCTTGTTGAACTGCGTATGCTCTTGATTTGTGAAGTTTAAGTGTGGGATCGAGATATTCATTATGTGATTTATGGGTGAGATGGTTGGTGTAAATAATTTTGGGAAAATCCTAGCTTCGCTTGTATGAGGCATATGGGGATAAATAATACAATCATCAGTCTTGATAAGGCAGCCATGTCCGACATTCATAAGTCCGGTGCCCGTGAGTTAGTAAGCAGTAATTTGATCATCGCACATTGTTCGAATATTGCATGGTTCGCAACATGTGTAAATATATGTATTCGTGATATAACTTTCTTGCCAAGTAGTTTTACACAAAATTTCTTTGGAAACGCATTCTTGATTCATCTGTAAACACAGATTTGGGACACCTTTCATGTGGTACTCGGGTCTTTGGCTGTGACAATAGTATGAGTCTTGTACAAAACACTCTTTGATATTTGCTTCGCTCATAGGTATAAAAGTGTCTTTTCTTATATTCATTGCCACATAATCTGATACCGGAGTAATTATGAAGGTTTTGTTTTCATGAAATTTAGGAATCGGAATCAGAAAATCTCGTAAGAGTCTCTGCTGATAAGAGAGCGACTTCTTATCTCCAATAGAAGGTACTCTTCCAGAATTCTTGCTTTAGCCTTGATGAGATTGTATAATTTTCGTACATCTGTGTTGTCTGTTGACAAAGAGACGTCCTTGGGTAGCTTGCTTGATATGCTGTCCAACTCTTTCGCTAATTGATCTGGAGTGACTAGGTGTAAGTTGTATCGGCCTTGATAAGCATCCGTTATCATGTCCAATAATGCATTCTGCAGAGTTCTCAAGTTGTTTAGTACATTAGTCGCAACTAACGATCCGATAATGAAGTCGCTTATGACGTTATTCAATTTAGCAGAATTTTTCAGTTCGTCCATTACTTTTTCTAAGGATATCATGTGTGATTTATAATTTTGTGTTGCTGGTTCATAGTCGCTTCAGTGCGTTTTAATAGGTGGTTCTCGGCTTCAACTATGGTTGTTTGATTTTTCCAGAGGTTGATGATGTGATTTTGATTCTGTTGGAGTAGCCCTTTTTATACTGTTCGGCGAATTGGCTATCTAATACCCCAAACAAAGTGTTTGCGAGATATCCGACACCATTGATAAGGCCTCTCTTGCGTCGTCGCAGTCTGCTCGGCGCCGGCGCTACAGCGTTAAATTGCCGACTTCGCAATAGCTGATTGTAATGTTCAAGTTCATTGTAGCCGTGACGTAACTGGAGTACTATTGCATCACATCGTGTTTGACTACGTATTGTTTCCCATGTTGCATCGAGCGTTTGTATGTATGACTCGAGAGCCTTATTTCCTTGCAGATAAGGTTCCATTTTGAAATATACTATAAGCTTCCATTCATTTTTGATAAGCATCATGCTTGACAATTTATCAAAATATAAACCTTGATTTTCTCTGAACTTAGTGATATTGGCGTGTGCTGCATAACTTGAACTGACGATTAAGAACATCAAAAATGTCATCATCATTGATGTGAATAAGCTTTTCTTGCTGGTTTTTGTTGCTTTACTTGATTTTGGGTTTTGCGACATGTTTTCGCTGTTGCTTGTTTCAACATTACTACTGGTTTCAGTATCTTCATGCTTGATAAGTTTTGAAAGTTTGACGATTGTTCGCTTCAAATATCCACTCTTCGTTTTTAGAGTTACAACACGGACAAAACCATCTTGCCCTGGATGTAACTCGCACACTCTACCCATATTCCATTTTCCTGGCGGTAGGTTTTCTTCGTGAACTAAAACGATGTCATCAATACTGAGTCTTTCTCTTGGATTCTTCCACTTTGATCTTGATGTCAATTGTGTTAAATATTCTGCTGACCATCGCTTCCAAATATCATGTGTTATTTGTTGAGTGAGGTGCCAGTGTGTTCTGAGATCTCGCTGCGTTTCTATGATCGTTAGAACTGGGCCGCTTGAGAGAAAATGAGATGGTGTAATGTAGTTGAGATCAGCTGAGTCTTCTGTTAATGGGCACAGCGGTCGTGAGTTTAGACATGCTCCGATCTGTGTCAGCAAGGTCAGATACTCCTCATATGTAAGCTTCTGCTCTCCAATGACTCTTTTTAGATGAAATTTAAAGCTCTTGACAGCAGCTTCTCAGAGTCCTCCCGCTGAGGGCCATGATGGTGCGTTGAAGTGGAATGAAATCTCCATGTCGACTATTTCTTGCTGTAATTCTTTGTTTTGAAAAATTTTACTAATTTCTTCGTACTCTTCTCGGATATAATGTCGCTGGGAGTCCTTTTTCGAGCCGCCATTCTTCGGAGCGCTGCGATGAATGCCGAAGATGTTAAATCCGAGACTAACTCAAGATGTATAGCCTTGGTTACCATACATACGAAAACCGCGACATATCCTTTTGTGGTTATGATACCACGACCCTTGTTAGCCCTCACAAGGCCATGGCCGGTGAAATCTACACCTGTGTGCTTGAATGGACGTGAAGGACGGACTCTTGCTTCAGGTAAGTTTCCTATCATCTGTTCCTGCATGATTGGTTTTTGTTTTTTACAGGTTACACATTCATGTATGATTTTTTTTGTAGTCCTAGTACCGCTTAGAATCCAGTACTTCTGTCGCGTGAATGATAGTGTAACACGAGCTCCGCCGTGGAATGTGAGTTCGTGTGCATTATTTATAATCAATTTTGTGAAGCGATGATTTTGAGGTAAAATAATTGGATTTCTCATTTCAGAATTGATAGGAGCGTTTTGCAGCCTCCCTCCAACGCGGTAAACCTCATCCTCATCTAAATATGGGTTTAGATTCAAAAGTTTGCTTTTCTTTGAAATTGATTTTTTTTGCATCAGGTGACTTATTTCTTCTTCAACTTGTTCTCTTTGAACTTGTATAATAATCTTCTTCCTTGTTGCTCTTAATTCTGATAGAGTGAGCCAAGATGTATTTTTTCTCTTTTCCTTTTCTGTAGTAAATCTGTACATCCAGGTAAGTACTCTCAGGAGTTTTGAATAAGAACTGTATTTATTCATCATTTCCTTAATAATGTTATTGACCTTGCTGTGCGTAGCGACAACGTTCACTTGTTTAGATTTTCTTGCTTCTTCGTTGGTAGTGTTAATAATTTTTTTCTGTGTTATATTGTCAGATGTAGATAACCAGGGCAAACCCTGCCACCACAATGAGTGTGTCATCAGTTGCTTTGCTGTGAGCCCTCGGCTGGCGCAGTCGGATGGATTGTCTGCTGATTTAATATATTTCCAGCTGTCGGGTGGCATTACTTTGATGATTTCCCGTACCCTGTTGGATACAAAAGGCTTCCAGCGGTCCGGATTTCCTTGCAGCCAGCCCAGAACTGCTGTAGAATCGACTCAACCATGGACCTTGACTCCATGTCTGGAGATATAGCTTGCTTGATTTTTAGCATCACATTGGAAAGTAGCAATGCCCCGCTTAGCTCCAGCCTTGGTAAGGACACTTCTTTTTTGCATGGAACCAGTCTTGATTTTCCAACAAGATGTTTTATTTCAGCTTGACCTTGTTTTATTAACTTGCTATGAACAGCGCATCCGTACGCCTTTTGCGAAGCGTCACAGAAACCGTGTAATTCTAGGTTACACGTGGCGTCGGAGTCCAACCATCGTGGTATTTCAATATTATAAAGTAAATTATTTCATTTTTAATTGCTTGCCACTCTTGAAAAATGTCCTGTGGGAGCTTGTCATCCCCAGTCAGGTTTGTTTTCCATACTTGTTGAAACAGGAGTTTCATTTTCGTGGACAGGGGTGTCAACCATCCCAGCGGGTCAAATAGCTGTGAGATGGCGGATAACAATGATCTTTTTGTATCTTGTTTAACTTGATTGACCTTGTATTGAAAATTGAAAACATCTCTTTCAGGATTCCATTCAAGACCGATAGTTTTTGCAGATTCAGCTTGCTTGAAACTGTTATTACTTTCCTCTGGCGGGCTTGTACTCTTGGTAGTTTGACCTCCACTTCCTTAAGTTAAAACCTCCCGCATTCATCAAATTAATGAGGTCTTTTTTCAATTGAAGTGCAGAACTAAGCGAAGGTACGCAAAACATGACATGACTCGGTAAGTCATCCATGTGAAAATTATTCACCAGGACTTGTGACCCTTCTAGATACTTCTCTTTCTCATCACTTGCTAGTTGACGTAAAGTTATCATTGCGAGATATGGAGCGGCCTTGGTGCCGTAGGTTACCGTAGTGAGTTGGTATTCTTGTAATGCTTCTTGTGAGCTATCCCGCCATATTATATATTTATATTATTAGTATTATACTCTGAAGAGACTGGTCATCTTCATGTAGCCATATAGCTCGAAACATCTTCTTCTGTGGTTAAGGCAACTTGATACTGACTCCACCCCAAAATTTGTGTAATAATATCCTTTTGTGGGTTGGGCCCGGTACACATACAGTGAGACTACATGAGACTTAGCCCGCTCGATGTTTTATCGGATGCATTGAAGACTACGCGTAGTTTCGTAGTACTTGAATCTAGCCGTAGCACGCAATGGTGTGGTAAGTAGCAGCCGAGCGCCGTCGTAGCGTTATCACAGCTAATTGGTTTCATATGACCTAGTTGCTGATATTCATCAATAAACGACTTGTAGTCTATTTTTAATTCGGTGTTTTATTGAGCTTTCTTTCCAATTGATAAAACTGTACAATCGCCTTTTTCTTAGAGTTTCCCAATTGATTATGATTGATTTAAGTGGTAATTTCACAATATATTTTCCGTCTTGTGAGCTTGATATTGTACTCTTGTAGAAATCAATGCATTTACTTTCTTCTGCTGAATATGAATGGTTTTCCGGCACATCTTCAATTTCTCAGCGTTTTTTAATATCTTGAATGTTATTTAGAACGACGTTGCACTGTAAAGTCTGTCCTTTACCGCACAGAATCCACCCAAGTCTTGTTTCCTGAGCAATAGGTGTTGCATTTTCAACTCGATGCATTCTATCCATAATAATGTTTGAATAGATATCGGCTCCAAATAAAATATCAATAGGCTTGCTTATATTGAATTCGGGGTCTGCCAACTCTATCGAATAAGTCCCATGTTGGTCTTATAAATGAGTCATTTAGTAAATTTCGAGTCAAAGATTTCATAATTTAAAGATCTGTAGTAAACATATATTTTCCAGCTATTGAACTGCAATTTATCTTGGTTAATCCAGTGCAGATGTTGTCCTTGGTGCCAACACCCGTAATAATTCTTTTACACTTTTGGCGGGGCAAACTCAAAAGCTGCGCAGCCTTAGCTGTTATTAAAGATACTTGTGAGCCTTGATCTATGAGTGCTCGCAAAATGTAGTACGCTCCATCTGCTCTTTTGACCTCTACCAATGCCGTCGCCAACAAAATTTCAGGCACCTCCCCTTGCTGGGCTACATGTGAATGGTTGTTCTGCCGTTCATATCGCCGGTTCGATTGCCAGTTCGTAATCGTTGGCCTTGACGTTGCGTCAGTAGTAGTCACGTTATTTTTTGCATACGATGCGTGTAGCAGAGTGTTGTGGCTTTCATTGCACTCGCGACATCGTTTTATTGATGAGCACGCTTTTCCGTTGTGACTGTGTAGGCAGTTAGCGCAAAAAATCAATTTGGCAATGGCTTGACGTTTTTGTGCCGGTGACATTTCCAGAAACTGCTTGAAAAACAAATAACATGTTCTGAATTTTCACAAATGGGGCATGCCTGCTTGTTTCTTGAATGTGCTTGTGTGGTAACCTTGTTGTTATGAAAATTCTTGAATTGGTATGATTTATCTTGTCTGCTTGATGTCGATGGAATGGGCCGTTGTTGATTATTTTCTTGCGTTCGACGTGACTTGCTAGTTCTCGGGGTTCCTTCAATGTTTCTAAATAATCACTATGAGTTTCAGGGTTGATTTTCTGAACTAAAAGATACACCAAGATCGGATCCCAAGTTTCGACATTCACGCCAAGGTTCTTAATAGCATTTAGGCATTCAGTAGTGACGTCATGAATGCGTTTTATATGATTTGCGTTAGATATTTGCGTAACATGAATACTCATCATGGTGTTAATATGGGTTGTGAAAATCAACTTTTTATTGTTATACCTGTGGTTTAATATTTCCCAACAGGTTATGTAGTTTTCCGAGCTGATCGGTAGGTGCTGGACCAATCGTTCAGCTTTCCTCTTAAGCTTGCTCTTAAGAAACTGCATTCGTTGTGCATTTGATAAACTCGGATTTTTGTGAATCACAAACTCACTGAAAAGGTCTTTAAATGACACCCACTGCTGGTAATTTCCATTGAAGATTGGGATGTCAAGTTGAGGTGTTGATTTTGTTCTATGAGAGACAGACCATAGCTTGCTATTTATGGCTTACTTCATGTCATGATATTTTTGTTCGTGTTGAGTGAACCTTGATTCGTATTGCAGCTTTGACCCGTTTGTTACACTATCTATCTCCCAGTGAAGCAGATCTATTGCTTTCCAGCGGTATTGAAGTTCTCTAAGTGTGTCTTCAAACTCCCAAAGTTCTTGCATAGTATCTACATTGATGTTGGACACGGTTTTTGCAAACGCCTTGAAATTCCTCAACTGCTTTTTAAACATCTCATCGTGCTTGCTGTAGTTACCGGCATTCGAGGTACTCATCATAGCATTCCAGTCCTGCTTACTTGCTCTAACATTTCTTTCTTGCGTGGTGACAGTATCCTCAAGAGCAGCGTTTTCATCATGCTCAGCCTCTTGTGAGATGAGTGCTTCCTCCGGTAAGAGGTTTTTTTTTCATATGATGTCATGGGCGGTACATCAGCAGGATACTTTGAAGGAGTGATACTAATACTTGTTTTTTCAATGTATAGTTTAGCTTCCATGTAGCTTAGTCTTGTTTGTTGATAATATTCCCCGACGAAATATTCATCCTCAACTGGTAAAGCTTCTGAAAGCTTCGCATGGTTCGAACTATATTCATTCCAGTATCTTTCCAGTGATTCGAGGCGTCTCTTGATAAGGTCTGGGGTCCTACGTGATGGACCATCCTTTTTGAAGTTTATTAACGCTTTCTTGATTTCTTCCGTTAATATGGCTTGGCGGTAAAGTAGGTCACTCATACCCATTTTGATATAGCTTGATATTTAGGTTCTTGATAACCTGTAAAACTTGCTGCAGACTTGATAATTAGGTATGAACTCGTAAAATCACTTGACTTGATTAATTCGGTATACCTTGCTAGATAATAATGAGTTTTTGATGCGCGCAAACTTGATAATACAGTAGTGGACTTGTATTTCACAACAAAGGTTCCACACTTGAACTTGATCTTGTGTATTGCTAGTTCGTTACAATGTGCTAACAAATGTTATTTGCGCCGTTCTCAATCCTGTCGGTGAGACCCGCTAGTGGGAGGCCGACTGAACCGATTCGCTAACACTTCAAAAACACAAAAAAAAAAAAAATATTCACTTCTCGAAAGACCCCTATGTTGGGTGGTGCCTTGATGCTGCCACTCAACTAACTTGCTGGATCTTGATATAAATGATAAATCCTTGACAATTTTAAAATGTTTATTTACGTGATATATGTAAGAGTTCACACTTTGATGGATATGACGTGACTAACTAACATATGCTATACTTAAGTATAAGGAAATGCACGAATATGAAAATGCTGACGCGGTGACATACTTCGTGCGGTGTAAACCGTACAGCATGGAAGGGATACTGTAATATTTTCAAAAAACAAGATGGCTTCCTTACCTCTACCCTCCGTGCTTCGGTGAGATGTGGACTTATTCTTATGCAATTAAAACTTCGACTCAAGTCCGCCTTTTGGGTTTCGGACCTTTTAGCTTTGTTCCCCCACAATTGTAAAAGCAAACAAAGCGTGAGACACAAAGGATCTCGTCTTGAAACAGTATTTAGCGTAGATTTTAGAGGACTTCGTTTCTTTAGACTTCTGAATACACCCGTTGCTGAATGAAACTTACTTCGGATAGTTTTATTGGGAGTTTTATTTTGTTCAGAAAACATTGTTTCGCTCGCTCGGAACCTTTCGATTTTAAAGTATCTCTATTTCAGTAAGTGCTGGGTTGTTTACCAAGATCTTGCTACTGGTTTTTCTGAACGAACTTTTTAAATGATGATCGCTAGATTTTGTGTTTTTTAGTTAAACCAAGTCAGTCATTTTTGTTTAGTAGGTAATTAAAAACTTACACTAGTTATCAACTTTCATACAATATGTGACTATTGATTGATATAACAGCTACAAAATTTTCTACCGCACCTGCCACTTCATACCCTGTGCGATTAGCAAGTGCGACCATTTCTTGTATCACCTACTTGTATATTTTTTATCTTCATTATATTTCATTGTTTGTATTTGTCGGGGTAATAAATATTTTTCTTTCTTTCTTTCAAGTGAGTTTCAATTTAATTTTTTCTAATTTTTGTTTTAGTTCAATTTATTTTCTTAAGGTTACGCTCTTGCTGTGTTGAATGTTGAACAACGCCAAATAGGTTAAGCTATCAACATTTCATCCGGTGGATTGCCTGCTTGATTTTGATATAACAGGGTCTCGGTATACCGTTTAACGTATAACGAAGGCGCAGGCTGAATTAGTTTTTCTAGAGAAGTCAATGTTGCGTAAAAGAGACACCAGTGACTTTTTAGAAGTTGGGGCTGGCCAGCTTCTTTAACAAGATGTCATATCATTATTTTGTACTGAGGTCTCTAGGACCTATGCTAGGTGGTAGTGTAACAAAAAGAGGTACTGGTAGTTGAGGTTTAATTTTATATCAACTGACGTCATGTTTACAAAAACGTCAACAGCAATATATTTTACGTAAAAATGCGGGGTATTCAAAAAATCAGCAGCGCAATTGTATCCCGCCGAAATGCACAAAACAGATTAAGTTCTAAGCCAGAAAACTACATTAGAGCCACATTGGTTCAATATTCAGTAGGCAATGTGAGATGAACTCTCGCTTCGGAGTTTATCATCGCCCTGTCACTCTACCGTTATTTATGGTTCAGTAAACTTGGAAATATATTTTCCTCGGCGCGGTCGCGTCCATTTCAGGTTAAGCCTCTTGGGCCCGGGCACTAGACGAGTCGAGTGTCATAAATTTGAAAACTGTTTCGCGAAAGCGAAAAAATGAAACAAATATTTGACGTTCGCTCCGACCGATCTTCGATTATAGGGCACCCGCCACGTGTATGATTTATTTCAACCCTTCGAATTTCGGTGCGAAATTGATTAACAATAAACCTGTCTGAGCTGTGAATTCGCGATTGGGGAAAGTTATGACCCTTAATGCTCAGAAGTTAACATTGTGAAATGTTTACGATTTAGTTTTTTTTTTTTATAATTCTGATTTTAACTTTTAACTATAATTATTTATCTGCCATGGAGACAAATAATATGGTAAAATTGCATCTAGTGCGTTTTGTGAAAATAATAACCTTTTTTTACTAAACTCAAAGTAGCTAGTTTTATCAAAAAGCATACTCTCGTGTATTTCTTATCGCTATAGATGACACTAAGATCTTTAATTGATTATGCACGTGCAGTGGTAACTTTTAGAAATAAACATCTTGGGATATTTCTTTCATGAATCTAACTTATTTACTTCAAAAGTGATCATTAGTCTTATCTTTTACAACTGGAAATATTGCACAAAGTCAGATAATTTCTCCGACAAAAGTTGAAACGAGATATAAATGATTTATAAGATTTAATAAGAACTTTTTATTTGCTCCAGACTAATGTACTTAATTAAAGCAAAAAACTTAATGAATTAGATTCCTGTTGTTTGGATTTTAATTTCAATGCTCAACAGTATTTTATTCCAGTGAATTATACATTTAATTTCAATTAATGAAACAATTGAAAAACTCAGATTGATAATAAATGTTCATCCCTTCCCCACCATTACCCTACCTCATGCCAATCTGTTTTATTAAAATATCAAAATAGCGCCTGAATACTAAAATAGGTATAATTAATAAAGGTGTACCAACTTTGTTGTCGTTGGTCCTAAATGGTTAAGAAGAAAAACAATAGGAGGTAAACCAAATTTAGGTGTCCTATTGCAAAAATTACCATTGCAAAAGACTTTTTAAGTGAACTTTCGATTTAATCAGTTTCATAAACAACATTTTACATGACATTCTCTGAAAAAAACTATATCAAGCTTTGTAATGTTTTTAACTGACTATTGCTGGTAGACTTAAGATGTTTTTACAGTAGGGGACAGTTGAGTTAACGCATAAGGCTCTTAGGCCAAAGATACTCCAAAATAAACACTCATTCGCTTGCTCTACATGCTTAGATACCATTGAGATCCGCCATTTTAAAAGATGCTTTAAGCTCATGAATTAAAACTGCCTACATATTTTAGTACCTATTATTAGTCGTTAAAGCTCCCCTTTATTTGAGCCACTTTACAAGATATCTTATCTGATTCATAGCTAGCTTAAAAGCAGCGCTTTACAGGTCACTCTTAGTAGGTACTGCAACAATGCATTAACTGTATAAGCTACTTTCTTGTCACTTCCTTTATTTTGTATTTTATTTCTGCTCCTATTTCTGAGAGAATATCACTGTCTTCTTCACTTAACTTTAACTACTCATCTCTCTTTGTGCAACATTGAAAAACAAATTAAAAAGGCAAGCCGATATTTACCAGACGCCGAGAAGAATACTAATCCCACTTAATCGTTTCAACTTTAACGCAGTTTGGTGGAGAAGCAATAAATTAATCGGTTCATTTGAACTGGAGAATGAGCCCGTAATAGACTGCGGACTGTCGCCGGTTCTTAACACAAAGAAAAGTAGGCGAAAAAGGTTCTTTGTTCTTAGTAAATTGAGAGCAGAGCAGTTTGTCTACCGTATATTGGGCTGATTCGACGTTTATAGCCTCAGGCTGGCGGAGGGTTGTGTTAATCTCAATTTCGGTATGTTTATTGAGTTATTGTACTTGAGTTCGGTTGATCTCACAGTTTACACGTAGATGATTATATACTTTTAACTTCAGAATAAAAAGTTAAAAAAATGTACTGTCCCAATGCTGTCCAGGCCTCCATCATGGAAATCAAGTCATTGCTACAATTGATGGGTATTGGCTCACCACCCTTGCCAAATGCAGGTCATTGATCACCAACCCTAGTTCCAACAAATTTCTGAAAAAGCCAAAAACACACTTTGCCCGACCTGTACGTCTACCACGAGTTGCCACTTTAAATTTACATTATCGTTCGCGTATAAATTGTATTGGGATTTAACATGACATGACATGACAATGTCAAATCCCAATTCATTTGTAGTGGCAATTCGTGGTAGACGTACAGAGATTTGGAAATCAGTCCAAACAAGCCCTTTCGTCATTTTGAACACTCATATTTAAGTTAATAAAAATTGTATTAATTGATACGATACCTAGATCACATGTCAATTCGCCTGAATGTTGGCAACACCAACACAAATTTTATATATTAATTGCGTGTGGCAACATTTTTTATCTCTCTCTCCATCGCACCATCGCGTCCATTGTACTGTGTTCGTGTAATATTATAATAAATATAAATAGTGATCTAAAGTGCATAGTCTATTATTTTTCCATAGCTCCTGCCTAACAACAACACCAGCAAATACAGTCCACAACACCTGAATTTGACACCAAATGGCCGGTCAATGGTCATATTTGGCCAGAATAAGTTATTTGACATATCTAGCCAAAAGAGATGACCTCCCCTGTAGAGGAAAACAGTATAGTTTGATAATCGACAGCACTCCTCACTTTACTTTCCTCGTTCCATTATTAATCAACCTGCAAGTTCAGAGTCTAAACTGTGTCTGATATACGAGCCGCGTATTTTTATCCGCCATCGACGCTTGCGCTAGACCGCACGTGTCAAAACGGCCATCTATCACGGTTATCTCGCACCCGCATTGTCTGTGCTGGTATACTATAGGAGCAACTTCACTATGAATGGGCTGATCGTATTATAAGAATTAGTATTTAGACAATAGGTACGCTTTTGTGTGGGCAAAAACCAGACGGAATTTTTTTTCAGTGGACCTGCCCATAGTGTTTAGGGTCTAAGTTTTAATTACCCATTCCTTGTGACGAAAACTTCTGTGTGTTTTGTGTGGGTGGTTTTGATTCATAATATTTTAAAGTTTGTTTTTCAGTCTGACTTAAAGTGCACAATTTCTGCTCAGTCAAGGTTCAGATTTCGAACACAGCGTGCGATTAATCGCATCCATTCTGTCCATAGACACACATTCACACACAGCACTCAAGTTCATGTACATTATACATAACTACACATTCCCTTTCTTAAACTCTTTATTTTGAATTGTTACCGGTATCCCAACAGCCTAGATTTGATTGGAAACCTTTTGCAAATTACCCAATTAATTAAACTTTATCTAATTTAAGTTTATGTATAACCAACACCTTAATTTTTAGCCCGTCTCATAACTATACTCTGTCCATTCATTTATTTTCTCTTTGAGAACTCACGCCTATGAATTACCGTTTTATTTTCTCGAAATAATTAACTGCAGTAATATCGTCCTTAATTGACGGGTACCGCCCACTTAGTGAAGTGACCTGTACATTACAAAAAACCACATATTATAAAAGAGGTTTCTTAAAATGATATAAGATACATCGATCATTTGAAAAAAAATATTTGACTGTTCGCATTGATTCTTAAAAAAAATTTAATAAAAAAAAATATTATGTATGACTCCATGGATAATTATTTGCAAGGAATTATAATTAATTATTTGTAATTTGATGTACAAATGAAATTATAGTGAATTTTTTTATAACATTACAATTACAACGATTTATCAGACTATATTTACAGATTTATTTTTATGCTCCTATGGTTTTCAAAAAAAAAAAAATTAAACGAATAATTAATATTGAACCTAAAAATATTTCAATATGAAATCGATTGAAAGTTCTTCGATTGAAATCGATTATTCTAATCGAATTTTATTTCTAATCGAATCGGTAACGTGTGAGGGCGTCACTAATTTAGAACTATCTCGAATTGACAAAAAGAAAATAAACGAATGGACGGGGTACAATAATGACTACTCGACTACAAAGCTTATTAATGAATTTCCTACTTCTATCTTCTGAGCCTCATATCGCTGTTGCAAATCTAGAATGATAATATGACAAATAATAGTACATTATTGCAAAGGCAGCGAAATAGGCAATTGCAGGTCGAGTATGAGTTTCAATGATACGAGACAGGCAATTGCCATTTCGGCCGAGGCATATAAAGTGCTTTTCTTAAAAAAATGGAAGGAAATAAAAAGGGCCTTTTACGTAATAAATTTATTTATTATTATTAACAAAATAACAACTCCGCTTTACCGCCAATTTGTTTTTTTTTATTTTACAATTTGTGCCGAAAGGTAAACGCATCTGTGGCTATACAGCCACGAGAACGCAATGTGTACGATAGATGAAAGAGTTCTAAATTCAAACAGCACACCGTTTCATACAACATTGCCGGCGCGCTCTTCGTTCGAAATTCAAAGAACGCGCCGGGAAGGGATTTTGGGTTTTCAGTCTACGTAAATATGATACTTCGCGTGTTCTTTATTCAAAAGTAATGACAATATTTCCGAGCATGTTTAAGAAAAGACAATTGTTTACTTGTAATAAAGATTTTTAATTGTAATGAAGTTATTTTTGAATTTGATAATGAAGTATGTCTGTGAAGCATTACCTATTTGCAATTCTAAATAATGGAATTGGCAGCTGTTAGTACAGTTTATCCGAGCCCTATAATATCAAAACAATAACCTCATTCACACGGGGCGGACCATAATGATTCTATTTGGCCAACAAAAGTAATTATTGTAGGGCGGACTCCGACATTTATCATTTTACTGTTTAGTTCATTGCTGGCTATATGAGTAATAGTTATTTCAATTCTTGGGAAACTTATATTTCTGGTGTTTAAAAAATAAAAATCGCGAGTGTAGTCAAATCTTTTTCATTGCTGCATCATTCAATTTTTTTTTTGCGCCAGACAACACACTTCTTGTAATGGTCTCGAAGTAGGGATTAATATCCCTGTGTTACGAGGTACCACACAAGGAAATCAGCCAGGGGCGTCTCCCAGCACACCCAGACCCGAGTCAATTCAGAAAAGATCGTTTCCTGAATTGACCCGACCGGGAATTGAACCCGGAAATTAGGTAATATCTTAATCATAACCTTTTTTAGAAACAGGGGGGCTAGCCAAGAGCAACACGCTACTTTCGTTTCGACCAATCTAAAAATGTATGGAACTGACATCAATAATGTCGTCTCGATTAGACGAGTGCTCATGTCATTCCGGTAAATTTTTCACATTTGACATGTTGACACGAAAATAGCGTATTGCTCTTGACTAGGAAAACCGTCTACAATCCTCATAAAAAAATGTAGTAAATCCATACGTATAGTCAAAGGAAAAATCAAAATTTGTACCAAACGCAAATTCATTAAAAGAAAACCAAAAGCAAACTACTCATAACAAGCCAATATACGAGTAATCATTTGTTTCTGGGACATCTTACCTACTCTAGAATCGTCACCTCAACGTTTTTATGGGTATACAATCTAAATATGTAAATAATCTGAATAGCTAAGTACTCCAAAAAATATGACATAGTAAATCAGCACAATAATTGCTTTGAGAAGTGCACTTCTATTTTTCAGGCAGTAACGTTACCGAAAACCTTCAGTTTACTCTTTTAAGGATATTAATCCATGGTCAT
Organism: Udea olivalis; assembly: GCA_947369235.1. NCBI lineage: Eukaryota > Metazoa > Arthropoda > Insecta > Lepidoptera > Crambidae > Udea > Udea olivalis. The sequence goes on from OX376360.1 coordinate 10,252,636, forward strand.
CCTTTCAAGTCCAAGGGTTGTTATTAAATCATGTAATATGCACTTTACATTTATTTTTTTACTTAGTATTTATTTTTCAATTTATTATTATTAGTATTATTTTTCGGTTTGAACATTCTGTTTATTGTAATAATTTTAATTTGTATAATAATTTTGACGATCATTATGCAAATTCTTATATGTGACATCAAATGTAATGTATATTGTAATTTTTTATTATGAAATAAATTAATCTAATCTAACCTAATCATTAGTAAAGTGTGCTAAAACTAGCAGTATCAGGTTAGGATTTGGAAGTCCTCATATCAGTAGATAGTCTCATTGTACGGATAATCTGCATTATGTTCATTAGTTTCTGACTGCAGCCGCTCAAAATATACTTAGTTTGGTGCAAGTTGATCTTCGCTTGAGATGTAATAAGTTCATAAATAAATAGAGATCCGCCCTGCCCTGTCTTCGCAATAATGCAATTATTTTTTTAAGCTAATGTTGATACCCTGGTATTTTTAATTTTATAATTTTGCGCTTCCTGAAGATAAAATACAGTTGATGTTACTCTTGATTGTGTATTCTAATCTTTAGATTAGAGTAACTGTGTGTTCAGTCATTGTAAACAAATATACAAACTTACAAAAAACCTTCACAAAATCTATAGGTTTTGTCGTTGGTGGCAATAATTAATCTCGTCACTCCAGGTGCAATATTTATATTTGCAATGTCAAGAATAATTTTAAACATGTTAATTAGTTCGTTGTATAAGCAGCATGTAAAATAATGTTTAAGCAAAAAAACCAGTCAAGTGCGAGTCGGACTCGCGCACCGAGGGTTCCGTACAAACCTGCAGGTATATTTATTAAAAATATTTTTATTATATGATGTAACTAAAAAATTACGGTTTTCGCAAATTTTCCTTTATCTGTGCTATAAGATTCTGAGTTCACGGGAAGTAGAATGTAGGTTTTGATTCCCTTGCGAGTGTCGAAAATTTACAGAGATTTGCGGCTTATAAGGCTGTATCTTTTGATTGCGTTTGCTTAGAAGTTTGATTTTTTTACAGCTCTAAGGAACAATAGACCTGAGTATTTGATATCAATTCCTAAATTCCAGCTTGATACCTCCACGCGTTCCTGAGAAAAAGGTCATGACAGACAGACAGACGGACGGTCGGACAATAAAGTGATCCTATAAGGATTCCGTTTTTTACCATTCGAGGTACGGAACCCTAAAAATAACTCGAAATTATTTTGCATCAATACTTTAGATAAACATTGCTTTCACTAGAAATGTTGATATGTAAACAATTATTTATTCCAAAATAGTTTCGGCGGCCATTTATGTGTAGGTAACAAACATTCAATTGAGAAGAGAACTGGCGTCGAGCGAGCCAGCATTCGTCCTAGAAGTGCATGGGTCTGGGTCTCAATGACCTTTTATTAATATGAAACCCGTTTCTATTTCAGGCACTTAACACTTTCTTTGACGTTAAGCTGAAGTCTACAATAACTCGTTTTTTCACATTTTAAAACAAGTGGTAGTAAAAGTTACTTGGAAATATTTTTGTGCCTGGTTGCAATAACAATGTAACCTTTCATTATCCATTATTTCCGAATGCGTAGATCTTAAAACAATAATGTAAACAGTTTAGGCTTGTTTTCTCAAAGCTAATATTCATTTATTAAAGTTGTACGGCAATTATACAGGTACCATAATAACTGCTCAAACTGAATAATAACTGGGGTATTATGATTTTAGATGATTAAGTATTTTTTATTATTATTAAGTTTAAAGAGTAACGTTGTGCAAATCATTTACCGGAATACAATTTTAAAGTGATATTCAGTTAGCATAATATATTATGCGATGTACGGAATTTTACTCTGTAGTTGAGTCTTATAAATAAATAAATATACAGTATATAAGGCTAGGGGGAACTTGTGTTTAGCAAGCACGAAGAAGACCTTATCGATCGGTGTACTTTACTCATCAGCGGCTGCACAACAATGCCAAAGAAATGTTACTTAGCTGTGGTTTATTTCTGTGTTAGAATTTTTTAAAATATAAAACCCTTCGTTACCTCTACTCTTCCTAGCCGGAGTCACGCGCGGGCGCCGCACGCCGCGCACATAAATAACGCTAATGACGGCCGATTGTGTCCGGCGCTATCTGCAAAAAATACTACGCCACAGATACATCGGGGCGTTTACGGCCTGCGTTATTTCAGGAAATTGAAGAAAGCTATAAATATTTAATGAATGTTTGGGACTACCCCGACTAACCCGACCGCAAACTTCTCAAGTATTTTTAAATTCACGTATAAATAGAAGAAATAGTCGGATTTTATCTGATAGAAACATGTAATGTTTGTCAATTTAATGTTTGAATTGGGTCGAGATCGGTGATACTAATCTTTTGGAGGTAAAGAACAAAATTCTGAGGAACAACGAAACCGTATACCGCCATTGTCATCTAATAAATAACAAATACAGAATAATCAGTCAAAAGCAACAAATAGAATGTATTTTAAAGGAATTTGTTCAATTGAAAACGCTTTTTCATTTGCCAAGTGAGTTATTTGAAATGGCGATTATTTACCTGGGGGGCTAGCCAAGAGCAACACGCTATTTTCATTTCGAAATTTGAAAATGTATGAAACTGACATCAAACGTCATCTAGATTAAACGAGTGCTTTTGTCATTCTCGTACATTTTTCACATTTGACATTTCGACACGAAAGTAGCATGTTGCTCTTGGCTAGCCCCTCTGACTTATCAATTGATCCTGAAGGTATAGACCAGAGCATTTGCTAGAGCATGAAATTGGAATGTAAAGTCTTTGCGAATGGTACAATACACACAAATGCTCAGTTTTCTGAAAATATTTACACGTAATGAAACGTTTTTGCTTGGCTTTTAACATCAAGTTGTAACAATCCATCGAGCGTCATGTTCGCAATGTGTGTTAAATTTAAAAACGACTAATGCCCTGTTTTGTGATATTTTGTGAGTGACTGCTCAAATCTATCAGCACCTTAATACTTTTCGATTCTGGGCAGAGGCTATCAACTAACAAGACACTGGCTAGTTATATAAAATATAAGTATATCAAAAAGCAGTTATTTTGTGGCAATTTCACTATACAAGACCAACATTTTCAGCAAAATTAAATAAACAAGGACAGTCCATTAAACCAGCCCACCCAACAGGTGAATTATGGCTGAAATATTACCTCTACGGATGACAGGAGTGTGTAATAACAAAAATCAATTAATCACTCGAATTTACGGTCTAAAAAGAATTTTGATCCCAATGCTCGTTCGGACGGCAATTAAAAGTTTCTCGGCATTTGTAGGTTGCTCTGATAATGTCACTCAGGAAAGAAGAGTTTTTGTTTAAAATTTGCAAAATGTGACGTATAATTTAAACCGGCGGATTTATTTTGTGAGCTGGAAGACACCTGCTCCTTATTTTAATGTATAAGTTGCTTTGTTGATTCACTATTTTTCGGCGATGAACTTAGTAATATCAACGTTATTTTACCATCATGATTCTATCTAATGAGCTCTTAGCAATGAGCGTTTCTTGTTTTATACCAATTTTGTATTACCTTTAATACAGTGAATAAATAAAAAAATATTCTTTTTTTTGTTAATGTTATTGTTGTTACTGTTATTGAAGAGCGGTATCTCCTAATACGAGCAAATATTTGCTCAAAAGGAGACTCCAAACCCTGTTAGAACTATTTTATAAGTTACTGTTTTTTTTTTTTTTTTAGTTTTAAATAATGTATGCCATTGGTTGATAAACCCACTATGGAATACCTAGTAGAATTTGACTTTTATCTTGAACTAACTGTTTTTCTTTTGATATTGCACACCCACAATGACATGTTTGTTTATGTTAAATACCTTTGGCAGGCCTCTGTCACTTCATGTACTTGCGCGCGATTTTTACCTTCCAGCCGACGGGTCTTCCATGACTCATTTAGTAGTTGGTTGTCAACAGCCGCGTAGAGCATTTATACGCAAATCTTGCGGTTGAACTGACGCGACGACGTACTTAACTGTAGGTACCCACGAGTTGCCACTTTAATTTTACATTATCGTTCGCGTTAATAAATGTATTGGGATTTGACGTTGTCATGTCATGTCATGTGTCATCTAAATTCATTTTTTACGCGAACCATAATGTGAATTTAAAGTGGCAACCTGTGGTATAGTTCTTGCAAATCACGAGAGCGCATGAATCTAACGAAATTAAACTTTATAGTTCAGTATTAGGAGCGTCGGCACGCGCGCTCGTAAAATGATTGTACTATATAGACGTAGGGACATCTATATCGAAAGAGGTAGCCTTGGCAATATATGCCTGTCACATGACAGCACGCATTTAAAATTGTAAATTTTCTATGTTGTGATTTTTCTGATACGATAGTAATCTGTGCCTTCGGTGGTGAACAAGTATCTGTATACCTGATTTTAACCCGTAACCGCAGCCTATGGCCATCAAATACATCACCTGACCTGATGACCAGTGGTATAACATGCGTAGCCACCTTTTAAAACTCATTTAAAGAACTCTATGCTTAGCTCATTGCTACTGAAAATAGAGAAAAAAACTGCCTAAGCCAATATTGAACTCGTGCAAGTGACATAACATCCTTGTAAAATATCCTAACTCGTTTGACTGATGGCGGGATATAGGCTCGTATGACGGGACCGAATTGGCGTAACGGAGAAAACATGCCCACATATTTCATACAAATGTTAGAATAATTTGTGTTGGGGGACTCAAGATGGGGTCCAATGATTCGGTTTAGGAGCCAGGATTGTGTAACGTTTGATTCCATTTTTGGGTTCAACGATATTTCGAACATGACTAGTTAAGTTAAGTTAGATATATTATAAGTTGCAGGATAACGTAAAGGATTAAGTGAGGTGGTACACTCAGCCTTGCTTTTTTTTTCGATTACTTATTTTTTATGTAGTTTTGTTTCACTAATGTGTAAATCCTGCTTCATTTTTGTTGTGCCCGACAGGGTTCATGGTGCACTATTTAAATATATTTTAAGATCTTGTACTACACTGTGAAATGCAATAAAGAATTGAGTATTGAGTATTGCTCTTGCGTGTGAAGCATTAGTTGAAATATTTCCTATCTTTAAGTGAGTTTTGAGCTTTTAAGCTGTGGAGTTCCAAGCTATCACAATGCTTAAGAATAGACCTAACTTCACTGCTATAGAATAGAAGAGTTCGATTTTCCTAGTCCTACGCGCACTGACTATATTAAAAACCTAGCTATCTTCATCTTTCAGTACAAGTCAGATAACAATAAAAGCATGAAACACGGACGCAATAATGGCGGCATTCCAGTCACGGAGCGACGCCGACGTCACCACCAATTGGTGTCAGTGAATGCAGTTATTTGTTGCGATGCATCTTTTTGCACTGCGCACTGCTTGTGTTATGTGTACTGGCATCTCTACCTACCTGAAAAACTGGTTTTAGTCTCATGAATCATCTTGGAGTAAGATTACACCATGAATGATTTAAATAGAACTCATGCCTGTGCGCGAAGCTTATCAGCTGCCTTGATTGTTTCAGCTGCTTTGTGACCGTCGAGGTTTTGATAGTCATATATTTTCAGGTATCCCTCAGATTGCATAACATTAAAAACCCCTATGAAATAACCCATAACAAACTACAGATAAAGTTAATTTACGTAACGCGAGCGTATTTTATTTGCATAAGTGTTTTAATAATAGATATATAGCCATTGTCAATAATTAGGTATTGATTAATATTTACTAATGTAAAGATAGACCGTATGTTATTTCTGTAGCAGCAGCAATAGTCATTTAGTACCTACGCTGTTAGGCATATAAATTATATTCTTATTTTTAAAGAGTTTTTTGTTACAGTAGTTTAACAACTTTAACAAATAAAAGGGCGAAAATAACTTTATGTATAAACCTCCATAAACCTTAATGTTGTCAAAGAAATGGTCATTTATTTGACAACAATAAGGTTTATGGAGCCCCTCAGGCTAAGGACAAGGAAACTTAAAAACGAAGTATTCACTTGTTTAAATAACAATGAATAATAAACAAGAGCTGGCATTAATAAATCCCACCGTAGTTTTCTTGTCCAAACATAAAAACTCAGCAACGACCAACCAAAACTTTCTCCAAGAAGGTTTGCGGCGCAGCGTATTTGTGAGAAGAATTTTGCTTATAACCAAAGTCTTTTTGCTGGCTCAAGCAGACTAAGATTTAGCTCATAATAAAGTTTTTATTCACTTAATTTTATTGCCTTCCGAGCTACCTTAGTAAAAGAAAAAGGATGGCGGGCTATTCTTTGCGGCCTTTTATCATGCCGGAAATTTAAATATTTAAACGCTGAAATTTTAGGAAATTGTTTGAATTTTAAAACGTAAAATGCGACTTATTCTACTTTATGTAGCGATATTACTTTTAACGGCGAATTTGAAAATGATCTTAATAAAACATTCCTCATAAATAATGATTTAATAAACCAGACTGAATGAAAATGCTATTTAATGAGTATTAGCATTTTGTGATTTCATTACTTCATATCATTACTTAGAGGTAACATAATTCACTATACTTATTTAGTTTGATTTTAGAATGGTATGTCTGCATCTGTAATTTCGGTTGCTCAAAACCAGAGAGTTTTCAAAAAAAGATTGAATAGGATACTTCTGGGAAAACTCGATTTATCTTAGACCACATCTGCTTTTTTCAGTAAATGTGTTCGAAAGAAAGTGAATGTAACAAAATACATGTATCATATAGTAAGTATAGGTTATTTATTGTCGTTTTTAGTAGACTTTGTTTCTTTTTTTTTCAAATCTAGATGTTGGCACTGCCAACAGCTTTTCTGTCCCGCCGAATGGATGATTGGTAGAGAAAGCTTTTAGCATTAATTCTTCCCTTTGTACTATTTTCTGCATTAAAATCATAAAAATAAACGTTTAAGAGCTAAGTGAATTTTTATTTTTTAACATTAAACAATGCTCAAAAATTCGACCTGGTCCCAGGACCAGGTCGAATTTTTCTAGTTTCTAGTCCCAGGACTCAAGCGGGATTCGAACCCGCGACCTTTCACAATCCGGGTAACTGCACTTCCAACTGAGCTACCGAGGCCGTTAACAGACCTGGCGAATTTATCTAGTGTATTTTACGTTGTAAGCCAACGCTGTTTCATCAATGTTATAGGCAAGCGCCTTTGACATCAAAAGCTTTTAAAAAGTACCTTTTTGTCGGCAGATCCTAACATGGCGCCTTATTTTTGTCGTGGTTTAGAAGAGATGTCTCGTGTATGAACTCGTCGGCCATTTTTGTGGACGACAAACCAATATTGCATTAAAATAACATGAAGAAGTCGCGCTGCGTCAAAATGCTGACATTTTTTTAAGTGCAGTAATAAAGCCATGCATTTATGCGCCGTCGCTATTTTAGCTATTTATGAGTGTTAATTTTACAAGAACTCTCAGAGGGAAACTACCTACTATATATGGCGCATCTTAGCCCTGCAGGTCTGTTAATGACTTCGGTATCTCAGTTGAAAGAGCAGCCACCCAGATTAAAGAAGACACGGGATCGAGCTCCACTTGAGCTCTAGGATCAGGTAATTTCTTTCTAGTTTCAGTCTTTGTTTATAAACGTAAAAACATAACTTGTAAAAAAACCATGTCTCGCAACTCACAACTTGGTGAAAAGTGTGTTTCTGAGTGTACAGACGGCAACTCTCATTAGCCTCTGACTACCCTGCTTGGGATAAAGTCTTTTATGTTCCTAATTTAAAGACCAATAGAGGTAAATACCCAGTTTCCTGTAACTAAGACGTTTGCACAATAAAAGCCGACAAGAGCACGAGTGATTGCAATAACCTCAATCAAAAGATCGGACATGTGTTGTGCGGCGCAATACGTTGCTCATCAATAATCAGCGGTCCACGTGACGCTATTCTGTGTACGGTGACCATGGTGTAGCACCAAATTGAATACTCGATAAGACAAAATAAATAATCTTTTATTCATTTATCCATTCGTTCAAACTTCGTTTGTTCATTTATTTATATAACATCATCATTGTATATACAATGCCAGGTAGTACTGGATTATTCAGTATTATTGAAAGCAAATTCATTACACGGTAAAGTTCTTATTGGTAGCTCACGACAACTGGTTAAACTGGATACTTGTTCTGTTCTACCTGTGTTAATGGACGGTGTTGTCGTCCCATACTCTCCCAGTGTCAAAAATCTTGGTCTCCACCTGGACAGCACGCTTAGTTGGACTAAGCAAGTAACTGAACTCAGTAGAAAAGTTATTGGGACTCTTCGCTCTCTGTACCGATTCAAGAACTTTCTTCCCACATCGACCAAAGCTCTGCTGGTACAAGCTCTCATCCTACCTCTCATCGATTACGGCGATGTTTGTTATAGCAACATTTCACAAGATCTCATGAACAAAATTGAACTTCTGCTTAACAATTGCATTCGCTTCATCTTTGGGCTTCGCAAATACGACCATGTCTCTGGCTTCCGGATGAAGTTGAACTGGCTACCTATCCGTCAGCGAAGATGCATTCGTATTTTGTGCACCCTTTTTTCAATCCTCTCTGACCCTAATTCTCCCGCTTATTTAAAAAATAAATTTCTTTTACTTCATAATTCGCACAGTCGTCAATTGCGTTCTATAAATACTCTTTCTCTCCTTATACCTGCTCATTCTACTGACTTTTTGTCTTCTTCCTTGACTGTTTCGTGAAAACGACTTTGGAACAAACTGCCGGTCTCAGTTAGAAAAGCGTGCAGTAAATAAATGCTAATAATGTGCATTTAAAAAGACTTTGCGTGCGCACTATAAAGAATTGATGACACACCAAGAACTGTAGTTTTGTCATTCTCTTGGACCCATCTGTTATTTGTCTGTTATTTTTTTTTTTTTGTCTATATAATGTGTAATTGCTATTATTATGTATATAAGTTTTTGTAATTTCTTTGAAATCTTATTATTTTGTTTTAAACCATTTTACCTTCTTTACACCTAATTTTTTTTTTTATCTCTAGCACTGCCTGTAATATCTCTGTCTGACTGTGTGGTTAACTGGTAGAGAATGCCTCTACACATTAAGTCCGCCTTTGTAACATAGATTATGGGCAATAAAGAATAAATAAATAAATAAAGTGTAAAATCTGGGGCCTTATTACGGTCTCTTAAAGCTTGCTTGCATTTGTCTGTGAATTGAGCGTTTTGTATTAAGATCTCACAGTCACGTGACCATTACGTCATGCAAACTCAACTTCTGCGCGCGTATTGGTACTAAGTCTCTTATTTTGACGTTTCACACCATTGTTCATCTGTCAAATAGTACCAGTCTAAAACTTTTCAGTTGCAGAAGTAGCTCTGAAAAAGTGACATTGTAATGAGAAAAATACAAAGTGAGCATTTTTAGAACCCTAAACCCTGCAATAGTGGCAAAAGATTGTAAAACGGCCCCTGCGGGCCTTAACAATAAAACATACCACTGGGGGCTTAAAATATGCTCGGTGCATTTGCAAGTATTTTTAAAAAACCTGGTTTATCAATGCTTTACCAAATGAATCGTTTATAGTTAAAGGGCCGTAAAATAAATACTTAGGTACTCACTTTCATTCTGTCTGAAGTTTTTCTTACAAATAAGAAAAACAGACTAGATAGATCTTACTAATCTTACTAATATTATAAATGCAAAAGTTTGTGAGGATGTATGTATGTATGTTTGTTACTCTTTCACGCAAAAACTACTGAACGGATTTGGATAAAACTTTACATTAATACATCTTATAGGTACATAATAATAACACATGGGCTACAATTTATATAGATTTTATGTAATTTGGCCATAATATATAACGAAATGCGGCCGAAGCCGCGGGCGGAAAGCTAGTATTATAAATGTGAGAGTTTGTGAGAATGTTTGTTACTCTTTCACGCTAAAGCTACTGAACGGATTTGGATGAAACTTCACAGTAATACAGCTTATACATCAGAATAACACATGGGCTACAATTTATTGAGATTTTATATAATTGGGCCATTGTATATACTTAACGTAACTCAGGCGAAGAATAAAAATACAAATTTGCGTCATAAATGTTAGTCCTAGGTAAAGAAATAAATTTAGTTTATTTCAATAGTAGCTAGTTTTTCATAGCAAATAGAAATTATAGTCACCCTACTCGGCCACAATTACGGCGATCGTCCATAAATCATTGATATTCGTAACCCGTTATCATGTCCATCGTTATTCGGCCAAATTCGGACGTCCGAAAATAATTGCACGTATTCTATACAAACCGGCTGCCTGCTTATCAAATATGCACTCGAGCCATATGACACATAATAAATGTTTTTTGGGCTACCAATATTGCACAGAAAGATCAATAACATCCTATACAAACCAAAACATATTTTATGCTATATAACATCCACCAAAAAAGTTAACCAAAAATCAGACACAAAAACATACTTACTAATAATAGATAACAGCACCTAGACACATAAAACTTTTTTTTTATCTCTTTATTCGGCGCTACAAGCAAGTTTCTTTTATATCTAAAAATAGAAAAGTAGAAAAATTTGAATTTTGGATATTAAAAATATCAAGCGAAACCGAAATTCGATTTTTTTCATCGTTAGATGAGTTCTTTAAACCTTTGCACCAACAGGCTAGGTTTGTTTTCTGATTCAAGTTGATATTTCAAAAATAGTGAAACGGGTAACCCTTAGACGTTAGAAGTTTGTCACTTGGCACGCAATAAACATTTTAGAAACCTCGTATTATCACCTGCAACATTACGATCAGTATATATTACCAACCATAAGGAAAGAAAAATCCACCAATTTACATTGAAAAAGAGAGTTGCATCCAGAATTACAGCGGCTTTACTCAATTTTACTCATCCGCTTTTCAAATTGGCTGTTCTTGCTGAGTTAGCTATAGATTTAGCGGATCAGCGTTATGCTATCTGATCTAAGGATAGCTTTCTACAGAGTTTCAAAAAAATTCGGAAGACCATAAAAAAAGTATGCAAAATGAATAGTAAGCCTTTATCCGAATTAGATCTTCTGTTATAACAAATATTTATGATGAATGAAAACGTTCATTTTATGGTATAGTCAGACGACAAATAAACTAAGATTTACCATGACAATAAAGCTTGAATAAACCTAATGGTAACAGATGTCCAAAGGTGGTGATGATCACTCTACAACTGGTGCATTGCCAGCTCGATTTCCCATCCTTTGCATAAAAAAATACTTTTCCGATACGATTGCTTTCTCTCCTTGGCTTGCGTGGTGTCCCAGGTTCTAATCCCGTGTAATTGGGAAAACGATTTTTTCTTAATTGATTTGTGTCTGGGTGAGACACCGTTGGTTTAATTCCTTGTCTGGTACCTCGCGACACAGGAATATTATTCCTTACTTCGAGGCCACTTGTCATGTCATTGTTTGTGTTAAAAAATATATATTTTCGTTAGAAACAATGTTTTTGAACCCATTTCCCCGCACAGTGCCCCTCATACCCCAGAAACGGCACAGCGCTCGTGGCCTAGCTGTAATACACCCTATCATTAGCGCGGCCTTATCTCTCATTCATCACAGGTTCTCGTTTTTCTGCACGCCAGTTTATCACTCGCCGTATCTCACAGGATAATATTTTAGCAGATGCAAACATCCGCCAGCAAATTATGCTCACACCATTATTTATTATCACCGGGATGGTGGCCAACTCACCAGTTTAGGAGCCAGCAAGGAAACCAGTTGATTTCGATTCGCACGATTCTACTGAAGTTTCTTATTTTAACATTTCCTTATGAACAAGTTTTTATCTGAAATTTAAGTCATCGGTGTCATTCAATAATGGGTATTGGTTTAGTCATTACGCTGGCCAAACGCTAGTTGATGATTATAAACACAGGCGACTTCGAAAAACCCCTAAAACACAACACATTTTGCCAGACATGGATTGGAACCCAAGATTTTTTATTTTCTTACAACAAGACATTTTCTGGTGATACTTGACGTGTGTTACTTAACCTGTGTTATTTTTATATTAACTCCCACATTCGATTTTACGAAATAATATTTCTTGTCTGTGTCGTTTTTCTTCCTTTTCCATATAACAAGCAACTGTGTTGATTTCATTCGTTTTTTTCTGATAAATAGAGTAAAAGTTACGCACCTACAATTTATTTCCTTTTTATATTTAATGTTTAATTAAGTCTGAATTTTTTTTTTATTTATGATGTAATTTTCAGATCTTAAATAAATACTATTTTAACAAGTACTTATATTTCAACTGTTACGATAAATACGCTACCCCAAGCATTCGTCGAGGGGACGGATTTCCGTGTGGAAGTATCAGGCCGTGACGGGCTTGCGTTTTGTCATGTCCACGTCATGAGTATGGGGTTAACAAATAATGTGTCCTCACTTTTGAGAGTGTGTTGATTTATACCACCCATGGTTATGTAGTTCAAGGGTCAGATTACAACTGGATTTCTTGATAATTAAGGCTTTCTGAAGAAGGCGCTTGAATTGTACATGTAAAATTTATGATTTCTTTAATTAAATTCTATAACGTATGTATTTGCACAATAAAAGCAGTATAATAATCTTGCCTAGTAGGTACATATATTTTAGGGGTTTATGCTGACTGAATGCCTGATCTGAGACATTTTTTCGCACTTTTGGAATGCGATTTAAGTAACTCGTTAACCCAAATTATGATATTGGGTATTACTTTTTTTTTTTCTTAAAAATCACATTTGTGGTTAGCCTTTTAAATAGACAACGAAATTTCCTTCCGATCTTCAGCGTCACTTAAATGTGATTGCCCTTGACTTGACTCTTTTACATTCTTGTTTAGACAGGATGCTGCTATTTACATTTTTGCATTGCTTCAAGTGAAATACCTCCTAAATTGTGCACTGCAATTTGAATGTATCACTTATCTGTATATACTTTATCTGTGTGAAATAACAAAAAACATATCTTATCATTAGTTTCGCAACCTGTGGCAATTTTACCTCCTCTTAACCTACACATAGTAAATAGAAGTAAAGCTACCACTACATCAATAAGACCTATCATAAATAAAACTTCCAGTTTCCCATCTCCTATAAATATAAATTTCCTGACACAAAATTATAAAATGTACCGACAAAGTGTCCGTGGCCAATAAACGGAGCGTCTCCTTCATAAAGATCCAATTTCAAACGTGCAGCACCTCTGCAGTTAACTATTTGTCAAGAAATATGAAGCCACAAAAATTCATGAAACCGGAGCGCCGCGGGTTCGCGCTATTCATCTTGGCGACCTGCAGTCTCCGTGAGCGGTAAATTCGAGCACTTTTGCTGATTTTTTATCCAAATGCTCTTTGAGTTATGTATTTTTGATTGAGTAGGTACGATAGGACGACAGAAATTAAGATTATGTCGGGTCATCATTTTTCCGCTCCTGTACACGCTTGCTCGACTACGACGTCATCCACGCACAATCCAGCATTTGTTGGCCGGCACCAAATGGTTTCAGAGACAAATCACTCTCTCGTCCCATCCAGAGGTGGAAAACTATGAAATCTACCAATAGTGTGTCATTCCTCTCATATTACCAGTGTTTTTAAACGGGTAGTTAAAATGATTTTATCCAGGCCTTTAAAATGAGGTTAGTCAGCTCAATAGTTTTCTACATCACTGTGCTTGTCAATCGCATAAGTTCTTAACCTTATATTGCCAGCAAAAAAAAAATACTTTATAATCTCACTTTGTTTAGTCGATGACAATTAAGCACGCGGACCGCCCGACGCTAAGCGGTTACCGCAGCCTATGAATAAATAAATAAATAAATAAATATAAATATGCGCCAGACAACACACCTCTTGTAATGGTCTCGAAGTAGGGATTAATATCCCTGTGTTACGAGGTATCACACAAGGAAATAAGCCAGGGGCGTCTCCCAGCACACCCAGACCCGAGTCAATTCAGAAAAGATCGTTTCCTGAATTGACCCGACCGGGAATCGAACCCGGGACACTACGGAAATCGAGGCGAGAAACCGTGCTACAGCGCACTACGCCAACCGTGTCGTCAAATGCCTATGGATGATTACAACACCAGGAGCATCACTCGCGCGTTGTCGAACCTGCGAAAACCTTATCAAATCCTTCTTCATGAACATCATCATCATTGTTTTAGCAAATATCTATTTTTTCTATTTGATATGTGCAATTCACTTAAGTACGTGTAGTAATCATTGTAGATCTGAGATGTTCATGTTAATGAATAATTATTGAAAGTCATAGTAAGCTTCTTATTTGATAAAGAGAAAATAATTTTCAAGGAAATAAAAAGCATGGCCTTGTCCAAATAAAAAATAACAAAACACTATAAAACATTTCTCCACCTTTCCCAGCCAAGCACAATTTAAACCCACCAATATAAATGTCTGCTCAGCAAATTCTAAAACCCCCATGCATCTCCACCTTCCGGAAGGAATGTGTGTCCTTTTCCGGATCACATTGTAAGTCAATATGAGGTAGTTGCGCCGGTAAGGTATCGGGACGTGGCGAACACGTGCCAATAATTGCTGGACCGGACTACGTACCGTACCTGCGGGTATGGTCTCAGTGTGAGCGGAAACATCGCAATAACTCCACCAGAAATATTTAAAAATTAAACTAAAGAAAGACCATGTAACCATGCTCTGCTGGAAGAAAATTATCTTAAAAGATAAGCTTCCCTTTTTTTAATAAATTTTATCTATTAAATAAATAAATAAATATCTGGAACAATTCACACCAAGATCATCTGACCCCAAACTAAGCAGAGCTTGTAATAAGGGTGTCAGACACTGATAAACATAGTTCAATATTTCTAACAAATACTTAAATAGATAATAATAACCCAGACACACAACAAACACAAATGTTAGTCACATAAATGTTTGTCATGGGTGGGGATCGAACTCACGATCTCCGGTGCTAAAGGCAGGATCGCTGCTATTGCACCAACAGGCCAGTCGAGTAATAACGACAAAATTACAGTATTGTAACTGTGTTTTTGTGTAAGAACTAGTAAAAAAATAAATAAAAAATGGTTGCCTGTAAAGTCGGTTTTACGGGCGAAGATTTTACGTGACAACGTCTTTTTCTCGGTAGAATATTTATTGATATGAATATAATTAAATTGCACAATAGGAACAAGGAATTGAATGAAAATAAGAATTGCGGCAGACCGATCATAGTTGAGTGGGAGAGAGACGCAAGGCATTCGGCGGGCCTCTCTCTCGTTCGGTGACTCATCGTAACGTTACCGAGCGTTACACTTTTTCATAAGTGACTCCCAGCCGCAACCTAATTTAAGACGTTGTCACGTCAAAAAGGAATCGGATGATTTCAAAATAGTTATTATAGCTTGTGCAATATTAGGTTTCTCATTGAAATACTTAACCCTTTAAACAAAAAAGTAAGTCTTAAACAGACTATTCTCGTAGTAATAGTAAATCGTATAGTTTTTATGTAATAATATCGGTTAACTTTAAATTGTAAGAAAGTTTTTTATTTTAAGATCTGTCTGAAATTATGGTTTTGTTGTTTTTTTCGCATTTCTAACGATAAAAATATACAGAGTAACATTCTGGAACCAAAAAAAATTTATATTGTTTTACTTTTTCCGCTACTAAACAGACCACACCCCAAGTTCAGTTTTATTTCTCAGAATTAACTGTAGGTGGACGTAACGAAAAGCTGGCTCTCCGAACACCTTCGTTTTTACGTAATCCAACATAATCTTGGTAGTGCCAACGTTATTACGTGGAACTTAGCTTCTGCAATTTGTATTGACAGAAATATTGCTGATTTAAGAAATGTTTTGAATTGAATTTGAATTGTTTTGGTGAGAGAAAATATTGGTCTCTATACTAAACACAGTGACATACATTGCAGAAATACTAGGAATAAGGATAAAATTGCACTTCCACTCTTTAGGTTACAAAAAGTTTTAGGATCCTTTATGGGGCAAGGTACTTATACATTATTACAACAAAATTCCAAAAACCATTTGTGAGCTAATTTTACATAGATTCAAAAATCACATCAAAACAGCTTTATTAAAAAAGGGCTAACTACAAAAGACTACCTTATAGATAAAAATGCCTGGGAGTAAGCGCTCTGCTCGATGCGGGGTTAAATAGCTCTATTGTAACAGATGTTTTATTGTAATAGTTAATAGGTACCTAGTATGTACTGACTAACAATTTTTTTTTTTTAATTGTTTAAAAGGATTTTTGTTTTATATTCTTTTATGGTTGGTTTTTTTCTCTTTGTTTTATATTCTTTTAGGTTTATTTGTATCAAAATGACACACTGCTTGTACTTTTCTAACGCCTGTTGTAAACCCAAAACAAGTTTAAAAGAGTTACTGCTGAGTTTCTCGCCGGGTCTTCTCAGCAAGAAACAACTCCGACGCAGTGGTAGAGTCGCATTATGTCTCTATACTGTTTATTTACATATCCTTAATATTTTGGTATTTATATCTGTTATTTAGTATATTTTGCTGTAAATTTGACGATTTGAAAGTACTGATACAGTCTATTTGAATAAAGTTACTTGAGTTTGAGTTTGAGTTTAATAGTTATTTCTTATTTTCTACATAAAATCGTTATTATAACACGATTAACAACGAAAGTGTAGGTCAACGTCTCTTCATTCATTTTTCAGAGAGATTCATTTCATGAAAAAAAAAATATGTACTAAATAATCAAATCAAATTATCAAACATTATTGAGATTCCTAAAGGTCCTAAAAAAACGTTTTTATCAAAAATTAAGAAAAAAAATAAAGCATTTCGGGTATTGCACAACGTGTTAGTAAAATTAAAATGTATGCCTTTCAGATTGTGAGGTCTGATGCTAAGAATGCAATGAAGCTACATGCAAGATGTATACTATTTTCGCTAGTCTAACAAATTATTGACGAGTATTTCTTAACTTTATTGATACAGATTTCAGTATTGGTCAGTATATTATTACCGGTATTTGCTACCGATATTATTACTACTGTAGGTATCTTGCGATATAACCCGATAAATAAATAAATATTGATACTTTGGGAACCTAGTACCGAGTCCCAAGTAGGAGAACGCGTATGAGAGAGAGGAACTTTGCAACTGATTGCCGATCAACAATTTTACTATACTTATATACGGTTTTACGGTTTGACGACCGACTTGGTGTAATGGTTAAGAAGTTGGCTACTACACCAGAGGTCGCGGGTTCGATCCCCGCACAGTACAAACATTTGTGTGCATGAACATGTCTGTTTGTACTGGTCTGGGTGTCTCCTATGTATAATAAGTATGTATTTACAAAAGAAAATGTATTTAAGTATGTTTATCCGTTGTCTAGTATCCCATAACACAAGCTTTAATTAGCTTACTTTGGGGCTAGATGGCGCTGTGTGGAATAATGTCCAGGGATATTTATTTATAAATGTTAGTACTGTACCTAGGCGCGGCACGACCATTTGAGCAAAGTCGCGAAAATTGTTCTCGAATGCGCACGTTTCCTCAGACAACATCCAAAAACTATCTTGCTTTGAATTTCCATCTGAATCTAATCCTTTACTAAATACTGTGTTAAATTATGACTTTAACAAATTTAAATACTACTACTGCTGTACTAGGTACTGTAACCTAGCTCGAGTCTATGCTTTTGAGGAAAAATAAGATTGTTCTTTATGTATAAAAGAATTAAGTCTAAAAATTCCGGTACTTAGCGGAATGAACTAAAATACCTGATGTTACTACATCAGGTATTTTCGTTCACTCCCCTAGAAGGTGAAAATTATAGAATTTTCGACAAAACATTCATTATGCGTCAAAAAGTATAGAAGTTGAATCGCCCCCTCCACTTAAGAGTCAGTATTTCCCCAGCATGGCGTGCTGGTCACCAATTATTTTCACCAAACTCGAATTTCTCTAAGTCCTCCGCGTCTCATAAATAAGAGCGTAATCTTTTCCGCTCCACTCAAATTGAATTTATAGTCAACAAAGCTGTTTCCTAGCGACCGCTAAAAGATAAACTGAGATTTGCCTGGGCGCAATTAAAACTTTACCTTACAACTAACTTCGTTTGCCAGTGTTTCCTGAGGAAGGAATTATGAACACAACGTGGAAATATGTCTAGGGTAAAGCAGTGGCTATGCTTAACTTGGCTTCGGCCAACTTATAAGCAAGAAAACCTGGTATCACAAGCAGTTATTACTGTGTAAAATGTTTTATCAATCAAAAAAATATTTATTTGACCATTTTGGATTACTGCAATGGGTTGGCGTTATTTATAAAGAATGACCTTGGATTCAATCCCCACCCTAGCCAACTTCTAGCCAAACATGAATGACAGAGGACAATCTAGTTTATTATCTATCTAACTTACTGATTACCTAAAAACCTGTTAGGTAGTTTTTAATATTAAGATATTTAAATTCGCAATTGGATAAAATGAAACTAAAAATTTGTTCTTTTTAATGATGTTTGGAAATTGACAGCTGCTTAATCATATTCCTGTTGCAATAATTTGAACAAAAAGGATAGGTTTAAAGAAAACCAAATGGTAGTAGGTACTAATATCAGGTTTTACGATTTTAATCCCCTTTAATTTTGATGATGCTTGCATGTGCATAATATTGTTCCTATTGCATTATTTGACAATAATATGTTCCTATAATACAAAAATGTTACTAAGTAGGTACTAACACCAGGTTAAGATCTTATATGAGTGCACCTTTATGTCTCAAAGGTAGATCGAAGCACCCAACTGGCAAATTGAGGCGGAGAATTACAACTGTAATCAAAGTGTCTCGTAGAATTACGCGCTATGTAAACTCTAGTTTTAGAATCTTCGCTGAATTAAGCATCCTTGAAATTAAGCTGCCAGCGGGGATGGATGCCGCCTTGTTACGAGTATGTTCGAACGATAGTGGCGCAAAGCCTCAACAGTGTCATCACACAAAACAAAAGTTTTCAGAAGGACTGCTTGCGCCTTTTGCCTCAACTTGCGTGAATTTTTAAACTGAAGTTGGTTGGTTATATCACATGACAGAACCGGTCAAAAACAAAATTCATCACATGAAAAATGGCACCCAGTTCGACAAAAACATAACACTCGCGACAGTGCGACTGGCCGCGACACTGATGCTCACCGGTATCGCCTGTAAACTCACTGTGTCTGTGTGCGTGATCAAAATGGCGGTTTCTTCTGAGCGGACATCCGCGCCGCATGCGTAATGTGTGGTTATGCATGATGGCATTCAAATTGGAGAAATCGCAAAATAAATTAGAATGATAGGCCTTATATTTGTTTTTTTTTCTACCGTACTCATACAAAGAAGGACGGCGAACTTCCATGTAATTTCAGACCTCTACTTACGGGCCACGTACATAACAGAAATCGGTAGATGTACTTAGAACTACGCTAGACTAACACAAAAGGCAATTGTTTTACCTCTTTTAAAGCTGGGGTAAAAAGATATTGTAGTTAATGTAGGTAGTAAGGTTATAATTTAAATCGCTGGTTTTTAATCATTTCGATCACTGATGCTTACACATCAGTCAGAATGGATACATGTTCCACTACAATGCAACGTACAATATCCGCATTTTGTCTGACTAGGCACGGTTCTATGCAAAGTGTTCCGTTCTGGAGAATTGCACGGATAACCGTCGCGGGAAGGCGGACTCCGCGCCCTCGCAGATGGGCCCACGTCTTTGCGACGGGTCCCGTCGTGGGTGTACGAACGGGCTTGTTTAGTTAACAGCGCTACATGATACGTGCAATGAGAACCCTCGATGAGCCTCATCCACCACATCCTCATCCCATGCACTGCGAGTTTGTTAGTACGGCCGCGTGCTTCTTCTACTATGCGTATAGCTCGTGCCGCATCGGTGCGTGGCACGAGCGATCTGTCACCCGTAGTCCTTATCATCACAAAACTATAGAACAAGACAAAGAACAAAACAAGTACTTTTCTGGTGTACTTATATTAAGTTCGTTAAGCTCAGTATGAGGCTTCTTTAAGTTTTACTGCTATGTAAGCTTTGAAATAAAAATCTTTTTTTTTTTATGTACATTTATTTAAATAATTTACAAGTGGTTCAAGAATGCAGCAGGTGGAGCTCCGAAATGATCCTGATGACAAGCGTACCCCATGTACCATAAAATGGGCATTATGTGCGAGCAACACCCAACTGTATGATTTCCGGCAGCACAATAACCATAATATCCTAAAATTGCTTCACTCCCTTCATCATCACCCGTACGGTCTATCCCGGTTGTGAACCCACACTGGTGTGTGGGGTCCCAGGGTCCGCCTTACTACTTAAAGTCTACTACGACCCTCCTGCATATAGATTTGGGTACATGAAGTTTTCCCCGATCATCACACTCTGGAAACAAGCAGCGGCCAGCAGTGGCAGCTGCTCTTCTTGTTGTTGTAAGAGCTATTTGAGTGTTTGCTTTATTATTTGTTAGCTGGGTTTCAATTTGATTATGTTTTTCTGCAACAGGTGGTGCAGGTAATTCTGGAGGGCTACTTTCTCTTACAGTTTTTATTTAAAAATATGTTTTTTAATATTATGTTAATAAAAATTAAACGTTACGTAATGTGAGTGATTTGACATTGACAATATTGACATTGATGACAACAATGGAAAGGCAAACCAGTATATGCCCATACAGCCTCTTTATCAGTTGTTTTTTTCACTTTGCACTTGAATACATTCAAAATTCAAGTATGTGGCTTTCAAATGTTTATTAAAGTTTATTGGTTTAATTAAAACAGTTAAAATATAACTTACCACAACACGAATTGAAAATAAAATTAATTCTGTGATTGAAAACTTCTGCGTAGATTGGAATACTCTTACAAGAAATAAAACCGTTTAGTTTTTGCACTTTTTGTTGCACTACAGAAAAGTTTTGTTTTATTGAAATCGGGAATAATTTATCTTTGACCTGCCTTCTTTAAAAATTCCGATTTTATGGAAATAATTTCAACAAATTTAACAAAAATTCCCAAAATTCTTACAGGAACGGGAAAAAACAGTTACGTGCGAACGCAGTTTCAAAATTAGTCTGTGAAGTCTGTGATATACATGTAGTCGATAGCGTACGTTGTATTATTCCTGAATACAAAGATGGCATAGGTACTCAGTTAGTGATGTAGTAACTTTAATTTTAGGGTTTTCATACTAAAAATAGTGACTGTCTTACTGAATTTATATATTTTTTTTAAATTAAAGTTAATTGAAAAAAACATATTTTTACTTTCATAGTTACTTACTGAGTATGCCATTTTGTTTTTGTAAGTCTTTTCATAATCATCCAGTATTTTCCTCCCATAGGGTAATAAATACTATTCGACGCCTTGCGGTACGATAACAATTACACCAAGCGAACCGTCAACCAGGATCAATCAACTAATTGTTACTTCAGGGGGGCTAGCCAAGAGCAACACGCTGCTATCGTTTCGGCATGTCAAATTTCAAAATGTATGGAAATCATTTCGACTTTTGACGAGTGCTACAAATTTCAATTTAACATGTAGACGCGTCTTAAAATTGGACCACTTTGGAACATTGGAACATCGCACTGAGGAATTGTACCAGTACGTCTACAACTCGTAGTAGAATTTCCATTTCGCTTTGAACCATATCATGAGATTACAACGATGACAGTCGCTAGCGTGGGGTAACTCAGTCGATGCAAAAAGAGCATTTAGAGCGACAAGAAGTGCGTCAGGGTAGTTTGCAGAGCGCATTTCCTCGATTCCTGCAAACCTCTATTCAGGGGATTGAAAATTTTACCATTGCCATGTATTTATATAAAGCAAATTTGCATTTTCGTAAAACAATACCCAAAATACTTTGTCACAAGAGCGGAACAAAAAAAATCCCTACGAGACATCAGTCTAGAATTTCGCTGCCCATTATTAGATTGGAATTATTTAAGCGTAGTCCATATTGCATGGCTATTAAAATTTATAATAAGTTGCCAGAAGTATTTATGGATATGCCTCTACTAAAGTTTAAAAAGTAACTGCATGCCTGTGGCTTTTGATGAAATGTTTTTATTTAGTTCAAGAATTTTTTGACGACTAATAAATTATTAATCTGATTGTAGTTTTTTTTGAATAATTATGTTTAATGTATTTAATTAATCGATTTATTGACATTGTAACTTCAAATTAATATTTAAATGACATACCTGTAATTCTGTTTGTGCTGCTTTATTGTTGTAATGTATGATAAATTTAAATATTTGTTAACTACTCGTAGCATATCTTAAAAGTATTTGCATGGCAGTAAGTCAACATGAGGACTTAACCAATATTTCCACCCTGTATGATGTATGACGACCCACCATGATGCAGCAAATAAATCATTTTCATTTTCATTTTAGCATCTGTGGTGACGGTTTTGTATAAAATTTTGGTTCAGCGAATAGTGACAGAACTAAAAATTACATATAAAATTCTATAACAATCAGTTTACGGGAGGCAAGCTCATAGAAAAGGTTCCATCCAATTTGTAACGTTAATGAATGTAAATAAACGTATTGAATTGAATTGAATTGAACTTTCTGAAATGACATTACAATGTTTGTGGCTTGTTGATGCATTTGGTCTGCTTTACTTTTACACTATAAGCTTATCCCTATTGGAAGTGGTACGTATTGAACAATAAATGAGCACACTGATGTTAAGAAAATAGTATTTTAATGTTTTTGAAATATCTATGGTTGAAATTAAGCATAATTTAAGATTTGTTGATTAAACATTTCTAACCACAAAACCACAAATTGATTCATCTGCTGATAATAACAGCAAGGTGTCAAAAACCATTTGTTGACTAAACATATTTTGGCAACAACAAGTTTTTTTCGTTTACCTACTGCCCAACATTAGAAGTTTCAGAATGTCGACAAACATTTCTTGACACCGGTGGAAATTGCTCGTACGACCTTGGTGTATTCAGAGCAAGAGTGAATCGGCATTTTCTGAGTAAATGTGTTTCACCATTGGCCTCTTCATCGCTTATCTCCAGACGATACTGGAGCCAAACGCAAACCCATTCTGCATAAAAAAACTTTCATTCATACATACCATCACAACTATATCTCAAACGGGGTAGTCAGGGGTAGTGACTGTTGCCGTCATGGTGCACGGAACACTAAGCTGCCCACTTTTCGCCAATCGGATTAGAACCCAATGTGGTAGCTGGTAAGCCTTCCGCCGTTATCCGGGTTGATTTGGTGCTTTATCGATGTTTTCCATAATGAATACAAAAATGGTTCTGGCCAGAATTGAACTCCGCACCAGAATAACCACGATCCGAGTTGGGGTGCTGAACCCCTAAGCCACAGCGCTCTCCTATAAAATTAAAAAAAACGATACACTTTTCAATCTTCTAGCCGCAATCGATAGGACAATAGCAATTTACCTAAACGCTATAAGTCACGACATGGCGCGTCTACGTGCATAATCTTCAGATTCATTTAATGAACAGGCTCGTAAAAACCGTTTACCTGATTGTAAACAAGCCAGGCTCATCAGGGTGTACGTGACTGCGTTTAGACGTTAACGTGTTAGGGTTTGGAGCCGTCTGAAGCTTCTTTGCTTCTGAAATTAGTTATTGTTATCACGAGCTCTTATCAGACTGCTGGAAAGAAGTTAAGTAGATAATTTATTATGTGCTCGAATTTCTTTCTAGGATTTAAGTATTTTTTGGTTTTCATTTTTATGATTTTAATTGATATACCTTCTTAAATTCCCCATATATAATTATACTCCTCTGAATGATATTTTAAGCTATTTCCTAAATATAATGCGAAAACAAAAACTTTTTAAAACAATTATAACGTAATTCTTCACTTATACAAAAAAATAAATTCAATCGCAAAGTAAAACGAAAATAGAGGAAACACTACATACATTTTTTTACAGATAAAGAAGGTTTCACAAGCAGAAGGTTTTAGGCATCAATTTATGTCCATGGCTCCGCTCACCGAAGAACAGCTGCTTATGAATATATCAGTAAAACTAAACGTTTAAATACCGATAAAAATCACTGCAGTGGCAGGTCCAAACAATACGTCAGACCTAAAAATCCTTTAGTTTTTATTTGATCTTTAACATGTACGTACGAAAAAATTACATATTTACTGCTCGTAAGCAAAACTAAAAATCATTCAGCTTTAACAAACTGTACTGTAATAAAATATAAGATAAATACGGTCCGAAGTACTGTAGGTATCCGGACGGGACGAGAGCCGCGGGCGACGTCCGTGCACCCAGTTCAGTAGAAAAACCTTATCTAAATTTCCCGTTGTACTAAATCGGGGTAGAGATATTATGCGAACATATTTAAAAGGCAATGTTTTTAAACACTGTTGGTTGTACCTGAAGTTTAGCGATTTCCGTGTTGTAACACAAAATGGGATAGAGATTAGCTCAAGGCCATCGCAAAATTTGTAATAAGAATATTAAAAACGAAACAGAAAATGTGCACGTTTAGAACTGCTAAGTTCTTCTTAACAGTGCAGTGGTAGAATCACATTGAAACTTACTAAAATAGAATATAGTTCAATATTATTTGAGAATCTAGTGGTTTAGCACGTCAACTCAGATCGTAGATCGTGTGGCCCTAAGTTTAAATCTGGCCAGAACCGAAATATTTGTGCTCATTGTTAAATATACGTCTTACTCTCCGGTGATGGAAAACATCGATAAAAAACCAAATCAACCCGGATAACGGCGGAAGGCTCACCACCTACCACGTTGGGTTCTAATACCATTGGTGAAAAGTGGGCTTCTGAGTGTTTCGTTCACCATGGCGACACAGTCACTTGCCTCTGACTACCCCGTTTGGGATAAAGTCGTGATAGTATGTATGTAAGTATGTATTATTTAAAAATGTTATAAGGCATGAAGTTATATTGTTAAGTACGTGTATGTTCAAATATTAGATTTGCCGGCGTAAAAGTCAAAATTTTTTTTGTTTGTGACAATAAAATAGTACATTTGTTGTGAATGCGTGCGCAACTACTTTTGTCCGTAAATAAGAAGCCATCAGATAACTTGTGCGCAATATTCTAGCAATAACCATAGTTATGAGAAATAATTCAGTTAAATTAAATAATGTTATATTCAGTTGCTGTTATGTTATCAAAATCTATTGAACAATAAAAGGAAATTAAATTCCTATTACACAGATTGGTTGAATCCGTGCACTTTAATTAATTGTATATTGTTATGCAAGGGATAATTATGTACTGCCTGAAATTTAATTTTTGTTTCATCATCATAGGTTCCTGATTATCAGTCAAAAATTCGAATATTCCTTTTTTATTTTACATAGTAAAACTTACGTCCATTGAAGTAAATAATACAATACTATATAATGGTGAAAGTATTTTTGCTTCGCAGAAGTAAATAACTTTGGGGATAATTCTGTCTCCCATACACATAATCTCAATTCTCAAGTTATAGTTACGCTATTTAGAGCTTATTGTCAGAACTTGTATACGGGAAACCTGTGGGTCAAACACACCAAACGATCGCTTGAAGCCCTGCGCATCCAATATAATAATATTTTCAGGATGCTGTGGGGACTGACTCGTTTTAGTAGTGCAACAGGGATGTTTGCGGAATACCGAACCGATGGATTCAATACTATCGTCCGCAAAAAAACGGTATCCCTGATGAGCAGGGTTCGAGACAGTTGCAACAGTATACTGATGACACTAGCCGATAGGTATACATCGCCGCTTTGGAAGTGTTTTGTGCGGAGAGTGATCACGGGACCATATCGTGCTGTTTGAAATTCAATTTTCTGGTATATATTTTGTAACTAAGTATAGATTTTTAAGTAAAATATTGTGCTATCACTTAGGGATGTATTGTTTCAGAAATAAACTTTCATTATTATTATAATCCATGATAGATGATTGAAGATTATGTTGTAAGTTGTCTTAAAAAATTTAGTAGGGTCCAAGATTTTGGATAAGGGGAAGCTTGAAATACATATTATATTTTAGATAGATAAAAGTATTCACTTTATTTTACAAAAAAACTATGACAATGATATGATATTTCATTATAGAAACTATATGCACAATTTACGCGGCCTTATCGCTAGATAATGATTGATTACAGGCAACCCTCAGATTAAGATAAGATAAATAATCTTTATTGCACAAACAAATACAATACGTAAAACAAAAGAAACAAATGAAAGTACAATTCAGGCGGTCTTATTGCTACAGAAATATCTCTTCCAGGAAACCTTCGGCAGAGAGATTTAGAATGGGGAACGAGTTAGGCTGTGCAAAAGTGATAATAGTTAGATGGATTAAGCTAAGATTATGTGATGAAAATTATACTGTAGGAATGTCTTGAGACTGTTTGATAGAGAAAGCCGTACACAATGACGTGCACATTAGAAATAACATCAAGTTCTGAACATTTTACATAAAACTTCCAGTTACAAAAGTGTGACATAATACCTAACAGGCATTTACATAAATTTTCACATGGGTATTGTCAAGTGCTCAGAATCCTGCCTAAGTAATGATAATAATCTTATTACAGGATGATACGTCTCCCGGCATCTTCTTGGGTACTTAAAATATCCAGAATGCATTAGCATTTGGAGGGTCCTACATTATTCATAGGTCGGGGACGCTCGGGACAACTAGAGCTTGCTAAATAAAATGTTAAGCACAATTAACAAGTGCCCACTACACTACACTGGCATGCTACTACATTCTTCGCTAGTTTTTGCTGTTTCATCTATTTTAGGATGTAAATTTAATACCATACATACCATTACGACGATATCCCAAACGGGGTAGACAGAGGCAAGTGATTGTTGTGGTCATGTTTAACAGAACACTCAGAATGATATTAGACCCATCGTGGTAGGTGGTGAGCCTTCCGCCGTTATCCGGGTTGATTTGGTTTTTTATCGATGTTTTCCATCACCGTTAAGTTAGTAAGAAATTTAACAATGAAGACAATTAAAGATGTTGGTTCTGACCCTATTGGAACTCGGGTCCACACAATCCTCGATCTGAGTTGGGTGCTTAACCCTTGGGTTACGTCGGACTCTTAATTAGTGATGTAGTATAACATCTATTGTGATATCAAGATAACTTAAAAGATTATATCGCAGGATGTGTTTGCAACGTTATTTCAACGTCCGTGAAATAAAACGAAACTTGTGAAGTTGTTATATTCAAATAAGTAATTTGAATGTTATTTTAAACATTAGAAAAAATCTCACTTAAACAATTTTAGTTAAAACAACAAAAAGAAAATACTGTTATTCGCTGATTTGCTGCCGGCAAAATGATAAGACGCTAAATGAGTTCTCTGAGTCAACTATCGATTAAAATATGATCGATGAATCAGAGCTCACTTGGCTCTAACGGTTTCTAACACGTGAAGAGCTTTTACCGAGCACAATGCTCACACAACTCATTCTAAGTCCACAATGAGCCAGGAAGTTCCATTATCGCGCATAGTGCGGCCTCGATAATCGGCGCATTGGCATCTCTTAATTGTCACGTGGCTATAGAAACAGATATAGATCGAAATAGATAACGCGATGTGGTTATTGTCAAAAATATACATATCTATCTACACATTTACAAGCCTTCAAAAAATATCTGAGCATAACAGCAGTCACAAATATCTATACTAGAGTTGGTTGAGAATCTTCGTTGACTTGCATAGATATTTGTGACTGTTTACTCAGATATTTCTAAAGACTTCATCAGATATTTATGCTTTTGACTGAACTTCCTGTTTCAGAAGAAAGCGTTAAGTTCTTATTTCAACGCTCATCATCATCATCATCCGTGCGGTCTGTCCCGGTTGTGAACCCACACCAGTGTGTGGTTTTCTTGGCCCACTTCGCGTGGTCTTGTGCATCCTCAGTGGCGAACGCGATCTTTGCGTGAGACTCCACACATCCACCGCAGCATCTTCATTTCCGCGCAGCGCCTGCTTGTGTCGCTCTAGTAACGGCCATGTTTCACTGCTATATAGAAGGACAAACCTAATGATGGTTTTTATAGACCTGCCCCTTCAGCTTGATCGACATTTTTGGGTCACAAATGACACCAGTCACCTCACGCCATTTGACCCAAGCCGCGGAAATTCGGGCTCTGATATCGCTGTCGACGTCCCCGGACGCTCATAACACAGATCCCAGGTATTTGACACGTTCCGTGCGCTCTACCACGTCATCGTCGTCTATGCGGACGGACTGGGGATTTGTGGTGTTGCAGGCCATGTACTCCGTCTTCGCCACATTAAGTTTCAGACCGCCGTTTTCAAGTGACTTCCACTTATTCACCCGCTGTACCAGCCGTCCCCTGTCTGAATCTGCAAGCGCTGTTTCATAATATTAATATGATTTAGTTGTCACAACAAGCAACATAAGAATTGCACAATTGGTTTTTACAGACCGGAGATTAGCATTATCTTTTTTGACAGCTAGGTTAACGTTCATTATTTCTCTGTCTTTCATTTTCTTTCAATTCCTTCAGATGATTGTAACACAATTTAATATTGTGCTATTGTATTGCTTTCGTATTGTCATTATAAGGCAGCTTCTCCACCAGAGATGTGCTATAAAGCTATGCTGCGAGGATGTGCGAGCTAAGCTACAAAACTATAAGACTTTTTCCACCGATGCTATGCTATGTAACGGAGTAAGTACGAGTGAGATGTGCTACGATGATGCTCCTCCGCAAGGTTGTTGTGCGAGAAAGATGCGCAGCTCGGGTAATGTGATGTATCGACAGTAGATAGGGAAGGCACGCAAAGCATGCATCCACAGCACGCATCCATAGCATGCATTCATGTGTCATACTGGCCTGTTGGCGCAATGACAGCGATCCTGCCTTTAGCGCCGGAGGTCGTGGGTTCGATGCCCACCCATGACAAATATTTGTGTGACGAACATTTATATTAACATTTATATTTGTTGTGTGTCTGGGTGTTATTATCTATTTAAGTATGTATTTAGAAATATTTATTATTATTATACTAAAAGCATAGCTTAGTAGAACACCAATGAGAGTGATTAAATGAATAAATATCTGGGACAATTTACACCAAAATCATCTGACCCCAAACTAAACAAAGCTTGTACATACTATGGGTATCAGAAACTGATAAACATACTTAAATATTTCTAAATACATACATAAATAGATAATAACACCCAGACACACAACAAACACAAATGTTGGTCGCGGGTGGGAATCGAACCAACGACCTCCGGTGCTAAAGGCAGGATCGCTACAATTGCACTAACAGACTGGTTGATTGGTGGAACAGATTGGTGGATTGCGTTATTTATTTCTATGTATATCTGTTTATAGGAGTCTAAACTGCTCTATTGAAAACTAGCTTACATTTGTGAATTGGCGCCACGCCAGGAGATTATCTCGCGTTCCTCAGCAATACTTGGTACCTCACGTTCTCTATTCGGGGATCGAAAAACTTTTCTAATATTCCAGCTGAGCCAGGAAATATGGCATATGAGTAGATTTGACTGATCCACATGTGGGAACATTGAACAGCTTTGTTAGCGCATGTGACCGCTTGTTCTATTGTCACTATTGGTCACAAAATATAAAGAGATATGTAACCAGCTATAATGGACACACGAAATCAAATAAAGCTTAATATGGGGCTTGCTGCTAACGTAAGTTGTAAACGTTGTCCTGTCGTCCACCGTACAAATAAAAAAACTAAACAAGTTTAAGAGAAAGTCAATAATCGATTTATTACTATGATTATTTCAGTATGAAACTATGATTATTCTTGTTAACATATCTAAAGATTAAAAAACCCAAGTTTGTGTTCCCGAATTTTTATTCGACCTATTCGCTGCAGCAATACTCTAATACTAATTAACAAGTCTCTGATTAGCTGACAACCCTTGCAATAACGATCCAAAAGAAGCCAGCTTGTAAATCACGCGTTTTGCTGACAAAAAAATAAAAGTATACCACAAATATTCCTCATTTCATCATCTATCCGATATTGTCAGCAGATCCGCAACCTGGCTCAGATTTTTATACCCAAGAATTGAATTAGAAAATATTGTTGTCCGTGTGCAATATACCCGTGGGCACGACACGCCCGGGGCGGGTCCGTGCTGCCCCTACGTGACCCTACTGCATAGTCGGACGTTGAGCTATCGTGTCATTTGGCCCGATTGTGTTGCTGATAACATCGTTCAAGGTGTCCTATTTATTGTTAGGGCATCCTAGATCTTGGGACCGTTGTCGATTTGAACTATTAAGAAATCTATTGTTGGAATACAATAAATCTGATCGTATTTCCAACTATACTCCATTCATTATAGCATTAGATACTTGTAAAAAAGGTTCTTTTACGGTACACTTTGTGGTGAAAGTACAATAAACATTTTAACTTTTAGGATTTATGCCGAATTTATTGAAATCTACTTATGTACAGGGTGGCCCAAAAGGTGACACTAAAAAATTTTTTTTTGATTCCTGACATCTAGAGGGGTACTTGGAAATACCCCATGTATGTTCCGCGATTTTTAGTAGTTTTCGAGTTCTGATTTTTTCTTTTAATTTTGAGAATTTTAGACTTTACCTACTTGAATATTTTTTTTCTCGGAAATTATGCATCTTTTTTTTAATTTTTTTTTTGTAGCATAGTCCTCATGCCTTGCACTTTCACACATACAATACCGAGCTTCCTGCCATTAATGTAAGTTACAAAACTATCGATCGAAACTAAAAAATTAAGGTGAAAGCGAGTCACAGTTAAATTTTCAACTTAAAATAAAAAAAAGAAGTTCCATGACTTCTAAGTAATTTTAAAAACTTTGCAAGACAAGTGGTGCTCAACAGGCCTTTTTTAGCAGAAATCTGCCTTTAAATGTACAAAGGTGGAATTTTCTAAGTTTTTCTATTGGCTATTTTGTCAACCGCAAGATTATTCAGACCAAAATTAACATTACAATGATACCGTCTATTGAATAAATAATTAAAACAATATTTTTATTATGTTATTACACAGTGGTAACATCGATTTTGTTAATAGTTATTT
The DNA here is from genome assembly GCA_947369235.1 of Udea olivalis. NCBI lineage: Eukaryota > Metazoa > Arthropoda > Insecta > Lepidoptera > Crambidae > Udea > Udea olivalis. The sequence continues at coordinate 10,283,863 of OX376360.1, forward strand.
TGTTTATTTCAAGGATCATTAACTTAGGGCACATTGTAACAGAAGACTTGTCAGATAACTGTGATATTGAGCGAGAGCGGAGCTTTGGCAGTCCGATGCAACATGCTTGCCCGCAGGTTTGCCAGGTGTACAATACCCGTAAAAATAACCCTTTTTAAGGCATTCTGTCAGACCTTCTACACCGGCAGCCTGTGGTGCAGCTATACGCAGAGGACAATCAATGCACTTAGGGTGCAGTACAATAACGCCTTCAGGATGTTGATGGGCCTTCCTAGATTCTGCAGCGCGTCAGCCATGTTCGCAGAGGCGAGAGTCGATGACTTTCACTGTGTTGTGAGAAAGCGTATTGCCTCAGCGTGGAGCAGAGTACGGGAAAGCACCAATGGCATCCTGGAGGTCGTTAAAGATAGGCCTGACTGACATATCTTTAAGCATTGGACCCAAATGCACATGTGTGGGACCATGAAATATGTAAATTAGTTAATTTTTAAATAGTTACTAACCTAGATTTTAAGTTGTGTGTATACTAACATATTTTGTATGGATCAACGATCTGAAATAAAGTTTTATTATTATTATTATATTAATTATTGACAATGAATAAAACAATACTACAAATTTAACTATTAAATTTATTTCACAATAAGTTCTCGAAATGTCTCCCTCCCGCAGTAATGCATAACCTACAACGCCTTAAAAAAAATGTTTTAAATTTTGGAAAAAAAATGATTATTCATACATGTCAAATACTGAAAATTGTGATTACATGTGTAACGAATTGTTATTTTGACAGTTGATTTCGGCATCACAAATGGCGCGCCTTTTTGCTTGGAACTATCCTTCTGGGTGTAATTATTCTAAGCTTATATGTATGGCAGCTGTCACACTTAATTGTTCTAATTTAAAGTAAAGTAACAAGAGGCTTTTGCTTGAATAAACTATTTTGTATTGCATCAAACTACGAGTATATTGTCGACGTAAAAACCTAAAAGCAGCAGGGGTTTTCATCCGAACAAATTTTTACTCTCACTCTAACTCTACCAAATCTAAAATGTTACCTAATACCTTCATACGTTTAGGCGGAAGGGGTTTTCAATTTTGCCAGGTTATACTCAGGTATGTCATCGTCATGGCAACGTCAAATGCAAATTGTCATTCATTTTAGCACCCCTGCTTCTTATTTCTAATGTTTTAATGAATGAAGTATAAAGCTTCCCAGTTGCCGTTAATTAGGCAGCTGGAGGTTTCATAACAGCTAATTTATACAGCTATCTAGTTCTACGTATTTTGAAATAAATCCTATTTAACTAATCTAATCCTAATAAAACAACTTATTTATTTGCAAATCCACAAGGTATTCAGACGAGGTGATAAAGGACACTGGATTTCAGAAGATACAAGTTTCATACGCGTAAAATAGCACGCTGATTCTAAAGTGACCTTAAGTCCACTTAATATTAAATTATAGATTACAATTCATAATAATAATGCTGTGATGTACTCGTAATTGTAAATTGTTGATCAGTATGAAAAATGAACCAATGTAATGTAATGTCATAATTTATTGAATGTATGCAATCTAATGCGTAACTGACTAATATACTCGTACTTTCGTGTTTGTGACCTGCTTTTAGTGCATATATTTTTTTAAACGAATTAAATTTTTTATTTAATTTATTTCGATGTTCGTGCTATTACAATAATTAATACACAAAGCAACGATAGCTTGCTGTATAACAGTGAAGTTTCTGTAAACTTTAATTACGTGCAAATTGCTTCGGCTTCGGTGTATTTTGATTCACGATCAGACTCCGATGCCCTCGTCAACGCATGCAAATTTTATAAAGCAGAATAAAAAAGTATAACATGGTGAAATTGTGACAAAACTACAGACAGCCCAAACACCTTGTCCTTTGTTAACACGGCTTTTGCAGGATTACTTTTTCTGAAAAAATGTCTCACCAATCATTGTCTCCCAAGGAAAATCTTCTACCCTGGAGAAAGGGGAAGTCGTGTATCATTACCCAGAGACACACGGGCCGGATGCCGGGATGTTCCATCACCGGGCTACCTCCGGATATGAGCGCTGTATCGCGCGTCTTTCTCCGTCACCTAATGACGTCGCCTTAACTTTTTTTGGGCACGTCGCTTGCCATTCTGTTGATGTTGTTTTCCATTAGGCGTCTTGGAGTTTTCTTCGGACACCCAATAGTGATGTTGAGATCAGTATGTTTCTTATGCTGGATTGAACGAAACTTAAGTAACACCTAACCTTACTGTGTGATGCCTCTTTCAGAATAAAATTCATAAAACCTTATAATAAAGATTGGTATTGTAATGCAATATAACAAAGGCCGATTACTTAGCTGACTTATAGATAGCTATATACGTTAGCTAAATATTCAGAAGACTTGATCAAGTCTCCTGCAATCGTGCACTTAAGAGTAGGCAGAATGAAGTAATATTTTTATATGTCACAGCGTAACTGATAATTTTAGACCAAAGTTTATTAATACACATAATTACTTGTTTTGTGACTTGAATGGGATATTTAATTTTTATAATAATAATAATAATAATATCTTTATGTGCTTAAAAACATAGTATGAGGTTTTTTGGTAATTGTTATAATTATTTCACTTGTGATTGTGATTAGCTATTTGAATGATTTTGATATAGACATTTCCTCAACCTCTACTTTTGCCGTTGACCGTACAAGCAGTGTGGTACCTATGTAACTAAATCGGTCAAGGGATAATATCCGGAGGAGCGGTGTCCGACTGCTTGACCGATGGCGCCGGCGACGTCACGTCTGTGACTCGTATGTCATCTCTGGAGGCTCGTGTGGAAATGTTCGTTTTGTATTAATATTTGTTAAATTGTGATTGTTCTCTTGTTATTGTACCTACATAAGAGGATGTTAACAAAATTCACAATCAATTTCTAAACATTATGAAAACCGGGTCAATTCTAGAATTTATTGTAACTTCGAGATCGTGACAATTTCGCTGTGTTGTTTGGCGCTTATTACATGTTTATTAGATAACAGCATATTTATATATTCGTTCGTAAATCACTTGTTTCTCGTGATTTTGTAACTACGTAATTCATTGTTTTATTACATATCAAATATTCAGACAGTAGACTTGCTCAACATTTGACTTAGGAGAATTTACGTACGATTTTCGAATTTGTTTATAAACATTGCCACGTAGCATGTTTTTGTCAGCGCACAGCCTAGGGAGAGCATAGGGGCAGTGTCCCAATATTTTTCATTACTATGCTAATTTCATTGGGCCAATAAATGGAACACGCCGCAAAGAGGTTAGCTGTTTCACGAACGTTTTTACTGTGTCCACTGAAAAATTTGAATTCGCTCCGGCGAAAGGTCGGTCCGGTTAATTTGAAATGCAACCGGGCATTTTTTAGTTTTCACCGTCCACGCTTTTAAATGGCCTATAAAATTCTCAATAAAACAAACTTGGAGTTTCTAGGTTTGCGTTATTTTATATTATTTAGTAAGCTGTAAATTAGCTGTTACTTAGCAAGACGGGTTTTGTTTTATTATTTATTAGTAGCGTGTTTGCTAGAAACGTTCACTCTGCCCGTTCATACTTGCATCCTGTATTTAATCTGTGGTGTATAGAGTTATAAGAGTAAATTTTATGTCTAAACAATACTAGTGTATACGGGGACATTTTTTTTTTTTTTGCCAGACAACACACCTCTTGTAATGGTCTCGAAGTAGGGATTATTAAATCCCTGTGTTACGAGGTACCACACAATGAAATAAGCCAGGGGCGTCTCCCAGCACACCCAGACCCGAGTCAATTCAGAAAAGATCGTTTCCTGAATTGACCCGACCGGGAATCGAATCCGGGACACTACGGAAATCGAGGCGAGAAACCGTGCTACAGCACACTACGCCAATCGTGTCGTCATATTACAATCTCTTATAGCCAGCCAAGTTTATATCCTATACTGACGGTAGCGAGAAATTTCGTCAGTAAATATCCAGCGACGGTAGCTGCTCACTGGCTGGAAATGAAAGTTCATATTACGAAATGGCTTGCTACGCTCAGTTTAGGAAATTAAAATGGATGGCTAAAAGACATTGTAATATGGCCCCTGGTGTGTGAAGGGGATGAGTTGTAAAAGAGATTTAGACATATCTTTAAGTATTAAATTAATTGTTTCAAAAATATGTTTCCAAAAAGAATTAAATGTTAAGTCTATTGAATGTCAAGTTGAATATTTATATTGATACGTTCATCTTAATATTAACCTTTGAATCTTTTATGTTCATGTTCCACATTTGGTTACTCTTTATTTGCTTTTTTTAATGGTACCTACACTTTAATTACTTTGTGCCAATGTCAATATTTTTGTTAAAACATAATTTCAAAAAGAATTTTAGCAAAATTTGGCTCATGTCATTCATGTTCGCGTACAAAATTAATGAGCTACTCACTGAATAAGAAAAATCTTTACGTTCTAAGAGTTCACAACACTTACGAGTATGTCTATGAAAAGGCGCCCAGAGGTGTGTAAAAAGTGCAATGGGAGTCACGATAGGCTTACGACCTAGTTGCAGATGTATAGAAACGGAAGATAAAAACACCTGCTTGACTTTTAGAAATGGCAATATCTCAAAACCCAAACGTTTATTTGCTCAACATTGTCTATTACATTTGAATGAGTGACAATGACATAAAAAGTTACAACAATATAACACCCTAGTTTTATGGGCATGCGAATGTAAATTTTATCAAACTTTGCCAGCTAATGTTAATTAAAGAATACTTTTAGTACAATAACTTTCGGTAATTAGAATAAAAGTAGAATTGTTAAATCATTACAAACGAATGTACTAAATACAAATAGATTTGAATGTCAAAGTCAATACTAATAAATTACAAATTTTTCATTACATTATTTCAAATTATTGAATTGTTTGAAGTACTATGTTACCTTAGAAATTATTTTCTCTCGATGGACTCGTTAATGGAGAAGAAGTTGTGTTGTGCAGCCTTTCCTTTTTCTAAACATATTTTTAACAAGTGGCTTTTCAATAATTTTCATTAGCTTATTAAATATTTTGGTAGCCATATAGTACGAGTTCCTTTGAAATAAGCTTAAATTACATTTAGGTACTTTCGTGTTTTCTAGAATTTCGAATGTTAGATTATAATTGGCTACATTTTGAAAAGAATTCTGGGTGCTTATTCACTAACAACAAAATTCCAGTATGTAGATGCAGGGCAGAGGGAGTATTTTGTGTTCTTGGAACAGGGGTTTACAAAATTCCCTATGTTTTACTATTTGAAAAAAAAAACATAGTAAAGCCTTGTAGCGTAGATTATATTATGTATAATGTATGATCGGTATTGGGTTCGCATGGTAAGGTGATTGATTTCAAAACGAATTTACTATCTTAATACACGTTAGTGATGTACCGTAACGTCCCATACTGACTTGTAAATATATTATTGTAGTCTTTCTCCAAAAACAAATCAAAACAGTTGAGGTTATTTACGTTTTATCTTAATAAGATGTATCTTTTCATCTATTATTTGCAAAACGCTTATAAAAATAAGTTTATTAGCTTTTATATTTGAATTTGCACAAAAATGTTATGAATTCAAACGTTTCTTAGTATAAAAGAAGGATCTTGGGTCTTTCATTTGCTTCAAAAGTGCCTTTTAAAACGTACGAAGATCCGTCCTATCAGTCATGGCTTTTCTCTTTTGTGTACATTAGTCTGTACTTTTATAAGAGTTTGCTTTGAAACGTAATAAAAATCGGCTTAGTGAGACACACGTATGGGTGTTGGATGCGAGTAGGAAACATAAATGGGCCGTGTTTTGTAGGATATATGCAAATTTTATGAATACAAAGATTTTATATTTAGTATATCTATTAAATGCCTGTTAAATTTTTATACGATGTAAGTACAGTCAAAAGCATAAATATATGTACGTTTAAAAGGCTTCAGAATATCTGAGCAAAACACTAGCCACAAATACTATACAAGTCAACAAAGAGTCTGAATGAGCTTTTGTAAAGATATTTGTGGCTAATATTTTGCTCAGATACTTATGAAGCCGAGGAAACGTGTATATATTTATGCTTTTATAGCAATCGTTGACTTATGATGAATTATGAAATACCAAAACAGGTTTAGTTTTATTATAGTCTGATGAGGATAAAATCAGGTACTAACTCTTATTTTAATTTAAATAAAAGCTCAAGCTTGAAGTGTTGAATATGTTTTATAGTTGAATTTGTAAATTACCTATTATAGTAAAGTTATTTAATGCTTTTTTTTTATATTGCCCGTCAAGATGACCTCACTCCACCTGATGGAAAGCGGTCGTGAGGTCCAGATATGAGGATGACAAGCCCAGTCATTCAAACGAATCACGGTCGAAATGCTTACGGTTATTGTGGTAATTCAAAATCTCCTTAAAGTAAGGCCCAGCCTTTAAAAAGGTAACTGGTTGCTAAAATTGCCCCTGAGTCAGAACGTCGTTTTTTAAAACAACATTCTTAATTTATTTAATTTAGCAGCTTTTAATTTATTTGATACATTGCCGTTTTTGAATAGGCATGTGGACCGCTATATGGATACTAAATAGGTACTCCATTTATAAATAAAAAACTGAAGCTTCCGGACGCGCGAATGATTTCAAATTGCTGCTCCACTCTGGATATTGTCCGCTATTTTTATTGAAATTTATCAACCCTAATGGCAAGAAATATCCTGAAACCTTTTTTTGCTGCTACTGAGTTCTTGTCCGCTGTATTTCAACCTTACGACTCTCGACTGAGGGTATTGGTGTGAAAAGCATTCAAGGCGTATGTACACACGTTTCAAACATGTTCGCAGTTTTATTTTCACGACGAGGTAAACACCTTCAATGATGAATTTCTCGCTTGACAAACAGAATGAAATACTTTAATATTTTTTCTTTTCAACGCTCTCTGTATATTAGACGGCTTATAAAATATCATTTTTTCGTTTTATTTTTATGCTTTCTATATTTTGACCAGAAGGTTCTCCTGTTTGGGTACGTGTGTTGGTTTAAGGAGACAATCCTTTTTATTCAAGCCTGGACTGGTGAATACAGTGATTTAGACCTGGTTAATGGTCAGCGAATAGGTACAGTCACAAGCATTAATAAGGTTGATCCTTATGACTTTCACTTATGAGGCAAAAATGCATACATATTACGTGAATGTACGTTACAAGTTAAGGATAAGACTTTCCCCTAGAAGACAAGTCTTTTATTTGACGATGTTAGTTTTTTGACCCAATGCTGAAGTTTGAGTCAACTGAGTGAATAGATACTAAGTCTAAACACACACACACACTTAATTTTTTTTGCCACATTTCAAAATTGTATTAAAAAACACTGTAGGTACTCGGCAAGTTTGAGTGTATAATAAAAACAGACCTCTTTAATATGAAATAGTTTTTTTTGCGATCGTACGCAAATATAAACACAATTACCTATCTACATAGTAATATTCAGATCACACGTACTTACGTTATCAAAATGATTAATTAACCTTGCTTGGTCTTAGGTGACGAATAATTAATTGGCTACATTGACTTTCATTGCTTCCTCGAATTGCTACCTAACACTGAGTTCATGCTCAGAAAATGGATATAGGTGACCGAAGCGGAAATCCGACATCGTTGCGTCGTTCTTCCATTCAAACTCTTATGGGTACGGAATAAGGGTTAAAGGAGACTACTTGGAGTGCTCACAGCGGCAGGAGAGGGTTAGCTAATTGGGAGGGGAGGGTCGGATGTGCGAACAAGGCAAATGAAGATTTATCATCGCCCTGGTCCTTTGGGCCTGGTCGACGGCTAACCTGTTATCGCTACGGATATTTTTGAATTTACAACGTAACGGGACGGGTCTTACTGTTTATTTGTTGGTTGCTTGACAGTGAATCGCCGGAGTTGAGAAGGGTTGCGTATACAATTATGAAAAGATTAGGATGTGTGGTGTTCCAGCTTAAGGTTACATTTGAGCGTGTATTCAGACATGTTATCCTCCGACTTAGGGGAATGTGGTTATGAGTTAAAGTGAAAGTTATATAATTTCAAACACAGTTTGAATTACATTATCAGCTTGTTGAGTTATGTCTTTATGCACTGAATGATTCAAACGGTTTAATATCAAAAAGTAATATAATGTAATTGGTCTTGTTCTCACATTTTCACAAGACCAAGACCGAGAACAAGACGGCCTAATTTTAGCAAGACCAAGACCAAGACTGATCGTGCAAGATTTGAGCAAGAACAAGACCAATCCTGCGAGACTCTTGCGTCTTGCAGTTAGGACTAAGTGTCGTTTCAGGGAGTATTGAAGTTGGGGTATACGCTTAGGGACTCCAAAAAATATTAAAAAAAAAAAGGAACTTTAATTTTTTTTTTCATATTTTTTAAAAATTAACATGAAGACGTAATAGACTTTAAGAAACTGTATGCACGTCCCTCAACGTCATTTGGATCTGAATCTTGTCTTCAAGGCTTAGATGTTGACGAGTTGGAGGAGTACCTAAGTAAACCCAGAGCAGCCAGCTCGGACGACATTTTAGAGTGGTGTAGGACACATGAGACAGAATATCCGACTTTATCGAAGATTGCCCGTGATTTTCATTCAATACCTGCACTTCAGTATCTGCTGAGAGATTATTTTCTAAAGCGTCATTAGTAATTAGAAAACATAGAAATAGGCTGAGTGATGGGTCAGCCAGATGGTTACTTTGTATTAATTCGTGGTCAAAAGAATGAATATAAAGTGATATTAATGTCAAAGCTATTGTGTACTGTTCTGTTATTTGATTTGTGTTGTATTTTTATTAAAATTATTTTTTAATTCATAAATACTGTTCTGTAATTTAATTTGTATAGTTTTTTATTTTTTATTTAAATAAATGGTAAATTGTATAAATTGTGTAACTATTTTTTTCTATTGCATATAAGGTGAGGCCTTGGCTGTCTATCTATCACTTTCTAGACATTCAAGGGGGTCCAAACATACACGTCAATATTTTTTTTTAGCTTCTGTATGATGTATAATGTTCTTAAAATTGTTAAAGTTAAGTTAAAAGTCAAGTTAATGTCATTAATTGGTTTTATTATCTGTTTTAACCATCTTTTAACACATGTAAGCTAATTAAATGTAAACGTTTATTATGGAACACAATGACTCCCGTAGGTCACGGTAGATAGCTCAGTTGGTTAGAGCATCGGCACGGATCGCTTAGTTCGTGGGTTCAAACCCCACCCGGTGGCAGATAATTTTTCGAATTTCTCATTAAATGTTTAGACATTTATGAATTTGGTTGGTCTTTACTATGGTTATGTTAATTCAAGCTCAAATGTACCTACTCTGCTACGTTGTTATAAGATATAAATGTACGTTTAATAAATAGCAATAGGCATAAAGGTAATTGCGAGACTAGCGAGACTCTTGCTGCAAGACCAAGACCAAGACCAGGTGTATTGGCGCAAGACCAAGACCAAGACCAGGTGTATTGGCGCAAGACCAAGACTGGCTAAGTCTCGTCTAGTTCTTGCATTTGGGCAACACTATCCATTAACCAATTGGCTCAATTACCTTGTGTATTAAATGCGGTTCATTTATGACAAAGCCAATTTCATTTTATTTGCCATTATATGGAAAAAGCTGTTAAAAACCGTCGGTTTGGTAGTTGAACTCAGAACCTCAGTTCTCAGGTCAAGCGCTTAAAATTTCATCACTCAGCTTATTAAGCATCTATCAAATGATAACCTCAAAAACCCATATTTGAGGTGGTAAAAGCCTTCTACTAGGTGTGTGTCAGTATTTGGAACACGTCAATAAATATAATATGTAAGCTGAAGCAGCGGTTACGTAACCGGCTATAATCCAGCCTGTGCTCGTAATTAGTACAAAATCAGCCGCTGTTTTGTATTCTGTTTCGTTCATGTTTGGCTAAGTAATTAAACCGTACCAATATTAAAATATGTATGTTGGCGGATCAGTTGAGTATGCTGAACTTGAGTAGAGTATCAATGACCAAATGCTCCACGTCACAAAGAAAAACGAAAAAGAACTTACGCCTAACGTCAAAGGTTTACAACACTTTATTAACCGAGATAAGAGTGCGTTTTTTTTTCGTGTATTCGGTCGGCAATAACTGTTTTAAGACAATACGAATATGTACCGTAACTTGAGGCATCGTGCTTTGAAAATAAATTTCTGAAGGATAATAACAATTAACAATATTTGATCAGAAATTAACAAATTTATCTGTTTGAATAACAGTCACTTTTTAAACAGGTTATAACGAATATTTAAAAGCGCTTTCAGGCTTTATCATTAAGATGTCTTGCAATATAGTGAAAAACACCTACTAAAGATGAATATGATACTGTTTGTAATGAAGTCAAGTAAAGTAATTAGCCTATATTATACTGTCCCACTGCTGGGCACAGGCCTCCATCATTGAAATCAAGTCATCGGTACAATTGATGGGTATTGACTTATTCACGGGTGGGTGATCACCCGGGCTATGTTCAGAAAAATCCGAAAACACATTTTGCCCGACCTAGGAATTGAACGGACCTCAGGGTTTCGGGCCGATCTCTGAAACCACTCGGCCGCGGAGGCGTTAGCTCACTAATGGCAAAACTCAATGTTGCTAGCAACAAACGTGATTGAACTAAATGTATGTAGTCGGTATTCTTCGACTTTATGGCGTCAGTTGCCTAGCAGAACAGTCTTTGACATTTCCTTAGCTAGTAAAATACAATGTTAAATAGGTACATCAATTTCCAGTAATGCTAACGTAGCCTACGGTTTGATTAGCCCTACCACGAGCTTTCCTCAAGTGAAATACGATAGCTAACTGCAGTAACTCGTATGCCATTTAAGTAACATTACTATTCATTTCAGGCGTGGTAGAAATCTCGACAACAGACGCTAGCAACTGTCATCAGCGTGACATGGTAGGGGCACAAATTACGCATGCGGCGCGGCGCCTCTGAGAGATAGTCCACTTAGAACAAACCCGCCATTTTCATCACGCACACAGACACAGTAAGTTTACAGGCGATACCGGTGAGTTTCAGTGTCTCAGCAAGTCGCACTGCCGCGTGTGTTTTTGTTTTAGTCGAACTAAGTGCAATTCTTCATAATAATAATCATTTATTTGCATGATTTTTGTTTTTTCACACGATGAATTTTGTTTTTGGGCGGTTCTGTCTAATAGGTATAACCCGTTCTGGCTGACATTGTCTAGTCTCCTAAAATGTCCAATATGCCAAAGAGTCTAGTGTCCTATTACGTCCAGTCTCATAATGCCCATTGTCTCATAATGACAAGTGTCCAAACATGTCCAGTGTCTTATTACGTCCTGTCCCATAATGTCTAGTGTCTCATAATGACAAGTGTCCCAACATGTACCTACTTCTTTTTAAACATTCAGAGCGAATATAGTAGTAACCCTGGGCGGTGCACGCAAGTTTAGGGAAAAGGTGCGAGTGGTCCTTCTGTAAACTCTTTGTTCAGTGGTAGACACTCAGTTGGTTTATTTGTATCAAAATGACACATTGTTCTTTACTAACGCCTGTTGTACACTCAAACAAGTTTAAAAGAGTAACTGCTGAGTTTCTCGCGGGGTCTTCTCAGCAAGAAACTACTCCGACGTGGTGGTAGAGTCGCATTATGTCTGTATACTGTTGTGTTTATATATCTACAATCAATATAGTAATTATGTCTATTATTTAGTATATCTTGCTTTAAATTTGACGATTTAAATTACTTACTGTGAAAGTCTATTTGAATAAAGTTATTTGAGTTTGAGTAGGGGCATGGTTGCATAATAGCGATCAGAAGTACACACTGCGCCGACCGGTGATCAACTCTGCACTCAACTAATAATCCTCGTCGTAATTGGCCTATATTTTGTCGTTCAGGCATTGTTCGTTCAGCACATTTTGGTGCATGTGAAATCTGTTAATATTAAATTAAACAATATTTACAGATTCTACTCGCGGTTTTATATTTTTCTTTCTTTATGTAGTTGAAATCTATCACATACTTGGGTACTTAACCCTATGTTCAACGTAGTCCTGTGTGAGATCAGTACTTAACCCTATGGGGATATCAACATAGTCCTGTATGAGATCAACCCTATTACCCGAGGCTTAACAATCATGGTCAATATACTAAACAAGGTACGAATTCAGTCAACTTCTGAATTTATATTTATCTTATGCACTAGTAATGAAAACCAGACCCTGAAACCTAATTAAAATATATAAATATAACTATGCGCCAAGCAACACACCTCTTGCAATGGTCTCGAAGTAGGGATTAATACCCCTGTGTTACGAGGTACCACACAAAGAAATAACTAGGGGCGTCTCTTAGCACACCCAGACCCGAGTCAATTCAGAGAAGATTGTTTCCTGAATTGACCCGACCGGGAATTGAACCCGGGACACTACGGAAATCAAGCGAGAAACCGTGCTACAGCGCACTATGCCAATCGTGTCGTAATTATGTTCATTTTGAGATTAGAGGCCATACATACTAAAGTAGACTGAATATTAGACCGAATATTATTGACTGGCCTGTTGGCGCAATGGCAGCGATCCTGCCTTTAGCGCCGGAGGTTGTGGATTCGATCCCCACCCATGATAAATATTTGTGTGACGAACATATGTATTTGTTGTGTGTCTGGGTTTTATTATCTATTTAAGTATGTATTTAGAAATATTTAAGTATGTTTATCAGTCTCAGACGCCCATAATACAAGCTCTGCTTAGTTTGGGGTCAGATGATCTTGGTGTGAATTGTCCCAGATATTTATTTATTTTATTTATTTATTATTATTTATTTTTGATTTTTCAAAAATAACGTGCAAAAACCATAAAGTGGTGACAATTAAGTCAACTTCAAAAAATAATATTTCTATAGCACTACAAGGATTTTTTTGTTAAATTATTTCTGATTTCCCTAAAATAACGTTCCAACCAACTCATGCAACCATTAAGTGCAGACCATTTTATAGAAGTAACAAGTGCAGCACATTGTTAGAAGCTACGTAATAAAGTTCATACGCATTCTTTCACACTGTTGTGGAGTTTCACAATGGACTACCGCTGCGCTACAATGTTTCTCGAGAAACTGAGTACGTGGCTTTTTGTGACAATTGCTCTGAAGATGATTGCGCGCACTTCTAAGAACTTTAATGGCCGTTTTTTATAGATAAAGTAATAAAAGAAAAGATATTTTTTTTATAAATTTATACATTTACTCCAACACTAGGCTAAGCCTGTCTCGTGGGAATCAAATCAGCTTGAATATTGGATGTACAATGTACATGATGAATAACTTAAAAAATATTTAGATAAACAAAAATGTAATATAATAAGCAATTCAGCTGTGTCTGGGTATGTGTGTGTGCGTGTTGGGGTGCGTGCGTGTGCGTGCGTGAGTGTGTATGTGTTCGTTTGTGCGCGAGGGTGGGACTCGGGTGTGTGTGTTTGTGTGTGAGAGCAAATGTATACTAGTCAACTGTGCTAAGGGTATGTAAGGTTATAGGTTAGGGTGTAGGTTGTACTTCGAGTGTGAGCCTTGGATGGATGACATTGCAAATGATAACTATAGGAGAAGCAACTGTTTTCATGGTATTAGCAGCAGGAATTTCGTTAATGGTCATGAGATCGGATTGAAATGGCATATCACATAACCTCACTGGTGTTCGCAAGTTGTCACTTCTTTTAGTCGGTGGGTGCCCTACACTTTTTTTTTGCCGAGATACGGTCTCACTTAGTATCTCTCAGGCCACTGTGTATGGAACTTACATCAAAATTCATCTCGATTAGAAGAGTGCTTATGTTTCCCTGAGGCTAGGAGGTTGGCGGAGCTCGGCGTTGGCCTCATCATTAGGCGGATTGAGGAGCTGGGTTTGAGAGTGGCCCTCAATAAGACCAAGGCCCCTTCTTTTCCACGGGCCTCGGCAGGGACCACCACCCAGCGCCGTAGTCAGCCTCAATGGCGCTGAGGTGCGGCCAGAGGTCCAGATGAAGTACCTGGGTCTAATTTTGGATGGGCGATGGCGGTTTGAGAAGCATTTCTCTCACCTCGCCCTACGCCTTATCCGAGCAGCGGGAGCCCTGAGCCGTCTTCTTCCAAACGATCGCAGCCCGGATCAAACGTGCCGGCGACTCTACGCCGGCATTATACGAAGTATGGCGTTCTACGGAGCAACAATATGGGTTGATGCTCTTACTGCCTACAACAAGACCATATTGCCGGCCCCACGAAGGGTAATGGCAATAAGAGTAACACGTGGGTTTCGCGTGATTTCGGCGGGGGCAGCATGCGTTCTCGCAGGCATGCCCCCGTGGGAGCTTGAAGCGCAAGTTCTTGCCGTTGTCCACGTTTTCAGGGCAACGGCTAGAGCACGAGACGAGCGGCCCCTGATCGACGAGGTTGAAGGACTGAGGCACCGAGCGCAGGATGCGCTCATTTGGAGGTGGGCGGAGGACCTGGCCGACTCGCTCTACGGCCGCGACACCGTAAACGCGATACGGCCGGTGCTCAAACAGTGAATACGTCGGGAAAAGCGGCCCCTGACGTACCGGCTGGTGCAGGTACTTTCAGGACATGGTTGTTTTGGAAAGTACCTGCACAAAATCGCTCGGAGGGAACCCACTCCGAGGTGTCACGATTGCGGCGCTGATGTGGACACTGCACAGCACACTTTAGAGGTGTGCCCAGCGTGGGTGGATCAGCGCCGCTCTCTAGTGGCATTTGTCGGCCGCGACCTTGGGAGTGAGGAGGCCCGAGAGGACGATCCTCGGGCGGACCCTCTCTGACGTAGGCGGCGGGGGGCACGAAGACGGCGGTTTGCCCGCCCTCCTCCTGCTCCCTAAAAGCAGCACCGGGGTGTTGGCCGGAGGGCTTTTACCGCCTTGCACGGTGCTCCCGTCTGGGGGTATCCCATAATACCAGGACGCCCCCTAAGCGTGAGGAGGCCCGGCACATAGGCTGGGCCGACCGCTGGGGCGACGTGGAAATCCGCAAGGCTCGCCCTTTTCAGAGCGCTGAGGGTACACCCGGGTGCGTTTTAGTAGGTATGCCGCCAGCTTCACCGGCGGAGAGTCCCACACTCCCCCACTGTCGTCCCCTAGGGCAGTGGGATAGTTCGTAACGTATTTTAAACACCAGAAAAAAAAGGGGCCCTGGAGTATGAAATGTCAATGAATTATTATTGTCAGGTGATTGATTGAATTCATTTCTACGTTCTTCCTCGCTTCAATGATTTGCGTAGGTGTTGCACAAACAAAGGACATGTGTTTTAAAAGTATAGTAAAACGCCTTCGGAAGAACATTTCACGGGCCACAAATTCACCGTGAAAACAATCGTAAAACAACTTTTATTACTCAAACATTCGCCATTGATTCACGGGACGAAACAATAAAAATACTGACTCAATCAAGTTCCGGCCTTTTACGAGCATTGTAGGTGAGTAGATTTATTGTCCTAATACCAATAATAAATAATGTTTCATTTACACCTAGCAGAAGAACCACGTCGCCGTCAATGTTTTATAGTGTCATAATATACGCATAACGATACAGTCGTAACAAATTGTTTTATTATTACTGTAGGAGAACAAATAAATGGAGAAGAATTTCAATCAAACTAACATTTCTTTGGGTAAGCATTACCAAGTTTTTCAAGAGTATGATCATTTAAACGGTTTAATTCTATAAGCATGCTTTGGCTTGTAAGACACCAACCCATTCTTTTGGAGTGATAACTTAATTTCGTAGATTGACGCTCCATCGGAAGGCAAGTTATCTGATTAGTCCAGTACGTCTACCACGGGTGCCCACTTTAAATGTACGTTATCGTTCTGTTAGGCGGCAGCCGCGTGGAGTCTTTTTGAAAAAACACTTTTTGAACACACTAAAGTTTATTGATGGAAACTATCTTAGGGAAACCTCACTTTCCTTTCGGGACACTAGTTAATGTATGGGACGCGAGACTGGAGGAGTCGGACCGGAGGTTGAAATGCAACTGTTGAAAGCGCATGGCTGTAATTAGTTTTATGTAAAGTAAATATGTTGATCTAAGCAAATTGATCATAGTAAAGTTAGGTATAACAGTTCGCATAAAAAAATGTATTGGGATTTGACATGACCATGTCAAATCTGAATACATTTTTTTATTAGGAAAAAATTACGCGAAGTGGCAACTCGTGGTAGACGTACAGATTGTTACGCTACGCTATAAAAAAGTAAAAGTAAAAAATATCTTTATTTATATAGTATAAAAAGTACTTAGAGCAAGTCGAAGAAAAATAAATATTACTAGCAAAAATATACTAAATAAAAATAAACGTTACATAAAATAGTACTATGATATTAAATTTCACAAATAAACATAATGAGACACTACCACCGGTTTGGAGGTTGTTTCCGGTCGAGAAGACCCCGGCAAGGTCATTATTATTATATGGCATTACTTTGAGGATAAGGATTTCTAAGCCGACTAGCACGCTTCTGTCAACACGTTGAAATAGTGATAGGAAGCCCGCTTGGCTACTAAAGTGTTGCTATAAAGTACTGTAGGACTTTTAAGGCGGAAGTAGACTGGCATAAATTTGACGGTCTTTGAAACAGCACTGTGACTTTAAGGACTATTCTCACATTAATCTTTAGAAAAGTAAAAAACGGTGGATAGATGAAGAATTGATCAAAGTGAACTGCATCTCTTCAAGAAAAACAGTGATGTTCAAAAAATTAATAATAGAAATAAAAATAAGATCGTAATTCCCAGGGTGCGCTTCCACCAGAGTTGTGCGAGGATGCGTTGCGAGGAATGTGCGTGTTATGAGCCAATACCTTTAGAAATTCATTGCCTGTGTCTTATGATCATCAATCCTTTGATAAGCATGATGTTTAGGTTTCAATAACATAACATAAACCCTCTAATCATAAAAATTACGTAAATAATTTCCATCCCCAGCAAAAGCGAGAAACAAAGAAGAAAAAAAATGTTTATAAAAATATTAGACTTCAGAGACGCTGGCTGTGAAGTACCCTATCTATTTATTATTTAATGTGAAATTAAATAAAAACAAATAATAAAGTGACAATGCGATTGATAGATTTAATTTACGAAGTTTATGAATATTGTATCAGTTGTGTGCCCTAGATTGCAAAAAAACTAACCACATTCCGTGGGATCCATTAACAGATTTTATTCATGCGTTAAACAAAGGGTAAACTCATTAGTAAATAGCAAATTCATAATAAAAATATCACTTTATATTCAACTAGCTTTAGCTCCCCTTAAAAAATGGCCTAAAATTCAAATATTGACTATGTAACTCAGTGATAATGTAATTTTATATCGGTAAAAATATTGAAAAATCAGTCCAGTAGTTATATCTATTCAAAGATAATATAAAACTCCTCCGTTACTCACTGAGTGAACAGCAGACAACGCACAGAAGGCACATAGCTTCCTTGGCGAGTGTAGTGAGTGGAGAACTAAGAGCAGGTTTCCCGAAATTCCTACGGGAACGGTAAAAACAGGTACATCGGATGAGTCGGGGCAAGAGCCCGTCCATTATAAACAAACAAACAATCAAATTTTTCCTCTTTGATCAAAGTGTTGATGAAATTTAACCTTAAACACCATAATAACTGAATACATCTGCTATTTTAAACTCAGAAACAATTGCGCTTTAATTAAGTACATTTTCTATTTAGAAACGTTTGTAATTAAGAAGCTTTGCTACTGCAAATTCTAACATTATCAAAAGAACCGTAATGGCTCTGTGTATGGGGTTTATGAATGCTGTGACTCAGACTTAAAAGGTCGTTATATTAGTTCGTGCTTTGTTAAAAATGATTAAAAGGGACCTAAACATACCTACTTACTACAGAAAAAAAATAACAGCAAAGTGCATGATGGGATCTTAATTCAACAATCTTCTAACATTATATTTATAGGACTATATAATTTCAGTTTTCGCCATCTGAAACTCAAATTATTCGCTCAGCAACTCACGTAAATAGAATCAAAACCAACAACGAAACGTATAATCGCGTGCAAACTCATCCTCAGACATTTCGTTAAAAGAGCCGAATTAAATTAACTCTTCTAATGAGCAGTATATTTCATTGAAATTGCGTTCGTCAGCTTACATTTATCTCAGTTCAAGGAAGCCTGCGTAAAGACGCCGGGCATTTCTTTCGTTGTGAATGAGCGCAAAATTCCCAGGCGTATGCTCGTTTTGCTCGTAATTTTTCATTGAGCCTGAGAGTCGGCGGTAGAGCCTCCAATTAAGTTTCTCTTTACCGTTTGCCCCCGGAAAAGGGAAAGAAAAATGAACAACAGAGGCGAGGCGAGGGACAGGACTGCGTCCGCTCAATATATGATGTCAAATAGGTAACCTTTTACTGTTACTGTTACGAGTAACTAACGCTTTTGTTTCAATTTCGTTTCCGTCTGTACTGTAGTCTTATAACACCGTGTGGGCTGTAGTCTTACAACACCGTTCTAACTAATAAACTGTTTTGTGTCATTCATTGTTAGCGATGTCCATTTTGCAAGTTTAGTACGAGTAAGTAACAGAAATTACCTTTAAAATAGTACCTAGTGAAGTTAAGTCTTAAGAATAAGTTAACGTGTCACAACTAATTTATTTTATTTATTTATTATATAATCTTCAATGCAAAAATTTACATTAGGTGGACTTAATGCTAAGAGCATTCTCTACCAGTCAACCATCGGATGAGACAGAAATGATTTTGGCGGTGCAAAATGTTCATTTAGAATGAGAAATTAATACAAAGATCCTATAAATTCTTAAAAACGACAGATACAACCTAATCAATATAATACATACAAATACATAACATAAATAAATATATTCTTACATAATATATAACATACTCACTATTAAGGGAAAAGAATAAAATAAAATAGATGATGAACAGTGGAAACTAATGATTTCAAGAAATGCATTACTGAAATTGATATCGTAGTAATATGATATTGCTTAAACGATTATGCATTGGGCATTGTGAAAACTAGCTAAAACTAGCTCATCCGTGCGCCAATGTCAAAGTTTGTTAATTAACATTATACTTAGGCGTTGATTGCTACAAAGACTAAACTCGTTCGTTACTGCAATGTTCGTCTTGGGTGAGAATTGAACTCATGACCTGCGGATTAGTCAGCTGGGTCACTGCCAAGCCAACGAGCCATCCAGTACATGAAACTTAATAAAAGCAAAATATTCCAAAATGCTTCCTCGAAAATATTTGTAAACCAGCTTGTTTTCCTTCCGCCATCTGCATTCTTCGCAACGAGAGCTAGCAAAAGGTAATAGGGATTTCGTATTTTCTACACAAGAGTGCGCATAAAGTTTTGGAATGCTCCTAATTGGTTAACCAGCTGGACTTGGGATTACAGCGGATGTTCATTATTGCACTTTCGGGCTTCCTTTGGAGGCCGGTGCATTATTCACGTGTCTGCGATTAGCATGCCTGCATTCAGATTCATTCATTTGCTTTAGACATGGCATTAAAAGTGAGATATAACTTTGAATGGAGCACAAGTACTTTTTGCTTGTTTGCATGAAAATTTTATTAAAATGCAATAGTAATTTTATCGTAACAATTCACACGGTAAAAATGATAACTTTGTCCTATAAATAGTACAACTTCCATCATACTTACCCATACTACATGTATGAGTATGAATAAGTATTAGTAAATTGACGAAATAACTATTATTCAGCCATTCTGCATAATTTAAAATTTACGTACCTGTAAGATCTGCAACGCGCGAATGATGCCTCTGGTGTTACGGCTCGCTTACACCTGAACCGTTAACAGGCGAACTATGGTCGGCCGATAACTGATTAGGTGTACGCGAGCCGTTACATTTTCATAGGTTGCTGTAACTGACCATCAGTACGTCTACCACGAGTTGCCACTTAAAATTTACATTATCGTTCGCGTAAAAAAATGTATTGGGATTTGACGTTGACACGTCATGTCATGTCAAATCCCAATACAATTTTTTACGCGAACGATAACGTAAATTTAAAGTGGCAACTCGTGGTAGACGTACACCTTTAATCCACGTTCGTAACTGACCTTTGGTAACCAGATACGAACATGGATTTTTTTTTCTTATGCTTGCCACAGACGATGTATAAAGGAACATTTGTGTTTCTGTTTTTGGTTGTAAGTATCCATTTATATCTATTTATATATCATATCCAGTCTCTGATCAAAAGTTCAAGTTCCGCTCAGTTTGGGACCCCTTACTAAGCAGAGCTTGTTTTACTTATTCTGAAAGGGGGCTATTCCGTAAAATTGACTATATGCATTACCAAGTAAATCAAATGAACTGTTATGAATTGAGACAACAAAATAAGTAAAAAATGACAATGTGTGTTAAAGTTCGAATTTGTTCAGAATATCTACGGGCTTGTGTGAAGTTATTTGTATTATTTAATTTCATTACCAGGATTACGTTTGCAGGTTTCGAAGGCTTAAGCTGGATTTAGACCACTTAACGTTGTTCGTCGCAGTATGTACCTGTTATTTTTAGCCTAGAGTAGGACAGCTGCATTTCTAATGTTCACGGATTGCTAGTTCCCAACTAGTTTCTAAACTAGGATATCCTGTGGGACTATCACTCTAGTGTCAACTCAAATATAGACAGTCTATCCTAATGAGCGTTTTCACATTATTTTGTGGAAACGATCGATAGGATATGAGTATCTGACAGAGATTGCCAAAATCTGACAGTGTGGTATTAATTTTATTTTCGATTATTAATTTTAACGCCGAGTGCAGCTTGTTCACAATTAATTCGGCAATCACTGTCTGATACGATTATCGTATCGATCGTTTCCACAAAATGATGTGAAAACGCTCTTAGACATACTTATTTTGGGTAATATTACATTCGAATGAAAGAAAGTTTTATGTTTTGAATGAATTATAAACAGGAATGAATCTGATAGCTAATATCATTAATCGTTTTTTATACCGTGAAAAAACAGAAACGTGTACCTAACACGTTGTAAGTTTCTGTTTGCATTAAAGTATAGTGTAATATTCCTGTACTATTTTTTTAACCAGGGCATCTTGTCATGGGTACCAAAAAATTGTCCGCCGATGACGGTCCGGCCAAATTGAGAGACTAAGTAAGTGTATCATCATCATATCGTATTTATGTAGTAGGTAGTTTTAATATCATAACTGCTTCCAATACCAGTAGTACCAGTACCTATGCTACCGTATAATGTGAAGAGTTCAGCTTAATTTTAGAATGTATTTAGGTAACCGTTCATTTGAGTTTCTGCACTGATAGCTCTTATTTATCCCTTTAATTATTCATCTCCTATAAATGTAGAGGGTTTATCAATTTAATTAATGACGAAACGTTCGCAACAGTGTCAACATTCCTAAGAGCCAGAGCTCTACGTCATGAAATCAAATTACGGTGATGGAATTATCCAATTCGTGTACATTAAAACTACTCTTATTCAACCGTGAGTCATGCATACCCTCATAATTAAAATAATGTAAACGTACCAGTTAGTATTAATTAAACAACTGCATTTATAATTGGTTTTAATATGGGCCTTACTTTGTCGATAGATGATTGCTACTACATAATGTCTTCAATAGTTTTGTTTCTCGTTCGGTAACGTCGTGGCATCGGGCATAACCAGGGTATACAGAAAAGAGACAGCTACATATACGAGTAAATTGCTGTAACAGGTACAGTCCTTGCGTGGGTGTTAATATTGAAACATGTATTTTGAAATACTACTGTATTCAAATCAGTCTCTCGTTCATTCAGTCTCTGCCGCCCATGATACGAGTCATTCAGCCTCTGCTCAGTTTGCGGTAGATATAGTCGGTGTAAGGTATTTAAGATATTTTTGATTCGTATATCTAGAAGTAAACCAAACAGAAAAAATGAAAAAAAACAGAGGACTACTCGTTGATTATTGTTTATTCCTCATTTCTCGTTTATATTTATTTATTTACAACAAATTTATCACAATTTCACAGTCATTACATACGAGTTATATTTACAAAAATTACAAATTATTGTTTTGCTAAATTACCTAAGTTCCTATACACAACTCTCTGGCCCTGGTATCTCTTCTGCTATGAGGTGTTCTCTCCTACTTAACGTCATAGTTTCGGTAACTGATGGTTTACTGGCTTGTGCTGCTCTCGGCGGTGACAGTAACTGCAAAAAAAAAATTCAAACCATTGGACATACTTCTAGGAAAGGCACATTTTCTGCTTAGCCCATAACATTTGATAAAAACGATTTCGTTTATCCATTTATTGCTATTTAACAACAAATGAACGTTCATTGACTTAGACCTAGCAAAGAAATTTAATTCAAATTCTTAAATTTCCACCATAAAGATCCTAAAGCCTAATTTTAGGAGATTGTGGTTGGCCTCCAGTCGACTAGTCTTTGATCACAAAGACACGCATTTTCGAAAAAATGAAACGCACTTCGTGCTAGAGTGAAGTAACGCCCTCGACTGTGCCCTCGAATCTTGCTACGACATACTCTTTACTACGAACTCAGTGCTGGCTATCGCCACACTCACATCTTGCTACGAAACTGTGCTACGATGTTACTTCAAGCAGTGCTACGGCTTAATACTACGAAAAATTGACAAGTTTGTAGGACTTCACTTTAAATAAATAAATAAATATCTGAGACAATTCACACCAAGATCATCTGACCCCAAACTAAGCAGAGCTTGTAATATGGGCGTCAGAGACTGATAAACATACTTAAATATTTCTAAATGCATACTTAAATAGATAATAACACCCAGACACACAACAAATACAAATGTTCGTCACACAAATATTTGTCATGGGTGGGGATCGAACACACGACCTCTGGCGCTAAAGGCAGGAACGCTACCATTGCGCCAACAGGCCAGTCATAACTTTCCTTAGTTAGTCAGTATCGTACAGTAGGCTAGGATTTCATTTTATCGCTGTACAGTCACAACTATGTACTTTGTAATTTTATATTATTCACACATTATTTCTCTGAAGGCGTAAACAATTAACAATATAAAATCACAAGTAACGTATATATTAGACTAGATTTTACATTGTTTTATTTTCATTTTGTGTTTTGAAACATTGTAACATAATACATTGTATATCACCAAAACTACAAAACTGCTTGGACATTAATCATTGTGAATGGAAGGTGTAATTTCTAAACCCAACTTTGGACTCGCTATGAAAATATGAGTTCAGTTACACAAATTACACGTTAGCGTACACGTCATCGCTTTGCAAAATACACAAAGACCTCACTAGATTTTCGGAGAAATACAAAGTATTTTTAATTACAGTTCAACGTGCGTTCACATTTCACAATGGCTTTAAATATAGCGCAGTATATTTTAATTAATTTAATATTCAAATTGTCTGTCAACCCGATTGAAGTAGAATGGATAAGTTATGTTAAGGTTTCAAAACATGAGTGATACGTACTCATAGTGTGTGAAATATCACTCTTAAAAAAAAATTTACTGTAAGGTTAACGAATGATTTTTTAACGTCGGGAAAATCTTAAAGCATGGCTAGTAATTAGTCAAAAGTATCTAAGTGTTGAATCATGAGAATCTATTTTAGGTATTGCAAGAAGAAGTGGTAGTGGTCAAAGCCAGTGCGCAGTGATAGCCTCTGTGGCAGTTGACTAAATTGATGAAAACAAAAACAATGTGAGCTACAACCAGGATGACGATCGATTTGAACGTAAATAAATTAGTTTTGTCAAAAATGAATACAATACAATACAAATACAAATTCTTTATTCAGTATCAAGTTTTTACATATCTCAATTTCGATTGAGGCTTTCTTTTAAGTAATAAAATACTTGTGTTAGAAAAACCCCGCTCTCCATACAGATTTAATACATGAGTGATACCTATTATTATAGTATATTTTCAGTCTATAAATTATTGGTTATGTAAAAGTAATAAGTATAAAACGAACAATAATATTACACAGTATATTCAAAGAGATGTAGTACATGAGAAGGTAAATGTACCAAATATGGTAGTGATTCGGCACTTACGTTGTTAGGTGCACCGTCGTATGAGCAACGACTCGCGGTAGCCACACTGTCGCGTTTTCGCTTTTCACCAAGTGAAGGGCGAAAAAACGACGTGCGGGGAAAGGTTGACTTCCGACTGCTGTGCTCCGTATATTAATTAATAAATGATCCAGATAACACACCAATTGTCATGGTCTTGAAGTTAGGATCAATATAATTATGTTGTCAGGTACTAGACAAGAATTCAAGCCAGGGGCGTCCCTCAGTAAGCCCAGACCCACGCTTATTTAGAAAAAAAATCTTAAAATACTAAAAAAACTGTTTTCAAAATAAAGGAAGAAGAAACCCTAGGCGACGACTGCCTGGGGCGTAACGCCAAGAGGTTACTGACCTTCATTATTTTCAACAATTAATCCTCAGTCGCTTGCTTTGATCTAACACGATCATTATCTTAACGACCGTGATTGATCTATCGGTTGCCTACGTTATCGACTGACGTTGTAAGGATATTTATTCTACATGGCAGTTTGAAAAGTCTACAAACCCAACTTGAGTGCGGATCTAAACCACAAAATAAAGAGTTTACAGAAGGACCGCTGACGCCTTATACTTAAACTTGCCTGACCGCCTAGGGTTACTACTAAATATGTATTGAATTTTTAGGAGAAAGTAGGTACCTACTTGACAAAAGCCGCCAAAAGCAAAATTCATCATGTGAAAAAATGTACCAAGTTCGACAAAAACTAAAACACTCGCGACAGTGCGACTCGCCGCGTGATCGATTTCGGTATCGCCTGATAACTCACTTTGTCTGTGTGCGTGATCAAAATGGCGGTTTGTTCTAAGCGGAATATCTGTCCGGGACGCCGCGGCGCCGCATGCATAATTTGTGTCTCGCTCGACTGCATCGCCATCAACGCGCGTCTACGGCGCGCCTAAAAAAGGCAGTGTGCACAGGCTTTAAGACTAAATTTATGGCCTGGAAGCATAGGTCACTATCGTGGATCACACTCACACTGCTAACCTCAAGTGGAAATTGGCTGTTTGTATGTATGTGAGTGAGTGGGTTCTGATTCTAATGAACAACGGCTGCGTTGGAAGTCTAGAAGTGGCGAGTCGGTATGATAGACCACAATATACAATAAATATCTCTGGGTTTGCGTCATTAATCATTAACGTACTATAAATAGTAGTAAAATGATTATTGGACCTCTAATAACTAGCGGCATACACTTTTTAAGAGCGTAATACATTACAAGGCATTTTTTTATAAGCACTCGTAATTCCTGTTTTGTTAATTTTTAGGACTATAATATAAATATTTAATAAATTTTCAACTAATTTTATATACCCTTATTCAAAACAGGGAAACATAATGTTTCATAATTTTACCCTGCGGCCCTCAAAAATATATTTTGGTGTGTAGCTACAGAACATGATATGCCACATGAATCACTAAACCATCACTATTTTAAACTGAATTTCAAAATAGGTTTTGTAATGTTACAGCTATGCATCGCCCACGCTATAGATAATGGAATTATAATGGCCCTAATCCTCATTTGTACCTACTGAGTTTAATTCCCTTAAAATATAACGAGGTTAGCATTTGATTCTGATATTATCTATAAAATATTTACAACATTAATAACAAGCTGAATAAAGCTGAAGCCTGCATTGTTTATCAGTTTGTTTGTTTGTGGCCTGAATAAGAACCACTTCCACTTAACCTTGACCTACGGAGTTGAACTGAAACATACTGGAGCAGTTTGTATACCGGTACATTTTAGTGAGTAACTCTTTAATTTTGAATTCCAGAGACATGAAATTTTGTACCCACAAAAGCTTGTTTTAATTTATTTACCAGCGTTCTGGGATCCTTGCCCCAGAGCCCCTTCCACTCTGAAGGGAATATATTTATAGTTAGATTTCTTATTTTTATTTCAGTTAGTTTTCTTTTTTTATTATTGTTGTTAATTTCCTTTAAGCCTGTGGTGTTATATTTTTAATGAAGTTTATATTTATTTAGTTATTTTTAAGATGCTGACTAAGTATATCATTATCATCTTGTGACCTAATCTTACAACATTTATTCTGATGTAGGGACGGAATACTAATGCTATAAAGGTAATGTATGAAACTATGCTTTGCTATAACGAAAAAACTCTTTTGGTACTGCGCAAGTATATGAAACAACCAAAGCATAAAAATAAATAAGTCATAAAGTGACATTGATAGGTTTCCTTTTAATTACGGCTACCCATTGTTATATTTCCAGTAAATCATTTTTGATTTTATTTAAAGCGAACTTCATTTAATTGTGAAATCAAAACTTTGAAGTTTTCATTTTCGTTCCGCTTTTCCTTAGATTGCCCTCCACCGAGTTTTTCTATAATTCACTGACCCATTTTATAACAACATTTTTTTGCAAGCCTATCAAAAGTAAGTAGGTAAGTACCTATTTATTTGTAGCAATGTCCATCGGCATTCCCAAAACTGAATTTTCTAGTCAAAGCCAGCTACGACCTTCATTGAGCATCATACAAATAAGAAGTCACCCTGGTAGTATGTAGCCATGATATGAGCATTACAAAAATTCCAAAAGTTCACTTACGTCCCTCTGATCGTTTCGCGGCATCTGATCGCTTGCGTATCTTTTAATTTTTTTTGTCATCTCCTACAAAACTACAGTTCGCTAGAGGGCCTAGCCAAGGCCTAAACGCTAAAAGTTAAGTTTGTACATGTTAAGTCAGGCGTTTCAGGCGTTTATCTTTTTACACGATTGGCGTAGTGCGCTATAGCGCGGTTTCTAGCCTTGACTAACGTGTTGTCCCGGGTTTGTTTCCCGGTCATATAAATATTTCGAAACCATGACAATTTGGTGTCTTATCGGGTGCATATAGTTTTTGATAGCTGCTGCATTCAAAAAGTACCTTAACCTAAAATCAGGGAATAAAAACTTACCAAAATATACTGAGATGAGAGAATGCGAAAAAAAAGGTTCAAAAGTTCACTTACGTTCCTCTGCTCGCTGTGCGTGTGCGGCCCGCGATCGCTCGCGCGCCACTCCTCCCGAACGAGTGGCCCATTTTTGACAGCCTCCGAGCCCTTCACAGGAGGACCCCCATCTAGAACGTAGCGAATTGCCGCTCAATTTTAGAATGGCTGTGTGGATTTCTGTTCGTTATCACGTATGCGTTGAAATATTTGAGCGTAATTCGCGTGGCTGTGTGAGTTAACACAATTTGATGAATCGGCTTTGATGTTTTTGGAGGTTCAATCCTTACGTGGTTTAAATAAATGTATTAAATATACGTAATTACTTTTAACTGCTAGATACATTGTTTTATTAGAAGTTGCGCTGTCCAATTATTTCATAAATTTTGGTGTGGTGTGCAAAATGCCACGCAAAGTTTCTTTGTACCTTCTTCGTAAGCTTACAAATTGTCACACTAATATTGAAATATAACTTTTGAACTTACTAAAATAGCAATGGCTACCAATTAAAAGATCTTCAGATAACTCGTTATCTCTTTTGGTATAGCCTATCTTCGTATTTCGAATTGTTAACCAAAGCACAGCCAGCACCCTCCAAATACATGCAGTCCTATCACATGTTGATAGAAATGAAAGGGATAGCTTTACATGTAAGGGCTGCTCACCTTTGATTATCGTTTCACAATTTGAGTGATAAATTCGATACTCTTTAAGCCTGGTTAAATACTATTATCAACGTTGATTACTCGACATTAGCTACTTGTTTTGTTCATCTAACCCTAAATAGAAAAGATTTACTGATGTGTCTAGATGTATTTTGAATATTGCCTTACCTGGCGGTGGATTGAGTATATCAGGCTGCGCTTGCTTCGGCGGCTTAAGAGTGTACGCAACCACATACTGGCCGTCGCCAGCGTTGATCTGCAGCTCCGATGACTGCTGTTTTGAAGGGGCTCGGCTCCTACAGAATGATTCAAAGATAATAACAGAAAACAACATCTTGGTCTGGGTATCAGCTGGGGCTCGATCCGATGAAATCGCATTGAATGCCACCGTTCCCTTGTTCAAGTAATTAAATTAGATGTCCAAATATATTGGTTCTGACGCAAATACGAACCGATGTGTAGTAGAAATAGTTTTGCTATGGTGGTCCGAATATACAACATACTGCCAACAGAGATTTTAAATTTGCCAGCAAGTCAATTTAATAGCCACTTATTTAAATTTTTAATTGACAAATGCTTTTACTCTGTTTCTGAATACCTAAATAGCTGAATTTCAATGAAGCCTTATTATGAATGTTATTATATGATTGATATTTAATTATCGTGTTATTTTAGTTTAATATATTGTTGTAATTGTTATTACCGTCATTCGAAAATGTATATTTTAATATTTGTGAAAAATTTGTAAGCCAGAAATGGAAGATGTGTTGTACTTTAATCTTTACTTTGTCACCTTTATATCACCCACATTTGAAAAAATAAATGATTGATTGATTGACCGTGGTCTTGACGGTTTGTCCATACTAAAACTGTCAAAATCAATCCATTTAATTACGATTCCATTAAGATTTAAATAGCAGAACCTGGGCCCAGTTGAGTTACCGAGACCCTTACAGACCTGGTAACTTCTTCTGGTGTATTTTACGTTGCAAACCAATTAGATTATTTCTTCCAAATATTAATTGAATTTTACTTTATTTAGATAAAACTAGCTTTAACAATATTTCATTAATGTCATTTAGCAATTTATCATCTATAAATACAGTTTTACTTGGTTTGTTTACCAGACCAAAAATGAAACAACTTGGACTAACACCTAGAATATATTAAAAATATTAGAAATCACAATGCTATATAACAACAATAATTATTTATAACAATCAGTGCTTATCAATAATTGCTGTTTTGGTAATACAAGTTACGTTTATTTTGCTGGCTACACTCATGTCACACTCCTATTCTGAAGATTTTCGATAGTCAATATAATTACGCAAAGCCAAACAAAAAATAAAATATATACTAGTAAATAAATTCGTCTGAAAAACTCTTCATTCAAATATTTTCTAAATTGCAAGCTTAATAAATTGTTGCTTATTGCTGAAGGTTACTAGTTTAGTCGTCAAAGTAAATAATCTTAGATAGTAAAAGTAAAATATTTGTGTGAAAAAAAAATAAAAACCTAATAGCATTTTCTTATGCTCACATGACAAAGATAAAGGAATATACTTTTTTAATTAAAAAAAAAGAACTCTTACCTCTTTTTCCTAATAAAAAATGCTGTGAATATTGCTGCACACGCACATACTGATACTGTCAGTATGATGGACCAGAACACAGCCTTCGACACTCCAGCCATCATGTGGATGCCTCCATCTGTGAGAAGAGAAAACTCATAAAATTTTCCAGTACTTACCTACGTATATACGTGCGCAGGAAAAATCTGTGGTTCTCAAATTTTGCTAAATAACACTGAATTATTCATGCCAGTATTATAGTTCAGTCAAGGAATGACTCAAAATAGACTGCGTAAGCGGGAACCTAAGGGCTTTCTTCAGAAACTTATTCAGGGTTCTTAGGTAGAAAACATACTAAAAGTCCTGACGTCTAGGAGGCGAGGCAGAGGGGAGGGGAGGAGTTCAAAGGCCTCAATTTCAGTTTTTCGCCCTTATTTCAACAATGGTTAGTACGACGCAAAAAATGTTTCAACAAAATATAATGAAAGCTTATAAAATTCTCTACATGATCTTCAAAGTAAAGTTGCCTATGTCTAAATAATTTTGAAGTTTACGTCTTGAGAATCAATAAAAACTAAACCTTTAACCTATTTTATTTTGTCTTTCTGCACGCATAAACACGGTTAAAATAAAAAAAAACCCAATACGATATTTCAAAAATGTCTTAAAAGTATTGTAGAGTTACAATACTTATGAAATACCTGGCTTTATGAAAGAGCAAAAAAGTTGTTAGTGTTTTATCCTTTTGAAATCACATTGTCCACCACAATATCTTGTAGAAATGGATGGTACGTACACATAGAGACTAATATTCCTCAGGATGGTCCCGGCAGCTAGCAAGTTACACTGGCAGCCATGTTTGTAGATGCAAAATCTTATGCAACAGCAGATCTTTCGTCTGCATGAACTACAAGTGTACGGGACAATGCGTTCAGCGACAGACTAACTCCTAGAAGGCACTTGTATTAGGGTCGGCAAGTAACGATATCGTTGTTGCCAGTAACAATTGCAATATAAAATGGAATACACTTTGACATCATCATTATCAGTTGCAGTCAAAAGAGGTCCATAGGCCGTTTCCATAAATGTCCAAATAGACCGCTTGCATGTAATCATAATGATCATATATCCAAGTACATTAGCATCGTCTTAAGAAGAGACTAACCTGATTTTATACTAAATATTTAGGTATGCGTTGGACTGGAGTAAATCTTTTGGTCTTTGGTTAACCCTACTAAAACACAACCTTTAGTTGTAGGTACCTCATGATGGTTTTCTAGAATTGACTGAAAAACTTTGCCACAAATAGTTTTTGAGGGAGTCCGTATACCTTACAGTAACGTGGTAAAGAATCTGGGGATATTCATTGATAGCTCACTTGATTGGGGTAAAAAAATTGGCGAGGTTAGCAGAAAGGTGTTTGCTTCTGCAGGTGCACTTAGCAGACTACGTAATTTTTTGCCCATACCCACCAAGGTTTCTCTAGCCCAAGCCCTTTTCCTGCCGATTCTCGATTATGCCGACTGCTGTTATCTCGATGTTACTAAAAATTTTCTTAATAAACTGGAACGTCTTCAGAATTTCTGCATTCGCATCATCTTTGGCCTACGCAAGTATGATCATGTATCTGAATTCCGCGCCCAATTAAAATGGCTTCCAGTTCGCCGCCGACGAGATCTTCATATTCTCTCCTTGCTTTACTCTGTGTTGTTCGATCCCCGGTCACCTCCTTATCTTAAGGAGTTGTTCCAATTTCAGCAGTCTGCCAAGAGTGATAATATGCGGTCAACCCGGAATCTTCTTCTCGCTTTCCGCTCTCATTCCATCCAATCCATTCGCTTCTGGAATTCGCTACCTTTACTTATTAGGCAATCTCAATCCTTACCTATTTTCAAATCCCGACTCAAAGCTTATTTCCTCACACTGTAACTTTTAAATATCACTAGTGCGTGGATAAACCAACCCTGAATAAGTCTTTTTACCGTTTCTTTATAATTTTGTGTATGTTTACATATATTTACTACGTTTATAAGTACTATATGTAATTGCATTCATGAATGCATAAAATAACTTCATGTATGTAAATAATTATCTCACTATCTCACACTACCTTACCTATTTTATCTTTTTAATCTTGTCATTTCCTCTACCTGCAGGTTGTCTGGAAGAGACCGATGAGACCGCCTACATTTTACAATCTAAGATTATGTAATGCTTATGTTAAGTATGATTTGTTGTACAATAAAGTATATTTATCTTATCTTATGCTGTGGAATTCGTACTTTTGAAATGCCTATTTGAGAGGCATATTTTAAAACCTAAAAGAAAAAGATGGAAAACACAATTTTAAAAATGATGGTTCCAAAATGACAAGACGTTTTCTACTATGTCATAACCGAGAATTTACTTGAGAACTATGCAGACAAAATGAGCAAACATTACGTAAAGTACACTTGCCTTCATTCGAGAGACAGTTGAATTATTTAATGTTTCGTCTAGACTAGACAAAAGAGCAACAGATGGTGATGAAACTGGCACCGAACTGATAAGGAATTCAACCTTGAGATAGATGTAAATTTTTTACACAGTTAATTAGGTAGGTACACACCTGTACGTGTACCACGAGTTGCCACATTGTATGACAATGTGGCAACCCCGATACATTTTTTTACGCGAACTACAGTGTAAATTTAAAGTGGCAACTCGTGGTAGACGTACTGGCTTAGAATAATTACATATAGAAACCAAGTCCACGCGACGAAAACAAATATCGGATAAATCTAATTGCAACATCATAAAATACCAAACTATCGGTGCCAGAAACTGATTTTCACATAATCATCGAGAAGCCAGTTTTTTTATTAAAAAGAAACAAAGTAAAAATATACTGATGAATATTTACCAAAAATTTTAGATTGTCCAAATAAATTGTATGTTATCTTTCATGGTAAACAAAATATTTTCCTACTACCTAGATAAAAAAAATATTTTTTTCAAAAGTTTTTAGATTATTGTTTTTTTTTAAATTGGAAAAATAACAAATAATATCAAACCTGTCCTTCTTTCTGGGTCTTGGTAGGCGAGCGCGTGAACCATAATCCTTTCTGAAGCCCCCTTATCGTTTCTCGAGTGCACCGTTATTCGGAGGGAGTTCCCACTGGACCAGAGTACTGCCGCTGGCACTAGAAAGATCGCCACTCCATCTAAACAGGAAAATACAAAAACGTTGTGAAAATTCAGAAGGATTTTCGCCAAATTGTAACAGAAATGAAATGTTATGCAATTATCTAAAGAAAATGCACGGACAACAGACACTGTTGCTTGGCAACTAGAATGCTACGACTCTTTGCCAATTACAAACTTTGCTACAATTTCAATTAAGATTTTTGCTAGTGCTTAACTAGCAATTTGCTACCTACATTTGTTTTTTTAAGAAACTACGAGGAACTTCGAAACCGTGCGCTGGTGACAGCTTGGCAACGTGGTTATCATTTTATTAAATCAAAATTGAAAAGCAAACTTTTTATCTGCTATGTTTTGCATATTAATATACAGAAAACACGTTAAATCGTCAAATATTAGGTAGCCACTACGATATGCCACAGCAAGAAACAGGTTTAGCTAAGTAAATGTTAAGAAACGCGAAAATTTACGGTATTTACTAGCAGTTAAAATTCTACAATGACAAAGTGCAAACCATAGCAGAGAAAAAATATGATGTCTTTGAATTCAACGTAAAACTCACGAATAATCAACTAAATATTCGACGTTGCAAATCCGCTCTTAGTGCAAGATATTTAAGATGATTCAACTAACCTGTCTCATTGGCTGTCACGTTGAACCTTACAATGCCGCTGTCCGAATCGAGAGCCTCGAGAACAACCAGCTGTGGCAGACCACCATCGTAACCAGTTACACAGCGGACTACAAGAGTATCTTCTGTGTCGTCGTGGCTCGAATCCTCAATCCAGTTTGAGGAATTTCCCGCTGTGACCGTACAGTTCCTGGGTGGTGATGGTCGTGCTATTGGGAAAAATGGTGTGTTAGAAATAGCTCCCACCTCGTTCAGCTTGCTGGGCGTACCAGCTATCGAGTTCACTTGAACTACGGTTGTTTCATACGCAATTTTTGTGATTTTTGCTGTGGGTATTAAAATAATCAAATTATTGATGGTATTTTCACTACTCATGTCTAGGATTTGTACAATTTCAGTTCATTTCATTAAAAACCTGGAGCCCTAGCCAAAAGCAACTCGCTACTTTCGTGTCGAAATGTCAAATGTAAAAAATGTACGGAAAACATTAGCACTCGTCTAATCGAGATGACATTACAATTTGATGTCAGTTTTATTAATTTTCTATTTGAAATGTCTAAACGAAAATAGCGTGTTGCTCCAGGCTTGCCCCCCTAGTTTCAATCTTAAAAAAAAGTATCTAAAGCTTAATTTACACCTCTCTTAATTTTTTTAAAACATTGAGATAGAATGTATTATTTGCTAATTAAAATTATTTTAATATTTTGCACTGCATCGTGACCAAAAAACAGTTTCGATAAAAACTCACCTGCTGGAACAATCTGAAATACGCAAGGCTGCTCCTGCCGCCCAACTGAATTCGTGCCCCTGCAGGTCAGAGCGCCGTAGTCCCGCTCACTGGCCGGAGTGTAGCGAAGCTCGCTTACACTTCCATTTACAGTGGCTGGACAAACAATTTTTATTTTATGTTTTTTTTATTCAACAGCTTTTTAATTACAGCCAAGTATTGTTATATAATGACAGTGCTAGAATCGTCCTATTTTCCTACTGACTTTTGAATCTTAGTTCGCCGGATGGGCATTAGATTAACGTCATATAATACATTTTTGAACCGTAAATAACTCATAGCTTTTCATATGCCTAATCAGGAAGATATAGTACAGTACAAAAAAGAGAGCCTTTAACGCTGCTGCCAAGTCCTTCAAAAAGGTACTCAGGAAGACTCGATTCGATCGTGTTAC
Organism: Udea olivalis; assembly: GCA_947369235.1. Classification (NCBI taxonomy): domain Eukaryota; kingdom Metazoa; phylum Arthropoda; class Insecta; order Lepidoptera; family Crambidae; genus Udea; species Udea olivalis. Next base: position 10,318,271 of record OX376360.1, read on the forward strand.
CCGTATTGGAGCCAAACTCGTCTCTCACCCATCGGGTAGCAAGGCTTTCTAGTCCTTGGCTAAAATGGTCGAATCGAACTTTTGCCGCCCAATCGGCAGAGATTGCCGCCACTGATGAAGCTCGACGGATCTCTGGCCCACTCTGCGGAAGAGAAAGCAAATCTTTTTGCTTCTCTATTTGCAAGCCATTCACGTCTCAATTCTGGCGGTAAAACAGCACCTGTGCTACCTCAAAGCGGTTTTCTAATGGCAGAAATCCGTATACGCCAAAAAGAGGTAATGAAAACGCTTCGGACTCTTGACGTGAACAAAGCCAGTGGTCTCGATGGGATTCCTGCAGTGGTTTTGCGGAATTCTGCACCCGAGTTGTCTCCTGTACTAACACGCCTGTACCGCCTCTCTCAAAACGGGACAAGTTTCTAAGTCCTGGAAGCTTGCCAACGTGCAACCTGTGCCCAAAAAAGGTAGTCGAGCTGACCCTGCCAATTATAGACCAATCGCAATCACCTCCATACTTTGCAAAAGTATGGAACGAGTATTAAACAGCGAGCTCCTGGCGTACCTCGAGGACAACAGTTTGCTCAGTGATCGACAGTACGGTTTTCGCCATGAACGATCAACTGGTGATCTTCTTGCGTATGCCACTCACTTGTGGGGCGAAGCCATCGAGAAACACGGCGAAGCACTCGCTGTCTCTCTCGACATCTCGAAGGCATTTGACAGGGTTTGGCACGACAGTCTCAAAAGCAAGCTTCCTTCATACGGAATTCCCACCGCACTATGTGACTGGATATCTGACTTCCTGAGCGAACGGTCAATAAGGGTAGTCATTGATGGCTGCTCTTCTGACTTATTGGCTATAAATGCCGGAGTACCTCAGGGGTCTGTTCTTTCTGCGACACTTTTCCTGCTGCACATTAATGATCTATTGTGCACAGGTATCTTTGGATACGCAGACGACAGCACTGTTACAGAGATATATATGTCCAGTGCCCGCGCCAGTGTCGCTGAGACTGAGTCCCTTAGAGAGGCCATGGTTGAGCGGATGAATTCAACATTACAAGCAGTGTCCGACTGGGGCGAAGCTAACCTTGTTGAGTTCAACGCCAACAAAACCCAGGCTTGTCTGTTATCCAAACGGAGTCCATTCAATCTGACTCCTACTTTCCTGAATGCACCGATACCGATAGCTCTATTGAGTCGAAAGCAAAAACCGCTGCCAAAAAACTTGGTATCCTCTTTAAGGTTCGGCGATACTTCACACCGGAACAGCTGCTCCACTTGTACCAAGCACAAGTTCGGTCGTGTATGGAGTACTGCTGCCATCTGTGGGATGGCTCTGCCAAGTACCAGTTGGATGCAATGAACTCAGTGAACCGAAGGGCTAGGAGACTCATAGGCGACGATGCGCTCGTTGGAACCAAATTTCAGAGTTTGGAGCATCGGCGTAAAGTCGCCTGTCTATCGGTTTTTTATAAGGTGTAATTTGGAGAGTGTGCGCAGGAACTACACAACCTGATACCACCATCTACTTTCTACCACCGGACCACTAGACGCGGGGAGGGCTTCCACCCCCCTGTGGTTGACTTTCCGACAGTCCGTACCCAACGGTTTGCTGCGTCTTTTCTGGTACGCACCGCTTGGGAGTAGAACGCTCTCCCTGCGTCTGTGTTTCCGGATACTTACAACCTTGGTGTCTTCAAGGCCAGAGTGAATAGGCATTTTCTGGGTAAGCGTGTACCACTATCGGCCTCGTCATCGCTTACCATCAGGCGAGACTGAGGCCAAACGCAAACCCATTTTAAATCAAAAAAAAAAAAAAACATTTTCCTCTAAAGAGTAAATTTTTCACTCTACTTAAAGCCTAAGCACTTAAAATTCTACGAGTACCTCACTCAACAAAAAAAATATTTAGGGGAAATTATTATCTGCAGCTTCTGTCACCACGAATGTGAAATGTATTCATGTCAGCATGTACGTAAAAATATACAAGTTTAATTAAAAATTATGATTTTATTCTCAAACTACACATTTCACAAAGAAATTATGCCGATTTGATTCCTACTGTTGATGAAAAGCACTTTTTTTTAGTCGATATTCTACTTTTTTTTAAAGTAGGTTATCTAGATTTTTTAGTATCTCGACTCTGATTAACTTAATTAGCCAAAGCTCTCAGGCAAAGGTTTCGGCCGGAGATTTTAATCTTAACTATAATTGCCAACTGTTTTATCAGGACAAAAGTATCTGTAGGAGCTTTGAGTTAATCTAGAGCCTGAGAGGCCTAGAATCCACAAGATTTCTTGTAGGTCGTAGAGATCCAAAAAGGTTTTGGTTTTTATGAGTCAGTAGGCTATTGGTTTTAGTTTTATTACTTAGTAGACTAGATTTGAACTAATATTCTATTATAACGATAATAAAACCAAGCAGATTTGTGATCTTGAAGCTGGCTTAAAGAATTGCTGAACGGCGTTCCATCCATTTCTTTTAGTCTCATTACTTTTCCGATCTCTATACTGCTCATGCTACTTGTACCTACTTACCTCTGAACATTTTTACACTTCATTTGACTCCAAAATAAGCATAAATTATACTATGGGTTTCAGATATTAAGTGCCTAATTAAATAACTGTTATTATTGCTTAAAAATATGAATAGCCTTTATCCAGGGCTACAACTGATCGAGTCAACAAGCCCATAATTGGTAAATAAAAAAAATCAGGAACAACTTACACCAAGATCATCTGACCCCGAACTAAGCAGAGATTGTACTATGGGTGTTTGAAACAGATAAACAGACTAAAATATTCATAAATACATACTTAAATAGAAAATAATAGGTTGTGAAAAGTACCTTAGCTTATGATTGAACAGCGGCTTGACATGGGTTGCACTAGATCGAACATATAAGATCAAAACTTTCGTCGCTTTTTGGATCAATCCGGCGCATTGTTCCATGCGTGCCTCATAAGATACGCTATACAATTTACAATTCCCTAGTGAAACCACATCTCCTATATTTCATTGAAATATGGGGTAGTGCTTCTAAATTTAAGTTGGCGAACCTACAAATCCCACAAAACAAAATATTAAAAACACTTTTTGACTATCACTATTTGACTACCACCACTAGAATATACCAAAATACCAAATTGATGAACATAAAACAATTATAAATACAATACATGCATACATGCATTCTAGTCAAAATAGTACATTGTTACCCTAGGGGTGAAAGTAACTTATTTAGTCCCGAGACGGGGTTTGGCTCCCGGAACAAAGTGAGGGCGCCAATAGTGCGAGGGACTAAATAAGTCTTTAAGCCGAGGTAAACAGTGTGCTTTTCATTACAAATACAAGGAAAGTAAAAATAAAAACATGAATTAGCTAAAGAAAAAATGAGTAAATTTTATTTTCCACTACCGCTTTAGCCTCTTCCATTATAAAATCAGGCGTTAAATTCATATCAGAATCAGATGAACTCATTTTATAGGTACAAATCTCTGCTATACGTATAAACAAAAGTCTTCAAATCGAAAAAAATAAATAAAGATCGAATTTCCGCTTTCCCGCCTATTTTGTTTGTTTTTTTTCTGTGGCCGGCCAGCTGTTCAGCCATTATTTTTTATTTTCATCATTGGAAAAATGGTAAATATTTTGCCCAAATCTAAATTATTTTAAAGAAATTGTTGAAACTAAATTAGAATAAAGTTATTTAAAATATATATATTCTTTAATCAATACTTAACTTTAAGTTATTTCAATTTTACATCGTGGCTGTATAGAAAGTTGGAACATGGTTCAATAGATATATGAAAAAGAACTAGTTTTTTTTTTAAATAATTTGACAGCTGTCAGTTGAAAGTGATTCTCCCTAGGGATGAAAAGTATTACTTTCATCCCGCTCCTCAGGCAACTTCAGACCTACTTTCAGAGTATGAGTAATGAAAAAAATATTACCGGCTCTCTCCATACTAACCTAACACTTAAGAAAGGCACAACCAAACGGAGCACACGTCGAGCTAGTTTTCGGGTATTGCCGAGAACAAATATGGGAAAAAATGATAAGCTTTGAAGCAAAGAGTATATAAACATGCTTTGAAGGAGCGCAGTTTTATAATAGGTTACCTTCAGTCAGTTATAAAAAATGTTAACTCGTTTAGCACATTTAAAGTCAAACTTAACCAATACCTTGTCGGAAACCATTTGTAGAAAAGTGATTATGAAGTGCGTTGAACGATGTGATAGTGATGCTAAAACGAACGTCAAAATGTTTCTATATATTTCTTGTTCTCATGTAAGTGACTGTTTTTGGCTTTTTTGAGTATGATTATCTTTAAACCTTATAACACTCAGATCCTGACCCACAACAAGCACAAATGTTACTCGCATAAATGTTTGACATGGGTAGGTATCGAATCCACGACCTCCGGTGTTAAGGCAGGATCGCTGCCAATTCACCAACATGCCAGTAAAGAACAGAATTACTTGTTTTTTCATACTGAAAACTTCTTACCGTATCTCGCAGGGGAAACATTGAAGCTCTCGCCACTATTGTTGAACTGCCACAGGAAGTTGACGTCTGAGGGATCGGCGTGCACAGAGCAGCGTACGCGCAGAGCCTCGTCTAGCGCCGCTCCTACCACTTGTGGTGACAACTCTCCGCACACTGGTGCATCTATGACAATTAAGTTCGTATATTCAAAGTTTTAATGAAATGTGTTTCATTGCAAATTAAAAAGTATATGGATATTACGCGCGATCTAGTGTGACGTTGCGGCTTCGCGTCCCGCCGTGTTGATAGAGTATTTTTTTTTTTATATTTGACTTCAATTTTTTGTTAGTGGAATCAATTCTACTCTTGATCCTGAACAAACTAATTTCAGGTTATGCGCTTTTTCATTAACACGTAGTTACCACCATCTAAAAATATTACTGGCCAGGACCACCCGTGTTGTAAAATCAAGCCCAAATTGGTGGTATGAATCACAGATGGCGGGTTAGTACCATACCCGTGCGCAGAACCATCTCCCCTACTGTCGCCTAGGAGCCTTGTTACGTGACGCGATCTGTATTTTTTGGACGCCTAAAAAAGGGTGGAAAAGGAAATAATAATGGAGACTGATTTGACTGTGAAAAGCAATATCCTTTAACACTCTTACTATTGATGTTTATATTTATAATTATTTACTGCATCAATAATTAAGAACTCAACGTAGACCCATCCTAGTGTTTTGTCAAGTCATAAAGACTTCCATCATCCTATGTTCTGCTTGACACTGCAACTTAAATTGAATTACTAGCTTAACAATATTGCAGATTTTCTGAATCAGAATTAGATTAGCACATAACCACACATCCTTCTGTGCTGCACGTTAACTGACAAAAGCTTATACGGCCTTTAGGCCGTGTTCCAAATTACATGTTTGAAAAAATGTCCGAATAAATGACTACACTGACATCTATAAAACACGATTATTTTAGCAGCCAAAGCCGACAATGGCTTTATTATGTGGTGCTAACCTGCTTTCATCCAAACTAAGAGTATAATACTTTTCCCATTAAATGTTTCAAAAACCATATTTTATATAAAATCCAACTTCAATTTAATTCAGTTTCCAGTGCAGTTCGAAAGTTAATACAGAGACGAATTTCCAGCGGGAAGGGAAAGTTTAATAACACATCGTTCCTTTGTTGGGCAAGCGATAAACAAGGTCTACTCCGGATCCACAGGCATACATCTTAACAGACAACGCAAGACGGTACGTTTAAATGAAAATCAAGCGTTTCACTTTTTGACGCTTACTTAAAAAAAGAAAACAGAAAGAATTAAAAATATTGTGATGTCACAATAGGATTCGAATTCTATTTAGTTCATAGAAAGAGGAACTATAAGAGCATTTTATTTCATACTACGTCGTTAACTAGCAAGCACTCAGACCGCCTGATAGTAAGCGGTTACCAACATTAATTATAACTGTCCTTTATTGCAGACTAGAAATAACAATCAAATATAAACAAGAAATGTATAACATTTTATCTGATTCGACATCCGTCAAACTAAACTAAATGAATCAGCATTAAACGACATGCACTCAACGTCCACCACGAGTTACCACTTTAAATATACGTTATCGTTCGCTTAAAAAAATTGTATTGGGATGACACATGAAATTACATGACAATGTCAAAGCCCAATACATTTTTTTACGCGAACGATAATGTAAATTTAAACTGGCAACTCGTGGTAGACGTATTGCACTCATTTTTGACACAACGTACACGTACTCTCGCGTCGTCTCTTCAATTATATATCTGTGTCCGCGTCCATAAATTTAAAGTATCCTCCAACCAGTTTTGCTGTCATAAAGCGATAAATATAAATCAGTAGCCCAATTATTTGGGTTATTTCGTCTTGCTACTCACGTTTTTGGCAATTAGGGGATGGTCAGCAAGAGGAAGCTCTTCGATGAGCCAATATAGTACTGTATAATAAATCTTACGTCGGACGTTGCTTGATTTACACAGGAACGTATAATGAACGTTGATTGTGCGATCCGATTGTGTTTACATGTACGCTGGTACATGACATGATACGGATTACTAATACGCGGTAATAAAGATGAACCAGGAAACTGCCAATATAAATATCCCCTGGACATTATTCCACACAGCGCCATCTAGCCCCAAAGTAAGCTAATTAAAGCTTGTGTTATGGGATACTAGACAACGGATAAACATACTTAAATACATTTTCTTTTTGTAAATACATACTTATTATACATAGGAGACACCCAGACCAGTACAAACAGACATGTTCATGCACACAAATGTTTGTACTGTGCGGGGATCGAACCCGCGACCTCTGGTGTAGTAGCCAACTTCTTAACCATTACACCAAGTCGGTCGTCAATATGGTTTATCAGTAAAGGGTAATTTCCAAAACACAAATAACTTCTAATAGGTATCCCTATTCACCATTTGTTTGGATCTGAAAAAACCTTTCAAGGGTTCATAAATTGAATGTAATAATAAATAGTTGGCAACCAAAAAATTAACGTGACAAGACCAGATTCAATTAAAGCTGAAAATAAAAACGTTTATATTAACCTCTGGTATTTCGTTACGGATACTATACATATTCACTTATATACTGTTATTATTTAAAAAAAAGGCATTTATTGTTCTTTCCTAAAATCCAAATATTCAAAAGAACACAATTAAGGTTTGTCATGGCTGAAAAACAAACCTATTATTTGCGGCTTGGTAGGATAACTACAAACTAATTAAATTAAAATTATTCATAAACAGGTTTACCTTCCGAAAGAAACACGCAATCGTAAACTACCCTCATAGTACCTTGGGTAAAAAATAATTACAACATGTATCCATAACGGTAATCCACCCCGAAACGAGCAACCTATCATTGGGTTTCGTAACGAAATTTATACACGGCCGGGAACTAAAACAAAGCTCCATGAATTAAGTGAAGCCGCGGAACAACAGATTGCCAAGGTTTCCCGGGAGCGGCAATAATATTAGGCAATAATTTCGATGATTTACCGTCGGCGTCGACTCGGTAGCAATTACTATGCGGTCTTTCGGCCAAGGAAGGAAGTCGGGACGTCGATCCGGCAATCATTTGAATACCTATCCGCACACGTAGCTATTTATTGCCCTGTAATTCATGTGCGACATTTTGCTGGGTAGCGGTACGTCATTGTATCCGATGTTTATAGGAGGTTATGCAAATGACACGTCTAATAAATTGCCGGGCGACGTCCGTGCGCGGAGCTGTGTGTCAATCAAACGGAACTACTGCCTTTGTTCTGTTGGTTATACAGTGGTAACTTTTTAATTGATACCTTTGACAGAATTTATAAGGACTGTGTCAACAGAAACAAGTTATTGATTAATATAAATATACTAAGAGTATAATACATCAAGTTTGGCTCACTAATTTTCCTACACAACAACCACGATGACTGCTTAAAGGCACTCTTCGTCGATAAAAATATTTGAATAAGTCAATTTTTTTTTTAATAATATGAACACAGAACAATATCGTGTGCGAGGCATGGAACAGGCATCCTCGTGTGACGGATGAGGTGATTAACAGACCGTAAAGAAGAATTTTTTTTTGGGGCAGAGTCACATTGGGTACACTACACTATATTAGTTAGAAAATTTAAAAAACACAATAATTAACTAAACTGAACTCAATAAAAAAAATTGAACCTTAAGGTCTCAGCACATTATCACAGTGCGGCAACGGCACCGCTCCAACCTGTCATCGCCTTGTATTAAAAACGCGCCGCCGGCCGTCCGCCGTCCGCTTTTACGTATTGACATTGTAAAATATACTATAGTCCTCACTATTCAATGCTCTAATTTGCATGTCAAGTTAATTGTCGGGTTGGAGCGATGCTGTTGGGGTGCCGTGATAATGTGTTGTGACCTTTATACTGGTCTAGGTAACATATTTTAACTTACATTGGACCCTCAACTTGACTATGTCACTCGAAGTCTCTCCCCTAGCGTTGGCGGCTCTGCAGGAATATCCTCCTGCTTCTCTCCTGGTCACCTTCTGAAGGACCAGCGACCTCGTACTCAGGATGATGCCAGATGTCATGTTCTGCGTCACCGGCCTGTCCTAGATTACATTCTTTATTTTATTCAATTTCACAATAGAAAGAAATGTATCAGAAAATATACTAAAGAGCCATTAAAGTTATGGCTCTATTGAGCAAGGTAAGCATTCATTTAAAATACAGATACAACTCATCTTTTTACCAATATTGCATGTATACTTAATCGAATGAACAATTTCAATAATGGAATGAAGCGGTAAGTATTGTATGAAAAATTAATTACGGAAATTGGCGTATTATTTTAACAACCAACTACGTTTACGTTTCAGTGAATAAAGGTAGTATACAAATACCCAATCGAACTAACTGTTCGCATAATATTTATGGACAACATTACCGTCAAAATATACTAATTACAAATATATTATTGAATGGATATTACCTATAATTTTAATGTTGGCTATTTTTAATTGCAATTTTTACCTGGTAATAATTAGACACCGCTTAAACATAAAAACTAAAAGTGTTTGTAACCACTTTAACATAGTGAAAAACAATTTTACAAGACTGTTTTATTAATTATGAATAAGGGAGTTAGAGCTTAAAATATGTAATGTTAACATTTTGAATTGAAATTATACTATAATAGTCACCTAAACCCAATCTCGAAATGAGTTTGAAATGTAAATTTTACACGGTGTGCTTTTCTCGCACATGGTGCTGTGTTTATTTTTGGTTCCAGCCAGTGTTATTACTTACGCTGTGGTACCAGGATATCCGATGCTCCCTAGGGTTGGCGCGCACCGAACACTCGAAGTAGACGTCATCCCCCTCCTTTATATCGTGAGGGTTGAGTGTGCTGCCCAGACTGAGCGTCACGAGGGGGCTGTCTGGGTAACGTAATTAATTATTTAGTTTCTAGAAAAACAGGTGCGTTGGATTTTAGTAACTCATAGAAGAAATAATGGGCCACTTTTATGATGGCAATTGCAGTGCAAAACCTATGTAATGTTAAATTGTGACAACAGAGACATTATGTTCAGTGCTGCTTGTCGTGGATCCTATCATAGCTTATCTTTATATGTTTAAAAACAAAAGTGCCTTCGTCACTCGAGCTTACCAAAGTGATGAGAAATCAACTTTTTGGATTAGCTCATAAGGATTACAACTGAAAAAGTTGCACTTATGCCGTTACAGACTGTACTACGTTCTCACTCACAGACATAAATCTAAGTAGCTAAAGCAATAATAAACCTTGCCACTTATTCGACGCTCATTGTGACGTCACGAAAGAGTTTTAATTAATGGAATCCGCCATTACTCAATCGATTGCAATTTAATTTATAGGAAGATAAACTATACGTGTAAAGCTCCTTAATTTTGATATTTTTTGCAAAACGGTGAGGACTCAAAGAAGCAGTGTCTGAATAAGAGCACTGCACTTCTTTTTGTTGAAGACAGCGAAGTATGAGAACTTGCGTCATTCATTTTAATTTATAGCTATGGCAACCCTTCCGTGTCGTGCGAGTAGAGCGTGCTACGAGTCTCGTCACGAGAACGATGTCTGGATGATATAATTGCGCTTTGAGTTTGAGGAGTGATTATCCTTTTAGATTCTTAAGTGGGACTTACGTCTGAAGTTAACAAGTATACATTTCTGCACTTTTTGTATTTTTTTGTGTTTCATTTGAAAGTAAGGAATATCAGATGGATTTTTGACATCACTATTTAAGTAACAGTTTATTCAGATTTACATATTAATTAAGAGGATACAGAAGCGCCGTTTTCCATACAAACGTAGGCCCCTGTTTCCTCCCTAGATATTGCTAGTAGAGGAATTATTTTTTTACAAGAAATCTATTGCTACTATTTGCATGTCTTTTTTAAAATAAAATGATTAATAAAAGAGATATAAACCTTCAAAAATCGAAAAAATTGGCTGGATTTTCCGCTGTTCAAACATCCAGAAAAATAATTTGACTAGTTTATAGTTTACGAATACCTACTTTTCATTTCTCTCGACCGTACTGTGTCCTCTTAAGATATTTACATTGAAACTAAACTCTTACACTGAATACGAGTACTTTATACATTTTTAGGTCCCTAGACCAAAAGGTATTAAAAAAAATACATTAATAATAATTGACGTGCATAGCTTACAACGAATTTGTAATGGCAAAAACTCTATACTAACATACAACATTAAGCTGCAATTGGTCGTCGATAGCTTTGGTCGGCAGCGACGGGTTGGAAGCGACGCATTTGACTATCGCGCCGTTGTCGCTCGGCGATGGTGTAAACACCAACGTACTGACCGACCACGTCTCGTTGGAATGCTCCGTCACCTAAACACACACAATAACAAAAAAAAATAGGAATCATTTTGGTTGGAAATGCTACGAGTATCAGTTATTTCACTAAAAGCAGTAAGGTATTGTTTTATTAGGTTCCTTTTTAACCTTTTTAACCCATTCACTGCGGAATAAAAAGGACAATTGGAAATCAATTGTAAAAACGCACCGGTACGTGATGTGGCATTGAACCAGATAAGCGGTTAAATATAAAAACTAAGTTGGAATATATGTAGGATATAATGACAAAATCAGCTGTTATTCTCATAAGTATCTTCAAACGTTTTCCAAACAAAAAGTAAAACTTTTTTTCATGTTTATCACTTCTGTCCCAAAATCCGGAGATCCTGAGTCAAAAACTCACAAACCTAAATTTGGCATGCGTGGTGTTTAAGCCAATGCCCACCGATATTGTTACCCCTGAGGTATTGTTACGTGAGGCATTTGCCTCGACGTAGTACAGTAAATCGATTAATTACTGTATTCACCTTACTTGAACTGTCATTTTTATCGTTGTCTTAATAATTATTATGTTTGCAATATCTCAAAGTAATCAAAGAAGAAAAAAACCGGCCAAGTGCGAGTCGGACTCGCGCACCGAGGGTTCCGTACAAACCTGTAGGTATATTTATTTAAAATATTTTAATTAAATGATGTAACTAAAAATTTACGGTTTTCGCAATTTTACTTTATTTGAGCTATAAGACGTTGCTTCGTACCAAATTTCAAGATTCTGAGTTCACGGGAAGTACTGTAGGTTTTGATTCCCTTGCGAGTGTCAAACGGCAGTATCTTTTGATTGCGTTGGCTTAGAAGTATGATTTTTTCACAGCTTCAAGGGACAGTAGACCTGAGTATTTAATATAAATTCCAGCTTCTTGAGAGAAAGGGTCTTGACAGACAGACAGACGGACGGACGGACAACGAAGTGATCCTAAAAGGGTTCCGTTTTTTTATTCGAGGTACGGAACCATTAAAATAATGAAATTGAACAAAAACTAACAGAATAAGGGTGCGTTTCCACCAGAGATGTGCGAGGATGCGTTGCGAGGAATGTGTTCGTTATGAACCAATAGAATCGCGAAGCTAGGTGAATGCTCGCAACGCATCTTCGCACATCTCTGGTCAAACGCACCTTTATAAATGAAAGTCAGTCAGTGTGTTAATGTTAATAAACATTAATGGAAGTATTCAAAGGATGGCGATGTAATTCAGAACTTGACCAGAAGACTCGTGGAGTTCGCTTGAACACTATTACCTACTAATAATTGAATTTCACTCAACATCAAGGGCGTGCACAGAGGGCGGATTTGGAACTAGAGTTTGTAATTATTTTGCTGAATTAATTTTTTTCTTTGTCATGTTCACCACTGTTCTGTTTCACAATTTTATTGTTACAAAAATAAATTGTACATCATAATTTAGTTACTTTTTGGCGTTTTGACGTACGAGTAGGTATATAACGAAGTTAAACATGACAGAAGAAAAAAATACGCTTTTAGTTATTGTAACAAGATAATCTATTTCGTTAAAAAAAATATGTTTCTCACAAAGCAGTAATTACTCCCACTACTGATTTAACGTACCTTTTCCTTATCAAAACTCCTGTTGTCCTTGTACCAAGTGACCAGGGCTGCTGGTCTGCTCCCTTCAGCCACGCAGCGTAGCGATGATGAGGCACCAGCAACAAGCTGCTGAGGCCTGTTTAGCAGAGACACCGACAAAGGCGCCACTGGTAAAATAATAAACACATCAGTTTATCAGAACCAGAATCATTAATAACGACTCACAGTAGGTTTATTTGTATCAAAATGACACATTGTACTTTAATAACGCCTGTTGTAAACCCAAAACAAGTTTAAAGGAGTAACTGCTGTTCTCGCCGGATCTTCTCAGCAACTCGACGCGGTCGTAGAGTCGCATTATGTCTGCATACTGTGTTTTTATATATGCATATTATGATATATTATATTATTATTCGTATTATTAGTATATATTATTAGTATTTATGTAGTATATTTTGCTTTAAATTTGACGATTTAAAAGTACTTACTGTGAAAGTCTATTTGAATCAAGTTATTTGAGTTTGAGTTTGAACATTCCAGTTATTACGTGTTTGTCGAACGAGAGTAGGGGGCAGCTTGCGAAACTCACTGTGGTTTTTATGAATCTTGAATTTGACGTGCTTTTTAATAGTTTTGATCAGTACTTCTACCGTTTCTGCTACGTTAGTTGACTACAGCAACTTGTATGCCATTTTTAGTTCCATTTATGTTCACTAGAGGCGCTGTAGCGAAATCCCATACACAAACGTCAACACTGACGCTCGGGACTGTCATCGGTGTACTAGTAAGGTCATGGTATTGGTACTGGTTTTGACGTCCGAGCAGCAGTGTTCTGCGCTTGCGAGTGTTAACCATATTAGTTTTGGGCAAGTCTTTCCTAGAATTCGTGGGAACGTTTAAATATCATACCATAATGCAATTTGTCAAAAAACATTGTTGGACGATGAAGATTGGTAACTCAGAAATGCTTGGACTGTAAAAGTGCTATTTTGGATTCAGTACGTCAACCACGAGTTGCCACTTTAAATTTTGATTATCGTTTACGTAAAAAAATGCATTGGGATTTGACGTTGTCATGTCATGTCATGTCAAATCCCAATACAAATTTTGACGCGAACGATACCGTAAATTTAAAGTGGCAACTCGTGGAAGACGTACAGAGTTTCTTTGATCTGATTAAATTGATTTTAACTAATTCTATGGTCCTAGGTTTCATAGCCTTTTCGCAAACGTTAAACAACTTTAAATTACAAAATATTTAGTTTTATTCACTGCACGGTAAATGACTAAACAAGTTACAGCCTTTAATTACTAAATACCCGAACCTTTTCTCACGCAACACATCACACACGCTATTTTCAATGGAAAACAAAATTTAATAATACTTATTTACGAGTTGACAGTTAGTATTTTAATAAGACGCTAGCTAGCTAGACTATTTCGATTAAGAAACCATTAAAATCTCAATGAAGCAAGTCAAGACGAATGTATCTTAATTACATGCGAGATTCAGGGTCGTGACTTGCGAGTCACATTCAGTTACGAATGTAGACTATGTAGAGGTATTTAATTTTATCAACTAAAAGAGTCTGATGAAAATCACCGAATGCATTTAAATTACCTTAATTGCATTAGAACCGATTTTAATTATTTGAAAGTACATTATTTTTCATTTAGTATTTATTTATTTCATTCAGAGCATCGTGACAGAGCCCCACAACTGTAGACCATACGACATAACACTGTGAAAATAACTGAAGTACACTAATCTTGCTGTTGCGATATCAGTCAGGAGCCTTATTTTTCTAACAGCATAAGCTGCCGAACTAAGTCTTCCTGCCAGAGCAGAAATATGCGGACCCCACTGTTACTTGGAGTCGAGAGTAATTCCTAGAAATACAGTGGAATTCGCAATCTCTAATGGCTCGTTATTCATGTTTATAATGGTATCGACCTGTCTTACATTGGGCATTTAGTCTTCTTAGCATTAAGCAGTAAATTGTTACTCGTGAACCAATGCAGTACCTTAGAGAGAGTATTATTTACGTCGTCAAGTGCTTTGTTACTTCTATCTACGTTAAAAATCAGAAAAGTGTCATCAGCAAATAATACAATCCCACATAGGTCTTTGACAAAATAAGGCAGGTCATATATATAGATCAAAAACGGCAGAGGACCCAATATTGATCCCTAGGGCACGCCCATACGTCTGGTGGCACCGGCAGAGTTCGTACCATTGATACTCACTTGTTATATTCTATCAGTGAGGTAAGATTCTATAAGGCTAAGTGAAATATTTGAAACACCGTAATGTCTCAGCCTAATCAGTAGGATTTCATGATCTACGCAGTCAAATGCTTTTGACAAATCACAAAAAACTCCTATTGCATCTTGCTTGCCTTCCCACGCATCAAATATGTGTTTGATGAGCGCAACACCTGCAGCGGTTGCATTCCTGTTTTTAGTGAATCCAAATTGATTACTATGTAATAATTTATTCAAAGCAAAGTGAGAGCATAATTGATTTAATATTATCTATTAAAAAAAATACTAATAGCCTAAAATAGAAATAGGTCTATAATTGGATGGGTCACTTTTCTCACCTGACTCATAAAGGGGTATATGACTTTACAAAATTTCATTAAATTAGGTAACTGACCCTTGTCTACACAATTATTAAAAAGTAGCGCTAAACTAGGGGAGATGGTATCTATGACTGATTTAAGTACATCAACAGAAATACCCCATAAATCCTCCGTTTTTTTTTATGTTAAATTCTTAAAACGATGAGGAGATATATGATCAAAGCAAAAACTCATCAACACTTGATTTGAGGAGATAACTAGCTAGCAGTGAACTAGAATTTAGTTTACTGGTAGTAATAAATGATTCAAATGTATTAGCTATATGAACGTCAGACTTAATAACATTATCTTTAATTTTAAGTGAAAAAGAGTTATTGCGTGGTATGTACTTACAAGTTTCTTTGTTTATGATGTTCCAAGTCACTTTGATTTTGTTTTTTGCTTGTTTTATTTTGTCTCGCAAAAACTTGGACTTGGCAACATTGCAAGACTTTTTAAATATCTTAGAGTAAGATTTAACATAATCTACTAGTTTGGGACTATGAAAGTTCGCTTTTAAATCATATAATTCGAATAATTTAATTACGGCTTCTGAGTGTTCCGTTCACCATGACGGCTACAGTCACTTGCCCCGTTTGCGATTAAGTCGTGATGTATGCATGTAAGAAATACTATTACCGAAAAGAAAAATGTCCTAATGTTAAAAAAATATTGTGGGTCAAAGTATTATTCAAAGGTACTTAAATCCTCTTCAAAATCTATACAGCCCAATCGTTCTACTGCAGGGCAAAGGCCTGCCTTCCCAACCTTTATCCCGCGTGATTCAAAGACAGTGTTGGCCAATTATTGCGATCAACCTTGACAAAAACGGATCTTCTCAACACTAATTTTGTTTTAAAGTAATGCTTGCTTAATTTTTGGGCACCTAGGTATTTCATGTGCTTAAAGATATTTTAAAAATGTATTGAGAAATATATAAATAACCATTTACCTAATAGACTATACCGATTGTAGCCATAGTAAATCAATCTCTTCAGAGAGGCACAAACAAGACACAAACAGTTTTTTTTCTTTAATTCCAACGTTTTTATTTGTACGGTCGTTACTGAGAACCTGACCTTGTCAGACTGAATAGGGTTGCGAAAAATGGACGGTAATTTGTTGATATTGTGAAGGGATTCCTAGAATACAAAACCGACGCTTATACTTGTAAGTTAAAAACTTTGACCCAAGAATTTTATTGGATATAGGTATATATTTTCTTTCTTTGGTATCAAGAAGATTGTCTTTTTGCATTTTGTCAATTTGGACTTTTCCTGTTTTCTAATTTGTCAATATAAAACTGCAGTAGTAATATAAAGTCTCAAGTGATTTATAGAAACCCCTCTAAAAGACTACTTGGGCGACTTTATATTAGAAGTCTAAGTATCTTTTTTCAGAGTCTAGTGAGAGCTCCACGAAAAAGTTAAGTACAAAATAATGAATTTTTCAAACTGTGTAGCATATTATTTCTTATATATATTATGTTATATTATATCTTCAGAGTCATTTACCGAAATCTGTTATCCCGACTTTGTGATAAAATTTTGTTCATTTAAAGTCACCTTTTATAACAATGAAATCTGTTTTTTTTATTCGGTACCTGATGCTGTAACTAACAGACACTAATTCTTAAAATTATTTCGTGGTACTCCTAGTAACGTGTTTCTAAAAACACTAAATTGCGTGATACTAAATAAAGAAAACATAAAAATTCAAAAGCGTTAGCTTTGAAATCACATTTTGTACTGATAGGTATGTTTAAGCAAAATAACACCTAAAAGAAGCAGCCTAAATTCAGTTTATACCATCGTTGTTTGCTTTCAACTGTACTGAACCTTGAAAAGGATTGATTAGATTTAAGTCGCTGTCAGCACAATCTCCAAGTGCGTATTTAATTAGCTGTAACTGATTCTATTGAAGGTGGTGCGTCGTTTTAAAATGCTACGAAATGAAAGTTTTAAGCTATCAATCCAGTTGGAGACCTAATTGCTTGACTAGATGAATTTTTGAAGTATTGTTTCCCGCTTGGACTTTTATTTGTATTTTACTGGGAAATATATGATATACATAACTGAGAAAAAGCATTTGCATGAAAATTACTTCAAACCAGGGTATTACTTTCCAATAATCTTATCTGCAATATAATCTCATTAATTCGTGCTCGTTGTGCTCGTGGGTTTTCTAGTTTCGGGTCAAGAGTATATAACAAGTATAAAGTAGATTTATAGTTAATAAAAATGCTAGGTGGTTTAATTTTTTTTTTATATAGTGCCAGTCAAGATGACCTCACTCCACCTGATGGAAAGCAGTCGTGAGGTCCAGATATGAGGATGACAAGCACAATAACGCAAATCAATTACTGAGCTGGCCATACTAATCCTTGAAGGCCTGCCCTGGCACCGGTTAGTGCAGTGCTGATCCCGGAACGCGACCTGACCGAGATAGGTCAGAGTCACTTGGCGGGTTTTACGCAACTGCATGGTGGTAACATCAACCGGCCGACATAATATGTCTCCCACCTGAAGAGCAGATATGGTCTGCTGCAGGGCTCCCTTAGTCGCCTCTTACGAGACCCACAGGAAGGAGATGGGGCGGTGGAAAGTATTATTTTATAGTGCCGCCACCAGCACGGCACAATTAAACCTCATTTTAAATTGTAATTGTAAGAACCAAGCTTTAAAAGCTTTAACAAACTGTGTAGTAGAATAGAACAAAAACAATTCGAGAATAATTCTGTTAGTCCGTGCAAAATTCGTAGACAGTTTTCAAAGCGCAAAATAATAATGTAGAGCCGGAGTTACCAAAAATATGATCAAAATGTTGGATTTTTTGATAAATATTCAACGGACATTGCGCTCTAATCTCAATTTTCGCTCTCTCCTCGATAGAGGTGGAATCGGGGTTTCGCTCAGGGATTAGCCCTCTGGCGACACTCACTTTTAAAATTTAAAGCGAACCGCTGAACGTCACAAAGCAAGGGACCGCTTTCGTTCAAAAATTTAAGTTTTGGTTCGCATATTTCGATATCGCTTGCGACGACCTTTTTCCAGAATGGGGGACTCATTGACTACACTTTTGTTAACATTAGAAGTACAATTTTATTGCTGGTTTTTATTTTTATGTACCCCATGACTATCAATATTTGACAGCACTATTCAGTTCCAGATTAGGTAGGCGTGCAAAGATATCTCAGAGGTTTGTATTAAACAAAAGAATAAAGATACTGCAATGAACTAATACGTCTTGGTTGTTTTCAGTACAAGTATGCATTTAGAAACATTTTGGTACGTTTACCAGTCTCTGGTCAGTAATATTACAAATGCGAAAGTTTGTGTATATGTTTGTTAAACTTTCACGCAAAAACTACTGAACGGATTTAGATGAAACTTTAATATTAGAAACTTAAGTAATACAGCTTCTACATCAATAACATATAGGCTATAATTTATAAAGTTTGGATGTATGCATGTTATGTCACAGAAATGGAGTTCACGTAGGTGAAGCCGCGGGTGGAAAGCTGGTGTTTTATAAACTTACAATTCATTTCCAGCCTGACAATCTTCTCCTGTGGTGGGACCAGTACCGTGTTAGCAGCTCGACACTTGAAGGTGGTATTGAGGTCTTCTCTCTTCAGATGCTGAAGCTCAAGCCGGTTGACCACAACATGAGTGTCGGTCTTCACTCCGATATGCTGGGGTGCTGGTGTGCCATCGATCAGCCAAGTCACCACAGGTTCTGGGCGGCCTGGGAATAAAATAAAAATTGGATTCATAAAATCCTTTAGCATACGCGCTTACACGCGCGCAACATTTCGCCAAACCAAACTCGCGTACACGGGCAGCTTACGAGTATTGCAGCGTGTTCACTCGAACCGAACGGTCGAACGGTAGTCAGCCAGACTGTCAGTATCTACACAAAATAAAGAATTTACAGAAGGACCGCTCGCACCTTTTTCCAAAACTTGCGTGAACCGCCTAGGGTTACTACTATATTCGCTCTGAATTTTTAAAATGAAATAAGTAAGTTATACCAACTTGACAGAACCGGCCAAAATCAAAATTCATCATGTGAAATATTGCACCAAGTTCGACAAAAACAAAAAAAACTCGCGACAGTGCGACTTTCCGACTCACTGAAACTCACTGACTTCGCTTGTAACCACATGTCTCTGTGTGCGTGCGTCAAAAATGGCGTGTTGTTCTAAGCGGGCTATCTATCAGAGCGCCGCGCATGTCTAATTTGTGGTATCTACATGAAAGTATACGAGCTATAAGTGCGTCAACGCTCGTACATGTTACGCGTCTGGCAAGAACGTGCCTATTCGGGCCAACATGTGCTTCCAAAAACAAGCTTAAACGTGCGTATAAAACGCTGGTCTGAAACCCTAATTGTGTATTAGTGCGATGACACGTTTAAGTACTAAACTTCAATCTGTGTTCTGAGATAAGATGGATGCCGCCAAAATGAATCCTCATATTAGTTCAGACTTTTGCATAAAATAAAGTTGGTTTATGGACGTAACATCAAATTACATGTCATGTTTTTTGGCGATCTTCATTCTGGAAGTCGTGACTACTTTTTTTATTCTAAGCCTATTTAAATGCAACTTTACCATTACATTTATTCGATCTAACCTATCGACATGATTCAATCGGCAATATAAATTACCTACACCCTAATTAGGTACCTTCCTCTATTCTCTCCACAAATAAAATAAAGCTAATTGAATATACTGACTCCCCTCAGACAAAATAAGGAAGAAACGGTAAAGATACTCGGAGACGTGACCGCTGTGTTATTTTTCAACGAAATATCGTGGACTTATCCCTTGTGCAAAGGCTATTCAACAACCGAGGAAAAATGGTGCAGAGCGGCGTTGGTAAGAAAATAAATAGGTGAGCTTGAATATTGCTTTATTCAGCTTAAAATAATTTATGAAAAGGAAATTAAATAACAGAACTATTTTATCCTGTAATATTCACTCAGTCGCAAGAATAGTTGTCATGTGTACCAATCAAAATAAGAACATTTGATGGTACTACCACTTCTAATGTAATAAATAAGACTTTTACCATTTATTCTTTGAATATTACAAATAAGCGCAGAGTACCCACGCAAATTGATTTTCTTTAGTAATTCTGCTCGAGGTACATTTCGTTATTAGATACTTAAAATAATTAATGGTCCACGCATTTGTGGCCAGAAGAAATCTGAAAGATAGGTTCTAATTCTCGGTCGCACAAAGTGTGTTTCCTGAGTTTTTACCAGTAGAATCAAGCTCGGGTTTGTAATCGCCAGCCTTCGATCAATAATACAATAGATAACCGGTCAGAGTGTCAAAAGCGGCCGATCAAATAACGTCCCACTTCAAAAGTGGGAACTTATTTCTATTTAGTTCACCTTTGACTGCGCCAACGTGCTGACATGCCACAATGGGTGAGTGTGCCTTCGATCAACAATTGATCGAAGTCGCCGCCCGCATTTTGCAAGCGTGATGGATAAGGGAGAACCCATCAATTCTATCGATATTTTGATATCAATGATAGAGGCGTTTGCCCAGCAGACATAATAATATGTATAAGCTTATCATTTTACTTTATATTAATATTAATAAGAAAAAATCCTTAAAAATTTCATGAAATAATTCACTTGATTTTAGGATGACGTGATAATAATATTGAATATCTATTTGGGCTTAGTTACATAAGGTAAACAAATACCTACTTAATTGTTATGTTTTTGTGTTGAGTTTCTTTCTAAAAATATAATTGTATCTGAATAATATGTATGTGTACCAATGCACTGTAAATATTTTTAATGCGTTATACAGTGTATGAGATAGTATTAAGAAGCCCGCTTACTTAATAGCTATGCCCTTGCAGGGCGTTACATTTACGTTAACTTTATTATTAAGACCTATGCAATTGTAATGTAACTGTGCAATATAAATGAACAATAACCGTAGTTCGTACAAATAAATTCAAAGGACACTGCTACAAAAAAGTCAAAACGATTACTCGCACTCATGTACCTAGGTTTTTTACTTTATTTCTAAAACAGAGTCGATCTCTGCTTTTACCGATGTGTAAAAAAAATGTATATGAAATTCAGGCAAATATACCCAATCGCTAAAAAGCAATCAAAACGTTGTTGAAAAAGTATTAAAGCGCGTACAATTTTAATGAGTTTCCTAGATGCTTCATTTATGTCGACATATTGGCAAGTAATTAGATTTTTTTTTTAAAAGTAACATGAAAATGCAATCATGATATTTGATAACTCAATAATAAAAGGAGTATGTTGTGTTTGTTTTTTTTTTCATATATTTTATATTTGCAGCCATTTTATTAAATTAGCTGTATAGTTAATAGAAGAAGATTGCTGTGCTACCAAAACCTGTTTCCAAGTTCAATGCTTTTAGGAAACTATCTTTGCGGAAATCCAAAACGGGTAAACAGCGCGAATCTGCAAAGTGATCTGACGTGTACAAAATTAAAATTCCCGTACCTGCTATCTGGACTGGCTTTGGCGCCGTTTGACGCTGTGGAAGCCACATAATTAAATATGGGCCTGATAAGGCTAAAGGCTAAATTCCTCCGTCCGCGCCGCTGCATCATCACAATTGTTAGGCACATAGGCAACGATAATCCGGCCCTGCCTGGCTCTCCGCCAGCCCGCCCATACTGCGGACTTTTCAATGAACCCATTCGAATGGAATATCTCTTCCAATGTTTCCATAAAAGAAATCAAGCAATAGAAAAATTGAACTGAATTGTTCGCGATGACGTCACGTTTTGATTCCGATAGCGGAGTGGCTTTTCGCAACTGATGTAACTAGCTAGAGTGTTCAAACTGATGTGGTTTTGTTTTATTACATTATCAGCAGATTTCTCAGCCGTATTCTTAATTTATTGCAATATTATAGTAATTTATGGGCATGGTAACATTTGGAATGGCTACGGTTTTAGAAAGACCCGACACTAGCGTTCTTTGAGCGTCAGCGTAGTGCCGGCGAACCCCCCACACCAGCGTTTTTGGTCGTTGCGTCTTCCCGGCGGCCAAAAACGGTAGTGTGGGGGGCTCGCCCGCACGACGCTGACGCTCAAAGAACGCTTGTGTGGGGTCTTTCTGAAGCTCTTTGGAAATGTATAAAAGAAATACTATGGCACAAAGACATTGCAGAAGGCTTCTCATGGCTCTATATTATTAAAAAAACAAGCTTTCCTTAGCTACATATTTATGACATACAGAATTTTTTCCGACTTACGACACTTGATTCGCAAAATCCCGTTTTAGTTAGCACCTTAAAAAGAATCACGCGCCGCGCTGGCCGCAACTGCTATATCACTGCATTTTAAATAAATAAATAAATAAATAAATATCCCTGGACATTATTCCACACAGCGCCATCTAGCCCCAAAGTAAGCTAATTAAAGCTTGTGTTATGGGATACTAGACAACGGATAAACATACTTAAATACATTTTTTTTTTGTAAATACATACTTATTATACATAGGAGACACCCAGACCAGTACAAACAGACATGTTCATGCACACAAATGTTTGTACTGTGCGGGGATCGAACCCGCGACCTCTGGTGTAGTAGCCAACTTCTTAACCATTACACCAAGTCGGTCGTCAAATCTGTAATATCTTCAAATCTACATGATGTAAAGGGCCATATTGATGTTTATTAAATATGCACAATTTATTTAAAGTACCTAATTGGATAAGGATTAATGCAGTTTTGCTTAAAATCGCTTCGTAAATACACAATTATTTCTCGAAATAAAAATTGGTTATTGTGGGATATCCCTAAGAGATAGATAAGTATATACCATCGCAGACTTTTTGCAGACCTTTTTAAGGTGTACAATACTGTAGTACATTGTTTTGATCTCTCTCGTAGGGTTCAGCTAGCGTTTGCAATGTAAGCCCAAAAAATGTGTTCATTTACGACATCATATTAGAAACTTCTAAAATTATCAGTGTTTCTCTATCATATTATACATAAACCTTTCTCTTGAGTCATTATATCTATTAAAAAGACCCACATCACAATCCGTTGCGTAGTTTTAAAGATCTAAGCATACATAGGGACAGACAGACAGCGGGAAGCGACTCTGTTTTACACTTTATTGTATAGTAATGAAGAAGGAAGAAGTGAATAAGGTGTCCTGCTTATCACTGACTAGGATGTCCAAAGCCTTAAACACTACTCTTTAGAAGGAATAAGAAATAATATTTTTTATATAGGCAAAGAGCTGCTTAGACCACAAGATAACATGAAATGAAGGGAGATTGTGGTCCAGCTACCTAACATAAATGTATTGCTCACATTTTTTATGATTTTATACCTCTTTCATCAGCAGTACAGCTTAAGGGCGCTTTTAATTTAGACGTTTCGTATCGGACCGCTGCGGTGCCGAAGCGGTGCGTTTGTCGTATTGCGCGCGGACGGTCGTCTGTTTTCATACAAAGCGCGTGGTGAGGCAACAGTACGGCGTCGGTACCGCAAACTCTCGACAACACATACCGCATCGGCACCGCAGCGGTCCGACACGAAACGTCTAAATTGAAAGCGCCCTAAAGGTTTTAATTATTAAGTATCGCCTCCGTGGCCGCATGGTTTCAGAAGCTCGGCCCGAAACCCGGAGGTCCCGGGTTCGATTCCCAGGTCGGGCCAAGTGTGTTTTCGGATATTTCGGAACATAGCCCGGGTTTGTGATCACCAACACGCATTTGGCAAGCGTCGTGATTAAACCAATACCCATCGATTGTAGCGATGACTTGATTGCAATGATGGAGGCTTTTGCCCAGCAGTGGGACAGTGTATAAGCTAATAACTAGTACTACTACTATAGTATTTACTTTCAGTAAAAATCAGACTGATATATAATGAAAATACGTGTCTGTTGAAAAGCTGCCAGTTTTTAATTATGGTAATATATCTAAAATTCCAAAGATCACAATACTTTCCCTTTTAAATCTGCTGTAGATACTAATATTGATGTAGCTTTTTTATTGCAAAAATATTGAAATACTATCTGGTCCGGCCTATCTTCATAGGTTTGTAGATTTATTTTAGATTACACCAGATCAGAACTTGCGCTACCGATATCAGATATAGAATATTTATGAATGGTAGCGGGGTCATATTGCAATATGAAACATTTCGAGCAATGACCCGAGCGGCGCACAAAAGGTATCAAATACCATTCAATGGTAGTCGAAGCCTTTGCAAGATGCCAGATTGAATTCAGATATTGTTCAAACAAAAATGAAAATGTATTTCAGCAGCTTTTAACTTTAAAAAATGTGCATTTTCTTTAAATTACATCAGCAATAATAACCTATCTGTTCTAAGATAGATAAGTGACCTATGTTATTAATTATCCTTAGCTGAAAATTAACCTCAACAGCTAACTATGGATTGCTGAAAATGATAATTAGGAATCATCTTCAGAGTTGCGAATTATCCTACCTATCGTCAAATATTAGTACCTCTCCAAAAGTTGAGGGGTTTCTTACTATCTGGCGTTTTGCTTGCCATTGGGGTTGAATAAAAATGCCAGTGTTTTATAACAAAGTTACTTAAAGAAAGATTCTATTTCTAACATTTTTATCTTTTCTCTTTTATTTCTGCGAAGGCAATAAATGTAGCCACTTATCAACAAAGTCTTCTAAAATGTCCCAGTAAATAAAATATGAGGCCACTAAAAATAAGTTCCAACGCACCGCTTTTAAAGCTAGATTTATTTACATTACTAGTACTTACCTATTATTTCATTTTTATTTCGGTTCGCCGACCCTATTCTAAAAAATATTTCAGAAGTAAAATCAAATAAAATTTTCCAGGCGTTATAAACTATAAAATTGCCTTTTATTATACGATCTCATTACTTTTTACGTCCTTTACCACAGAAGAAATTTTCATTTAATGAAAAAAGGGTTACTAACAAACTCTTTTCAGTTTTTGTATTGAGCATTTTTGCGATACGTGCCCTCCATTGGCTTGGATCTTCTGCCTAAATGTAGCGCTAATCTTATGGCGAAGGTGGACCATAGATTATAATTAAAAAACAGGTTATCTATAATGACTTACCTCCACGCACTTCACACACCAGCACCAGAGCTACTCCTTCT
This sequence comes from Udea olivalis, assembly GCA_947369235.1. Lineage (NCBI taxonomy): Eukaryota > Metazoa > Arthropoda > Insecta > Lepidoptera > Crambidae > Udea > Udea olivalis. The sequence goes on from OX376360.1 coordinate 10,343,549, forward strand.
TCTAAAGGGCCGACTACACCTGACACATCAGCTCCAGATTTGTCGTATAGCAGCATTTGATGTGGAGGCACTGGAAATTAAATAATGATTTAGCTTTTGTCATCAAAAATTGGTATTGATAATGCATGTGCGGTCTGCCGTTTCTGCAATTATACTAACATGTGCAGTACTGTTATTTATTTATATTTATTTATTTATTTATTTTATAACGGCTAAAAGAAAAAAAAAACTTTTATTGGTACGTAAATAACTAAATAGAGACATAATTTCCCTCACATGTAGAAACAACGCCATCTTTCCCTTTAACATGAACTAAATAAATTACAAATACAAATATATTTATTGTGAAATGTAGGTACATAGGTTGGTGTTAGGTTCAAAGGTCTCACTACATTCCCACCTTTTACAAGGTATACAATAATTAAGAAATGAAGATTTAGGTAAAATTCAAATTACAATACAAATTACAGAATGAAAACAAAAAAAAAATGTCTATGTCAAATTTTATGAAATTAAATGAAATGAAATGAGATGTCATGGCAAAACAAAGAATTGAATAATTAGGTAATTAAGGAATAATTAAAGACAAATTATAAGTCATATAGACAAGACACCCATCCCATGTCCAAACATAATAATTAGAAGGACGCTCAGTGAAGAAAAACAACTTAAACATGTTTTGATTTTATCTTCTTTCAGTCTTTATATCAACATTGCATAGGTTAGTTAGGTTAGCTTTATTCTTGTTCTTATACCTATTGCGTATACCCATACAGTTATTATACTTAACTGCATACGAACAAAAAAATACTAATTCGGAGTAAATGCTCAAGTAGTGGTTTTTAATGTAGTTCATAAGTCATAAAAAAATTAAATTCCAACAATTTCCTGGCCTGTGTTTTACTGCTACTTGATTCAGAAATTGCTTTTTAAACTAATAACGCTGTTTCAACTCAGAAAATAAAATAAGGTTTAAACTACCGCAGAGTTATTCAAAGGAATTACCCTATTCAGGGCGACGAAAGACGTAGGCGAGGGAGATGAGGGAAGTAAATTTCTTTTGCCCAGAACAAAGCATTTAAGCCTACATCGCATATATGCAACTCCATAAGAATCCATTAGTGAGTCTGTGTGAGAAGAGAGGCAATTTGCTATGGAGCCTTTTGTCAGCAAAGGGACCATTATACAAAAAAGATTCCACATAATCACTCTTATTCATAACACCATAAAATTCTCAATTACCGTGTCGAGGGCCCCATTAACAGCGTCAAATAAAAATCGAATATCCTTACATTGTGCTTCTGTTTGATATCGATGTGAGTTTAATATTGCTCTTAGATATCTCTCGATCGTGTAAGCCAATAAGATGGTATTACAGATAAGCCGATGTTGCAATACCTTTGTTGTTAATATTACAAAATGGTTATTGTGACGTAGTATTCCCAAAGCTACAAACGATTAGGTTGGAGTTAAAGCTAGTCTTATTCGACAACGTAGTCAGGGTACCTACGTTATCTTGTGTAAATTATGTTTGAGCAACTGTTAGGATACGGAATTTGATAATGGTTCTGCCAATCTCTGTTTTGAGATTCTCACTCTAAGATACAATGTTTAAAGTCATTAGTAAAAATAGATCACACCTTAATTTTTGTATTTGAAGCTATTTTGTTCTACATGAAGAAAGGTTAACTTTCCGTATCCAAGGTCCGAAATTGCTCATAAATTTTATTACTCCAACAAATAAAATTACGGCAACTGATAGCGTTCAGACAATTTGATCTATTCAAATCTAATTTCCTTTTAAATTTAACCTGTCTCGTGCAGATTTTATCTGTGTCATCGTGGCAGCATCGTTATCAGGGGCCGGGAGCTAGATGCCGACAGTTCATAATTAAAACGTCGGCGATGTCGTCACTCGGCCGCGGCTCTCCGCGATTCATCCGTAATGGTTAAATTGATTTGCTGTCGCTGGCTCATAAAATTTTAATTTAGATAGAAACTTTCCTTTTACCGTCGTATTTGTTCTTTAAAGCGAATGTTACAGTTATATTTTTGGAGTACCTACATACATTTTATTCTGTGTTCTACTAACAGCTTTTTTTTAGTATAGACTAGGCAGTCATCGCAATCGCACCTGGTGAAAAAGCTAAAAAGTGGAGCTCCACTAATTTAGGTTTGGCCGTGTTAAGGCCCAACCCTGACTGCGGGCGCGTGCGTCGACGGGTGGACACAGCCGGTAACAAGCTGCTGTGCGTGACTTGGTAATATAGACTTAAAACACTGTCTACAAGATTTAATTTCATTTAAAGATTGTAAAATCCGTTCCTATCCGACGCGATGCGGGCCGTTTGGTGGGATTGGACCTTTATGATCATCCTGTTGAGTAAAATAAACAGAGTTCACCGAGGAGCTTTTGTATGGGCAACTGGATGGAGGTCCTAATTTCTTCTTGCTGGCTTGTTTTTGTGGTTTAAATTTAAATTAACTAACCTTACTTTTAACTTAACTAAGACACTTTGTGAGAGTAATAATTTTAGAATTGTATTGAGTATTATAAACTTGTCAGAACTGTTGTCAGACATCTTTGCATTATTTTAATAACTGATTACTTGCCTTACAACATCTGATGACAAGTATTCTATTGGTTGATTATGCTTAGTTACTAGTGAATTGTTACTTAGTTCTGGAACTTTCTAATTGGCTTTATGGCCGAATTTTTTAATCCTGAGATAATGAAATTTATCTGTAGAATAAATTGTATTTGAAGATTAACATGATTTTAAATTTTTCAATGGTCAGATAGATGTTATCTGTTGAATAAAGCCACTAACGGAGGAATAAAGTTATCTGCTTCTTGAGGGGCTGGATAAGATTCATCTATGCGTTTTCTTTGACATTTTGAGGTTATGTGGTGTGTCATTTGAGATTATTTTCATTTTGTTAAGGAGTTTTGGAGTGTTATTATAATCACAAACTTTTTACTACAACTTTTAGACAACAAAAAAAGCTAAGAATGTTTTTCTTATACGTCAGTGTCAATTTGTCAAACATCAACTTTTGTCATGTTTCATTCTAACATTGCAATGATTGTATAAGTGCATCTCGCTCGTGGATAATCAGTGTGAAGTCAGCGATATAAGTATATAGACAAACGATAGATAGCTATTCTTTGGATAAAAGACCATTGAAAATTGAAAATATCTAATCGCTTGATAAACAAGGAGTAAATTTTCTACTTCAGCTATCTAGGGAATAAACTAAGAATTGAAAAATCTGGCCTTAGTAAGTTAATATGAGTGTTTTTAAATTTTTTCATTAAAAAGCTGTTGAGTTTCCGAATGTATAAATAAATAAACAAAAGAGCACTGAAAAAGGCTTAGTACGGCTGAAGTTGGCAACGCAAGAGTAATACTTTTAGTGTTGCACGTGTTCGTAAACTGCGGTAACCGCGTACCATCGATTGGTTCTTATGGTATTTGCCAACAACGCTGTATATTACAGAAAGTTCTTGCTTGTTCATTCAATACTGTCTGAAGATCTATTGAAAAAAAATTTAAAGCAAATTTTGAAAAAAAAAATTGATAGCAAAAAAAAACTGGGTCCCAATATTTCAAATATATTTCTATATAATTTTTTTTTCTTTTTATCTGCTGATCTTTATTTTAAGCAATTCAAAAAGATGTCATCAAGTCAATGAGGATGGTTTAAAACATGAAATGTTGTTAATCAAATCATTTATTTGTTCAAATACAATGGTGACGAAATATCGGTTTAAGTATAACACATCTACCAATGCCGGCTCAATAAATTTACACAATCACAAGATATATTTAAATTGACGATTAATTAATGTAGTTTTTGATAAAAACTAACCCATAACTAATATTAATTTCAAACTACCCAAATGAAATGTCCATGCTTTTTGCTTCCAAAAAGACCATAACATTACCATAACTTAAAACTGTTTGTTATTTTACCCGACGGTTGTAGCTATTCAGCTTCAAAGTAAAGAGATTTAACATGAAATTAACAAAGTTTAACTTTTAATTTATCAACTGCACTACTTTCTAAGCGCTGACAAGTTTCAAGCAGCCGGTCAAAACCGGGTTGCGAGGCAGCCAGAGGCTCTTTAACGTCTACTCTATGCACACAAAGTTTAATGTTTATTCGCTTTGAGGCTGGATATGACTTCCGACACCAAGTTTATAAAGCTAATCATGTCGGATTTAAATACGTTGAACAGTTAACGTCTTAATAAGACGTAAGAAGTTTCTAATTACTGCTTCTCGGGAGGGTTATTCACTAACTTCGATTGCAAAAAAATCGTGATTTTGGCAGCGATTGTTGCCATTTGACGTCGGATACTACACCGTCATTGTCTGACCAGCAGTCAAAATGCGAGCGACTAGCAATCTACTGGCTTTGTCATTATGAGAATAACCTCTCGGGGTGTGTATATCTCCTGTAGCGGTGATCGGACACAGTTAACGTATGCGCAGGGAGTGGATGATTTCATATTGATTCTATAGAAATCAAATATTCATCGGTGGTTTGTATCTCACACAAGACACAAAAGTGTCCATGGCTGGGCAAAGGCCTCCACCATTAAAAAATCAAGTCATCGCCACAGTGTATGGGGGATTCATATGAATTTTAAATACGGTCGCACTAAAAAAAATTGTGTGGCGCCTCATTTCTGGTTAAACAACCTCTACTTAACATTTTTAAAAGTACGTATACGAGTATATCTTCAATGAAAGTACAAGAATATTCATTGAAAACATACTTTCAGCGTTTTGGGAGGAACAACACATTATCTACTTTACTATTTTTATTTACTATTTTTGGCATTGAGGCCAATGTTATGAGAAAAATACATCTTTTAACTTACCAATAACAGTCAGTCGTATCTGAAAGTTCCTCGTAGGAGAGTTTTTGAAGTCCACTCTACAGCGATAGACACCTTCATCATCCAGCTGTACCGAATTGAGGGTCAGGGCAGCAGGCCTGGCCACAGTAGCGAAGTAGGCACGAGGACCGAAGGCACCTGGGTCTGACCATTGCAAGGCCTTGTTGAACGACCTTCCGCGAACGTCGAAGCTGGTTTGAACAAATATTTGTTTTAGTTTAGTTAGTGTAACTGAGGCCCTACTACCGTTCGTCGCACACGAAGTTACATGAATTTTCATTTATTAAAAAAAACAAAGTTACCGTTCGAAATTGATGTTAATTTTTTGGTATTTTAAGAACCGTATTTTTTTGTACAAAATACATAAAGCCCATTCATAACATACTATGTTTTGCGTCCTTTTTAACCTTCCAAAGTTCCACGAAATTTCGTGAATTTCTACCGGACTAGGCCACCCGGTTTTTTCCGGTGAGTAATGAGGCTAGTAATCGGTTTTTTTTTCTATCTTTTGACATTAATTAACCGTATTTACCAGTGAAAAGACTTAGCTTTTTAAGCAATGCTACGAGTAATAAGCGGATTTACAAGGTAAAATCTTAAACACAGATTTTATTTGTTCGAAATGTCTGTGTGTTTATTTTTCACGAAGGGTTTTTGATGACTTGACATGCGGCTTGCAAATTAACACGTTGGACAACAGAAACAAATACAGCACATAGATACATTGCTTGTTTTGTGTGCAGTAAACCCACTTATGGATCTGTGTATACAAACAGAAATAATATCTCCGAGTTCAGTGAAATAATCAAACGCGTTCATCATTCTGTACATTGCATCCAATGCAGCAGCATTTCAATTTCATCTCAGTCATTATAGCACTGTGTAAAATTTAGTTTCACGTTCATAGAAAATTATTACAGAGGAATGGTGCCATTGGTCGACAGGCGGTTAGAAATCGGGCGTTATGAAACTTACATGGCGTACATTTTAATGTTGTCATGACAGTTTGTGTGTCACTCGCATCAGATATATATTAGAGAGTATTGTTCGAATGCCTGCATTTATTTTAGAAGCAAAGAACCAAAACTAATTGTTATGTAACCGTGGAAAATGGAAAATTGAAATCTACAACACAGCGATGAAATATCTTATTGAAAAACCGTACCGGTTTTTCCGGTTTAATTCAGAAAAAGTTAAATTCAGCACAGGTCCGGTACAGCCTTATTCATTTTCTTTCGAAATGTCAAATCCTAGAAAAAAAACGTCCCCAGAAGTTTTTCAATTTCCGGCAGGCCACGTTCTCTCAATTTACCGACCTCCATCCTAATTTATACAGCAAGAAGCTTCGCGAAAGATGATTTTGATTGTACACCGCGCTGTTCTTAGGTGAATTTAACAGTTTAAGTGTGCTTTTACGACGGCGTTATCCGGTGGAAGGCTGCTCCGTTATTGCCTCCCAGGTACTTATAATTGCAATCCCGCATAATCGTTGCGTCGGAGCTATCAACTCTACGCTACGATGGAGTAACGATAATGACAGTAGACTGCTTGATTATGATTTAAGAAGAATTTTAATAATGATACCATCGAACCTTGTTTAGGAAATAGAAAATATTTTCTGACTACGGTTGTAAAGCAACTTGATAGATGTGAGCGACTGTAAATCCAAATGAGATTCACATGGCTTAGTGGCAACAACGCACGCCAGCTTGAAATGAGATAGGTAATCAATCAAGTCGTTTTCGTGGATACAGAGTAAATATGCGCTAGACAACACACCTCTTGCAATGGTCTCGAAGTAGGGATTATTATCCCTGTGTTACGAGGTACCACACAAGGAAAATAAGCCAAGGGCGTCTCCCAGCACGCCCAGACCCGAGTCAATTCAGAAAAGATCGTTTCCTGAATTGACCCGACCGGGAATCGAACCCGGGACACTGCGGAAATTGAGGCGAGAAATCGTGCTACAGCGCACTACGCCAATCGTGTCTTCAAAGTAAGTATAAAATAAGGAAATCATCATACAAATTTTATAGCTTTATACAACGGGTCGGTGACAATCAAGCACGCGCCTACGAACGCGTAAGACACCAGGAGCATCACTTGCGCGTTGTCGACCCTGCAAAAACTTTTTTACTACTCATACTCTGAAAGCAGGTCTGAGGTTGCCTGAGGAGCGGGATGAAAGTAATACTTTTCATCCCTAGGGAGAATCACTTTCAACTGACAGCTGTCAATTTCTTTAAAAAAAAAACTAGTTCTTTTTCACATATCTATTGAACCATGTTCCAACTTTCTATACAGCCACGATGTAAAATTGAAATAACTTAAAGTTAAGTATTGATTAAAGAATATATATTTTTTAAATAACTTTATTATAATTTAGTTTCAACAATTTCTTTAAAATAACTTAGATTTGGGCAAAATATTTACCATTTTTCCAGTGATGAAAATAAAAAATAATGGCTGAATAGCTGGCCAGCCAAAGAAAAAAAAAATAGGCGGGAAAGCGGCAATTCGATCTTTATTTATTTTTTTGATTTGAAGACTTTTGTTTATACGTAGAGCAGAGATTTGTACCTATAAAATGAGTTCATCTGATTCTGATATGAATTTAACGCCTGATTTTATAAGAGAAGAGGCTAAAGCGGAAGTTGAAAATAAAATTTACTCATTTTTTCTTTAGCTAATTCATGTTTTTATTTTTACCTTCCTTGTATTTGTAATAAAAAGCACAGTGTTTACCTCGGGTTAGAGACTTATTTAGTCCCTCGAACTATTTGTCTCTCTCGACATCTCGAAGGCATTTGACAGGGTTTGGCACGACAGTCTCAAAAGCAAGCTTCCTTCATACGGAATTCCCACCGCACTGTGTGACTGGATATCTGACTTTCTGAGCGAACGGTCAATAAGGGTAGTCATTGATGGCTGCTCTTCTGATTTATTGGCTATAAATGCCGGAGTACCTCAGGGGTCTGTTCTTTCTGCGACACTTTTCCTGCTGCACATTAAAGATCTATTGTGCACAGGTATCTTTGGATACGCAGACGACAACACTGTTACAGAGAGATATATGTCCAGTGCCCGCGTCAGTGTCGCTGAGACTGAGTCCCTTAGAGAGGCCATGGTTGAGCGGGTGAATTCAACATTACAAGCAGTGTCTGACTGGGGCGAAGCTAACCTCGTTGAGTTCAACGCCAGCAAAACCCAGGCTCGTCTGTTATCCGCCAAACGGAGTCCATTTAATCTGACTCCTACTTTCCTGAATTAAACCTTAACTTTGGTAGCTCTATTGAGTCGAAAGCAAAAACCGCTGCCAAAAAACTTGGTATCCTCTTTAAGGTTCGGCGATACTTCACACCGGAACAGCTGCTCCACTTGTATCAAGTACAAGTTCGGTCGTGTATGGAGTACTGCTGCCACCTGTGGGATGGCTCTGCCAAGTACCAGTTGGATGCAATGAACTCAGTCGACCGAAGGGCTAGGAGATTCATAGGCGACGATGCGCTCGTTGGAACCAAACTTCAGAGTTTGGAGCATCGGCGTAAAGTCGCCTGTCTATCGGTTTTCTATAAGGTGTATTTTGGAGAGTGTGCGCAGGAACTACACAACCATCAGGTTGTGGTATCAACCACTGTCTACTTTCTACCACCGGACCACTAGACGCCGGGAGGGCTTCCACCCCCATGTGGTTGACTTTCCGACAGTCCGTACCCAACGCTTTGCTTCGTCTTTTCTGGTACGCACCGCTAGGGAGTGGAACGCTCTCCCTGCGTCTGTGTTTCCGGATACTTACAACCTTGGTGTCTTCAAGGCCAGAGTGAATAGGCATTTTCTGGGTAAGCGTGTACCACCATCGGCCTCGTCATCGCCTATCGTTTTAAATAAATAAATAAAAAATTAAAAAAATTGGCGCCCTCACTTCGTTCCGGGCGCCAAACTCCGTCTCGGGACTAAATAAGTTACTTTCACGCCTAGGGTAACAATGTACCTACTATTTCATTACTCATACACGGAAAGTACGCTTGAAGTTCCCTGAGCATAGGGTTGAAAGCTTAACTGTCTGTCCTCCTGTAGCGTAAATAACTGTCAAATGTCACACTCTATTTTGACATTCCTTTTGCGGCAAGTCGATGTATTCTATTCAGCCACAGCTGTCTTTGAAATTTCTTTATCTTGATTTCAAATGAATATTTAAACAATCGAAGCAAGAATATACTCATTAATGTATGTTTCACTTAATTAGTATTTAAATGAATAAATTTGAGCTAAGCATTTACGGTAGAAATGAAAAAAAAATATTTTCTTTGAATAAAATAAGGCGGGGGAATTCCATCATCATTGTCTAAGTATGCTTTTTTACAAATATTTTAAAAAATGGTTGAATTCCACAGACAAAAAAAGGCGGCATTGCAACTATTCGAACTTCATTCAGTTGTTTCGTAAATCGAGTGAGATGTTTATTTTCTGCAAAATGAGTTCATTAGACTTAGATATGGATTTGACTCCTGATTTCATTAGAGTAAAGTAAGTAAGTAAGTAAGTAAAAAATCATTTATTCATTTAAGCTTGTACAAAGCACTTATGACATGTCAAAAAAAGTATACAGAAATAATAATAATAAACGTAAATAAAATAGTACAATATTAGTACACATCGTGAATATACATAATGTGAATCTACCACCGGTTCGGACGTTGCTTCTTATCGAGAAGACTCCGGCAAGAAACTCGATAGTTACTCTTTTCAACTTTGTTTGTTTTACAAAAAATAAATTCAGAGTACAGTCAATGCGAGTAGAAAAAAGAACACAATATTGAGCAGAGGAGCAGATTATTCCTACTATGACCACAAACTTTTGTCGTTCAAGTAATCCTCTACATTATAATAACCTTGTTTCATTAACTTTGCTTTAATTGCAGACTTAAACTTGTGAAGAGGTAGATCAACAAGACTTTGAGGTATTTTGTTAAAGTATTTTACAGATTGACCCACAAATGAGTTTCCCACCTTGTGTAGCCTAAGACTGGGAGTTTTCAATTTGTTTTTATTTCTGGTATTATGTTTATGAGTGTCACTGTTTTTTTTGAACAGATGCAAGTTTTTGCGCACAAACATTATGTTATCTAAAATATACTGAGCATGCACAGTTAAAATATCGATCTTCTTAAATACTTCCCTAAGCGAGTCGCGTGGTCTAAGTTTGTAAATGGAGCGGATGGCTCTTTTTTGAAGTACAAAAATGGTGTTCAAGTCTGCAGCTGAACCCCACAACAGTAGACCATACGACATAACACTATGAAAGTAGCTAAAATATACTAGTCTTGCTGTTTCAATATCAGTCAAGAGTCGTATTTTTCTAACAGCACAAGCAGCGGAACTGAGTCTCCCTGCCAGGGCCGTTATATGCGGACCCCATTGTAACTTAGAATCTAAAGTTATTCCTAAAAATACAGTAGAATTTGTTAATTCTAATGGCTCGTCATTCATAGTTACAATAGTATCAACCTGTCTCACATTGGGCATAGAGAATTTGATGCACTTTGTTTTTTTTGCATTAAGTAATAAATTATTACTAGTGAACCAACATAGTACTTTTGAGAGAGTATTATTTACATCGTCAAATGCTTGCTTACCTCTGTCGACTTTAAAAATCAACGAGGTATCGTCAGCAAATAATACTATCTCACAAATATCTTTGACATAGGTAGGAAGATCATTTATATAAATAAGAAAAAGCAAAGGTCCTAATATAGATCCCTGGGGCACTCCCATACGTATGGTGGCACCGGAAGATGCAGTTCCGTTGATACTAACTTTTTGAGTTCTATCTGTAAGATAGGATTGTATTAATTGAGATGAGATACCTGAAACACCGTAATGTCTTAGCTTAATCAGTAATATTTCATGATCCACGCAATCAAATGCTTTTGAAAGATCACAAAATATTCCTACTGCATCTTGCTTGTTTTCCCAAGCATCAAATATGTGTTTGATAAGTGCTACACCTGCATCAGTTGTGCTCTTGTGTTTAGTAAAACCAAATTGTTTCTCATGTAGTAAGTTATTTAAATCAAAGTGTGAAAGCAGCTGGTTCAATATAATTTTTTCAAAGATTTTACTGAGAGCTGGTAGTATAGAAATGGGTCTATAATTAGATGGGTCACTTTTGCTACCAGATTTAAAAAGCGGGATGACCTTACTAAATTTCATCAAGTTGGGAAACTGACCTTGGTCTATGCAATTATTAAAAAGTTTAGCTAAGTGGGGTGATATCGTATTAATGATTGATTTGAGTAGATTAATCGAAATACCCCACAAATCTTCGGTATTTTTCATATTAAGTTCCTTAAATACCTTGAGGATGTCATGAGAATCAACATGATCAAAGCAGAACTGATTTGTGCACCCATCAACACTAGATGTTAGCAGGGACTCAGCTATATGTGGACTAGAAGAAGCTCAAACAGTTGTACTTTCCTTATATTTGTAATGAAAAGCACAGTGTTTACCTCGGAAGAAAGACCTTTTCAATGCCCTCGAACTATTAGCGCTCTCGCTACGCTCGCGCGCCAAACCATCTCGTGCATTGAAAAGGTAACTTTCTCACCTTGTGTAACAATCTACTATTACAAACCCCTCCTCATATCGACCCTTTATCGATTTTTTTATTATCTAGCCGACTTCTAATAGGTTCATAATCACAAAAACGCCAACATATTCCGCACTACTGATTTGTTTAACGTAACGATGTCCTTATATACTAAATTTTCTATTTTATATTTCTTCTGCGAAGACATCAAGATACTCGCATCACTGAGGTCAACCGTTAGCCCCCTAAAATCTTGATTGAAGCGCCTCTGGCGGGCACATTGAAAACCACGCGGACCAAATCGTCAAGTGTGATTTCCTTAACGAGGTCTCCTGACGTCTTAAGTGTGTTTCGTTGTACGAGTAGGTGAGCGTCTACGTTAATTGGATCGACTCGGCTTTCGCTGATCCGTTTAAGGTGCCGCCGAACGGTTCATTAGGTACGAGTTAAACTGATAATTAAATACGTATTCTTCGGTTCAAAAGACGTTCGGGAAAAACATAAAAGCAATTTATTTATCATATTTTATAGCTTGTAATCTGTTTTTGCGAGTAAATGAATGCCTTTAGATGTTTGGAACGTTTCCTGTGGGAAGTGAGTACTTATTTCACTCTCAAAATAAAACGCCATCATAGGAATCATTTTATGTCAGTTGAATGGCAAAAGCCAGCTAAAGGTGGGGCAAAGTAGAATTTCCCACCCGTGTTTGACCTCCCCTCCAAAAAAAATTAGTAAACCCCGCCACTTTGTTGGTCCCCGCCGCAATGATTTAATACGTTGAGTTTTGAGTGGATATACCTGATTAATAGTAACTGGTCTATACTGGGTGATTAGAAACTGGCCTATATCTGATGATTAGTAACTGGCCTATACCGGGTGATTAAAAACTAGCCTATACTGGGTGATCAGTAGCTGACCTATACCGGGTGATTAGAACCTAGCCTATACCAGGTGATCAGCAACTATCATATACCTGATGATAAGTAACTTGCTTATACCGGGTGATCAGTAACTAGCCTATACCTGATGATTAGTAACTGGCATATACCGGATGATTAGAAACTAACCTATATCTAATGATTAGTAACTGGCCTATACCGGGTGATTAGAAACTAGCCTATACTTGATGATTAGTAACTGATCTATACCGGCTGATTAGAAACTAGCCTCTACCGGTTGATCCTAAATTCGGCATAGGCACATCACCTGGTGCTCACGCTGGGCGTGTTCCGGTGCGTTACATTTTCAAACATAAATTTATTTTTTCGGATCATAGTTTTTGAAACCTTACTTTTTTTTTATATTGCCCGTCAAGATGACCTCACTCCACCTGATGGAAAGCGGTCGTGAGGTCCAGATATGAGGTTGACAAGCCCAGTCATTCAAACGAATCACTGGGCTGGCCATCCTCACCTTGGCCTGCAGAAATGCCTTTTCACGCCTCGCTTGAAGAACCCGGGACTATAAGAGGAAGGAAACACATGTGCTGGAAGAGCGTTCCACGTCTGGATGGTACGACAAAGAAACGAGTCACCGAACCTTTTAGTTCGGGCCAACAAATGTTGAATTGTGTGTGGGTGACGCCGTTGTCCAGCACGCGTGGTACGGGAACGGAAAGGTGAGGGTGGAATAAGCTGGAATAACTTGTCAGGGCATTCCCCATTGTAAAAGCGATAAAGAACACTTAGCCTGGCAGTGTCTCTACGCAATTGGAGAGGCTCAAGGGTCAAAGCTGCCTCTGGGTTTCCAATAATACGGATAGCACGCCGCTGCAACCTGTCAAGAGCTTCGAGTAGGTACTTGGCGGAACCGTCCCAGAGATGAGAGCAGTATTCCACACACGAGCGAACTTGTGTCTTATATAAAAGACAGAGCTGCCCTGGCGTGAAGAATCGTCTCACTCTGTTCAGGATTCCGAGTTTACGGGATGCAGTTCTAATGACGCTCTCAATGTAGTCCCGCTGGTTTAGGTTGCTACGAACATCCATGCCAAGGATGTTTAGGCTATCCTCAATCGGTAGCGGGGTGCTTTGAAGAGTGGGATGGGAAAGGAACGGCGACGCCTTTGCTGTGAATGCACACACCTGCGTTTTCTTGGCATTGAACTCGACAAGATTGCATGCACCCCATTCTGAAATGCGGTTCAACACTCCGTCAAGCTCAACAACAAGACTTCGCCTCTTCTCCTCGATGTCAGTCTGCTTTGCCCCAGGGCGCTCGAAATAACGCGCATGGACCGTACTATCATCCGCATAGCAATGAATATTACCAAGAGATAACATGTCATTGATATGCAGAAGAAACAACGTCGGCGACAAGACGGAGCCCTGCGGCACTCCGGCATTAATCTGGAGAAAGCGTGATTTCCGACTATCGCAAAGGACACGAATTCTACGTCCCTCCAGAAATCCGGCGACCCAGTCGCATCGGCGAGGTGGCCGACCATATGCCGGAAGCTTGGAAAGAAGTGAACGATGCCATACACAGTCGAAAGCCACATACCATAATAATTTCCATACCATAATAATATCCATACCATAATAATATCCATACCATAATAATATCCATACCTTATTTTATATCCATATTATTATTTAGTATCTTTTACTGTAAATTTGACGATTTGAAGGTACTGATACAGTCCATTTGAATAAAGTTATTTGAGTTTGAAAGCTATGGCAATGTCAAGGCTGACGGCCAAAGATTCCCCATGCTTGTCCAGAGCCTCCCCCCAGATATGTGTTACGTACGCTAGAAGATCACCCGTAGACCGTTTTGGTCGGAAGCCGTACTGACGGTTGTGAATAAGAGAGACGCCCAGAGAGATTACTTTTTTAAAACTGACTTGTTCGAATTTTTCATTCCTCACTTTTCAAATCTTAATTGAAACCTTGCTTTTCAAACCTTACTATTTGAAAGCGTACTTTTCAAATCTTACTTTTTCAAAGCGACAGTCAATGCACCAAATGCGGTAAATTGTATTGTTGTTTCCATTGTGTCTACTATGTCGACTGACGACGTGAGGCGAACCACAGTGTGTTACTGTGGCTTTGGTATAAGTGTTTGTGATGGTAAGTAAGATAGCCAGAGTTACGGAGATTTGCTATGGAACATAATTCTTCTACAAAAAATACGGCAACGGATGGGTAATCTAGTGTTGCACGAGTTCTTGCTGCGGCAACCGTTTACTAACCGGGCGGTCGCCATAATGAACGCTTATAATCTTTGAACGATGTTGACATACACTTGACCTCATTGTTGCTTACAGTCTTGCTCAACAAAAAGTGAAATAAAGGACATACACTAACTATCGCGAAAAATTTTACCTGTAATTAGGTTTGTCAGATTAAGTTATTTAAGCTGTTGTGAAAGCATTATTGTACTAAGAAACAATTGAAATTATGAATCCACTTGCTTTGGACAAAATATAGGTTTATAACTGTAACTACGTAAACTCGGTTCTTAAATAATTTGTAAATAATAATGTAACGTTTAGGCCTTATGAATATTAATCGACAAAAATGGCCAGGTTCCCCTAAACTGTTTAGTATTCCTTTTGGAGACTAAGTACTACGCTTGAAAGCTCTTCCCTATATTTAACAATTCTTACAAGGCAACTTTTCAAGAGAATTTGTAATATTTGAACGTAAATAACTGGTTTATTCTGTGTCACAGAAAAGGTGAAATTCTTCCTTAATTGCAAACAAGTGATTTCTACATTCAAAAGGTTTTCCCTGGTTTTGAAATATAAAATTTGTAACACACTCTAAGCACATGAGTAAATATACGTAACTGAGATAAAGGTTCAACAAACGTCCTATGACAAGTGACACTACTGCACTTGCGCGCGTGAACACAGGCAGTCTCGTCGCGCATGGCACAAAATAAAAAGTATACATGAGATGATGATGAATTATCATGGGCAGAGCAAATAAATAAACCATGCAATAAAATAAATTCTTTGCATATGCACTGTGACGGCTAACACGAGTTAGCGAAACTAGTTTCGCAATTCAGGCTTACCACGGATACGTATGCTCCCTCCTAAGATATGGTATTCTTCTCTCGTACCACATAAACCGGGCACCAATAGCTCAGAAACAATGTATTCGAGCTATTTGCAATGTTGACGATTTGACATCCTGCAGACCGTTATTTGAAAATCTCAAGTTGCTAACCGTAACATGCATCTACATCTATGAAATATGTATATTTGTAAAAACCTATTTTTATTTAAAAAAAAAAGTTGGTTTTGTAATTTTAATACAAGGCGTCCCAACAAACTGGTTCTACCTGCTAACTCTCCGACGCTTCACAGTAGAAGTACTTACTGTATGGCTATAAAAGTCTACAATAAATTAAATGACGAAATAAAAGTACTCCCAATAAACAGATTTAAGTCAAACCTCAAACGGTGGTTGATAGAAAGATGTTTCTACTCAATGGATGAATATTTTAAATTCTCTGGGTCTCGTTTGTTGTAACTCATTTATATTGTATTATATGTATATTTTAATGAATTTTGCGTGATTGATTCGGTGATATACTGAAAATAATGATTTTTAATAATTTTCATGTAAACTTAAAATAGATTAATGAATTTTGCATGTTATGCTATAGTGAAATGTGAGATCTCTGTATATTTTTCTTTAACATCTTTGTACCACTTTCAAGCGAAATAAATGATTTTGATTCTGATTCTGATACAGAAAGACCGCTCTCGCCTTTTTCCAGTATAATTAGCTTCTAGGTCTAGCCTCACCTATATTCGCTCTGATTTTTTTTAAATGAAGTAGGTAGGTTAAACTTACTTGACAGGACCCGCCAAAAACAAAATTCATCATCTGAAAAATTGCACCAAGTTTGACAAAAACAAAAAACACCCGCGACAGTGTGACTGGCCGCGACACCGATTCTTACCGATATCGCCTGTAAACTCCCTTTGTCTGTGATCAAAATGGCGGTTTGTTCTAAGTGGACTATCTGTCTGGGCCATTTCGCATGCGTAGTTTGCGCGCATGGTCAGAAGCGGAGGCCTGGGCTCACGCACACACGCGTAGTGAACCTGTCACATCCACTTGTATTTGAAGCTTTCACTCTGTTCCATTTACATACTCACGTTTTATAAGCTACGATAGTTGGGTTCAGAAATTTGTATGTAATTTTTGGTTCCATTTAAAATCACTAGGGGCGCTGTACCGAAATCCAATATAAAAACGTCAACGAGGTCAACGCGGATGATGCTCTGCTAGCATCATTGGTAGACATACTGAATGTATTTTCAAAACTTTGACAGGCATTTGTTTAGGGAATCAAAATCTTAACAATAAGAGTTTAAAGACCGTATTTAACTGGCACTGACGGGTTAAAATATATTTAAATTTGTCAAAAGAAAATTGAATGTGTCTTATGACATAGTTTCTGTTGAACTTCGAAGCATCAGTGAGTACTACGATAGTTGAGTTCAGCAATTTGTATGGCATTTTTCGTTCCATTTGCTATCACAAGAGGCGCTGTTCCGAAATCCTATACAAAAACGTCAACCGAAGAAACCATTGTTACGTCACCGCACAATGCAGTTGAGTACGTTGCTTTATATTAGAGTATAGTCATAGGCCTTTTTCGAAAACTTCTCTTACTCTCATATCAAAATAAATAAAACACAGGGGAAACCCTAATATTCAAGTAAGGGCTTATTAATTAGAGCAATTATGCACCTGCTACTAATTCGGGTTGTAAGAGCGGGTAACAAAAGAGTATAATAATACAGGATGGCAATGAAAGCCAGACAAAGCTACGAAGGATAGAGTCCTTCACATCCATATATAAACGGTGAAAGACTATTTTTAGTTTCTAGGGATTTTGTTACCAAGATTTGTCATAAAAACTGCGTTTAAAACCCTTACAAGGGCACATTTAAAAAATATTTTGAAGAGACTAAGCGTACCTTATTTTACTGCTAATACAAAGATGGTCCGGACTATTTTCTACGTAAATCGTAGTTTAAAAAGGTAGTATGGGCAAACGCTTTTAATATCGTTCATTCTGAATTTGACCTGACCCTAACTTTTGTTCGTAGTTAGTTATTATTAAGTAGTCAAAAAATCTCGTAGCTATGGTCGAAACTACAGATTAAAACTCACCTGTATATAGGTTTGCCTCCGCTTTTCCTAAACCACAGCACCATGTAGACCCGGTCTTCATTCGCGTCAGGAGTGACGTCACAGGGCAGTGACGCCGTGCGTCCAAGCACTGCATCCACATCCACCGTTGATACTAGAACAACAAAAAGAAAGTAGTTATTTAAAAAAAATTACAAAACCGGTAAACAACTCGCGTTATTTCTCGCTAGAAGTGACTGTCATTTGTTAATATAATATATCTTTATTTCAGACGCAAGATCCATAATTGTGTTAGTAAATTGACCTAAAATTATCGTTAGTAAAGTAACCCAGTAAAGTAAACACGAGTTAAGCCTCATATGAACCAAGAATAACCATCAAAGGAGAGGATAAATACCCGTGACGATCACTCTCCGGACAAGGCGTCTCCATAGCGGCGATGTGAACCTATCCGCCAATGTCTTCAGGATGCTATTGGGACTGTTCTTTACTTAAAACATATAAAATAAATGATAATTATAGGAAAAAAACACGATTAAGCGCGGGAAAACAAAATGCTTGTGCAGCCGCACAAGTATTTTGTTTTTCCGCGCTTGAACTGACCTGTCAAGTGTCAAAACGAAATACTTTTTTTTAATGTAGCTGTGTGCTAGCGTAACTGACCACTACGTCTACCACGAGTTGCCACTTTAAATTTACATCGTCGTTCTCGTAAAAAAAAAAATACGCGAACGATAATGTAAATTTAAAGTAGCAACTCGTGGTAGCCGTACAGTAAAAAAAAATTATACCCTGTCCTGTCCCTTCGTTTATTTTCTTTTTGACAGTTAAAAGCAGTTCGAAATTAGTGATGC
This sequence comes from Udea olivalis, assembly GCA_947369235.1. Taxonomy (NCBI): domain Eukaryota; kingdom Metazoa; phylum Arthropoda; class Insecta; order Lepidoptera; family Crambidae; genus Udea; species Udea olivalis. Next base: position 10,362,026 of record OX376360.1, read on the forward strand.
TCTTACACGTTACCGATTCGATTTGAAATAATAATCGATTTTATACAAGAAAAACTTCCAATCAATATAATATGTACATTGAAATATTTTTGATTCAAAATTAATTATTCGTTTTTTATACTCTTTTTTACACATAAAAATAAATCTATAAATATAGTCTGATGAATCGTTGTAATAAATACTATTTAATAATTTTACTTGTTTCATTTGTTATTTATTTATTTCTCATTACAATTAAAGTTTTAGCATTGTTTACTTCGCACCCCTAAACCATTACTAGTTTGTCTGGGTACTGCAATTCCTCCTATAATTATAGGCACACACCAACACAATATAAAATGTGTCAAATACAAAAACATAAAATAAAAACACATTCACGGGTAGTTGGACCATGTGGCTTACCTAAAAAAGTTACTTACGAGTAGGTACTACCCACATTGGAATTTAGCAATCGAGCATAGACAACAGAAACAAGTCAACCAAATGCGTACAGGTTGCTTCTTTTTGTGGTATTTAATTGTCAATTGAAAAATGGACTATTGGATGAAATATTGTTTTAGTTTATACCTATGTTACTTTTACTTACCGAATCTTTAAATACTTTGGTAACTCGTTTATTAGTCTTGGAACTATATAGGTATGCTGTGGTCCTTTCTCCATAAAAATTACTCGCACCAGTAAGAAAAATCATTTTTCTTTGCAAATAATCAATCATGGAGTCATAGATGCTATTTTCATTTTTTTCTTTTTTATTAATTTCACAGAAACAATACCTACTAACAGTATTTTTTTTTTCATATGATTGTTTTATCTTGAGACCAGTGTTAATTTGGTGTGCACAGGTCACTTCATTATATGGGCGGTGCCAGTCAATAAAGTACGACATTACTGTTGTACATTATTTCGATAAAAGATAACGGTAATTCATAAGCGTGAGTTGTCAAATAGAGAAAAAAAATTTTTTACCCTGAGGGGTAAAAACTTTTTTTTAATAAAAATGGCCCCAATGAGTTGGGGCCATTTTTATTTAATTACATAACTAGCCTGCGGCATGGCTCACATGAACTGATTTTTTCCTGACTTACGATGTTTATCGTTGTATATTAGGACCAAATTTCGCTGAATCTTTATAAATTGTGGCCTATGTGTTATTCTCATGTACCTATAAGCTGTATTACTGTAAAGTTCATCTAAATCCGTTCAGTAGTTTTTGCGTTAAAGAGTAACAAACACACACTCATACATAGATACTCCTTAAAAACAAACTCACGCATTGATAATATAAGGAAGATAAGCGCTTGATGTGGCAGCATTCTAGCTTAGTTCAGGGAAATGCTAAATTTACAATTTAATCAACTAGCAAGCAATGTCCACTTTTTTATAAATAATTTGCATAATGTAATTTAAAACCCGCCAAGAAAGAGGTTTATACAATAATACAGCACTAGCCATTCACAACCTGTCAACTGTGAAATGAACCTTCGCTTCGTATCTAATAGAAATATTAAAATTTACAATTACTACAAGACGCGGAAAATTTAATAAACTCAATCCTCTATCCTGCTCATTATGCGATTTAGAGGCGGTTGACATTCTCAGGGTTGACCCATTTACATTAAGAACTTATTCAAAAAGGGGACGTTAAATAAAATTTATTACACCCTAGACAAAAAAATACTGAGCATAAGACACTTTGCTACGGTTTATAACGAAATAAGGGCGAAAAAAGTAAAGAAAGGAATCCCCCGTGTAATACATTTATTCATTACGGAAGCAATAATGATAAAAACAGAAAAGTTTAATTCAGTATACTCAGCAAAGGGTTCAGTGTTGGTTATTATCTAGTTCTTATCATAATCAAACATACTGATTTAAATATTTTCCCGATACCAAGTTATTTAAATTATATACTTTATTATATTTTCATTATATACTCGTACCTAAAAACAGTGACAGAACGCCTCCGTGGCCGAGTGGTTTCAGAGCTCGGCCCGAAACCCGGAGGTCCCAGATTCAATTCCCTGGTCGGGCAAAGTGTGTTTACGGAGTTTTCGGAACATAGCCTGGGTTTGTGATTACCAACCCGCATTTGGCAAGCGTGTTGATTAAGCCAATACCCATCAATTGTAGCGATGACTTGGTTTCCCTACAGTGGGACATATATAGGCTAATTTTATTACTACTACAACTACCTAAGGACAAAAAGTACGAGTAAGTGAAAAGTTACCATGAATTTGTTCATATTATAACAATACTACTCGTAGCATCTAGCACATCTTGGCCTAAATTACATACAACATATATTTTACTTTCTACTTGGAACACTTTTCTTTCACGCTGCGTTAAATTAATTGATTTTTTTTTTACTTTTTTTTTAAAACGGGTTCAATAGTTGGGTATAATACGAACTTTTTCAATCTCATTTTTTTCTAGAGTTTTGATAAACGCTATGAATATAAATGTCTCAGAATCAACTTAACCTAGTATTCGTCTACCGGTAAAAAAATCAGGCATTTATCGCAATAGACGCCAGTGACCGAAAAAGTGACTCAACCCAGAAATTTTCAAAAATTCGTAAAAAGAAATTTAATTCCAAAACTTCAAATAATCGCCTAACATACATAAGGTGTACTCAGCTATCACCCTGCTTTGGCTTGACACCTTAAAAGAAACACCCTGTATAATAACGGGAAAAATAGTCTACGTCGACAGTCGACTTCGCTGACGGACAGCCAGTACGAGTAATATTAGTACGATAACATTGCAGCTATGGTATTCACTCACTTATGTGGTTTTTTACTGTACATGCTTGTTTCATCATATTTAAATAATGTAAATTTATTATTATTAGTAATTTCCTCCGGTTCTCTACTACGCATTTAGACGGCGGACAGTCAAATGACTTAACTGCTTTAGTCCTACTATTTGTCATACAAGGCTAATTAGTTTTATTCAGTTTTCCTTTCCATGAAGCACTTAAAAATACTGTTTACTCCAAACGATGTATAGTGAGTGCAACGCCTTCCAACATCTTAAATTGAAATATTTCGAAGGAACAGTGGCCATCTTACTGTTATTTTAAAACATTTCAACCAAATAATTAATATCTGACTAGCAGAACCTGTAGGTGCCATTAGTAAAATACTAACGAAGTATAGAACGAAGATAATATCAACGGTTAAGCAAAAAGTACGGTTATAATTTTGACCGATATGTAGTTAAATTCTCACCCCTAACTGAGCACATAGACTGCTGTCTATCGGTGGGATGTGAACCTGCAATCCATAGAAAGATATTCCGTTCTACAGAACCTGCATCTGTAGATAACTTACAAGTTATTTAAGTGGTTTGGTATAAAAAAAGTGGTTTGGTATATATATATATATATATATATATATAAATATGCGCCAGACAACACACCTCTTGTAATGGTCTCGAAGTAGGGATTATTAAATCCCTGTGTTACGAGGTACCACACAAGGAAATAAGCTAGGGGCGTCTCCCAGCACACCCAGACCCGAGTCAATTCAGAAAAGATCGTTTCCTGAATTGACCCGACCGCGAATCGAACCCGGGACACTACGGAAATCAAGGCGAGAAACCGTGCTACAGCACACTACGCCAATCGTGCCGTTAAGGATTTAAACCATTAAGTAACTTCTCATTATAAAAACTACACACCTCAAAAAAGTTTTGTTTGTTCTAATTATTTCATACTGTTTTACTGTTAGGTACTTGTAATGGTAGACCAAGCTTATCAATCTGCAGTATAATAACATAGGAAATGTTTGCAACATTTCTTTAGAAATATTTATGAAAACCCGCCGTGCATTTCCTCAGGTCGAACGCACTAAACCGCCGACGAACTGCCAAGATCTGATACCAACATCATAATCTACTCCCCCGGTAAAATAGTAATATTTTCTCTTAAGGCGAGGCACTACTTGAACTCTTTTTTTAATTTACACTCTTACAGTTGTTACATCCGAAACCAATAAAAACATACGACGCGACTGGGAAGACAATAAATACATGTATTCACTCAACAAAGAAACGTTTCTTCATTATTATTTAGCTCTATACAAGGAGCATGTCAAAAGAAATTAGATACTCAAAAATTATACAATTTATTATTTATTACAAGTATCGGTCTTTTCGAAGTATTCACCCTGAGCACGTGTACACTTTTCCATACGCTTGAACCCCATTGGGAAATACCTAAGACTACTCTTCTTTAGACACCTCAGAAATCTCGAAATTATAGGCAGCCAGTGCATCTTCTTTGCTGTCAAACCTTCCTTCTCCCTTAGTTTTTCTTTAATTTTTGGAAACTGGTAAAAATCACAAGGCGCTGGGTCAGGAGAATATGGTGGGTGAGAAAGGATTGACACATTTTATGAGTTGAAAAAGTCAAGTGTTCTGGCAGACGTGTGTTGTTTATTGATATATTTTTAAATATATCAATAAATAACGAGCCTATAACTTGTTTTGGCTTGCCCCTGCCCTCGTAGCTACCTTTTTTGTTGATAAAAATATACCGGGTGATTATCAAAAGATTTTCAAAAACGATGTGGCATAATACTCAGTAGGTGATGTAGAAACTAACTAAGTGAAAATTCAATTTATTTAACTAACTTTCATTTCAAGGCCACCATACAAATTACGCAAACGGTCAGATTTATTTGTATGAAAAACTTAAAATTAAAGTTTATTGAAAAAAACAAATTTCACCCGGTTTACAAAATAGGTAGGTAGCTCTATTAGCTACCTATTTTGTTTAATAGCATATTTATGTTTCTTAAAATAATGAAGAAACGCTTCTTTGTTCACATCATTAACGTGTAACTATTGTAACAACTCACGTTTTGCTTTTATAAATTACATAATAAAATGAAATAAGAATTATAACTGCTCAACTATCTACACGGATATGTGGATTGTATAGCTAAACTACAACATTATTATCCGGACCGCCAGACTAATCATTTTTGCATATTTTCCGTTCGATTTTTCGAATAGCACTGCGCCTTAACGTAGTATTTTCTTTCTCAGTTACGTCCGTATCTCGTAGGTAATAAATAACCTTACATCATAGTAGATAAAGATGGAATTATAAAACACAAGATCGCCGGAAGTGGCTCGTGAATGAGCGTGATGTTGATAATGCTCAGTAGTGGTTGGAATTAGGTCGAGAAAGATGAAATATAAACAAATGGTCACGTTTGCCTGCTATCGTATGCACAATCGGCGAAGCGTTTGCTTTTATTGTTCCCAATCGTCTCTTGTGACAACTCGATGCATTACCAGCATTGTTTTGGTGTCTATACTCTGTCCATTTATTTATTTTCTTTTTGACAACTCACGCCCATAAATTACCGTTTTGTTTTTTCGAAATAATTAACTACAGATATATCGTCCTTAATTGACGGGTACCGCCCACTTATTGAAGTGACCTGTACATTACAAACAACCACATATTATAAAAGAGGTCTCATAAAATGACATCGATCATTTGAAAAAATAATTTGACTGTTCGCATTGATTCTTAAAAGCAAATTTAATAGTATCTACGACTCCATGGATAATTATTTGCAAGGAATTATAATAAATTATTTGTAATTTGATGTACAAATGAAATTAGAGTGAATTTTTTTATTACATTACAATTACAACGATTTATCAGACTATATTTACAGATTTATTTTTATGTGCCTATGGTTTTTCGTAAGAAAAACTTTATTTAACGAATAATTATATAATAAAGATTATTATTATTATTAGTTAATATTGAACCTAAAAATATTTCAATATGAAATCGATTGAAAGTTCTTCTTAAATAAAATCGATCATTATTTCTAATCGAATCGGTAACGTGTGAGGGCGTCACTAATTTAGAACTGTCTTGTCAAAAAGAAAATAAACGAATGGACGGGGTATATGTAATCGTTTGAAGCTTCCGATAAAATGAAAGGAATGGTGCATCTACTCTGAGTAATGCTTGTGTTTGGTTGAAATTACGTTCATACGAATGAATAATGTTGCCAGGACAATCTTTTCTGCTCTCTAGATTCACCAGTCTAGTTTCTGGAACGTTTCCTCTTCAAGGCTCTCAAGTTAGGAACAGAGGTCTTGAAATGTGCACGTATTAAAGACGTTGTTTAAAGAACTGTTTTCCAACTAGCTAGTTTAATCCAAGGAATGACAGAGCAGCTCAAAATTTTATACAAAGTTTAACACACGCTTGCAATACGAAACGTTAAATGAAATATACGCTCTAAGCTAATGCGTAGCTCACTGGAAACAGTTGGAGAAAATGGAACAAAGTTTTTCACATGAATATTGTTGAAAATGTTTGATCCATTTATTTTTATACAACGTTGTTTGTTATATCATGCACACTGCCTGATGGTCAGCGGTCACTTCTGCCTATGGACCCTGCAAGAACCTTTTGAAGAATTTTTACTTTAGTGGAAAAACCTCAACATCCTGCCGTATATTCCACAATTTAAGCTTCTTAGGGATGTATTATTTTTACTATCTTTGTCTGTCTGTTTCAAATAAAGTAATCATAATATTTCCATTGTAGGTACATAACTTCAGTATATTATATGAGAACCAAAGACCTTAAAAGAATAGATGACGCAAATGTATGTACTTTGCGCGTCAAAAGGAAGCAAATAGATTTTTATTTAGACCACATTAAATGACCGGCAACTGAAAAAGACAAATAAAACAGTAATTTAGATATTTTTTTATTTTTTTACTTTGGAAAAAGATAAGACTAGCGACAAGATTATGTTTGTTTATTATATTTATTAGGACAACCAACAAGACAGACGCCAAAAACAAAAAAGTTGTAAAATACACAAGGACTTAATGCTAAGAAATGATGTCTTCATAAGTAGAATTTTAAGAGCTATGGATTTTGTTTTTCAATAAATAAATAAAAGACTGTCATCACGCGAAAGGACGAGTACAGATTTTGACTAAACGCTATTGGCACTAAATAAATTTATTAAACTACACACATACGAATAATAATTAGCTAAAATAAAATTATTAGTTCACATTTAAAAAACGTACATTTTTGTGAAATAAATAGGTAGGTATTTTGTGTTATTTAGCAACTAACATCAGTATATCTACCATGAGTTTATACCAATGACAGTCGCTGGTGTCCGCGTAGACGTTTTTGTAAGGGATTTCAGTACAGCGCCCCTAGTGATTATCAATGGAACCAAAAATGACATACAAATTTCTTAAATCAAGGTGTGAAGAGAATTCCATGTCCTTGAATATGAGTAAATGCTACCATATTAAATTTACCAAAAAGAAAAAACCGCTGCTTACAAGTTATTATTTAAATAGCAAACTGTTAAACGAAACACATGAGGTTCGTGACTTGGGTGTTAATATAGACCAGCAACTAAAATTTTCATCACACGTTAATACCATCATCAAGAAAGCAGCACAGGATTTCTGAAAAGATCCTCTAAAGGTTTCCGGATGACTTCAACAATAAAATTACTTTATCAGGCTCTGGTAAGATGTCACCTGGAATATGCATGTGTAGCATGGAACCCTGACTATGCAGTACAGTCTCAGCGAATCGAAAGTATTCAACGCTCATTTACGCGATACCTTGCGTTTCGGTCCCAGGGCATATCTCACAGGGCCCCTTACAGCCAGCGGCTGTCCTTTTATAAAATGAAGACTTTACGTCACCGGCGTGCAGTACAGGATCTGTCGTTTTTGCACGGACTCGTCAATGGTAGAGTGAATTGTGCAGAGCTCGTGGAACGTGTCAGGCTATTGGTCCCATACAAACTTCCTCGACACCCAATTGCTAAACTGTTCCACCTACCAACTGCAAAGACGAATCTAGGTCTTCAAGCCCCGTTGGCAAGGTGTTGCTTGCGCTACAATGGGCTGAATAAAAAAGGGCCACAGTTTGACATTTTCCACGATAAGTTAGCAAATTTTAAACGCAAGCTCGGGTCAGGGGGGGATCTCTGATTGTTTTTATATTTTATCCTTATTTTACTTCTGATTTGTATACTTTTATTTCTACTATGTAAGATTAGTACAAGAATGAAAAAAATAATTATAGTTAGTTGTTAAGAAATGCTGTACCTATTTCCAAAATTGCTGTGTACGCCTCTAACGGGTATGCATATAAGAATTACTTATCTTCAAATTTAAAATGAATGTATATATGTATACTGTTGGTGTACCTTATAAATAAATAAATCAACTATCGTAGCTTACGCGATGGAAACTCATGGTGGACGTACAGATTTGGTAGAACGAAGGCACGCTTTCTTTTTGCATACTTGCGTTATCTATTTTGATTTCTTTTGGTGTAGTGAGCAGTAGGTACTAGAGATGGTGGCGGAATCCGGATGGGTTCGCCACAATAGTTCGCGGGTGAATAGCGACGCTTAGGGCGCCTTTGTTGGAGAAATTGAGTTTTCACTTGTTTCATTTGCTCGACTGGTTTGCCTAAATGAAAAATATACTTTATAGCAAGCACTATAATAAAATACATTTAATTTTGTAAATGTAAGTTCACTTAAAAATCCCGTGGAAAAAAAGATGTTCAGATTTTTCCCCAATCGAAAGTTCGCCGTACCTACTGAATTTGTTTCATAATAAAATATTTGGACTACTTATTAAGAATAATAATTTTTTTTTGCTTTTTTAATGATTTATAAAATTAAAGTTTACATTAAACTGAAAAATTAGTTTTTTTTTTTATTTACTTTTCAAGTTGAAGTAAGAACATGTCAAAAAACATTTTTCATTATCTTTTCGTCAGTGTAAGAATGAATCCCATATTTCAAAAAGTATAAGAATAGGAATTTTATTACGTACTTCTATAAATAGAAATTTATAGAAGTACGCTTACAATTTTTTTCTCTAAAACTGTTTAAAACTAGGCTAGCTAACTTTAAATGAACAGCAGGTTACGACATATATAAAAAGAGCTAGATAATGTTCTGAAACACCTTGAGGCGAAAAAATTCATTCATTACCTATGTAGTTTTTTATACTACGTTCGTTACCTACACCACATCTGGTGGTGAGCGGTTACCGCAGCAAATGACGCATGCAAACACCAGGGGCATCTCTTAGTACATAATTTATTAAAGAGTCAGGTCCAAAAATAAATTTCATTGGATACTTCGACTTTAGAGAGCTGAGTCATGTTCCGTAATACCTGGAGGCGAAAAATAGTACATCTTTAGACATATATGAATCTTTAGTTATCTTTAATAATATTATGAAAAGGAGAGATTTGTTTTTTTTGTTTGATTGTTTGTATTGAATAGGCTTCGAATCTACTAAACCGATTTTAAAAATCCTTTCACCAATATAAAGCTAGATTGTCAGTGAGTGACATAGGCTATATTTTTTTTTAATTTAGGCTTTATTTTGACGGGATAGACAGTCTACGCGGGCGAAGCCGGTGAGAGAATAAACACACAACATACCATCACGACTTTATACCAAACGGGGTAGTCAGAGGCAAGTGCCTGTGCCGTCATGGTGAACGAAACACTCAGAAGCCCACTTTTCACCAATGGTATTAGAACCCAACGTGGTAGGTGGTGAGCCTTCTGCCGTTATCCGGGTTGATTTGGTTTTTTATCGTTGTTTTTTATCACCGGAGAGTAAGTCGGATATTTAACAATGAACACAAAGATTTGGTTTCTGGCCCGATTTGAATTCGGAAAGATCCACGATCTGAGTTCGGGTGCTGAACCACTAGGCCACGACGCTCTCAAGCAAGAAGTTTTACATAGTTAAATTCATTTCATAGTTCCAGCGAATGCAGGCCTACTTTACTTAATAAAAAAGGGTTTTGTAGAGTTCATCGTTGGCCATGGTTGCTTTTTCTTTCTTCACATTACCCAAATGTAAAGAATCGCGTGATCGAAGTCATTCCTGACGTTCGGCGCGCCAACCCGCTTCAGCAATACCTAATAGAGGTACATGTAATAAGCACCTTGGTGTTTCGGGTCATAGTTCGCCGCTCTCTTGATGGACCCACGTTCGCCTCCTTACAACTATTGATTTATATTCCACTAGGGAGGTCGCGACATGTTACTGTTTGTTCCATTTCCTAAGAGAGTCATAAAAATGGTAAAGGTTCTGAAATGGCGACCACGGGCCTTTGAACGATGCCTAAAAATATAGTGATACAGAATAACAAAAGTGTAATACTGCTAAAACGGAATAATTGATAAAAAATACAATGATAGATGAATCGGTTTATACAACAACAAACAACAAATACAGCCTTATACGTCCCACTGCTGGGCACAGGCCTCACCTCAACTATGAGGTGGTACAAGCCATACTCCAACACGCGGGCTCAGTGCGGATTGTTGGAGAGGTGAATGTAAGGCCAGTGATAAACCTTACCGTCAGATGTTATCAAGCCGCCTTTTTAAGCCTCTGACTAGGCTTCACGACTGATATCTTGCGACGTCAGCCGGGACCAACTGTTTAACGTGCCTTCCGAAGCACGGAGATGCCCGAAAAACGCATCACTTAATTTCGGTCGGGATGGTCACCCATCCATAACCCGACCTGTCTGGCGTTGCTTAACATCGGATCGTTGCCGATCCGCTGCCGTCACTTAGCCACGGGCACCTCCGGGCGAATCGGTTTATAATTGATGAATATTGGGCCTAGTTGATTATAAAGGATTTGCGTCCATAGCGCTTATCAAAAATCTTTAAAAATTGTTTAATACTGCTTCTTCTTCTCCTTATCTTGTCGAGACAAAAAAAAACCGCACAAAGTATAAATTTACGCTCATGTTGTTGCAATGAGCAAACAGGGTGACCGCTATACACTGACAAAAGTCACTATACCTATAGTGCTCTTTTTTGAACAGGTGCCAAGCTAAAGTCTTCGTCATGTTTAGGTTAGGTTCAACTATTCAACCTGCCAGACATTATCCGATATGGTCTAGTGGCTAGGATACCTGGCTCTCACCCAGGAGGCTCGGGTTCGATTCCCGGTATCGGAAATGTTCTTTTTTGTTTTGAATCACTTTTTTTATACATTTCAGACATTGTTTTTTCTTATTTCCTAGCTAGTGCATTCCATTAAACTACCCTACTTCATTTTGAGTTGCTGCTTTTGCACCGCTTTAACAAGCTTTTTATAATAATTTACTGGTATTAACTAAACTTTCGATAACTTTAGTGTTTTTGGTTCTTTTTTCATTCTTACACGTTAGTATTAAAACCAATTTTGTAGATAATAATATAACATCGAGATGGCATATTATACTATCTCAACTATGAGATTGTTGTCTAGCGATCTCTTCCGCTTTCATACTGTGTTATGTTTAGTTAAAATCCATTCACACACATTCACATGATATTAAATATAGGTGCAAACAATGACATATAATACAAACAATTTTTATAGATATTTAATTATTATAAAATTTTCGGCAACACGATTGGCTTGGTGCGCTGTAGCACGGTTTCTCGCCCCGATTTCCGTAGTGTCCCGAGAACGATTCTCGGTCGGGTCAATTCAGGAAACGATCAAGTGGAATGTTGTCTGGCGCATATTTATTTATTTATTTATATTTCTCGTATATTCAGCATGATTTATATTATTCACATCATTTTATACATTGCCACAATTTTTACTCCAAAAAAAAAATATATTATATATCCATTCCGATCGACATCAGTTACTTACTGTTTCATTATAAATATTAACAGAATAAAAAATTATGTCAAATATCTAAAAAAAATATCTTAAAAATTAAAATTCTCAAGATCGTGTCAAGTTTCCTGCTGGGAATACAGAACAAAGATAAGCGCAGGATGAAGTCGAGTCACGTGCGGTCACCGCAGCACCGCTGCCGACTCGAGACTTCGCGTGAGATCGCTCCCAATTGAATAATCGATTAGACTCGTTCAATACCAGATTGGTACATTTTCTAATTTTGTGATAGGAATCAGTAACATTGTTATAACTAGGCTTACCATAAGAGCTACTAACGAGGGATCGTCAACATTGAATTTTGGTAACGGTTTAGCTGAAGCCGGTAAATATATATCAAACATAAGTTCGAATCAACAAAACTGACGAAAACTGGCAAAATCACTGGCCAATGTATTTTAATTTCTTCTTAATGGGGCTCTCTTGGGGAAACTTTAGGTACACCAACCATATTCCATGCTCTTTAAAAAAATTGTTTAATGATTTTTCTTTTTTCGATGCTTGATATTAATTGGGGAAGTAACCACAGAATTGAGTAAAAGTTATTTCTATAAAAGAAACCGCCTAACTAAGAGTTGAAACAAATAAGTACATAAAAAAACGGGTTAAAATTTTTAGCAGGTTCATTTCTTCTGGTATGAAAAGGCCTTGTTTCACGTGTCCTAATTTGTTAACGACATCCATAAATAAACAAGTATTCTATCAACGAATATCATATTCACTTTTATTGGGTGCTATCGGATTAAGAACATACCACATATTTAAATTGGGCCGTAAAGCTGACCTACTAACCCCCAACATTATGAACAACTAAACGTTGTTTCACGTAACGATAATCTATAATATGCAAAACGGATGATACAATAATTCGGTTGCCAATCCCTACCCGGAAACATTTGCGTGGCTCCATTTTGTATGACACTGTCCTAATTGTGTTTATTTATGATCCAAATTACCGTAAGAGATAATATTTCTCAATCATTATTTAATTCAGCTTTACATTTTGATTTCCTGGATTTCTTAATGTAATAAACGTCTACTTTTCTGTGTCAGAGAAAATGTTATAAAAAGTAATTATGAGAGTATCTAATTAAGGTGATTGGAGGTTAAGTTTAACTGTAAAAAAACTCAGTTATGCGTATTTTAACCCAACGTCACAGGTTCCGTGCCTACCGATGTTATTTAGATTACATGGGACTTAACACAGGTAACCTTAGATTAAATCATAATAAGAAGATAGGTGACTCGCCTCTAGCGCTTAAATCAGGCCCCCGTCGCCTAATTTCACTCGGTTGCAATATAAGATTGACAGGACTTCACTCTGACGCACGCTTGTCTCACTTGCGCTAAGGTAAAAACAAATAGGTTTGTCTTTCACATCGCACAACGATAATGTAGTTGTGCATCATCCCCGTTTTCAGTCGACAATTTAAAGGACGTCCCGTATCTTCCGCTTTTGATTTATTCTAAGCAAATAACCAAAATAAAGCCACAACTGTGAGCGCCACTAAACGCTGCCCCTAGTGGTTGAGCTGGGCCACTAGACGTGACCACTGAACGCGACCACGGTTGCGTAGGTCTAGCTACTATGACTAGATCCTGCCACAAGTGAGTAGAATTCACCATGGAGCGCATTCATAAAGGTATATTCAGTGTGCGCAGAAGACCGGCCAAACGCAGCCAAAAGCGGCTAATCGCGGTCATAAGCAACTTGTGGCTTGGACACGGTGATCACTTGTTTTACAACCAGGATTTTCATAGAATTTCGGTTCACAGAAAATGTTTCATATAATATTCGGTTCAAATATTTTCATTTCGAATATTATTGTTTCAACTACTATTTACTTCATAGAATATTCAGTCCATATATTTTCATGTCGAATATTATTATTTCAACGACTAGTTACTTCATAAAAACATACTTCACAGAAATTTAATTAATCTAGTAACAGACATTAGTTTAAAAAGCCTCTGTTGGTTAGGTTAGGTTAGAACTGTGACCACATCGCACGAGCCAAGCGAGCGCAGCGAGCGTGCCGTGGCAAAAAAAATGTTCTTGGGAATACTTCTTACAAAAGCAAATTCTCTGATATGAATATTCTAAGAAATGAATTGTATTTGTAACAAAAATCAATGATTTAAATTTGATGTAACTATTTTGCGTATTGATTATTCGATGAAATGATAATAATAATATGAAAAACAATTTATGTGAAACGAAATTCTATGAATCGATTTTCTATAAAACAGAGTACAACCCTTGGACACAGCAAGTCCAACGCTCGATTTGCGCCGATGCTTTACTAACTGTATGCCACCCTGTGTCTACAACTAGTGGTCTAGTGCCATCATCAACAGCCTTTAGAAGTCTACTGCTGGACGTAGGCCTCCCCCATAGAAAGCCACCGCGAGCGGCTTTGGGCTATTTGCATCCAGCAACTTGCATCAGGTCATCGGTCCACCAAGTGGGTGGCCTACGCTTCGTCTTTCAGTGGTTTAGTGTACTGATGCTCTTAAGGTATTTCAATTAAAACACTATAAAGATAGGTGTCTGGTTTCAAAAGGTGTACATTTGCACGTTTTTAATTAAATTGAAGGAATATGTTTGTCTAAATAAAAATCAATACATTCGTAGAGGTTTGTTAGAAAAGTTTCCTGTGAAATGTTATGATGAACGTAAGTTTGATTTTATCGGAATCAAATAAATCCTCAAATACTTAGTTGTTTGCTCGTTATAGATTTATTTTACAAATCTGCTTTAAGCCAAGAATAGAAGAAGAGATTCGCTGAAATCCTGTACGCCGAAGCAACATTTTCCTGATTAATATCATTACGCTCGGCCCAATGATCATTATGAAAAATAATTAGTATTTATAGGGCAAAAATCAGATTTGATATTTATACTGTTTAACTTGTGGTTATTACTTTTTCTTTTGTTGAACCTACTGATTTACTGATTACCTACTGGTAATCACTTGTTTTTCATATTAAAAGTATTGTAGCAGAAAAAAGTATTGTAACAAAACATACGCTTTGCCATTTGCTTTTACTTTCCTTACAAAGAGTACATATTAAGGCCTGCGCAGACGATGTACGCAGAGAAAAAAGTACGCTCCGCGAATACAAAAGTACGCTCCGCGAATACAAAAGTACGCTTCAAGAATACAAAAGTACGCTCCGCGAATACAAAATCCCCCGCAGACTTAACGCACACGGTGTAAGATCATTTGTTGTCCAAGAGCATTCAAAAATTCTGAGATTATGTTGTGCTGTAACTTACATAAAGTTTAAGCAAAAGAGAAGACGTTTTAAAAGAGAAGACTGGGTCAGCGCACTTTAATCCGCTACGCTCCGTGGTATTTCGGCGGATTTTTGGTTCGACGTACTTTTAGTCGGTCATGTGCGCTGCTCGATACAGTTTGTAAGAGATCCATTTTGACAGAGAAAAAAGTACGCCGCGGATAATACGTCGTCTGCGCAGGCCTTCACACATGCGGTGGCGGGGGCCCGGACAAATAGCCCGCTTGGAACAAACCGTCATTTTGATCACGCCACAGACAAAGTGAGTTTACAGGCGATATTAGTGAGAATCGGTTACGCGGCGAGTTGCACTGTCGCGAGTGTTTTTGTTTTTGTAGAACTTGGTGGCATTTTTCACATGATGAATTTTGTTTTTGGCCGGTTCTGTCAAGTAGGTATCCTACCTACTTCAAAGCGATTATAGATATCTAACCCTAGGAAAAAGGCAAGAGCGGTCCTTCTGTAAACTGTGCAAATAGGCTTATGCTTAGAATTATGACATAATATTACCAACAATCTTGAAAAAGTATAGTTTTGTTTGGCTCCCAATTTTACTTAATAAATATTTTCATATAATAATACATCAACATCAAGGGATTAAAAACCAAAACCGTAAGGTAACGTTACATTTAACACCACACTAATCCGGGGCGAAAAATTAAACCGTACCCAAAACAAATCTAATTTAAAATTCTAAACGAGTTGTTAAAAAGCCCATAAAATTCGGTTCGAGCGCGAAATAATAACAGATTCACAAAGTGGCCGGCGTAAGCGTGCGTGACCCACGTATTATTAGCACATGGGTATTTAAACGAAAGAGACAAAGCTTCATGAAAGCAGCTGTGAAAGGAACGCTACTACGCGTGTGTGCGTGGCCCTAGCTTGACCACTTGACTGGCCTCGCTGGTATAACCGTTTTTTTTCAGAATGCGACGAGGCAGGCCGCTAGTGTTCGCGCGCGCACGAGAATTAGTGTCACCTGTAACAGCGCGGTTGTTGAAGTTTGTCTCTTTTCGTTATTCACTCATCAGTTATTAGGCTCCGTGTGTCAGAGAGTTGGTGAAACGGTGGTGTTCACGTAGGAAAACGTTGTGTAAGGATGTTAGATGAAGTGACAGCCTAAATGCGAGTTTATGCATGTTGTAAGCGTATTGCGCGACTGTTAGTTGACATTGCACCTATGTGCTTCTGAGTGGTTCGTGCACGGGCCGTTGTCCACGGCTGTTCAAGTCAACTGGTCTCTAATTTGTCTATCCGGGATAAAGTCGTAAGCCGGAACTCTTCTTGAAAAAAAAAATACTGGCTTAACTTAGAATCAAAGTACTCGTGTCTTATTTTATAACAAATACGTATTCAGAAAAACGGCGTAAAAAAAAATCTAAAGAGCACAAAATATGCAAGAAAAGCTGTCATCAGAGATTCGTGTGCATGACTGGGCTTGTCAGCCTCATATCTGGACCTCACGACCACTTTATATCAGGTGGAGTGAGGTCATCTTGATACAAGATATACATATGTGGGATGTTTTCTTGAATGAAACTCGAGAATTTCAGAGAAACACACTTTTATTTGTGTCTTAAAAATCTTTTTTAATATCACAACAGAGATAATGAGCAAACTGCGACTTCTTTTGCACTAACCGTCTTTTCCCTGCTTCCAGTACAATCTTCGTTTTACTCAATCGTTCTTACTCTTTCACTCCCGTACATACCTCAAATCAGTCTTTCTCCTTCACGTTCCGTTCCATTAAGCATTCGAATCCTACATATAATACACACATCAAAAGTTTCTAGGGATCAAGCATTTTTATGCGGATTTCTTGAGATTGAGATGTGGCTTTGTAATAAATTTATGATTTTATAAATTTATATGGATCCTTTTTGGTGCATTTCATAATTTGAAACAGGAACTGTCAATCAAATTCGAGTAAAAGATGAAAATCAGCTGTCAATATTTTCCCTATAAAAACATACAACGCATTGAAGACATTATAAGTGCTACTGTTTCCCTACTACTGATTAAAACCAACGTTATTATGGAGCGGCGACGTCATTTAAGCAGGGAGAAATGCTCAGAGCCGTGGGAATGATAGAAGCTGGTTCCCGGCAACGTACTGTGGCTTTAGCTCTGAATACAAGTCAGAGTGTTATCAGTCGACTTTGGACACGTTACCGAAGCACTGGTACCGTGGCTGAGCGCCATGGAGGACGGTATCGCTGCACCACACGGAGACATGACCGATACATTCAAATCACAACTCGAAGAGCTCCAACAATAACCGCCATGATGTTAGCCGTGAGGCTTCATCACTCTTCAGGGAACTTAATTAGGGACCAAACAGTCAGAAACCGCTTGCATGAAGTGAACCTTCATTCCCGAAGACCGCTAAGGGTACCACCTATAGCAATGCACAATCGTAGGATTCGATATCAATGGGCTCTTGAACACAGAAATTGGGCAGAAGAACAATGTCGTTTCGTGTGCTTTTCTGACGAGTCTCGTTTTGGTATGAGACCGGATACAAGACGTATGCGACACTGGAGAACCCCTGGACGCCAACAGCGATTAAAATCCTGCCAGAAAGTCCATCCTTATAGTGGTGGAACCATCATGGTATGGGCGGGTATTTGGATCGGCGGAAAAACTGAGTTGATTTGGATCAGAGGCAACCTCAACGCTCAAATTTATGCTGAGACGATTGTATCAGACGTCATCGTTCCTCTACAAGTGCGAATCGGTCCCTTATTTCAGTTAATGCATGATAATGCACGACCGCACACCGCAAGAGTTGTAAGACAGACTCTCGCCGCAGCTAACATCAATGTCCTGCCCTGGCCTGCTCAGTCGCCAGACTTGAACCCGATTGAGCATCCATGGGATATGCTACAGAGAAGAGCTCTGCCGAATATGGAGGGTATCCAGTCGCAAGAAGACCTTTTTTTGTTGTTGCAACGAACATGGGCGGCCATTCCACAGCGTGATTTGGATGAACTCATTTTGAGTATGCCAAACCGATGTTATTGTGTTGTTAGTGTTCGCGGTAGAAACACGGATTATTAATTGTTTAAGTTACCCAATAAAATTTTAAAGAAAACTGTTATTTCAGTCTTTTTTTCGAACTTTAATGTTAGTGGTTCAAATGTCAAAAATCCCTATATTAGGAAAATGGCAAATTTCTTTATTAATGCAAAGGTGACTTGGTTTATCGTTACTGTAGACAAACGAAAACACTTTTTTTGATGAATCCTTAAAGAAATTTTTAATTAATATCAATCAGGAGAAAAGTTATTGCAAAAATATATGTTGATCCCTAGACACTTTTGATGTGTGTATATTATAACCCTAATATCAAAAGGCATATAAAATATTGAATATCTGTTATCATAATTTGGAACCACACTGTACAAGTTACTCGCGCTTGACCAATTTATGTAGTTACCCAATGTTGAAAGACCCATGTCACGCGTTCACGCGAGAAGTATGGACACTGTCGTTTGCTAACACAACCGGCTGTGTATTTCTATCCCTCTCTATATACCGCAGCTGATAGAGATAGACGGTTGTTGGCACGGCTAAAACAAATAGGGATTTATACCCTCACGCCTAATTAACGAAGGGATTATTTTAATCCGTGCGAATTTGAAATGAACTCAATTTTGTGCAGAACTGATAAACACTTACAATAACTAACTGTTAATGGAATGGTGCAAATGTTACTTATAGGTTATCCATATGAATGTTATTCAATTTGTGTTACAAATTCACCCGATTATGAAGGAAAAACATTCAGTGAAATAACTATTTTATTGGTTTCATTAATTATACTTTTATGAAACACATTGAATCAGTTGGTTATTATTGCCAGAGAGTTTTTGAAACGTGAAGTAAGCGGACTGAAACAAAAATAATCTGGATATATTTTAAGTCACCTACTAAAATGTAAAATTATGTAAGTAAGTAATTTATTCGTATGACCTCATAGTTAAAGGTTGTGATTGTTACTGATATTCAAATTCGACACTCACATCAATGATAAACTGACGTTTTCTTCACAGTACCAAGGAATCATATTTCAGTTCAAATACGCTGACCAAAATGCTGGATTCCAAATGTCAAATTCACTAAGAAATCCTACTTTCCCTTTGACTTCCCGATTTAGAATACAAGTCGTAAGAAGGATCTTAAATTATTCTTCACGATTTTGATACTGGCACATCTCAAAATGTGAGTGCTCATGTCATAATTTCTAACAAAAACGTATTCTGAAAAAGGGCGTTAAAAGTTCTCCTAAAAGAGCACAAATGCAAGCAAAGTCTTTATTCAAAAGCTTTGTGGAAGTTGACGCGAACCGAACTTGTACGTTGGGGCAGGGCTGTCAAATAACTTGGCTTACTTTAAAATTAATTAATTTCACGGGGCGGCGTACTTCTGGCTTTCAGACGTTTCCTATGTGCATTACATACTCGTAGACTCGTTAGCGCAATATAGGTATTGCTTAAAACAGCAATGTGATAAATATGTGTGTTTGGTCCGATGTTATTATATGGTATGTACTTGCGGCCCTGGCTTCTCACAGTTATTTAAGAAGAAATTATATCGCTTATAGTCAATGCAAGATTATACTCGTACTTAATAGTAAAATATTTTTTCAAATCGAACCAGTAGTTTCGGAGCCTATTCAAAAACAAACTAACAAATCTGTCCTCTTTATAACATTAGTAGGGGAACTTAATTCAATTAATTTGTTCTAAACAAGTTAATTAAACTTCTAGGAATAAAAAATAAGTATAGGTAAGACATACTTATATCGCTAAGCACGCAATTTAAATATTATTTTTTGCTTCAGTGGCCTGTCGTGACTAGTTTAGAAGATTTTGATAATGTCCTACTCATAACAAATTTTAATCTGTATCTTATCGAATTTATTGGGGTCAGATGATCGGGTATACTGTCACAAATGGTAACCTTTGTTTTTTTTGGCAGCCCTGCATTACTGGAACGACTCCGCGCTGCGAGTGTGAAAATGAAAAGCGCTCTCGTTTAGGCTTAAATGCGGACTTGAGACGAAAAGTTAGTGTTAACTTTGTAAAACTAACAACAACAATACATTTCCCAAGGTTTTCGATTTAACTTGTCAACCAATGGAATTGGTTTCCTCCGCGTTTCCTTCGTTCACTGTTCAAGCGTGTATTTGTAGGAATACGTAATGAAGTAATTGTCGACATAATTATGTCGCGGTATGTGATGAAAAAGAAGGAAATGCAAGCGTAAGTATGGAGTAATCAACTTGTGGGGTATTAAAAGGCAAATTAGACGTGTATTTGTACCACTTTTTTTATAGCTGGCGTTGTATATTTCCGACGTACTGAACATAATTGACGCGTAAAACCTGAAATAACGTGTTTACCAAGAAACAGAACAAATACTACTTTTTGCTACGTAAATGTTTGTCCTCGGTTGCGAACAAATCCATGAACTTTGGAGCAGTAGCTCTGGACCTTTACATTGACCCAATGAGCCAGAGCAGCAATATATGTGTGTAGCATCCAATTAACTCCAACCAATGAAAACTATAGAAGCACATTAATGAACGAGAAATACAGATGATTTTCTGGCATCCGCAAATTTTTTTAGTGAATCAAAGCAGACCTTGTAATATGAGAGTTAGAGACTGGCAAACATTCCCCAATTAACTTTAAATACTTACCCAAATAAGGAGACAAAGGAACAAAATAAAAACAAAATGTTGACTCCATTATACTCATAAAACCTCTGGTGCTATGGAACAGGCGCTTTCACATCAACCTCTACAAAACCATTGCAAAATTTGTCTAGTAAAAAAGTAAAAAATATCTTTATTCATATAGACTTATAAAAAGTACTTATGACAAGTCATATACAAAAAAAAATTGTAGCATAAATATACTGAATAAAAATAAACTTACATAAAATAATACTATGATAGTATCATATATTATATATATCATATCATAATTACACATAATGTGACTCTACCACCGGTTCGGAGGTTGTTTGCGATCGAGATGACTCCGGCAAGAAACTCGATGATTACTCTTGTCAATCTTGTTTTCAACCGACTTAAAAAAAAGGAGGAGGTTCTCAATTCGACTGTATGTTTTTTTTTATGTTTGTTACCTCATAACTTTCGACTGGGTGAACCGATTTTGATCATTCTTTTTTTATTTGAAAGCTGATGGTGCCCGTGTAGTCCCATTTTAATTTGGTCCAGTTCTGACAGTGGCATCAATGGGAAATCCATATAAGTCTTAAATCTAGTAGACAAAATGCGCGACAAATGGACGGGTAACTCAATATTACGCCAACCGATTTTGATAATTCTTTTTTTATTTGAAAGCTGATGCTGCCCGTGTGGTCCCATTTTAATTTGGTCAAGTTCTGACAGTGGCATACATGGAAAATCCATATAAGTCTTAAATCTAGATAAACCATATGCGCGATAAATGGACGAATAACTCATTATCACGCCAACCGATTTCGATGCTTCTTTTTTTATTGGAAAGGATATACTTCAAGGGTAGTTTGATGAGTGTTAGGTTCTGATTATGGGATCCATGACAAAGTAACGGGACTCTTCAATTCTTAGGAGCAATTGTACGATACTTTTTCGATGTATAAAATAAATAAGAACTATTCACTGAGAATCAAGAAATAAACAAAAATTTTAACAAAAAAAAAACCAACTTCAAAAAAAACTATTCCAAAACAAAGCACTAAAAAGTAAAGAAATAATTGCGTATTCTTCTAAAACTTATACGATAATATAATGTAGGTACAATTATTGTTATTGTGTGAATCGGTGTCAGCCAATGTAGGTGTGTAACTACCTACATACATACGTAAACGTGATATGTAAGAAATAGGTATATTGTAGTGTTTCCTTGGCTGACACCGACTCCAACAATAACAATAATTGTACCTACATTATATTATGGTATAAGTTTTAGAAGAATACGCAATTATTTCTTTACTTTTTAGTGCTTTGTTTTGGAATAGTTTTTTTTGAAGTTGTTTTTTTTTTTGTTAAAATTTTTGTTTTTGAACGTGAACGCGTGTGTACCCTCGCCCGGCTCCGCGAACGTCAATCTGAGCAGTTCTTACATATTTAGCTGTCCCTTTCATTACTATTGGCATGTGACAGGGCACCATCAATTATTTAAGGTGTCCTCAACTTTTGATTAGCGTTTGTTGTTGGATTAGGGGGTAGGTTTTTTAAATTAAAATCACGATGACTTTTATATGATGTGAGTTGCGGTAAATTGTAATGTTGTTATTATTGTGTCTACCTACTATGTCGACTGACGACGTGGTTAATAGATACACTCATGGAAAACACTCTCCAAAGCTCGGAATTATTTGTATCATTGGTCAATGTCAATTAAATGTCTCTGCAGTGGGACAGACTGGGCTGATTTATCATCAGATTTGCGTCTTCTGATTAGATTGTCTGTAAAAGACCATGAGCAGAAATGACGCATATTGTCCCAGCCAAAACAAAACAGAATTCAACTAAACTAGTTCACATATCCATACAGGTAGTTTTGACGGTCAAATGCGTATTCAGAGAATCTGTTAAACTCACACCAAATAGAGGTGAGGTTGTAAAAGTCATAATTTAATTAAGAGATACGGTAATAAGTTCCCAACTATGTTTGGTTCGCGTTTTAGTAGAGTTGTTGCTTTGTAATTGTTTCGGTGTAAACCGGTGTGCTCATCAATGGGCCTAGTTTTAATTAGGTTTTCCAACTTTTGTCTTCAATTTTCCTGTTTATTCAGCTGTTGAAGGGTTTGTAGGAATATAATTGGTAGATAAAGCCCAAGTAAAATGGCTGTTGGTAGTTCCTGAACTGACGTGAAGTTTAACAGGCTTGTTGAGTCCATTAGTCGATCTTATCTGCTATTATGTGGGTCGTGGGTTCGAAGAGTAGGAACCTAGGACCCTTCAAGGACATTTTTTTATGTTTGTTTTGCAACTGGTTACGTAAAGTACGGATGGCATGACCTATCTGATAACCACTGGAAGTAGCTTGCATTCGGATTTACTTTTTCATGTGCAGAGATGTTCCAGTGATATTTATTTATTTACAATATGCATTTTTTTTATTCTACACAAGAACAATATGGGCAACAAAATAATGTTCAAAAATGTTAGATTATGTATACATGAGTAATAAGCTCCATTCATAGTTTTTCCATCAGACTATCAGTTTATCCATTTAAACAGTGAATAATTAATCATAACACTGCAAACAAGCTGTTAATGAAGTGTATTTTAGTTCATTGACACTGCTAACTAACAGCTTATCATTAATTAATATCTGTAATGCCTGTTTGGAGAAGCACTATGTTAGTCAAATAGTTTGCACTATTTGCAGTTCAACGTCTCCAAAAACAAAGTCGCCATGTAACCTATCAGATAAATAGATCAAAGTGGCAGTAGGTTTGGCAGAAACACATTCAAAAACGTCCACGTTTTGTATTATTTTCCGAATCAGACGATTGATTATGTAAAAACGTTGTGATACCTATAAGAACCATAATCGCTGGAGTGGACGCATTCACGTTCGCTACCTTGCTGATACGATACAGCCTGTTCCGTCTTTGTATAACGTTCAAACTTCCTAGGCGATCATTATCACACAACAACAATTCTGTTTTTATTATATTCCTACTCGTATAAATATCAAATTTAAGATAAATCAAATTCCACTTACATTTGACAGGATTCTGCAAATGAAAGGACTAATATTAAATTAAATTAAACTTTTGCACCCAATTCTATAAGCAACCCCAATACAAATTGTAGGTGTGCTCACTAAATTCGGGGTCTGGAAGGCAAGCCCTCGAAACCACATATGGCTTGCGAGACTCCTGGCGTGTCCCAATTAGGTACGGGACATGGACGCCGTTAAGAAAATTGACTCTAGTATAATTTCTCGTTCACTGCGGCAATTTTGACTAAATTGTTCAAATAGGTAATAAACAGGGAAATGCAAGTACTTACCCTTGGTTCCTCGTCACAAGCCATGTCTCAAAATATTTCGACTACTCTGCTCTCGAGCAGTTGACGTTATTCAATTGTACAATAGGTTTTTAGGTTGGTGCCTTTTTCTTAGTTGAACCTAGTTTTTTTAATACTTCTTTTAAACATTTCAGTAGAAGTAAAGGTTTTATAAGTTATGGATTCAAAGTGAACGTAACCAGTTATTAAACTTCTGGATTGCGTGGGTATCTATGATATTACACTTTCAGGGATATCATTAAGCAATCCTACAAATCTTCTTTGCAAGACTTAACTTGTGCGCTTTAGGTACTGAGGTTAAATACGGAATAGCAATTCGACTTGCATATTGATAGGTAATTACAAATACCAAAAAAAAACTGATGATAGCCCCGATAATTTGGAGTGGATATAGCACAAAGACTTTTAAGGCGAAGCCTCGAAAATTTTTGCGAGGAGATTCCGATTTTTCTCAGCAATTTCAAAACCAATTGAATTAAGAAAATAATTAATAAACAATTTGAAATAAATAATTTATTTGCCAGATTCATGAGTAAATTTACTTTATTTTGCCCATAGCTGAACATGATGGGATACTTTACATGTCAGAAACACCTTTTCTAAAAAAAAAAAATTTTACAGCCAAATAGGGGTTTTTTTAATACCCTTTTTATACCCAGTATTTGTTTTAGAAGAAAAATACTTTTTTTAACTCATATACCCCCTCCGTAATACTACAGGTGTCAGCGGATGACGATAATCAGTTTATCAATTCCTCGCGGAAATGCAGCACGCCTACCCGCAAGGTGGATTCCCACGTTGTCCCACTGTTGGGACGATCGACCTGCAAGCCTGTAACCAGGCGCTCTTAAAATCTAAGGACTTTGTTCAGCATTAGATGTCTTACGGCTCTGAATAATGATAAATGAATATGTAGATAAAACAAGTATTACACCAGCAACGGTCAAATTTACAACCGCAATACAAAAAGCGCCGAGAAGTTTTTACGCCGCTTTTGTGACGTCAGCTTCCACGCAGCACGTATTCGTTTCGTCATTTCTGATTTTCTCAGAGCTACGGGTAAGCTGTTTTCTGTCCCGCTCTAAATTCTCTGTCGTGGCACGGGTGTTTTCTCTCACGTGTATCTTAGCGTTTCCAAGGATGGAGGGAGTAAGCTTTTTGTGAACGTGTTACCACTTGAACTTGTCTTGTCGATACTTCGACGACTTCAGCACGTATCGTAAGGTTTTTATGTCAATATAATAAAACACTTGAGCAATTATTACATAGAAAATGGCAGGTGGCTTCTTTTAGCGGCTTTACTTGAGTAAGTTCAAATCAGAAACACGCCCTTGTCTTAAAACAAGGTTTTTTCATTGGAAGTCACTAACAACTGATTTCACTAAGTATACAGACGAATACTATAATGTTACACATAATGCAGCCTTTATAACTAAACATCCCACTGTACAAGCTCCATCTTTACACCGCCTTATGAAAAATCTTGAGCACCGATATGTACCAAATTTGAACCTAATGCATTTGACTTAAGGCACATTAATGCATGCATATTATTGCTCGTGACGCACCGGGCTCGCGGGTAGCGCTGTCACGCACGAAATGCAATCGGCTGCGCATCTATTTCGGCCAATTATATTGTTCAGCTTTATGCCGAAGCGCACGTGAGCCACATGTAGGTCATTGGATTACAGGATCTTATGAATGGTAACTTGGTAAGGTTATATTTTGAAACGGAATCGTTGAAATCGTTGAATTGGTTTATGATGAAATACTTAGATTAGAATTTCAGTATACAACATCATCTCCTTTTTAAACTATTTGTTAATGAGTTAGACAACGCAAAATTTCTGATAAATCTTGCGGTTGACTGGTAAAGAATGTCTCTGAAATTAGTTTACCAATTGTTTTAAGTAAAATTAAATAACTTCAATAATGTTGAAAGTTCAAAAAAGAAGTAATTAGTTTATATTCCTTCATTATGCTATGCAAAGGTCTATTATGTATATTTATCTTTAAATTTTAACCAGGAAACCATCACGTAAGCTAGCTAAATAATTTATTTTTAAGGATTTTATAATAATTATAAATATTCGTCAAAAAATGGTTTCAAAAGGTTTTTCAAAATTAGAATCATCCATCATATTTTATCGCACGCGACGTGCAAATATTGTCAGTAGTTTATTACAAACAGACTGATTGTAAAGATGTAGTAGGTACCTACCTAAATTTAAATCAGGTCGATAATACATAATATATTAAAAATAAATAAAATAAATTTCTTGTACAATTTACACGAAGATCATCTGACCCCAAACTAAGCAGAGCTTGTAGTATGGGCGTCAAAGACTGATAAACATACTTATATATTTCTAAATACATACTTAAATAGATAATAACACCCGTCGTCACCCGTTCGTCACTTAAATGTTTGTCATGGGTGGGGATCGAACCCACGACCTCCGGCGCTAAAGGCAGGATCGCTGCCATTGCGCCAGGTCAGTCAAATAATATGACAAAATATCGAAATTAATATTCAATTAAAATTTTAAAATACTTTGATGTCAATTTTTCATTTCAAATTGCTCACCATGAAAATTGGATGTTTTTTATTATTAAGGCGCTTGCGTACCAAACTATTTCCTAACAAAATGGGTCTAAAGTGTGTGGAGGAGACAATACAGGCTTACATCAATCCACGTCGCTTGCAGCGGACTTCATTATTTTTGTTCAACGTTTTTATTTTATTACGACGGGGAGGAATACATTTATGCACTCTCCCGAGGTGAATTTTAAATTTACTTATTAGAATATCCAATATATAATATTAGGGTGGAATAACAATGCCGGTAATCGCGTTGGATGGAAATCTCATAAATTGCGTTTTTTATGAAACACTTTATCTTGATTTTATGTAAGTTATGAGTAGTTTCTCAGCAATTCAGTACCACATTACGGCATATTTATTATGGGCTTATTACTTCTATGTAGTAAATTACCCTATTTCATGACCAACACTTGTTATAACTAAATGGTTTTAAATAAAAACGGTTGGTTTTCTATTCTCTGTGCGTCTACCATGAGTTGCAACTCGTTGTAGACGTACTGTAAAGACTTCAGAGTCGTGTAATTGAAATTACAATTTGAGTCATGTGATTGAGTCATATATTGCAATTCGTGGAATAGTTTTCTGTGGAATTAAATTTGATATTAAAGAATTTTGTATTCTAATAGAGACAGTAATTTTTATTTCCCAAGTTATAGGAGACGAACGTGCCATGTCTAGGACATTCTATTCAAACTGTCTTAAAAAGGGAAGGTCGTGAGCGCTTAATGTCATTTTGCACTTAGAACGGTCAGGCTAATTAAATAAAAAACCGGACGAGTGTGAGTCGGACTCGCGCACCGAGGATTCCGTACAAACAAACCTGTAGGTACGTTTATTAAAAATATTTGATGTAACTAAAAATTTACGGTTTTCACAAATTTTCTTTAATCTGTGCTATAAGACGTTGCTTCGTACCAAATTTCATGATTCTGAGTTCACGGGAAGTACCCTGTACGTTTCGATTCCCTTGCAAGTGTCGAAAATTTGCGACATAAACGGCTGCTGTATCTTTTGATTGCGTTGGTTTAGAAGTTTGATTCTTTCACAGCTCCAAAAGACAGTAAACCTGAGTATTTGAAAAATTCCAGCTTGATACCTCTACGCGTTCATTAGAAAAAGGGTCTTGATAGACAGACAGACGGACAACAAAGTGATCCTATGAGGGTTCCGTTTTTACCTTTCGAGGTACGAAACCCTAAAAAGCACGAATTTCAGCCGAGTACATTGGGCTATTTTTGTATTCGTCTCATTGAGTGCTCTTCCGTGTCAATCTCTTAGTTTTTAATCCTCTCACTTAAAACAGAAGCATTTAAGGTTTTGCATAAACTTTGACGATGAAGCTGGATTTTGCTGAGGCGCTGTCATTTCGGTAATAGAAAATTACTGGGCGAATCTTATAAGGGATTTACGCTAGAGCAGCACGTAGAAGGATTTTGTTGGTTGATGTTGATTATTTGGTATATTTTTTTTAGGTATTAACAAATTGTTTATTTAGATACATCAATTATCAATAGGGGTATGAATTAGAATAATATTATATCGTAATATGAATTTGTTATTTGGACCGAGATGTTATTTTCTAGTTTTCCTGTTTATAATCACTAACTTCCGGGCCCGAAATTTCACTTTGAACAGAAACTTTATTAATTTCTTGGAAGTTAATTTTCCAATTGTTTAGTATTTTATTTATTATATGTATTATTATGTGTATGTATTTATTGTAGAGGTTTTCGCAATTTTTTATCTGTGCTTTTAGACGTTGCTTCGTACCAAATTTCAAGATTCTAAGTTCACGGGAAGTATACCTTGTAGGTTTTAGATTCCATTTTGAGTGCCGAAAATTTGCGGCTGTATCTTTTGATTGCGTTGGCTTAGAAGTTTGAATAGTGTTTTTTTCTGAATGAATAAAGTCAATTTAATATTATATTGTAACTTAAAATAAATTAATAAATATCTGTGACTGGATTTCTGGACTACAAAGTAAGTTGAGCTTGTACTATGATAAACATACCTAAATATTTAGGTAAATTATTAATATCCATAAGTTAATAAATAATATTATAATATATAATATTTCTAAATACATACTTAAATAGATAATATCACCCGTCGTCACCCGTTCGTCACTTAAATGTTTGTCATGGGTGGGGACGAACCCACGACCTCCGGCGCTAAAGGCAGGATCGCTGCCATTGCGCCAGGTCAGTCAAATAATATGACAAAATATCGAAATTAATATTCAATTAAAATTTTAAAATACTTTGATGTCAATTTTTCATTTCAAATTGCTCACCATGAAAATTGGATGTTTTTTATTATTAAGGCGCTTGCGTACCAAACTATTTCCTAACAAAATGGGTCTAAAGTGTGTGGGGGAGACAATACAGGCTTACATCAATCCACGTCGCTTGCAGCGGACTTCATTATTTTTGTTCAACGTTTTTATTTTATTACGACGGGGAGAAATACATTTATGCACTCTCCCGAGGTGAATTTTAAATTTACTTATTAGAATATCCAATATATAATATTAGGGTGGAATAACAATGCCGGTAATCGCGTTGGATGGAAATCTCATAAATTGCGTTTTTTATGAAACACTTTATCTTGATTTTATGTAAGTTATGAGTAGTTTCTCAGCAATTCAGTACCACATTACGGCATATTTATTATGGGCTTATTACTTCTATGTAGTAAATTACCCTATTTCATGACCAACACTTGTTATAACTAAATGGTTTTAAATAAAAACGGTTGGTTTTCTATTCTCTGTGCGTCTACCATGAGTTGCAACTCGTTGTAGACGTACTGTAAAGACTTCAGAGTCGTGTAATTGAAATTACAATTTGAGTCATGTGATTGAGTCATATATTGCAATTCGTGGAATAGTTTTCTGTGGAATTAAATTTTATATTAAAGAATTTTGTATTCTAATAGAGACGAACGTGCCATGTCTAGGACATTCTATTCAAACTGTCTCAAAAAGGGAAGGTCGTGAGCGCTTAATGTCATTTTGCACTTAGAACGGTCTGGCTAATTAAATAAAAAACCGGACGAGTGTGAGTCGGACTCGCGCACCGAGGATTCCGTACAAACAAACCTGTAGGTACATTTATTAAAAATATTTGATGTAACTAAAAATTTACGGTTTTCACAAATTTTCTTTAATCTGTGCTATAAGACGTTGCTTCGTACCAAATTTCATGATTCTGAGTTCACGGGAAGTACCCTGTACGTTTCGATTCCCTTGCAAGTGTCGAAAATTTGCGGCATAAACGGCTGTATCTTTTGATTGCGTTGGTTTAGAAGTTTGATTCTTTCACAGCTCCAAAAGACAGTAAACCTGAGTATTTGAAAAATTCCAGCTTGATACCTCTACGCGTTCATTAGAAAAAGAGTCTTGATAGACAGACAGACGGACAACAAAGTGATCCTATGAGGGTTCCGTTTTTACCTTTCGAGGTACGAAACCCTAAAAAGCACGAATTTCAGCCGAGTACATTGGGCTATTTTTGTATTCGTCTCATTGAGTGCTCTTCCGTGTCAATCTCTTAGTTTTTAATCCTCTCACTTAAAACAGAAGCATTTAAGGTTTTGCATAAACTTTGACGATGAAGCTGGATTTTGCTGAGGCGCTGTCATTTCGGTAATAGAAAATTACTGGGCGAATCTTATAAGGGATTTACGCTAGAGCAGCACGTAGAAGGATTTTGTTGGTTGATGTTGATTATTTGGTATATTTTTTTTAGGTATTAACAAATTGTTTATTTAGATACATCAATTATCAATAGGGGTATGAATTAGAATAATATTATATCGTAATATGAATTTGTTATTTGGACCGAGATGTTATTTTCTAGTTTTCCTGTTTATAATCACTAACTTCCGGGCCCGAAATTTCACTTTGAACAGAAACTTTATTAATTTCTTGGAAGTTAATTTTCCAATTGTTTAGTATTTTATTTATTATATGTATTATTATGTGTATGTATTTATTGTAGAGGTTTTCGCAATTTTTTATCTGTGCTTTTAGACGTTGCTTCGTACCAAATTTCAAGATTCTAAGTTCACGGGAAGTATACCTTGTAGGTTTTAGATTCCATTTTGAGTGCCGAAAATTTGCGGCTGTATCTTTTGATTGCGTTGGCTTAGAAGTTTGAATAGTGTTTTTTTCTGAATGAATAAAGTCAATTTAATATTATATTGTAACTTAAAATAAATTAATAAATATCTGTGACTGGATTTCTGGACTACAAAGTAAGTTGAGCTTGTACTATGATAAACATACCTAAATATTTAGGTAAATTATTAATATCCATAAGTTAATAAAACCCTGACACAAAAAAAACACAAATGTTCCAAGCAGCATTTATACTATGGATGCTTAGAATAATAACGTATAGAAGGATAGTCTTCGTACAACCGCCCTATCAGAAATGAACCACTAATCCGATCCACACATGCGTGACTATTACATGCTTACGTGCGGCGCGCTTTGACATTGAACATTGCGGCGCTGTAATGAACACTGCAAAGCGGTCCATTTGGAGCCATTTATAGCTCCAATTAAGGTGCTTCAAAATGGGCGCGCGGACTTGGTTTTTTTAAGTAATTATTCTAGGTATGGATGTCTCACGTTATGGTGGCGACGTTCGGCGCGATAGGTCGGATTTTGATACTTGCATATCAGCACTTTCGACCAGTCTCGGTATCTTCACCACCGCTGAATCTACGCGCTTGAGCATCACTTCACTGTCTATTATTTTAAGAATATCAAAAGTTAAATTTCTCGACTGACGTTAACTTGTTGAGCTACAACGCAATGCTGTAACTTCATTCTCGAGAAGCGAACTTGTGAAATTTATATTTAACGCGCCCCGAAGTTAAACCTGGTTCACAAACTGGAGTTTGAGACAACGGTGGGAGGAAGGCGTCGCTTTAGAGTTTTAGAAAATTCGAACTGGGAAAGTTGGTAATTAGGGGGCGTTTCGTAAGGAACGAGGCGCAAATTATTGTTGACGCCATGTCAACCTAACTTGAAGATAGTATTAGTTGAGTTAGATCCCCGTAGGGTGCCATAGTAGCTGCACTTATGGGTCATAATAAGCTTATTACCTATCTTGGTATTTTCTATAAGCTTACAAACCAATTGCAGTGTAACTTCACCGAGGGTTTTTACCAAAATTGTGTGAGGAAGATAGGTGACTCGCCTCGCGTGGACCGCTCACTCAGGCGCAATATACGATTGACAGGACTCTGGCGCAAGCTGTCTCGCTTACGCTATGGTCAAAACAAATAGGTTTGTCTCTATCCTTCAACATTGCATAGCGATAAATAAAATCACAGCGGTGTGAGTGTGCGTGCATGTAGTTGTGCATCATCCCCGTTCTCAGTTGACAATTTTAAAGACGTTTAGGTACCTACCGCTATTTGATTTAATTTAAGCTGAGAACTGTACATTTATTCTAAATTTAGTACATAACTGCGTATAAATATAACTACATACTGTGACATTATTCAATGAATCAATGAAGCATTGGAATATAAAATCATCAGCATCGACTTTACGAGAAAATCCTTATAATTTACGAATTCGAAAATGTTACACTAAGTAAAATCATATTTAGCATTCATTCTTATTAGCAATTTAACGAAATAGCCTACCTAGCTGTTTTTGCTATTCAATTTCAGACTTTGTGCCTAAATAAACATAATTAGTTCTTTGCGCTATGTGCACAAAATAAAGAGTGTACAGAAGGACCGCTCGCACCTTTTTCCAAAACTTGCGTGAACCGCCTAGGGTTACTACTATATTCGCTTTGAATTTTTAAAATGAAGTAAGTAAGTTATACCTACTTGACAGAACCGGCCAAAAACAAAATTCATCATGTGAAAAATTGCACAAGTTCGGCAAAAACAAAAACACTCGCGACAGTGCGATTTCCCGACTCACCGAAGCTCACTGACTTCGCTTGTAAACACATGTCTGTGTGTGCGTGCGTCAAAAATGGCGTGTTGTTCTAAGCGGGCTATCTGTCCGAGCGCCGCACATGTCTAATTTGTGCTATGTGCTAGTAATGACTTCACACATGAAAGCCACTGTTTGCGCTGTTCCCTGTAAACATTTTCTTTTCACACTAGAACAAGCTAACTCTAAATCCTTTAGTTTATTCGATCACTTAGTATAATTCACACAGCTCCACCTGAGTTCAAAATTATGCGTCTACTATCTCGAAAATATATTGTACTGAATAATATTCTAACGTGCCAACGTATTTCTGCATCAATATCTTGAAGTGTTTATGAGTATAGCCTGTGGGCACCCCATTTTTAGAAGGATTTAGGTGCTCATTCTGAGGTATATTTTATCCCGAATCTGCACTTGTAAAATTTTACGTCCCAGATAAAATACTCATATTGCATCGCCATTTATGTTACCAGCTAGAAAACTCTTACAAATACGGCTTAATAAATATTATCGTGAGCAAAATGTCTTTGATAGGAATATTTACAAAGCAAAGATTTCACTGCCTAGGTAAGTAAAATATTATGTGACCTTTTATTTATTCTTTATGTAGCTTTATTGTATGTAATTGTACAAACGAGACAATTAAAAGAAGTTATTTCGTTAATCTTTAGAGGAATGGACCATTATGTTTATTTAGACATAAAGTCTAGAATTGAATAGCAAAAGCAGCTAGATAGGCTATTTCGTTAGAGGAATGTTCTAATCAAATGATAAAAAACGCCTAGTTTGGATGTAGGCTGCCTACGGTGTTCTTTAAAACTGCCTGGTTTGTGTTTAGTTTGTCTACCATTTGTTTCCGTCTCATAAACTACGGTAGTTGAATTCAGTAATGTGTTAGTATGCCATTTTAGTTCCAATTATGATCACTAGAGGCGCTGTACCAAAATACGATACAAAAACGTCGTCGAGGACGCCAGCGACTGTCATTGGTGTAAGCTCATGTTACAATACTGTAGGACTTTTTTGGCTGCGAATGACGGTTATGTTGATTTGTTCGTAGTAAGTATTTCAAACAATTCTATAATTATAATAATGTAATAAAAATGTGTAACCTATTTCTATTGACTTTGACATTTTGAACTTATTTGTATTTTATGCACTTGATTGCTAATGATTAAACTATCAATTTTTCTCATGTTCTAATTTATGTTAACCATGCACTAATATATTTTTTTTGATTTCACATTGGTTTAAAATATAATTGACATTTGCATGCCCACAAAACTAGGGTATAATATTGTTGTAACTTTATATATCATTGTCGCTCATCCCAATGTACTTCACAATGTTAAGCAAATGAACGTTTGAGTTAGAGTTCTGAATTGTAGTTACTAACGGCTGGTGATTCGCTGCTCATGATTTCATGTAGGAATCATCATCATCATCATCATCATCCGTGCGGTCTATCCCGGTTGTGAACCCACACTGGTGTGTGAGGTCCCAGGGTCCGCCTTTCTTATTATCTTGGCCCACTTCGCGCGGTCTTGTGCATCCTCAGTGGTGAGTTTATTGGCACGGTTCCATGGAGGAATGAAAACAGTGAAGGAACATGTTTTAGAACAAGCTGAAGAAAGAAAACTATGTAACTTTACAAAACTCTTTACCAATAAAGGCTAATTTAATTTAATTTCTTATTTTGTTCTCATAATTGTATCTTAAATCAAAGAAAATACGAGCTAAATGTTATGGTAAACTCAATTATTTTATATTACCTTACATAAGCGGACCAGCAGTTGCGTCATGTTACACCCTGCTAAGCTACACCTCGAAATTACAATCTGACCGCTAGTAATGGCCGAAAATTACCACTCCCCAACAATGGGCTCAGGTGCCACTACACTGCGCCACAAGCTTAAGTGATTTCCCTTCAGCCAAAGCCGCCGGCAATAAAGCCTAGTTTTCCGTTAAAACACCGCACTTACTCGTTATAATTTACTGCACATTTTGGAGACATTATCATGCAATTTTAGACTCTAAGTTTGTACTGATACGGCCGGGGATAATGGGCTCGATATCATCCTTGAGCGTTAGTCGATTCCACCAACGATGTTTACTTTTAATTTGCGCAGTTTGCATAGTTTCTCGTGGTAGTCATTAGGTTTAGTACCTACTGCCTGCCTTCTATTGGCTATCATTCATAGGTGCACACTAGTAAAGATTGATTGCGGGATGTTGTTCATTTCATTTGTACTGCTTTTATTTCTTTAACTTACTCATTTTACTTATTTTCAATCTGGATTAATGAATTACAATTAAACGTCACATTCGTCACACTTTTATTAGATTTATAAAAATAGTGAATGTAGGTATGAGTTTTTAGTTCATCCATTAAAAACAAACAAAAAATAAAAAAAACTTTCTAATAATATTAGTCCAGATAAATATGGCTGCTAACGCTGGCTACTGCCTCGTTTCGAATTCACAGGCTTCGAAACGAAGTCCACGGGCGAAGGGCAAAGCCAAGAGCACTTACAAGTCACCTATACTAACTGGAACATTAACCCGTCGCAGCGTGCGGGGAACGTAATGGTCGCACGAGACGAGCACTTATAAAAAAAATCGCCGTTGAGTACGAAAAACACATGACTGTGGCAGTCACGTGCCAGCAGAAGCCAATCAAATAAGAAGAAAGTATAAAATGTTGTACCTGCCAAGATCCTGTCATTTTCTTAGTCAATAACAAATTGAATTCTATTAATATCGGCGCTAACGCTGTCTGCACTTGTCCACGAACAAAGGGCTTAGCCACGAGCACTTACAAGTCACCTATCTAACACCATTGGAACATTAACCCGTCGCAGCGTGCGGAACGGAACGGCGGCATTAAGCGTACGGGACGGTCTCGGCGACAGCGGGAATTGGTTCCGTACAGTAGCACTTTGGCAGAATAATCCGAACACACGTTATGTAAAACGGCTCGCGTATGTGCGTAAGCCGTGACTGCGATACACCTGTGCTAATGCTTGCTGCTGGGATTGTTGTTGAAGATGAAATCCAGATTACTATTGCCTGAATTTTTTTGTGGTAGTGTTATACATTAG
Organism: Udea olivalis; assembly: GCA_947369235.1. NCBI lineage: Eukaryota > Metazoa > Arthropoda > Insecta > Lepidoptera > Crambidae > Udea > Udea olivalis. The sequence goes on from OX376360.1 coordinate 10,397,818, forward strand.
GCGAAGCACACAAAATAATAAGTTTACAGAAGGACCGCTGGCGTTTTTTTCCCAAACTTGCCTGACCGCCTAGAGTTACTACTATATTCGTTCTGAATTTTTAAAATTAAGTAAGGTGATTATGCCTACTTGATAGAAATCATGAGAAAAGTTGCACCAAGTTCGACAAAAAACAACAACACTCACCGCGACAGCGTGACTCTCCGCGTGGCCGTTTCTCACAGGTGTCGCCTGTGAACTCACTTTGTCTGTGTGCATGATCAAAATGGCGTTTTGTTCTAAGCGGACTATCTGTCCGGGCCGCCGTGCCGCATGCGTAATTTGTGATAGGCATATCTGTTTTACAAAAAAGTTCCTAAATAATTAGAGCAGAAATTGCACTTTAGTTTAAAATCTTTCTGCGGGGGAGACCAAATGACCAATTTTGAAACGTTTTCAAATCCTTCCTTGATAGCATAAATGGTTTAGCAACTGCTTATAATCTTTTTGCGTGTGAGCGAACCGCTTAGTCAACATTACAAGTATAAGTAACATTCGCTCAGTTAAACCGTATGACGCCAGAGGGGTGTCTAATGCAACCAACTGACCAGCGTCACTTCCGTGTATTTACTTCGTTCTATTCCATTCATGAGTAGAATATAATTTTTATGTTGTTATGGGTAGGTTTTTGTGTACCTACCTTTCTAATATTTCATATTGTTCATTCATTCATTTGGATCACTACAAAACTATTCACCGAGTATACCGTTATCTACTTCAATACAGCCTCTTTGATTAACAGGTATAAGCCACCACGCTTGCAAAATGCGAGTGGATGATTACAAAGGGGTTTGAGTAACGTATCTGAGAGGTCTGAATTGTTCTAAGTGATATCGGAGCCGAGATATGATTTCTTAAAGTATAATTTTTTGCCTTAGTTTCGTTTAAATAATAGTTCTGAAATATTACTTTATGGAGCTAATCTCACCTAATAGCTGTTAAAAAGTATGCAGGAATAGGAGAGGAAGGTTTTCTGTTCAAGATGTACCTGTGAGTATGAAAGAAAATAAATAAAAGAACATCCAGCAATACTTCAAGTTAGATATCTATAGTTGTAACGCCGTCTATAAAGCAGTAATTAAGTATTTGGCATTAGGAAGTGGAACACAAGCTATCACGAAAAACGACTCTAACGTCAAAGACATCAAAAACACATTTTCTTATAGTCAATATGTAAATAGGAGGTATTGGTTCCTAACCGTCGACATTAGAGACATTACATGGGAAAAACACCTAAAGGTCTTTTTACCGCAGCCTACACAGGGGCATCACTCGCGCGTTGTCGACCCTGCAAAAACCTTTTCAAACCTTTATTGAAGAGCTCCATACTTTGACTCACACTCACACTCCACAGCAGGGAGCTCATACCACGATTTAAGCATCCTCGGAAGGACACATGTCTGGAACCGAACCGTACGACACCATTGCGGATTCAGAGTGTGAGGATTAACGTGCTGTCAGTGGCGAGCGGTGCGGTGATAAAAAGTAGCCGTGGGCGTCATACCAAACGGTTCTTCAGAACAAAACCCGCTGGCTTGAGGTTCAGGTTTAGTTAATTTGGGTCAATAGACGAAGCCACAGCCGCTACTGATGGCTCAGATGTGATGAATCTAATGCTGTCTGCGCTGATGCCATAATTCTGTTAAAAAATCTCGTCAACAGCTTGTGGCCGCGACTGCCCAGTGTTGAGTACCATGAGTTTCCGCCACGAGTACTACGATAGTTAACTTCAGCAATTTGTATGCCATTTTGAGTTCCATTTCTATCGGTGCCTCTAGCGTTGTACCGAATTCCCACACAAAAACGTCAACACTGATCATCTGTGTGTAAACTCTGTATTAGAACTAAACTAGCTATAACTCGTCTATCCATGCCGCTTTAGTCTACCACAATCATGTCCTTTTTATAGCACAATAGTTTTTGTTCGGCGATATAGAACAATTGAATAAACAAAACTACAGACTGGAAATGCTTAACCATAAAACGCCGGAGGTGCGTAATGCGATGAACTCTGGAGTCAATTCCGTGCGGTCGCCTCGCCCGCACCGGGCACGTGTTAATTTCAACTCAAATGTGGTTTGTACGAGCATTTCGCATACAGTATTGTTTAAGCTTTATTTCAACAGTTACAATCCACCTATTTGATGATGCTGTAATAGAGGGTCCTACTCTCGCGATGTTATTCACTTTAGATAAGTACTCGCTTTTTCATGTTAATTTATATAAATGTTGTTTACGATGAATAAGATGTCCCTTTGTAGATTTCAAAGGAAAGGAAAACCTTCCTTTGATTGTAGAACAAAATGTGTGTTGTCTTTTTTAACAGTAAACAAAATATATGTTCTTTTCAAAGTACGCTGAAAATAGTTCGGGGCGGACAATGTATATTTTATAAAGTTGTTTCAAACCAGGTCATCTGTACTTTAAGATCTTTAGCTTTCTGAAGTTTTTTACAGGTACTGCAAAGAAAATCAATGATAATGAAGTGTATGGTAACCTCCCGCTATCAGTCGGTGCATACTTGTTTACTAGCGGCGTCAATGACCAGCAAATACGACAAAAATAGGTTTTGCATGGATGGATGCAGTTCAAAGCTTTTTTCACCTGCGACAACGGCTAGTGGGCAATTTTTTTCCTGCGTGATCTGGATCAACATATCTTTGATGATTTCCAGTAAGTAATTGAGTTAAGAGGCTCAAATTTTTAAAAGACTTGGAAGCTTAAAATACTGTTTCCGACATTTCTGCAATGAAAAGGTCACAGTTACAAATTCAATGCAATAAATGCTTGTCGCTTGAATCTGGTCGAGTTTGCGCGAGCCGATGCCGGTCAAATATTGGATTGCTTATTACATACCCTGATGACACTCTTTGTATACAATTGATGACTTACCTGCAACAAAATTAAAGGCATGGTGAATAATTGCAACTTGATAATAGTATGACATTATTTATTCATCATCACAAGTGGTAAATGGTGAATATTATCAAAAAGTTATGAATAATCTCAGGGACGGTTCCGCTAAGTACCTACTCGAAGCTCTTGAAGGGTTGCAGCGGCGTGCTATCCGTATTATTGTAAACCCAGAGGCTCAAGGGTCAGAGAGGCAGCTTTGACCCAAGAGCCTCTCCAATTACGTAGAGACATTGGCATGCTAAGTGTTCTCTATCGCTTCTACAATGGGGAATGCTGTGACGAGTTATTCCAGCTTATTCCACCCTCACCTTTCCACTCCCGCACCACTGCAGGCCTTCAAGGTGAGGATGGCCAGCCCAGTGATTCGTTTGAATGACTGGGCTTGTCAACCTCCTATCTGGACCTCACGAGCGCGTTCCATCAGGTGGAGTGAGTTCATCTTGACGGGCAATATAAAACAAAAATATTAGACTTAAGAAATATAATATACGAACATGGTGTTACAGTTTAATAATATTAAAATGACTCCTTTGTTCGGGGCATTTTTTGTTAGTATTTTTAATTTGCAGTAGGAAAACCTTGATTTCCGACTGAACAAATAGGTACCTCTTGTTCATAGATTTCCAAGAACCCCAGTTGAAACGGCCTGAATTGTTATTGGAAAACAAACGAAAAGACAAAAGGAACTGAAAAAGAAATACTGAAAAGATAAAACGTTACAACAAAGCCTTCAGATGGGGCTGCGTCGACACTATTAGTGCGTCAGGGATGCTGGCTGCGGCGGGGGCAGATCCCAGCTATCTTAATGAAACGCATGGCGTCCCTTAAGGCCCGTATTCACTTTGATTAGTGCAAGTGCAAGTTATAAGTGTAGGTGCTTAGGGATTATGAGAAAACACGTGTAGATAGAGATGGATTATTGCGAGTGATTAGTGTCCTGCGTCGTGAAGTGATCAGAAGCGTGTTCTATTCAATCGCACTAATCAATCGCTGTCCACACGTGTTTTCTCTCATGCACCTGCACTTACTACTACTCAAAGTGAATCAGGGCCTTTATACATCGTGTGCGAGGCAGCACTAACAGTACCTTGCAGACAGTGGCGGTGAGGCAGGACGTGGATAGTGTTGTTTTGCAACACTGGACACGCGTCCATCTCTCGAAGGACAGACACCAAGCTGTTGTTTTAATCATATTTCTAATAACTACACTTACCGATAATCACCTGGTATATTCATTATGTGTTTTAATATAAAATTATTAACATCATACAGTAACTCGACAAGCGTCTTTTAGGTTCAAAATAACTAAGCCGTAGGTATATTACTACTATTTTAGCAGCATTGCAGCAAGCGTAATTTTGCAGCATGGATGACCGTTACGATGATCACTTGCTACGAAAATGTTGCTACGAGTGCTACGTGTTTTCTTAAAAGACATAGTTTATGTTCATTTCAAATTCACCTAACATATAATATGTACGTTTGACAAGGCCCAACATTCCTTTTTATATAATATATAATTGTAGAGCCTGAACTAGCAAAGTCATAATATTGCCTATATTAATGTAAACCGCGCGTGAGCTGTCTCTTCAAGGCTTGGTGTGATCTAAATAAGTAACATTTTAAACTTACTTGTTGCATTTTAACTAATTCTAATAAAAACCCGTTTTATTAGAATTAGTTAAAATAAGCTTTACATGATTATACTATTTATAAGTTTCAGCGTGACGCGCTAATCGTTCATGGGCTGCAGGTGATCATGTCTCAAGTTGACTAGTAGATTAGATGAATAGTTCATTTTGATCAACTTCATATAAGGACAAAACAATGACAGCACATTGATTACTAGATAAGGTACAGAAGTACCTTGAAATTTTAATGTTATCATCTTTAGGTAAAACTATGTAGCTGTCCGTCAGCGCCTTTGCCCGCGTAGACTGTCTTACCCGTAAAATATAAGCCTACATTTAAAAAAATATAGCCTATATCACTCCCTGATAATGTAGCTTCATATTGGTGAAAGAATTTTTTAAATCGGTCCAGCAGTTTCGGAGCCTATTCAATACAAACAAATACTTCTTCTTCAAAATATTAGTACTTCAGTTAAACAGATAACCAGATGAAAATGTTTTTTTGCATAACCTAAGTTCGTTTTAAATTTTGTAGACAAATCAAAGTGCTACTGTGGTTACAAAATCTTCAACGATTAAAAACAGAAACTAAAACCTGAATCGTAAAAGTCCGATATAAATCTTGAACGGTAACATCAATTTTGTTTGAACTTACAGTATTCAACTAAAACGCAATGACTTCGTGCTGTCCGTTCGCAGTATGGCAGTTCAAAGCGACGAGAGCCCTGGTTATGATGGTTTTCGCTTTGCGTGCGGCCGACTGTACCACAGGAACATTGAATAAAACCGTGCGGTGATCAGTTACAGCAATAAACGTAGGCTGTTGAGCGATGGCTGCGGTTCCAGCCAGTTTAGTCCTGATTGTAGTTCACGCTCGAGTTGCGAGCGATGACTGATGTAATGGCACTCGGATCTAACAGACAGTTGTCACATCTATGTGCTAATGTATTCGCGTTAGTTACGTCGGTTATTATTGCACTGCAATAGTGAATTTTTTTATACGAGAGTAAATATGTGGGACTTTGCTTAAATGACGATATATTTAGTCTAACATTGAAGTATTAGTAATCAGTACTAACAGTGTTTTTAAGGAAATACTGTTATTTGTCTATGAGAGAATGTGACTGACTTTATTTTCCGAAAAGAATAAGTTTAATGCAACAATCATGATTTTTATTTTAGTCAACAATATCAACTTTTATAGTCGCAAGTCACGCTTTCAGAAATAACTTTATATAGAGATCACTATTAAATATCAGATATATCACGCATCCATCTTAAAATTAAATACTCCCACGCCCTCAAAGCAATGATAAAGTATAAAATTATATGCCTTGATGCCTTCAGCTCGGGTGAAATTCTATGCGATCCGCTGAACATTCCCCACAGACATAAAATTTTTCTTCAAACATATTGCGGTGCCAGGTTTTGTAATATGACTCAAAAAATGGGGAAAAAATAAAAAGTTTAAAACAAGTGTTTCTAGTCTTTTCAATCATCAAGCAGAACACAGTATATTTCGTTGTAATTTAATTATTTTTTCTTCAAACATTGTGGTGCCAGATTGTGAGAAATGACCCAAAAATGGGGAAAAATAGAAAGGTTTAAAACCAGTGCTTCTAGTCGTCTTAATCATCTTGTTTGGAGATAAACCACTGTGCCGCGACTCTAGTATATGAGCGCACTACCATCCATTATTAATAAATTGTAAAAAAATGATCGTGTGAACTACGGACATAAGGTGCCCTTGAGTAAAACTTAAAGTGATTCCATGTCATTGTGTACTTCACGTGCCAAAAGAAAGGTAGTGCAACTGTTTTAACTACGCTTAATTTTTTAGTCAACGCTCAACTGAATTAAAATGGATGTCATAATTAAGTAGGTTTCCACTAAATACTCTTTCCATGCACTGAAATGGTAGAAAAAGAGACACGCTTAGTTATCATACGAACAGAGTACTTCGAGTTTTCAATTTATTATATGTCTGTGCAATTCCCTTTATTTCCCGGGTGTAATACCGAAGTACTGACATAGCGTCTTGTACCGTCTAATACTGAACATGGCTTCACACTGCGGCGGCCGCTGCCAATTCTCGGCACTACACTACAACGTGTAGTGCCGCCAGCCGTATGCCAAGTTCGAGACACTTAGTCGGTTTTGCAAAATTACATTTTAGCGCGGAAATTTGTCATCATCAAAAAATCTAAATGAATACTCAAGTAGACCAAGGTTACACCTCTTTCGAATCGTCAATATTTTTACTTTAGCTATCGATATTCTTGACCTAAATAATAATAATACTATTTATATGAGTACTTGCTTTCCGTCCGCGGCTTCGCTCGCGTTATCGCGTGTAGGTATACCTATTACGGCCAAATTTCCTTAAATCCCAATCAATTGTAGCCTATGTGTTATTCTGATGTATAAGCTGTATTACTGTATAGTTTCATCTAAATCCGTTGACTAGTTTTTGCGTGAAAGAGTAACAAATAACATTAAAAAAAAAAATGCGCCAGACAACACACCTCTTGTAATAGTATCGCAGTAGGGATTGGTATCCCTGTGTTACGAGGTACCATACAAGGAAATAAGCCAGGCCAAGCCTCCCAGCACACCCAGACCCAATAGAACCCGGGAAACTACGGAATTCGAGGCGAGAATCCCTGCTACACAAACATTTCAAAAACTTTCGCAATGATGATGAGATTATTATAATATAGATTTAGTATAGGGTGTCTCGCTTCTGTGTCTTTTAAGGAAAGATGTGGTATCTGCCTACCCCGTTGGGAAAAAAGCGTGATGGTATGGTATAAGACAAGATATACTTCATTGCACAACATTACAGAAACGTTAAATTAAAGTTGCTTATCATTTTACTACGATATTTTTTGTCACTTTCTTTCTAATAACTTTAAAAATATTATCGCACCGCCTACATATTGTATTTTGCTGCTCAGCCCTGTGGTATTTGATGTTTTGCGTCTGTCTTTACCAATTGTTATGGAAAAACGAAATAAAATTTATTCCAAACTGCAGCTTGTTCACGAGGCCGTGTCACCGATCCCTTAATACAAGGGCGTCATGCAATAAATCGGGCCACCTGGCCACACTACCCTGCCGCATGACCTCGCCAACTTGGGACCCGCAAGTTTCCAACTCCTGTGTTTCACGACTTTACGGCTTCGAGGTTTAAAGGGGACAGATATATCTTAATTCGGTGCTTATTTGTTGATAGTCTGAAGTCGTTAATGTACGATAAGAAGATTTTTTCGACTAGAGCATAAACATTTACGATGTTTTGAAGATTTTTATATTTAAGGGGAGGTGGTGCACAAAGCACGTTTTTAAAATTCATTTTTGAAATAGTAAAGAGTGAAATTAAAATCTAATAAAATTTGCTGATATTATTGAGGGGATTATACAGGAAATTCATTCGGTGAAAATATGATTTGATAAAGTTGGCTGGAAAGAATAAATTCACAAAGTTACCTCTTTTCGTGAAATTTTGTCTTCTATTTTTGATTTTATTCCTAAAATAATTGATCTGATAATATAGGTCCTTAACCAAAATAAAGTTTAAAGATAACTGGAGGAACTTCATCCGATGGTTTATTTTATTGAATCTATTAATTTTTTAATCGGTTATTTTAGTGATTTTCGGTCCGCGGGGCGCTCACCAGTTTCCTTGGGGAAATGTTGTGCAGAACCACCTAGCCTAAAGCTATTTTTATCCTTTTGTTTTTTTTTGGTGATTGCTCTATTTCGTGTTATTCTGATTTGAGGGATAGCAATAGGCGTATTCAGGATGTTGTGACTATAATCTGTTAATTTCTCAAGCTACAGAACAGAATGTTGAAAACCTTGATGCTCTCTAAAAGGGTTCAAGTTCAAGCAATAAAAATAAGCACATACCTAACTAATTAATTTGTTAGTTGATTTGCTAAATGCTTGGCGTCATGGTAATTTATTCACAGAGAAGTTCTGTGAGACTAAAGAGTTCCTTTTCGACGGCTTACAAATGTATCTCTTTCGACTTTTTGACGTTGCCATGGTTAAAAATCTTGGCACCGCTACTTTAGACAAATATAATAAACTACGCGGTACTTACAGCATACAGGTTAATTAGTTACTAACTGCACAATTAAATTAGATGACCGCAATTTAGACAATTATAGAAACCTGTTTTGATTACATTAGTTCAGATTGCTTTGATTAACTACTTTGCTTAGTACTACTTCAAGTTTGTGCCGTATAATTAGAGTAGCCAGGTATCTAGTTTTGGCAGAGACGTTCCGTTTTTCAGAGGTCTGTTATACGGACTTATTTATCGGATCTCAATTTTTAGAGCAACGTTGGTATCAAACAAGCATATGGACAGCTGGATGCACAGCGGTTATCTTAGCTTCTGAACACATGCAACGGTGGAAGTATTACTCTCGTGTTACCGACCCTGTAAGGCTAAGGGGAACTTTTGCAAAGTCAGCAAATTCTAATCATGTTACTAATTTGACCAAAATACCGGTTACCCGATGAGATCCGGTTATTTTTCACAGCAACAGGAACATAACATTGCCTAAGTTGTAGCAGATTGATCAATCAGGGTCTGAGCAATTTACTGTGGCCTACCTTCTATTCATCTGTATGTCCAAGTTTTTCAATTTACCGCAGTCGTTCATGAATGAGATTTTTCGCGTATGTATACTTGATAAAAACAGATCGATGAATATGATTTTTGACTATCGAAAACCTGTAATAGTTGTCCTGTTTGAAAAACAAACCATATTACCGATTATTTTATTTTAATCTATCCTGAAATTTGACCCACAAGATCTGGCAACACTACGAACACTGCAACAGAAACACAAAGTAAACAGTTAGGTATTTAATCCTAAGTAGCACTCAGGAGCTGTTTTGGACTTTATAGATTTATTCCAGTTCTGCTGTCTTCGAAGTTTGCTAACAAGATGAAGATAATTCAATTCTGCTTCAGAATTAAGCAAGATACGTCCCTAACTTGAATGTCCATTGTAAAGTAAACTCGCTACGACAAACTGTAGAACCAAACTATGGATTGTACAATCAACGGCAATCCTCAGCTCTGAGCTACTGAAAAGAAAACTTTAGGTAAAATGTAATATTCCTATCAGCCATCAGAAATTCAAAATTATGTGATATGAAAAACAAACTTTCGGTTCTTGGGAAGTTTCCTTGTAATACATGCAGTACAGCATAATCGAGGCCCAAGACTTCAAAAAGAGAGTTTTATGTGGTTGATATCAGAGTCACACAATTCTGCATTATTCAAATGATAACTAAAATATATTTAACTTCAGTTTATGCGTTCTGTTCGACATTACAATATACACAATTCGATAGCACCAAGGAAGAAAAAGACAAAACAGTACATTAATTAAAACAGTGGAGATCTATGTGGCCTATATTCCGGAGTATAAAAATTATAGTTGCGAATGATAAAAAATAACTAGTTATTCATGCTCTCTTTAACAAATAAGTCTTGTTTCATCCAACACATTGCTTATAGAAACTCATATACTCACTGCTGCTTTCACGCAAATACTCATCATTGCTGATCCTCTAGAACAAGTTTCACGTTACTCCGTCTAATTAAGGACCGTCAGAATGCCGTACAGTGACACAAATAAGAGAGGATTGTACAAAAACTGACGTCGAAAGAATGGAGGCATTACGTAAAAACCTCTATTAGGCCTGAGATAAACGAGCTGGGGCAATGCTGTTTCACGGTGATTATAGGCCGGTCCACAAGTACGAATTCCTCTGCGGAATTTCGCAGGAATAAACACTGGGTCGATTAAACTTGCGCTTACACTGACAGTGGCAAGGATGTAGTTTGTTCTTGGAGTACTTACTAAACACTTCTGGGTTGAAGTTACCCCTTGAGTTCAGCTTCACATTTTGCACGACTTGAAATAAATACCATTTGTTTAAAGATGATCAATGGCAACCGGTAAATGATTTCATCAAAGAGGCAGGCAGGATGCGAAAAGAATGGACAGAAGATCTGGATAATTACTTGAGAAAATTACAAATTTCGGGTTTAGACAGAGATCACTGAAGGGGATATAAGAGGTTTAACCAGAAAAGGTAACAAAACAAGTGAATGTTCATTCACTTTTGTTACGTCGGGTAAATATGTTAAAGTTGCAATACCAAACCGAATTATGCTATAAATTGTTATATTATCCCACAAAATAAGAACGTAATGTGCTGTTTGTGTCATTTCTCTGCCTAAACGGCTAAATCCAGTTCAATGAATTCTGGCAAATAGATAGATCGGGTTTATGAGTTAACTTCTGTACTAAAAAAACACTTGGCGTGAAGAGAGAAATTGGCCACACAGATAATACTTTCAATGTCTAAATACTTTCAACCATGATGGTTTTTCAGTTATGTACAGCTACTAATATCTATATTTCAACACTTCACTAGTCTAAAGTGAAAAAAATAAACGGTGTCTTTTGGTCACCGTTTATTTTTATAAAACCGCTTATAAAATAAAGTGAACCACGAACCCCCAAACAACGACATTACCGAACTCCTGAGCGGGAAGCAAACAACCAAAGTGAGTGACATAAGTGAGCAAACTAGGGTATGATAGAAAAGCCTAATCTCCGCGGTCTCTCCCCGAACTGTCGTTAATAAAACTCCCTGTGAACTTATCTCCCTGGGGTAAGATAAAAATATTTTCTCCCGAAAAAACAAACACGCCTCAGAGGGGAATTTCAAAGGTTTTGCACGATCACGCGTGGTGGCAGCACGGAGTTTTAATCGGGATAGAGGCCGTTGAGCAAGGAGGTTTTAAGCTTGTCTAGAGAAACCTTTTTAGCCTACTTGTGCATAATTGAAACAAGAACTTTATGGGTGAGATTTTCAGGCTGAGTGTCTATAAAAACTAAATTACACTGGCTAGTTGGCTAGGATGGTTCAACTTCTCTAAGTAGGTTTAGTTTCGATTCCCACTTATACATTATAATACTATGTGGAAGATGACTTTAGATTATTTATTTAATATTATTTCATTGTAAATAAGCATTAAGTTTGAGATCCTAGTCTTCACCAAAGAATCATAAATATCCGTAATAAAATTTATCAACTAAAGTGCATCTTCTTAAATCTAAGCTCACACTTACGACCTACTGCAGTTATTTTCAAAAGACGCTGATAATTCTGGCCGTCAAAAGATCGTAAACATAAGCGCATCCATTACTTCCCACGCACAATACCGCCGTCAGCTGTCATTATTTTTACAGCATTTGATTTCACGAGATTACCGCATAAAACGGCCACCATAACGGGGGTTTATCATGGCCTCCGTTTCTGCTGGATCGTCATACAATTAAGTACCTTGTCAGCCGTTAGTAAGGCCTTATCTTGGGCTCATATGCCCCATGAATCAATTAGACCCGGCCGGATGGTCGTTACAAGAGAATTACGACGGAGGTTCCTTTAGAAACCTAACAAAGAGGACCCAAAAAACTCACTTCTTACGTGGCATTGTTAAATTATTAAATTATTGTCAACAGTCCCCTCTCAATGAGGGAATTGTGTTTCGTTAGTTGGCGAAAACGGGAAAACATCTTGAGGAAAACGCAGCTGGTTAGGCTAATGACTACAGCAGAAACGTTTGTTCGGACAGACGAAGCCAAGGCGAGAAAAGTCTTTAGTTTTAAAAGATTTGTGAGAAGTTAAATTGAGTTTCTAGACTGGCTGGCATACCAAGTAATATTGAGGTAAAGGTATGATTTTTCTGCTATTACAAATCTAGTACATACATGTAGCAAATAATTCCAAATCAGAACACGTCAGACAATCGAATTGAATTCACAGGCAGTGTTGAAAAATCTATCCAATAGAAATAGCCGGATCATTTCACTAATTTCATTGATTAATCAAATAAATAGTCTGTTGTGCACATAATTGAATAGTCAGTACGTTTTGAAAAACTGCAGTTATTTTTTAAATTATTACTACTCATTTCAAATGCTTGGTAATTTTTAATGAAACATTTTTTTTTGTGTAAGAGTCCATGCTTAGCAATGCTTATTAATTTTGAAGCAAACTCTTGCAATTTAGTAGGTTAATGTGGCTGTTCATTTATAACATTGTAAAAACTCTTTTTTTTATACGACTTCGGTGACAACAAGCTTGCGGTCCGCCTGATGGTAAGCCTATGGACGCGTGCCACACCAGGGGTATCACTCGCGCGTTGTCGACCCTGCAAAAACATTTTCCAACCCCTCTTGAAGAACTTCATACTACGAGTATAACTCATCGAGAAAACCTCGGCAGGGAGTTCATTCCACAATTTAAGCGCCCGGAAGAAAACACCTCTGAAACCCAACTGTACGAGACCATTGCGGATTCAGAGTGTGAGGATGAACGCCCTGTCGGTGGCGAGCGGCTCAAACAGTTCTTCAGAACAAAACCCGTTGTACAAGCGGTAGAACAAGCATAAGGAGGCGAAGTCTCATATCTCTCTACATATCTCTGCAGCTTTGAAGCTGCGATAGGAGCTAGTTGCCTGAAAATTGAGGTCTTTTTTGTGTTACTTACTAACATCTTTTGTTTCTCATGTAAATAAATATCTGATAAACATGCTCAAATATTTTACTAAATACATACTTACGAGTATATCGATAATAACACCCAGACACCCTACAAACACAAAAATGTTCGTCACATTAATCGAACCCACAACCTCCTAAAGGCAGAATCGCTGCTGTCAAGAAATTACTTTTTAACTTTGAATTTACATTAATCAGTTAACACTTGCGCTATTTATATATCTATGCTGAAAACTTTTGAGAAAGTGCTCATCAATGCAATTTCTACTGCGGGAAGAAATATTCGGAATAGTTATAAAGCAATAAATCGAATATGTTCAGACGGCTGCTGATGCTATGATATACGACATAAATACTCTAGAAATATTGAAACGGAAGCAACGTGTCAGCGAGCTATAAAAGCTAAATTGCTATTGGAATAAACAAATATTTTCCAGAATCAAGACCTTCGGGAATCGAGGAATAGTTTTATTGATGTCTTCGTGAGCGAAGTCGTCGAAATTTACTTTTCATTACTATAGAAGTTTGTCCGCAAACAGTTCGACACTCGTTTCAAACGGTTCACGCAAAAAAACTTGTGTCAGAACACTCTGGTGAGGAAACGGAATTCTTTGAAAAAACGTCTCACTCAGTAGCTTTTAGAGACTCAATAAAACAAACACGAGAGGAGAAAAACTACGAAATGAAAACGAATTTGTAGCAGTTCCTCGCTTTGAAGAGAAATATCTACAAACATCTTGCTTTTGCTATCTTAATTTGTAAGAGATAAACGAATGTTTAGAAATAGATGTGTGAAGATATTTGTCTTTATAATAGCTTCTTGTGATTGAAATTGCTATTCACATTCACCAAAGGCTGTGAATAGGTTTTGTAAAATTAGTTCAGCACCAAATGATACATTTAATAATTCAATTTTATATTAAAGCTCTGCTTTTGTTGTATATATATAAATCAATAAGTGCAATTTCTCTGTACTTTGTCACCACCATCAATATAACGTACCTTTTCCCTTTATCTGCGTTTTTAATATCTGTAGGTACGTCTACCACGAGTTACCAATTTAAATTTACGTTATTGTTTCCGTAAAAAAATGTATTGGAATGACACATGACATGACAATGTCAAATCCCAATACAACTTTTTACGCGAACGATAATGTAAATTTAAAGGGACAACTCGTTGTAGACGTACTGTTATCAAACTCGCGAATTCAATTCAACGAAATCACGAATTCAATTTTGTGTGTTTGATGCTCAATACATTTATCTTGTCTTGAACTATCAATCAAAGAACAAAATGTAGAAGGTAGAGTCATAAAATGATGCAAAGCTATAGAGCACAGGAAAATTAAGTAAAAAAAATGCTGGTATGTCAGAGCCCGATTTGTCTTTTTTTCAATTTAATTCCTATTAATGTCTTTTACTTTTTTCTTCTACCTTATCCTCAACATACTCGTATTTCAATCTGCGATGTTTTCGGTTACAAGTTTTTTTCAAATTTACTTCCTGAATCTGGTTCTCACTTCAAAAATGGAACAAGAACCTAACGAAGACATCAGGCAAAACCGTAAACCTTTCAAACATTACAAATCGATTTATCAAGGTGACATCTTACTCCCCTGGTTTAAGGTTCAAAACTGCACCACTTCAATGTTCTTGCAATATCTGTGGGGCTTAGCCTGTTTCGCGGAAGCCTCACATGGCAATGTTCAGTTGCGACTTGCGAGCCAAGTTGTTCTCTAATATACTTAGTTGTTAAGATCGTTACGGTGCTAGTATTACGTGGGCCTTTTTGCAGGTAAAGACTGTAATAGAAGCTATGCTTGATTTATAATTGGACTGTTAAGGTTGTAAATGATATTTGTCTATGTTAAAAGAGTGCTTGCTTTCAAATAAGCTTTTTCATTACTGTTTTATCAAAAAATAGCTAATAAGCGTTGAGCCATGGTTTCCATCATGTAAATCACATTATACGAGTACAATAAATTGATGGATAATAAATACAATTTATGCCTTTTTTTTAAATACTCGTTTTCCTCATGTTAGATTTCCTTCTTGCTGGGTATGTTAAAACGTTGATTCAACCTGTTTTTGCCAAATATAAAGGAAATAATCATAATTCGACAAATTTTATTCGGTCTTTACAAATCTTGTCCAGTGTCAAGGTGCTTGAAAAGGCTGGAAAATGCATCATTACCCAGTCATTGATGGGAGTCAAAATTGCATTATAGTTCAGTGTAAGAAGTTGACTAACTAAGGAAAACTTCCTGTTCAGGCAATCTACAGGTAGAGGAAAATAATAAAACAATAGCATTATTAGTATGTGCATAAATACTACCTAAATAAAAGCAACCTAATAATATATGCTAGTCATACAAGAGCGATATTTAGATATTTTTTTTAATACTCAAATAAACAAATAAGTTAAACATAGATGATACAAAACCAATAGCGAAAATATATAGAAAGAAGAAACACCACTGGAAATAAAGAAAATCTTCAATAATTAATAAAGCTTTTTAATAAACCTTGCTTACTAAACAACAGCCGAAGTAGCTCAACACTTGCCTAGCGTAATTCCTATGGCATCAGCATAGGTACTCAACCTGTCATCGCCGCCTCTTATAGGGCCTCTTACGCCAAGACTGCCGACGCGTAGGCGCCGGCCAACAACACTTATCTATGTCTCACGGTTAATATGTACAAAGACTTGTGCGTCGGTCTTATTGACCCCTGAAGAGTCAAGTATGACGAAGAGGTTAGGGCAGTAAGAGGTTGACGGGTTTGATCGCCCCTCGACAAAAATAGAGCTATAGATTAGATAATATTGTCTATTTGGGCGCAGATGCGATTTAAAATAAGAATGTTAAGTTACGAGTATGTTAGTGTTTTTAAGCATTTGGTGCTTCAACTTTTAAGCACATATTTGACATGATTGCTAGTATTGAAGAATTTATAATATAAGCAGCCGTCCCGGCTGCAGATTTTCAACAGATTAATTGGATTAACTTATTTACCTGCTAAGATTAAGATCATCTGATCACAAACGCGGATGGGATATCACGATTATTGACTTTTGCGCGTCTGTTCATTCACAATTTATATATTTGACATTTGAGGTAATCTGTAATCTAACATCATCAAGAATTGTGTGTATTTTCTAATTTTAATCGTTATTGTGTTTGAGTTGTTTTTTTTTCTCTAGTTTAATTTTTGGATTGTTTTAGTTTTATTGTAAGTAATTTGGTTTTAATTGTAATGTAATTTTATTGTATGTGTGACCTACTTGTGTTTTGGTTAATAACTGTAAGCAAGCATGGTAATCAATAAATAAATGAACTAAGGAGAGCTGGAAAGCTGCTCGCTAGTAGAAGAGATAGTTTTCGGTGTATATGAAAGAAGCATTGAAAGCGTGGTACAAAGTGATGATTTATTTAGATAAATGCCTAAGATAGCTGGAGAAAATAAATTAAAGGACGGTCCGTTAAAGCGGTCAGACGAATTATTCGTAGTAAGAATGAAAAGTTATTAATTTCGATTAAGATTGGAAAACCAACTTTTAATGGAGATAAAATAAAAAGGAAAGACGAACTATTTTGCTTAGTGTATTGATGATTAAAGATACTCAAATAATAACTTTCTTCAAATACTCTAACAATGGTATTACGAACGCTTATTTGACGTTTCATCCTATTGTTAATCTGTCATGTATAAAAACAAAAAACCGTAACTTACCAGTAAATAGTCTGACAACTGAACGAAACATTAAACCAGTAATTTATGGTGAACCATAGACAGTTTAGCAGAAGTAACTCTGAAAAAGTGACATCGTAATACCAATACAAAGTAAGTATTTTTAAAACCTTGAACGGTCACGCTGCGATGTTGGCAAACGATTGTAATACGATACGGCCCTTGAGCTAGAGTAAGTCATTATCTTATCTTTATTACTTTATTAATATAAAGATGAACATTATCCATAAAAAACAAAACAAAGACATCATTTAGAAAAACTTTAAATTGACCATCAGTTAGACCGGCGAGACCTAAGATAATTTATGGCGAATTATGCAAGGCATTATATTTGGCGTTTACTGTAATCCATTTTTTGGTTATTACAACCAGAACACCCGATACGACAGCATTAACTGACTTGACTTGATCCCGCCTTAAGCACCAGAGGTCGTAGAAAAAAAAATTACGAACATTGCTGTGACGAACTTTTATGTTTATTGTGTGTCTGGGTGTTATTATCTATTTAGGCATGTATTTAGGAATATATAAATATATTTATCAGTGTCTGGCATCCATGTTACAAGCTTAAGCTTAGTTTGGGATCAGACAATCTTTGTGTAATTTGTCCCAGATATTTATTTATTTTACTTATTATATCGATACAATTAAGTGGTACTTGATCAAAATTTATTTAATAGTTACAGTAATATACATTTTTTCACAATGTCTGTGGTAAATAAAATGCGTACCTATTTTCGAATAACTTATCCATGACCACTAACAAACAACGAAGCATCATTTGGATAGTTAATGTGAAATAAGTTCAGTTTTTGCAGAATTAACCAAAACAATTAATTTTTATTACCATGCAAACCTTATTTGGACTTCGACATGAAAAACCTGAAGAGATGCGCTTACCAACGAGCAGCATTTCCTTTCTATTTACAAAAACAAATTGATTTCTACACGCGTTTAGAAGCACACGTGTCCGCATCCTTCCCAGTCAATTCAAAAGGAAGAGCTTGAAGCTTTTTTTATGAAAAATCGTAGAAGATGCGATGCGCGTACCAACGAGCAGAATTTCTTTTCTATTTATATATATTTATAGAATAACAGATTTCTGAACGCGTACGCGTTTAGAAGCACACGTGTCCGCCTCCTTCCCAGGGACAAAACGTCGCTGTGTCATGGCGGTCTCTCAATCATTTAGACGCTAGGAGCGCGTCCCGACGGGTTAATAAGGGCGTAGAGCTTGTCTAACTAAAACAGTATTTTTTTTACCATTCAATCCTAATCTGGGGTCAAAGCTTTTTTTATGAAAAATCGAAGAAGATGCGCGTACCAACGAGCAGCACTTCTTTTCTATTTATAAAGACAAACAGATTTCTGCACGCGTCCAGAAGCACACGTGTCCGCAACCTTCCCGGAGACAAAACGGCGCAGTGTCATGGCGGTCTCTAAATCAATTAGACGCTAGGAGCGCGTCCCGACGGTTTAATAAGAAGTTACGGCGACAGCGCCCCCCATAAAACGTTGACCATCGGCCCAACAATGGACGCCCAAGATAATGGAAAATTGTCTAAAGGGATTTTTTTATTATAACCCCCGGTGTATCCACTCCACACTGTGACGAGAATTTGTGGCGTTTTTATTATTGCGCTTCATCGCCAACGCGTTTCTCAAGTTTTATTTTAAGGAAAATTCAGTTCAAGCGTTGATTAACTTTTTGGCGCATTTTGCATCGAAGATTTTTATTTCATTAGTCCTATGGTCTAGTTTTGTAGGAGACCTGTAACGCTTCTTGTAGTTTGTAGTGCAACCATAAGCTGTTCTTCTATTTCATCTAGCTCAAATCTTCTTACAAGTGAATAATAAGTATAATTGATGGGTAGGTAGTGGTATAATTATTACGCTGTCTAAACTAAATAAAAGTAGGTGGTTACAAGCCAAGCTACTACAGCATCGAAGCCAGACGTATTGTTTTGCCACTATGCCATCATATATCTTTTTTTTTGAGAATTAATAAACTGAGCAACTAAGAATACTGAAATGCGGCCCAGAATTAATATGTCGGCCACAAAACACTGATTTTAGAATATTTAGAGGCACAGATAGAATTTTTGGTAGTTAGGTTAAGTTAGTTTGTTTGTTAAGTTAAATGTTGTATGTTGTTAAATATTAAGGAGTATGTCGTTGCATTAAGTACTATACAAATTATTTTATACGTTATCTTAACCCTATAAGTCACTCAATATTCGAGTGACTGTTGAACACTTAATTTCAAACTTAGTTTCTTAAAAACCCAGAAGCCAGTTATTAAAGTTAATCAGAGTTTTGTTTGAGGACTAAGATAGCCACAAAAACTTCTACTATATTGTTGTTACCAGATTTCTGGCAAGTCTGACAACCTGACAACCTTATTTTCACTAACTGATTTAGAGGGACGACGTGCTTGGTATAATATTTTCAAACCACGCAACCCTGTAAGGGTATACAACCTGTTCATGCAATGGTTTCAGCTGTCAACTTCCAAATTTTAGCGAAACAATTTAAAAATAGTTTTGCAATATTTTTAGGTTATCATGTTTTTGAGGTAAACCACATTGTTGTGTAATTAAGCTGTGGGTTGTTGACTGTAAATTAAGATCGCTAATGATACATTTTTTTTTATATTGCCCGTCAAGATGACCTCACTCCACCTGATGGAAAGCGGTCGTGAGGTCCAGATATAAGTTTGACAAGCCCAGTCATTCAAACGAATCACTGGGCTAGCCATCCTCACCTCACATTTCAGAAACATGCTTGAAATGAAAACCAACAACCAGCTGAAATGAAGTGGTAGACTGTGAGATCGCTGTAAAGCCACCAAACCGTTATGGCTAACTGAAAACGGGTCTCAGTTTTCGGCTACACGGACAAAACTTCTCCAGGGCAGAGTTTTTCTGCCCCAGTCATGAGTTTCCCGCTTTTTTTCCTGCCCACTGCCATTTCAACATCTTACTCAATGAAACAAATGAGTGCCTTCAGTTTTTATGAATTTCTTCATTTCTGATTTGTACCCGTAGCGAAAACCGTGCAAAGCCAAATATAGCCAAAAATGAACATACCAAAATTAGGCATATCAGTTAAGCAAATTCTACAAAACTGTTCTCGTAACGCCCAACAAAAGGCATTTAAACGCAAAGGAAGCAGAAAACGACGGAAGAAAAATGAATGATTACAGCAAAAAGGGCCATCAAAACGAATGATAAACGGGCTTAATCCTCGTCCTATCCTTATTTTATTACCATTGGCCGATTGTAAAAACGTATTAGTGGGCGGGGCCGGCGCCCAGGGGCGATCTATGACACTTTAGTTGGCCTTTTTATGCCCAATAGAGGACATTTGCCGTAATTTATCGGCAATTTATGGCACAGGTAAAGCGTAATCAAAAATTTATTAGCGATTTGTATTGCTGTTTCGGTAGTTTATGGTATAATTAACTCAAAATAATATACTTGGTCTAAATCGGGAGCTTTACCTACATCGGATACCAAAGGTATCATTGCGAAGAAAATATACACGTGAGTAATACTATGTGGAGTCAATGTGCAAAATCATTATCCAAAACCTCTAAAAGCCCACTGCCACGTACGCAATTAAGCCATTTTTTCTGCCTTGATCTCGAAAAGACCCTCAACAGTTCATTAAATAATTTGTATTTTTTTTTGTACTTGTTTTTTGACGTAATGGTTTATAATGTTCACCAAAAATGCTTAGTAACGCCTAAATATTAATTCAAAGCGTTCACAATAAGAATAAGATAGGGCAGACCCAGAGTTTACCGTGTTCATTAAAACGAATACTCTCCCCTCGGTGTTATTATGTTATTACAGAAAATACCCTAAGCGGGGATCATATCCAACAATAATTATGAGAAAAAGCGATAAGTGCCGAACGTCAACATGTTCTGAAGTGGGAATTAGCAGTGGGCCATGTTGATAAAACGAGCCTATTATGTTAGGGCCACAATGGACGGATACGGAAATGAGCCTCCGAAAGCATTTTATCTTCAAAGAAAAACCTCTAGTCGAGTAGGAAAAGCAGAATCTATTCTACTGCTCCAAATAATGGGATTAATGGTGGAGGAAGATGTTTTCCCGAACGGGAACCAAAGTTGAATGCAGTGTCTATTAGTGGATAATTAAGAAGATTTGACTCGGATGTGCCAGCAGTTTCGAGGCACTAACGTTTTCTTATTTTTTAACAAGTTTCGAAGAAGTTGTTGTAGGTGTTACTGGGAGCTCGCCACGGATTCTGGGTGGTAATAAACTTGTTTTGATTTTGGTATTGGCTATCTGTTTTATATTTTTAAAAACACACCCCGGGGCTTTATTAACTAATTTGCAAACTAGAACCGCGGTGAAACCCAGGAATCATAATAATATCTACATTATTTTTTTAAGGCTGGATTATCGCGAGTCAAGTTATATTTTGGTCGAGGTGGTGTTTTTGTATAGAAGGAAGTTTTTCTTTCTCTTGTAATAACTAAGTTGTAAATTCATGATGCAATATGATATTTATTACATGCAATAAAAAAAGATAAAATTACCGTTACCCATCTGAAAGTGCTGACACTTCTGTACTTAAACGCACAGAACTTTGAACAATTGTCATTTGGGCAACAGATTTTACATTATTTACCTCACCATTGCCCTAATACCACACTGTCTTTATATTGAAAGCTCAAACTCTTGAATTTGAAATAACCACCCTTCATCATTAAGCCGACGTCACTCCCAACAAAACTATTATCGCTTCATTCTTACGTATCGTTAGTATTTTTCATCCTCAGACGTGTTCCGTCATTGAAGCCCTTAGTGCAACCAGATCAGACAAAAGGGTGGGCACCCCTCATCTTCACGCGGGGACACACAATAGGTCCTGGGGTGTCAGTTTAAGTGTAAAAATAAACAGGACTTTACAGTAGTAGGTACACGAAAACGAAGTAACCAAAATAACAAGGACATGTCATCTCTCCTAAACTGTTCACAAACGCACTGGATGACGACTGCAAGCTGCTGGAATGTCAAAGAGCCGGTACCCATAACAATGAACATTGGTATTGTCCAATGTGAGTGATGTACCCAAGCAGAGCAAAAATAATACTTTCATTTTAATTTATTAATTTAACCATTAAAATCTTCCAAAATTGCACAACGCCAGTCAGCCCTTAAAGCTCTTATACCTTACGTAACTAAAACATGCAATCTATCACTCTGTCGAGATCGGTTTACAGTCTACCACCGTTTAATGTAAACTAACAAAACTAATCAACAAATCACACAAAGCCTGGTTACCCGAATGTTAGGCACTTACGGTAGCTCCTCGTTTAATAAGGGTCTTGGGCCGCCCGCCCTAGACGGCTTAATGAGCTGTTCCTTCAGTTTCGTTTGCGGAGTCTGCCACTCTATGACTATTGCTTTCAAAGCTGCTTTTGTTAATTCTTGGACCTATTTGCAGGCACTTCGTTCAGAGTTAAAGAAGTTTTTTTTTGCCCCTTCTTAGAACCAACAGGCCCCTAATTATGAACTTCACAAATTAGGCAGTTGCCAATAAAAAAAATTACGTGAACGATAACGTTAATTTAAAGTGGCAACTCGTGGTAGACGTAGTGTTCTACTCTGTTTGGGCTTTAGGACTTCTAATAAAAACTCAAAGTTTCTTATTGTAAATGCTAATTTGAGTACCCACCTTCCTCATACACCTACGTACATAAATACCATCACGAATTTATCCCAAACGGGGGAGTCAGAGGCAAGTGACTGTTTCGTCATGGTGAACTCTCAGAAGCCCACTTTTCACCTATGGTATTAGAACTCAACGTAGTAGGTGGTGAGCCTTCCGCCGTTATCCAGGTTGATTTGGTTTTTATCGATGTTTTCCATCACCGGAGAGAAGGTCGGATATTTAACAATGAACACAAAGATTTAGGTTCTGGCCAGATTTGAACTCGGGACCACACGATCCACGATCTATGAGTTCGGGTGCTGAACCACTAGGCCACGACGGTCTCTTATACGCAGCATGTGCATCCTAGAAATTTTTAAATTCGTCAAGCAACACAAATATTTGTTTAAGTCTGCAAGGGATGTATACCCCAGGAATAGCAGATTTCCGGACAGGCTTGCTGTAGACTTCTGTCCTAAGACCTCATTGTATCAAAAAAGTAGCTATAACATGTGTATTAAGGTCTACAGCAAAATTCCAAATAAGTACAAGATAGGACCAATGAACGTAATGATGCGTGAACTGCGCGAGCGGCTGGTGGATTGTTGCATTCATAGTGTTAATGAATTTCTTAACTCACATTTTGCATGCTGTTAATATTACGCAGAATAGTCATAAGCACCGTATTTTTCTTTACTTTAAGACCTATAACTATTGTACCTATTCTATGCAAATTAATGATTATTGATTATTGATTACACCTACTTAAGAAACTTCTGCGTAACGCATCAGCCTCCATAGGCATTCCATGCACACCATTCAGACAAGTTTACAGCAATGCAGCGCAGCTTATTCGAGTTATTTGGTGGTGATTCTGCCTTTAGCACCGGAGGTCGTGGATTCGACTTCCATCTATGACAAACATTTATGTGACGAATAATCATAATAATATGTGTTTGTCTGGATGTTATTATGAATTTATAAATATTAAGTATGTTTATTAGTATCTGATTCCCATGTTACAAGCTCTGTAGTGTGTGTTTAGATAATTTTGGTAGAATTCTTCTCTCAAAGATTTAATGCCATTGTTTAGCCATCAGTCTGGACTAAAAAAACTTTTTCAACCTTAACATCTATTTGAACGGCTTACAAACTAGGTTAGCGGCATTTAATAAAGTAGTTCAAGTGAACTGCAATCAAGTTCACCATGGCTATTGTGGAATATCCCTGAAAAATAAGCTTACAGCATTTTATTTTAGTCAACGAACCTGGTGAATTCATCCAGTGTATTTTTACGTAAAGACTTTATTATTGATGAGCCTTTGCAAAAGTTGTGAAAGTTGACAAAAGATAAGAAAGTGTTATCAAAGCTACAAAGACTCTCAAAGAAGAAATTAATTGTAAGGAGCTTTCGCAAATCATGGAGAAAAGCAATGTGTGAGATTCCCATAGACTTTTTCTTTTCTTCCTTTGTGGTTTGTTATTATTTTCTTTAAAATACAACGGACAAAGAAAACTCTGTATATACAGTTTTAACTGTGTGTCTCTTTTTCTTATTACCATAAAGAATGCAAATGTAAATTTTTGTACTCGTCTGCAAACGTCTACGGGTGAATAAAAACAGTACTAGCCAGTTAGGTCTGCTTTAAAATTCAGTCGCCAAGACTATTAACTATTCAAAATACCGGGTGATTATAAAATAACTCTCGAAAACTCTATGGCATACTCACTAAGTGATGTAGAAACTATCTAAGCGAAACATAAATTATTTAACTAACTCTCATTTCAAGGTCAAAATACAAATCACTCGAACGGTCAGTATTTTGGTTATAAAAACCTTAAAATAAAAGCTAATTGACAAATAAAATTTTCGCTGATATCGTTACTACATGACTTATTGAGTATGCCATAGAGTTTTCGGAAGTTATTTGATAATCACCCGGTATGTGATACCTCAGAATACTGTTACCTCAGACGACCGACTTGGTGTAATGGTTAAGAAGTTGGCTACTACACCAGAGGTCGCGGGTTCGATCCCCGCACAGTACAAACATTTGTGTGCATGAACATGTCTGTTTGTACTGGTCTGGGTGTCTCCTATGTATAATAAGTATGTATTTACAAAAGCAAATGTATTTAAGTATGTTTATCCGTTGTCTAGTATCCCATAACACAAGCTTTAATTAGCTTACTTTGGGGCTAGATGGCGCTGTGTGGAATAATGTCCAGGGATATTATTTATATTTATTTATTTACTGTTATAGTCAGCAGCAGTTTCTTGGTCAGACTCCTGATCAGTCCGGACTAGCCCATAAGCAGATTAAGCAATTGCTTTAGGTATCACGTCTTGGGGACACCAGAAACAGGACCAAAAAAAGACAAACTATTTTCCATTAGAATAGGGGGGCTAACGAGCGTGGATTACTTAGAACCTGAAGCAGCCTAAATCCGGGACCGCTTTTTTCACCAGTGGCAGTAGACTGGCGTTATTAAAACATGTTTGCTGAGCTTTTAATACTTAATACGGTTCGCTGGTATAAATTGACACTCTGAGTTATGTATATCCAGCATTATGATACATTATGAGGTTTTATTTAACCTCAATTGTTAAAAAAAATGAAGTGGTTAGCCACTTTTTTTCTAATTACTTATTTATTTCATATCATCACAAGTGCGAAAATCTATTCGTCCTTTAGGCCAATCAAATAAATTAGAGGTATGCATATTCACTTACAGAATTATATAAACAAAATCAATTAAGAACTCATTAAATACTATAAAAATAATTTTATTATCTTTACAAAACACTCTCATCAAGAAGCTGTTTAATGAAATTCGCTAGAAGGCGGATGCTGCGATAAAATTATCAGGGTTAAAATATTATCCTCGGAAGCCATAAAATAAATTTTATTTAATGAAGATAAGATTTTCAACGTTAAAAGGTAATTGTTATATTTGCCAAATAATTCACAAGATATTTTGATGGGAATTCAAGGGATTAGTACCAAGAAATAGCGTATTATCCCAAAATAAATATACTTACTTGTGTTCGTTAAATACACTTCCGGAGTTAAGTTCGTCACGAAAATGATTCCTAAAATTTGTTAAGATACGAGTAAGTACCTAGTTTATTACACGCAAACAATTTACAGCAGTATTTACACCTGATTTAAAACTGTATACGGTTGGAATAGAGTTCAAAAAGCAATTAATTTATTTTGATGTATAAACGAGTATTATAGAACGAGTAGGGCATTATAACTATTTACTAGCTGCCCCGACAGACTCGTTCTGTAAATGTTATTGGCAAATGTTTGGCAACTGGGAACATTTTAAATGGAAAATTTAATTGTATTTTTTTTATTTTCCGTTACTTACTCGTATTATATTATTTATGTTTCTTAATTCACTCTCCATTCAAACCTGAACTTCCACAACCAAAATCAAAACTAGCCAAATTGGTTCAGCATTCTCGAGTTTTAGCGTAACAAACGAACAGCTATTTATTTTTATAACTATACTTATAGATACAGATATAGATGACATAGATATAGATAGATTATGTCAGGCAAAATAATATATATAAATATATGCTCTAGACAACACACCCCTTGTCATGGTCTCGAAGTAAGGATAAATATCCTTGTGTTACGAGGTAATTAAGCCAGGGGCGTCTCCCAGCACACCCAGACCCGAGTCAATTCAGAAAAGA
This sequence comes from Udea olivalis, assembly GCA_947369235.1. Taxonomy (NCBI): domain Eukaryota; kingdom Metazoa; phylum Arthropoda; class Insecta; order Lepidoptera; family Crambidae; genus Udea; species Udea olivalis. Next base: position 10,424,162 of record OX376360.1, read on the forward strand.
TCATTTTCTGAATTGACCCGACCGGGAATCGAACCTGGGACACCCCGCAAGTCAAACCGTGCCACAGCGCACTGCGCCAACCGTGTCGTCAAAAATCTTCCAAGTAAGAGCACAGTCTCGTATAAGTAATAAGTAAAAATAAATAAATAAATCCCTGGACATTATTCCACACAGCGCCATCTAGCCCCAAAGTAAGCTAATTAAAGACTAGACAACGGGTAAACATACTTAAATACATTTCCTTTGTAAATACATACTTATTATACATAGGAGACACCCAGACCAGTACAAACAGACATGTTCATGCACACAAATGTTTGTACTGTGCGGGGATCGAACCCGCGACCTCTGGTGTAGTGGCCAACTTCTTAACCATTACACCAAGTCGGTCGTCGTTCTTTGCTTTTTGACTGCTTTTATTTGCTTTAATAAACTGTTCGATTTATGTTTCTACTTTGCTGTACACTTCTTATTATGAGAGGAACATTCGGGAGCTCAATGTAGGCGTCCCTTACCGATCTTTCGCTATACGTAAAGAAATATCAGCTAAACTTTTGTAGGGTTTATTTTATTATACAAAACTAAATGGCTAATGTATTTTGAGCCCTCATTGAATAATAAAAAGGTTTACTCTTACTAGATGAGCTTGACATAAACCAATACTTGGTGAAGTAAAACCTTTTAGAAATAACAAACGGTGAATGCTCACGCACAATGTTTGTTACAAAAATACTTTAGCGTAGAACTTATATTTCGGTAACTATACTAAAAAAGAAGAAACTCCTGACATGTGTTTGAATTACATAAGTTAGCGTTTGTATATTGTAAAATATACAGGGTTTACTCGTTTTTATCTTATGGGTGTGAAATAAACTGTCAAAAATATCCTCACCCAAAAGCAGGAGGTCAATCAACGAACAGTGGAGAGGACTTAGTTGTGACTCTGCGGGACCAATCAGAAATAATGGAGTGCATTGAAGAATGGTACTTATGTATTGTAGATTAGCCGTGTGTAAGAGCCGTTTCTCACTAGTGGTCCGCACGATTTGTTACACGCAGCCTTGATAGCACAAAAGTTCCCTATAACACTGCTTTATCAAGATCAACAAAATTTGTAACATTCATATAGAGCTAAGATGCGCATATTGAAAATTCATTCGTCACGCGATATCTCGAGCATTCATAATCATAATCATTTATTTACTCACCATAATAAAAATATACAGTGGTAAGGGTACAATGGGAACAGTAGGTACAGTTTGATCATGGTGGGCTGATACCTGAACGAGGCCGGGGCTGTGTCTCAGGGTATCAGCCCTCCACCTCTAGAGAACAGTTCAACGGTATCTAATGACAAGTATGAGACAATGATTCAAAATTTTCGAAATCTAAGTATTAATTTGTAAATCTTATCTAAATAAATATAACTGGAAGTGCCTGCTTGTATATTAATGAATGTGTGTGTGTGTGTGTTCGTGAGTGTGTATGTGTGTGTACGAGAGGTAAGTAGGTGCGTGAGAATAATGAGAGCGAGTTGGTATGGAAGTTAGTATGGAAAGGAATGTGCGTGATTGTGCATTTCGTTTGAGTAATTTTCATTTCAGTTGAGGTTAGTAACATGGATAAGCTTCTCGGTACCATTCCATATGGACTGGCGTGAGAAAAGCGTGAGATAATTTTGGACGCATCATAGATCTGTGTTATAAAAGTCAATGGTACTGTAATTTTGCATCAGGCGACACAGTCGGGTGGTTTTATGTCGCTCGCTACACCCAGGTTCTGACGCGCGGCATGTGGACAGGACTGCAGCACATGATTTAAAGCATTTCATTTCAGTTTATTTTGTAGCAGCCGGATAAAGTGAGCCAGATATTGTGTAATAACCACATTTCGGGCTGCATTTTGTATGGCATTATATTCGGAGGGGTCATAAATTAAAAGAGGTTGTTTGATAGAGTACGCTTTTAGCGGAGAAATTTAATGACTAAAATTGTAATAATTTTCATTTCTCTGTTTAGTCTGTATTGCACAATTAATGAAGTAAAATTAAAGGAATTAATGCCTAGAGACATTCTCGACGTCAACCGCAAAAAAATTTACCAAAAAAAACCGACTTCAAAAAAAACTATTCCAAACCAAAGCACTAAAAGTAAAGAAATAATTGCGTATTCTTCTAAAACTTATACGATAATATAATGTAGGTACAATTATTGTTATTGTTGGAGTCGGTGTCAGCCAAGGAAACACTACAATATACCTAGCAATATACCTATTTCTTACATATCACGTTTCCGTATGTATGTAGGTAGTTACAAAACTACATTGGCTGACACTGACTCCAAACTCTCAACAAACTACTCTTGAAGTATATCCTTTCCAATAAAAAAAGAAGCATCGAAATCGGTTTGCGTAATATTGAGTTATTCGTCCATTTATCGCGCATATGGTTTATCTAGATTTAAGACATATATGGATTTCCAATGAATGCCACTGTCAGAACAGGACCAAATTAAAATGGGACCACACATGCAGTATCAGCTTTCAAATAAAAAAAGAATTATCAAAATCGGTTGGCGTAATATTGAGTAATTCGGCCATTTATCGCGCATTTTGTCTATCTAGATTTAAGACTTATATGGTTTTCTCATGGATGCCACTGTCAGAACTTGACCAAATTAAAATGGGACTATTCGGAAAGTACCTACCAGCTTTCAAATAAAAAAAGAATGATTAAAATCGGTTAACCTAGTCGAAAGTTATGAGGTAACAAACAATTTTAAAAAAATACAGTCGAATTGAGAACCTTTTCCTTGTTTTGAAGTCGGTTGGAAACTTTCAGTGTCTACTATTCTTTTATTTTTCTTTGTACAGCGTAGCATGACCCAGTGGTGGTCAGTTATTGCGGCCCATGGACACATGGAACATCAGAGGAACCAAGTTACCTTGTAAGGCTAGATAGAAGTACTTTTTGTAAGACAAACAATGGCAATCCTCACTTCTGTGCCTTATCTTGATTAGAAAAAAGTACAATTAGGAAGGTAATTTTATTTCTTTCCCATAACTAACTGAATCAGGTGCGACCACTTTCCTTTTTTACCATCAAGCTATTTCTCCACCACCGTGAACTATCAAAAGAAGTGCAACACCAGCTGTAAACCTGCAATTCCATCTCTAATATTTCGAACCAAGCTCGTTCAAATGTTATAAATCTTGTTACAGCTAGTAAATACACATACAAGTCACTTTCCGAATACCGTAACCCGTAAACAGCACCGCTTCCCAACATTGACAACCTTAATTGGCTCTCGGGGCTCAAAGTTTCGGCGCGGTGGGGCGCGGTCTGTGTTTGGCAGTTTTTATAACTGCCATGTTAGGTGCAAAATGTTATCTCGTGTAACGAGAAATGATGTATCGTATCGCATGGGATTTTTGGTTTGGAACTCAGGATATCAGTTCAGGAGACTTTTATCAGTTTTGTATTTTAGGTTATGTACAATTAGTGTGTTTTCATCATTGTGTATCCTTTAACTGCAGTGCTGTTTATTGCACCACTGCTACTGAATTTTTTTCATAATTATTCACATAAGTGATAAAAAATGTAGTTGAGTTTTTTTCATATGATTGAAAGTTTTTTATTCAGCTTTAATTCACAATTAAAACTGCCCAATAAACTGATTTTGCGAACGACAGTCTTAGTGATGTTCAAACTACAACTACAAAGGTTTCCGGCTCTCGTGTTTAATCCCTGGGCTATACTCTCGTAATTTCATTATGCCCCTAATATTTTGCTGTGGACCTCATCAGATCACGTGTCAGTTTAAATTGCCTTAGTCATAAATATCAAAGGGAATAAACAGCGGTGCTCTCATCAAGAGAAGGCCAACAAAAGATGGGCGGGACGATCGTTTGTCAGCCCCTGGCTCACTTCATTCTGTACAGTTTGAGTACCGTACGAATGTCAGTTGTTGCTATCAAATCAATCACATACGTTTTTATGCCCAAAAGATAAGAAGGGATATTTTTTATCCTGAATGATAGAACGTCTAAAGCAAGCTGAGTCTTGAATAAAACTGTATCAAGATGTAAAAAAGAACGTTTGAATGGAAAAACATCTGGGACAATTTAATCCAACAGAAAAAAAGTTGAAAAAGTTATATAACGACATTATACCATATAAAAGTTATTTACATTGAGTGCTGTGAAGGTATAATATGATATCATATATCAAATTTCAGACTAAGATATGTTTAATATTTTTCACGCCCAAGTATTGCTAACATGTCCGCAACATTATGACCACAATCTAAATTTTAAACTTATAATTAAACCTAATGTTGTTTTTTACATAAAAACGAAAAAAACAGATAAACTCATCAGCAGAAGCCTAACAAAAGATAGGCGGGGCCGCTCGTTTGTCTAACCCGCGCCCGTAGCTACACACACGTGTGTTTTTTGCAGACCGTACAAATGACGTCTACTTGCTATCAGTGCGATACCAATCACTCACAAGGATACTTGCTATTTTTTCGATGGAGATTAATGCTGGATTCGATGAGAATGCCATTTAATACAAACACGATACGTCTTTTGTGGCAACCAGAAAAAAGAGCAGTCAGTCTATTTGATCTAAGATTTAGAGTAAACCATTTGTATAAGAAGAAACTGTTATGTAAGGAGATAAACTGTGTTTTCTAAAAATTATGAATACTTAACGACTTACAATTTTCATTTTTCATTTTATTCTTCACTTTATTCATCACTTTATTCATTCAACTAAAACACTTCCTTAAAGGGGTATTCCATAATGGTACTTTCTCACTATAAATCTTCTTAACCCGACATTTTAAACAATTGTTTGACTAATAATAACGAACTTGAAAATACTCGCGAGAGAGCGTCGTACGCCCGGATAACGTCGGAACACCTCCTACCACGTTGGGTTCTAATACCAGGCTTCTGAGTGTTTTGTTCACCTTGACGGCAACAGTAAATTGCCTCTGACTACCCCGTTTGGGATATAGTAGTGATGGTATGTATGTGTGTTAAATAATAAACACTTCTAACACACATGTGTGTTAAATAATAAACACTTTCTACACTTGCCCAAGTTCAAGATACTCACAATAGAAATACCCGTCACAAAGCACAACTTTATCTACCACCTTCACGTATAAAAATGTTAAATTGCAGTCCGCATTATATGGCAATAAAAAATTTCAATAAATTACCACTGATAATACAAAATGACCAAAAATTACCTTCTTTTACAAATAAGTTAAAAAAGTTTCTTATTGCGCATTGCTTTTACTCTGTAGAAGAATACCTGACTAGTAAATACTAATTGGCGATACATATGTACAATAAGTAGTTATTCCATACCTTTACTTTACATAAACTACAATATCTAAGATAATATATAAACTAAAACTATCTCCATTAATTTTATTGCTATATGTAAGAACATTTGATTTAGCCACTGTTATCATTAGTGAAAATGTTCAAATGAACACTTGCTACACCTGTACAAGGTAACTAAGTTGTAAGTACCCATTTTATTTAAGACCCCTTGTAACACTTGGTTTTGCAAATAAATTTCTATTTCTATTTCTATTTCTACAAAAAACATCAAATTGTTATTGTTTATTTCTATGCTGACAACAAGACCAATCAATATCGTAAAACATGTTTTTATAATTTACTTCTAGAACTACCTGAAACTCAAGTCGTCTATCGTTAATCTCCATTGTTAATGACTGCTTTTCTTTTTTTAGTTCCAGTAGCTTGATTCAAAAATATTTTATTCAGATTAAGTAGAGAAAAAGATTTAAAAACGATACAATAACACAATTTATTCAGGTCTAACTTTAGGTCAGCCAAGTTATTAAAATAGGTGACCACCTATAAATTAAAAATAAGACCCATTACACTTCTGACGAGAAACTTGTCGCAAAACACGCGATGAGATAATGTCAGGTTCAAGGTCCAAGGCAACATTGTTAACCCTGACCTTCAGTGGTATAACTGAATTTTTCAGTAGAACTCGTAACGTCACGAATGCTCTGCCATGTTAAAATATTAACAGTAATACAGCAATTGTAATATACTCAAAACGAAATTATTGGGTTGCTAAACGTGTCTTTAGGCAATTATTTTCAGTAACATTTTTCAAAAGAATATAACAAAGAATTACATTCCACCACTAATTACTTTCCGTGGTCTGTGTATTGAACATATCAAAGCAATGTTTAATTGGCAAAAATCTCAAAGTGAAATATTAAATACCCTAAAAGAAAAGTTTTTTTATAATAATGGCAACTATATTCGCTACTTTCTCCCAAAACCTCACCTTCTAAAAGATCATTTTAACATGTAAAAATGCAACGCACGAAATTAAAAACTCAGACTTTTAAAACAGGCAGACATTTTAGGGTTTGAAATATTAAATTCAAAAAGCTTAAAGCGAGAGTTTAAAAGAGTGCTAATATTGCCTTCGTGTAAAACTACGCTGAATAAAGACAAAACTATTATCACAAAATGAATCTTGATAGCTGATATTTTTTAATTTTGGTTGGTGATTGTTTGTTTGAAAAACAATACTCCTATTTAACAGTTTATAACAAAAATATAAACAGGCACCTATCGGGACTTTATCTCTAGAGTCGATCCAGCTCGACACCTTAGCTAGGATCGTTTGAATTTTTCTGATATTCCTACCTTTAGGATTAGAGTTCGCATTCTTAAATTCTGAAAACGAAAAGATAATAGTTTTTTCCAAAAGATTATCTTATTACGAGAAATTTTACAAAATAATGTGAGCTTAGATTTCTTCACGTTCCCTTTAAACCATTAGCGGAACTCCCCAATAATTAGCATGCCCGTATCCGACTGAGAAAATTATTGTGAACAGCTTATTTACGGTTGTAAATCGCTGTTATCTCCATTCCTTAAATCATCGCGCCGTTATCAGAGTTGTAAATAACAGCGCATTATCTGCGAACACAATCGGCGATGTAACACGGCGAGCTATTTAATTCGGTGGTTAAATGCGGGGGAAAAAACGTGTTTATTTCGCAGACTTTTGCCTTTTCAACGATCTGCTTGCGAGAATTAACGAATGTAACGTTTTTTTACTTTACGGCGGGATTGTTTGGGAAACAAAGAATGATTCTATTTAAGATTTGATAAAAGCTTTGTCATACTGCGATCACGATTACCGTAAACGTTTCAGGTAAAGAATCGTTAGGTATCGCATAGGATCCTGCCTATTAGCGTATAGCGTCGAAGGTCGTGGGTCAGATCGCCACCTAGGACAAAAAATCAGGTGACTAGCACAGATTCAGGCGTTTGTTTTAAGTGAAATTTAAAAGGAATTTCAAATTCATCAAAATAATTTAACAGTTAAACTAGAACCTATATTAATCATAATACATAAGGTAACCCGTGAATTTGGTTGCCAATACATAATTGTATTGTTATTGACTGGTGTGTTGGTGAATAGGTAACAGTTTCACCTAAAGTTGTAGGTTCAATTCACATTCCGTGAAACAAACATTCACATTTATAAACATTGTAAGTATTTTAACAATATCAAATTATTAGATAATCTTTTCGGTTTTTGAACAAGATAGGTTAAGCTTTGTTTAATTAGAAGTTCGTGAAGTCGTGGTTTAAGATGTCCATAATGTTATCTATTCATTTAAATTTTAGTCCATTATACCATTTTCAAAACGTATGTATAAAAATATTATTTAAATTAAGAGCGAGTTTTCAGTACTTAATGCTACATATCAGAAAATACGATCAAAATTAATACACCTACTGAAGAAAATTGTTTCGTGATTTTATTTCTTGTAATTCGAGGTTAAAAGCATGTAATGTCAGTGTATAGCTATTTGATTACGTTTTCATGACTTCTTAATTATGATTAAGTTGAGGTCACATGAGTCAGAGGTGAGTTTAAAACTTACTCGTACTCAGCTCATTTGATTCACGGTCATTCATACTCGCCGTTCTAAGCGATATTATTCATGGATTTCGTCTATATAGCCTGGAGTTAAGGTACTTTGTTTCAGAGGTATTTAGCCTAGTCCATTTACCAAGCAGACTTTGTTGCCTTTGTAGGGTATCTACAGGTCGTGCGTTCATTTACATTGCTGTATTTTAGTTTTAAGTGGAGAATCAAAGCTTTTATAATGAAGATGGTGTGGATGATAATCCTTTGAAACATCAGAGGCATAATTAAGTAGATTGAAACGAAAACCTCACTCATGGGTACAAGATATTTTTTAATAAGTATTCAGATATTTTAAAATGTAAAGCTAAAACTATGAAGGTATACACACTCGTCCCCAATGAATACTAAAACTCGATACCTGTTTGCTTCCCTAGGTTGTAGCTTAAAGTGAATATACCTTCAAAGTTATATAAGGGACGAGAGGAATTAGTTTCGGGACGTTTCATTAACTTCTAACCAGGATACACCTAAAAGCTCAGAACCTTCGCTTAGACTTTAGCGATGGTGACTTCCAGAGCCTGGCACTAATGAGTTTTTTGACTAAAAATTAGTTATAACGCGGTTGTCACTATCTCTGGCAGTGTCTAATGACGTCACGAAGCCAGATTGCTAGCTAGGTTCCTAAAAAGCTTTTCCCTTTACGAAAAAGACCTACGTGGTATTAGCGCCATAACATCATTAGGGAATACATTCCATCAATCGTCGATTATATTACTCATCAAATGAAGAATTCATTTATCAAATTGCATGTTTAAAATACACAGAACCGACAAAAGAAATCGATCATTCGGTGACATCCTTGAAGTTTTGCGGCATTATCACTCTAGAAAAATAAGGACAGGCGTAGTAAGGGAAAATCAGATAAGTTAAACAATATTAAAACTTGTTAAATAATTTCACGAAAAAAAAAAAAAAATTATGCAGGTCGTTAATTGACTATCCTGTACTTTGGCTATTCTCATATTTTCTCTGTAATATCTGTAATGTGTGTAAAAAGTAACAAATAACTTATTTTTTCACTTAAAAAAAACATTCATTCGGGAAAGTTAACAACAAGTTCGTCTAACCACGAACCTTGAACGGACAAAAACATCTGGTTACCCAAACTGATGAATTTTCACGATGTATCTTAAACTTTACTTTAATAAATGAATTTTCTAAACCCGCGATCACGATTACGATGACCTTCGGCGGTGTAAGAACAGTGAAGAAAACGTTTATCAAGTAAGAACTCCAGCCATTGCTCAAACGAAAAAGCATGCCATTCATGCATGCTGCACTTCAACGCTTAATCAGAAAATATAAAAGTCTAAAATCTCAAGGTACCTACGTCAGTTTATTCTAAAGACGTCAAACACGTTGTATTCGTCGTAAGACGAAGTAAACTTTACAAAATAGGAGCACGCGGCGTTTCCCAGGCAGATAACCGGGATAACGCTTCTGTTCGCCTCTCATTTGTAACGTGGGTTTAATGGAACTTTTTTTACAGCGCATCACTTTTCTTGGTCAGAGTTTTTGCCTTGCGCTGCCTGTTTTAATTGTCTTCTTTCGTCGTCGCGACGGAATTGTAGGCGATTTGGAGATTTGGAACTTATTTTAACACTTCGCAGTATTTTGCTAAAACCGACCTACGACCAAAAGTCACCACCGACCAAGCAATCCAACTTGAAACCCATAGTTACAACTTTCGTTCGGGGTCAATTGGTCTTAGTGGATTGTCCCAGATATTCACTACCTCACTTATGCATATCTTTTGTTCACCCAGACAACATCAGTAAATCGTCATCAGCTAAGTGCGTTGATATTTTAGTTCGACCTCAAAAAATATTTTGATAATCGCTACAAAGCATGCCATCATAACACACACGTCAAACGCCAAGCGTCAAACTCGTCGAAATAAAGCGAACTTATTTCCTTTCATACTCTACATAAAGCGTTCGGAATTTTTTATCGTCACGGAATGATGCACGTTGAGAAGCACGTACAAGGCCAATAAAAGCGAATGACTGAATCATAAAAAGGGTTGAATTTATTGATTCGCATTGACGATGACTGCGGCGCTGAATTGGGGGTGCGATTCTGGAGACGGCTCGAATGCTTTTTGAGATGTAATATAAAAAATTGTCGTAAACAATATTAGCATGTTTAAGAAAGACAATAATATTGATATCGTTTTGCACGTTGTTTTGTAGGGTATAAATAAAAGTTTTATCTGCAAATACATCATAACACATTCTTGAAGCACTCAACATAGTAAGAAATATGAAATCACAACTAAGATAAGATATATCTGTCACCGTATACAGCACTGTAAGTTTATAATTTAACCCGAGATTATAAACAATCGAATAATTGGTAACTGTACCCAACCATTTACAATTTAACGCATAATTTTTTGATAGATCTATTCATATCAATCTGACAAATTGTAAACTGGGATCTAAATCGCATGCGACGGACCGCGCTAATCGGTTGAATAGCATGTGCCCCACGCCACCATCTTGGATTGTGAAATTGGTAGTCACTGGACATACAAACAGATATTATATTGATTTAACGGTTTGCCACAGGTAGATTATAAACTACCGAACAATAATACGTTTTCTTGTAAGCATTATGTACAGTTCACAATTTTCGATAGTTGACAATTTCGCGAGATAGATTGTAAACTAACGGTGTGTCACAATCATACAGTGACATATTGAAAGTAACATAACTAGGTTAAAGGTATTATAGCTTTGCAAACAAATTAGTTTTAATTGCATACATCGCCCCCTAGCCAGTCGCGAACATTCGCACATTGTTTCTAATTGAATCTGTCGCTGAGAAAGCGAATTCTCTAATGACATTATATTTTGACGCGACCGTAACTCGAGTGCAACTCGAATCGCGACCTAGCCGGCTCTGCTCGGAGCGTAAACAATTTACATAATACCATATTATTATCTTCTGTCATGATATTTCCCGCTACCACTTCGTCACAACTAGTACACATTCACCCTTTATTGGTGAAGAGGGAAAAATGGCCCAATTTCTAGATCGATTTAGGGAAATTGAATTGTTATTTTTTTGAGCATTTTCTTGCTTGGTATCGACATCTTGCTTCATTCAAAACAAGCAATATTCAAACTTGAGGCTTCAATTGCATGTAAGATTTGGATAGCGCTTTGTGGAGATAATTCCGCCTAAGTAATACATTAATTTATATCCTGTTATCAAATGTCTACATCTTATTTTATCATATTAGCAAATTATCGCTAGTCATACTTGTAGTAGTCAATATTTTTTTAACATATGCACAAGAGCTAAAATATTCGTAATAAATGGAATTAACTCCATTTTTAACCAAATCTTGCTATATCCATACTACCAGTGGAAATGAAATACACATTTAGTAACATCAACATTAAGATGCGTCTCAAATCGATTAACAATGAACCTTATGCCGCGCAATTAGGGCAGAACATCTGAACATGCCAACGTATGCGTTCCGCTTGTAAGTGGATGTTCAATTCGCGAGGTTATTTGTCGCTGACGGTCTAACGCGTAACCCGATGGCGCTGACGCCATTAAAACGGAATAATGAAACACCTGCGGTTTTCGTCACGTCACCATGGCGATGGTGACGTCACTGGAAGAGACAAGATTGGGGGATTGAAAGTGTTATGATTAGGTAGCTATAATCTAGGTGACTTTCTGTGAGGGAAAGATTACTACTCACTTGCTGCACACACCCTCACACACGGCTGTGCGTAGTTTGTCAGTCACACACTCATAATCCAGTCAATTTAGACATCCTAGGTTACAATAATGCGCACCCATAACCCCTTTTAAAGATTAAGTAGCTATAATCTAGGTGAATTTGTGTGAGGGAAAGATTACTACTCACTTGCTGCACACACACAAACACACGGCTGTGCGTAGTTTTTCAGTCACGCACTCATAATCCAGTCAATTTAACTAGGTATCCTAGGTTACAATAATTCGCACCCAGCTCAAATTTGGTGGGATTGTTCAAAACACTAAAAAGTCCTCATCGATCCCGACACCTGAAAAAAAAATATTTTTCCAAAAACGAGTTTTTCGCGATTTTCAGCAAAACAGTAAGTTTTGTCTTAAGATTAGTTTGGACAAAATTGTAGATCAGATAATTATCTATAAAAAATGTCTTAGTACTTTTTTCTTAAGAGCCACTGTAAATGATATGTTTATCCATATTATGACTTAACTTACTAATTTTTACTTTAACTTACGAATTAAATGTGGTTGCAAAAAAGTTGGACTGTTTTGTTCTCTAGCATGTACAATTGAGGATTCGTTTGATACCAACGATGAGATATAAAGAAGACAGAAGAAGAAGAACAAGAAGTAGAGGAAGCAGAAGTACCTATATTCCCTATTTTTTTTAAATTTACACCAATTTTATTATTTTCAACCCTGACCAATAGATTTTATTATTCAATAGTTTCAAATTTGAAAGAATCACTACAGATCCGTAAAATAGGCCTACCGAGAAAACTACGTCAATTATGACGATTACAACCCTTCCAACTATTTGAACCGTTATATTTCAGAAACAGTGGCTCTTAGGAAAAAAGTGTTAGTAAATTTTTAATGGATTATTATCTACAATCTTGTCTTAACTATCTTAAGATAAAACTTACCATTTTGCTGAAAATCGCGAATAACCCGATTTGGTGACCTTTGACCCAGAATTATTTTTTTTCCAGGTGTCGGATCGATGTAGACTTTTTACATTTCATTTATGATAGTATTTTGAACAATCCTACCTACCATTTTTGGGTTGGGTGCGAATTCTTGTAAACTCACTCCTATTTTTTGGTCTAATTTGATCGGGCTATCACTAACGTAATGCCCAGGTTACACGAGCCTAGTTTTTTTAAGCTAGTGTCAGTAAGCTGGCAAGCTAGTACTTCTGGCTTCGTGTAGACAAAACTAGCTTCATTTCTGATCTAGTAAGCTTTACAAGCAAGGACAGTTTTAAATAAGATGGAGTTCTATATTTTAGGTTAGTAGCGCCTCCACCACTTTTTTAACTTTCCTGGCTTGTGTACTAGCCCCATGAGGAGGCCAGCGAAGCTAGTTTTCAGTTGGCTAGTAAGAAGGGACCACGCATTTTGTTTATTTTTGTGACTGCGACGTGTTGAGATTTTATGATTCTCAAACTAAGTAACAACACAAGTACAACTATACCGTGACCATGAATGTATGTGGAACGGCACCCTTCCAAGTTATAAAGAGAATATTTGATTTGATGATTTGATTTAAAAGACTTAATAAGATACATTACTTTTTTCGAAGCAACTCTTTTAGTCGAAAGGTGTATTTTTTTTCGCATGCATTGCATTGGTGATTTACTTTCATTTTGAAAGTAAAATCACCTCAATCACTGCAATAGTGCTACCTTAAAATAATCTAGCCTAATGTGAACAGAACAAGCATGTTCCAAGCCAGGTCAGCCAGAGAGGATAGTTTAGAACTAGCTGAATATCCTAGCTTGAAAAACTAGCCTCTAAAACTAGCGCGGGTCGCACGCACGTGTGTCTGTAACGAATAATAGTACCTATGAGCAACGCCCGCGCCATAGTGCGCATCTCATACTATAGTTATTTTTCGATACAGACACACGCGTGCGTTTTAGCGTACGTCCTAAGTTTCATTGATTAGCCAGCAACTTCGTCTGCGGGGACTTAGCCTTTGAAATGTTCAAAGAATCCCGAGATAATCGTTTTCCTAATCGAAGTTGTTCATTATTCATAGCAATTGATTTTTCCACAAAACCTTAATGTACTGTTTTATTATGTAAAAGTAGATAATCTAAGGTGATGTTGGCGTATGACGAGAAATATTACACCGACTTATTTTCCTGACACATCGACCCACGCTCTTGTAAGTGAATTGAGTAAGACTAAGTCAAATTTAATATCACAGACCTAATGAAAAATATGTGGGATATTTGACTTTTTGGAACCTCGCAAAATGAAAATAAAATCCCTTTTCACTCTTTAGTATAAGAGGTAAAGCCAATTTGTATACTTTAGAATAATAACAAAAGATTATTTCTTTCAGGCTATCTAACTAGTTGGCAAGCGTGGTGTTTAGGCCGATACCCATCAATCATGTGCTTTTGCTCAGCTGTGGGACAGTATTTAGTAATTCAGAGACCATTTTTCTAGGCAGTACTAGCAGGCTAGAAATCAGCAGCGTCACTGCAGATGAAGAACTTTTGCTTAAGAAAAGAGTGATTTCCGATGTTTGAATTAAGTGACTGTATTTCTTGGTCTAAGAAAACCGCGCATCACCTATGTTAAGACATTTGCACATTCTGCTTGCGTCAGCAATTGTCTACTTCTTCTTATATCATACTACTAGCTTCTGCCCGCGACTTCGTCCGCGTGGAATGATTATACAGCCTATTATAGCCTTCTTTGTTAATTGGGCTATACACTGAAATAATTTTTCAGATCGGATTAGAAGTTCCAGAGATTAGCGTGTTCAAGCTAACAAACTCCTCAGCTTTATAATATTATAGTATAGATACTCGTATCTTATCCAGTGTGTTACCTCCTCGATCGGCGTGAGTGTTTCTCGCCGCTCCACGCTTTTCTCGGCCCACAAAGCCGCCGTTGCACAAATAATTATGTGCATACAATTATTTCCTAACCGTTTGTTCCACGGTAGACTGCGATGCCTGACGTATCCCCTAAGCGAAGGCTGGTAATTGAAATTCATCTGAAAGTGAACTGTGGGCTTCATAAAATGTCATAGAGGAATACAATATCATCAGAGTGGTTTATTGTCACTACATGTTTTTAAAAATGCTAATACTTAAAAGTACTTCAATTAGCTAGGTATTGTTTTAAGACAATGTTTCCTCTAAATGACTAATTATTTTTTGCCAGACGCAGATAAATGACGGTCGTACCATACTATTCCAGCACCGCAATGGCATTCTAATTAGAACCTTACGTGATTTACCATGTTATAAATTCCGTAATGCCAATAAAAAATGGCATGCCATACAACTCGGTTCGCTGCCGCACGGTCGAAGCGAGCGGTCTCCGGGAATGCTTTGACGAGCTAATGCCACGCGTTCGGGACTACGTGGTCATTGAACCACAATCCAGCATCTATTCGGACGGATATCAGACGACCAGTTTGGTTTAGTGGTAGAATACGCTGCCTCTGAACCAAGGGTCGCGGGTTCGAATCCTGCACAATACAAACATTTGCGTGCAGGAACATGTCTGTTTGTATTGGTCTGGGTGTTTTATATGTATAATAAGTATATATTTACAAATAAAAAAGTATATAAGTATGTTTATCTGTAGTATAGTACCCATAGTACAAGCTACGGCTTAGTTTAGGACTAGGTGGCTCTGTGTGGCCCTGTGTGGTATGTCCTGAAATATTTATTTATTATTTATTTATTATTGGCCCACACTAAAAGGATTAGTGACTCGTTTCTTTGCTGTAGGTACCATGTAGACGTAGAACGTTCTTCTAGCATAGGTGTTTCCGTCTTTCAACAATCCCGAGTTTTCGAACGGTACGGAAAGAGGCAATATGCAGGTTTTAAAGATGTTGACGTACTCAGTAGTTACTGCATTACTGAATAAGTCAACCTTTTATTATTATCTGAAGCTTATGGCTTCATTTCAGATGAAGTAAGACCAATTACTTGGGGTGGTCAATGTAAAAAGCATAAAGGTGAGGGTAAACTTAGTTAAAAAAAAACTGCACAATTTCCCGATACATTTTTTTTACGCGAACGATAACGTAAATTTAAATTGGCAACTCGTGGTAGACGTACTGGCTTGAATAACTTAAAAATGACTCTAGCGTAGATTTCACAGATTTGAGGTTTTTGATATAATAATGTAATGACGCATTTAGGATGCTGATGGGGTTACGACGTTTCTGCGTGCCTCAGGGATGCTGGCAGAAGCTGGAGTTGATAGCTTTGCGGCTATTCTGCGAAAACGCATAGCTTCCCTGATCCACCGAGTGCGGAGCAGCTCCAACAGCCTTCTGCAGAGTGTTGCGGCTAGGCTGGACGTGGACATTGCTATTATGCAGCACTGGACTCTCTTCCACTTAGCCAAAGACACAAAAATAACATTTTGGGAGACATAATGTATTTTAAGTTTACTAATATAGTTTTTAAGTCCTTTGTTACTAACACGTTATGGGTAATTCCCGAAATAAATGATTTTTATTTTATTTTTATTTTTATTTATTTTTTATTTGAGCGTCGTAAACAAATACAATTTATTTTCCTAAAAAATATCGTGTTCCCTAGAAAGCTACTTCAATTATATGTTATGACCTTCTAGAAAAACTTGAAAAGCTCGTCAGAGCGCACGCCACTGCGTTTCCAGGAAGCACCTAGACCTCACTTCAGCGATTTGCACAGATATACAACGAAGTTGTAAGCTTACTCTTGAAGTTCTATTGGTAGGCATTACTAAAATTGGGCGCGTGTAATAAGTGGCTTTTACCTTTTGAATGGGAACATCATACTATTATTTAAGCCCTTAAAAAATAAAAAAGCTGTTTTTTTCTATTACAGACCCAAATAATCCTTTATTTGCAAGTGAACCTAAAAAATCTCTGCTCACCGAAAGTAAATTACAAAATAAATGTCGGAGACTGATGAATATGGAGTTGTAAGAAGTCCCGGTTTTATTTTATTATTGACTTCTGAAACTAGGATAGAGTGAATAGCTTTCCTTTAATTTCTTACCGATAAAAAAACAATACCACTATAATTTTACACTTTTTTCCAATTTCTTAGATAAAATAACATTCTCTTTATTGCACATCAAACAAAGTATTTACAAAGTAATACACTTAAATCCATGTTGTATCTGGTTATATGAATAGTTAGGTATACATTCCAGCGTTTGCATCAAAAGCTCGGTTCACAATGCGTAAAAGATACATACAAACGCACTTGAACATAAGAAATACAAAATAGCGTAGTTAGAAAATTCCTTTCCCCTCTCTCACATTATAAATGACGATGCAAATCTCTTAATCTGTATTGATGGTTCCGTATTAACGATGTAGGGTCCCGAAATTCGCAAAGAAATCTCGCATCATTTACTTCATATTATGCAAATGGGGTGGGTTTCTTCAAATTGTATTAACACTGACAGGCGTGGAAAATACAGCTTCATAGCAGCTGTATGCATTAATAATCTTTAAGTAGGTTTTCAATTGAATGGGACTTTACTTTTGAGTCGTATGAAATGTTTTATGAAAGAAAGATACGTTATTAAAACTCGGAAAGCGTGGAGACTTAAAATGATATTGCACTAATGTTTGGTAATTCACAGATTGAACTCCTAAATAAATCCTAGTAACTGCGCTGCTGTTGTTTAGTCAGCTGGAGGACTTATTTTTTCTGGCCATACAAAAGTTACCTTTGGCCGTACAGAGTTGGAAACGTGCCTGTTTTGTGGCAATCACTAACTGTCGCGTTTGGTGGCCGCTAGTTTCGGTCCAACTCAACCACTGGTAGCCGCGTCTAGTGGCCACGAAGAGTGAATCAGTTTACAGCACTTAGTCATTGAGTTTCTGCCAAATGTGTCTCCGGCGTGTCCCAGTGCTCACAAATGCTCAAGCTCGTTTATCAAAACTAACGTCACTCCACACTTAGGAGAAGGATGTAGGTACTTATTTAAAAAAAAAAGAGAAATAACTTCCAACGTTGAAAGCAGTCACTGCATTGTTGATCGACACCAATAGATGTTATACTATCGAATTTTTAGAAGACAAAGTCTTAATCATTGTTCGGAAAACTTCGCAATTCACTCGTCGCTACCACATGATTTTAATGAAATGAAATGAAATGAAATGAATTTTTTTATTTGCTTAAGAGACACGGTAAATATTGTTGGACATAATGTGTTATAGATAGGTACATACGTGCTCTGCCGAAATGTCAGCATGCACGAAGGTAATTACTTTATGACAGACAACAGATTCTATTTTAATGTTAGTATATAAATTATCATTAAATTAGTATTATATATATTATACAATGTCAGGAAAAAACTTTAATAAACAGTTAGATAGCTCTTGCTAAATGATACTTGTATTTACAGTTCGCCTCGTCCTCAAGTTCATTGTTTGAAAATGAGGTAAGTTCGTTTAGTTATCAATCCAACGTAATTCGATAGGACTGTTCAGGATCCAGAACGCTTGAAATCCAACATCTTAAAATTCTAGGACATGACAAATGATTAAACGCAAAGTCATTGAGCTTCTGCCAAATGTCTCCGGCGTGACCCAGTGCGTTCTCGAGCCGGGCATTGTGCGCATTACCCGTGCCACACAAAGGCCTGAGCTCGTATATCAAACTAACGTCACTCCAATGTCTTCCTTCCTTAAGCTACAGTTCCCGGGCCGCAAGAAACGGCCTCCCTTTTTTATTGAGCCTTTAGTACAGCGAAATTATGGCGCGTAAAATTCATAGCGCGTTGAAAACAGAGTCAATTTTATTTGGGTGGCCCAGTTTTTTACGCTGCTCTAGATTTTATGTGATTTTTCATTGCGCTCTAATTTTTTTTCATTATTCTATATTTGTTAGACAATAAATAAATAAATAAATATCCCTGGACATTATTCCACACAGCGCCATCTAGCCCCAAAGTGAGCTAATTAAAGCTTGTGTTATGGGATACTAGACAACGGATAAACATACTTAAATACATTTTCTTTTGTAAATACATACTTATTATACATAGGAGACACCCAGACCAGTACAAACAGACATGTTCATGCACACAAATGTTTGTACTGTGCGGGGATCGAACCCGCGACCTCTGGTGTAGTAGCCAACTTCTTAACCATTACACCAAGTCGGTCGTCAAAAAAATAAAAAAAATAAACTTGCCTTAAATTTATAAATGAATAAGTAAAGTAAAGTAAAAGTAAAAAGACGTTTATTTCAGTAATCTAATATACAGAGCATTGATGAGACTTCCCATTGAGTAATCAGGAGATACTCGTGTTGGGAATGACTCGCTTCTTCCCTTAACAATTACAAAAGATTACTATTCTATGACTAATTAATTAAAAATTAAAGACTATCTGTGTGAATGAGTATGTTTGGTTAAGTGTGTGTGTGAGAGTGAAAGTGTGTGTGAGTGTGTGTGTGTGTATACATGTATATGAAAGCGCTTGCATGAGAGAGAAAGAGTGTACACTGTTATTACAGATATATATTATTGCAGAACTATTCTAGTCACTGGCTAGGTTATTCTGGACAAAAGTATTTCAACTTCGTCATAAGTTAGGGAATAAGATAGAAACAACGTACCTAGTCTATAAAATTTCTCAAAGCTGGCTGGTTAGCAATTAGTCATTCAAATCAAGCTATCCAGCTGTATGATTAGCTATGTGACATTAGATTGTGAAGTCTTGTACAAATGCACAAACTTGTTTGCAACGACCGTTAAAATTAACTTTTAAAACATTGACTGAGCATTCATTTATGTATCGAATTTTTCGCCTCAACTTCTCAAGTCAATGGCATGAGATTCGAATATTGGTACATTATGGTACTTGTGACTTCTCCGATATATTCTGGAAACAAATCAATAATCTTGTCATCACTCTCACAAGTTGGACATTGCCAAAAGGACAAAACAAAGGAGCAATTGTTACTTCAAACTTGGAAAATATTTGTATTACCAACGGCAAAAGTTGGCAACTTCGCTAATGACTTCTTTCGAGAACTTTCTGGATGTACTCTAGATTTTTAATATCTCTTAAATAATAGCTCTTCGTTATTACTAAAAGGTTCAATGTTTTGCAAATGATCTAAAGTAACTTGTAACAATTTTCCGGCAGATTTTTTACACCGTAACATTTTTTTCCTAGTAGTCGCCCTTTAACCAAAACCTTACATAAGGGCATGTTTGCTACAAATAATTATTAATAATTATATATCTATGAACAGTTACCTTGTAATTAACTTGTGGTAGAAGCTCATTGCTAAGGTTTTTCTCATCGGGCCATTGAGTCCTCTAAGGGGGGTTTAAAAACTTCTGGAAAGGACCCCTGCTGGGGGGCATTGCACGAGTCGGTACTATGGTCTATTAAGTATTCATAGACTACGGTTAAACTCAACACCAGGGGATCAGCAAGCTTACAGGTAACGTGATTCTTTATTATTTATGTCTGCAACAAAACTACAAAGACAGACGAAAGACATACAATTATACGAAGTTTGAACACATAGCGAGAACACTCGGCAAAGAGAACTAAACTACTAAGTCTGATGTCCCCTGGCCACTAAAAAGTTCAAGAAAGAACTCCCAGGTCAGTGTAAAATAGCAACGACTAGTTACAGAAACAAATTCTAAACTAACTTCAGTCATTAAATGAAACTCCGGTCTAAATCCAGTAACGCGCTGCCGAGCTCAAATTGAAGTAACAACTTCATGCTTAGGAGGCTCTGTCTGAATTCGGCACTATTTTTTTACACGGCCAAACATTTATACTTATGAGGATATTTATCTGCCAAAATAATTATGACAGCTTCATGAGCAAATTTGGAGGGAGCAAGAACAGCAGCTTTATTTTTTAAGGATTTATACAATATCTAGAACATTTCTAAATAAGCATTTATAAATTCATAATAGTTGTTCTCTCAAGATTTTTCCGATTTTCGCCAAACTCTGTAAATTATCCACAAGCTTAAGCATAATTACGTTTCCAATTGAACATTATTTTTTCTTCTGCACATTAGATTTCGAAAATATAAGAACAATGCGCGTGAAATCGCGCGATGTATCATACAAACTAAATTGTAACTTGAAATCAGGCCTTGAAAATAATATTTATAAAAACATTACGTAACATAGCATACCATCAGTACTACGAGTATTTCCCAAACGGGGCAGTCAGAGGCAAGTGGCTGTTGCCGTCATGGTGAACGGAACACTCAGAAGCTCCTTTTTCACCAATAGTATTAAAACCCAATATGGTAGGTGGTGAGCCTTCCGCCGTTATGCGGGTTTATTTGGCTTTTTGTCGATGTTATCCATAACCAGAGTGTTAGTCGGAAATTCGGTCTGGCCAGAATTGAACCTGGGACCACACGATCCACAATCCGAGTTGGGGTGCTTAACCCGGAGTCCACGACCGCTCTTATAAAAATATTACAGTTATCTTAATTTTCTTGCTAACCTTCGACTGTATAAAAAGAAAAATGGCACGAATTGACACGAGACACGAAAAATCTATTATCGCTTTACAAAACTTCGAATCTAAGAGTTATAGTCAGCGATACGGTCAGTAGGCCAAGTTTTGCCAGAAGCGGTGAACTCCCAGAAAGCAAGATATCCAGTCAGACGGCGCTTGATAAACTGCCTTTTGTGTCCCTTTGTGACGCCCGATAATCTCCTCACAATGGAGAGTGCTTCCAGAATACGGGCTTCTTTCGTTAACCAACTTTCGAGATATAATTTGAACGGAAAAGCTGAGGAAACAATGGTTAGATCATAGAGAGTACAATGAATAGCGAATAGGTTATTCATGCCGAATTTTGCCGCCATCTACCGAACCGAACGTAAGTGGTCGACGGTGTATAATTAAGTGTGAATAAACGCGGTTTTAAGCTTTCGGTTGCTGAAATGAATTTGTATTTGTAGTTATTTTAAGACCATTGTTTAAAAAAATAATACTACGATTGATAATTCATCTTAATAATCTGATACTACCTACTTACTTCTTCATCCATCTCAAATGGATAACAGTTTTTATGAAGTCGGTTTGTATCTTTGAGATATTCAATGAGAGTATAGGAACATTTTGTGATAAGCGGTCGTTTCAATTTATTCAAAATATTTTGGTATCTGTTTACATTCTCAAATTGTAAAGTGAATGATTAAAAAATATTAACATACACTAACTTCAGTTAGTGAATAAAGCTATTTCTGAAGTTATTTCGATATTATTGTTTTTAGCACCTCATTGTTCAAACTATTAAAATGAAGATTTAATTAAACATCTACCTTGTATATGAAATTTTACATCTTTCACCGTTAGCATGAAAGGAAACTTTTAAGGCATTAAAGGGTTATAAATAAGCTTTACAGACAACACAAGCGTCTACAAAGTTGAACCATTAATTTGGTTTAATTTTAACCTTATCAGACTTTAAAATTGCAATTAGGCTTGTCCATGCTTTTATGTTAGTCCAAATTGTCATCCTTCCCACAAAATTAATTGATTTCTACCGTCTCCAGTAATTAAATCGTAAATAATTTGTACACGAGCTTGATTACCTTGATTACACGGCCTCTACATCGGTCTCGAAACTAGGCCATCAAAGGAATTTTATGAAATATTAGCTTCTGCCCGTAACTTCGTCCGCGTGGAATAGTTACTTTCCTTCGCTCCGCTCCTATTGGTCTTAGCGTGATGATGGATAGCCTATAGCCTTCCTCGATAAATGGGCTATCTAAGACTGAAATATTTTTTTAAATCGGATTATTAGTTCCTGAGATTAGCGCGTTCAAGCAAACAAACAAACAAACTCTTCAGCTTTATATTATTAGTATTAGTATAGATATTAAAATGTTAGTCGGTTTTAATGCTGGTGGCCGAATTTGATTACTAAGACGGCTTTTATCGTCAACAGCATTTTCTATATTTTTGTCGATTAATTGAGAGATTACCAGACATATTTACACTTAATATACGATTATAAGGATCTTCAGCGTTTGTAAAATTAGTATTTTAGAAATATAATTATATTGGTATTTTATCAGCAAAACAAATTATAATCACGCTTACATTTAAGCATTTTTTAATCCCGCTTTAGTGAAGAAGTTTTTGGTGTATATTACCTTGCGTATGGAAAACTCATTTCTTCTGAATTGAATTATTTTCTATGAAATGAAAAACGATACTTGGGAATATGTTGAATTGTAAAGAAAGTAACTACAAATAACAACGTTTTCAGTTTGAAGATGTTATGTCTACGCTCATTTTTGCATTCGTTTCATGAAACTCGTATATCTAATTTAAAAGAGCATTGGTTTTAATAACTTCGTGTAAACGGATTGTACGCTTTTATTTTTAACTCCGATTCAGCTGTCAAAACTTTCCCCAGCAAAAGTCTATAATTGGATCGGGCTGTGAAAGTTTAATGCCAATTTGTAAATATATTATTATACAAGCAATCGCCCGCAACTTTTCCCACGTGTGCTTTTGACTCAAGCACCCTGCCTGAACTTGCTTAACTTGGAAGGGTAGGTAGGATAGGTATCTAATTTATACGCCTCTTTACCTGTCGAACATTGTTGATGAGCTTTTTGAGATTTGGTAAGCATTTTTCTGAAGTATAGAACAACGCAGCATTAGATGAAAGCTCGCAAGGTGTACGAACGAAAAAAAACTTTGTAGGGTGTGATGATGACCTACAAATAATAGTTTTTTTTTTATAGTTACAGTCAAGCACTCGGACAGCCTGAAGGTAAGCGGTTACCGCAGCCTATGGACGCGAGCAACACCAGGGGTGTCACACATTTACGTTGGAATGATAATGAATTTACGCATTTTTCAATATTGTGCCTCGACGTGTACTGAGAGCCTATTGAGCGTATTGAAAAACTCTTAGTGAAAATAAAATAAAATTGTTGTTACCAATAATGGTTTTAGTTTTCGATTCCTTTTTACTTACCTACTTTTTTGGCTACGGCTAAGTCAATAAGTAACAAAAAATGTGGGAAATAGAACTTGTAGCATCAAATTAATAGTCAAATTCTCACACGAATGTAATATTACTTTTGAGATTACGAAAACTTTGAAGTCCTTCAACATACTTGCTGAAGTTTAACCACGAATTGGCATTGTTATACTGCCAAGAACTATTGGTTTTACAAACTTACCAGTTGCCTACATAACTATACTCCATTTAATATAGCATTAGACAAAAGTAAAAAAAGTTATTTTTGTTTTAAATGTTCCCTACACTTTGTGGTAAAAGTACAATAAACATTATTACTTGTAAGATTTATGCCGAATTTATTAAAATCTACTTATATACTCGTAGCAGCTATCACACTTAATTCTCATTTAAAATAAAGTAACTTCAGAATTTATGAGGCTATTGCTTCAACAAATTATTTTGTCTTGCATCAAACTATATTGTCGATGTTAAAACCTAAAAGAAGCAGGGGTTTTAGGGTTTTATATATTTTGCCAGGTTATACTCAGGTGTGTCATCGTCATGGCAACGTCAAATGTAAATTGTCATTCATTTTAGCAACCCTGCTTCTTATTTCTAATGCTTTAATGAATAAAGTATAGTTAACTCATAAAGTAAACAATTTTAAATTCAATAAGTAGATATATTCTGCTTTGACAGTTTTTGCGAGATATTCAAAGTGATGCAATGATTTTATGCAGAATGCTTTATTAATAATAAAAACGGTGATTATGTTTTTTTTACCTTCGATAAAAACAATTAAACTTTGTTCGAAAAAAAAGTTACACGTACTTAACTAATTTACTTTACAGGAAAAAAGAGCCATACATTTAAAAAAAAGTACTTCCTGATATTTTAACCATTATTTTCAATGTCTTTTCAGTTCTATTTTTCGGTTCGGTTTTTTGACCTTTTTAAGTTTTTTAAAGTGATAGTGACCTCCGGAACCCAGTCCGGTCTACCACGAGTTGCCACTTTACGTTATCGTTCGCGTAAAAATTGTATTGGGATTTGACTTTGCCATATCAAGTCCTGTCATGTCAAATCCCAATACATTTTTTTACGCGAACGGTAACGTAAATTAAAGTGGCAACTTGTGGTAGACGTACTGTACGTCTACTATGAGTTTCTGTCACGTAAACTACGATAGTTGACTTCAGTCATTCGTATGTTACGAGTATTCTTTGTTTCTTATAAAATCACCAGGGGCGCTTTACCAAAAACCCATACAAAAACATTTTATTGAAAACATTTTTTTTACTTTTTTTCTCTTAAAAGTTTGCTACCTTCCATACTGATGCATTGACAAATGCCTATGCAGTGTGGTGGTTAGATGGCAAATAATTAAGGGTTGTGTTATTTTTCAATCGCATGCCACGGTTACCTTGAAGTGATTGGGCACTACATGCTATAAATTAAGTTATTAGTTTTAAGGCCCATGTGTTCGTCGATTTTCTGTTTCCCTCTGATAATATACCGGAACGGTACTGCCGCCCGTCGCCCCCGCAGACACCCGCGCGCGAGGACGCTTGCAACAAAAAACTAAAAAATATATTTTCTTGGGGCTAAGGAGGTATTTTAAAAAACCCAACTAATAAATTGAAGAACTGCTTATATGACCTATATTATCCTGTAAAAATTATAAATATCACACTTATAATTTAGGAACAAAAGCAAATTGAAGTTTTACAAAAACCCTTTTACAAGTTTTTTTTAGTATAGTAATTCCTATATGCTACGACAAATTTAAACAATTAAAATGAAGATAACACGTTCAAGTTTATTATATATATATTTTAGATTTTTTTGCTTATCCGTTTAAGAGGAGTAGGGCTTTGACCACGACGGACTTTTAGTGTAACAATTGTTGGTAATCTACATAAGTAAACAAAAATACTCGTGAAACCATTAACGCGTTTTAAGCGGACGCTAGCGGACGTTATTGTTGTAAACTAATTGTAGACATACTGGACTAATGTTCTTACTGTTCGTCGGAGTTGTTCCAAATCACTGCGAAGTCCACAATAGTGCCGGTTCCTCGCGATGATACAATAAATACAATCTCCCCGCAATAGACTGCGGTTACCGACTAATACGCTATCGGTGTTCGGGGGCTTTGTTTACTATTGCACTGTTACATATAATTATGAATGGCTCGGGTTCGGCTTGGTTGGTGTTTGCCTGCTAAGCGAATTCTTGGATTCGAACCCCACTCACGAAAATATGTTTTTTGTGCCACAGCAATCCATATTAGCTAGATTTTTTTAAAACTATCTAAGTATGTGTTACAGTGATGGATAGCGTTAATCTAACACAGTTTAGTTTCAGATATGAGAATATTTATCATTCGTATCTTGAAGATTACCCCAGCTAAAAATAGGCCTCACCTGTACGTTTTCCTTTCACCTGTCCAGAGAGGCTTCTCTGGACAGGCTTCTCTCATCATCGGCTGATGATGTCATCAGTAAATTTACTCCTGTCTACCTCAGTATAAATATAGCACTAGGAGTAACATCTCTTTAGAAACCCTTTTGTAATCGCCCTTGATTTAGAATTTCTAAACACTTACATTATCAGTGCCAAATCATCAAAAAATTAAACCGTCTGCACTATTAAATTAACCGAAATTAACGTCACTAGTGATTAATGGGAATTAACGATCGTTCGTGTTACAAGCAACTTAAGCAATGGCGAAATTAAATTATAGAGGTATACGTAATTACAGCCGAACGTCACGGTATTTTTGGGCGACGGGTTTTTATAGTTATTGCAATAAAATTATTTAGGTGGCCTATAATTAGTTAGGGAAAATGAATGCCGCCCCAAAATCGTCAAAACGCTAGGATAAAACAAAGGAAAGTAAATTTGATGTTTATTGAATAGGTTAATGTCAATGCGTGAGAAACTCAAGTCTATGGCTGCTTTTCGATCAGACTCCTGTACGTCTACCACGAGTTGCCACTTTAAATTTACGTTAACGTTCGCGTAAGAAATTGTATTCGGATTTGACATTCTCATGTCATGTCAAATCCCAATACAAATTTTCACGTGTGCTATGCTACGTTGCTGTGGATGCGTTTGATGTCCACCAATGACATTCATTGGTCCACATAGCATAGCGCTGGTGGAACGGCTTCAACTAAGCTATGTTTATAATGTGACTCATGATATGACACATGGATACATGCGTTATATGACACATGGATACATGCGTTCTATGCACATCTTACTCGCTTTATAACATGGCATAGCATCAGTGGAAACGATCTAATAATTTCGAAGCTTAGCTTCCACATACTCAAATATCTGTATTTAAATAGACTTAAGCAGTACTTTTAAATAGTCAAAAAATATACTCAATGATGCGACTCTACCACCGCGTCAGAGTTGATTCTTGCTGAGAAGCCCCAGCGAGAATCTCAGTAGTTATCTTTTAAACTTGTTTTGGTTTTACAATGCGAGTTAGTAGAGTACAATTTGTTTGTTGAAAAAAAAAATGCTTAAATTCTAACATTATTAAATAATATAGAACAACCCATAAGTACATCATCCTCGCAGAATAGCTGCATGACACGTTTCTCGTGGAACAACAGCCTAAGGACAGCTCGAAAGTGAGTTAATGGTAACTAGCAATCCGAAAAAGTAAAAAAACACAGCCATTTGAAGTTCAATAAACATTCAAAACACCAAGTTTTCAAATATTCCGAAATCACTTCCAAACAATCACGAATGAAAGGCTACTCGCAAATATCGAAAAAAATAATGAAACGTAATCCAAAATCGCATTCGATATGGTTGTGGAGCGATGAAAATAAACACTGGGCTATAAAAATTTATTCGCTATGTCCGGCGGGAATCTGGCAGAATTTATGTCAGGATATGAAGCCCGAACTGCGAGTGTATAATTGTGTGACCAGTGGTATGTGCTGGTGGATGGATAATTACGGTAAACGGGCCATTTCTCTCGGACGACGAAACCTCAACTCGACACTTACTGGACGCGACGGGTGTTGGCGAGTTACTCCTGTACACAGTTCAGTACTGCCATAATTCATAATTTGACGGCAACATGCAGAGTTAACCTGTGACTTCTGTGTGCAATGATTTGGTTAAATCACACATGTCACAGACACACAGCAAACAGGAAGTTTCATCACGTAACGAATCTCGGCGCTATAGTTATTACTATATTTTGGTATTTGTGTACAAAAGCGCTCAGTTACCTGTGTTGCCAGGTATGAAAGCTGATTTTTGAACAATTTTTTTTTTATTAAGAAAGCAACAAGCCATTCAAAAAACATAGCCAGTTGCTTAAGTTAACTAAAACAGGACATTAGCGTTTACAAATATTGGAATATTTTTGGTATAAATATTAAGTTTTTAGGGTTCGGCTTAGATTAAATCAAAATAGGAAGCTAGGTGACTCGCTTCTAGCGCGTGGACCGCTTAAATCAGGCCCCCGTCGCCTAATTTCTCTCAGTCGCATATTATACGATTGACGGGACTTCACTTTAGCGCACGCTTGTCTCGCTTACGCTAAGGTCGAAACAAATAGGTTAGTCTCTGTCCTTCACATCGCACAACGATAACGTAATTGTGCATCATCCCCGTTGTCAGTTGACAATTTTATGGACGTATCTACCGCTATTTAATCTAATCTTCCTAACAACTGAAAACCATCACGAGTGACCTATGGCTATTATAAGAGCCACATAAGAGCGTTAGCTATTTTTATTTACGCATTATGTCATTACCTAGCTGAGCTTAGCTTTCCAACCAGGTACTGTTGGAGGCATTGGTCACTCTCACTTAAAAGTGGCTATAGCTTGTTCAAATAATGTACCTATGTACCATTATGAAATGTTAAGTCGATAATTATCGTCATTTGAATTTTGGAACAAAAAAAGATACGTAGGTAGTTACGGCTGCGGTTGGCTAATAACTAACTAATATATTATTTTAACAATAAAAGATACGGCTTTGTTGACAGTTATTCGCACTATGTGCCTTGGCTGTTTCGCTACAGTCACATTAGCGAGAAGTGAAAAAGGTAATCTCTGTTCATTACTTTTCTGTTGAACAATAAATAGTTATTGTAATAACAAAACGGCCAAGTCACATATTGTGACAAAGGTGAGGAGTTAGAAACTTGGCTCTACATGAGATCGGATAACTTTTTTACAGAGCAAGCCATGTGCTTTCGTCTTAGCAACATTTTAAGTGAAAATATTTTTCGTGGGTTAGATAAGTCGTTAGGTCACTTCAATTACGAGTATCTGGTGGATTTCATCACTTCCATTTGACCAGTTTTAACATTGATTCTGCATCAGTTTTAAGTCATGATTTTAGCTGATGCACTGTATTGACATTTCGGCAGAACACCCACACCTGCGACAGCTTTGGTGTTCGTGACATCGCAGATAAGCTGCAGGAGTGCCGCCTTCGTTGGTATGGTCATGTCTCACGGAGATCGGCAAACTACGTGGGCAACAAATGTCTGGCCATGCCGCCCCCACCAGGTACCGGTAGAAGAGGTCGACCCAAGAAGCGATGGCTCGACGTCGTCAAGGGTGACATGCGTGCCAACAGACTCACCACTGAAGATGCACAAGACCGCGCGAAGTGGGCCAAGAAAATAAGAAAGGCGGACCCAGGGACCCCACACACTGGTGTGGGTTCACAACCGGGGTAGACCGCATGGATGATGATGATGATGATGACTCTATTGACATTTGAAGAGTGCTATTTGATTGTCGTTTCTGGATTCGGGCAAAAGAGACACAAAAGTAAGATACTCAAACTCCTTTTTATGAATAAAGCGCATAGAGTTCAACATTATATGCGCCAGAACTTAACTGAAAGCTTGAGAGCAAACCAGTGCTTTTTTTGTTGATAGATGGAACTGCTTTTAACGAAAAAGTGAAGAAAATAGGTACCTATGTTAGTGTAGTTAATCGCTAGCAACAGTACATTAGCAGTGAATTTAGTCGTTACCGCAGGAGATTGTTCTGTTGCGGTTAACCGATCCTAAGGCTGCTTTTCCACAAGAGATTGAGTTAGGAATGTTTGTGATATCCACCAAAAAGATCATTAAAGTTTTTTGTATAAAACTGAGATTTGAAAATAAGTCATCTTAATTCGTGAATATCAAACACATCCTTAGCTTACATCTCTCCGGTGGAAATTCATACAATGGATTGTGTGTGTGTGTGTGTGTTTGTTTGAGTACCTACTTGTGCAAATATCGTTTTATCGTCATGTATGCAAGGACCTTTATACTTATTCTGTGAGTGTATTTTAACACTAATTGATACGACGTCAACATTTCATGAAGGGTTGACAGCCAGATACACTGGAAATTTAATTAAAAAAATCTGTACGAATACGCGGCGGAAACGACGAGGCGGTCGGCAACATCTTTTTATTCTGCCAGATGTACATCCCAATCAGGGTAGTCAGAGGCGCGTGATTACTGCCGTCATGGTGAACGGAACACTCAGAAGCCCACTTTTCACCAATCGTATTAGAACCCAACGTGGTAGGTGGTAGCCTTCCGCCGTTATCCGGGTTGATTGGGTTTTTTATCGATGTTTTACATCACCGTAGAGTTAGTCGGGAATTTAACATTGAACACAAAGATGGTTCTGGCCAGATTTGAACTCGGGACCACACGATCCACGATTCGAGTTGAGATGCTTAACCTCTAACCCACGCCGCTCTCCAGCAAGCGCTAGATGCAGCTCAATCCTAATTCTAAAGTGGACCCTCTGTGAGCCATAAACTGTACTGGGCATAAACTGTACTCGTAGGTAATTTCTAACAAATTCATAGAAACAAAGTTACAGCACGTTAAATCACGGCTTTCTGCGGTCACTTTACAACCTTGCAGCTTTAAGCTCTCGCAGTTTAATTACACTGTCAGTAATACGGCTGTTTGGGCCGCATTAATTAGTAACTTGTAATAAAATGAGGCCTGCATCGAAAATTAAATACTGGCTCAATATTCGGCCATTTTACACTATATTGTAGCGAAAGGTTGCAATAAGTTGTATCAAATCAACCGATTAACGCCTGACTTCGTTAATAATTAAACGGGACTTAATCTACAGCTGTAGTCATTTTGTGAGTCATGTATAAAGGGGTTGTTTTTAGTTAGTGCTGCCACAGACTGGGTAATTAGTCGTTGAGGTTGGCTACTAAAAGCAACCACCAATCGCGACCACCAGTGCCTAAGTTCAAGCCACGCGAAGGACTTTGATCAAGATTAACTCCTGTACTACGGCTCCATTACGAACTCCGCACTCATAGGTTCTGTGACTAGTCGGTGACTTGATTTATCATATTATCCACATGTGGAACGTTCCATAAACATGGATGATATGATGAAAAAACTGGTCTTCAAGTGAGGCATGAAAAGGCATTTTTGCATACCTTCAAGATTACGTTGACCAGCCAAGTACCCGGTTGCCTTGCATTACTCTACTTGCCAATCTCATACCTGGACCTCTCGGCCGCTTCCCATCAGGTGAAAAGTAAGGTAATTTTGAGAGGAAATATAAAAAAATACATCATAATAATTTAATGAATTTTCATTAAAAACGAAAGAACGGTTTCCATTAGTTTCATTTTATGGAGTGACCCAATTCGGTTAGAATTTCTGCGTGAGGGTTCGTTGAAAAACATGGACTGGGAAAGGCTGAAAAATCATATGAATCTCTTGGGAAGATACTCGCGTAACGCGAAATTACGCATTTCGAAACCAAATCATGAATACTGGGGGATTATAATGTGAAGGTACATATTTTTAGTCGCATATTTTTAAAATAAGTTTTGTGTTTTTTTATCTACCTCGAGCCAATAGCAGGAACTTACTGTATAACTAAAATAACCAGCTGATTTATTATAAATTGCCGTTCCCAGAAGCGCACGTTTTGCCAATGGAGAGTTAGTAGCTTTTCTGGTCAGATTTGGACTCGGGACCACACGGGTTCCGAGCTGGGGTCAGGCACTGCATGTACTTTCACGCGATAATTAGCTTCCAGGGTATTCCATGACTCATTTGGCAGGTTGTCAGCAGCCGCGTATAGCATTTGTACGCGAATCTTGCAAATGAAAAAGGTGGCCCTGGCAATGTAATATATGTTTGTCACATGACAACACGCATTAGGGATTAAGAAAATAGTCATTTTTCTATGGATGTGATTTATCTGTAACTATTAAGTCATGTGTGGTGCAAAAGTGTTAGTGTGTTAAGTCTGGTCCATGACGCTCGACATCAATCAGTCACAGCTTATATGTGATAAAACAGCGTGCGTCTAACATAAACGCTAAATTACAACCACAACTCAACTAAAAGTTCCCTTCTCCATAAAAATATCCAGTTTGCGGCGGAAAGGCGATACAGAACGGTGTTTAACATAAAATCGTTCCGCACCGCCGGACGCCAGGTCAGAGCTACACGTAACCGACTCGAAATATCGGACGAGAATTACCTTCCAATTTTATATTGCATGTAAATTATATTTTTTACATTTATTGCTTACAGACCAGTTTGATTTAAACTTGTTTCAGCGAAACGAGGTGGAAAATGAGTATTTTTGTGTTCGATTGGAACGTTTTTAAATCGTTCGCTATCTGGAAACAACATTGATCTCAGATTAGAGGCTAGTATCTGTTAAAAGCCATCAGTTGATGCCCGCTGGGGATAAAAGCCCCGAAACTACTAAAGTGACGACACGATTGGCATAGTGCGCTGTAGCACGGTTTCTCGCCTTGATTTCCGTAGAGTCCCGGGATCGATTCCCGGTCAGGTCAATACAGGAAGTGATCTTTTTTTAATTGACCCGGCTCTGATGTGCTGGGAGACGCCCCTGGCTTGAATCCTGGTCTGGTACCTCGTAATACAGGGATATTTATCCCTACTTCGAGAAAATTACAAGCGGTGTGTTGTGTTGCGTATATTTATTAAAGTAAAGTACTAAAATACATCGTAAAAAAACATTTTTTCGAAAAAGAGTAACTGCTAAGTTTCTTCCGCAGTTGAGAAATAGAGAGAATTCAAAGTTAATTTAAACCTTACGGAAAACTGCAACTAAATAACATTGAATAGAAGGTTGGTACGGATTGGTAGACGTCGCTTTGGCATACGCGCATACATTACGCACCACGAAACCAAACGCGCGTACACGGGCTTATTGCAGCGTGTTCGCTCAAACAGGTAATGGTGAGTAGTATTTACATAGGTTATACGAGCTTATAAGCGCGTCGAGACTCGTACGAATTACACGTGTGCCAAAAGCCGCGCCTATACGCGCTATTATGCGCTTTCAAAAAAGAGCTTATACGGGCGGATAAAAAACTAGTCATAAACCACCCTAAGGTAGCAGAGCTCATTGAGATGTTATTGTTACTGGAGGACCTAGCTGAGGAGTTATTTAGTGCTTCTTGCTGACTAAAACATCCGTAAAATAGGCTAAAGCTTTAGTGGGTCGGCCACGCAAGTTTAAAACCTATTGCACAGATTGCTTGATAGTAACTACGTAACAGATAAATCACTCCATAGAAAATAGACAATTCTCTTAATTGCAAATGCGTGCGGTCATGTGACAGACATATTGCCAGGGCTACCTCTTCGATATAGATGTTAGTAGTCAGTACTTACAGTACGTCATCGCGTCAGTTTAACCGCTAAATTCGCGTACGAATGCTCTACGCGGCTGTTGACATATAACTGTCAAATAAGTCTTAGTAATTATATACGTGAAGTGTCAGACCCGTAGTGTTGCACGTGTTCAATGATGCAGAAGCCGCTCACAATAAAACTGATTAAGGTTTCAAGATTCCGATGAAGGCAACATGTAAGTCATCAGTGGACGTTCTAAGGCTGCGAATGATGGTGATGGTGAATTAATCACAGTTTAACAGTTAATTAAATACGCGATGACGACGTGATACGATAAAAAATGTTCCTAGTTAACTTACACGGACGGACAGCCGTTGGAAAAAAAGACTCCTGTCCTGTCACATACGACATGATGAAAGTCTAATGAGTTCAAGTAATACTCGTATAGGCCTGCCTATGTTTGACAGTTGACTTAATATGGGTATTCCGTATTTTTTAAAATACCGAATACGAAATATTTTATAAGAGAGTTTAAATCCTGTAGCTAATGAAGAATATTCCATAAGATGTTGATTACCGGGTAAGCTCATTAAATTAGGCAAAATTAGTTCTTCTTTCCCTATTTATACCTTCGCTTTTAATTTTGCTTTAGTAGAGCAAAAAAGTGAAATATTATCTGCTACGTTCATTTTATTTAGCGATATCTGTTGACGCTATCATATAAAATATATGTAATAAAACAAAAATACTCACATGTGTGTGTAAAGGTGCTCATACATTTGGGCCTCCACTTGTATCAGAACATCGAGCATTCGTGGAGTTTCAATGTATGTGTGAAGAATGCTGAACTTTGATTGTTGTTTCTGTATTTAGGCGAGAGACCAATAAACATGAGGGATGATCTAATTCATGAGGACTCAGTCTTACAACACTGTTTCTTTATTTTAACGGATGTACGGTGTGGCTTGTGTTAATCTTTGCAAATTATCAGAACCAATATCAAATCAATAATAGGTGAGTTACACATAAATACATAGACAGATTCTGAAAAAGTGATTGTCTGAGTTTATCCCGATATGAAAAACAATTTACCACTTATTTGTACCTTGGGAAATCTACAATATTTACAATCAGCCAATCTTTATTGCGTGGTATTCAATTCAAATTCGTTTTTCAGATTCGTTTTTCAAATTCGGAATGAAATATCCGAACAGTCTTAACAGGTGACGGTTACAAAGCGCGGTTGGCTCGCACAAGGCCACAACGTTTTTCAGGCGTCACCTCTAATCCTTTCTAGTCCCAACTGTCGAAATAGGTTTGTCTTTATTGAAACGTATTTTATTTGAAGTTGTATTTCCGTCCGTTCAATTATTGTCATAAAATAAAGACTTCTAGTTTGTTGACTGATTTAGATACAATAACTAAGTGTTTAGTTACTCCCAAGTTGATTTAAAACACTACCTGTCCGTCAGTGGCTTCGCCCACGTAAACTGTCTTTCCCGTCGAAATGAAGCCTAAACTAAAAAAATATAAAGCCTATGTCGTTCCCGATAATGTAGTTTTATATTTGTGAATCTATTGCTTGCAGGCTCTTTTAAAATTTTTAACAAAAAGAGATTATTCCAGCACTGTTGCAGTGATAGTCCTTCTTTTCCTATCATTTGACGAGACTAAAGGAGGTTATTGGCCTCCTTTAGTCTCGTCAAATGTAATACTATTTTATTAATCATATAAGCGAGCGACAGTAAGATTTATGTGAAAATGCCTTGTCACAGAGGCAAATACGGGTTGGTGATCACAAACCCGGGCTATGTACTAAATTTGAACAGAGTAGCT
Organism: Udea olivalis; assembly: GCA_947369235.1. Taxonomy (NCBI): domain Eukaryota; kingdom Metazoa; phylum Arthropoda; class Insecta; order Lepidoptera; family Crambidae; genus Udea; species Udea olivalis. The sequence goes on from OX376360.1 coordinate 10,459,385, forward strand.
CAATTGAGCCACATTCCAGCTAAGGTAGAATAATACGAGTATGTGCGTGTTAAAAGCTATTAACCTATTACGAGCACTATGTGTTAGAAGAAGTTTAAAAAGTCGCATCTACCTATACTCCATTCATTAAAGCATTAGACAGATGAAAAAAAAGGTTCTTTTTAGGGTACACTTTGTGGTAAAAGTACAATAAACAATATCACTTTTAAGATTTATGCCGAATTTATTAAAACCTACTTACTCGTATATAGCAGCTGTTACACCTAATTGTTCTCATTTGAAGTAATGTAACTTGAGAATTTATGAGGCTTTTACTTAAATAAATTAATTATTCTTGCATCAAACTAAATTGTCGATGTAAAAATCTAAAAGAAGCAGGGGGTTTTATCCGAACACATTTTTACTGTCACTATAACTCTACCAAATCTAAAATGTTACAAAACCCCTCATACAATGTGGAGGAAGGGGTTTTCAATTTTGCCAGGTTATAATCAGGTATGGCATCGTCATATATGCAAATTGTCATTCATTTTAACACCCTTGCTTCTTATTTCAAATGTAATAATAAATGAAGTCTGACTGTCGAATAAATGGGAAATTACGTTGGGTTGCAAACTAAAGACACTCAAAAATAATTCGCCTGTTTTGTCACGGTTCTCGGTAGCTCAGTCTATGGCATGACAAGCCCATAACGGGAGAGGGTGACACGGGCCTACGTGAAATTACGAGTAGGTTACTGGTTTCAACCGTGTGTGGTTTCTTTTGCGAACGGTTTTAAATTTTTCATGATCTCTGTGGCGTCCCCCGCAGGGTAACCGGCGGAACATTTGTTCCGTTCGCGGTCTAGCCGTGAGAATTAATTAAATATTTGCCCGTTGTAATTATGTTCGCGTCGCGGCGTGACTCAATATGACCCAGTTTTTGCGTTTTTAATTAATAAATTGTATGCTCTTTTCAACTTGTTTTTATTACATACGTAGGTCTTATTTTGTGATTTGAGCATTCATCTCGCTTGTAATTGGTTTAAAAACATGCAAAACTAAAAAATGTACATCTGATATATTCTATTTTTGATCCAAGTCCAGCTGCTGATATAACTGTTAGTGGCCACCTAAACTTTGAATGATTGACTACCTTTTACTCGGACAATAAAGCAATCAGGGTTTTAGAAATAGATAAATAGTACACAAAAACGAAACAGATAAGATGCATCTTCTTTCTTATTTAAAATGCAAATCATATTCTCTCTCTTATCTTAGGTAGATGAGCAGTGAATTACAGTTTTTTTTTTATACCACAAGGTGGCAAATAAGCTTAAGCCCGCCTGAGATGGTAAACAGTTACCGAAGCCTATGGACGCCTGTAACATCAGAGGCATTACGTTACGTACAGTTTAAAGCTAAACAAAATAATAATGTTTATGGTCGCAGTTGGTTTAACATGAATTAGTAGAAGGCAAGCTTAATTTGTTATAAAATATTATTCGTGCACAAATTAGGCTTTTGAGGTTACTAAACGTAGTTCATAACAGAAACCCGCAACAGCGGTTTGACGTCGGAACTACAACTACTCGTAACTATGCAGATACATCATTGCAACATTTCGACTGGCTTGTAGGTGCAATGGCAGCTATCCTGCCTTTAGCACTGGAAGTCGTTGGTTCGATCCCCACCCTATTATCCCCACCCCAAACATTCACGTGACGAACATTTGTGTTTCTTGTGTGTCTGGATTTTATTATCTTTTTAAGTTTATATTTTGAATTATTTAAGTATATTTATCAGTCTCTGACACCCATAGTACAAGCTCTGCTTAGTTTGGAGTCAGATAACCTAGGTGTAATTTGCCCCTATATATATATTTATTTGAACAGATCACCGAAAGAACTCGATTGGCATGGTGCACTGTAGAACGGTTTCTAGCCTCGATTTCCGTGGTGTCCCGGGTTCGATTCCCGGTCGGGGCAATTCAGGAAACGATATTTTTTAAATTGAGTCGGGGCTGGGTGTGCTGGGGGACGCCCCGGTAAGTGGTACCTCGTAGCACATGGATTTTATCCTTATTTCGTTCATGTTAAGTGGAGTGTTGTCTGGCGCATATTTATTTATATTTCTACAGTCATAGCCCTAACTAATAAATAGGAAGGAGAGTTCAGTGTATGCTGGTGATGTTTTAATGTATGGTATGTATTATTTTTGCCACAAACTTAGTTTTTATTATCTTTTTGCTCACTTAAACTGTATATTCCTTTTTGATGATTAAGGAGAAAAGACACAAACCTCCACACAATTGTTATGTATTAGTAAAATGAGGTAAACTACTAGACAAAGTGACTTTCAACCCGATGTTTCTAGAACATGATTGCGCTGTTAAAAGACGTTCCATGTCCATCAGCAGTAGGCGCTCTTGACGAGCTAAGTAATTGTTTGGCAGGACTCCAACGCGCCTACGCCGAGCACTTGGTTATGGTGACTGTCACAGGCAGGAAGGAGCTTTCAAGTCTTAACTGGTTTTTGGCGTTAAAATGCAGCATTTATAAAGTCTATAGGTTTTCCTGAATATTGCAAACTAGCACAGGTATTTTAATCGTGTTGGTTTCGTGGGGTCACTGAATTGGTAAAAAAGGAAAGATTGGCTTTTATAGCAAAAGTCCCCCTACCATGAGTGTACTACAGTAATTTGTATGCCATTTGTGGTAACATATACTATTCACGAGAGGCGTTGTACGTACCGAAGTTCCATACAAAAACTTGATAACAGATGCTACTGTCATCGGCGTATACTCATGATACAGTTATTTGAAAACCCTTGCTTTTTACTTTATAGGAAAAAATATCCTCCTGGAAATATTTAAATGTTGTTCTCATATTTTCGAAGTCATTTTAGTTTACCAATTGTTTAAATTTTCCATAAAACAACATGATTTATTGACAAAAGTTTGTAGCAGTTTTTTGTTAGAACAACACTTTTTTTTCTAGTCAGTTTGTTCACACTTAAGCCATAACTGAATTTAAAAAAGTGGAGGCATCGCATTAATATTAGTTGACCCCTTTAATGCGTTTTTAATGGTGGTATCTAATTTCCAGCACTTAACCCCCCCACGCCCCTACACTCCCTATTATTTCTAACTTTGCCGCCATTTTAAATTGAAGTGCATTCGTTTAAGCCTTTCCTGTTAAACACTTTTCCATGTATTTTTCACTGTACTGAAAAACTAATGTACATAATTTATGATAATAGAGTGTAAGGTTTAAAACAATTCAGTTAGTGAGTCACCATAACAGGTGCCTGACGCCTACTTAATTATGAAAAAATACCTTTTTACTTTTGAAAGATTCGCTACTTATCTATAAACTGTCTCACTGTTGGGCAAAGGCCTCCTTCATTGTAATTAAGTTATCGCTACAATTGATGGGTATTGGCTTAATCATCATGCTTGCAAAATGCGGGTTGGTAATTACAAATCTGGGTAATTTTCAGAAAAATCCGCAATTTATTTTCTTTACTCGATCTGGAATTTGAACCAGCGACCTTTAGCCTTCAGACTATATCGTAGACGGGGTAGTCAGAGGCAAGTGACTGTTGCCGTCATGAGGAATGAAACACTCAGAAGCCCATTTTTCACCAATGATATTAGAACCCAACGTGGTAGGTGGTGAGCCTTCCGCCGTCATGCGGGTTGATTTGGTTTTTATAGATGTTTCCCATCACCGGAAAGTTAGTCGGAAATTTAAAAATGAACATCAAGATGGTTCTGATCAGATTTGAACTTGGGACCACACGATTCACGATCCGAGTTGCGGTGCAACCCCTAGGCCACGCAACGCACGCCGCTATCACTTTTAAATTATTTTTGTTTTTCTTTAGAAGTAGAGTTGATAAAAAAGAGATTCCGACAAATTACGAATCTCCTCCTTTTTTGAAGTCAGTTAATGAATTCTATTTCAGCGACTAACCCTGCACAATGGAAACGTTCCTGATTCAAATAACTAATGGTTAAAAAATATAGGTAGGTAAGACTTGTAATCTTCAAATTCATATTTATGAGTATTGAGAGAGTAAAATAGTGAAACTTAAATTTAAAAATACATTTATTCATAGAGACTTATAAAAAGTACTTATGACAAGCCAAAAAATTAATTTGACTTGCAAAAACATACTAAATAAAAACACCGGTAGAAATAATGAATTAAAATAAATAATTAAACATCAATTCTTATTAGACCTTCAACATTTAAATCAATTTGTAGCAATCTGCAAGTCATGGGCATTCGATAAAAATAAATATCCAACAAACCATTAAATATTTCCAATGAACTGTTTGGGAAGGTAGGCATATATATTATACAAACCGTATTTCTTATTATATATTTTACACGCATATTTATTTTAACGATCAAAATTGTTTAGAACCTCTTTTTACCTATTATACGCAGACGTGACACTCACATTGTTCCTAACCCTTTTGAAGTAGGCTCTAGTTAAAAATCAACTCTAATCCCGTTGAGCATAAGTCTGAATTCGTATTTATGAAATTATTAACTGTAATATATATATATTTCTAGTGTATTAACTGTGAATATGAGTTTTTTACACCAATGCTTTCGATGCCAGATAATTTGTTCGGCTTTTCATCAGATACGGCAGTTGTGTTTGCATTTTTCATTTCAATAAACCCATTTTACTGTGAATTTTTTCGTTTTCATTTGTTAGGATTACATCCCTCGTTCATTCGTTTTTTTCTATTACATCAGGTTTATTTTAAACTGGCTTTCCGCCCGCGGCTTCGCCCGCTTGGACAATTTTTTCTCACACGTTGGGTTACTTATCAAAGTTATCATAAAGATCCCTAACGTTTTTGAAAAATGTATTTACCTATTCACCTACCTTTATATATGCCTATCAGGGATAATGTAGCTATAGCAATCAGGGATAATGTAAGTAGAATTTTAGAGATCGGTTCGGTAGTTTCGAAGATTACCTACTTCAAACATACAAACTCACAAACGCTTACCTCTTTATAATATTAATGAAGATTCACGGGTAAAGCTTCCCGACCGACCCTCTAAAATCTATGAATTTCATCTGGATTGACAAGGGTGAAACTCAGAGCGGTGCATACAAGGTTGTGGTTTGTATGTGTACTCTCGCGTTGGCTTGTCTTGTCACGTGGCTGTGGCACGGTTTGTACTTGTCACAAATCAAGACTTGAAGAATCCAGTCAGTGGAACCGAGAGATAGTTACTGGGAGAGGTGAGGGGGTTCCCCCGAGAAGATTTTCATGTACGACATAGCTATGTCAAAGGTCTCTTTGGCATTTTTTCCTTTGAGCAGACCATGAAATGGGCTGAAATGAAGCGAGTCCATACCAAAACCGAACCACGGTATGGAGAAGTCAAAAGGAAACTACGAGAAGAATGAAAGTGAAAAAATGTTAAAAAGGCTTTGAAGTAAAGATTACTTCTTTATGTCTGCAACTTGAACGTTTTCAAGAACCGCTATATTTATAAGCCAATACAGGCAATTGAAGAATAGATTCACACAAAAATTTCCCAACTTTCGTCTGTGATGCAAATGCCTACATCGATGATACTTGAAGGAGCATTGACAAAGACAAAAGAAATTGTCTGGCGTTATGCCAGCCGCGTTCCAGGAGCCCTCAGTTCCCAGGTATGGAAATAGGAAGCCAGCCGATCAAAGATTGCTCTGTTTTGAAACGGGGACAATGCAAAGTTTTGTTGCTCGTTGTGATAGCAGCTTCTGAAATAAAAATGTAAATTGTTTTAGCTCTCCGAGCTCCCCGATAGACGTTTACGGATTCCGGACAGGTATTCGGGCAATCAGACATCTGTGCAGTACGCGCGTGCTACAATGGCGGCTGCATTGCTCTCCTTCAGCAATACAACTAAACAGAATAGAAATGTCAATAGGAATCGGAAGTCAGTCAGGCGGCAAATCGATGCAAATTGGCTGTTTGGCGAAAAATCTGAGTTATTAGAACTGGTTCAACATTGAATGATCAACATTGAAACAACAGTAAGGACTATGTACAGAGGCGTTCACATCAACCTTCAGCTTAACCTATAGGGGCACCTTATGCTGTTGACATAAGGCCCATTTTGCAATGGATTGTAAAGGTTTATGTGAACGCCTCTGTACTATCGATAAAATACTTTTAATTTTTGCAATTTCTATCTATTACACGCTATCTAACTACATAAACAATTAGCCCAAATTTCCGCGGCTTGGGCCAAATGGCCAAAATGCCGATCAAGCTGAAGGGTCTATAAAACCATAATTAGGCCTGTCCTTTTATATGGCAGTGAAACATGACGTTACTAGAGCGACACAAGCAGGAGCTGCGTGTCACGGAAATGAAGATGCTGCGGTGGATGTGAGGAGTCTCACGTAAAGATCGCGTGCGTAACACCCACATCCGCGGCAGCCTTCGTGTTCGTGACATCGCAGACAAGCTGCAGGAGTGCCGCTTTCGTTGGTATGGTCATGTCTCACGGAGATCGGCAAACTACGTGGGCAACAAATGTCTGGCCATGCCGCCCCCGCCAGGTACCGGTAGAAGAGGTTGACCCAAGATGCGGTGGCTCGACGTCGTTAAGGGTGACATACGTGCCAACAGACTCACCACTGAGGATGCACAAGACCGCGCGAAGTGGGCCAAGAAAATAAGAAAGGCGGACCCTGGGACCCCACACACCAGTGTGGGTTCACAACCGGGATAGACCGCACGGATGATGATGATGATAACTATATGCTGCGTGAAAGTACATGCTGCATACCGCATATATTTATATATATATATATATATATATATATATATTTATTATACTGTTGGAAGGGGAAGACCCAGAAGAACGTTTCTTGACCAAGTTCAAGATGTTCTCAGAAAGGGTCGGGTCAAGAGTACCTTTAACCGACGAGCATGTATGAAAGGACTCATGAGAGTAGAAGAAGCGCAAGATGTATGTCAGGATCGTAGTAAGTGGAAAGAAGTGGTCTCTGCCTACCCCGTTGGGAAAGAGGCGTGATGGTATGTATGTATGTATGTATGTATATATTCCGCAGCTTTTGCCGTCATAATTGACTGGTCAATTGAACTATATTTAATAAATTGATCAATCAATCGGTATGTTGCACCATTCAATATAAATAAACAACCATGGACACTAACGCATGAGGAAATACTTGAAATAATGTAATCAGTCGGAGCAATGCTCGCGGATGTCACAACTATCCTACTGTTACAAGTTATAATTAGATTAGTTTTGTCGAGATTAATGTTTCGCACAGATTTCTTAAAATAAGCACAGTTTTCTTTCTATTTTTAACAAAACTTGCAAGAAAATAGTCTCTATTCTTCCTCCCGTCAAATCAGAGCTGCGCAATCTCATGCTAAAGTGATACCAATTTTTTGTGTTTATTATAAATTACATTTCAGGACAATTTTCTTTACAGTTAGCTTTTTTAAATTGAATTTATATAACAATATTAAACTATTATCTCTCTGCAATCGAAATATTAGAACTAATAAGTAACTTAAACAGTGTTTTGTCATTTATGTGTAATCATTATTTGTATTTCAGTATTAACAATAATTACCATCAGTGATTTCTGTTTCAAATGTTTCATAATTTGTTCATCCTGAATAAATTGTAACGTGTAAACTTAAATGTTGTTCGTACAATATAAATACAACTTGACCGCAAATATTTATTTATAACGATTGTGGTGCAACATTTCGTTCAACCATTTTATACATTTTTCTCACAACAATTAGCACTTTTCCTTGTGGTACTATTTTTCATGATAAGTTATTTTCTACTATACCTACACAATGATATTAATTACCTACGTCATTCGTTTTATTAAGATGTTTAGAGGTAGGTACTTAAATTATTATTTTACAATCGCTGCAACCAAAACCTAAACTTCTACATAATGATCGATAAACCAACAATGTATTATACATTATATACTGAAACTACTGACTTACCCAAATCCTCGGCATCTTCGCTCCACTCCCCAGTCCCCACGACGACGGCCGCCGACAGCAAGGCCACCACCACTCGCACCACCATGTACTTCGTCATCACACCACCAGCACACATGGTCTCCAACATTCGCACTACTTCCAACGTTTTCATTACTTCCTAATTTGGCACTTTATTTACTAACCCCAAACTATCGAACGCTCACAATCGTTAACACTGACTTAATTGAAGAGATTTTAGTTAACGTTTTCCTATATTCACTACACATCGCGAGTTTCTAAATCTATTGTCAATTCCCATTAGTCTAATGAAATTCTTCCATCGCGTACACGTTTGACAATGTTAAATTCGAATTGATTTTCGTTCTATTCGATTAAACTAAAAGTTTTTTAATTCTTTTTCGTTACGATTGATTTCACGTGAATGCCGAACCGCACTAGTCCATTAGGCCGGAATAATTCTTTTTGGCATTGTATCTGGAGTCATGTGTGGGACGCACGGCGGGTTACGACTAAATATTCTGTTGAATTATTCAGAAGTCTTTTAGCGACGATACTGCTGCGGCACGACCACCTGAAACAAAGTAGATAGTCCCTCATTTATGTCCAAACACAGCCTATATTTAGACAAGTTTCACAAATTGGCGGCGAATACATAATAGGAACCGGCCGTCGTCATGTCACGCCTTACAGTGTCAAGAGGCTGAGATTATACGATCTAATTTCAGGCATTGTTAAGGAAACTTTAACATAGACTTGGATCTAAATCCCTTCGCAGACAAGGCGGTTTAGACACTGACTATTTACTGCCACTGTGAATTTTATATGAATGTAATATCTTAATAAATCATCAAACGAAGCCTTAACAATTAATGTTTATTAATTACGGGTGCCTGTGCCCGGTATGATTATAGATTCAGTTGTTTGAGACAACACCTTTATGTATTAACAGTATAATCACACTTTCCGCTTTTGCAGGCCTGAGTGCGCAGTAGGTAAAAAAAACAAAATGTATGGTTATAAAAGTTTTTAATTTAACTAGCGAGATTATAAACAATCGAAACATTGTGAACTGTACCAAGCCATTTACAAATTTTCGCGCTGATTGATTGAACGCCATGTGCCCCACGCCGCCATCTTGAGTTGTTAAATTCGTTAGTCGCTGGACATGAACGAACAGATATTTTAATGATTTTTAATGGTTTTCATGTTGATAAAAATTGAAAGTGATAGAGGTTAGGTACATTAAATACCTAGTCGCCTTGCTAAAATCTGTATAGTAAAATCAAACCTGTTGGTAAGTTCAGGTTCGTTCACAATCTGATGGTTTGCTACAGGTAGATCATAAACTACCAAAAATTAATACGTTTTATTGTAAGCGTTATGGTACAGTTCACAATTTTTTTCGATAATTCACAATTTCGCGAGATATATTATAAACTAACGGTATTCACAATCATACGCTGACATACAACTTCAAACGTGCGCGGAAACTTCTAAGAAAAAAAATGGCAGCAGGTCACTATGCCAGCCTCCATACAAAAATGTTCAAACCCCTTTAGAAACGACGAATGCTCGATTTTCTGATAAAAGTGAATGCTCTGATCTATCAACACCTATGCTTAACACACCATAACTAAGTGTTCTTTACGAAGGCTAAAAATACTGTTACAATGAAAGCAAATACTTCAAAGATTGAGTTGTAAGCAATAAAATACGCATACCTTGGTTTTTCGTTTACTGCCATTCAGAACTGTTTGCCTAATAAAGATTGGTATCGAGAAAGTCACGTGAACACTAGAATGTTGAATAGTCAAACCAGCTTGTGCTCAACTAGGTTTGTACTTTTTTCTAATGGGTGGCACGTAACACAAATCAAATGGAATTCCATTTAGAAGAAAAACGCAATTGTTTGGTTCCTTAAGCGGGTAAAGTTTTGAAGTATCTTATAAAACTGGAATAGTAAGGTCAGATAAGGGCTCGATATGGATTTCTTGTTTTAAGGCGTGGAACATCACATACATACCATCACGACTTTATCCTAAAACGGGGTAGTCAGAGGCAAGTGACTGTTGCCGTCATGGTGAACGGAACACTCAGAAGCCCACTTTTCACCAATTGTATTAGAACCCAACGTGGTAGGTGGTGAGCCTTCCGCCGCTATCCGGGTTGATTTGGATTTTTACCGAGAGTTAGTTGGAAATTAAACAATGAACACAAAGATTTTGGTTCTGGCGAGATTTGAACTCGGGACCACACGATCCGCGATCCGAGTTGGAGTGCTCAACCACTAGGCCACGACGCTCTCATAGAACATCAGTGATTTAAATTTTCCATAGCATTTAATTTTCATTCAACGATAAACGTCACAACTTTTTATCTATGAACAGTATCGAAAATTACAATTAATACATTTATAGCTTCAGCGGTTTTTATTTATAGACAACAGTTTTTAACCTTCAACATTATTCACTAAAATTCACTTTGGCAGAATATATCTGTGATTCTGTACGTTTACCACGAGTTTCTTAGGGGTAGTAGTAGACGTACTGTTAAATTCTCCTTTTAATTAATGATATTTCTCTTATTACCTCCCCATACATTTGGTTCTTTACGATAGATCCCAAATACTTGGGAGACTTATGTCGGCCGGTTGTTGTTACCACCATGCAGTTGTGTAAAACCCGCCAAGTGATTCTGACCTATCTCGGTCAGGTCGCGTTCCGGGATCAGCACTGCACTAACCGGTGCCAGGGGGACTGTGATCGTGGCAATTGTTGGACCAGTGGGAGCCCTAGCGGCGGTATTGTGTGTGTAGTGTGTATCGGCCCGCCGGCCAGGGAGACCCGTAGAAACGGTGGTGCCGCTGGCCGCCCGCGGCATAGTACAGGGGCCCAAAAGGGGTTAACCACCTCTGGAGGCTGCCCCACCAGGTCGCGCATAATCTCGGGGTGGCTCGTCGTGCCGGGTGGTGCCCGGTTCCGGTGGGGCCCGGCGACCACACCCGAGGGGGTACGGGGGCCCTTCCGTCCGGCGGACCGGCCTACACTATTCCACGCGATTAATACCAATGCAGGGCACCACGCTTTGTCTTTCATTGCCTCGATCACAGTCGTCTTTTCACGACCCTCCCATCCTCCAACTTCTATGGCAGTCAGAAGCACGAAAAAACGGCCTACAGCGGCATCCCCATCCCCCACCAACACGCTGTTTGAGGTGGAGTTCGCTAACATCCGCGGACTCCATGCAAACCTCAACGCCGTCCATCAACTCCTTGAGACGGCGAGGCCTGCGATGCTCTTTTTGACGGAAACACAGATAGGCCGCCCTGCCGATACGTCATACCTGCACTACCCCGGCTATGTGCTGGAAGAGTCCTTCCAACCTAAAGCCGGTGTATGTCTATTCGTCAGGGCGGACGTCTGCTGTAGCCGTCTCCGCTGCCTAGAAGACCCATCCTTCTCCACTCTCTGGGTGCACGTTGACCTGGGCTCCACAAGCCGGGTCTATGCGTGCATATACCGCTCCCACAAAGGCGACGCCGAGACAACTCGACTCTTCGAGCATCTGAGTCAGGCCGCAGACAACGCTCAGGCGCAGTTCCCAAATGCCGAAATGGTGTTTTTGGGAGACTTCAATGCCCACCATGAGTCCTGGTTAGGCTCATCAAAAACAGACCATGCAGGCCGAACTGCCCATGCGTTTGCTCTCACGCAAGACCTGACGCAACTGGTACACCAGCCCACCCGGGTACCAGATATTGTCGGTATTGCTGACGAGTCACCCAGCCGGGTATAAAGTGTCGGTTGGTGCTCCATTGGGCTCCTCCGATCACTGTCTGGTTGGCGCTACGGTGCCTTGTGCAGCTCCCCCACAACCTGTGGAGGTGACGCGGCGGTTATGGCACTACTCGTCGGCAGATTGGGACGAATTGCGAGAGTATTTTGCCTCCGTCCCCTGGTGGCAGTGCTGCTTTGGAGAAAGGGATGCTTCAGAGAGTGCATCTGCTATCGCTGACGAGATCAGTACCGGAATGGAATACTACATTCCTTTTACTGATGTCGTCAGTGCTAGCAAAACTGGTCCCTGGTTCAATCGCGAGTGTGCCGCAGCTGTTGAACAAAAACAGGCGGCGTACCGTGCTTGGTCTAGGGCCCAGGCACTTAATGATCATTCAAACCTTGCCTCCCTGAAAGCAGCCTTTAATAAAGCCACCAAGGCCACGAAGAGGGCTTACATTAGAGCAGACGCCCAGCGAATTGCACGTGTTGGCCAAGAACTCATCACGCACCCTACGGGTAGCCGCTCCTACTGGCGACTGGCTAAACACGTGCAATCTAACTTCTGCGTGCCTTCGCTGCCCCCACTGAGATTCCCTGATGGATCGTTGGCTCATCAGCCGCAAGAGAAAGCCGAATTACTGGCTAACCTCTTTGCCGCAAACTCTTGCATCGATGACTGCGGTGCTGCGCCGCCTGATATTCCACATTGCGGCTCCACAATGCCTGATATTCGTATCAGGCAGTGTGATGTTCGTGCCGAACTGCAGTCACTCGATGTCAGGAAAGCCAGTGGCCCTGATGGAATTCCAGCTGTGGTGCTGAAGAAATGTGCAGCGGAGTTGTCTCCAGTGTTCACTAGCCTGTATCGCCTCTCCTACAATTCGGGTCTTGTGCCGCTGTCTTGGAGGGAGGCGAACGTTCAACCAGTTCCCAAAAAAGGGGACCGGTCTGACCCTGCCAATTACCGTCCAATAGCCGTAACCTCAGTTTTAGCTAAAGTGTTTGAGCGGATCATAAACACGCAGCTCATCCGCTACCTAGAGGATCACTCTCTCATTCACGACCGTCAGTACGGCTTCCGACCAAAACGGTCTACGGGTGATCTTCTAGCGTACGTAACACACATCTGGGGGGAGACTATGGACAAGCATGGGGAATCTTTGGCCGTCAGCCTTGACATTGCCAAAGCTTTCGACCGTGTATGGCATCGTTCGCTTCTTTCCAAGCTTCCGGCATATGGTCTGCCACCTCGCCTATGCGACTGGGTCGCCGGATTTCTGGAGGGACGTAGAATTCGTGTCCTTTGCGATGGTCAAAAATCACGCTATCTCCAGATTAATGCCGGAGTGCCGCAGGGCTCCGTCTTGTCGCCGACGTTGTTTCTTGTGCCTATCAATGACATGTTATCTCTTGGTAATATTCATTGCTATGCGGATGATTGCACGATCCACGCGCGATATTTCGAGCGTCCTGGGGCAAAGCAGACTGACATCGAGGAGAAGAGGCGAAGTCTTGTTGTTGAGCTTGACGGAGTGTTGGACCGCATTTCAGAATGGGGTGCATGCAATCTTGTCGAGTTCAATGCCAAGAAAACGCAGGTGTGTGCATTCACAGCAAAGGCGTCGCCTTTCCTTTCCCATCCCACTCTTCAGAGCACCCCACTACCGATTAAGGATAGCCTAAACATCCTTGGCATGGATGTTCGTAGCAACCTAAACCAGCGGGACTACATTGAGAGCGTCATTAGAACTGCATCCCGTAAACTCGGAGTCCTGAACAGAGTGAGACGATTCTTCACGCCTGAGCAGCTCTGTCTCTTGTATAAGACACAAGTTCGCTCGTGTGTGGAATACTGCTCTCATCTCTGGGACGGTTCCGCTAAGTACCTACTCGAAGCTCTTGACAGGTTGCAGCGGCGTGCTATCCGTATTATTGGAAACCCAGAGGCAACTTTGACCCTTGAGCCTCTCCAATTGCGTAGAGACATTGCCGGGCTAAGTGTTCTCTATCGCTTCTACAATGGGGAATGCTCTGACGAGTTATTCCAGCTTATCCCACCCTCACCTTTCCACTCCCGTACCACGCGTGCTGGACTACGGCGTCACCCACACACAATTCAACATTTGTTGGCCCGAACTAAAAGGTTCGGTGACTCGTTTCTTTGTCGTACCATCCAAACGTGGAACGCTCTTCCAGCACATGTGTTTCCTTCCTCTTATAGTCCCGGGTTCTTCAAGCGGGGCGTGAAAAGGCATTTCTGCAGGTCTTCAAGGTGAGGATGGCCAGCCCAGTGATTCGTTTGAATGACTGGGCTTGTTAACCTCATATCTGGACCTCACGACCGCTTTCCATCAGGTGGAGTGAGGTCATCTTGACGGGCAATATAAAAAAAAAAAAATGAAACGTAACTCCCAAATCCAAATTAAGAAGCCTTTTAACGAAAGTTGACCTGAGATATTTTAGTAAACGAAAACTGACAGCTACACCAATGACATTTGAATTACATGGACTTCGCATTAACGCGCAATAAAAGGAACGGAAAAAAGTGTGCTTGAAGCCACACTTTTCCCTTAGTTAAAATGAAATTTTACTCCTTTCAGGAAGGAGACCGAATGCAGGATGTCACTGTCACGTGTGTGCCGTGTTTAAGGTTTTAATTAGATGACGTGCATTATCAAGTTATGGAATATCGTTTAAGGGCTGCTGAAAACTGAGTGACGTTTCAGAACTTGGAGGATAAGGTCTTAATTCGAATAACATGTTGTTAACAGTGACGGAGTCGAGCGGTCGAATTATAATTATAAACAAGATGAGAATGGTTGTTTAGATGGGTTTGTCGTGTAAAAAGAGTTGATAACGAAACCGAGAAAATGATATGCTGTAAAGGGAAGGTCTAGACGAACGTATTTTGGACAAGTTCAAGTCGTTTTCAAAAAAGTTAGGTCTAGATTACTCTTTACGTTAGATACGTTTTTTGTATGCTTGGCAAACCCTATTAGCAAATAAGTGATTTAATTTGAATTATACTCACTAAACCATTGGTTTCAAGCAATCATTTATCCAGGTGAAAGGTGCGCAGCAAAAACAATACTTAAATATTACACTAGCTGCTTCTTGTTCGTGATTGAAAACTAAACTGGTTTTCATTGTATTGCTTGTATTGTTCGTAAAGGCAAACGGTCTATCATTCTAGGGGCAATATTTCTAATAAATTAAAATCTAGGAGTTCATAAATACTAGGAGCAAAATGACACCACAACATGAACAACTGCCTCATAGTACGAGTATTTTGTAAGGTAGGATTCACATCGAACGGCGCGCATTGGCTGGCAGCGGCGCGCATCGCGAAAGATGCAGGCGTATGCGAAAAAATGTGGTGGAATACGCGCGCATGCCCTCGTAGCCGTCGGCATCAGCATAGTATACTCTCACATTAGAGTCAGTCTTGATAATAACTTTCAATATTAATTCTAATAACTCTTCACTTATTTTCTCCCATGCATTTTGTCACTATATCAACTGGAATTCGTGTCATCAAGACACTCATATTTCTGTACTAAACAATTTTTTTTTTCTTCGGAATTCATTATATGAGCATTTGTGCCGAGTCGAGCGAAAGTTGTTTACTGGTCACATTCGTTGTGTTGTGGTGCCTTACCCCTTGCAACGGCAGCTGAGCGGAGCCGACGGCATCCGAGCGCAGTCGATCGTGTTCTGCGGAATACGCTAGGAGCCGACCGGCGGCCGCGGCATGCTCGCGTTTCCGTTCGGGTTGCAAAATGTATTAGTTCGATGCAAATACGACCTTAAGAATTGATAATCAAATAATAATTTCCGATGCTCTCCGATGCGCGCCGTTCTATGTAAATCCTACCTGATTCTTTTTCGTGGATAAGATGGTCACCCACTGAAGAGTTTTTTAAACCATTTCGTTAAATTACTACAAATTAAGTTATTGATGAAGCAGTATCGAAAGTGAGGCATTGCACAAAAGTCATTTGCAAATACGAAAACACTAAATGCACTTGAGCCATCTATTTCTATAGGAAAGGCGCAATATCTACAATTGCACATGTTATCCCACCCTGCTCGTCCTCTTCTTCGAAAGACACCGTAAACTTGTTACGTTTTATAAAATGTATCTCATAATACTGTTCAACCTTCAATGTTGTAACATGGTCTATTAAGCAGGTACTTTCAAAGCGGTAAAGATAAATTTATCTCGTATCTCGTTACGATGCAGAGATTTTGGTGTTGATGAAAATGGCCCTAATAATTTTACTCCAACCTCCCGCTATCTGTCCCCTGCGAGCACTTCAGACTTCAGGTCAGCTCGCTTGCAAAAGCTGTAAAAAGAATGATTTCGCTTTTTTACAATGACGCTCTTACAAATCTTATGAAAGTTTTATTTGTTTTTCGAACAGCCTTATCATTATTAGGCTTTTGAGGATAACCTTACGCAAAATTAGGTAACTTTCTAGAGTTTATAAAATGATAGTATTTTATGCCTCCATCTTCGAAAGCAAATAACAGTGCAATGGGCGGACATATGGAACAAAGAACTGATGACCGTTGGGATGGACAGCATTTAAGGCAGGCGGATAGTTAAACTATACGGCGAGGTAAACTACCGCCTAATTCTAGTTAGCATTTGACCAACATCCACCTGATAGCAGTGCAGGATCGTCAATTGTACAAATAAAAACACTTCCGTCGCTCAGTAGTGACTGAATGACTGTAAGCTACATACGGCCAAACTACTGTCTATACAGCTCAAATTTTAATGTAGGTAGGTTCCTTATTGAGCACTAAAATTTCCCTAAATTTTCACGGAAGCAGGAAAAAACGCGACTAGTTGAATATTTTGCAATACAATGTTTGTACCATCAAACATAGAGTAGCGATCACTTCAGCACATACTTGAAAATAGACAGTATTCCCCTGTAACCACTCAGACACGCTTCAGTTTGCGCGGTAAAAAACACGCTTGTTAGGCGGCGAAAATGTAAATGTACGAACCACCCCTATTTCGGAACATCGCTCAAGTGTGGCTGTCACTTTCCGTTCTATTGATACATTGCGGGTCAGCACTTCAGCAGCAATTTGAGGGCTTCTCAGCTTTGAAAAATTCTGCTTGGCGGTAACTTGTACATAATTATTGTATGGGTATTTGATGGTTACGCGAACTGGCACTACACAACTTTTATTTTAACTGTAAAAAGTAAGTATTCTTTGTAAAATTCAAATCTTAGTTGGCATTTGCTTAAACCTATGTTGAGATAGTTTCAAGTGCTGTGGGTTTTGTAGTAGGTACATAATTAAAAAAGGAAATAATGAAAAAGTAAACTGTTATTTTGGTGTTATGTATATGTTATACATATATTCTGTTCTTCGCATTCCTATGGGAAGAACAGAATATATGTATAACCTACAAAAATCCTCTCTCTGTCCTCAGAGAAGACTATGTAGCTTTTTTACAAAGTAAAATACATCTTCAATTTGGCGCAATGTACGAGTACAGTATTAGTTGAACGATTTATTAAAAAAACTGTTAATGTGGACATTCAGCTGTTAGCTGTTCCAAAATAATGAGGTTTACATAAAAATAAATTTTTGTTCGTTTGTCTCGCTAAAACTAGAGAATAAATGGACCTATTTGGCTAATTTTGATCTTGAAATATTTGTGAACATTCAGGGAAGGTTTGTGAAACGGTGAGAAACATAAATAATAATAATAAAAAAAGTCTTATTATTTCCAAATCTAATACAATTTTATATTGATAATAAGGCTTGGAAAGCTGTCAAACATTTGCGAATAACTTTTGACAGAACGAAGTCTGTCGGGGCAGTTAGTTACATAATAAAAAAAATATATTTTGATCATGTAATAGGGTGGTTTAGCTGGTTTGCCGGCCACCTTTGGTTTTCGGCCAATGCGGAAACAAAACCCTTTAACAAGAAAACTTTCCTCTAGTTATAAAAAAATCCAATGTCTCCTTAATTTTTGCAATGATTTTTATGCGTATTCAAATTGTTAGGTTAATAACGGTTGAATTGTCGCGTCAGTGAGCGTCTAAACTTTGCACAGCGTAGGTGTGTCGCTAAAAATACAAAAAAAATAGTACGTGTGAGTTTTTTGCAAGGTAAGTTACAATGCTGATTATAGTTTGTTGCGCATATACTTTATTACTGGATGTGCTAAATTAGTTTAAGAAACGTTATTTTGGTTAAAACATTTAAAATATTCGCAGTTAGGCATTAAAAATTGATGGCTGGGGAACTGAGTGCATTTTATGGAGGCCATTTGTTTTTCGGCCGGCTGTTGGACTCCAATTCTCCTTTGCTCCGCTCTTTTAGTCTTTTTTTTCAGTAGCATAGCGATATAAAAATGCCTCTTAATAAGGACATCAAACGTACCTACAAAAGATTATTTACTTAACTTGATGTCTTGAGGTGCCCCAACACAATTGAAAATTCGAAAAGTACATCGCGATATTAAAGTTATACGAGCGATTGAACATAAATACAAGAACCCGACAACAACCGTTAGGCAGTAGCCCACCAGACACAACACCCGTCTGGTCGGAGGATCCTCCCTTTTTAATGGTAGATAAGGAACTTTACACCCTGTTCCTCACGTCCCCAAACTGGTGACCCTGACGTGATCATCCATGTCCTCAATGATAATATAAGTAGCCAAATTTTTAAGCATTTTAAAACATTCACACAAATTAGACTCGTGGAACGGAAATTAGGTACTTACGGTCGTATTTCGATTATTATCAGATGGTCCTGCAGTCAAATTGTTGTGCAGTTTTGCGGGACATAATTAAGATCCAAAGTCTATGTCTCTATTAAACTTTAAAAAAAATGTGTTTTTACAATGAATGGAAATTTCTGTGAAGTTTATGATGTTGGGGGCACCTCTAAATATATCATGCGGCCATAACTAATGGATCAGTTGCAATCTTAATCTACAATATATTGCAATAATGACGTAATTATGTTCATAAAATATAATTAGATACTGATTATGGTAGCGACTTGTTCTTGTGGTTAGCACACGGCCACATATTTATTATAAAATATCCTACAAAAACGCTTTTAAACATCTATAATTTGATGGCCGGAAACCAGATAAATATTAACTATTTTTCGGCCTAATTCAACTTTATGTGGCCGAAAGCTAAAACTCTGGTAACTGTTTTTCGGACGGAATAAATAAAGATATAATGACTATGTATAATCAATTTGGATTACTTGTTTCATATCATTGTAATCAAGCGTAGATAAAGTCACTTTTGTATTATTTATTTCATTTGTTAATCGCCAAGTTAAGCTAATTGAACGACGGCCGAAAATAAACTTATATTAATTGAATTCGCGGCCATTTTCTACGAGACGGCAGAGAATCAGATAATTTTGATTTAGTTTTTGGCCACGTGTAGAGAGACGGTCGAAAATCAGTATACACAAATCTGGTTCCCGGCCTTAGATTAAGAAATGTGGCCGAAATTTAAAAATCATCGAAAATTTCCAATTGATTCTTCTAAAACAACAAACAAAAATAAAAATATTTCCAGGTTTCCTAGTGCCATATCCTCAAAAGCTTGGCGGGACTATCACAGCATGAAAGAAAAGAAAAAAACAGGACAAAGAGAGTGAAAAAAACAAACGAAATTTAGAAAGATAACAAAAAAAGAAGGAATCGGCAGCTAAAAAAAAGAAAATCGTCAAAATAAATAGAACACAAGTTAAAAATGCCAACTGCGAACCAATCGAAGATAAGGAAAACACTAAAAACAAAACCAAATTAAATATTTCTAAGAATATGACTGATGAAAAGATTAATAGAAGAAAAATAAGCGATTATTATATATTAAAGACTACTAAAATAACACGCAATAAGAACAGGGTTTACCTATGTAAATGCAAATAAAAAAGGAATTATTGTTGAAACCAAAGATACTGGAAAAAAGTTACAAGAAATATTCCTAAAGAGAAGAATTCCTAAAAAAAAGGTAAATTTAATTATTTAAAGTGCTGAACGATATAAAAATGATTATTGATATAAACATGAATGTTTGTAATTTTAGGTCGAGGTAAACAAAGCAAAAACAACTTTGGAAGAAACTGTTGCAGAAATAAGAGTAGATATTGAAGAAAAAATTAAACATGAATACAAAAGAAAGGCCATTGAAAAAAAGATCACAGAAAATGATTTTTCGATTGGAAAAAAGACTAGTGAAAATAATGAACGGAAGGTTAACAACAAAAAAGACATAGAAACTGTGGGACAATTGTCCGAGGAAGAAGAAGAAAATATACTGTTATGTGACTTAGAAGAGACTGTTGGAAAGACAAGAGGAGAGACCGATGAAGACAATTATTTTGAAGAAGACGACTTAACTATATTTTAGTGTTTGAATACTAATTCTATATGATTAAGATTTTTAATGTTTTTGTCTATGTATGACTTCTGTTTTTTTAAGACTGCTTACAAAGACGTTACTATTGTCTTAAGATATTACTAGGTATTATTATTTGAAATGGAAGTAAACTTTAACGTTTTCTTTGAAATCTTTAATAGAAATTACGAGAATTATGTATAAGAAATTCTATTTAAGAAGTGAATTGAGATCTCAGCAATTAATGATTTTAAAAATATATATTTTAACGTTGATAAGGTACTCGTATATAGTATTCTTTTCTTTAAAGACCGAAATACAATTATTGATAAGAGATAACTTCTTATAGTGAGTATTCGTAATACATAAAGTTCCCAAATGTTGCCAAAATGTTTAAATTATGATTAAACTTGTTGATTTTAACTCTTTCGTTTTTCATTAAAAAATAAGACCTATTTTAAAGCCCATAAAAGTTATTTTTCAAATTACCACGTAGTGGCCGAAAACTAGAGAATTTAACGGCCGATAACTAAAGTTACTGGCCGAAAAGGGGCTAATTGGCTACTTTCAGATTACTTGTTTTTTCTTAAATTTTTGCGTGACAGTGACAAGTACAGAGACTGACCTCAAAAATTCTACGTTATCTAACGGTATCAAACTAATTTATAATTTGAACTACGACATATGTATCACGTAAATAAATCATATTGAAGTCGGGCCTTTGCCTAAATGGCCGAAAACCGGCTAAGTTACCCTATACCATGCCGAATATCAAGATATCGTGTATGTATATCGTTCGTCACCGCGCCACCGAGCACAGAGGAGCGATCACTGGTCCAAAGAACACACAATACCCCGCTGCACCCTATCGGAGTCGCACGCTTGGTTGCGCTCGGTGAAAGATCCGATACGTGACGCATGGCTGTGGCGCCAGAGATGACTAGGTGATAGGAATTTAAGAGAGAAATTTAACTAGAAATTGATTTTCATGTAAATTAATAAGTATCTGGGATATCTAAGAGCTATTAAACCAAACAAACTAATAGTTTCAAATACCAAGGATGAAGAAAGAACGACGAGCAGGATCTAATCATATACACCTTTAATAATAGTGAGCTCACCAGTTATCCAGCTAAATCACACGCCCTGTGCAGTTAGTGTCATCTTTGTCTTGTTCCATATCTGAGAGACGCGCAGGTGCCGCAAAGGGTTTTCCGCGTAAAAAACGCGCAGTGACGGCACTAGTCTGTGTTTGCAATTCGGCATTTTATTATTCGAACAAAACAATTTAAAAATACATGTTAAAACAGATTAGTGATTGAATCCTTCATCGAAGCTGATAAGGCCTCTTACCATTGTGCCAAACGGGCCAGGTGTACCCATGAATATACAGGTGAAGTATTTTTTAAGAGACCAATGAGTAGCACATCATACAATTAAAAAGCTTCAACATGGCGCACGCGTGACAATGATGTCGGGCCTTTTGTCTCTTTCTGAGATCTATGAATTAAAGTAGTGAAAATACATTTAAACTGACGAAAAAGTGCACACTTTTTTTCTGTTCTTTCGACAGAGAGCTGATTAACTTTTTAAATCCCAGCAAACATCCAACTATTAGCTAATCCATACAAACTAATGGCTGCGACTAAACTATTCATACCTGCAACGCACAGTGAAATCCATCAACAAATCCCGCGATTTCACGTTAAAGCGCCATGATTTACACTTCTAACAATTTAGCCCCAATTCGGTGCAATCCACTATGTTTACGGACACTTCGCGTCTATTTTAAAAGAGGAATTCTCCGAGAAAAATGTAACAAAAGCTTTCAAGGAGCAAATCCTTCATCAAAGGCACCCAACGACCCGGGAAGGGCGTCGGCGCTAATATAGTTTAGAGACAACGTGCCTCTATTCGGAGCTCTCGGAAATGCGTGCTGTAGTAAAATATGTATCACGGTTATGGAATTTTGTAACGTCAAGTGAGCGGAACTCAAATATTAACGTATACCACGTAGCTACTCCTAGTGAAGTTTAACGTCACGCCGCTGGAAGATCTTCACTTTGAACTACTGCTGCTTTTGTGAACGCTGCCTCTAGCCTGAAAGTTCCTAGTTGAAAGAGGAGCTCAACACTCAAGGTCGCTTGCTCGTATTTTTAAAATATTTATCCATCGTAATTATTTTTAGTGCATATAATTGTACGTGCGCCTACTCACTGGGTTCGCTGAAAATCAGCGTCTATCAGGGACAGGCATTATTTTGCGCGGACCAATTTCATTTTTTCACATCATCGTGACGCTAATATGTAGTAAGTAGTTAATTTTCGTTTTCTTTTTTGTTTTCTTGTAATTGTTAGTTATGCGATGTCCGTGAAAATTTTAAATGTATTTTTTTTCTATTGCTGAGTTTCCTCACATACCCAAGTAGAAATTCACCCTAAATGATTCAATATCGTCTGAGCCTGTTAACTGGAGTGGTCTAAATAGAATTTCCAGCAAGCCAGTGTTAGAACGGATCGGACTATAAATACTAGCCGGCACGCAAGCTTCATTCAACTGGTCGGCTTCGTTTCAATTTGTCGGCTGTCCCTCACTAGCAGTATGTCTTTCGACGCGATGTTACTGTCTTACACGGGGGAATGTATGGCGTGACTGGACTGCAGGCTGTAGGTTGAATGGATTGGGAAAGTGCACGGTAGTCCCGGCGGGGTTCTTATTGCCGTGATTATTATAGTGAAGACTTATTAGTGCTGTTGGTAGTGCCCTTCCCTAAGCCACGGATCGTGGATACTATCTTAGCATTGGACAAATTTTAGTATTTGTTTTGTAACAATTGTTGCAGTTCGCCATTTGTACTTGTTTTCATGTGCAATAAATCATAAATTAATATCATGTAGTTGAAGGGTTTAGAAAAAGGAAGCATTAAGAAAAATGTAAAGGGGTTTACTCTGGTAAACCTCGTGGTCTGCCACGAGCTGCTACTTTAAGTTTACACTATCGTTCACGTGAAAAAATGTATTGGGATTTGACATTGTCATGTCATGTGTCAACCCAATACATTTTTTCACGCGAACGATAACGTAAATTTAAATTGGCAACTCGTGGAAGACGTACTGTTTACAAAACTCTGCTTAAACTGCGTAAACTACCTTAAACTAAAATTTGGAACATAAACAATCAACATTTTTATTCCATAAATGTGGTAAGGTAACGTTTTCATCATCATTCCTTCAAAATATCAGCCAAATACTTTGTATCACTTATCCGTAGAAAATACGCTATCAATTCTGCACCACGCCACACTAAATGAACAAAAAACCCCAAGAAGAGCACATTTCATCTCAACATCACACAAAATAAACGTCAAATTCCTCACCAGCGACAATGCCCGAGATAATGCCGTTAAAAGAGATGGATTAACCGAAGTCACGGATAGTAACTTTTGGGGGGTGGTGATTAATGAATTTGGCGAAAGAAATATTCCGGAACAGATAAGTGACGGGTCGCCCCCACTTCACTAGTTGGTACTCCGACTTGGCCGCAAGTTGTTGGTTAGGGAAAACTTTACTGTGCTGATGTGCGATTATTTGTTTCTTAGTATTATAGTAAATAAGTTAACATCGGGAATATCTTAGACCAAAATCTTCCGATCCCGAAGTATGCTGTGCTTGTACGGAGGAAGACAGCAACCATTACAATCCTATTGCAAAATGGGTCTTTATTAATCTCAAGTGACTTTCGCTTGGAGGTCAAACAATGCCTTTTATACCTATAAGCTTGTTCCGATTCGCGGGACCGGGACATAGGTAACAGTTTTTTTAGCAAATCTGTCAATTCAACTTGTGACATCAAAATGACAACCGTTTAAACAATGACTTTGCTGCAATATTCATTTCACTATTTACACTATTTTCTTTTCTTTTGGCGTGTTAGACTAGAAAAATGATTCGTCTTACGTTTGCATATTTTAATGTAGACTATTACAGATGATTCATCATTTTTCAGCCGAACGACGCCCACTGCTGGGCATAGGCCTCCCCCAAGGATCTCCACAACGATCGGTCCTGCGCTGTCCGCATCCAGCGGCTTCCCGCGACCTTGACCAGATCGTCGGTCCACCTTGTAGAGGGCCTGCCCACGGAACGTCGTCCGGTACGCGGTTGCCATTCGAGAACCTTTCCGCCCCAACGGCCATCAGTTCTCCGCGCTATGTGTCCCGCCCACTGCCACTTCAGCGATGCAATCCTTCGAGCGATGTCGGTTGTTTTTGTTCTCCTGCGGATCTCATCATTTCTGATTCGATCGAGCAGGGAAATACCAAGCATCGCTCTCTCCATTGCTCGCTGGGTGATCTTGAGCCTTCTTATGAGACCCATAGTAAGGGACCACGTCTCACTCCCATAGGTCATTACTGGCAACACACACTGGTCAAAGACTTTTGTCTTGAGACACTGAGGTATTTCGGACGCAAATATATGCCGGAGCTTCCCGAACGCTGCCCATCCGAGCTGGATTCGACGAGAGATCTCTTTCTCGAAGTTGGACTTACCTAGCTGGACTGTCTGTCCCAGGTAAACATAGTGGTCAACAACTTCGAGTGTAATGTTCCCAACGTTAACTGGAGCGGGTGCAATATGGGCATTCAACATGATTTTTGTTTTGTCCATGTTCATCTTAAGACCCACTCTTTGAGAAGCATTACCGAGATCTTCGAGCATTATGTTCAGGTCTTCCAAGGTCTCAGCCATAAGAACTACATCATCGGCAAATCGCAGGTGTGTTAGGTACTCGCCATTGATGTTGATGCCGCGTCCTTTCCAGTCCAGAAGCTTGAAAATATCATCCAACGCAGCCGTGAACAGTTTCGGAGAAATAACGTCTCCTTGTCTCACGCCTCGCTGTAGTTGGATCGGATTAGAGCTCTGGTTCTGTAATCGGACCGACATGGTGGCGTTCTGGTATAAGTACCTTAGCACCTCAATGTACCTGTAGTCTATTTGGCACCTTTGGAGAGACTGCAGTACAGCCCAGGTCTCAATCGAATCAAAGGCTTTCTCGTAGTCCACGAACGCTAAGCAAAGTGGCAAGTTATACTCTTCGGTCTTCTGTATAACTTGCCGCAGCGTATGAATGTGGTCTACGGTACTATAGCCTTTTCGGAACCCTGCTTGTTCGGGAGGTTGGAAGTCGTCAAACCTGCGAGCGAGACGATTCGTAATGACTCTCGAAAACAGCTTATAGATATGGCTCAGAAGCGAGATGGGTCTGTAGTTCTTCAAGAGAGTTTTGTCACCCTTCTTGAAGAACAGCATCACATCGCCTCTGCCCCATGCCTTTGGCGTTTTTCCCTCGAGGATGACAGAACTGAAGAGCGTCTGAAAGACCTTAAGTATCGGCTTACCGCCCGCTCTCAGGAGCTCGGTTGTGATTCCGTCACCACCCGCCGCCTTGTTGTTTTTAAGCTGCTTGAGAGCCATCCTAATCTCGTACAGGCTGACGTCCGGGATATCTTCGGTATAGTGTCGGGTAAGCTTGGCTCTAGGATATTTAGCCTTGCTTTCAACAGGTGTTTGCGTGGAATATAACTGTCCATAGAAACTCTCAATCTCCCTCAGGATTTCAGGTGTTGACGAAATGATGCTACCTGCCTCAGTTTTCAGCCTCGTCAATTGGCTTTGCCCAATAGACAGATCTCTGGCGAACACTTTGGAGCCTTTATTCCGCTCAATTGCCTCTTTAATACGCTGGGTATTAAATTGGCGAAGGTCGCTCGTCAAAGACTTAGATATCTGTCTATTGAGTTGCCGATAACGATGGGCATCCGCTGAGTTCTGTAGCCTCATTTCGTTTCTCTGATCAATGAGTAGGAGAGTCTGACTGGAGAGTTTCTTTGATTTGAGACGGCGGGTTTTAAAGTGCTTGGACCCTACCGTACGGACAGTATCCACCACCATGTTGTACAGATCGTCCACATCGATGCTGTTCTCAAGAGCTTCGAAGCGGTTTTGAAGCTCGAGCTGAAAGCACTCGGGGTTTTGAATTTGAGCCGGTATTGGTCGGAGCGTGGATTTTATCAGTCGCGCTCTCTCAAGCTTTAGGTCGATATTCAATGTGCCTCTGACCATGCGGTGATCGCTTCCTGTCTTAACAACGTTGATCACAGTGACATCATTGAATATATGCTTCTTCGTCGACATGATAAAATCGATCTCGTTTTTGACTCTACCGTCCGGACTGATCCAGGTCCATTTGCGGCTTACGGGCTTCTTGAAGAAGGAGTTCATCATAAAGAGGTTCTCCCTCTCCATGAAGTCTGCCAGCATCTGGCCCCTGTTGTTCCGTTGCCCAAATCCAAATTGCCCCACTCTCAACTCATCACCGCAACGTTGTCCCAACTTTGCATTAAAATCCCCCATCACAACCGTGTAGTGGGTTTTATAGCTATGCATGGCTTTAGAGATCTCCTCATACATAGCCTCCACTTCGACATCGTCGTGCTTTGAGGTCG
This sequence comes from Udea olivalis, assembly GCA_947369235.1. Classification (NCBI taxonomy): domain Eukaryota; kingdom Metazoa; phylum Arthropoda; class Insecta; order Lepidoptera; family Crambidae; genus Udea; species Udea olivalis. The sequence continues at coordinate 10,486,091 of OX376360.1, forward strand.
GAGCGTAGACCTGAATGACATTCAGCGAATATCGTTTCGATATTCTGAGTATCAGGTACGCTACCCTGCTCGAAACACTTCCGATAGTAATCACGTTGTTGACAAGGGATTTGTGGACGATGAACCCGACACCACCTAGGGACTGTTGGTCGCCCTCCCGGTGGTATAGTAAGTTACCGGATTGCAGGATTATCGAGTCCTCCCCCTCTCTTCGGACTTCAGATAACCCAATGATATCCCAATGTAACTTACTAATTACCTCTTCCAACTCTATGATCTTCGCGTCGAGCCTCAGTGTGCGCGTGTTATATGTTGCCAGGTCGAGTCGTCGTTGTTGGCAGCCGGATCTTACCCGGGGATTCCTAGCACCCCCTGCCCCGCCGTTACCATAGCCGCTGCCGTAGCTAGGAATAGCAGGGCCGCCGGGGACTGGGGGCCGATTTTCTGGTTGTGCAGCCATTTTGGGGGGGGGGGGTTTGCCATAATCCCCACGCTTGGCAGGCGGGTTGGCGATCGCAGTATGGCCTGCTGTCATCCGGAGACGCTGCTGCCCATCTCCTTATGGCAATTTTCCCTCGGTCGGCTCTTACGACACCCACGGGAAGAGAGGGGGTAGTGCTATTCTTTTTTATGTGCCGGCACTACACGGCACAGATGATTAGTTTTTTTTAATTCTTTTGTTACTTTAGGAGTAGGTACAGCTATTAAATATTTTAAGTAAAAATACTTAGTTGTAAATAAAATATGAATAAAACGTTACTTAAGTTGCTATTTCGAACTTAAAATGAAAAAGAACTACCATAATTTTTGATATACTCATATGTCCAGTATTTATGACCAAAATACCCAAATATTTCCTTTTCATTTGGTAAAAAACCGAGAATAGGTCTGTCGGTGGATCAATCCCCCAAAATATATTTTGATTTTTTTTATTCGAGATTAAGAAAATGGTGTGTTGTCTGTCGCTTAGTTACATATTTATATTTTTGTATGTAAATAATATTTGTACACGATCATTTTTTTTTGTCTCGGTTAGGAATCGAATTTAGTGCTTTGAGTAATCAAGCCACAGTACCTCCTTCAGACGGAGAGTCATTCCTCGTTTTTTAAACCAGATTCCAATCGATTGAGAAATGGCGGAGTCCTATTACTAGAACAGTAGCAAGCTTGGTTTTTACACAAACTTTGTGCCTAGCGATATCTATTTGTATTCCTATCTGTGAATCAAGCCCAAGCCCAACACCTACCTCTAGCCACAGTTATTACGTAACAGATAATCCCATCAATAGAAAATTGACCATTTTGTCAATTGTAAATGCGTGCTGTCATCTGACAGGCATGTATTGCGAAGGCTACCTCATTCAATATAGATGTTAGTAGTAAGTACTTACTTTACGTCATCACTTCCACCGCAAGATTCGCTTACAAATGCTCTCAGCGGCTTTTGACAACCAACTGCCAAATACACACATCAAAAGTGTCTAGGGATCAACATATAATTTTGCAATAACTTTTCTCCTGATTGATATTAATTAAAATTTTCTTTAAGGATTCATCAAATAAAGTGTTTTCGTTTGTCTACAGTAACGATAAACCAAGTCACCTTTGCATTAATAAAGAAATTTGCCATTTTCCTAATAAAGGGATTTTTGACATTTGAACCACTAACATTAAAGTTCGAAAAAAAGACTGAAATAACAGTTTTCTTTAAAATTTTATTGGGTAACTTAAACAATTAATAATCCGTGTTTCTACCGCGAACACTAACAACACAAGAACATCGGTTTGGCATACTCAAAATGAGTTCATCCAAATCATGCTGTGGAATGGCCGCCCATGTTCGTTGCAACAACAAAAAAAGGTCTTCTTGCGACTGGATACCCTCCATATTCGGCAGAGCTCTCCTCTGTAGCATATCCCATGCATGCTCAATCGGGTTCAAGTCTGGCGACTGAGCAGGCCAGGGCAGGACATTGATGTTAGCTGCGGCGAGAGTCTGTCTTACAACTCCTGCGGTGTGCGGTCGTGCATTATCATGCATTAACTGAAATAAGGGACCGATTTGCACTTGTAGAGGAACGATGACGTCTGATACAATCGTCTCAGCATCAATTTGAGCGTTGAGGTTGCCTCTGATCCAAATCAACTCAGTTCTTCCGCCGATCCAAATACCCGCCCATACCATGATGGTTCCACCACTATAAGGATGGACTTCCTGGCAGGATTTTAATCGCTGTTGGCGTCCAGGGGTTCTCCAGTGTCGTATACGTCTTGTATCCGGTCTCATACTAAAACGAGACTCATCAGAAAAGCACACGAAACGCCATTGTTCTTCTGCCCAATTTCTGTGTTCAAGAGCCCATTGATATCGAATCCTACGATTGTGCATTGCTATAGGTGGTACCCTTAGCGGTCTTCGGGAATGAAGGTTCACTTCATGCAAGCGGATTCTGACTGTTTGGTCGCTAATTAAGTTCCCTGAAGAGTGATGAAGCCTCACGGCTAACATCATGGCGGTTATAGTTGGAGCTCTTCGAGTTGTGATTTGAATGTATCGGTCTTGTCTCCGTGTGGTGCAGCGATACCGTCCTCCATGGCGCTCAGCCACGGTACCAGTGCTTCGGTAACGTGTCCAAAGTCGACTGATAACACTCTGACTTGTATTCAGAGCTAAAGCCACAGTACGTTGCCGGGAACCAGCTTCTATCATTCCCACGGCTCTGAGCATTTCTTCCCTGCTTAAATGACGTCGCCGCTCCATAATAACGTTGGTTTTAATCAGTAGTAGGGAAACAGTAGCACTAATAATGTCTTCAATGCGTTGTATGTTTTTATAGGGACAATATTGACAGCTGATTTTCATCTTTTACTCGAATTTGATTGACAGTTCCTGTTTCAAATTATGAAATGCACCAAAAAGGATCCATATAAATTTATAAAATCATAAATTTATCACAAAGCCACATCTCAATCTCAAGAAATCCGCATAAAAATGCTTGATCCCTAGACACTTTTGATGTGTGTAGGTGTAGAATGACCCGGCGTCTGGTAGGTGATTATCGCGCGCAAGTACATGGAGTGACAGAGGCCTGCTCTAGCGCCGAATCTCTGACAATTTGCAAGAACTATTTAGGTAATTAAATATTATTTCAGGAAACTTTCCTTTTTTGTGTTGGCCTGTAAATAATTTGCGTGCGTTTCCGACTGAACGCAAAATCAAAAATGTAATAGCATGAACCATTTTTCGTGAAATTTTATTGCTCATAGTTTTAAACGTTTGAATTAATAGACTTTTAAAAAACGTTGCCTAAAAATGACAATGGCTTTTGTACGGTCGTTGTAAAATCGTATTTTATCACTAAAAACTAATTTACATAAACCATTTGTTCATGCATACATTTCCACAAACTCCATGGAGACGCATATTTTAGCGCTCTAGGGGCGTAAACTGTAAACAGAAATGCCGTAAAAGATTGATTGGGACATCTTTCCAAACAATGATTAACGGAGACGGAAATAATTATGGGCTCCATAATTTGTAATCATCTCAAGTAAGCAGTCGAACAAAACCTATAGGCTTGTTCCGATTTGCGTGACCGGCACATGCCACGACTTTTTCCTACAACTTATATTCCGTTTCTTTCAGCCTAACCCGTCAATTTCCATTTTTTCTCACATTAAAATGACGACCGCTTTAAAAATCACTTTGTTGTAATATTCACTTCACTATTCACTCATTCTCTTTGATTTTGTCGTGTTCGATTCGTCTTACGTTTTCATATTTTATTGTTAACTGCTTATGCGGATTTGTTTTGTTTTATTTATTTATTAGTTTAAAAGTACAAATATTAGGTATATTTAGATGAAATATTTAGATATTATAAAAAATGAATAAAACCGTTAAATGAGTTGCTATTTAGAATTAAGAATGAGAAAAAACTGCCACATTTTCTAATTTATGTGATAGTACCCGAATAGTTTCTTTTCATTTGGTAAAAAAACTGAGCAGACCTATCTGCCGGTCGGTCAACCCTCAAAACATAATTTTTATGGTATTAAAACCAACCAGATACACACAGTGCAACTTATGAGATTTTCCTACACAAACACTTTCTTTATTCTCAAAAAACCCCTACTGGCCTATTTTGTCCCGTTGTGATTTCCTTGTAACAACCAGCGTTCGTTGTTGTCCTGGGGTGGCCCTGGGGTAAAGCCTGAGTTTCTTTTGCTTAGGCTCTAGGCGAGAAGGGGTGTCGAATGGCCAAATGAAGAAGCCAGTTTTTAAAATGATTACGCTATTTTACTGGCCCACAACAACGAAAGAGGAGGTTGCAAAATCAGAAAAAAAGTATTGAGCGTGTCATTTAATAAATTTATAGTACACTTAATTATGTCACGATGACTAAAAACTCACGAATCATTATTTTATTCATTATATAAACCCACGTAGTGGCATATGTTTATTTTTTTCAGTCTATTTTCAATTTTCGAGCTTTGATTTCATACACAGCCCTGAAAGGAAATTGTTTGATCTTTACTAAGGAAATTGCCTAAAAGCCTTGTTTATAACATATTTTGGCGTATGAAATGTTGGCTTAAGAAATAAAGCGGTGGGTTTTTGATTGACTTAGATTGTACTTGTAACATACAAAAAGAAAAGTATAGGTAAGGAAATTTATTGTAAAACGAGTATCTTCAAAAGTGATCCTTTTGTGTAGGTACCATATATTAAGTTCTTACCTAGTATAAACACGAATTGACAGGATTTATGGTTTACAGAAGGAATTATATTATTTATAGTAATCTATAGTTGTTAAGCCAAGAATTTTCTAATGGCCAACCACAACGATTTAGATAAAAAAAACACTACTGTGTTCATTTTGAGCCACGGAACATGTGGTGGAAGTCAATCATAGGATTTAAACAATTCGATTCATACTAGTGTAAATATTTAAAACGGAAATAACATAGCCGTTTTTACAGGTATTTCACAAAAGCACTCGGGCATGGCAGGCTACTTTATAAGCCTAGAATAAATTAGCAACTCTGTTGGGCCAGTAGCAATTTTCTCCATTACACAAAAAAACGCTTAGCAAATTTCTGGCTAACATTAAAAGCTTGTTCCTGTTTTTGAACTTAACAAAGAAACCGTAGCGCTAAAATATCGTTTCTCTTGAAATAACTGATATAGTTGTGTATTCTGGACTAAATAAAGTAAATATAGTAAAATTTTTTGCCCGCTGTTATGCTTCAAAAGTAAAAATGTAGTTTACACTGCAATAGATTTTGGTTCAATTCCCATTCATATACACACAATTCAGCATTTGTTGGCCTGAACTAAAAGGTTCGGTGACTCGTTTCTTTGTCGTACCATCCAGAAGTGGATCGCCCTTCCAGCACATGTGTTTCGTTCCTCTTATAGTCCCGGGTTTTCAGGCATTTCTGCAGGCTTTCAAGGTGAGGATGGCCAGCCCATTGATTCGTTTGAATGACTGGGCTTGTCAGCCTCATATATGGACCTCACAACCGCTTTCCATCGGATGGAGTGAGGTCATCTTGACTGACAACAAAAAAAAAATAGCATTTGGAGTGTTTGCACTAAAGCAATGAAACTGTCATAATCTGAATTAATGTGGTTCTTATGGCAGTCACAACTCAATTACAATAAGACTTTGACGCATGACTATCATACTTGTACTGCTGTTTTGTACTGCAGTGACAATTAAAAAGGGGTCATTTTGGGCTAACTATTTTAAGAATTCGGCCTCCTGGTCCAAATGTACATACATCACTAGTCTTAATTAGTAAAGGAAGTTATAGGTCTGCAAGGTCTTTTGATCAATAGTAGGTCGTATGAGTACGAGTATAATTGTGCTTTTTTGTTTTATAGCTACTCATTTAATTTTGATTGTTAATGTTGTGTTTATTTTTTCAAACTACTTGATCACTGTACTTGATTGTTCTTAATGATAAGTGACGATGTGGTCTATGATGTCTGCCTAGTGAATGCCTATTCATCTACCAAGGTGTTGCTCCCAACCTAATTATGATGCAGTGCCTGAAAGTAAAAAATTCACGTTTCTCATTTTATAAAACTTTATTGTTCATTAAATCGTCTCAACAAAAAAGGTTAAGGTGACTGTTTGATCTTTGAAATTAATTACGTTAGTAAGATGTCAGGGTGAAATGAAATTCGTTTCATTCAATTTGTGTTCTTGAGAGCTCTCAGTGATGACGCCTGCAACCTTGAACTCCGTACAAGCCATTTAGGAGGAAAAGGCTGTTTCTTCTATTAGTTCCCTTAAAAGAAAACACGTGTGTTCGGTGCAAACTACTGGTTCAATTTAGTTGCCCCTTATATTTTCTGAGGCTGTGTCTAAACGCATTTTTGATATTAATGGGTTGATAATAATCCCAAGTAAAAGTAAAGTTATAAACCTAATATAGTAAATACTCTATACTGTTCATTAAAATAATAGGTCGGAAATCACAGCCTCGGTAAGTTTCCTAAGTAAGCAAAACACCCAAAAACAGAAACTAGAAATATTCAGCCTGATCGGTCCTAAGGCCGAGCAGGGACCGAACCCGCGCCTTCTACAATCCGGATGACTGCCTACTCAACTGAGCTAGACCTGGCGAATTTATCTAGTGTATTGTTGTTACGCCAAGGTTGTTTCATGAATTTTATAAAGTAAGCACCTTTTAAAACCAGAATAAAATGTTAGAAGTTATTAGTTACGGGAAATACCTACTACCATGTATCTTTTTGTTTTTGAGTTTCCGATCTTCCTCATCTCACCATCATCATGGCACTTGCAACAGTGCCGAAATATCGGAAACTGGAAAACAAAAAGATACATGGTAGTATTCCCGCAACTAATAACTATAATAAGTACTGATACAGTCTATTTGAATAAAGTTATTTGAGTTTGAGTTTGAGTTTAATAATGTAAGTGACCATGTAAGTTTATAACAATACTTAATGAAATGAAACAAACGAAATAAAACAAAATTTAGTTGAGCATAACATGACAGGTCTCATGATTAAAAGCAAAATGAATTTCACAATATTCTTCCCAATGTTTGGCCTTAGTGGGTATCGGACTCACAACCCATCGCAGGTATTTAAAGTTGAATAACCTCTGTTAAAAGCTAGTCTTTGCGTAAGGTACTTTGTAGAGCTGATATATTACTGATTATCGGATAGTGAAACATAAACAGTTCTTTTGAGTGAAGAACGACCCATTTATCTCTAAGTAAGTTTAGTATCGTGGTGAACAAAACACACTTCACCGATCGTACGAAGTGGTGAGCCTACCATGGTTATCGTAGGTGTGTGTTATGAAGTGCTTCGTGGCCTTAGGTTCGAAACTCATGTAGTCCCGAGTTCATATCTAGCCCGAACCATCTTCGTGTTCATTGTAAAATTTGTAATGTACAACGGCGGTAGGCTTGCCACATAAGAGCGGTTCCAGATCAGCGTTTTTTTATGCGATTACGGTCGCTTTGGCTTACACGCGCGCTAAATTCCGATCTTTAAAAACCAAACTCGCGTACACGGGCTTAATGCGGCGTGTTCGCGCTAACCGGTAGTGGTGAGTCAGTATCTACATGGATTATAATAGCTTATCTCGTACGAGTTACGCGTGTGACAAAAGGCGCTTCAGTACGAGCTCCCAAAAACGAGCTTATACGCGCGCATAAAACGCATAAAATTCAAGTAACAACGTGTCCCACGAGCGTAAGTTGCCCCCCAGAAACGGTTCTACATAATTTTAAATAAAAATTATATTTTTTCAAGTGAACCACTTTAGGTGCTGTAAAAATATTGATGTTTTTGTCATCAATTTTAAATTTTCCTACAGATGGCAAAGGCTTTTCTTACGGTTACGCCAGTCATTGCTAGTACTACGGTCGACCAATTTTCCGAGTGTGATTCCAGCTCATCCCAACGGTCGCCTGCTAGTTAGCCAGGCCAGTTCATGCTCTGGAGCTCCCAATTATTCACTATTCTACCCTATTAGTGAGAGCGTCGTAGCCTAGTGGTTCAGCACCCGAACTCAGATCGTGGATCGTGTGGTCCTGAGTTCAAATCTGGCCAGAAACGAAATGTTAGTGTTCATTGTTAAATATCCGATTTACTCTCCGGTGATGGAAAACATCGATAAAAAACAAATTCAACCCGGATAACGGCGGAAGGCTCACCACCTAACACATTGGGTTCTAATACCATCGGTGAAAAGTGGGCTACTGAGTGTTTCGTTCACTATGACGACACAGTCACTTGCCTCTGACTACCCCGTTTGGGATAAAGTCGTATGCTGCCCTATTAGTTTATCTAACACGCGGTACAAGTAACGTAAATACTGATAATTAATTGCTTCCTCAGTCGTAAGTAAATATTATTTTAAGTACTAATAAAAAAAAAGCTAAAAAATTGATTTCAACTACAGGTGACCCAAGAGCTGGTACATTCCTCGCACAACGTGTCTTTCTATACAACGGGGGAATGCTGCCAGCATCTTGGGTACCTTACCACAGGGGCAAAATTTTCTTAGTAGTTTTTAGTTATATTTATTTTAAGGTTTTCTTTTTAATTTTTACTGTACTAATATATTAATTATTTAATCGTCCTGGTGCAAAATTTACTAGGATTTTTGGTACCGACTATAAAAAAATATAAAAGAACATCCAAAACTAAACCAGGCTGTAAAATTAATAGGTATATATAATAAGAGTAAAGCCAAATATTAAATAAATTAACCGCTTTATTACCATTTTAGTAAAATATTAAATTACACTTATAACTTCGGCGGAAGCCAGAGTTGAATATTCATGGGGTAGATATTTTAATATCGCAAATTGCCTTTTAAGATTATTAAATATTAAGATGAATGTGAACCAAACCGGCCAAAAAAAATATGTCAAACGTAGGGTCAAATGTGAAGGCCAAGGGTTCCATAAATTCTCACACGCATTTTATTATCCCTTCGACAAACTGCAAAGGTAGTTTTGTAGGCTTTTTATTATTATAAGTAATCATTGCTTTTTCGGATAAATAAATATAAAAAATCTGGCTCTCAATCATTCTAAGAGATAGAACAATTTTATTTATTTTAGTATTTTTTTTTTGGTGATTTTGTTTGTTCTTTTGATGCTATCATAACGCTAGGGCATAAACTTCCCTACCTAAAATAACTATGTTTCTTAAGAGCGCAGAAGGTAATCGAATTGTTCTTGAAGTTATATTAAGTGTTTTTCAAACAAATATTCATTTTGACCATATCATCAGCATTCACGTATCATATAGGGTACATGATATTGGTGATTGACTTACCCCTAGTTATATAAATATTATACTTTACTATGTTTTGGAAATATCTGTACTTTTGTACAGGAATGCTTGACTCTACAACTATTTAAGGCAAGCTACAATAAAAATGTAAATTGTATGTATTTTACGACGCTCATGTCTTCTACACGTAAGTTATATATTTGAAAATATAAAGAGAAATAATGGAAAGTAAAACGTTAGCTATTAAATTCATAATCATATTGCTCTAATTACGGTAATGAAATATCTAAACAAAAAAAACACCTAAACTTTAAACAAAACACAACCGTTTAAAAACGTAAACAAATCTCAGATTCCTCACCCGTAATTTTGCCGCATAACAACAGTCCTTTCACTAGTTCATACACGCACGCAACAGTTCCTGAATGTGATTACGATTGATTGGTAAGTTTCGTTCGGGTTTATCGGGGGTGGTTGCCACGCAGCGGTAGGTGTGTGCCATCGCGCGGCGCGCGGACGACTGCCGAGGTTACCTTCAGGGGTGCTGTATATCGCGTCGACAGCCTTCTCGCTCCGTCAGGTGAGCTTTTCTAGTGCGATGTACGAATTTTTGGATATGACTTTCGACCCTGACGCTGAACGACTTAGTTGTCGTTTGTTTTCTGGGTTAAAGAGAAACTATTTTTGAAGACCCAATTTGTTAGAGGCAAGTGAGTACAGTTAATATTATTCTAACTCCTCCTGATTTTATATTATCTAATCTAGGGTTTATCCAACAATCGCTTATATCCAATCAAGCTTTTTTTTTCAGTGCCCTAAAATGGGGGTAGCGAGCAATTGCGTCAGTAACTGAATATTTACTGACGCAATTGCTAGAGGATGCATTAGTGCCAGGTAACTGCTCACTAGCTGGAAATGAAAGATCATATTATGAAAGAAGCCTTTTGCTATAAAAATTAGCATCGAAATTTCTGGCTAGCCTCAGCTTAGGAACTGAACTTGACAAGTCATAAGGGATTGTAAAAAGGCCCCAGAAAGAAAAACTGGTGCCGAAGAAAATTTAGCTTATTGAAATTATAATTAACTAGCTTTCCGCCCGCGCCTTCGCCCGCGTGAATTTCATTTTAATGGCCTACCTACAGGTTTTTTTCCGACTTACTTATATACTATCCGCAAAATTAGTGAGCCCTACGTCTTAAAAAGAACCCCCATGCAGAATTTGAAACACCTAGCACTTGTAGTTTTTAAGATTTCGCGATCTTCTTCTTCTCCATAAACTATACGGTAGCAGCCCAATGCTCTGCCACCGCTATTCCGAGGGAGGAGGCCTGATAAAGGTCCTGAAGTGAGCAGCTGACGGGGCACTGAGGGCAGGACAGCAAGTGCTGCATGGACTGTTCTGGCGCGCCACACTCGCATTATATCCTGTCTGGGGTGAGGTATCCCCACTCACTCAGGTTACTTCTGCAGCGGCCCACTTGAGTCCGGAGTTGGTTGAGCCATTTCCATGGAGGCCACGGCAGGTCGCTACCCGGAGGTAGGGGCTCAGTAGTTGCTGGGTATTCTGGTGGTGGAGCATGAGCACCCTGCCACATTTTAGATTTCATGATGAGTAAGTGAGTGAGTAACCTTCCGCTTTTATATGCTGGTAGATATATGGATACATATTCCTATGGCCAGGGCTAACTCCCAGCACACCCAGGCCAAAGCCTGAATTGAACGCAGGACTCTACGCAAGTCAAAGCGAGAAACGATGCTAGCGCACTACATCGTGTAGAGATTGTGAAGAGATTCATAAAAAGAAGTGAAGTTAATACTATTATAATACAGTAACTTTTTACTTCAACGGCCCATATTGATTTTGAAATCAGGAAATATTACCCTTTATGTAAGCGACTGCGTGTTTTTGCTCGATTCGTGTATCATTGTAGGTTTGGGATATTTTTTTACTGTATAAATATAGTTAGTAGTGAGGTCAGGGCAGATGAAAGAACAAAACGAAATGGATGTTTTAATATAATGGTTGTTGTTTCTACATATTTTTATCCAAGTAATAGTTATCCGTTCATTTTTCATGTTCCTCTAATTCTATATGCTTTAGGTTCTATTTCGTCAGTTCTGCTACATTCGTAATTAGCCCGCCAACCTTAACATCCGCGAACAATGGGCAAAATTAGCTCAAATTAAATTACTCGAAGTCGGACACAGTCCGTGAAAGGAAATGGCATAGTGACCTTTCTTTCCTTTGCAAACTTAGATATATTTTAAGACTAGCTTTCCGCCCGCGGCTTCGCCCGCGTTGGGTATCGTTATTCGGCCAAAATACATAAAATCTCAATTGTAGCCTATGTGTTATTCTTATGTATAAGCTGTATTACTATCAAGTTTCATCTAAATGTTTGAATTGTGTTGGATCATAATAATAATAATAATTATTTTATTTATTTTTAAATATGTATAATTATTTTAGTTAGTACTTACTTATATATTTTATATTTGTAATAATATATGTCTATTTGTAAGTAAGCTGGTCTATTTATAGAAATTTTGATCTTGAAAATTATGTACACAGTTTTGTCCATCACTGTTTGTTTTATGCTTTTCCTTGCATCATGGTCTGCTGGAAGAAATCTCTCTTTAGAGATAAGCTCACCTGTACTTTAGCTATCCTTATTTTTCTATGTAAAAAACTGTAATTTGTGTACAAACTAATAAATAAATAAATAAATCCGTTTTGTAGTATTTGCTTGAAAGACTTACAAACATACACACATACATACATCCTCACAAACTTTCATCCTCAAAAAACTCTTTTTATAATAAATAAACTAAAGCGTAAGTAGTCAATATAATATGTAACGTTACGGTTCTTGAATGGGAAGCTGATGTAACGTTACGGTTCTTGAATGGGTAGACACCAGCTACGAATATAATCTTGAAACCTGCTACAGCAAACAAAAAAGCGTTCGGATTCGTTTTTCGTTGCTACGATTGCCGTAACAGCATAATCTTGAAACTCCGTTATCCATAATAACTTAAACAGAGCAAGACTTTACCATAGTGAAAACAGTTTTTCAGGTAGGTACTGTTTTACAACTTAATATAATAAGGTAGATAGATTTTTGTACTCACCCAATCAGTCAGTCATCGATAATTATAAAGGTGAACTTATAAAATAAATAACAAATTGGTACATATAATTCACCTAGTACGCTCTCATACCCCAGTTCAAACTGCGTAGCACCTACATATTAATTACTGGCAAGCAAATTAGCGCATTGACCGAAACGAACTTTCTCGTTAAGCCTTGTCAAAACGCTTTGTACAAATAAATCGCAATTTCTCGCTTTTGTCGCACCGACTGTTTCAACTCAAATTTGTTTTCCTGGCGCTAATTAATTTTATTATGACGGTTTTGACGTCTGAATTTTTCCTCGATGCGACCCCGAGCTAATTGCCCCGTAAGTCAGCCTGGCAGGTCTAATTTCCGTTTCCACGTGTGTAATTTGCATTATTTTGTGAATGTTGCTTTTCTTTTATGGTCTCACTTTTGATTTTTTAAATATATTTACTTGTATATTAAAATAAGAATAAAAAATCGGTTAAATACACATAACACGTTAACTTACTAGTTCAGCTTATGTTTTCTGTTGGATTTCTAATCCAAAACGAATGCTAAAATTACCAAAATGTTTCTCATTAGATCACCGGGTCTCAACAAGGATTTTTGAAGTAGCTCGACTAATTTAAAATGAAAGAGCATTTGATTTTCACGCTCTGAAGGCGACCTTTAATAAAGCGTGTTAGAAAATGTCAAAATGGACTAAACAATTCTGTAAGCGGACTCGTTTTTTACTTAGGATTTTTAAAATAGCCGGAGTAATCTGATGCCTTTTAAATTGGTTTAAAAGCTGTAAAGCCTTTTTTTAAAAAACTTAATTATATAAGCAAAAAACGTATAAACGTAAAACGCTTTGAACATTGATCGTCTTTTTAAAAAGAAAGAAATGATATTGTTGTGAAGCTACAAAAAAACTCTTCTTAAACCAAACTTTGGAACCTGAAAGGAAGACAGAGCACCTTGTTCAACGAGAGCCAGCTTTTGCAAAAAGGCCGTGCGTTCAATACCTGTACGTCTACCACGAGTTGCCACTTTAAATTTACGTTAAAATACAATTTTTTTACGCGAACGATAAGGTGAATTCAAAGTGGCAACTCGTGGTAGGCGTACTTGACAGTTAAATGCATTACACAAATGGATCTATGCTAGGTCAGGTACATACTTGAGTTAATTTGTCCATAATCTCTATAACACAAATCTTGATTTGAGACCAGAAGAATCCGTGAATACTATTGCACAACGAATAGAGAAATCAAAAATCAAGAATTGTTAAGACACAATTACCAATTTTTTTTATTAATTTATAAGGAAGTCAGGTATAGCCTAAATACTGTCCCACTGCTGGGCAACGGCCACCATCATGGAAATCAAGTCATTTTTAAAATTTATGAGTGTTGGCTTAATCACAACGTTTGCCAAATGCGGGTTGGTGATCACAAACACGACCCATGTTATGTTCCGCAAAATCCGAAAAAACACTTTTCCCGACCTGGGAATTGAGCCCGGGACCTCCGGTTGCCGGGCCGAGCTCTGAATCCACTCGGCTACGGAGGCGTCTTATTATTTCATTTGAATAAACAAAAATGAGTTTCATCCGAGCCAGTCATTCTAATTGAGCCTATTCCTGGTAGGATGGCTGACTTAGATCAAACAGTTTTTTTTTAATTATTTACAATTTTTACTTGATTGTATTATTTAATTTTGTAATGGAAAGTAAGGAATAATCCAAGTTGCTGCACTACCCTATCCTCGCTTCGCACAACTATTACTAGAACTAAGTATAGGTGGACCCCTGCTCGGAAGTACATTGCAACAAGCGCTCATTCTGTGATCACTTAACGCTAGCTTAAACTTTATGAGTCCACATTAATGTACCGTATCATACTGTGGGTTTTTAATTTTAAACAACATACGAGTGAGTTGCTCGCATAAGAGCTACTCCAGCATGGATCCTGTGCCAGGATAACGTCCTTTCACACAAAACGCTAGGACTCAGATCTTTACTCAAGTAACGGTTATAGGTGAATAACGTTCTAAAAACCTTACCAGTAATGAATTTGATGATAATGGCAAAAACCGTTGAATAAAGGTATGTATTACAAAACATTTGCGGCAAAAGAAGATGACATGTATTAATTTCTAACTTCAAATTCTTTGTTTTCTGTCAATATCCCCTTTGCCACGTGAAATTATGCTGCAATATTTTTAATATTATTATTTTCTATTTAAACGCGTTTGCCACCTTCCCCGATCCCTCTACGTCCGCAATACCATTCATGCTTTTTACAAGCTCAGTAGAAAAACTGGGCACGTGCAAACTTTTCGGCAAGTCATGGAGAGCACTATAAACGTAAAATTTCTCAGCCTACACCATAAAGCTGAAATATTAATGCAAAACAAACCTTACCCTACACTTATTTGTTAAAACCTCTGTAGCGTAGCGAATGCCGGCCACCGCCCCCAGTTATCGACATGCTACGGTTATGAGAAATTCGTGCCAACACTAATCTTCCCACTTCCGTTGTCGATAAACTAAAATTTCGTGCCGCAAACCAACAAAGGATTTGTAGCGAAATGGTGGAAACAGCCGTAACCACAGGTAAACACCGAAATAGATGTCGGAAGTGAATACTGTACCTAAAATGTCGAAAGGGAGTGCAAGGCCTATCTTGGAACGCTGCTTCTAAATGTCCTGCCGTTGTGACAGCGATTTGAGTAGATTCGCTTTTATAATTCCTCTGCCAATGAACTGGTATTAAAAGAGATTGAGAAATTCCTATCAATAACGCTATCGAGGCGTCGCAATAAGCGGCTAAAAGCTGGCAAGATTAGTTTTCAAACAGACAGAACTTACGTTATCTGTTTCTGATTTATGTCTGTGATCGTGGCCAATATTCCAAATATGGGCCCTGATAAATTAAGAGCGGTAATTCCCGTGCGATTGCATTTTGCCACGTACACGTACTGGTACCTACTCGTCCATTGATTGCGGATGTGGATTGAAATGACTACTAGCTGCTTATAGTTTTAGAGTTGGAATTTCTTTAATGGGTAGTTGATAGAGTACTTTGCAAATATGCTGTTAATGCTACGCGACAAACTGCATGTGGCGAACCTTATTGTCTGTTGCGTGATACTCGTAACATAAATTTTTCAACGTATTCTTCTCTGATACCTAGAGTCAGACAGCCATGAGTAAAGTTGCCCAGAAATATGATCATTAATACATCTTCGCAGATAATAAAATATACTAGTTTTTTTTCTTATGGCCTCAACAATCTTGCTTTCACAGCACAATTGATTTTGCCAATGTTGAGTAAGTAATTTGGAGGACTTCATTGAGAGTTTGGTGATTGTCCGATGTGATTTGAATTCAGTTTCTTCGTTGAATCTGAATGTTTAGTTAGAGAGACAAACAAACAATTAGGTTGTGATTTAAAACTCTGTGACTAGGCTCTCTATTAGTCAACTATTTGAATTTTTCAATCAAATAATTTTATTTACAACAAAGTGGCTGCTTACAATTATCGGCATCAAACTGACATAAACCTCTTTTAGAAAAACTTTTAATGATTCTTGAAGAATAGGATTACCTCGATAATAAAGAGTAATAGGTAGCCCAAAAAACACATTAATTGATAATACTTCACACTTGTTTGTAAAGAGTTTTTCGTGTAAAATACGAAACACGATTTTTATTGTTTTTCGTGAAATTTCGAATAATCTATCTGAAACGAGGGAATGTTGCAAAACAAAGCATTTCAACGCGAAATGACATTATTTAAAAAACAAAAATGTTCGACAAGCCCTGTTCGATTGTACTATTGGGGTTAAAAATGTTCTTTATAGACACTGTACGTGCAATATTTTGTTTGCATACCGATCTCAATGACCAGTGAGGATGGCCAGCCTAGTGATTCGTTTGCATGACTGGGCTTGCCAGCCTCATATCTGGACCTCACGCCCTCTTTTAGGTGGAGTGAGATCATCTTGACGGGTAATATAAAAAATGTCTGGCGAACCTGCAGTATTGGCTGAAAATTTCGCTAAAATTGTTTCTGCTAAGAAAGTCATGGATTCTTATTTTGAGAATAACTTTAAAACTTTATAAAGTACTTATTCAATGTGTCTCTGGTGACAGTGGCTGGCACAAAAACCATTTTATATTATATCCTATTTAAAAATAAAGAAGAAATGAAATCCAGAGCTCACATACCACGCTCGCCTAATGTAGGTTCGTAAACTCAATTTCGGGTCTAAATCCCGAAATATCAATACCCATTTTTCCTCGACCTAGGAATCGTACCCAGGACTGTTGAATGTCAGGCTGAACACTCCAACTAGCCTAAAATCTATATATTTCACAACAATGGAATCGTACAAAAAAAGGCAATCCTAATTCCTCTATATTTCATGCGTTCGGTTAAATACATAGTATCAAAACAGGCAAAAATAATAGCCTTATACCATATTGACGACACGATTGGCGTAGTGCGCTGTAGCACGGTTTCTGGCCTCGATTTCCGTAGTGCCCCGGGTTCGATTCCCGGTCGGGTCAATTCAGGAAACGATCTATTCTGAATTGACTCGGGTTTGGGTGTGCTGGGAGACGCCCCTGGCTTATTTCCCTGTGTGGTACCTCGTAACACAGGGATATTAATCCCTATTTCGAGACCATTACAAGAGGTGTATTGTCTGGCGCATGTTTATTTATTATTATTTACTTATATTCTTTAGGACAGACAAAAAGTTTTCATGCTTGCACACTGTGGAATTAGTAACAAGCAATACCGTATTTATTTTGCTAATACAAAAACATCCTTATGAATATAGAGGCAGGGAACTAAAGGTTTTCCCAAAACATAATTCCTTCATCTGCTTTATGTTTCAGCCTTAGTGATTGGCTTAAGGGGCCGAAAGAGGCCGAAATAGGAGCCGAACCGAAATCTTAAACTAATGCCTGCGGCTTTGATTCCGAACTCTTGTTAGTCTTGTCTTAAATTAGTTAATGACATAAACTAATCCAAACTATATAATTTATTCATTCGTACGGTGGTTTGGCTATTTTCAGTTACATAGGGGCTTACTTCCGTTCGTCCAAACGGTGGTAGCAAAAAAGATACTAATAGTTTTGATTTCATGATTTTTGGTATACAATCATCATATTTCATAACGCACAAAGTAAATAATAATATCAGTTTCGTGTGATTTTTAGGCTTTCAAACTTTCACGATACATCGTAATTGTATCGCCACACGAAATGTGTAGAAAGTTAAGTGATGAAGGTATATTACTTTATGGTACAGCCAAGCTTAACACACTATAGATAACCTTCGCTTGTGGTGAAGCGAGCAGGAGTTCATCTTATCACTAAAGCCGGGTAGTCATTAGCGTACCGTAACCGTAACTTGCGTGATACAGCAACGAAGTACTAGTGTGTACGCGTGATACAGCTTTAGCTCAGGACGACGCCCGAACGCTTTCACCGAGTGTACTCATTTCTGTAACCAAACAGTTACAGTAACGAGGTTCTAGTGTGTACGTGAAGTCTACAATCACTGCGAGCTGCCGAGCGCACTTTGATCCGCGGCAAAAACCGACAATCGTCGGCTCGATGTGAGTGGCTCGTGTAGCGCTGGTTGCAGGTCGCAAACCACGTACACTCTATGTTTTTGGTAACAGTAATGGTTACGGTTACGTGCAACGTTACGGTTACAGCAATGAGTACCTTGTTATCGTCGGCTCGCTTCGAGCCGCACGCGTACCGCTCGCAGCAGGTTTGCAAACCACGTACACACTATGTTTTTGGTAACAGTAACGGTTACGGTTACGTGCTACGTTGCGGTTACAGCAATAAGTACCTCATTATCGTAGGCTCGCTGCGAGCCGCACACGTACCGCTCGCAGCAGGTTTGCAAACCACGTACACAATATGTTTTTGGTAACAGTAGTGGTTACGGTTACGTGCAACGTTACGGTTACAGCAATGAGTACCTTGTTATCGTCGGCTCACTGCGAGCCGCACGCGTACCGCTCACTGCAGGTTTGCAAACCACGTACACACTATGTTTTTGGTAACAGTAATGGTTACGTGCAACGTTACGGTTACAGCAATGAGTACCTTGTTATCGTCAGCTCGCTGCGAGCCGCACGCGTACCGCTCGCAGCAGGTTCGCAAACCACGTACACACTATGTTTTTTGGTAATAGTACATGCAACGGTTACGGTTACGGCTCGCTAATGCTGAGATAATAATAAAAAAATAAGTATAAACATGCGCCAGAAAATATACCACGTCATGGTTACGAGTAACCAGACACGTAAATAGATTGTTTCCTGAAATGACACGACTGGGAACAGAACCCGGGACACCACGCAAATTAAGGCGAGAAAACGTGCTAAAGCGCACTACGCCAATCGAGTCGCTAAGAATGGATACTTATCAGGTACATTTTAGAACAACATCACCTACCTGACCCTGAACTAAACAGAAGTTTAACTGAAGTTAAAGCTATGTACAATTATATATTTTTTATTCCCTATCCAATGAAAGCAGAAATTCAGATACTTTCGGCAATTGCCTCCTTGCCACCACTAGCTGTCTATCTACCCGATGAAGAGGCTTCCCAAAGATACAATGAACAGATTTGGTAGGTGCAGATAAACCTATGTAATGAAACCTCCCCCGGTTACGCGGAAAAACTCTCATTTAGCTTACTTATATTACTTCCGAGTGCGCCCCTGGTAATCACGAAAGCTTTTGTCAAGACCTTCGCTTTGAGGATTTGCAAACAATTCTCATTAGAAGTAATAACCTGCTTAGATATTATCGATATCTAGGTTAAGGAGAGCGTCGTGGCCCAGGTTTTTAGCACTCCAAATCGGATCATAGATCGTGTGGTCCCGAGTTCAAATCTGGCCCTAACCAATCTTTGTGGTCATTGTTAATGTTACAATAACTCTCCGGTGATGAAAATCATCGATATAGGTCTGAGCGCATTTACAAAGCCGCAGAGGAAATTATTAGTGATTGAATTATCAATTCTTAAAGGTCGTATTCGCATCCAACTAATACATTTTGCAACCCGAACGGATACGCGAGCATGGCGCGGCAGCCAGTCGGCTCCTAGAGCGTATTCCGCGGAACACGATTGACTGCGCGCGGCTGCCGTCGGCTCCGCTCGACTGCTGTCGCATGCGTCCACGCAAACTTTTCTCTTATTTTTTTTTTTTGTTAGTTGATTTCCAATGCGATTGCTAATATAGTTGTTGTGGTGGTGTGTGAGTGTAGTTGGAGATGGTAAATAATAAATAGTTCGACTCACGGTTTATATACTCCCGTATATTGTTCACACACAGTATACACACAAATAACAGAGTACAGAAGGAGTAGGATTCACAAGCACATACACAGAATAGTCAGAAGCGAAAGCAGAGGAAAGATATAGCGAGATAGTTCACAATAATTGGCAATTAACAAGGTTCGTTAGCGCGAGTACATAAGCGTGACCAGAAAAATGGCAAGGAGCAGCGTGCGCTTCGCGTCGTAGAAGGATCTCGACTGATCGGGCACGCCGGTTGGTCGCGCGTTGCGCGCGGAGTACATAACATAGGTGTTATTTACCTGAGCGTGCATAGTGCGACCGCGGTGTCGATAATCGATATCGACAAGCTGATACACATGTTACGTGTATTGTGAATATTGATTCTGTGTGTATTTGTTTAGTATAAATATAGTGTATTAAGTTATATAAATATTTAAATGTTAGGAATAGGTTTAGGTTAATTGTAAATATTAGGTTTAGAACATTTGTAAATATTAATATGTGTTGTTATTAATTTATACTGAGTAAAGTACGTGAGTTACCTACACCACCCCCCTCCAGAGGCCGTCAAGGTCGATAATAATCTGGAAATCGCACGTGACGTCCAGAACGAGTAACGACGTCTTTGTGCGCTGTGTGTGGGGTATGTGTGATTGTTGGAGCAGGAGCGAGGTCTTCATTGGCGTCAGAAATGACAAATGCTGGTTTGAG
This sequence comes from Udea olivalis, assembly GCA_947369235.1. Lineage (NCBI taxonomy): Eukaryota > Metazoa > Arthropoda > Insecta > Lepidoptera > Crambidae > Udea > Udea olivalis. Next base: position 10,506,543 of record OX376360.1, read on the forward strand.
CCTGTTGATGGTTACATTGGCTTCCTTACCATTCAGCATAATTTTGAAAACCTTATCCCCTCTGGCTAGGACCTTGTGTGGTCCAGTATATGCTGGAGTGAGAGAACCTCGCGACGCGTCTTCACGTAGGAAGACGAAGTCACTGGTAGCTAACTCCTTGTATATGAAAACTTTTTGCTCACCGTGGCGCGAAGTAGGTGTAGGACGCAACCTGTTGGCGAAGTTCCTAACTCGAGCAACGAACTCGGACACATCTGTAGTCACTGGAACTATAGGCTCAAAGAATTCGCCAGGAAGTCTCAACGGCTCGCCATAGACCAGTTCGGCTGCTGATGACTGCAAGTCCTCCTTGTATGCTGTTCGCACTCCTAGTAGGACCCATGGCAGTGACTCAGTCCACCCACTGTCTGCATGGCAGACTATTGCAGCTTTCAACTGCCTGTGAAAGCGCTCCACGAGAGCATTGCAAGCAGGGTGATAAGCTGTCGTGCGTTTGTGTTCGAATCCGGCCATTTGTGACAGACATTTAAATAGGGACGACTCGAACTGCCGGCCTCTGTCTGTCGTTATGTCTGTCGGACATCCGAACCTGGAGAACCAGCACGACAGCAACGCTTTGGCTACCGTCTCGGCGGTGATGTTCTCTATCGGTACTGCTTCTGGCCATCGCGAAAAGCGATCTATGGCAGTCAGGCAATACCGATAGCCCTGAGAAAGCGGGAGTGGTCCAACTAGATCGATGTGGATCTGCTTAAAACTCGCGCGGGGTAAGTGATACGTGCTTAAGGGGGCGTTAACGTGTCGCGTCACCTTCGCACCTTGGCAGGCTAGGCAAGCGCGTGCCCAATCTCTGCAATCTTTCCTGACGCCAGGCCAAACAAAACGTTCTGCTACTATTTTGGCAGAACCATTGGCGCCAGGGTGACTTAGCGAGTGGAGGCTGTTGAAGACTTGCCTGCGGAAGTACTTCGGTATAAACGGCCTGGGAGTCGGTGTACCGACATCGCAGTACAGTGCATAACGACTTCCAGGTACTTGTCGTTTCTCCAAGCGTAGAGATGATCCTCCCTCGATAAGCTGAGCTAGTTCAGGATCAGAGTCTTGGGCTTCGGCTAATGACTCGAGGTTGACAGGTTCGCTCAATTCTTCTATCCGTGACAAAGTGTCAGCCACGACGTTGTCTTTACCGGATATGTGGCGTATGTCTGTCGTGAACTGAGCGATGAAATCGAGGTGTCTGTACTGCCTAGGCGAACAGTTCTTTTTCCTTTCATGGAAAGCGAAACTGATCGGCTTGTGGTCAGTGTAGACGGTGAAGTGTCTGGCCTCGAGCATATGCCTGAAATATTTTATGGCCTCATATATGGCCAGCAGTTCCCTGTCATAGGGGGAGTACTTGACCTGTGACGGACTCAGTTTCCGGGAAAAGAAAGCTAGGGGTTCCCATGCTCCGTTGCTCATCTGCTGCAATACCGCGCCCAATGCTTTATCGGAGGCGTCTGTCACTAGCGCCAACTTCGATGAGCAGTCGGGGTGCGCTAGCAGTGCAGCTTCCGACAGGCTGTTCTTGCAAGCTTCGAAGGCGGCCAAGGTGTCTACTTCTAGGTTGATCGGATGTGAACCTTTGACCGACCCTGTGAGAAGCGCGTGCAAAGGAGCTTGCATTTGAGCTGCATGTGGCAGGAACCTACGGTAAAAATTGAGCATACCTAGGAACCTCCTGAGCTGCCGGACATTAGTGGGAGGAGGAAAATCCCTTATCGCCTGGACCTTTGCGCCTAAAGGCTTGGTGCCTTTGTTGGAAATGCTGTAGCCCAAGAATGTGACTTCTTGAGCACCAAATACGCACTTTGACGTGTTCACCAGCATGCCGTATTCCCGCAGCCTGTTGAAGATCTGGCGCAGATGCCCCTCGTGCTCGATTTCTGATCTGGAAAAGACCAGGAAGTCATCCAAATAACAGTAGACGAAATCGAGCCCTCGGGTCATCTCGTCCACGAATCTTTGGAAAGTTTGACCCGCATTCCTCAAACCAAACGTCATATACGGGAATTCAAACAATCCAAAGGGTGTGGTGATCGCCGTCTTCGCTATATCCTCTGGGCTAACGGGTACCTGGTTATAGGCTTTAACCAGGTCTAAGGTGCTGAAGATGTTACAGCCAGAAATGCTATGGGCGAAGTCATGGATGTGCCTGATTGGGTACCTGTCAGGCACCGTACGTGCGTTCAGCATACGGTAATCGCCGCAGGGACGCCAGCCGTTGTCCTTCTTCGGCGCCAGGTGTAGTGGTGAGGACCAGGGGCTCTCAGATGGTCGAGCTGTACCACTTGCCAGCATGTCCTGGAACTCCTGCCTGGCGATCTTTAATTTGTCGGGAGCTAAGCGGCGGGGGGAAGCTGAAACTGGGGGACCTGGTGTCGTGCGGATGTGGTGGACAGTGTTGTGTGGTGTGGTGGTGCGATGTGTACCAGCTGGTCGGGTGATCTCAGGGTACTCATCTAAAATTCTGTGATAACGAGACTCACCAGTCGAGACCTTCACTGAATGCACGTTTTTACAATAAGCAAAAGCGGCAACAGCTGAAACAGAAGTAGTATTATCTATCAAGCGCTTATTGCGACAATCTACAATAAGGTGATAAAAATTTAAAAAATCTACTCCTATAATGGCCTTTGACACATCTGCCACTACAAAGCGCCAGCTAAAAGCTCTACGTAGACCAAAATCTAAAATAAAATTTACATAGCCATACGTGGTAATTTCCGAGCCATTAGCGGCAACAAATTAAAGTCTGTTTTAGCACGACGATCACGTAGCGCCGACCGAGGGAAAACGCAGAGGTCGCTTCCTGTGTCGACCAGGAATTGCGTCTTCGTAGCTCGATCGGTGACGAACAGGCGACCAGATGACGATGGGCAATCTTCAGTCGCCATTAACGACTGCCCCCGGCATTTCCCGCCTTGAAGTCGCATGGTCGCACGCACTTCTTCGCGTTGTCTCCAAATTTCGCGTGAAACCAGCACAATGGGAACTTCCTATAGCTGGAGTTCGAGCGCTGTCTGGACGAGGATCTGCTGTTGGTACGTTGAGTCGACCGCTGCTGTCCTCTGCTGCTTCTGCCGGATCCCATGATCTGCAGCTGTCGTCTTAGTTCCGCTACCTCTCTCTTGAGGTCCATAACCACGAAACTGGGGACGGGGTCACTGATGGCGGCAACTCGGGGTGTAGAAGTGGCGAGATCATTCACTCGGTCAGCAAGGTCAGCGAGGTCTTCGATCATTGCTGTGGATGGCTGACCTGCCAGGACCGTCTGGACGCCGTGAGGTAGTCTGCTTATCCAGACGGTCTTCAGGAAATCTTCCGGAACGTCCATGCCGGCAAGGCTTTTCAGATGACGAAGAAACTGCGACGGTTTGCGGTCACCCAGCTCTTCGTGCATCATCAGCTGTTTGAGCTTCTTTTCATTGGACGCTGTCAGACGCTTGATCAGCTCCTGCTTCAGTTTGCCGTACTTGTCTTTCGCTGGCGGGTTGATAATAATATCTTTCACCTCCCGTGAATATTTATTATCGAGCTGGCCGATGACATAATTAAACTTGGTCGCATCACTAGTGATCCCAGCTATGGCGAATTGACCCTCCACTTGCGCGAACCAAATCTCCGGCTCCTCGGGCCAAAATGGTGGTACACGAGCTCCGACTCCATATACCTCTCTTTTCTTTTCTGTGGGTACCGTGTCATTTTCGCCCTCGGGGTCAAAATCCGACCCGTGTGCATCGCGGAATTCTCTCTCCATGTTCGAGCAGGGTCACCAATATAGTTGTTGTGGTGGTGTGTGAGTGTAGTTGGAGATGGTAAATAATAAATAGTTCGACTCACGGTTTATATACTCCCGTATATTATTCACACACAGTATACACACAAATAACAGAGTACAGAAGGAGTAGGATTCACAAGCACATACACAGAATAGTCAGAAGCGAAAGCAGAGGAAAGATATAGCGAGATAGTTCACAATAATTGGCAATTAACAAGGTTCGTTAGCGTGAGTACATAAGCGTGACCAGAAAAATGGCAAGGAGCAGCGTGCGCTTCGCGTCGTAGAAGGATCTCGACTGATCGGGCACGCCGGTTGGTCGCGCGTTGCGCGCGGAGTACATAACATAGGTGTTATTTACCTGAGCGTGCATAGTGCGACCGCGGTGTCGATAATCGATATCGACAAGCTGATACACATGTTACGTGTATTGTGAATATTGATTCTGTGTGTATTTGTTTAGTATAAATATAGTGTATTAAGTTACATAAATATTTAAATGTTAGGAATAGGTTTAGGTTAATTGTAAATATTAGGTTTAGAACATTTGTAAATATTATTATGTGTTGTTATTAATTTATACTGAGTAAAGTACGTGAGTTACCTACACTAATAAAACAACTTCCATTTCACCATTTTAAAATAAAATTATGATGCGTCAACACGTTAGTAACAAGAATGACTGCGATGTGAGAGTATACTATGCTGATGCCGACGGCTACGCGGGTATGCGCGCGTATTCCACCACATTTTTTTGCCGAACGGACGTGGTCAGCCGCAGTCGCATACGCCTCCGTTGCGATGCGCGCCGATCAATGTGAATCCTACCATACTCGTAAAACCAAATCCACCCGGATTACGGCAGAAAACTCACCACCTATCACGTTGGATTTTAATACCATTGGTGAAAAGTGGGGTTCTGACTGTTCCATTCACCATGAACGGGGTAGTCAGAGGCAACAGTCACTTGCCTCTGACAACCCCATTTGGGATAAAGGTAGTCGTGATGGTATGTCGTAGGTTCCGTGAAATATGGGATAACTTAAAGCGTCATAGCCAATGATTTTAGGGACAGTAATCATCATCATCATCATTCGTAACCATAAAACATCCACTGCTGAACATAGGCTTTTTAGACAAAGATACAAATTTAGGACTTTTGCGACTTTTTACAAAAGGCACGTGATTTTTAATGGTTATCCTGCTTTCGATCAGTTTCTAGAGCCTCGAAAGTATAAAATAACGATAAAAATAATTGAGAAACTGCATTTATTAGAAATAATGGCTTCTTCAACTGGTAAATTAATAATTCAAGCAGCTTTCATTAGCAAAACCATTTCGGAAGTTTGTTTAATCATTAATTACTTCTGCTGTTGTTGTATTCCAAAAATGTTTTTCTTCTATTTCTAAGTTCAATTCATAGATCTAACCTGATCAGTATTAACATGGATTTTACTAGCTTATAAGCGCGTCAACGCTCGTACGAGTATCGTTTGAGGCGAAAAGTGCTTAAAAGCGCGTTTTAAACGCTGGCCTGTAGCCGCCCTTAGTAAACTGCTTACAGTGGATACTAGAATAAAGCTAACCTAGCAACATCTGCTTAATGCGCTTAAGCTTAGCAAAGTAAGGTATCTAGCTAGTACTAAGATAATATTTTTTTTCGATATCCAATGTATGGACTACATACCTAACCCGTGACGTAACGGGGCCGGGAGGTCACCCAATCGCCCATCTGACAAGCGATAATGCTCTTTGTTACCTAACACCAACGGCCAAGGCTACAGAGTTTTAAACGGAAACAATGCTTAAAAGTTTAAATGAGGAGATATCGTTATAACATCACACTTATAAACTAAATATGCTAAACACTTTGATCGTTGACCATGATCTTGTTTTGATACTGTTGTTTTAGTGCGGCTAAAGTTAGTCAAAGTCACGGTGTCGATAATGCTTCCTTTACTAGACACTTTCATTTCAGAATGAACTCCTTACCAGCTATGACATCAAGTTCTGTAAAAAGATAGTGAAAAAATTCAGGTTTTCAAGTCGGTGGAAAATATAATCTGTTTCTGCTTTGACTCGCTGTTATCTGATCAATAATAAGTTATTATACTTAAAATATTACACTTCCTCTTATAATCATTTTGACGACACGGTTGGCGTTGAGCAATGCAGCGCAGTTTATTTGACTTACATTGTGGGGGTTTGATTCCCGGTTGGTTTCATTCAGAAATCTATATTTTCTAAATTGGCTTGGGTCTGGGTATGCTAGAAGCCCCTCACTTAAGTGCTTTTCTATAACCTCGTCATTCAAGTGTATCCTTACTTCAAGATCATGACAATTGGTGGGTGTCTGGCGCATATTTATGTGTGTATATTTATTTATACAGTCGACCTCAGCAAGAGCGTAACTTTGATTACTATAAACTCTCATGCTACGCCCGGGAGAACAAAGTTCAGTGTTCAATCCAGTTATGGCTAACTGTACAATTAATGTACTAATTGAGGATAATCTGACACTCTCAAATACATATCTATACTTTTATACCAATATTAAAAAGAGGTAAGCGTTTGTGAGTTTGTATGTTTGAGGTAGGTAATCTCCGAAACTACCGAACTGATTATAAGCATTTTTTTTTAATTTTGTCCATATTTTGACGGGAAAGACACTCTACGCGGGCGAAGCCGCTGACGGACAAACATCAAAGCCAGACAGAGAGACATGCCTGCCTAGTTTTATCGTGTAATCTGCAACGTAAACATGAATACAGCCGGCTACGTTGCTACGGCGCGTAGCTACGGCTACGAACAACGTAGTCCACATCGAAGGATTGGGTTATTTGTGCGTTATTTGTGTTTCGTTTCGCAAGCGTACCTACGTAAACTTTATTTGGCACGCTCCTAATACTATATTACAAGGGAAGACAAAATGGTGATAGTGAGACTTATGAGAGCTGCTCAACTTTCAGTAACGTTTCAGAATTTCTGTGATCAACGCCTCTGCGATACTTAATGTATACCTTTGTAAGTTAGTTCAACCCGATCCACTCGAAGGTTATAAAGTATGCCTCCAGTTTTAAGTGCTTACTAGAAAGGTAAGTATCCTACTGATTTAGGCTTTCCATTTACAAAAGCGAAATATGTAGAACAGGTCATTAAGAGTTTTGCGTTGGCGAATTTTCGTGGTGTGCTTACTCTTATCCTCTTCGCTAACAAGTAAGGCTTAACCCGGTTCAAGTATACCTAAATTAGGGTAATTGGAGTTTAGTATCTAGTAAGTATATTATCTGAGATTTAGTTGCTAACAAAAGCAGCAATATCTGCTTAATGTTCATCTTATTACGGTGTTATAGTCTCACTCATGAGAAGTGCTATACAATATGTACTAAAATATTTTGTTTACTTTTTTATAGCAGTTAAAGCAACAGAGCTAAAAGTGTATCACTAAGTACTTATATCGCTTGAAACAAATCAAATGGCAGCTCTCTAGGTGCCTGTTATTTTTCACCCTAAAGAAATATCCCAGCTTAGTACGAATTGGTCCAAAAGAAAGAAAAAGAATAGCCCGATTCCACTTGCTAAGTATTTGCACCCTTTTCAATTTTTTTTTTAATATTTCGGATTTCTTTATTTCTTTTATTTTTAAACATAGTAGGAGGCTACCTTCCACACTTGCACTTTTACCTCCGAACCTTTATTTCACATTATTCACGTGACAGGTCAGCTGATGGAATGTGGATACCTACACTGAGTGCTACTGCAATACCAAAGGTGACACCGATGCTTGGCAGTTTGCGCCCCACTGAGTATAGGACCCCTTAAAAATGACACAGTTTATCTTCTTCTTCTTAGGCGGGCACTCTTGGCAGAGTGGTCGTGGCTGTTGATGGACAGGGTTGCGGCTTGCCGTCGCCGCTGGCTTCTATGGCAACAGCACGTCGCGCGATGTCTCTCCACTTTTGTCGACTTTCTGCGTTGCGAGTACACTGTACTGCGGTCGACTACGTCGATTTTCTAATAAGGTCGATTCAGCGAGTCGGAGACCGGCCTCTTTCTCTCTTACCCTCAGTGTGGCCCTGTACTACAAGCCTCTCCATCGAGTGCTCATTTCTGGAGATATGCCTAAAGAACTTCAGTATTCGTAGGTGTACAGTCGACGATAACCTGTCTCGTATGTGAAGTTCTTTGAGGATGGAAACATTGGTGTGTAACGCCGTCCAGGGTATTTTTAACAGACATCTCCAACACCACATCTCTAGCGCATCGATTTTTCGGAGGTCTTGCAGTCTTAGTAGCCAGGTTTCGACTCCATACAGAAAGATTGAATAACTAGGCACTTCATTAGGCGGCAGTTTATAAGTTGAAGTCAAATTCTCAAAAATAAATCATATTGTCTCATTCAGTTTCTAGCTAGTTGCCTCTGACGGGCCAACAGATGGTTGGCGTAGCAACGACCTATAAAGCTTTTTCTTTGCGATTTTTCTGAAAACATAAGCATCAAAGAGTACCAAACATAACTATATTCAATAACAAGCTTCATTCTTTGAGGGAATGTCTGTCTACCTTAACCGTACTTAATACAAAATAAATACAATTGTATTTATTCTAAAGAAAAAGAATGAGGAACACCATTTATTCAGGTACGCCGTAACATCCACAAATTATTAGGCTAAGTACTGATGCTGTTGACCGTATCTCTTTGTTAAATCATTAGATGCCTCCAGGCAATAAATTCGTCAGTTGAAAAAAAAACTATACTCTTGCGTTATTCACAGCTTACCACAAGAAATTTGATTGCTCAATTCATTAAGATAAATACGTACACGCACTGTGGGAGTTTCAATTATCTGTCACCCAAAGAAAGGTACGTGTTTACCTACACTTAACCGTTAAGACCTGATGTGATTCACAATGAGAGCTAATCGAAGCCTTCGAGGGTCAGTAAGGCCCAAGTTCGTTGGAAATGAGATAAAGTAGCGGCCAGCAGTGGAAAGTTAATTTAGTGCCGGATGCCCGCCTGAACGAGCCGCCGGCGCCACAGAGTTGCTTTTAAAAACTGATTGTCTTAATAAAACTTGAAAACAACAATGAATTTTCATAAAAGTTTGATGTTTGATTGCCTTAATGAGGTTAGATAATATTTATAATACATAATAGGTTTACCGATTATAATGAAGTTGTTTTATAAATTGATTTTGACCTGACAGAACATAGACTTATTTCAGATCACTAATGTCTGGCCAAAAAACCTTTCCCAAAATATCACATTGCAAATTTTCATTTGGAAAAACAACGTTTCGCAAATTTTTAGTTGGCAAATTATGGTCTTACAAATAATTCTTTGGTCATGTTTCATTCGGCAAAGCATACTCTTCCCAATAAATACGATTTTGAATGATACCAAAAACGACAATTCAATTTTCCGATATAATATAACTTCTGTACTTTTTGCCAACAACGCTAGCGAGTTGCAAACTATGCTCGAAGAACTGAGCGCGGCAAGCTGCGAGAGTGGACTTACGATGAACCGCAAATAGCACGCAAAGTAAAGTTACGGTTGACGGGCAGATAATGGAATAGGTCGATGAGTACATTTACTTGAGCCAGATTGTCTCCTTCGAGAACAGGCAAGAAAAGGAAATCGATCGCCGTATTGATAACGCCTGGATGAGCTTCTGGTCCATGAAGGCTTTCATGAAGGGTGATCTTCCTATGTCACTGAAGCGGAAACTCATCGACGGTTGCATTCTGCCTGTCCTAACATACGGCGCCCAAACTTGGTCTCTAACCGAACATCAAAAGTCCAAGCTGAAAGTCTGCCAAAGGGCGATGGAGTGGAGTGTGTTAGATGTTAAACGAATAGACAAAATGAGGAACACCACTATTCGTTCAAAAACTGTCATAAAAGACGTGGACGAAACTATTGCCAAATTAAAATGGAACTGGGCGGGGCACGTTTGTAGAATGCACCCAGTTAAATGGACCCAAATAACTACACAGTGGCATCCCACAGGTCATCGCGCAAGAGGAAGGCCTCGGAAACGATGGTGCTATGACCTATCGAACTATTCCAGCGAGTGGCAGACCTTCGCTGACGACAGAGACATATGGAGAAAAATAGGGGAGGCCTTTGCCCAGCAGTGGTACATTCTAGGTTAAAAAAAAATATAAAAATATACAGGGTGTCCCAAAAAGAAGTATCAAGCGGAAGCCCACAGAAAGAGCACCCCTTGGGGTACCCGAATCACCCCCATGTATGTTCCGCGATTGTTCATAGTTTTCGAGTTATGATTTTTTTTCTGAATTTCTGAGAATATCGGACCTAAAAGTTTAAATTTTTTATTTTTTAAAAAGTAGAGAGTTTTCTAATTTTTTCTTTGCCCAACTGTATCATCTTTAACTGTACTTTGATGCATAAAATAATCAGTTTCATAACTTTGACCAAAATGATGAAAATATTGATATAAAACCAAAAATGTACGGTTAATGAATAAAGACTTAAATTTTCAACTTTAAATTAAAAATCTATGCGGGTGACTGTATGGTTTCTAAGTAAAGCTCAAAAATGCTCCAGAATCTCAGCTTTCATAATCATTACAAAACAGAAGTACTTAAAAGGCTACTTTGGCTAAAATCAACCTTCAATGACAGCGAGGTGGAAAATTCTTGAAATGAGCCATCAGATTAATAAATGTTTTTTGGCCATGTTATCATTCCTAAAGTTCATGAATTTGTTATCTAACCAAAAACTAACCTCACTGTAGCGTCACAATACATTTACAATCGCATTGTTTTGGTGAGAAAAAATATTGGTCTCTATGGTATACTCGTAATTAAGGATAATTCAGAATTAAACATTGGCGATAAGTTTTTTGGGAAGTGAAATTTGGCCGAAGGAAGGGATACCACTTATTTCACTTGTCTCCTTTACTTATTCTTTGTTATGTAGTTCAAGCATTTTTTGTTTGTGATATACTAAGCAGGGTCAGCAAGCACAGCCCATAAATAATATTTTGTTAATTTAACACAATTACAACAGATTCCTTTTCGTATGCCTACATTTTAACATGATTGTATAAAAATACATTTTGAGAAATTATTGTTGATATTTAGCGAACACAAGTAATTTAATAATTAACACAAGTAATTTATTTAACCTAAAATATGAATAAGTAAACTCCAGTAGCAGAACTTTCGGGTTTCTGTTTTTTCCTAACTAACGTCTTACCACGTTATTAAAATGGGATCGAGAATATTTACAAACTTACTGTTTTCAAAGTTTTTCAAATAAACATATATGTATTACGTACAGAAGTTATACAAAAAAAAATATTAAAAAAACAAAAAACCCGACTGCTAAAATTACCACTTAAAAGGAAAAAAAAAAGCTTGTTAGCAACACTTTAAATCATTGCGGCGGGGACCAACATTAATCGATCATAAACAAAACCTTTTTGTAGAAGTATAAAGTAACTTCTAAGTTATTCCCTGCTTTGTCCCCCTGCAATGATTTAAAACGTTTCGAACCAGCTTGTTTTTATCTTCTAAGTGGTCATTTTTTGCAGTCGGGTTTTTTGTTTTTTAATTAATATTTTTTCACTTCAGACTTTTTAGTTGAATAACCAGTATTTATGGTACCGCTATTTAAAGCCCTTCATTTTGATACCCCACTCAAGTAGTTGGGTAAAAACCTAAAAATCCGCTATTTTCTAATAAAGTAAAGTAAAGTAAAGTAAAAAATCATTTATTCACTTAAGCTTTTACAAAGAAGCACTTATGAAAGGTCGAAATTCACAAAAAGTATATATAATAAATAAATAAATAAATAAATATCCCTGGACATTATTCCACACAGCGCCATCTAGCCCCAAAGTAAGCTAATTAAAGCTTGTGTTATGGGATACTAGACAACGGATAAACATACTTAAATACATTTTCTTTTGTAAATACATACTTATTATACATAGGAGACACCCAGACCAGTACAAACAGACATGTTCATGCACACAAATGTTTGTACTGTGCGGGGATCGAACCCGCGACCTCTGGTGTAGTAGCCAACTTCTTAACCATTACACCAAGTCGGTTTGTCAAATATATATACAATATACAATAATAGACGTAAATAAAATAATACAATAATAGTACATAATATCCTAAATAAACATAATGGGAATCTACCACCGGTTCGGACGTTGTTTTTTATCGAGAAGACTCCGGCAAGAAACTCGATAGTTACTCTTTTGAACTTTGTTTTGTTTTACAACAAATAAATTCAGAGTACAGTCAAAAGAACAATAAATACATTATTTAAGCAGAGGAGCAGATTATTCCTACTATGACCACAAACTCTAGTTGTTCAAGTAATCCTCCACATTATAATAACCTTGTTTTATTAACTTTGCTTTAATTGTAGACTTGAACTTGTGAAGAGGATAAGACTTTGAGGTATTTTGTTAAAGTATTTTACAGATTGACCGACAAAGGAATTTCCTACCTTATGTAGCCTGAGAATGAGTTAATAGTAATGAGTTTGTTCTTATTTCTAGTATTGTGTTTATGAGTATCACTGTTGTTTTGAACATATGCGAGTTTTTACGCACATACATTATGTTATCAAAAATATATTAAGCGTGCACAATAAAAATATTAATTTTCTTAAATACTTATCTGAGCAAGTCGCGTGGCCTAAAGTTGTTTATCGACCGAATGGCTCTTTTTTGAAGTACAAAAATGGTGTTAAGGTCTGCAGCTGAGCCCCACAACAGTAGACCATACGACATAACGCTATGAAAGTAACTAAAATTTAAAAACAGCAAGTTTCAATATCAGTCAGGAGTCTAATTTTTCTGACAGCACAAGCGGCCAAGCTAAGTCTCCCTGCCAGAGCCGTTATATGTGGACCCCACTGTAACTTAGAATCTAGAGTAATTCCTAAAAATACCGTAGAGTTCGTAATTTCTAATGCCTCATCATTCATGTTGAAAATGGTATCAACCTGTTTAACATTAGGCATAGTGATACACTTTGTTTTCTTTGCATTAAGTGATAAATTGTTACTTGTGAACCAACATAGTACTTTTGAAAGAGTATTATTAACATCGTCAAATGCTTGCACATCAATCAACCTCTGTTGATTTTAAAAATCAACGAGGTATCATCAGCAAATAATACTTTTTAACAAATGTCTTTGACAAAGTAAGGAAGGTCATTTATATATAATAATAATATAATGTATTTCAGATTGCTCCATATCCATATTATAAAATCACAAAACAACATTATTTAATTAATATTCATCATTATCATAATTCACATTCAGTTACACAAACTTATATTAATTACTTAGATCCAACACACATAATCTATGCCACACGAAAGTCCTTAAAATTCAATTTATAATATAATTATCAATTAATTAAATCTCAATAAAATTAAAAAAATTAAATCAGTAGTTAAAATCAAGGAAATAACACTAAATTATGCATGTCAAACAAACAACCAATAATGATTCACACTAATAAACAAGAATAACAATTTAAAAACACAATCAGTCACACAGAATATAAATTAATTATTATTACACACACACATAATTAACGTCACATAAACGTCCTCAAGCTTCAGATTTATTATATGGTAAATAATTAGTCAATAAAAACTTATAAATAAGAAAAAGCAGTGGGCCCAATACCGATCTCTGGGGCACTTCCATGCTAATGGTGGCACCGGAAGAGGTAGTTCCGTTGATACTCACTTTTTGTGTTCTGTCTGTGAGATAAGATTGTATAAGTTTAGACGAAATATCGGAAACACCGTAATGTATCAGCTTAATCAGTAGGATTTCATAATCCACGCAATCAAACGCTTTCGAAAGATCACAAAATATTCCTATTGCATCCTGCTTGCTTTCCCAAGCATCAAATATGTGTTTGATAAGTGCTACACCTGCATCAGTAGTGCTCCTATGTTTAGTAAAACCAAATTGTTTCTCATGTAGTAGTTTATTTGTGGTAAAGTGTGAAAGCAGCTGATTTAATACATTTTTTTTAAAGATTTTACTAAGAGCTGGTAGTATAGAAATGGGTCTATAATTAGTGGGTCACTTTTGCTACCAGATTTAAAAAGCGGGATGACTTTACTAAATTTCATTAAGTTGGGAAACTGACCTTCGTCAATACAGTTATTAAAAAGTACTGATAAGTGGGTTGAGATGATATATATGATTGATATAAGTAGACTTATTGAAATACCCCACAGATCTTCGGTGTCTTTCATATTAAGTTCCATAAACACCTTGATTATGTCAAGAGAATTTATATGAACAAAGTTGAACTGAAATGAGCTCTCATTAACACTAGATGTGAGCAGGGACCTAGCTAGCGGTGCACTAGAATTTAAGGTACTTGTAGTTACAATGGGTATATTAGAAAAAAATGTTTCAAATGTATTAGCTATGTCAATCTCAGACTCAATTCAATTATCTTGAATTTTAAGAGCCGATGAGTGATCTCGAGGTTTTGATTTACAAGTTTCCTTATTATTTATGTTCCAAGTTTCTTTTGCCTGTTTTATTTTGTCACGCAAAAAGATAGACTTAGCCATATGGCATGATTTCTTAAAGGTTTTTGGGTATAATTTGACATGATCTACTAGTTTTTGACACTTAGAATTAGTTTTTAAATCATATAATTCGTATAATTTATTTCTACTTTTATGGATGCCTGGCGTAACCCAATCACTAAACTTAAACTTGAAATTATCGACCTTTAATTTCTTCTCAGGAAAAATAAAGTTATGCTCCTGTTTTATTATCTCAAAAAGATGCATAAATACTGATCATCTATGTTATTTATTATATTTTGATATACCCAGTGTCACTCTCACAGTAAGTACAAATCTAACGACTCCTATCAAGCTAAAATCCATCGAGCCGTTCAGACTGCAGAGCATGCCAAACAATAAATATACATACATACAAACATACAAACATACTCTCGATAAACATAACCCTACTTCTGGGTAAAAATATATATTTATATTATGCTTCCTGCACAACAAAGTAGTACAATAAATAAAAATAACATAGAAGACGTTCCTTTTAGCTCACATACATAGGAAAATAATAATAAAAATAAACATAAAGGGAGAGGGAACAGAAACTTTATCGCTTTGTGGCGCCCCCAACTGACGTCTAACCACGTCACTGCAATGGATTTGAACGCATCGTTTGGATTGAAAACTGGATTTAATCTGTGCCAAGTTGGAGCGGGTTAATGTGGATAACGTTGATTGACTGAACGCTGGATAGAAAATTAATCAGATGCATGAACGACTTTTCAATTGATCCTTTTACTATTTACTTATGAACAGACCATGATTTGAGCTCGCGAGTTTCTAGTACGCTTATGAATTGATACGCTGCTCCAATTTGAACATGAAGGAGCGAAGCTTTGTTTCAAACATCATAATCTTCATCATTCGCAGATACAAGCTACTGCTAAACAGATGTAGGCCATGTTCTAGCTTGATTTCTGCACAAGGGTAGGAAATCAATCGATCAAGATTGATTTCCTGATTTTCTTTTGATTTTCACCAATATTTTTTTCATATTGAACCCGTTTAACAGGGTACAGACTGCTGTAACGTAACATGCAATGTACACACATCAAAAGTGTCTAGGGATCAAGCATTTTTATGCGGATTTCTTGAGATTGAGATGTGGCTTTGTAATAAATTTATGATTTTATAAATTTATATGGATCCTTTTTGGTGCATTTCATAATTTGAAACAGGAACTGTCAATCAAATTCGAGTAAAAGATGAAAATCAGCTGTCAATATTGTCCCTATAAAAACATACAACGCATTGAAGACATTATTAGTGCTACTGTTTCCCTACTACTGATTAAAACCAACGTTATTATGGAGCGGCGACGTCATTTAAGCAGGGAAGAAATGCTCAGAGCCGTGGGAATGATAGAAGCTGGTTCCCGGCAACGTACTGTGGCTTTAGCTCTGAATACAAGTCAGAGTGTTATTAGTCGACTTTGGACACGTTACCGAAGCACTGGTACCGTGGCTGAGCGTCATGGAGGACGGTATCGCTGCACCACACGGAGACAAGACCGATACATTCAAATCACAACTCGAAGAGCTCCAACAATAACCGCCATGATGTTAGCCGTGAGGCTTCATCACTCTTCAGGGAACTTAATTAGCGACCAAACAGTCAGAAACCGCTTGCATGAAGTGAACCTTCATTCCCGAAGACCGCTAAGGGTACCACCTATAGCAATGCACAATCGTAGGATTCGATATCAATGGGCTCTTGAACACAGAAATTGGGCAGAAGAACAATGGCGTTTCGTGTGCTTTTCTGATGAGTCTCGTTTTGGTATGAGACCGGATACAAGACGTATACGACACTGGAGAACCCCTGGACGCCAACAGTGATTAAAATCCTGCCAGGAAGTCCAACCTTATAGTGGTGGAACCATCATGGTATGGGCGGGTATTTGGATCGGCGGAAGAACTGAGTTGATTTGGATCAGAGGCAACCTCAACGCTCAAATTTATGCTGAGACGATTGTATCAGACGTCATCGTTCCTCTACAAGTGCAAATCGGTCCCTTATTTCAGTTAATGCATGATAATGCACGACCGCACACCGCAAGAGTTGTAAGACAGACTCTCGCCGCAGCTAACATCAATGTCCTGCCCTGGCCTGCTCAGTCGCCAGACTTGAACCCGATTGAGCATGCATGGGATATGCTACAGAGAAGAGCTCTGCCGAATATGGAGGGTATCCAGTCGCAAGAAGACCTTTTTTTGTTGTTGCAACGAACATGGGCGGCCATTCCACAGCGTGATTTGGATGAACTCATTTTGAGTATGCCAAACCGATGTTCTTGTGTTGTCAGTGTTCGCGGTAGAAACACGGATTATTAATTGTTTAAGTTACCCAGTAAAATTTTAAATAAAACTGTTATTTCAGTCTTTTTTTCGAACTTTAATGTTAGTGGTTCAAATGTCAAAAATCCCTTTATTAGGAAAATGGCAAATTAAAGAAAATTTTAATTAATATCAATCAGGAGAAAAGTTATTGCAAAAATATATGTTGATCCCTAGACACTTTTGATGTGTGTAACATGAAAGGAGCATTTCATCCACTATCTCAGCAGCGCGCGCACGAACCGAGCATGTACCTCCTCGCATCTATTTCCGACATGCACGTGCAAGCGGCGAACGTAGCTCAGTCTTCCGAGAAGTGCACACTGCGTGCGCCTTTGTGTTCAGCGAAAAAATTGTCAAATGGCGGATCGCGGTGCGCAAGTATTTAATAACTTCGCTTAGCTTCCGCTCTGTTCGTGCGCGTAGCGTGCACGGTTCGTGCGCGCAAGGCGTTCACACTATAAGAATTCTGTTATATTGCATAATATATTGCGACGATGTGGATGACAATTTTTTTCTTTGCGTGTTATATTGCATGTTACATTTCGATAGTCTGTACCCAGATTTACGTAGAGTGAAGAACGTAGCTAAGTAGAATTTTACTACAAAAAGGGGTAAAAATGGAACGCAAGCCGCGAAAAAAAAAATTGCTATGTTTATGGACCTAGTGTAGTGTCTGTGAGAATAGCACAAATTTGATTCAAGCCTTTTCAATCCGGAAATTTTGATGTCAAAGATGCACGTCGCTCTGGTCGCCCTATTACGGATAAAATGGATGCCATTTTTGAAAAAGTGGAGCAAGATCGGCATATCAGTAGTTACGGCGTAGCTGCAGAACTGGGAATTGACCACAAAACAGTTTTGGCGAAAAAGAGGAATTAATCAACAGATAGGGTGTGGTTTTTCATCATGATAACGCTAGACCTCACATATCTTTAGCCACTCAGCAAAACTTAAAAGAGTTTGGCTGGGAGGTTTTAATGCATCCGCCGTATAGTCTTGACCTTGCACCTTCAGATTTCCACCTGTTTCGGTTCCTTCAGAATTCTTTAGGCAGTGTCAGGTTAACATCACGAGAGGACTGCCAAAACCACTTGCCGCGGTATTTTGATCAGAAGCCCTAAAATTCCTATAGCAATGAGATCATGTCCCTAACTACAATATGGCAAAAAGTAATCGAACAAAATGGCACCTACATACTTTACCTAAATGTATATAAACTATGTTTAAAAATGTTTTGAATTTTCTTAAAAAATGCGAAGAAACTTTTTCCGCAACCTTTTATTAAGAGCTTCATTCACCATACTTAGGCAATGCAGTAACAGGGTTTAAATACTTCAATACCACATCTCTGATCTTATAAGGAAGTACTCAGGCAGAGGGCTCCGTCATTGCAATGTACAAAATAACCAAGAAAATAACATGACATTCAAAATAATACCTGAAATATTATCGTGTACTCATTCAGAAATAATCCACCTAAAGATCCTCAGACATGGATTAGCCATGATAAGCCATGGAGTCGTGTTCACGTGGACTTTGCAGGCCCATTCCAAGGCAAGACGTTCTCGGTTCTAATTAACAGCTATAGTAAGTGGTTTGAGGCAGAAATCGTACCATGAATGAGTAGTAGCTCAACCTCTATAGCAGCGTTAACCATAGACCGATAATCCCCGCAGCTTCGAAGCGATCCATCATCTTTTTTAACAATCCTTAAGGGTGTAGCCCATTTAGAATATGTCACAGGTGTTAATATACCATTTTTCACCATTCTGTTTAATTCATCAGAAACTTGCTGTTTCAGAGGGAATGGAACTGGTCGCGCTCTTAAGAATTTTGGCACTGCACCAGGTCGCAATTTCAACGACATCTCTGGACCTTTATATTTCCCAAGGCCCTCTTTAAATAACTCTGAAAATTCTTACACAAGTTCTTCTAACTCGTCTTTAGACCAGCACAACCCAAAATATAGACTTGGTCCTTGGCCTGACACAATTAGAAGTTCACATTGAGCTCCTTGTTGCCCAACTTGACACACACATTGTCAGTCCGAGCACTTTCAAAGATTCACGAGTCCATGTCACTAATTTTACATTGGTAGAATGCAGCGTTGAGGGTTGAGCCCATAGTTTCCTCTGATATGATGGTTCTAGATGCCCCTGAATCAATCTCCATCAGCACTGTTGCCCCATCAATAGTCAAATCTGCTGTTATCTGCGGCTGTTAACTTTCTGAACAGTTGTAAATACCATTCATGTTTTCAGAGGCCTGTCTATCAGAACTACTACTCTCTTCCTGAACCTGATGAACTTTATATTCGTGTCGTGTGTGTTAAATAAATAATGGTCCATGCGGAGTACGAGATGGTCGAATATGGTACCAACTATTGGAATATGGACAGTTCACTAATCCGGCACATGCTAGTGGTAGCGGGCCGCCGAACTATTTCAAGAGCTGAACAGCAGTTGACAATTCAGTGATTGAGTTTTTCGAAAGAAACACTTGTGCTAGCACAAATAAAGTGGCTCGACGATTCAACGTCAGCCAATACTGCATGTGGATCTTTTTACATTCTTTGAGTCTTCACCCGTAAACGAGTACGTATTTACATCACCTGAAATAAACACTTTTGGGCGTTCAATAAAACTAGTCACCTCTAATTGCGCTTTAGTGTTTAGACGATGTGCCGCTCAGTTTGATAGGACATCATTTTTGTCAGCACGGACGCGATGGAGCTCCGCCTCATTACACAAGATCAGTACGTGATTATTTAAATTTTAAGAAGGGTTACATGTGGGTTGTGCGCGGAGACCTAATACCGTGGCCTGCTAGATCTCCGGACCTAACGTCCCTTGATTTTTACTTGTGGGGAGAGGTAAAAAGTTTTGTTTACCTACGTTGATCCTAAGCCCGTAGAAGTAAAGGAAATTTGGAACCACAATAAACAGACGAATGATAATAAACGATGAAATTCGGAACGCGATAAACATGATATCGTTTGCGCATGGAATAAGGACTTTCTCAGCTAATCACTAGGATCGTTTTCGACGAATGGTTTAGCTAACGCGACTCACGCGATGACGTGAGCGTTGCCAAGGTTTGAGATTTTATACGGATATTTTAATTTACATGTCATTTAAAAACTATAATTAATTCGAAAGAAATCTTAAAGAGCCTCTTTATGTCGGTCTCTAGATCTTAATTTTTAAATTTGGGGCCGATTTTCAATGGACCCTGTATAAGTAAAAGAAATATGAGTTAACTTAACGTTTTATTTTTAACAAAATTATAATACAATAGTAATCGAAATCGGCACCCATCGGAAACCAGTGAAAGTTGCGTGCCATTTTTGATTTCGATTTTAATAATTATACCGATAAAAAAACAATAAGAAGTACGTCGACGATTTTTTTGTTTTACTCTTAAATATTCATAATTAACATTATCATCTTAAAAAAATATATACAGATAGGTATATTCTAGGTCGACAACTTTTGAAACTATTTAAATTGTCTAATTTTCATAATAAATTCACTACACGAAAACAGAAGGAAGCCGCGGCTTCTGCTCTATCGGACGGCGCGCTAAATGTATTAGACTTACCTTGCCTTTGTAGAAACTGATGAATTTTTTTTATTGTTAACGCGAGGAAATGCCTTGCAGTCTCTCACAGCACAGTCATGTAGTGTGAACCATTTTTCGCCCGCGCCCCGCTCGCCCCGCTCGCCCCGCACACACCTCACGATTGCTCTGTCTAGAGGTGCCCATTGGCTGACTGAAAGAATTATAAGACTGAGCCAGTACCATAGCTTAAATATTGCACTACTGATTTGCGTGAGCTTTTATCTTGATTCGAATGTCATCATCTATTTTTAATTATGTATTTGGCGTAATATGTAAGTGTGAAATACAGTAGAAGAATTCGAATGGTAGCTTAATGGTTGGAGCAATCGCCCGGATAGCGGAAGATGCAGGTTCGATTGCGACCTGATTTCTCTACCATTTCTTCTTTTCGTTTTATCTTTACATAGAAATACAGCATTGTGAAAGCAAAATAACACAAAGTTCTTTCATTAGACACTCCAAGAAGATATTGAAGGTAATCGTTATTGCGAGCGGTGCTTCTAATCTTCGTAACGAATGACGTAGCCACGTAGTGCCGTAGCACTCGTAGCTACGGTGTTGCCTACACATTGTCTACTCAGGCCGAACGTGGTAATGTCCTTTTTGCTGGGTGAAAAATAAATGTTCAAAATCAGTAACGCGCAGGAAAAGAAATTTTAGCTACGCTATTTTTCGTCGACCTGTTTAGCGACTCCTCCAATTACACTAGGGTTTGGTTTTCAATTCAATTAGGAGTCGTAAACTCTTTTTATATTTATTAAATGACGACCGACTTGGTGTAATGGTTAAGAAGTTGGCTACTACCCCAGAGGTCGCGGGTTCGATCCCCGCACAGTACAAACATTTGTGTGCATGAACATGTCTGTTTGTACTGGTCTGGGTGTCTCCTATGTATAATAAGTATGTATTTACAAAAGAAAATGTATTTAAGTATGTTTATCCGTTGTCTAGTATCCCATAACACAAGCTTTAATTAGCTTACTTTGGGGCTAGATGGTGCTGTGTGGAATAATGTCCAAAAAAGATAAATAAATAAATAAAAATAAATATACAAAACTAGCCGTCCGTCAGCGGCTTCGCCCACGTAGACTATCACTTCCGTCAAAATAAATGTCACTTCCTGATAATGTAGCTCTATATTGGTGAAATAATTTATGAAATCGGTCCAATAGTTTCGGAGGCTATTTAAAACAAAAAAACAAACAAATCTTTTTGGGTTAAAGAAATTTATTCTCAAAAAAGATTTACATCCACTTGCATGAGAACAATAATTTTCTTAATAATAGATATTATTGTGTATTGTCACTCGAACTAAGTACCTGCTTACTCATCTGGTGTGTCACAAATTTACGACTGGGTTTCAGTTACGTACTGCGCGACTTTAAATTTGAATGCACCAAATGAGTTTACATTTTTAATCGCTGAGGGTATTTTGTTATAAAGCTGCGCACCGTCAAAAGTGATCATTTTTTTGCCATAGTTCGTTCTTACCTTGGGTAATACAATAAAACTTGCGCGGCGTGTACTTCGTTTAGCAAAATTTTTAACGATGTTTAGGGCTATGCTAGTATGGAGAGAGTTATGCAAAATTTTTCTAATAAGAATACACGTGAAATAATTATATAATTGCTTTATGTTCATCAATTTAGTATCTAAATATATTTTTGAAGTTGGTGTTCGTAAGTTATATTGGAAAAGTATTTTAACAATTTTGTTTTGTACAACTTGAAGATTAGCTAACTTCGTTTTACATGCACTACCCCATACTTCTATTAAATAAATTAGGTGTGGTTTAACTAGAGAATTATATATAGAGTAACGAACCCGACGCGGTATGCACCGCGTCGGGTTCGTCGCATCTTTCCTCTTAGTATATATAACGTGCTCAGGCAGAATGTTAAAATGTCAAAGCAAATTATTTTTGTCAACAAAAAGCCTCATATGTTTACAAATACGTACCTCATGTACGAGCTGCCTAGACAGACTCTGTTCTGTCAAATATTTGATAGCAGTACGTCTAGATCCAGTGGTTTGAGAATAGAGGACAAAATGAACGGGTTTAGGACACGATTCCGAAATATGTAACACTTGTACGTCTACCACGAGTTGCCACTTTAAATTTACGTGCGTGCCTACGAACTATTCGCGTAAAAAATTGTATTGGGATTTGACATGACATGACATGACACTGTCAAATCCCAATACAATTTTTTACGCGAACGATAATGTCAATTTAAAGTTGCAACTCGTGGTAGACGTACAGGTGTCCATTTTGCCTGCTTTTCTTCGACTTGATTTACATTTACTATAATTTTTCAATGAATGTTTTGTTCAATCATAATAAAATATAGCTTATTAGATCAGTAGTTTAAGAGCCTGTTCAATACAAATAAACAAACAAACTAGTATTTCTTCTTTATATTAGTTTATATAAAGTATGGATAAAGGAACAGTAGATGCTTAATAGGCCAAAATAAATGATATCATTTCGTCCAAAAAGCTCACTAATCCTTGAACGAATTTCACGCGATTTCCCTGTCATCCCACTGCAGAAAAAATAGCGGTTAGTAATCCTGTCCTTAGTGGTAAAAATCGCCAGTCACTGATCGGCCACACCGACTCGGGGCATTCAATTTGTCGCAGCGACCGTCCTCAATGCGTAATTGACACAGGCTTACCCGAAAGTTCGGCCCGCAATTTGTTCACATTTCTCTAAATAGTGACTGGCTATTTTCCCCGGAACGTTTGATGGCTTCAAGTGAGCCAAACAAAGCACTTATAATTGAATTGTGTAGCAATTTCGGAAATACGCTCTTTGGGCGTCAAATTGGGTTATTCTTGGCAACGGAAGTCGTACTGATAATCTTTCTATTGTTGCTGACGGATACTGCGGTTACACAACAAACCAGCCAAAGGTAAGTAGCTTATCGGGTTCTGAGGTAGACAGTATCAGGTTTAGAAGCGAGTATTGTACAAGTGATATTTAATTAGAATCTATTTTTTTTATAAGAGGGTTACGTTAAGAGCATTAATTGCATTGAACCAACTGACTTCTAATCATACTCGTAAAAAGAAAACTCTTAGATAATAATTCACACTCTTGAAAGCCTTTAAAGTTTCCCTGCGTCCAATGTAACTTTGTTTTATAAAGCCATTATTCATCCTTTTGTTGGCAATTGTGACGGGAAATTTTTCACGATGAGACAAATTTGAGAATAAATTAAGCAGTGTTGTAATCTTGAGCAATAAAAAACTGGCAAGGGGAAGGATTTACCCTTTTGTTTACAAAGTGTACCTGCCTTTTTAAATTAATTTTTCAAGTTGATCTTTTTTGCGACACTTTTGAGATTGATCAGGGCCGACAAGGGTTAACAACTGTTCAAACAGCCGCGACTAGTACGTAAGTACTTCTTAAATGTAGAGTTTATTAAAAACTTGAACATTCTTCAGTCAGGAGCAAGCCAAAATAGTCCTTATTGCTAATATTATCGCGAACTTTTGGTTTTCAATGTGTAAAATAATAATAAATTGTCTTTTCGGATTCTATTTCGAGTTTATATAATATAATATGATTTGTAACAGCGTGTAATATAATATTACGAGCACATTCAACTGCAACATTCATGAATTTCATTGTAGGTTTAATTGGTTATTAATAAAACAACCGTAATCACGCTACTTATAAAGCAATATAGAACAAGGAACAAACGTAATGAATAATTGTTTAGTGTGCCTAAAAAGCACACATAGCATTGAACAGTGACCAAACACCACAAAGGCAATACAAAGAAGACGTTTATACTTACCTACAAAGATATATGGATTTTCTCTGTCATAAATACATAATACCTACACCATTACGAACAAAATTAACTTTTAGTGTTCGATGCCTCGTGCAAGTGGGTGAGTGTTGTTAGCGTGTCTGACAACGCACACATACTTACCTTAGCCAAAAATATCATTTTCGAAAAGAACCATAATACGCTGAGGGACCCTTTATTTTAAATGCAAGCATTTGGTTCATATTTCGACTGTTTTTCAAACTCTTATTTCGAGACACTTTTTATGCGTCTATTGTCTTTGATACAAATAATCGAAAATTTACTCAGATCTCAGTAGTCGAAATGAGCTCATTCAGGCAGAGTAATTAAAATAAAACTTTCACTGTATCTGGTGTACAGACAGCAATTACATAAGTCGTTAACACTGTAGCATTAGCTCAGTAGCAGTAAACTAATAGGGAAATGTCAGGTTAGCTACTATGATAAAGTTCTAAAACGCTCAGCTACTTACGCACCTACCTGACATGTATATTAGTTAATGCATAAACCAAGTACCAAGGTACCAAGCATGAACTAAACCAAAGGTTTTTTTTTTTTTTTTATGTAATAGGGAGCAAACGAGCTAGAAGGTCACCTGATGGAGAGTGATCACCTCCGCCCATGGACAACTGCAACACCAGAGGTGTCACCGATGCGTTGCTTGCCTTAAAAAACTATTTAAATACTATTGAATGGAGAAAAATATTTAAACAAACGAAACAACTTAACATCATTACTACAACAACAACAACACATTTATGTTCACTCAAAACTAACAATCACAATCAATAAAATAACGAAATTAAGAAAATAGTGACGAAAAGCACCCAAAACCCACCCTTTCTAGGGGTGTCATGGACTTTCTAAAGGTGTTTTCACATCGGAGAGTGCACTCCTTATACAGGTTGGTCCAAACATAAACATCAATAATTTTTGTTTAGGTGCCTCACACTTAGGCGTATCCAATAATACCCCATGTATGTTACCCGTTTTTTTGTAGTTTTCGAGTTATAAATTTTTATACGAATTTTTGAAAATTTCTGGGTTGAGTCACTTTTTCGGTCACTGTAGCGCGATCTGTTGAGTTAAATGCCTGATTTTTTTTCTTTATTAGATGAATAATAGGGCTAGGTGATTTTGAAGACTTTACTCCCTTAACGCTTATCATCTAAAAAAATATATAATATTGAAAAAGTTAAAATCGCTGGTTTTTCCCTGAACTTTGAAGGCCGTTTTAAAAATGTTACCTAAAATTGTTTATCCAAATCTTTTTAAAAACTTCACTACACTGTTAACTATCTACCATGTAAATTTCAATGAGTAACTTTAATGGCATCATACCTAAATTACCATTCAAAGTGTCAGAAAAAGTGGCTCAACCCGGAAATTTTCAAAAATTCGTAAAAAAATCGGGTAACATAGATGGGGTATTTTTGGGTACCCCTGAGTGTGAGGAAGCTAATAAAATATATTGACGTGTATTTTTGGACCACCCGGTATGTTCTGTTTCGCATGGTCAAACAATACTGATTATAAATCCAAAAATAACCATGATCTATCTAATTTTCACGTTATCACACCTAAGCCTCAAGCAAAAAACAAATCATACGTCTTGTCGCGAAATTTAAACCTAATGGTGTTAGTGCTAGTCTACGCGGACAAAGTCTTGTGCAAAGCTTGTACTTTTGTTTATTTTCAACACAAAATTGTAATAAAATTGGATAGTATTACAAAATATTGAGTACTATTAGTATTGTTAAGTCAATATCAGGTAATTCTTCAGAAATGAACGATAAAACTAAGTGTCTTGTGAAATGTTAATAAATGAAGCAGCGTCTAGAAATCCTTCTGTTGTTTAGAGTCCTTAGAAAGTATGATAAAGCTTTTCGAGAGAGTCCCTTTCTGGTAATCTGGCTTCATTAGTCATGCTCTTTATTTGAAGGTCATTGTTTCAACTAAGAAAAATTATGGCTTCGTTACAAGGTCCGTAGACTTACAAAAGGAAATAATTTAAATGAGTAAAATATAAAGCAATTGTGAAATTTTGTGAACAACCTGTGAGGTAGATGGATGACTTTGTTAGAGGTCGCAGGTTTACGGTATCTTGCGAATCGTGAGGTTACTATTTTTACTAAATGTTTCAAGACTTAAGTGTGTGAATTGGTCAGGATAGTGGGCCTGGTACAGGCTGAGGAAAACCATGAAATATATTTACTATAATTTATTTCAATTAAATCATTCACATGAAAATGATAGATAATTAGAAAGACAATTTAATAATGTTACATTTTATTGCTTTACTTTCTAAGACTCTTAATACTGTATTGCATAACTGAACCTACAAAGAACCAGTGAAATCTACATACCTTTAACGGATTTTGCACTGTTTACCAACAATTAAAATTTAGAGTCTAAACTGACAAAAGAATACATTTATTTTACAGTTAATCAGTTACTTTGTAAATCAGTATCTATAGCTAAAATGCAAAGTAAGTAAAAGGAACAACACAAATCAATCTTGATTAACATTGACTATTTCACAAATTAAATCTGTCACTACTTTTATAAAATATGAAATTGAAATATTGAATCTACTGATATTTAAAAAGAGAGAAATCATTATACACAGTACGGTACTTAACTTAGATCCGTCCAATTTGAAAGCTCGAGCAAAAGTGAGTCAAAAACCACTGGTTTTCACCTTTTATAACAGCTACGAAAACTAAGTCTCAACGGCTTCCACGTCACATCCATTTTGAATTGCAATTCCGAAGCTATTCTTGTAAATAACATTAAGAAACCAAAAGTATTAATAAAATTAAGCAAAATAGATGTGGCGTAATTAAACACTGCTATTTTTAAAAACTAAGATTTTAAACACAACTTTTCGTAAAATCAATTCTGCTAACCGGAAGTAGGAAACTATTTTTAAAAACTAAGATTTAAAACAACCTTACCCAAAATCATTTATGCTCACCGGAAGTATGGAACAAATACAATGCTTTATAAATTTGTATTTAAAATACCAAAATGTATTTAAAATAAATTTGAAGAAGTGATTAAAAACATTTGTATAATTACTTATTAAATTGACACATTTCAGTAACAATAGAAATAAAGTTATTATTAACATCATGATTATGATAATGGATTGATATTTGAATAACCTTTTCTTTGTAAAAATGCCTTTTTATAACTAAAAATATTTATTAGACTTTTATCTGCCAAAATAATAATAATAAATCTATCAAGTGCATGTAGGCCAAACATTTTGAACAAAGAAGCAGACTTGGACAAAGGGCTAACCAGAAAAGTTACTATTTTAGCCTGCAACATTGCTGTTTATGTACTTGTTATACTTCAAAGTGTGCTTTTCGTAACAGAACCCGCATTTGGCAAGCGTGGTGATTAAGCCAATACCCATCAATTGTAGCGATGACTTGATTTCAATGATGGAGGCCTTTGCCCAGCAGTGGGACAGTATATAGGCTAATAACTTTACTCTACTTTTTTACTTCAAATATTTTAGACTAACCCTTCTATTCACCATAAAGAACGGTTATGTTTCTAAAAAAATATATCGAATCAGCTTTGAGCATTAAAAGAAAAAACTCTTCTCGCACCTTCAAATTATTCAACTTAACGGAACTTTAGAGCTAAAGACATCAACCCAACATACTTCCCCAGGGCAGTTACCGAGTGGCACTACGTAAGAGTTTTCCCAAAGTATAGATAGCAGCCTCTAGGGCAGTAAATTTGGAAGTCTTATTCTCCTTACCTTTAGGAGGCTCCTAATATAAAGTAACGCGAGCAGGAAGCGAAATCACAAATCACGAGATAACGGCGCCCTTGTAGTGAGCCAGGAAGTTTCTCGAAATTTTAAACTTTGTTCACCGGAGTCATTATTCATTCTTTTGTTGGTGACTCGGCTCCACTGCAAAATTTTATGACACGAAAAGAAATTATTGTAACAAATTAAAACGCTTTGTAAGCCCACAGCGCTTAAAGATTTAGAATTTTGCAAACAACAATAGGATAACCCTACAGGCAGCGCGTTGCCCCATTTATCCTGGTCGGAATTTGGATATTTAATCACCATTGGGTTGATCCCACCATAGGAACCCTTGCATAGGCGGTTGCTAAAGACAACCTTAACTAAAATTAGTGACTATACATAAAAGAAAAAATAAAACAGATAATTAAAACTATCGTTTAAATTAATAAAGAATGAACAGTAAATATTTATTGCTACTTATTAAGAACCAATGGAAGATTTAACTGATATGAGGCTTAGCCAACAGCTACACGCTACTAAAAAGCTTACGGCCTATTTACAGCATTTGGGACATAGAGATAACCGGGTCGCAATATTAAGAAAAACGTATCATATTATGATTCACTTAAAGTGGCGTTTTAGTCCCCCAAAAAATATTCCCTCATGTTATTTACGCTGGCCATTTATAAAACTCGTAAAATGCAGGTATAATTCAAAAAATATTCGCCGCAATAAAGCAGCGGGTATACAATGAGTGTGAGTGGAGAGATGTGAGTGGACAATACATTCGCATTCAAAGCAACTGCCGGGTCATTTCCGAGGCGTCATAGCGCGACTCGGGGCTCACATGACGATGCCTATTTTTATTATGGCAGTAGCGGGATTTTGAACTTAATGGTGAAGGCAACTATTACCTATTTTGTAGTTAAAAGAAGGAATTTCAATACTTCTTTTTTGATAAAGAAAATACTAGATCTACTGCTCAGTTTGGGGTTGGAATCTCGTCGTCAAAATCCTAGATATACATTTACCCAGATAAATAACACTCTTCTGTTATTCGCTGAGTGACTGCATGTTGGAGTGACTGACGATAACGCAGAAATTTCTTAAAACGTTTATGTTTAAGCTGGTTTTATTCAAGAAAATACTGTTCATGCATGCGCGGTCTGCTGAGGATAAATTTTATAGCTTGGTGTTCTTCAAGATGGGTTTGAAAAAGTTCTACAGATGTGGCAATGCATGAGTTCTGATTTTGAATAATGTTCGTGCATCCTCTTATTATCTAGCGGCTAGCATTCGCCTTTGCCACTGACTATATAAAGAAGCTGTGTTATATCCCTTTAATGGCTCTTCATTCTTACTACTATAAATATTTTCAGATAATTTACAGAACAGTACAAATAAATATACAGCTTTTATGTTTTAGAATTGAATGATGATTGTTTGTTTACATTATTGGCTATAGATCCTCAAAATGAATTTATTTAAATCAAGACTTTAAGTGGCTTAATAAACTAAAAGTGTATGACGTTAAAGATTTTATTGACATGAAACTTTTATAATTATGGATTTGTACTGTTTATTAATTTGTAGATATTTCTATTATTTGGACATTTATTGACATACTTTGTGAATCTGACAACAAAATTGTAATTGATATTATTTTTTTATTTTGACAACTGTATTTGATCTTTCTATTTTTTTCTCTCTGAAACGTATGAAACAAAAACTTAAATTTGCGTGCTAATTATAAGGAAAACATGTGTACTTATATTACTGTACCACCAACAAATTATTATTAGATACTTTTAGATTAAGACGCTCAAATTGATTACCCATTTTAACCTCAAACTAGTAGAGTAAAGGGTAAAATAAATGTACTGTATGTGGAACTTAGTTAAATATAAGACATAATAAACTGAGCAACTAAGGCGCTTTACACACGGAACAACTATTGCAGCAACTGGCAACTAGTTGTTTACATATATTTCAATGCGAGTGCGACACATAGCAACTCGAGTTCCAATGATCGTCAACAGTTTTCAGTTGCTGTAATCGATGACTAAGTTAGTTTCGTTGTTTCGATGAGTAAGTTAGTTTTTTAAAAGATAACAAGTGCTGTTTCTTCGATATCCATAGTCGCACTGAACGGTGATCGCTGCGTAGATTGAGTAACTCGGCTATGAAATTTGTTTACGGATTGCCATAAAATTGCAACCACCCATTTTTTACAGTAAACTTTTGAAAAGTTGTTAGTTGCCCAACTTAAGTTGCTCCATATTTAGAGGCTCAGTACGTCAACGTACCACGAGTTGCCACTTCAAATTTACGTTATCGTTCGCGTAAAAATATTGTATATTGGGATGACACATGACATGTGTCATGTCCTGCATGACAACGTCAAATCCCAATAAAAAAAATTACGCGAACGATTATGTAAATTTAATGTGGCAACTCGTGGTAGACGTACAGATAGTATTTTTGGTAGTTTGGTTGGGTTAGTATGTCACTCCATTAAACGACATGTAAGCTCAGCCTGATCCAGCGCTCGCGCCGAAATTAAAAGTGAACTTTGCTGAGAACAACGGAATAGGTTTGACTTAAAACAATGTCCCTTCACCGGGCCCGTTGCATCTCATTTATGTTTCTAGCTAGGGCTGACTCTTTTGATTCCTTATTTATTTATTCATTTATCAAACATTGCACATGTTACACATATCTAAGTAAGAACTTAATCTTGCCTCATAGTGACACATGTACCCTGAAAGGGGGTTGCAATCTCATGCTATGAAATTATTTTTCTATGATGAAATCTTCTTCACCTCAACATTTGAATCAAGAAAACAATAACAAAAATACTAACAAAACAAAAAACTAAACTGTGAAGTTGGGTATAGACTAGGGCATTTGCTAGGGCATTTCACTGTAATGTAAAGTTTTTTGAAGGGTAAATCATACAAGTGATTTTAAAAACGACAAATGTTCGATGTCATGATACAAGTGAACGCTCAAATCTATCAGCACCTTAACAATTCATACGCAGAACAAACAGAAACTATAGACAGATTGGTCACTTATTTCTCCACACACATACATTACTTGTTTTTTAAAGCTTATTGTCAGAACATGTATACAGGAAACCTGTGGGTCAAACACACCAAACAATCGCTTGAAGCCCTGCGCATCCAATATAATAATATTTTCAGGATGCTGTTGGGACTGACTTGTTTTTGTAGTGCATCAGGGATGTTTGCGGAATACCGAACCGATGGATTCAATACTATCGTCCGCAAAAAAACGGTATCCCTGATGAGCAGGGTTCGAGACAGTCGCAACAGTAAGTATACTGACGACACTAGCCGATAGGTATACATCGCCGCTTTGGAAGTGTTTCGTGCGGAGAGTGATCACGAGACGTTATCGTGCTGCTTGAATTTTAATTTTCTGTAATTTTTTTTGTGACTAACCATAGATTTTTAAGTGAAATATTGTACTAACACATATGGATGTATTGTTTCCGAAATAAACTTTATAAATAAATAAAAACTTTATTTAATAAATCTTATAAACTAAAAAATGGTGGCACATAATCTGCAGCCACATTTACTGATGTTACGCCATTTATTATTGCTCTGAAAGGTGCCGGAACATAAGAATGAAAAACATGTTTATTTTTGTGTAGCAACACCTAAAATAACAGGTTTAAAATGTAACAATAATTTAATTTATTAAAAATAAAAGTTACTTTACACAGGTAGCTTTTCAACTTACACAACATGTAAATATCAAAAACATTCCAAAAATCTTAGATAACCATATATTAAACATTTTAAAGTAAATATAATCTTCCTGCGTTTATTCCAGAAACCTATCGATCAATTATTATCATTAAAACTAAATTAAAAACTAAATTATTGTGCTATGGCCCACTCCAAAATGGGGGGGAATTCGATATACTCTTTTTTAACTTTGGCATTTCATAGCGACAGCCCTAGATCCACTTGGAGCCTCGACGGACTGAACACTAGTTTCGCGAACTACACTAGCTACAGTGTTTGTTTTAGCTCCAGTTTTGTTACACAAATATTGGCGACGCAGCACTGAGTTTCAGATGATGAGTGTAATATCTAAAAGTTAGTTAAATTTTGGACGAATGCCATTGTCAGTTTGAGCGGCGCTCGTACTCTTTATGCTTTGCAACGAGATTAAGTTTTACATTTTACGAACAAGTCTATTTTGTTTGGAGTCTCATAATTAATTGAACTTTTTCATTTACGAGTTAAATGTACATTTAAATTCATTCGTATTTTCTTAGTACAAGTTCTGATTGATCACATCTGAAGACCTGTAAAACATTAACGTACTTACTGAGGTTCTGTAATTTTTTTAATCATAGCAATTAAATTGGGCGCAGTTTATGTCATTAAACTGAAATGAATGATGTGTTGCTTTTATCTGGGTTTTGATGATCTTTTCCAGAACTGTCCAAAAAAATACTCAAAGTTAAGGAAAAAAGCACATCAAAGTCGTTAAATTTAATCAAAACTTGTCTTTTTTAACGTTTAAAAATCTACTTCATATAGTACTTAAATAAACGTGACTCTAGCTCCGGTGCCGGAATGCTGACTCTGATTATGAAGAACCAGCAAGAAACTCAGCAGCTACTCTTTTCAACATTTTAATGCAACGACTTCACTCGAAAGAATCCCTTTTATCCAAACTTGACTCGTCTTGTCCGTCAGCTAGCATTGATGCTCTTCCGCCCGGCTGCGCCACCTCGCGCTGCGCCCTTTGAACAGCTCGCTCCAAGAGCAAATGAACGAATGAAGCCTCCATTCACTGTTCACGCTCTTAACGGCTCGCTGGGTACTCGTGCCGACCGATTGTTGCTGCTGCAATTAGAAATAGTGTTTTGGACGTGTAGCTATTTCTGTTATTGTGTTAGCTGTTTCTACGCAAAACGTGGATTTATGAATATTACGTTATAATAAAATTCGATCTTTTCTAGTTATCTATCTTTAGAAACGTTCACTTAACAAAATAAATTACTTAACCTAAAAAAATAACGTCTGTAAATAATACATAAATAATAGTAAGTTTGACCTTCAAGGTGAGGATGGCCAGCCCAGTGATTCGTTTGAATGACTGGGCTTGTCAGCCTCATATCTGGACCTCACGACCGCTTTCCATCAGGTGGAGTGAGGTCATCATGGCGGGCAATATAAAAATAAAATAAAAAATAAAAAAAAGTGATTTGCCAATAGGTATTACTAAAATAGATATTTCAGTTTTATGTAGGTTTTTCGCAATATATTTAACAAAGTCATTCAATTAATAACACTTTATTTGACGTTTAGTTAGTCTTAGTCCATCAAGGACTTGCCAATTATCCAGTTGATGAACAAATTACTCTTAAATATATGCTTCGACGATGACCTAATAAGGTTGTAATGGAAGTAAAACACCAAAAAAAGATACAATCATACATATCAGTTCGAAGGTAATGGCCCAGGACGCATGACCCGTAACTATATGGCTTATGTTTTTATTATCCCTAATGCCCTATTTACATTTTTTTTCTGAAAATAGGATATCGTGTAGGTCGTGAAAGAACAACCATCACCAGCCTTTATCCCTATTTAGAACATTCATTCACAAAGCAAAGGTCATGTATTTTTACTGGCTACCCCAAATTCAGTCCAATAATAAATTCAGCGCTATATTTAAAATTCAATTCAATTCATTTTCACTGAATAAAAATACCACTGAGCACTCGTCGTTCGAGCCCCATGGTCTAATTAACTATGTTGCAACCACACCCACAGTGCTCTACCGATTTCATATTACTTCCTGTCTATTTTGAAATCTGTTTCATGATTAAAATGAAAAGCTGATTGAGAGGATCGTTCGTTTAGTAATGACCGAGCCTGCTTAGCCGGCGGGCGATTCACACACAGAACAAAAATTCAAATGACGAACATTTTGTGCTTGTCTTGTTTCTGAGTGTTTTTATCTATAGAATATTAACCCTTCCCTGTCCCATTTTTCATCATATGTGATACAAACTATTGTTATTTATTTCGTCTGAACAGGAAAACTGTGAGTATGTACACAACTGTTGTGTACATCTTTGTACGAAATTAAATGTTACCTATTTTAGGATTTTTCTAAATTCAGCTCTTGGGGTGTAAACAGGTACGGGAGATTTTGAATAGTAAAAGGTTGAGTGGGGTATCGTGGAGAGAGATGTTCTTGCACATTTTAAAAACTTACTGCGATGCAATACGTACGAATTTTTGAGAAACTTATAAAGTTCAAAGTGAAAAAAACGCTTGAATAAGTGATTTTTTATTTTTAGCATTTAACAATGCACTATTTTCTACACAAAGATAGAAGATAGAAAATCCCGCTTAAGCTCCTAGGATCTGGTCGATTTTTCTAGTTTCTATGTTTGTAACGCTAGAATTTCATTTACGAATTGTAACTCATGGAGGAGGACGAATCGGATCCTAGGGTACATTGGTTCTGTCCTTTTCATTTTCAACAAATCATTTTTTCACGAGCTACGTACTTCAATTTCAATATCATTAAAAAGAGTCATCAGAAACGTCATGCGTTGTCTTATGTACTAAAATATTTTATTGGCACACGATAAAAACACTCATTAATATTAAAATATTTTTATTGCACATTAATATAGTCCGTATAATACGATGAAATAATAAAATAATTCCACACCTGAGCATACGGGTCCACCTGCTTTATGAATCCATAAAAACTTTATACTGTCGTAAACAATTCTGGGAGTACCGGGATTTCGGTAGTAGGCTATTACTAGGCTACTGTTCCGACTCACAAAATGCGATTTTTATTTTAAAGCCAACGAACCGTGGTATTGATTCGATCAATCAAGGTGGCCGAAAGCGGGAAGCGGCGAGGTCGGCATAATCTCGGCCTTCAAGGGATTTAAGTGTCAACAACTTATTATTAATAAGAGCACAGTTCATTTCGTAGCCCCGCCTACTATGATTTATAGGGCATTTAACTTTTATGGTGGTGCTAAGTGGCTGGCGACTTTCGCAAGGCAGCGGAGAAAACTCATCATGGCTAATGTAAGCTGAAAAGTTAAACAAATTGTCTGGCGCGGTTGACGCTGAAAACCTGTTTCGCTTTTTACGGCGCTCTCGTAAAATTTGTGAAACCGTTTCCAGTATTTATAGAGAACTTGATTTGGTGTATTAATTTTATATCGAGCCTTTTTTTACTGTTGTAAGTTGTCTCTGGTACACTTCACGGTGTGCTTGGAATAGTGTGCCTTACGCATAACCGTGAGGTTGGTCGGGAGGGCCACTATAATAAATCTCTGTAGATTGGAAAGAGTCTTGTTGTAAGTTGTAAATTAGAAGCAAATATAATATTTGCATTTGGATAACCTACATTAATATACTATTATAGTGATGGATATCTCATTACAACAAGCAAAGATAAATTGGATTTACCTATTTCAACTCGAAGTTTCGACGACAATTGCATGTCATCGAGGTCACGAACGGACTGCCGCGAGCGAAACTTAGGTGCATTTATTTATTCTTAAGTTTTGCGAAAGTATTATTTATCAGGTATCATCGTATGGAGCACAAACTTAGGTCACTAATAATAAAACCATGTCAAAAATTCGATCGTTCCCGAGGGCTATGGAGAAAAGCAGTACCAAGATAAGACAAAAAAACCATGTATTGAATGCATTACAACACACAAAGCGTCTGAAGTGGAGATGGGCCAGACATGGCCCGCTATTCTGGAGACAGATGGCCAAATTGCGTCACCAAATGGCAGGGTCCGGGCGGTAAAAGACAGCAAGGCAAACCAAGAGCTCGCTGGAACGACGAAATGGGAAAGTTAGTAGAAAGAGACTGAATGGAGGTCGCGAAGGACAGGAACAGATGGAGGCACCTGAAGGAGGCCTAAACCCGAAAGAGGCCATGAAATACATTAATATGTATTATGTTGTGTTTGATAATTATAATTTCTAGTTCTGTATGTTGTAAAGGTGTCATAGAAATTAATAAGCTAATTATTATTATTTATGACTATACTTCATTCATTATAACATTATAAATAAGAAGCAGGGGGGCTAAAATGAATGACAATTTGCATTTGACGTTGCCATGACGATAACATACCTGAGTATAACCTGGCATAATTGAAAACCCCTTCCGCCACAACGTATGAAGGGATTATGTAACATTTTAGATTTGGTAGAGTTATAGTGACAGTAAAAATGAAAACCCCTGCCTGTTTTAGGATTTTACATCGACAATAAAGTTTGATGCACGACAAAATAATTATTTTAAGCAAAAGCCTCATAAATTCTGAAGTTCCTTTACTTTAAATGAGAACAATTAAGTGTGACAGCTGCTATTTATGTGGATTTTAATAAATTCGGCATAAATCTTAAAAGCAATGATGTTTATTGTACTTTTACCACAAAGTGTACCCTAAAAATAACCTTATAATGAATGGAGTATAGCTGACTCGTTGGCTTGACAGGCAGTGATCCTGCCTTACACACCGCCGGTCATTGGTCATTGGTTCGGTTTGGCACCGAAGACAAGCATTTTGGGACGCAAATTTATATTTTTCTGGTGGAATGTAATAAAAAAATATTTTATTCATGTATATTGGTAACAGACACCAATAGCACAAACTAATAATTCATCGTCGTAAGTATCTGTATATTTTCAAAGAAATATTTGATATGGTTTTCATTGGAGGTTCTTACAAATTTTATTTGAATTTGATTTTGTCCCTACAAAATCTTATACTTCACAGTACGTGACTTAGAAATTTGAGAAACCTCTTAGCATGAAACTAACAACATGGAACAATACGTAGTAAAACGTAACAAAAACATTACATAATTAGCGAACCAGTCGAAAGGCCGTAGTAATTCAATCAACACTGCTTGAAAGTCGCGCACAAGAGTGGAGGCTATGAAATATCATAAGCAAACGGAACACTTCACAAAGCTCTGCGCTGCCTTTGAGAGTTGCCTGCCAAAAAGATTGTCGCCACTAGTGATGTGCAGATGAGTAAACTGCGGGACGGATAGAAACACAGAACGCGAAACGTTAAAAAAAACTCTAGGCGATAGTGGAGGGGATGGTTCTGCGCACGAGTACAGTAACGGGGGGGTTTATTTAACTAATCCCTAAATTTGCTCACTTTATTATTTTTACTATGACAAATGATTGCTCGAGTAGCGAGCGAATGTTTTACTTTTATTTTTTACATTGCTTAGGTTAAGATATTATATTATAGATATATTGAAGATGCTGAGCACTAAAACATCTTTAATTGGAGAGCATGAATACTTTACAATTATCACTAAACTTTTTTTAATTCACTTATATGTTCGCCGGCTCAGTAAGCTTTTTTTTTATTATTTTTACTAAAATACGCTTAATTTTCGCCCGTTAACCCATACAAGCTATACAATCCTCAAATTTTCTTTCCCCATAAACTGTAATGTGGGTGTGAATGTGTGACTTACCTTAAATAGATGTTCTCAAACACGTCCCAACAAGTCGAGCAACACTAGCGTAACTATAGAGATTTCAATTTTCAGGCCACTAGTTCAGCCCAATGCGCCCGTTGAAGCGACACGTCAAAAGGCCAGTATTTTTATTAGCTCGATCGGCAGGTTCGAAGGGAGAAATTGAATGTTCGTTGATAAATGTCAAAATGTGATAAATTAATAAATTTCGTTTAGATATTAATAAAAAATCAAAACAAATCAATATTCTGGAAGATATCTTACCACAAAGGCCAAGCAAATGTTCCTTGGTGGAAATAGAACTCCCAAATGTAGTTTCCGGCAGAAATACCTGCTTATTTTATACTCCCCTCATATATTGCTTTTGCCACCAATCGATGAGATTAATTTAAAATATTTGTTAATATAATATATATCGCTAGTAAAAAGTAGCTTACTTTGAAATTCGAACGTCGAGCTTCAGCAGTTTTATGAAACCAAGGGTGCCGCTTTTTTACGTTTTTTTCAGGATAGCGTTTCAGTACTCATACTAATTCTGGCGCTCGTCAATCGATTTCAAATAAATTCAAATAAACTAATAGAAGTAAGAACAATCCCATTCCTCTAGTTTCTCGATTTTAAAATCCCTTTTCATATCTGTTGAACATGGACTAAATGAAGCAGCGTCAAAAGAAAAAAACAAATTTCTGTCGCCTTACATTACACCAAGATCATCTGAACCCAAACTAAGCAGATCTAGTACTATAAGTATCAGAGACTGATAAACATTTACTTATAAAGAAATTATAAATACATACTTAAGTAGATAATAACACCCAGACACAAAACAGACTCAAATGTTCAGCAAAATGGAGATCGTTCCCACGACCTCTGGTACTGGTCCGGATCGCCGCCATTGCACCAACCAACAGGCCAGAGATTCACTACTCTCTTTTTTGATACGCGATGTAAGTATACTTGCGCCATCTTTTTTGTCATCTCATTGTTGTCTGAATTTAAATTAACCTATTGCCCGTTTTATGAATAGGTTGAATTTCCAAATAATCCCCTCCTTCGTGCTCATATACTTTATTATTTTAACATACTCGTATCGTGATGATAATACATCTCAAACGGGGCAGTCGGAGGCGAGAAGGCAAGTAACTGTTGCCGTCATAATGAACGGAACACTCAGAAGCACACTGTTCACCAATGGTATTAGAACCCAGCGTGGTAGGCAACCTTCCTCCGTTATCCGGGTTGATTTGGTTTTTATCGATGTTTTCCATCACCGGAGAGTTAGTCAGAAAAACAATGAACACAAAGATTTTGGGTTCTGGGCAGATTTGAACTCGGGACCACACGATCCACGATTCGAGATGGGGTGCTTAACCCCTAGGCCACGACGCTCTCCTCTATTCTATTAGTAGAAAAGTCACTATTTCTGGTGGTGTGGACTGTGAACGCGTTATACTTAATCTGAGACAGCTTTTTCTTCTTCACCCAGGAAATACTTATTCGTAACAAAAATTATCTGACGTACTTAACAAATGGATTAGAAACTTTTTAAGTAGGCATTTGATTCATCACTAAGTATTTGAAGGATTTCATACAAAATCAATCGGACATTCGTATTTTTGGTCATGCAAACTTAAAAGTGTTTTAATTGTTCATCACTTGAACAGATTTTACGAGTAGAAAAGCTGTTTCTTACAGTATTGATTATCAACCAGCTATTTAAATAAAACAAAAATTTGCAGATAGTTTATCTCTATACATACATACATACCATCACGCCTTTTTCCCAACGGGGTAGGCAGAGACCACATCTTTCCACTTGCTGCGGTCCTGACACACCTCTTGCGCTTATTCCACTCTCATTAATCCTTTCATACATTTATCTCTATACAATACGAAAACCGGGTCAGTCACTAATTCTAGCCGTCCGGTTTGTGGTAATATAATTTACAGAATCTAAACCTAAATCACTAGACAAGAAATTATTCTCAGTCAATAATAGTTGAAGATCAAATGCCAAAAGAGGATTATGTACCACCAACAGAAACTTAGCCCACAGTTTGTATACTAAAGAGCTGGTTCTTAGCAAGAGCGATTTAACCACAGACATAAATTGATTCAGGTGACTTATGTGACAAAGCACAAAATAAAGAGTTTACAGAAGGACTGACCGCTCGCGCCTTTTTCCTAAACTTGCGTGACCGCCTAGGGTTACTACTACGTTCGCTATGAATTTTTAAAATGAAGTAGGTAGGTTCTACCTTCATGACAGAATCGGCCAGAAGCGAAATTGATCATGTGAAATATTGCTGCTACATGACAGAACCAGCCAAAAACCAAATTCGTCATGTGAAAAATTGCATCAAGTTTGACAAAAACATAAACACTTGCGACAGTGCGACTGGCCGCGACACTGATGCTCACCGGTTTCGCCTGGAAACTCACTGTGCCTGTGTGCGTGATCAAAATGGCGGCCTTGTTCTAAGTGGACTATCTGTAAGAGGCGCCGCGCCGCATGCGTAATTTGTGGCCAAGGTTTCAACATGCTATCCACCAAAGCTGGCCATGTAAGTATTAGGTATTGTAACTAAATATAGACATGCTATGTTATGCTGTTATGTGATATGTTATGTTTTATTTTAATTTTCTTTTTATATTTTGTAATATTTCTTAGCCCTCTTTGGGTCATTCTAGTTAAATGCCGACAGAGAAATAAACGTGGTAGAAAAACAGCACTGTCTGGGATCCTGATCCTAGAACAGCACACGCAGAGCCTCGCTCGCATTGCCTTCAGCCTTATTTTTAATTAATGTTTTTTACGCAAAAAAAAACGCTAGTTTCAAATTGCTCTAAATCCAAGCCCATATGCTTAAAGATTTACCCATTGTCTTCCTCTTTATAAGAACTGAATTAAAATTATTTTTTTGTCATGTCACATGGTGAATTCTTATCACGCTATCGTGACGTCACAGTTAACATGCTTAGTTTTCCTACAAACGGAGCGCTTTTATGTTATCTGTTTAAATGTATGTCTCAGTATTTAACTGACCGCGTAGTTTGACCAGCAGATCGCTTAGATCATTGAGAGATTCTCTGTTTGTAGATTACTTGCGCCGGCTAATAATATTTGTTCGGCGTCCTGTTTGCGCAAACATTGTACTTATGAGAAGACTATAGACTCAATCAAAACTGTAAGTTTGTGATGAAACAGAATGAAATTATTGTATTATGAGCTGACTAGCTTTTCCCTGTGACTTTGTCAGCCTTGGCCAATTATGTCCATACCGTTAAGGTTTTAATTTTGCGACAAAACCTTTGTAATTTTTCAAGATTCAATATATTTACCAAAATTACAGTTCACAGAGACATGACACTACAAGTGGGTAAAGACTAGAAGCATTTGCTATATCATTTCATTGTAATGTAACGTTCTTGCGAATGGTTGCTGTGTTTGACGTGATGTTCATGGCGAGTGAGCTTATACCCGTAGCATTTTTGGGTGCACTTTTTCAAATATGAATATGTAATTGCGTGGTTGGGGAAAATCTTTCTTCCTATTTTTTAAGAAAATTAAAACATTTTTTAATATAGTTGATTTATATTTAACTAAAGTATGGAGGTGCCATTTTGTTCGATTACTTTTTGCCATCTTGTAGGTAGGGACATGATCTTATTGCTATAGGAATTTTGAGGCTTCTAATCAAAATACCACGAAGTGGTTTTGGCAGTCCTCTCGTCATGTTAACCTGACACTGCCTGAAGAGACCGAAACAGGAGGAAATCTGAAGGTCAGGACTATACCGCGGATGCATAAACACCTCACAGCCAAACTCTCTTAATTTTTGCTGAGTGGCTAAAGATGTGTGAGGTCTAGCGTTATCATGATGAAAAACCACACGCTTTCTGTTGATCAATTCCGGCCGCTTTCTCTCAACTTCTTGCTTTAATATCATCAGTTGTTCGCAGTAGAGTACAGAACCAACCAATGGTTCTGCCTGGTGGTAACAGCTCATAATGAATAATGCTCTTCCAATCCCACCACACACACAGCATCACCTTGTTGCGAGTTAACCCGGGTTTCGCCACAGTCTTTGAAGCCTGACTGGCCTTTGACCACAACCTTTTTCGCACGTTCTAGTCGTACGTCTTCCATACTTACAATAGTCCCGTCAAACACTGACCGTTGGCTTTGCAGTATTTATTTTCACAGTCTCTCTCTACTTACGTTTACTTCTACTTTGTACGTTTTTGGTTTCAGAATTATCAAAAGAACAATCCAAGAATAAAAATAGAAGTTTATTTTCTTATTTTCATTAAGCCTACGTAACAATTTTTTCTGAGACCTAAAATACGAATTACTGTATACATTTTAGGCCCGTAATAGGTTCTATGAAGTTCCTTTTATGGAGGTATGTACTCGCAATGACAGTTTTCACTTTTAAATAGGATTTCTATAGGATAAAACATACCACAGAAAAAGGTTTTAAGTTGGTTTAATTAAACATAATTTCAACTAAACTCTTAAACAATTGAATAACTTATTATATTGAAAGTTATAAGCAAATACTTCTGACGCTCTATTTTCCCTAATACGGATGATTTAATGAGGAGATTTTCACCATGCGTCAAAAATCTCGGTCTTTTCATGGACAGCACACTGAGCTGGGGCCAGCAGGTGAAGGACATCTCCTTGAATGAGCAGAAGGATAACCTGGACGCTGCGAGCGCTTTACCGCTTCAAATTTTTTCTACCAGTCAACACCAAAGTTCTGCTCGTCCAGGCTCTTGTCCTGCCTATTCTCGACTATGCTGATGTTTGTTTTACTAATATCTCACAGGAACTTCTCAACAAACTTGACAGACTCCTGAATAACTGTATCCGCTTTATCTTCGGATTGCGAAAGTACGATCACATTTCTTCTTATCGATCTAAGCTCAACTGGTTACCGATTCGTCAACGCAGAAAAGTGAGAATTTTGTGTGTTCTTTTTTCTATTCTCTTCGATCCAAACTCTCCGATGTACCTAAAAAATAAGTTTCAATTCCTACACTCGTCTCATCAAAAAGATCTCCGTTCAAGTAAAACTTTAGCTCTATTTACACCCCTTTTCTTTTCCTCCTACATGTCAAGCTCCTTCAGACTGTCTGCCATACGGCTATGGAACTCTCTCCCAAGCAACATTCAGAAATCTACCTCCAAACTTGCTCTGAAGAGGTCGTTGCGTGAGCATTTTAAGTGAGCCGCTGATTCAGTAAACCATTTCATTGAGTTCAGATTCAGGCATCTTCGTTTAACTCTCTTAAATGGCAATTTAATTTAATTTCATATTATATATTATTATTTAATATTATATTAGTATATTTATTTTCAATGTATATGGATAGGTATATTTGTTGGCATGATAGGTATATATAGTTTATATGTATTTATGTAGTATACTATGATCTATATATGATTTATTTAAGTTTACGAATTGTATTAGGTATTTGTTAGTTTGAGTATTAGTAGGTTTTAAAGTTTTAGTTAAGTAACTAATTTGTTGTTTGTATTTTCTTGCACTAAATTCCATACATTGCACAGCCCAAAATTTGTATGTTCTCTGTTAAACCTTGCGGTTGACTGGTAGAGAATGCCTCTAGGCATTAAGTCCGCGAATTGTACCTATTTTTATAAATGTGCAATAAAGAATAAATAAATAAATAAATAGATACCAACGTATTAGGATTGACCTTTAACATTCGTTTCCTATTACTGCTTTATTTTGTTTTTCTTGGGTATAATATATTTTATTACAAATATGGAAAAGCACTAAATATATGGTAATAACAACAATAAAACAATCATATACATAACATACTGATGAAATTGAACAGTATATTCCTATGAAAAACTCAATTATATTAATATGAGTGTACTTACCTGAGTCGCAATGTGTTTTACAGGAACGTCCTTTCACATCGCCGCCGTGGCAGAGACTGACTTATTCTGAAGAGTACGTCTACGTTATTTTCGCAAATGTCAGATATGTATTAAAGCAAAAGGCTTTGAACTAGTAAATTCCATTTTCGTGTACCTAAACTAATTTCAATAAGAATAAATCATGTAAATAAAAATACCACCGTAATTAGAGTCGATTTTGGTTACCACCGTATTAGGAGGTTTTACCTTACCAAGCGTTTTTAAACACCAACGACACAAAAATATTTTTTATACCATCCGTACTAATGTATACTTATATTATTAAGGGGAAAGATTTGGTTGTTTGTTTGTAACGAATTACTGGAACCTCCGAAACTACTGGATCGAATTTAAGAAATTATTCAGCAATGTAATGATATCAGGGTGTATCATAGAGTTTTTTTTTAAATCAGGCTATGTTGTAACGAGAGAGATATTAACGCGGGCGAAGCCGCTGACGGTCAGCTAGTATTTTACAGGTTTCTTTTTATTTGGTGTGTGTGATGTGTGTTTTCCTTTTTTATTGAATTTATGTCTTATATTTGTTATGCCTATGTATGTAACTTGATAGCATCAGTTATTGTAGTAATGTAATCAGTTTAATCTCTTCCGCCGTCTTGAATTCGTCAGTTCCATCGTGTGTTGACTGGTAGGGAATGCTTTTCGGCATTTAGTCCGCCTATTGTGCTGTTAATTTTGTGCCAAGAAGATTAAATAAATAAAAGAATCCAGCAATCTTAAACCGAACGTGACGTAAGCATGTTGTATGATGTGACTTCTCGTGGACGGACGATATCACTCGAGAGCAAATTTGTTCAGAAGCAGCCGCAGCCAAGGCAAAGGGTT
Organism: Udea olivalis; assembly: GCA_947369235.1. NCBI lineage: Eukaryota > Metazoa > Arthropoda > Insecta > Lepidoptera > Crambidae > Udea > Udea olivalis. Next base: position 10,550,894 of record OX376360.1, read on the forward strand.
TCATGGCTGCTGTGGGCACACGTTCAAGAATTCATGGATTTTATTAAAGAAATATAATACACAACGTGCATGGGAGAGGTATTTTTATTTTCCTTAACTTAAGACTGACCCTTCAGTGTAGACATTGGTTTTACTTAAAAAACAGAGGAATTATAACTTGAATTCAAACTGATTAAAGTTCCTGTTTTCGCGGAAAAGTCTCATTTTGACGATTTTTACTATTTTACACACAATACTCATCCAAGTTAGGGGCAGGCAACATTTTCTCATTTATTGCTTTACACATAAGCGAATTACATACTGTACCTGTTGGATGAACGCGAAAAGTCAAATATTTTTAAATTATATTCTGGGCTAGACAACTTAACAATAATAAATTGTCATTTGGTCTTGAAATAAGGATACTGGTTTTACGAGTTACCAGACAAGAATTTACCAACAACAAACTACAACGTGTTAATGAAAAAGCGCAAAACCCGAAAGTAGTTTGTTCAGAATCGAGAGTAGAATTGATTCCACCAATAAAAAACAGGGGTCAAATTTAAACTAAAAAAAATATTTCAAACAACAAAAAATAACTCTCTTATTGCGTTGGCACGCGAAGCGTTAAGCTTAATTTGCAGACAAACACAAGAAAACAAAAAAAGCTAATAGTATCTTCGTAAATAATCCGCGAAAATTTAATTTAATAATTTACTTAATTCTTACAAATAAGTGGGGGTGTCTGAGGTTTTGCGCTAAGGCGCAAATTATTTATCATTAACACGTTGTATATTGCAGTGAATAGATAATAGTGCCTGTACCTGGGGCTTTATTATCTTAAAACAAATGCGAGCAACGCATTTGTCCGTGAATTAAGAGTCCTAGCATTTTGGTATTATGATCTCTTATTCCCAGTCACGTGACCATTACGTCACACGAACGCTACTTCTGCGCGTAGTACCGGTATTACGAACTCACAATTGACGTTTCATTCTATTGTTTATCTGTCATGTATAAAACCAAAAAACTTTATTGAACGAAACACTAAGCCAGCCAAGTTTGGTAAACCAAAGACAGCTTTGCAGAAGTAGCTATAAAAAAGTGAATACAAAGTGAGCATTTTTAAAACCTTGAAGGCTCACGCTGCGAAAGTGGCAAACGGTTGTACTACGACCCCTGTAGTCCCATTATTCATGGTGAACAGAACCTGTGCAAACAAGTGACATGCAAAGGAAATGCGATTAAGAAGCCGTCCCGCTTTTAATGTTTAAAATGCCTCAGGTCTTTGAGAACCCCTGCGGAAGAGTACGACCTACTTGGTGTAATGGTTAAGAAGTTGGCTACTACACCAGAGGTCGCGGGTTCGATCCCCGCACAGTACAAACATTTGTGTGCATGAACATGTCTGTTTGTACTGGTCTGGGTGTCTCCTATGTATAATAAGTATGTATTTACAAAAAAAAATGTATTTAAGTATGTTTATCCGTTGTCTAGTATCCCATAACACAAGCTTTAATTAGCTTACTTTGGGGCTAGATGGCGCTGTGTGGAATAATGTCCAGGGATATTTAATAGTTAATAGAGTCCGGTGGAGTGAGCGAAATCTTAGTACGTGGATGTTTGCTTAGTCCTGCAGAGAAAGTCTTTTATCGGTCCTGTGTGTTCAATGTGTGTGCTTTTTTGTATCATGTATGTTCACAGTGAGAGGAAGACACTCTGATACATTCCCTGATTTGAGAAAGTAAATAATATGTTTACACAATTATTAAAAGTCATAAATACAATTTATGCCGTTCTGTGATCACAAACTCGGACTTTTTTCCCAGGCGGATATTTAAGTTCGGAATACCTACGAGTAACTCTGTATTTCGGATTTTGCCACTCGGCCAAATAATCATCAACGAAATCATCGTAGGTGTACCTGTACTTAGTGGCAACTGCCCAAGGTGGTAACAGAACTACCATCTTTTACCCAGTACAGTTAAATGTTTATAAGATATTTGGTATTGCTTGAGAACGGCTGGACGGGTTTCACAATTTTTGCTCATACGAGTATAAGGATGATTAGAAAGCAGAAAGTACAGAAGTCCACCGAAATATTTACGAATTCGGGATAAACTGAATGTCCTCTTTTATAAAAACATGATTCCGTTTTTAAACTTACAGCACAATTTCGGTCGGTCGTGTATGGAGTACTGCTGCTACCTGTGGGATGGTTCTGCCAAGTACCAACTGACTGCATTGAACTCTGTGAACCGAAGGGCTAGGAGACTCATAGGCGACGGTGCGCTCCTTGGAAACAAACTTCAACGTTTGAAGCATTAGTGAAAGTCACCCGTCTATCGGTTTTTATAAGGTGTATTTCGGAGAGGGTGTGCAGGAACTACTCAACCTTATACCACCCTCTACTTTTTACCACCGGACCACCAGATGCCGGGCGGGCTTCCATCTCCATGTGGTTGACTTCCCAGCAATCCACACTTAACGGTTTGCTGCGTCGTTTCAGGTCCGAACCGCTAGGGAGTGGAACGCTCTCCCTGCGTTTGTGTTTCCGGATACCTATGGCATCTTCAAGGCCAGTATGAATAGGCATTTTCTGGGTAAGCGGGTACCACCATCGGCCTCGTCATCGCTTTCCACCAGGCAAAACTGAGGCCAAACGCAAACCCATTTTGAAACACATAAATTAAAAAACTGTGCACTTGTGTAATTTTTTATCACTGAAAAAAATATCATTCAGAAAACCATTCATTATTTTTCACAACATAGTTAATTCGAGAAACGATCATATTAGAATGAGGCAGCATCTGTCAGCTCAGCTGCTTTAGACTAATATTATTCCTATGGTTGTCCACTAGACATTTAAAATCAGTTCCTGTGTGCAATGTTATTCCGCTTTCAATGTATTAGCTTCAAAGCTCCACTCCGACGGTACGCATGCACCCGCTAAGGCTCTTAGGGCGCCTTTACCCACCTTTAAATTTCCATTCACTACCATAATCAGATTTGCGGAGGCTATTTTAAAAGGCTCCGGTAAATCCTGGACGTCTTCAAAGACGGAGTTGAAGTTAGGAGGATAAATTTAAATTAAATCACAGAAGTTTAAGGGAATTGTTTTGGATTTGACTAAACCTGCTCACACGTAATTGTTTGGGTGTACTAAGGTATGGTTTAAAGAAGGTTTGAGTGGAATACTCAAGTAGAAAAGTATATGGTCTCTCTCGGCTTACCCCAGGCCGTGGGGAGAAAGGCAAGGCAAGGAAAAAGCCATGCATCCTAGTACATCTACTTTCATCATCATCCTCCGTGCGGTCTATCCCGGTTGTGAACCCACACTGGTGTGTGGGGTCCCAGGGTCCGCCTTTCTTATTTTCTTGGCCCACTTCGCGCGGTCTAGTGCATCCTCAGTGGTGAGTACATCTACTTTCATAAATACTTATGCAAGTGCGAGAAATCTTGTGATCAAACGTTGAATCTCATGCGAGTTTATAAAATGTTAAACTATTTATGCTCTGTTCGGGTACACCCGTACACCTTTGGTTATGCCATTTCTTGCGATGATATAGTTATAAAAAAACAAAAATAGCTTCATTTATATAGACCTGTAGCAAATACTTTTAAATCGTCAAATCATTACAAGAAAAAAATATACGTAACAAGACCTACTTTAATAGTATGGATACATAAATACCCTGTACAGACATAATGTGATGTGCGTATATACATTATGATTCAGATTCTTTTATTTTTGCATTCAGCTTAGGTGACTTCATTTGCCAAAAGATATGGCTTGAAAATGAATTGGCGTACGATTGGAAAACTTTAGAAAACCCTTAGGCTGGCTGGCCCTTAGGTGTCCCAAAAACTAAAGATTTTTTCTAAAGAATACATTAGAAAAACAAATTAAATTTATAATATATTTCAGGGCCAAATGTCAAAGATATCTACTAGTAAAAAAGTCTTTGATATTTTATAAGCCACGTAGAACAAACTCAAAAATTATATCATATCCTGGGTAGGAAATAAACCACAAGCAACCGAGCCCGTTGGCTCGGTTGCTTGTGTGACTCGTTAGTCATTATGATATGTTTTGAATTTATAATTATCCGTTCATCCATACTAATATTATAAATGCGAAAGTAACTCTATCTGTCTGTCTGTCTTGCTTTCACGCCAAAACTCCTGAACCGATTTAAATGAAATTTGGTACACAGATAGTCTAGAGCCTGAGTAAGGACATAGGCTACTTTTTAATTGGAAAAAAGTGTTGTAAAGGGTTGAAAAGGGGGATGAAAGGTTGTATGAAAGTATTGTCATTTTCAGAACTAGGAGCATAAAACTTATTTTTACGCTGTTGATTAAATATAAATAAACATAATATTATTAAGCTGGAGAGTTTGTTTGTTTGCTTGAACGCGCTAATCTCAGGAACTACTGGTCCGATATGAAAAATTATTTCAGTGTTAGATAGCCTATTTATCGAGAAAGGCTATACGCTATATAATATCATCAGGCTATGACTAATAGGAGCAGAGCACCAATGAATAATGTTCGCTGCGTAAACAGATAAAGTTTCGCAAAAATCGTGTATGACAGAATTCTTCCACTTTAAAAAAAAGTCCGCGACAGCATTTTTAGTCTATCTTTTAAATTGGCTCACTATAACCTATTTTATGCTAACCAAATTGACTACTACCAAACAGAAACACTCCTGCATCAATTAATATAAAAAGAGGATTATGAATAATTTAATTTAATCTAATACACGTTGTCCATCTCATCTTATGTTCTTAAATAATGCATTCAGACATTGCTTGTGAAGGTGTTTTTTTAACATCGTCAGCCCAAAGTAACTATTCCACGGACGAAGTCGCAAGCAGAAGCTAGAAAATATTTAAATATTTAACTTCTTTGTTTAATATGATATTAAATTTATTTTCAGAGAAGTTTTCTGCAGGATTCTTATTTCACAGCAAGTGCAGACATTTTTACTTATTTCAGGTCAAGCGGTCGAGTGGCTCCTGAAAAACTGAAAAAACACCTGAAAACACCGCGCTCCGTGAAATGCGACGCTATTTATCACACTGACAATACTTATTGCCGAGGTGGAGAGAAAAAAACATTTAATTACACGAGTTATTTATCTTTTCCTTCTTACTTTTATTATTTTAAGCAGGGTTGAATTACTATGGCTTATTCAGGACTTGGCATTCTGTACGTCTACTACGAGTTACCACTTTAAGTTTACATTATCGTTCGCGTGAAAAATGTATTAAGATTTGACATTGTCATGTCATGTCATGTGTCATCCAAATTCAATTTTTTTACGCGAACGTTAACGTAAATTTGAAGTGGCAACTCGTGGTAGACGTACTAGACTGCATAGTTGTCGTATTTGTCTGCATGACGTCACATAATCTTTTTGATCTCATCACAGTTATTTGCTGCCAGAGTCAAATGGATTGAACAAGTTATAGACAACCGTATCAATGTGATAGATAATAAATATCACGCCTAATCGAGACCGCACTTCAGCTCGGAACTTGTGTCCCAAGTTCAAATCTGGCCCGAACCTTCTTTGTGTCTATAGTAAAAATTTGCAAATAACTCTGAGGTGATGGGAAACACTGATGAACAACCAAAGCAACCCGGATAAAGCTGGAAGGCTTCCACCGATCGGTTCCAATACACTTGGTGAAAAGTGGGCTTCTGAGTTTTGCGTTTACTATGACGGCAACAGTTAACTTGCCTCTGACTATGTGATAATCGATAAATCTACTAAATCTACTAAAAGTCGCTACTTTAAACTAGTAATTTAAAGTAAAGCTACTACACTCAAAAATCCAAGTAACGATATATTGGCTGCACAGCGCATTTCTTCTCATTTTATTCTCGCTCACAACAGAACCGCATGTACGGCAACGATAATCGTGACTCGACTGCTCAACAGCACCGACAATATTCATATTTCAACCAGCTCCTCGAGATTCCAGGACATTGCAGAACAACGCACCCACGAACATTAATGTACCATAACTTGGGATAACTTGATCCTTATACGCTGCCAAACAAGGGTCAAGTAATAGACTTAACTCAAACTTTATGTGACTTATGTTATAGAATAATGCAGAGACATCGTAGGATTATGGAAGCTGATTAAATGATACATCTAACTGACGTACACATTAATATACGTACTTACCACAGGAAGAAAATCTCTAGTTTCAGGTTCCATTTCAACCAGGGCCAATCAAGATAGCGTGTATAGTTTGATGGCAAGATTAGACTAGTACGCTGCAGCACAATTTCTCGCCTTGACTAATGGAGTGTCCCGGTTTCGATTTACAGTTTCTAAATTGGCGACTAATAGGCGTCAAAATCGTGGTAAAGAAGCGTTCAGGTCAAGCTTCACATAAGGAAGGGCACCTTACGCTGCGGACAAAATACACTTTTTACAATTTTGTAAAGGTTGATGTGAACGCCTCTGTTATCTATTCGGATTTATTTCTGTGGTCGCACGAGTTGTATTCAAGCTTCTTAGCTACAAGGATGTTAAGGCAAGTTCCGGCAACACGGCCGGAACTTGCCCTGCAGAAGCATGACCCGTCACGACAAAGCAGCCACTCACAATGCTGGAGGCCCACTCGCGAACGAACGGTCCGTAGTTTCGGTAAAATGTATGATGGTTGTTAAAGTCATACTTGTGTCCATGATAATTGAGTAGGACCATGTTATTCATATCGGACTGATTTTATATAGTGTTTGTTTACGTTTCATGCCTATGTATTCCTTTTTTAAGGCAAAAAGTAGCTTTAAACATCCGAAAGAATTATTTTACAAATATTACTTTCAGGAAAGATGAAATTCTTTTTGATTCAAATAATCAAGTAGCATTCGGTAGCTAATTGGTCAAGCTGGGCTTGAGAAAGACGCGCTGAATCTTGGGCCGAAATTAGGAATTTCATTTTTTTTGTCTAAAGACCTTTTTTTTGAAATTTAATTTTAATTTTAAGTTTCCTGAACCGAAACTACGGACATTGTGTTAGGGAGTAGGCCCCCGGAATGCGGTCTCCTTCCGTCGTGTTTGTGTATCCATTTGCTCGCTCAATGCATTAGGTAATGGATATTTTGAATTAATATCCGTCCTGACTGAATAGCCGACAATTGGGTGCATCTTTCGCCTTTTGGAGAATCTGAGAGTTAGCGTTAAGAGGGGCCAAACCGTAATCTTTTAGACCAGTACTACCATGAGTTTACTGCGAGTAAGCTACGATATGATTACAGCAACTTGTATGCCATTTTAGTTACACTGGCTTTCCGACAGCGGCTTCGCCCGCGTGAACGTTATCGTTACAAATACTGGCCAAATTACATAAAAGCTACCTAAATTGTAGCCTATGTGTTATTTTGATATATAAGCTGTATTACTGTAAAGGTTCATTTAAATCTGTTCGGTAGTTTTTGCGTGAAAGAGTAACATTACATACTCACAAACTTTCGCATTTATGTTATAATCACATTTATAATATTAGTAGGACTAGCTTTCCGCCCACGGCTTCGCCCGCGTGAACTTATCGGTATATATATATATATATGTATAATGGCCAAATTACATAAAATCTTTATAAATTGTAGCCTATGTGTTATTCTGATGTCTAAGCTGTTGTACTGGAAAATTTTATCTAAATCTGTTCTGTAGTTGTTGCGTGAAAAAGTAACAAACAAACATACATACTCACAAACATTCGCATTAATGTTATAAGTAAGAAGTAAGATTACTATTCACTGAGGCCAAAATGTATGTTTTGTATGTATTGAACGTATACAAAAACTAGAAATCAGACGCTAGCAACAGGGGTACCAGATTATTACTGTCATACTTCAAGGTCGAGTTGGGACTAGTTACAGTTTGAAATTAGAACATCATTTGAGAACGTGTCTGTTATGAATGATATTGATACAAAGGGCTAGAGGTCAGCACCTCTAGGGCCTTAATACTCGTATTATACGACGGAAAGGAAGGAACAATTTCATTGTTTGTTTGCATTGAATAGGCTCCGATATAAAGCTACTTTATCAACGAGAAAAAAATATACCCTATGCCATAGGGTATATTTTTTCAGGCAACATTTTAAAGGGAGAAAAACGCGGGCGAAGCCACCGACGGACAGCAAGTTGTAATCTATTTCATAAGTACAAACAGCTCACTTTGTGATGTAGATGTCAAGCCAACTTGTTCTTTTTTGTATTACGAGTATATTCCGAAGACAAACGGTTTAGTTCGATATTATTTTTCGCCTAAACTATAATGTGTTATTCTGTATATTCAACACAGAAGATGGGGCTATTGCCAGGTGGCAGCTAACCGGCAGGAAATGAAAGGTCATAATACGAAATTGCTTGCGAAGCTCGATTTAGGGAATGAACCAAACTGAATAGACAGGTTGTTTAACAAGACACCTGCCTTCTTCTGGCAAACTTGTTATTAACTAGAAGCCAAAAGCCTCTTACGTAACATAAAAAGGCAGTTTGGTATTTCATTATAATAATATAGAATTTTTTTATCGCAAGTGCAATTTAGGACACCGATTACCGAGACCAAATCCAGATTGCAGATGGCATTTTTATTGGCTTCGTCATCGTTGAGAGTTTTCATATGTATACTATCTACTTGTATTTATTGCTTCGAGATCGACTAGCCGTGACCCCACCCGACCACAACCCAGCCAGTCAGTCTAGATATACGAGTAACATGCAGAAAGGAAGCCACATTTCTTAGGATATAACAATACTTACGATAAACGTTTATTAATGAATATATTAATCAGTTAAAATATGAATAAACCAAAGATTAAGTCTTGACTGAACTACTACAATGAAATAGACATGACTGACGAAGGCGATCACAAGTTGACTGTCGCCGCCGTTTGCTTAATACAATAATAGGACGGGCTACTGGCTAGAGCTAATTATTGACTCTGCAACAGGTTTTAATATTTTTGTAAATACTGATTCTCGTACAGTAACAAATGATATGAACAAGTCTCAATTGTGTGTAAAAAGTGTGATGAAAAGATGTATTTCAAACATAAAATTTCCTGCAGAAGCGTTTTTTGCTTTAATGCTCTACAATATTGACTTGAGACTTTGGCAAGTGACTGTTGCAGTTAATTTTTTTTTTTTTTAATATCTGGGACAATTCACACCAAGTACATCTGACCCCAAACTAAGCAGAGCTTGTATTATGGGTGTCAGAGACTGATAAACATACTTAAATATTTCTAAATACATACTTAAATAGATAATAACACCCAGACACACAACAAACACGAATGTTCATCACATAAATGTTTGTCATGGGTGGGGATCGAACCCACGACCTCCGGCGTCAAAGGCAGGATCGCTGCCATTGCGCCAACAGGCAGTCATGGTGAAAATAATATTTAGAAACCCACTTTTCACTAAAGGTATCTATAGGTATCCAACGTGGTACGAGTAGGTGGTGAGCCTGCCACCGTTACCCAGGTTGATTTGGTTTTTAATCGATGTTTTCCATCACCGGAGAGTAAGTCGGAAATTTAACAATGAACACAAAAATTGGTTCTGGTTAGATTTGAACCTCGGGACCACACGATACATGATCCGAGTTGCGGCGCTTAGTCTTAGGCCGTTCTCACACAACATAAAAGTATACTAAACAAAACAAAACAGGTACTCTACAGTGGCTATTTCCAAAGTGCACCGCGGACGTGTTATTAACTGTCAATTCGGTTTCGCTACTCTTTCTTAAGGTTTTACAATATAAAGCACTCCGCGTCCGCTGGGTAGGTAATAGCTGCATCTGTAGTTACGGAGGAGTAACAGATTGACGTCTTCATTGCATACTTATTCGCCACAAAAGACGAGCGATAGAAGCACTAGGTAGCACGATCGTGTTAAGTCTACCTAATGCTGATGCAAGAAAATTCTCACTTGAAAAAGTGACCGCCTTCTATAAGTCAGTCTGTTGCCACTCTAAGTTTACATTATCATTCGCGTAAAAAAATGTATAGGGATTTGACATTGTAATATCATGTCATGTGTCATTCCGATACATTTTTTTTACGCGAGCGATAACGTAAATTCAAAGTAGCAACTCATGGTAGACGTACAAAAGTTGTATGATTTTTGGTTGGTGTTGTCTAGACTACACCTACTACAGTTGTGTATGTCGTAGCACTTCGTAGCAGAATTCCAACCGACAATTGCAAATAATCTTTTGTTTAGTGACGATGCTTGTATAGACCGTCCTGCTACAGTTGTTTATCTCGTAGCACGAGTAAAGTAACAAAATGCGTTCTAGCATGCTCGTAGTATGCTACAAGCAATTTAGGGCTACAATTCCGTAGCGGTGATAAAAAATAGAACGTGTCTGTCTAGTCTGGATCCAGTACCTCTGCAGGAAACATTTTCAGCTTCACTAAAGTTTGTGCTGATACTGTTTCTAAAACAAAATCTGTATGTCTACCCTAAGTCAATATCTATATGACAGCCGCTAGCATTCGCGTAAACCACGTCGACGTTTTTGTAAGGAACTTCGGTACAGCGCCCTTAGTGATAAAAAATGGAACTCAATTTTTGTTTAACATATTGACCAACGGGTTGTATATAAAAATAAGTTTTTCAAGATTTTGATAAAAAAAATTAACTTTTTTTAAATTTGAATGTATCGAAATGCGTCCGATCGAAGAAGTAAGTGCAAATTTATTTGTTTCGTATCGCTTTACAAGAGAAGGTGCTTAAGGCAAACATGGGCGTTTCCGTTGAATGAAATGCCTATGCAATACCAAAATCATTACCAAACCCCAATACCAAACTTGACTGATCGTGACCTCTTGCAATTACAGGCTTCCCCCGTCTTATATTTCAAGTACCGGTCACTGCTAACCCGATACTTTGCTTAATGAGAACGGGCGCGGACCCGAAGGTAATGGGAGCCAGGTATAATGTACTGCCGGATTAGATAATACACGAATCGAATTATCCAAATACGTAATGTATGACCAGATTATGTTGTAGCACATTATTTAGGTTGAGTAATTACAGGTTTGTCTAATCCTGAACTACGGCAGCTATTGGTTACCTAGATTTGTACCTACAGCGCCCCTGGTAATTAAAAGTGGAACCAAAAGTGGCATACAGTACGTCTACCAGGAGTTGCCACTTTAAATTTACATTATCGTTCGCGTAAAAAAATATATTGGGATTTCACATTGTGATGTCATGTGTCATCCCAATACATTTTGTTTATGCGAACTATAACGTAAATTGAAAGTGGCAACTCATGGTAGACATACAGGTCCGAAAGTCAACGAGGTTATAAATACTCAAAAATCAACGTTAGTATTTTAATGCTCAAAGATTTACGTTACGCTCTGTGTTGGGACGAACGCGAGTAGGCTCCCTGATCATATTGAGAAACGTTCTAGAACACGGGCACAAGACCACGCCATTCAATAATAATAATAAATAAATAAATAAATATCTGGGACCATTCACACCAAGATCATCTGACCCTAAACTAAGCAGAGCTTGTATTATGGGCGTCACAGACTAATAAACATACTTAAATATTTCTAAATACATACTTAAATAGATAATAATACCCAGACACTCAACGAACACAAATGTTCGCCATATAAATGTTTGTCATGGGTGGGGATCGAACCCACGACCTCCGGCGTCAAAGGCAGGATTGCTGCCATTGCGCCAATAGGCCAGTCAATACAATGTTCAACAATGGCATTAACTACCCTTGATATAATAGAAAACAGACATAAATTTGAAATAAAACCACTTTACGGATTCTACTCGCGGAATATACACGAATCAAAGAGCATATTGATGATGTCAAAAATCGTAGCAGTAATAAGTCAGCAGTTTGGGAGCATGCCCTCGGAAAATATCAGATTTGATAAGCCCCAGGTCCTCGCTAGGGAGAACCGGTTGTTCCTAGGATGCTACGGAAGGCCTTAACACGTTCCATGCGTCATGACCAGTATAAAGCCATCCTTTGACGTTGCTAGCGTGCGGAGCAGAAAACTGTAATTCTTTCCTTAGTGCGGGGGATGATTCCATAGGTTCCTTGAGAAAATTATATTATGATCCAAATACATTTAAAACAATCATGAGAAAATAATGTTCATGTCGCACATAGTTGAAATCGTTTGCGTTGTGCGCGGCATGGGCAATATATGGTCAAGTGCTGTGTGAGAATCATAGAGGTCATGCCGCTCCATTGATAAGTTCTCTATATTGGGTGCCGCCATCAACGTGTTAAAATTAAAAAACATCCAAATTTCTATAGGTAAGATGGTTGGAATCTCACCTGCACCTGCTTGGGATCAGGGCGTAAAACTCATTAAGCCTAGGGGGCAGCACAAAACTGACTGACTTCTGAGACTTCAAGATACGAGTACGGTTAGTTCTTTCTGCGTGGATAGGAACGTTCCCGGGGATGATAGTGAAAATAACGGTAGTTGAGTGACGGTTACTATGTAAATAATTGCTTTCTTAACATATAACATCTGAGTCATCCTGTGATCACGACTGCTGTAAAGGAGTCGAAACGCGGTTTAGAAAATGTAATAGTACATTATGATATAAGTGCGGTAAGTTGAAAATTACAGCCGAGGCGATATTGCTAGCCCGAGCCGTAGGCAAGAGCTACAAGTAAGCAGAGGCTGTCATTATCAAAGCGCACGTATGTCATACGACGTTTCATAACATATTTGCGAGGAAATAAATAAAACTCGGCCTTTCTTAAACAAATAAATCTTTAATCACTTGTTAAAGCAGTTATAAAAAAAAATACTTGTTCACAAATTAGCGATGCCCGCGCATCAGCGCTTTTTTTTAAGGCAAAGGCATAAAAAACAGCCAGTATTACTAATAAAGAAAATTAATATTTTTGTGTTTTTGTTACAGATAAATAGATGTAATTCATTGTCAAAATTAAAGAATTAAATGTTCATTTATTATACTTTATCTTCCAAAGTTAATTTTATTCATAAAATGTTAACCTCTTTTCTGACATAAAAAGTCTTTGCTAAAATTTATAAAAGTACCCTTCGTTTTAGATGGAGCGTCTTGATAAGCCGTGCGTTTTACCTTAATAAAAAAAAACTCGTGCTTTTTACATTACAATAACGCCCAAGTGCGTAATGAGATGCAATACGAAATTTAAAAAGTTGAAATAACAGACGCTTCACGAGCAAATATGTTATAAAAATATAAATTCCGTGAGTAGAATCCGTAAAGTTGTTTCATTTCAATGAGTAGTGATCGCGTAAATATCAGAAAACATTATGTAAACATAAATTTTCCAACCATAAAGTTGAGATTCTGATACCATTGAACAAACTGAAAACAAGTTCGTGAATCAATAAACATACAAGTTGAACTTCAAATTGCATCTTTCCCAAGAAGCCTTAGGTCTTGAATTCCTGATTAAACCAAAGCGAGACGCAAAGTTGTCAGCTATACACTAATTTGGAGCACTTAAATTTCCATGTAGTTTAAGACTTGAGCTTGAGTTCCCAACTCTTAGGATCGGGCTGAATATCGCGATATACATATTTTATTTCACATTTTGCGCCTCGCTCCCATCTCAGCGAAAAGGGGAATTTTCTTCACACGCCCGTCGGGGTTGCCAGCGGTGCGCCAAAAAAATATTTAATTAACACAATGCATCAAAAATAAAGCATGCGGGACAGTTGGATTTTATAAATCGTTAAATCGAACAGTATTTGTTCATGATTTAAACTTCTGGTAGTAGAATTTTAGACTAACCGCCTAGTTTACCCACAAATGTGTAACTAATTTTACCTTTAATTGCATTTTTACTCACACGTGGCTAACATCTCAGGTCAGGTAAGTAAAAAGTGTTTTAGGAACTCGTCTTTTCAAGTTTACGTCTTTTAAGTTTCATAGAACCTTTAAACTCAATTATCTTTATTTAAATAGACTTAATCAGTACTTTTAAATAATCAAGAAGTTTACTAAATAATAGACATAAATACTATAGTAATATATAACCCTTTAATGCGACTCTACCACCGCGTCGGAGTTGATTCTTACTGAGAAGGCCCGCCGAGAAACTCAGTAATTACACTTTTAAACTTGCTGTGGTTTTACAATGCGAGTTGGTAGAGTACATTTGATTGTTGAAAAAAACCTTAAATTCTAACATTACTAAACAGAACAACCTAATAAGTACATCAAAGCTACAGAATATAAAACGATAGGATGTACCAAGTCATTTACAATTCCAAAGATAAAATTGTTAATTTTAGACAAATTAAACAAGTATAAGTGTAACCCACTTATTCGTATCTATAAACTTATAGTTACCATGCTTAAGGACTACTTTTCTACTGTAAAAACAGTGCGATAAGACTATTATTTTTTAAACAAGGGAGCAAAAACGTAACAACTTAGTATATTAAAACTTATTAAAACAGCGTTGTAAGTTGATATATATTCATGTCTAATGCTGTTCAAGATCAGCATCAAAAAGTACTCATTACAATTTAACTAGGAAATTTTATTTGCTAAAGCATAGGGTATTTTACTACATTATCGGATACTAAAAATAGTTTAATAAAATCAAAAAATACTTATTAAGGGCCTTAAAAAACCCAACAAAAAACTGTCAAATACCTACTCTATTTTTTTTTGACAGATAAAAATGTGTTTCAAGTTTCAACCCTATGAACTATACCAAGCATCTTAATTAATTATGTAGAGGCAGATGATCGCCGTCGTTTCTTGCTTTATGAGAAGGGGAATGACCTACTTGGCTTTATTTATTAGTGGCCGGAAAATGATGATTACGTTATACATAACAATATGGCCAGTTTCTTGAATCACACATTGAAAGTCTAGAACTAGTTAAAATTTATAAAAGCCCACTATAAAAGTCTAAAAATAAAATAAACAAAGCGTATTCAAATTAATAACTATAATTTAACATACCATCACGACTATATCCCAAACGGGGTTGTCAGAGGCAAGTGACTGTTGCCGTCTTAGTAAACAGAACACTGAGAAGCCCACTTTACACCAATGGTATTAGAACCCAACTTGGCAGGTGGTGAGCCTTCTGCCGCTTTCCGGGTTGATTTGTTTTTTTTTAAATAACTTCCATCAAAAACTTTTTATCAACGATTTTCCGTCACCGGAGAGTTACTCGGAAAGGAGAACGGCGAGCTTGGTAAAGCTCAGGGCATATTATTTGGATGACTAGCTCTTCTATTAATTCTGTACTTATACTGTCTTATCTGTGGTCATCTACTTACTTGTCAATTTAGTGACACGGCACGGACCGCACAGTCCGAATTGCGATTTTATAACTCTAATAACTCATATAAAAAATATTTAAATTATACTATAAGCATACTAAGTTGACACTGATAGCAAACTAGGCCGCTTAACGCTATTTTGAAATCTTTGTGATTGCAAAATGTCGTTGTTAGCATGCCATCTCATTCGTCAAGACGCACTAGTTAGCTTACATTAATTCAAGCTCAAATCACATTGGCTCAATCCGGACTGCAGCTGCGTCAGCTGTGACAGTTGTCCAGACAACAATTTGTTTTTTTTGTTTGCTGCCAGCAGCAAAATCTTCGTGTTCAGTGATTATTATTATTCTTTTCGTTTATTTATTAAATAAAAGTAGTTTCATACATTGGCATGGTGATAGTTTCTATAAAAACCGCTAAGGTTTACACGTGAGAAACATCGTGGGTTTACCATTTAATAAAACTAGGTACTTACATAGGTATTCTGTTATAGGCAATACAAATAGGTAGGTATACCTTTTGCTTTAGGCAAAAGGCAATACAAAAACTACATCATATGAACAATTATACCGAATCGCGAGTCACCAAACTCAACAATTTAAATTAAAGTAATAACATTTCATTTTACACTTAATTTTTATCTCCGTTATACCGCGCACTTATTCAGACGGCAAGTTATTGATAAGGCGAGGCACAAGGTAGCTAGTTGTCCGCTCGCCATAGGCATTGTTAGCGCGCGGTTGAAAAAGCCGGTTCCTAGTACAGGTATATGTGTGATATACGTTTTTAGGGATTCGTTGAAGAATTGCTCCTTCAGTTTCGAATACTGAACTTGCATGTGTAACGGTAAGGTTTTACAGTGCTTAAACAGACTACCTACAGGTATCATCATGAAATTGGTTTTGAATATTATTTAAAACAATAGTTTTGAGTATTCTTAACTGTAAATTATTAATCTGGTCAAGATATGTTTTATAGGTTCGTCCATAGCTACTGAGCCCGTACCTATTTAACATTTAAGTCAGCTAGTGCATAATATAATATCAATTTAACCTTGAAAGGTATAAGACTGTTAAGAAGATTTAATTACATGGACGTTTCCATCAGGTGGAGCGAGGTCATCTTGACGGGCAATATAAAAAAAAAACAAAAAAAAAGGTATAATTCTAATTATTTAAAATTTCATTTTTAACTGATATAATATGTTATATATTTATAGGTATATATATACATATAAATATATTTGGTGGAAATCTACATAACGTATTTTAAAAAGTTATCATGTATTTCAAGCTGTACCTATGTTCTTGAAAAAACATAAGGCCCACTCTCGTTGTCCTTCTTTAACAATGAACACAAATACTATGTTTCTGGCCAGATTTGAACTCAGGACCACACGATCCACGACCCAAGCTCTACTAACTAGAATGCGTTTAAGTGAAATACAACCTTAAACTACATTCGAAAGTCTAAAATGGAAGCATATGGCATACGGGGCACTGTTTTAAAATTAATCGAGTCTTATCTTACCGATAGAAAACAACTAACCGAAGTAGCTAGAATTAACCCCATCACTAAGAATGAAGAGGTCTATCGATCGAATGTCCGAACTGTCAAATACGTTGTGTCGCAGGAAGGCGTACTGGGACCCTTGCTTTTCATTATTGACATTAATGATTTACCTAAAGCCACTTCACAACATATATATTTGTTTGCGGATGACAGCACTATAACCATCGGGTGTAAAAATATTGACCTATATGAAAGTGATATTAATGCAGCTCTTACTTCAATTATTAATTGGCTACTGGATAATAATCTACAAATAAATTTAAATAAAACTAATATTATGCACTTCAGTCAGCGACCCAAGAATACAAATATGCAAGTTGGGTACAACAACCAAGTCATAACAGAAGCGAATCAGGCCAAGTTCTTAGGCTTGATTGTCGATAGCAAACTAGACTGGAAGGCCCATACCTATGAACTATGTAAGAAATTAAGCTCTTCTGCCTACGCTTTATATAAGCTGGCCCCGTTGCTAAACGTAGACTCCTTACTTACTGCGTACCACGGCATAGTCGCATCGTATTTAAGGTACTGTATCATATTTTGGGGAAATTACACAAATAAAGAGCTAGTGTTCAAGTCACAAAAAAGGTGTATTATATCAATGTTTGGTTTGCAGGGGACATACAGCTGCAAGCCATATTTCGAAAAATATGAACTAATGACATGTCCATGTTTGTATATTATATGTATATTCGAATGTGCTCTATTCTTGAAATCCAATCCTAGACTTTTTAAGCGTACGTCAGAGGTTCTGAATCGTAACAGACGCGACAAAGATACTGTTTTTATTCCAAAGGCAAATACTGCTCTTTTGTACAAGAGTGTGTTGTGTGCGGCTCCGAAAATATATAATAAAGTGCCCAGATATATAAGAGAACTTAACTTTGCCATGTTCAAAAAGGAGCTTAAGAAATTCTTATTGAATAAATGTTATTATAGTTTAAATGATTTTGTTAATTAGTTGACATAAGTAATAATATTTGATGCAGGTTAATGACTAATTTATTGTTGTGATTGAATTTATTGTTTATTTTATGAGACTGACATGTTAATGTACTACGATAATTCCGTTTCAAATGTACTACTAGATAGATTTGTGTAAACCACAACACATATTATAATTGCATGATTTGAATAATTAAAAATGTATCTGATTATTTGTATACCCTGTGACAGTTGTTTATGGCGGATATTATTGTAATTAACATCTATTCTATTTACCTATAATCACAAATAAAGAAATTTTGAATTTTGAATTTTTAAAAAGCACCCACAGGATCATTGTATTTCGGTCTGTTCACAAAGCCTCGCGAATAGGCCTACCACTTAGGTAAGTGGTAGGCCTATTCGCGAAACAAAATGTCCGCAGTTTCGGTCAAACTTATGTGCCAAAAAAACCTACAGCAAACTGATTTTCCTGAACTTAAACTATGTTGCCCGAAACTACGGATATTGTGTTAGTGAGGACCCTGGAGCTCGGCCCGAAATCGGGAGGTATGTATTTGGAAGTATGTCTCTGGTTTTTCTGTAACACACTGCGGGATCACAAACCAAGCCGGTTTATATACCGTTTTTATTTATATTTACCCGCATATAGCAATCGTGGTGATTTGACCAATACCCAGCAATGGTAGCGATGACTTGATTTCGATGATGTAGTGTTCAGCCCAGTAGTGGGACAAAGAGGCTAATTACTTCACAAATACACCTAAAAGTTTAAATCTAAAATGTGAAAATATGAATATTTGGTTACGAAAAAAATTAGTTCTCCAAACTGCCGAAAGGAGAAATCGTGCTGATACGAAAAGAATATGACTGCCTAAAACTTGTAAGTAATATTGCAGGTAAAAAAGATTTGTCGCACCTGCGTCTAGTCTTGACACAGAACACCGAACACGCTGAGCGAAATTCAACTTTGTACAAGAATTATTGAAACAAATGTTACTGAATTACACTAGGTCATAGGAGGTCCCTCACAACTTAAAACATATTGAGACCAACTCAATTACCAACTTAATGACCTTTTTATTAAAAAAAAATTAACAGTATTTAAAGGCTGCAATAATAATAATTACCTGAGAGCATATCAAATCTGCTCCAAAAGGCATAACTGCCTTTCTTAACAGAAATTTTCTGGTAATTTTGCACGTATTCAGAATAACTTCTGAATACGTGCAAAATTACCAGAAAATTTCTGTCATCTGACACATCCTCTTAAGGGACTGTTAGGCTTGGCTAAGGCCCGCATAACATTTTTCCCACCCACTTCCTCAAGTGGAGATGTATAAATTTCAATATAATAAATTTGTTTTGTAATTTTTCCAATTAAAATGGTTTACATAGAAATCTTTAAAAAAAAATACAATACGAAAAGT
This sequence comes from Udea olivalis, assembly GCA_947369235.1. Classification (NCBI taxonomy): domain Eukaryota; kingdom Metazoa; phylum Arthropoda; class Insecta; order Lepidoptera; family Crambidae; genus Udea; species Udea olivalis. Next base: position 10,570,164 of record OX376360.1, read on the forward strand.
TTATTTCATGTTGTAGAATGTAACTAACGTGAGAGAACGAAACCTGTACTAGGAAATCCTGTGGTACAGAATTCCGTCACAATACAATAGTAATTGCAACATTTTATGAATAAAATATTATTCTGTTTGAAGAAATTAGAATTGAATTGACATAAACCGCGAGCTAATCGGGCGCAAGAATAAGATGATCGAAAGCTGGACATGAAGAAAGATGCTTTTTGGTAGTCCAACTATGCTTTTTCGAATGTGTCATGCCTGTGCCATGTCATGTGTCTTTCGTTCGCAGATGTTATAAACACCAAAGATACAAAGAAAGCTTTTGATATTTTTTATGATACGATTCGCTTATTCTACAATTTGTGCTTTCCATGTATAAAAGTAAAAATAAATAGCAGGGTCACAAAGCTTAAATGGTTAAGTAAAGGATTAAAAAAATCATGTATTAATAAACGACAGCTCTATCTTAAATACTGCAACAGTTCACGCCAAAATAAACTTGACAAAAATCAAATAAAATTCAAATACAAAAAGTATAATACTATCTTAAAAAATGTATCTTTACCTCTCAAAAAATTCTTAATAAGAAATATTTTCAAAAAAATGGTAAAAGCTCAAAAACGATATGGAATACAATTTCATCTACAATATCTAATAATCATCATAACAATGACATTAACTGTATAAATTTTAAAAACGAGACTCTTTCTGATCCTCAGGAAATCTGTGAACTATTTAATGATTATTTTATAAATGTTACGACCAATAACTCTTCTAATGCTATTGTTTCACAAATTTCCATTCCCGAAAATATAAGCACAATGTACCTAACTCCAATATCTAACAGTGAAACATATAACATCATGATGGCCTTAAATAACAGTAAATCCAGCGGTCATGACGACATAACTACTAGAATTTTAAAGCTAAGTGCTTATAACCTTTGTCATCCACTCAGCCATATTATTAACCTATCTTTCGAACAAGGGCACTTTCCAGAGCAATTAAAAATGTCTATTGTCAAACCGCTGTTTAAAAAGAAGGGTGATAAGTTAGATATGAATAATTATAGACCTATAACTATAATACCGGTAATGTCTAAAATACTAGAAAAAGCCATGCACAAAAGATTGAACGATTTTTTTATCAAATTCAAGGTTCTACATGCACAGCAATTTGGATTTCGTAAGGGTAGTTCTACCTCTCTTGCATGCTTCGACCTAATTAAGTACGTAACGGAAACTATAAATAGTAAAACACCAATTTCAGCCATTTTCCTCGATATGTCGAAAGCATTCGATTTTGTTAATCATAACATTTTGCTTCACAAGCTTGAAAAATATGGTGTAAGAGGTAAACCATACCAATGGCTACAGTGTTATTTAACAAACCGATTGCAATGCACCCAAATCATACAAACTAATCCTCATGAAAACATTATTATAAAAAAAAACTACTCATCAACTTATTTACTCAACAACACAGGCGTCCCACAAGGCAGTATTCTCGCTCCCTTATTATTTTTAATTTATATTAATGACATACCTCATGCAACTCAACATAAATCCATACTCTTCGCAGACGACACAACTTTACTTATAAAAAGCAATGATAAGAAATCTATGGAACAAATCACAAATAAAGCTCTTTCCGACATCATACAGTGGCTGGATTTAAATAAGTTTAATATTAATCTTTCAAAGACCAAAGTAATGGAATTCCGCTCATATAACACTACGGAGACAGAATTTCAGATAAAATATAATAACACAGAAATAGAAAAAGTAAACACCATAAATTTTTTGGGCTTAATAATTGACCAGCACTTAAATTGGAAAGGACATATCGACTTCATTTGTCACAAACTAGAGCGATACGTGTATGCACTGAAACGTCTGAGGCAAACCGTTTCAACCGAGGCTGCTTTAACAACCTATCACGGGTACGTGTCCTCCGTTCTAAGTTACGGTATTATTATGTGGGGAAATTCAGTAGAATTTGAAAGAGCGTTTAGGCTTCAGAAAAAATGTTTAAGGGCCATTTGCGACATGGGATTCTTAGACAGTTGTAAGCCGTTATTTACAAAACTAAACATTTTAACACTACCCGGTCTATACATAAAAAACATTTGCTGCCTTGTCAAATCACACCCGCACTACTTTCAAAACCATACTGAAGTATCTCGCAGACGACCTAGGAAACAATATTTACATTTATTACACAAACCTCCTAGTCAATGCTACATATATAAACAAAATGCATATAATATGTGTCTTCTCCTATTTAATAAATAAATAAATAAATAATAAATGGCTGCTTGATAAATGTTTTTATAATTTGAAAGAATACCTGTATCATGATCTAGATTTTGTAGTATAATTTGCTGTCTTTGTAGTTTTAACTTATTTTTATTTTGTACTTAACTAAGTTAGTTTAGTATAGGAATATACAGCTAGCGTTTTAATTTTACAAGACTGGGTTGAATACTCAAGTTAATTAGTGTATATTTCAAATTTTATTTTACTTATTTACTATGTGTAAGTACATTCAAATGTAGATAAGTTAAAGTTTTTATTGTAAAATAGTTTTGAATATGGTACCTACCTAACGCTTTGCTACTGTTTGTTTGATTAAGCAAAAAAAAATTATTTGATTTTTTATGGTACTTGCATAATTAAGTAATACTAGCACGAATAAAAAATGTTTTACTCGTATGTACTCGTAGTACGAATAATTTGCACGCCTGTCTGCAGGCCGAATACACCGTCCAGACATTGTTTTACCATCGTTTTTTCTCAATGTATTCTTAGCAAATAAATGATTTACTTACTTACTTACTTACTTACTTACTCAATCTCATTATTTTGGTGCCATAATGCAAGAGTAATATGTCAAATTTTGGATCTGTTTACTGTTTAACCAGCAATATAAGGTGTGTAAAAAATAGTCGCAAGTCGCATGCGTAATGTGGGCCGTGGTGACCTGACTGCTATCGCAGGTCAGATCGCGCCCCGGGGTGCTCTACTGGAGGCCTTATTGCACTGAAACGCCATGGTGACCTAAGGAGATTGTCATCTTTATCATTCGCAGCCATAAGACTACTATATAGATTTTATTTCCACATGTCAAAAACTTCAAATGCAAATTTGAGTCAAAGACTGCATCGCGCAACTAGCAGTCAAATCGCATTACTGCTCTATTGGCCAACAAATGAATTGAATGAAATACACACAACCAACACATTTATATTATGTAAGGTCGAAACTGAATTGTGTAATGTTTAACTTAGATTTTGCATGGACTGGAAACGTCCTCACACCTTGTGGCTACAGAAAACCAGCGTCATGGCTCTGGTATTCATTTTGGTAACATTGTCACACATGTATAAACTGTAGTAAGATTTTTTTTTGATTTCGTTTATTGTTATTTTGTTTATTTTTACTAATGTGTGATGATATTGTATTTTATTCTAAATGTGTGTTAGGTATCAAAGGAAGGTGCTTACATCTTTAAGTTGCGAACAGTTTTGACGTAGAATATTATACATAGATTTCGCAATATCGAGTACAAATTTCTGAAAGCCTATACATTATATCTGTACTTGAAATAATCAGACTGTAATCCCCAAAAGCTATTACTCATTACGTATGCTTCATTGAACCACGTTTGTTTACGTTTCATTTGTACCTACCTCGCCAAAATTCGTCAAATTAATTAGTAATTGTGATTTTATCGTAAGCGTGCGAGGTGTAACGTGTTCGCTTCATTCATAGGTTAAATGAGTTTCGTTTGCCGGGCGATTTTGGTCTTTGGGCTTTGGGTGTAGGGGTTATCTTGGGTGGGGTTAGTGTGGTGTTCGGGCAGGAAGGTAGTAAATCAGTAGCAGGGCGTCCCACAAGCGTGACGTATCAGCGTGACATCGCACGCTGTCACCTGCTCGCCGCGCCTCATTTGCGTCTGGAACAGGGATTGTGGAGTTGCTGGCTCGTATGTTGTTAAAACTTTTTTTAATAAGTAGGTTGTATTTTTAAGCTCTTACATTTTAGTGGTCTCAAATGGTTTTCAAACAGAATTTAAACACTTTTTAAGATAACAAAGTGCTGGCATTGGAAATGGTACTTTTGTAACCCAACCTTACACTTACCTTATTATGATACTCGTATATATTAGATACGGTACGAGAACGGAGTGATTTAGACAAGAAGTAAGCCCTTTAACTTTTAGAAAAGACACCACAGTTTGAGATTATTATTGAAATCTGCTTTTGCACTTACCTAAAGGCACATCAAAGGGAATCTCGTGCAAGTCCTCATTAGTTAGTCAAGCAGCTGCCTTAGTCGAATCGTTTGGGCTGACTGATATTGTTAACTAGGTATTGAACATTGTTTTAAATATTTAAGTAAAGATTAGTTCAAATGTAGGTATTTATATGTATATTATAGTATACAAAATGGACACATTTACGAATGAGCGTACATGGTATGTTGCAAAAACTGTATACGTACTGCTTTTGTATGAAACTTCACTATATATTTCAATCTGTCAGAATTTCACAAATCGACACCAAAAATTATAGTACTGAAGATTCAGTCTAGATCTAAGTGAGACAGGTGTCTCCCTTAGATCCATAGAAACGAATCTGTCTCACAAAGAGAGAAGAGAAGAGAAAGAGTTTGAACTAAAGTTCGATTTGTTTTTATTCATTACTAGCTGCGTCGACAGACTTCGTTCTGTCAAAAGTAATTGCACGTCGCGGTAAAGCAACACATCTCGCCCGCGTTTCTCCGACTTGATTTACATAAACTATTATTTTTCACTTAATGTTTTATTAAATCATAATAAAATATAGCCCATGTCACTCCCTGATAATGTAAGCCACATAGTAATATTGATGAAAGAATTTTTAAAATTGGTTTAGAATTTTCAGAGCCAATTCAATACAAACAAACAAACAAACAAACAATCAAATCTTTCCTCTTTATAATATTAGTTAGACAACACACACAGACATACAAAATGGTATGGTCAACAACAGAAGTATCTTAACAATTTAGCTGCATGTCACATTAACTTTTTCCAAATTACCATTTCATAAATAACTGACAGATGTTAGGTACAATGGGAATAACTAAGGCAAAGTACTAAACTACTCACCTACTTCTAAAGCTGACTGTACCTCAAAAACGAAATTGTACATTAGCATCACACCTACTCATTAAGGTAAGTAACAAGATAGAAATAACTGTTGTTTGTAACTTTAGTGACTTGACGATAAACTAAATCATAAGCGTAGCTCTGAGCTCGAGTTGCTCGGTGATGTTGCGGACTTCACTTTACTTCACAAGTTCTAACGGCGAAACTTAATCCTATGTAAATCCTTCTAAGAGTTTTGTTTGTGATATTTGATAGTAAGTAATTGAAACTGTTTAGAGATTAGGGACGTTAAATTTAGACTAAAATTATTTTGTATTTTCTACAAGATGATTAAAATTACTGTTAACGTTGGGATGGAAATGTTAAAGAATACCTAAACTATGTTTCTTTTGCGATTTTTTGGTAGTTCTTTTTTTTAAATTATCTTTTTTAATTCATCACTTCCATCATTTGATACAATAGATGTTGGAATTTCCAGGTCATCTCAGAAAACGTGTGACTTACATCAGGTCACTTGTCTATTTTGTTAAAGTTGCACGCCGCCATTAGTACGAGTATTACGACAATACTAATGACAATGCCATGAAAAAAATACAGTTGCGGGACTCTTTTTGGATCTAAGTTCGGCGTTCGACACAGTAGATCATGATTTATTGATCATGAAACGAAATCATTATGGGGTAAGAAGAAAAATCTTGGATCTTTTCAAATCTTATTTTGCGAATAGGAATATGTTTGTAGAAATTTAAAACACAGATGACGCTGGGTTTGAACAAGCATACAGATCAAAAATGATTTCTTTAAAAACGGGGGTACCCCAAGGATCCATACTGGGTGCTATTTTCTTTATCATTTTTATTAATGATCTTATAGATTATGGGTATAACACAGTAACTTTCACGCGGCTGGTAGTGTTTGTTGATGATACAAACTCAATTTTGTCTGCAGACGATATCAATGAACTAGAATTATTGGCCAATAAAGTTTTAGAAGCATTTCACACGTGGTTCACAAAATCATCTTAAAATTTATTCCGGCAAAACGGATTATATATTATTTAAAACATGGACTAGTACTATACCTCAGTTCAGCGGTATTCTAAATAATGAGGAGGTAAAAGCTACAGAAGTTACAACATTTTTGGGTGTTCATCTTGATGATAAGTCAAAATGGAAACCAGAACTGGTCGGCATAGAAAAGACTGCTCAAAAACCTTCGCGAGGAAGTCGATATGGAAGTCCTAAAAATGGCTTAATATGCATTAGTGGAATCTAGGCTTCGATATAGCATATTGTTTTGGGGAGGTGGTTATAAGTATAACATCCAGCGAGCTTTTGTGTTGCAAAAGATAGCTGTGAGAACAATGGTCAGAATTCGACCGCAGGAGTCATTTAGAGAACACTTTGGGAACCTCAGCATCTTAACGATTAGATGCTTGTACATCTTTATCTTATTGTGTAACTTTGCAAAGCATATACGTACATATGAGTCTCGCGGAGAAAGAAAAATTAGAAAGTAAACTAGGCGTAAGGAGTTCTCATACAAAGGGATACCCAGAATTAATGTCGTTGAGCATAGTGCTCATTGCCAGTCGATCAGATTGTTCAATAAATTACCCATTGAGTTAAAGAGTGCTACCTATAAGAGTGGATTTAAGAATACCCATAAGAATTTTCTTCTGAAATAAAATTTCTATGACTTAAATGAATTTCGTCAAGGAGGTTAGACATACGTGTATTCTTTATTGTTGAAAATTGGATTATTGTTATTATTTTTTGTGTCTGACATTGATGTTTAATAATTCTGTATTGCAATTAATTTTAATTATGTATCTAAATTTGTATGTTTATGAATTTCAGACACAATTTGTAATTGTTTATGAATAAATGACTATGACTATGACAATCTCTAAAAAAATAAAAAAAATAGTACCTACTTACATCAAGTTCTAAGTGAACGTTTAACCCTAAATCACTTATGCGTCTCCAACGTTCGTGCGTCGCAGAATGCCCGGCATCCAGCGCGCTGATTAATGCGAGGGTTAACAGGCGCTTCTAATGTGCAATGTTGCATCCGATACTGGCCTCTTCAAATACTTAGGAACGCTAGCGAAGCCGAAGGTCGTGGGAGATAGTGCACATTCGCTGTTTTTTGAGTAGGTTTTAAGTTTAACAGTTCTAAAATTAAAACAAGATTTCAATTGTAGCCAATACCCATCCATTGTGGCGATGTTTTTATTTCAATGATGGAGGCCCTTGTCTAGCAGTGGTACAGTATCTAATTACTACTACTACTAAGTACCATGTAATACATGTTTTTTTAAACAATTTTAGAATCACACAAAGTCAGAAACTAGAAAAATTCGACCTGATCCTAGGGACTCAAGCGGAATACGAACCCGCGACCTTTCACAATCCGGGTGACTGCTCTTACAGCTGAGCTACCGAGGCCGTTAACAGACCCGGCAAATTTATCTAGTGTATTTTACGTTGTAAGCCAACGTTGCTTCATCAATGTTATAGGCACATACGCCTATAACACCCGAAATAAATGTTTTTGCAATTATTTGACTTTCGATCAAGATGAAACTAGCTATAGGATAAGTGAATTTTTGTACCCTAGTATCAGGTCGAATTTTTCTAGTTTTTATCTTTGTGTAGAAAATAGTGCATTGTTAAATGCCAAAAACGAAAAAAAACAATTTCACTTAATTTTAGAATCAGTTTTTTGGTCGACTTGTATTACATTGGATAACGTATTGCCAGGTTTCACACAATATTATTAATAAATGTTGCCAGCACCCTGAAGCATGTATATTTGTAACAAATAAATAAACTTACTAAAAACTGTACCGATTTTAAAAAATAACTAATTTGAAACTTCATTAACATCAAGTGGCATAGGCTATGTTTTGATTTTTAGATTTTAGATAACGAAAGCAATAGTCCGCGAAGGCAAAGCCACTATCGAAAAGCTAATCTATACTAGTTAATATTATAAAGAGGAAAGATTTGTTTGTTTGTATTGAAAAGGCTCCGAAACAACTGGACCGATTTTAAAATTTCTTTCACCAATATTAAGCTACATTATTCGAGATTGACGTAGATTAATATATTTTTCTTAAACATGCTCGGAAATATTGTCATAACTTTTGAATAAAGAACACGCGAAGTATCATATTTACGTAGACTGAAAACCCAAAATCACTTCCCGGCGCGTACTTTGAATTTCGAACGAAGAGCGCGCCGGCAATGTTGTATCCTTTCGGCACAAATTGTAAAATAAAAAAAAACAAATTGGCGGTAAAGCGGAGTTGTTATTTTGTTAATAATATTAATTAAATTTATTATGTAAAAGGCCCTTTTTATTTCCTTGCATTTTTTTAAGAAAAGCACTATATATGCCTCGGCCGAAATGGCAATTGCCTGTCTCGTATCATTGAAGTCGACCTCAATTGCCTATTTCGCTGCCTTTGCAATAATGTACTATTAATTCAATTCAGGCTATATATTGACGGGAAAGACAGTCTACGCGGGCGAAGCCGCTGACGAATAGCTAGTGTTTAATATAATAACAAATGTTTACTCACTGTAGCGCAACCAACAAAAAGAGCCAAAATCGCATCAATCAGCCACTTGACGTGCACAAAATTGAAAGAATATGAATCGACGCTGAATAGATAAATAAATGTTGTTTCTCTAACGTAAATGAACGCATCGCCATACACAAACCATGGTATAACAAATACGTGATCGTAAAAAGACTGTTATAGAGATTGAAAATCTGTTGTTTATCTCATGCTAGAGGAGAATACAAATTCTCTTCGTTTATTAAAAATAGTTCTGCGCAGAATATAAGAGAAAGCACACTCAGTGGAAATGCTCTGTAATTTGAAGAAAATCTAGTTTACTTGATGAGCTAAAATAGCAATGACCGGGCACTTAATTGCAAACTTTAAAAATATACCCTGAAATTCCTAACTTAAGCTTGCAGAAATTAGATACCTATGTTATTCGTGTTGGTTGCGTGATCGAACACGGAGTGCTTTCTAAATAAAATGATTTGCTGTCAAAACAGCTAACGATTGAAAATATTTTGTCATAATACTTTGAAAGCGCTTGTTGCAAGCTTTGCTTATGAAACTCGTAAAAACATTGACCGAGTCAGTAATCCTTCGGTTAAAAATGTCAAACCGAACGTTTGCCTGCTCCGAAATAATCCGGGATTAAACCGTCCATTGTACTGTTACCAACAAAGTTTCCTCTCTCACAATTATTATTTATACGTTAGGAGCAGTTAGAGAAGGAGCCTGTGCCAACTTCCACGTGAACAGTTGAGAATTACGCACGAGACCTAAGATAACAACAATAATGTGCCGAGCTGACCGAATTTGAGCTTTAGGGTCGGGTAACAAGGGTTAAGGCAATTCGGGGTAATACAATGCCGGTTAGATTGCGAATGACATGTCTTATAGCCCGAGAGGCAGAGTGTCCATTTTCAATCTTAATTACTTGCTGTGGCCCATCACTGCAGTTAGAAAATTATTAAAAACGTTGTTTAACACTTTTAGAAAACATTTTATACCGAAAATCACAAAAATCATCTTTCATCAATCTCGCTTTTTGGGGGTGTTTCCAAACCATGACAATCCGGGTCTCATCATCATTAATTCTTCAATAGGACGTACTATAGGAAGCCCAGTTCCATCATTTGGCGACACGATTGGCGTAGTGCGCTGTAACACGGTTTCTCGCCTCGATTTGCGTAGTGCCACGGGTACGATTCCCTGTCGGGTTAATTCAGAAAACGATCTTTTCAGAATTGACTCGGGTCTAGATGTGCTGGGAGACGCCCCTGGCTTATTGCCTTGTGTAATACCTCGTAACACAGGGATAATATTAATGCCTACTTCGAGACCGTTGCAGTTGTCTGGCGCATTTTTATTCATTAATTTGTTTTTCATAGATCACGTTGTCACTTTCCACGAGGTTCGACTGTTACCTGACTAGACAAGTACCTATCTTTACAACGTTTTATAACATAACAGTGGTGTTGACACTGATGTTCACAGGAAGGTGAATATTTCAACAGCTTTTGTGAGGAGACTAATATTTTTGAAAAATTCAACTCCTGATGTGGTGACGAAAGGAGGAATTGAAAGTGGTCCGTGGTTTGTTTGCATAGAAGTCCAGTACTGTGGACACATTGCGCGACGCGAACCAGATAACCCAAAGAAGTTGCTCGTAGTTGACAATCTAGAGGGTAAAAGACCGCGAGGACAAAGCCCGAAAAGACCAAAGTCGCCAACATAATGGAGGTCCCCATAAGCGCAGCGCTCCATCGGGCAGAAGACCGAAGCTATTGGAGAGCACAAATCCTTCGCGAGAGTCACGATCCTTTTTAGTCCAAAGCCGATTGAAGTCAAAAACAGTATATATAGCATTAGCATATTTCATTATATTAAAAATCAAAATAAAACATGTCCCTGCACGCCGATGAAGTTGCGGAAAAATGTTTTCTTTCAACTCGATGTCTTCTATCTCACTATTCAAACTTATTCGTGAAACCCAATAATTCAGATCGCAGTAAATGAACGAAATCACAGGAAACAGTTGAGTAATTTCTAGAAAAACCGTATTTATAATGTTTATTGTAATCCTGCTTCTGCATTTGCGCCAGCTCCCGGTCTATAAGGGTGCTATTATTGTGTAGATTTCCAGTGAGTAAGCATTTTAGTATCTAGTTTTGAATAGGGTTTGAGATGATATTATGTTAGATCTGAATTTGGGGCTTACTGAATAATAATTAACATCGACATAAGGATGTGTTTATTTACTCTAGCAGAAAAAGTAACTCCAATTATTGTTTTCGTAATTTAAGAGATGGGGCGAAGGCAGTAACATTCTGTAATGGAATCCATACAAGGTTCAAAAGTCGTAGCAATTTGAAGGATGCTGGAACCGGCTGCTCTTAAATCTATTTAGAATATTTACATACATATGAAATTATGAAATATACCTACTTTAAATATTTATTAGCAGAAAAGCATGTCACCGGTCACTCATCATCATCATCCTTCCGGTCTATCCCGGTTGTGAACCCACACTGGTGTGTGGGGTCCCAGGGTCCGCCTTTTTTATTTTCTTGGCCCACTTCGCGTGGTCTTGTGCAATCTCAATGGTGAGTTTGTCACCGGTCACTGCTTTTTGCAATTCGTATTTGGCAATTAACATACTTTCTTTGGTAGATAAATAAATAAATAAATAATAAATATGCGCCAGACAACACACCTCTTGTAATGGTCTCGAAGTAGGGATTAATATCCCTGTGTTACGAGGTACCACACAAGGAAATAAGCCATGGGGCGTCTCCCAGCACACCCTGACCCGAGTCAATTCAGAAAAGATCGTTTCCTGAATTGACCCGACCGGGAATCGAACCCGGGACACTAAGGAAATCGATAATATGTGTGATTGATAGTTGCATTTTGATTCTAAACTTTCCCAATTGGCGCTCGTGTCCAATGTCCAAATTGTTTGAAGGCTTTACATTTCAACATACAAAAACATAAATTGTGCCTGAAAATAATATCCTTTCGGCTTGTCTGTGGTCGGATAAATAAAAGCCATTGCGTAATAAAATATCAGCGAAAAGTAATTAACGAACGAGTTCCCTGCAGTTCATTCAGAATTCCAACATTCAACGCGCATCGGAATGTAAGTATGTCACCGGGCGAGGAAAAAAAATCCAGTCAAAAATATTAATGTTATTTAAAGGCCAAGTTCCCCAATGGATATTCCTACTTTTCAATTAAAAAAATGAAAAGTGTTCTTGTGTAGTTTATCTTAGCGTATTTTTTACAGTGCTATGCTGAATTGCTGACATAACACACGGCTGCAGGTGGTAACTAACGGAACCGACTCACATTCTTCACAATTCAAACAGCAAAGCACAGCATTTGTGTGTACTTTTACACAGGGGCACCTTAAGCTGCTGACATAAGACCCATATTGCAATGGTTTATTTATTTATTTATTATTTATTGCACATAGTCTATGTTACAAAGGTTGATATAAAAGCGTCTTACTTACAAGCATAAATTAAAATATGCCCATGCTTTGACTCCTTCACAAGTTCGTGGAACCTTAGTTTAAACACTGCACCTCGTAGACTATAGACACGTAAATGCACTGATCATAAAACATTGAGGAAAGTTACACAGTAAAGAGAAATTTTATTGATTGTAAAGTTTGTTATTCGGTTATGTCGAGCCACTCTACCCTTCACTATCTGTAGCGATTCACTTATTTATCAATGCTACAAACTGTTCCGAGTAGTGCTTGGCACATGCCATTCCGTGCTCCTCGATTCAGCTTCAACCCGCCGGCGGCAGCGGGATGTTTCACACCAAAATGAAATATTTTATTACGCGCAACAAAGGCGCCGCGACATTCCAATGGGGACCTTACACAACAATGTACTCAGATTTTTAGTAATTCGCAAGTGTGTACGAGCTTTTTTATGTGTTTTTGTATCTGCGAACGCGCCAACTTCGTGACGTCACAACGTTAATATTGTGACATTGTGTTTATTTATTCAACCTACGGCTCGCTGTTTGGTTTTCTGATGTGTACTCGGCGGAACAAGCGCTGTTTTCATTCCATTGGATACGTTTTTCGACGGCAAAAAGCAGAGTTTGTTAAGAAAACACTGATTCGCATCGGCTATCTTTAAATGATATTGTGGTTGATGAAAAGTATATATTTTGATATTTTTATGAGGCATTTTCATCTTAAGACATGCTCATCTGACCCTAATTAGATAAAACAGAGGTTACTTTTACTATAACTGTTGAAGACTGATACCCTTGACTGATTTTCGTTTATTGTTTTATGCAAACTTAACTAGATGGGTAATTCCAGAATATTTTTCGTTTCAACTGATATGATACCGTCATCTCTTGTAATTTTATGGAGATATTTCGATTGGCCATCTCACTATTTAACTAAATAACACTGGACAAATATAAATATCCAACACAATATGAATGTTTGTTCTAGGTAGTGAATAAACTCGCAGCCTCCGCGCAGTAGGCAAGATTCCTACCTATTGCGGTAACGGTGAAGTAAACATTCTTAAAGGGTCGATTAAATGTGACTGATACCTCAGGCACAGAAGTAAGGCTTCGAATTACTTCCACATCGCCCTTATTCACCAGTGATTACTGGCTCTTTGCAGACTTGAAAAAAATGCTTCGAGGTCAGAAATTTGACACAAATGGTGAAGTAATCGCAGCAACGGAGGCTTATTTTACAGCCAAAGAAAAATCGTTCTACACTCATGGGATAGAAAAGTTAGAGAACCGTTGGAGGGAATGTATCGCAGCTGAAGGAGACTACGTTGATGAATAAAAAATATTTTTATCAAAAAAACGTTTTTTTAGTATTTAGTCCCGAGACTTATTGAACCAATAAAGAGAACATTTTATGGTATAAAAGTTCACGCGAAAAAGAACATTGTATGGAGTATAAATTCAGCTTCAATTGCAATTTTATTAATTGATTTAATTTTAACCCAGGCATATCATAAATATGTAGTGTGCCCCCTGTTTGTACCTCCGAGCGGTTCCGGAGGTCCCGGGTTTAAATACCAGGTCGGGCAAAGGGTGTTAATTACTTAAACTTGCCTGACCGCCTAAGCTTACTACCATATTCGCTCTGAATTTTTAAAATGATTTAGTTAGGTTATACCTACTTGACAGAACGCCAAAAAGAAAATTCATCATGTGAAAAATTGCACCAAGTTCGACAAAAACAAAAACCCTCACGATAGTGCGACTCGCCCCGTGACCGATTCTCACCGGTACCACCTGTAAACTCCAGTGTGCTCGTGAGCTCTAGCTTGTTGACCACTAGCCGAGTCGGTATAAACCTATTTCTTTCCGTACGCGAACAGGCCGCCAGCACAAATTCGGCATGCGGCCCAGACAGATTATCCGCTTAGAACAAACCCGCCATTTTGATCAAGCACACAGACACAGTGAGTTTACAGGCGATACCAGTGAGCATCAGTGAGTCGGCCAGTCGTACAGCTGTTGCAAGTGTTTTTGTTTTTGTCGAACTTGGTGCAACTTTTCACGTTTTCAACAGACTCACCACTGACGATGCACAAGACCGCGCAAAGTGGGCCAAGAAAATAAGAAAGGCGGACCCTGGGACCTCACACACCAGTTTGGGTTCACAACCGGAATAGACCGCATGGATGATGATGATGATGATGATGATTGGTGCAACTTTTCCTAGCCGGTTCTGTCAAGTAGGTATAATATTACTACTTAATTTTAAAATTTCAGAGCGAATAGTAGTAACACCAGTAACCCTGGGTGGTCACGCACGTTGATGAAAAAGGCGCGAACGGTCCTTCTGTAAACTCTTTATTTTGTGGCTGAAGAGCTTATATCCCAGCCACGGAATGTTGTTAAATACTCGGTAGCAAGTAGTTACACTTGGTAAAATGTATTAACAAATACGCATGAGTGCTTAACGGTTTAATTCAAGTGTTACAGCACAGTGGAAGCGATCTGCAAATAGGCTGTGGTTGCGGTCGCGGCCGCTCTATGCGAAGTGCGGTGCGGGGGCGTGGAGGGGTGCTAGTTCGCTCGCTAATAATAATTATTGAATTTTGATGAGTCACACATGTGACGGAGAGTAAATATCTCTGTGATTGACTGGCTAGTCTGTCCACCATGAGTTCAGACATTTGTCAGAAATACCACACAAAAACGCAAATGCAGACGTTAACGGCTCATTGGTGTAAACTCATGGTAGACTTACTGTTGGCACAATGGTAGCGATTGTTGTTAAGCGCCAAAATTCGAAGAATCATTCAAATGACAAACATTTAGTTTTGTAGTCTCCCGGGTTCGATTCCCGGTCGGGTCAATTCAGGGAACGATCTTTTCTGAATTGACTCGGGTCTGAGTGTGCTGGGAGACGCCCCTGGCTTAATTCCTTGTCTCGTACCTCCTTATACAGGGATATTTATCCCTACGTTGAGACCATGACAAGAGGTATGTTGTCTGGCGTATATTTATATACTTTCGGTGTCTTGGTGTTATAATCAATTAAAGTATGTATTAGGAATATTCGAGTATGTTGTACAGTCTCCGACACCCAACAACCTCTGCTCGCTTTGGGGTCAGATGCTGGTAAAATCAGGCAAACGACGCTTAACAGATTTTTTAGCTGATCACAGTTCAAAGTTTAAGGGCACAGTCTGTAATTTAAGCATTTCAGTCTGCATGACGCTAGCAGTTGAGACATCACTTAAATTTTGTTAAGTCGGACTTCCTAAAATTGATATTTCACCAGAATAGATAAGAAATATAATAACATTTTGAATGCAAAATCACAAACGTCTTATGATTTATGTTACTTAATAATCTACAAATTCAAAAATGATCATTTAGTCCTTTAGCATTGTAATGATACTCGTATATTCAGCTGCAGATGGTGACAATTCCAAATACATTATTTTTGATCCAGGAATCAGGGTTTTGAAACTAAAATAGGCATGTGAAAACACTGTCACCTTGTATCGAATTTCTGCAAGTCATCCAGCCGCCCAAAGTTCGTTATTCCGGGCCGATTAAGATGCAATCTTAGATCCAGGTGCACGCTGCATCGGGTAAATAGAGTCTTGCAATGAATCACCCTAACTGTTTCCCGATAAGGAGCCGGTCCTTGGCCGGAGGTAGGCGGTAGGGTCACCATTTGTAAGGCTTTCGGTGAGTGACGCCGTTGGTTGCGTTCGCCACGGATGGATACGTCGAGCTGCCACAAGGGATGTTTCTGGGTGTCCACCTAAGTAAACGCACAATTTATGAAATTTTAGAGCGACTTGAGAAGATCGGAAAACATTTTGTTTCTTTCACTAATATAGTTCCCTCTTTCACTTGTTTCTGTTACTAAATAAAAGTCTTTAACTTTCTCCGATATGACCATTTGAACATAAGCCAACACAAAGTCACACCATAAAAACCAAATTGCGCTTCAAATCGCGCACAGTTTAGAATCGTACGTTTCCAAATTTGAGTTTCTCATTAATTAAATTGCAAAAAACAATAAAAGCTTCAACGTTTCCAAAATATATCCAATTAGTAACTCGGAGGCCGCCCCGTTTAAAAATGGTTCGCAAAAATATGAGAGGCTTGATTGACAAGCTGCTATTTTGACGGACGTGAATAAATATTACGAGTTGTAGGAATCTTGTCAGGGGTTTTTGCCTTCGTTAGTATGATTCTGTCCATTTTACACGCATACGTAACAATCTTAATGAATAAAAAAATTAAACTTAAAAGTAGTTTTAGCAGTTTCATCAAACATATTTTTGCTGCGTTCCACCGGCTGTCCTGCTTCAAAGGATTAACCTTGTCTCCTGTTCTTGGCAGCCGTGGTAACCCTAACCAGGGGGCCTGTTTTATTGTGCCACTATTTTCACTCTATCGCTAGCGAACGCAACCCGGGCGGAAACTTAGATAAAGTCGCGACCTCACTGTAATATACAGCCCACTGTGTACTACTGTTCGGTCTACTTCATTCGTATACGCTGTTCGCGAGTGACTACTTGGTTCTGTGTGAGTGAGACAAACCACATACTGTAATTGTGGCTTGTTATTTAACGACGGACAGGTGATATGATGACTGGAAAACCTAAGCGCGGTACCGCTATGCAGAATAATTTTCCAATCAATATTTTGCAATTCCAATCAATCTTACCTATATTTTGCATCAGGAATATTCTGATAACGATAACGTTAAGCGTGCTAATACAGGTTTGGTACAATAAAGGCACATTTCGTAGCACCTGGGAAATAGATACCATAACTCACCAAATCCTGATAGTGGTCTTCAAGAGCGTAGAACTTTTGGAACCCATTCGTCAAAATCCTGGTTCCCTTACCAAGATTATGCCAAACGGGACGCTACTCTGGGCACAGTTGTGTCAGAGAACTTAATATTTGCACAACAGAATGCATTAGGAGTACTTTACTAGCTGCATTCTGGACAATCTTACCTTAAGTAATAAATGAATTTCGAGAGTACATTACGATATCACTCAAGTATAAAGAATGATACTTCTGCTAGATTGCACTCAGCTTCGAGACTTTTCTATATATTATTAGATCCCAATGAGGGTAGATAAGGACCGCGGCATTTTCGCTATCAAATAAGGCAGGACAAACCGTTACTAGGAAATTCTGGGATGTTTTCCAAGTGAATACGCTCACGTGGAGCACAAAAAAGTCACGGGGGCATTGGCAAATTTTATTTGCATTTGAAGCGTTTGCGATCACCGAGGTTGAGAAGGGTTTTGTTGTCAAAGTAACAAGGGTTAATGTACGCCGAACAATGCTTCCGGGTACAAAGAAGATTTTGGATTACGGCGACGAGCCGAGACGTGACTTCAAAAGATGATGCGCCCTTCTCGCTCCGACTGACTGCTCAATCGTTTCTAGTTGTTGAACTTTGAGAATAGCTGTTTTTGCACACGAGATACCTACGGCAGTCGTACGGATCCTGCTTTGTTGATAAAAACTGCCTAGGCTTGCAGGTAGAAGAATGTGTTTTTACGTACAATATACATACATCCAACACATTGAAAAGTAACAAAGAAAAGTTTTCCTTTCACACACAGGCCATACAAATGTTTAACCAACAGACATTTATTTTGTGCTGGTGCGGGCTACGAACCTGCGACCGTCTGCGTCTTAACCGCAACCACTGCGCTAAACGGGTCGTTAAGTTTATGATAAACTAGGCAAAGCACTTATTTTATTTATTTATATATAACGATAGGTAAAGTCTTTGAGCTCCTGTTTGCATCTACATATTTTGTCGAATAACGCCCATAGACCACTTCTACTAGATTTAGATTGACGTGAACTCGATACGTAACGACCAGACATTCGCGCTCTTTCAATACAAAAGCGTCAATTCTATCCATTTTCAAGATCGGATCACAACAAATCGCATTTAGTAATACGGGACCTGACATTTTATGTTAGAGCTCATGCCCTCTCATGGCCAAAATTTTAGGTCACGTTTAACACAATCCTCATTGCGTCCATCAATGTAACTAAAAAGGCTTAAAAAAAATGTGAGGCCTTTTTTTAACGTTTTATTGATAGTGATAACAAATACCTCGCTTCGCTAGCCATTCTATGAAAGCAAGAGCGATGCTACGACAGCAAGAGCGATGCTACGAAATCAAAATCGATGCT
Organism: Udea olivalis; assembly: GCA_947369235.1. Taxonomy (NCBI): domain Eukaryota; kingdom Metazoa; phylum Arthropoda; class Insecta; order Lepidoptera; family Crambidae; genus Udea; species Udea olivalis. Next base: position 10,588,597 of record OX376360.1, read on the forward strand.
ACGAAAATGAAGTGCACGATGGATATTTTTATTGCAAATCTCTGTAGGGAAAGTCAATCTTGCATAGCACAACAATAAAATATTGCTCAACTGTCACAAAGAGTTATTATTGAACATACTAGCAAAATTAATCGGCGTGTTAATTTAATTTTGTGTTATGTAAGTGAAAAAAATATCTGAATTGTGCAGATGCAATTTCCGCAAACTGTTTTATTTTATTAGCGTACTTAGAAAGTTCTGAACAGGTCGGATACTTTTGCAATCTATTAACAATTTACTTGTCCATTTATGGCTTAAGGTTTTTAGAAACTTCGTTTAAGCTTGTTGCTAGGAGTATATATTCAAATATTTTTTGCTTACTTTCGAAAGTTTTAACGACTTACGCAATCGTTTTGGTGACTAATTGATAATTCAGGCGCTTGAGACCAAGAACTGGAAGATTAAACTGAAATCATTTTTATAACATCATAAATCATTGCATAATACAATACTCGTACCTGTTTATTTAAGTTGAAGAGTGGTTATTAATAAGTTTTATAAAACCTACCAACGAAAAACAGAATACCCTAGGCGTAAAAAAAAACTCAAACGATTTTGTAAGCTTTTTTATAGCGTACCAATACTATTGACTTCATAAATATGCTTTACAGTAAGGCTGACTAGTAACTAAGTTGGTGAATAGTATTAATAAGCCATTGTAACCTTTGATGAAATCATTTTTTTTTGAGAAATTCTAAAAATAAAAGTTTAACATTTATTACTAGCTGTCCGTCAGCGGCTTCGCCCGCGTAGGCTATTTCTCCCGATTAAATATAGCCTAAAAAATATAGCTTATGTTCCCCGCTGATAATGTAGTTTTGTATTGGTGTAAGAATTTTAAATCGGTCCGGTAGTTTCGGAGCTTATTCAATACAAACAAACAATCAAACCTTTACTCTTTATATTATAAGTATAGATGTCATTCGAAGTTATTATTCCACATTGACCCTATCAATTATATTTCATAAGAATATTTATGATGTTCAATAATATTTCATCAGAACTTTATTGATTACTTATGTGAGCATGATCTAGACTTCCAGACCTTTTTTTGATAAAAAAACTATACCAATGACAGTCTAACTGTGTGCATATAAAACGTCTTTCAAATCATACATCACATTTTACTCGTTTTGTACATTTAGCAAGCCAGCCCAGAGGACGCAACAAAGTAGATATACTCGGATTTAAAGAGTGGAAAACTTTTATGTCACGTCTTTCATTCCGGGAGTAGCTGGTTTATATTTGCGCCGAGTAACGCGAAACAATAAACTGCATCGAGACGGATGCGAGAAACTCTTATATTATAAACTTTTCTAATAAAACTGCCAATAAAGAGGAATTCACCCGTACATCTGACGGCTGTGGATAGAGCTGCCGTCGAAGGAATTACCCACTTGGAGTATAAGCTTTGGAATATTATGTATACGGCTCATAATAATATAATTGAGTTGGACGATATTAAATCATTTATTTTGAACTTTAGAGGTTTTTCATTTTGAAAAGTTTTTTTAACGAATATTCGGATATAGTATAGCATTCACGTTAAGTTGCCAATGTCTACTTAAGGCTAATCTTATAGTAACTACCTTGAACTGATGTACACTGTAAGCTATTTCAATATGCCGTTGGCGGGAAGGCTAGTGATCCTGCCCACGGCACCAGGGTCAGGGGTTTCGCTTTCACCCTTCATACAACATGTGATCCTTAAATACTGTCTCTGGCTGTTTGTAACAAGTCAAAAACCTTTAGGGTACCACGTACACGTTATCTTCATCGGTCCTTGAGACACCAAAAATGATCAATTGCTACGTACGGGTAGAAATGTGTCTCCTAATGGTAATAAGTACCTAATGTGCCTACAGAAACGCCTATTACATCTACACTAAGATTTTAAAAAGGATTATACCTTGATAAAGTTACATTTAACAGTAAGTTACATAGGATATATTTTTAGATTTAGGCTATACTTTAACGAAAGAAATAGTAGACGCAGGCGAAGCCGCTAGTTTTGAATAATTTTGATAAAAAGTCTCGGTCAATAATCTGGCGGTGAAACGTTTTATTTGAGTTTTAAAACTCGATAGGTCAAACCTAAAATCTTTTCCACTTAAAACTGCATCCCAGCCCGCGTTTGAGCGTCATTAAATTTAAAAAAGCTCCCACATTCTCATGTGACACACGAGGTTAATGCCGCTCCCGTGTCGCAGCGAAATGTCAAGCAAATAAAATATCCCGAGAAAACGCAGTTAGTGTCGCAAGTATCAAGGCACTGGTGTGTGTGCCTCACTTTATTTTACGGCAGTTTATTTCGCGATGCGCATCTGAGGAATTGCATTAGGCAAATTCGACCGCCTAATTCCAGCCCCACATACACAGATTCAATCTCCTGAATATGGACCGACTGCAGTCGGGTAGCACAGGGGGAGTTTTACTGGGCAGTCCGAATCTTGCCTTTTAAGGTTGCATACAAATTTCTCCCGTCCATCCATCTGTACTTCAGAGCTGCTTATCTCGGCAACTCTACTGGCTTGAATGAGTTTCGGAATACGATGGCCCGTTGGTACAATGAATAGCGATTCTGTCTGCAGTGTTTGGGCGCCAGCACATACGTTCATGTGACGAGTATTTACTTGTATATTCAGGTCCTAGGTATAAATATTTATGTGTATTTACGAATGCATTAATTTATGACCCGGGACACTACGGAATTAACGGTTTCTCGCCTTTAATTCCGTAGTTCACACATATTATCGATTTCCTTAGTGTCCCGGGTTCGATCCCCGGTCAGGTCAATTCGGGAAACGATCTTTTCTAAATTGGCTTGGGTCTGGTGTGCTGGGACACGCCCTTGGCTTAATTCCTTGTCTGGTGCCTCATAACACAGGGATATTTATCCCTACTTCGAGACCATGACAAGAGGTGTGTTGTCTGGCGCATTTTTATAATATATTTATTATTCATGACATCAAGCATCCAGCACCCACATTACAAGCTCTGTTAGTTTGTGGTCTAGTGATCTTAAAGTAAGATGATTGTAGATGACACGTTGTTTTTTTATTCAATGGAAAGTATTCTAAATAATAATAAGTACTTATGATTAACCATTCGCATTATTTTTATTATATTTCTATCAACAGAAACTCGTCTAGTCACATGTGAATCTGGATACCAAATCCGCATTTACAAGGTTTAGTAAAGTCTAAAAATAGCGTTGGGGTCTTTTTCAGTTTGGAACCCGTTTGGTCTTGAGTTCAAGTCTGAATAGAACCATCTTCGTAATCATTATTAAATTGCGACTAACTAAGCAGTAAGTAATGGAAAACGCCAATAATATACCAAAGCAACCTGGATAACGGCGGTGGGCTCACCACCTACGACCATTGGTGAAAACTCGGCTTCTAAGTGTTCAGTTCACCAGTCAAATTGCCTCTGCTTACCCCGTTCTGGACATAATCGTGAGCGTATGTGTGTAAATATGTTTGTTTAGTAACATCTCACCTCATAAAGGCCTATCCAGCATCCAATTAGCTCGAAGACATATCATCAGCAGTTAAGCAGACACGAATCACCCACAGGCCAGAGTCAGCGTGGGACTACTAATTTTATTCAATAGCAGCTAAATTTGTTATTTACGTTGCATAAGTAAAAGAGGTAGTATAAACAGATTTACATTCAAATGTCTTTGAGGAACAATTTGCATAGACACCTGAAGCATTTGCGTTTTGAATCCGAGCTCCGAAATGTATTCAGTATTGTATTTGAATGGGAGACGCTTGATAAAACACTGGTCGCTTTGTTAACCTGTCCGTTCTCTGGCTGGTTTCACATTGTATTAGGTAAACTTCTGTAAATTAATGATACTGTTCAAACAGAGGACAGATAGTTAATAGTGTATTAAATTTTTAAATTATGACGAGTAAGTCACAGTCATTTGTACATTTAAACATTTAGCTACAGAAGGAGGTAAAGTCAAGGGATTTCGCTGGATGGGTATGGTTGCGAATGATGATGATAAAAAATGGCGAAAGTGCGTTTATTTACTAATTTTAAAACTATAGTAAGTATCTTTCATCGAGTAACAAAAGATATTAATTCGATTATTTTCTTGGGAGATTTTTAAAATTAGATCGAATGACAAAATGCGAATACAAATCTCGTGCTGTTTAAACATCTGTAAAACTCATCCCCGCCAAAAAACATCCCACTAACCACAACGTTCATTTCGCTGCGAGATAAAACGGATATGTCAGGAGGTCTACCACTCGATTGTCCGAGCACGAAATATCGTAAATCCTTAGGCGGTAAAAAACAAACTTACAGTTCGAAATGAACCTAGTTTTGTGTTTGTATTCCAAGCATAATACTTTATCGTAAAATTACATAAGACCTATGAACACCATTACGTTTATATTGGATCAGCTTCCTACGCGCAATTTTTTTCCCGTTCCTGTAGAAATTTCCGGAATATTCCTCTCTTAGTTCTCCCTTGCACTCCCCAAAAAACCTAAATTCCTAATTAACGCAGTAGTTTTATCTGTGTGTTGCCGACAGTCAATCGTTACTAAGTTTAAAGAAACTGCGTCAAAGTCACACCGGAGTTAACCCCCAGTAACCGCGGCGTGCGCGGTGACTCAGCGATTCGTTTAGTTAAGCAAAACACCCGCTTCTGCAACGTCGACTTACCCCTCCCCATTTGTGGGGATGGCATGCTGTTTGTGAACCTATTTACCCACATTCCTTCACCGCTCACACAAATGCTCGCGTTGCTAAACGGCGGCCATAAATTCTTCGCTGAAAACTAGACGTATGTAGGTTTGCATGGAATATTAAAACCAGCAAAGCCGAGCTAAACGCCCTTTTTCCAGAAATAACTACTTCTGTTCTTGAATGGCTAGATGGCTGGGTGGTAGGAGAACTTTATCTAAAATCTCTGGCCCTGGATAACGTTCCTATGTCGGGCAATTTGCTTTATACTTCACATTAAAAGTAAGCACATGAGTAACATCACACTGATACACACCTCTCAAACGTATGAAAACGTTTAACGACCACAGCAACATCATCATCATCCGTGCGGTCTTTCCCGGTTGTGAACCCACATTAGTGTGTGAGGTCCCAGGGTCCGCCTTTCTTATTTTCTTGGCTCACTTCGCGCGGTCTTGTGCATCCTCAGTGGTGAGTCTGTCAACGACCCCAGCAACACTCGTATCAAATCAAATCCTAGTTTATATGTACCAACTAATGTTATAACTTTCTACGGAACGTTTACTAAGTAGACGTTGTCTTTCATTTGCTTAATTTTTACCGGAATCTGATGAAATAGAATTCAATAGAAATCAAAATAAATGACCTAGTGTACTACGTACTTCGCGTGTCAAAATCCCGAGTAAACCTGCTTCTGTTAGTCTACGATCAATCGATAAGGTGTCAAAATGTATTGCTATCTGCTGTAAATTATATCTCATGACGTTCACCTTCCGTAACTGAATAAACAAGAACAATAAAATCGCGAAATATTTACTGTCATCTAAAAGAAGCAACCGTGTTTTTCATCAGTTACTATTATTAGAATGATCCGTGTCAGTCTTTTGACAAATCAAATAATAGTAAATTTCTTAAAATTATCTCTTAGTTTTACCGTAGACTTACACTTATCTTATAGTTTTACTGGTTTAACTAAAGTCTTAAGATGTTATAAATGGCTGTCAGGTTTAAAAAACAGCTTTATAATTCTTCAACTGTCAGCGTCATTCGCGAAGTAGTCACTTGTCTGCGATAAAAAAGTGATGTCTTTTTTATGTGTCTTCTTCTATTATTTGTATTTGTATTCTTACTTTCTTAAATACTCAATGTAGAAAAACTGGCCGTAAAGTTTGAAGAAAAAGGAGCATCCTAATTCTACAACTGTCAGTGGTCATTCACCGAGCAAAGCTTGTCTGCGTTGATGGTGGTTTTTGAACGCGCGTAGATCACGATAGCGCTCAAAGTTATCGCGATGAGATCGCGCGCGCACCACTCGCGCCGCGCACTCACGCCGCTTGTGGCTGAGAAATGAAAAGCAAACACTGCAGCACAGATGTCCAGATAGCCAATAGCATGTGGCTTGGATGTAGGTTTACTGGAAATGATTTAAAAATCTTTACAAGTAAGGATGTGACATTTGTCTCGTACTTGAATTTATTATTTCAATATCTCTAAGACGTCCCACGCTCGACCACCAAGTGCCAAGCGTGGCAAGTATTGGCGATCTCCCCAAATGATGACTTGACCTAATTTTGGTGGTGATTCTCAAAAACGGATAGGACGTGTACATACTTGACACATATGAACGGATCCACTACAAATAAGTCTTAAAAACATTTTTTTTAGAGAATCGAACCTACGACCATCATGGGCTAAAAATATAACTTTTACCTCATGTGTCAAATTTAATGAATGGAATATAGAATGTTGATATAGGTCTTACTTGGTTATTACACGAAAGCGCATTTTGACCTTAAGCGAACACAAATACACAGGGCTGTGTATTTGTACTGTTGGTGTACCTATTACCAAATAAATAAATAAATAATTGATTGAAATATCTGTTTTCTAACGTTGTTTGAAGTCTACTGCGAAACAAACCGTTCTTTACAGCAGCCGGCTGCCGGTGACCTTCATCCACCTAAATTGAGTATATCAAGCCATCAGCTCACGTGCATCAACATCAAATGTAATAAAGTACCTATGGGTAAGGGACAACCGTTCCTTAAGATTTCCTAAAGCTACAGTTACACATGCTCTAAAATAGCATGTTTATAAGCATACTTAAAACGAGCATGCTCATTTTTCATTGAAATGAGAATACTCATTATTATCAAAGCTTCGACGCACATGTTACTAATATTGCTCAATAGCAGCATGCTTACGTGCTAGGAATGAGCATGTGTAATTGTAGGTTAACTTCAAAATAAAATTCAAGAATCAGGACGTACTTAGTCATTAAAACATTTTTGTTTCACATCTAGTGCTATTAATTCTTATACTTTCTTTGGCGTATTTGTGGAGGGAGATGACTTCACTCGGACTTGCGACATTGTTCAGGAATATTTGTGCCTCTGGGTCAGCGATGTCACAACTGTAACTTCCTTGAAGATGTTTTTATAGTTTGTGGTGGTTAACCTCATATTTTTATGTAATTCGTAGCTTCATATTAAGAAAAGAAACACCTAACTTAATTGCTATCACTTTTTGTGTTTGACGTGATTCGAGGAATCGTCCACAGTACCTACTCGCAGTGGCAAATTACGGCAACTATACCATACATGTCAAGGTCTACAACTAAAATAACACAAATTAACTTTTCGGTAATAATGTAAGTGTATTGCAAGATTTTTTTACCTCGTTATTTTGCTGTACAAATACCTAATCTACATAACAGGACACATCTCCTACCCAAATCTAGTGAATTTAAGTTTCGAGCTACTCGCGAAGACTGTAATGGCAGATTAATGTCAAAAATAATGTTTAGTAGATTAAAACTTCAAGCTTATATTGTATTAAATTTAATATTTAGTGTTAGTCTTCGATTAATTTCTTTAAATTCATTTCTTCAGTCAGCATATCACTATAGTCATTACTCTCAGAGGACCGGGGCGTTACGAAGGCTTCAGTACTAGGAGCTGCTTCTTCTTTATTTGTAGACTCCGTTACCTGAAATCCATCTGAATCTCGTTGCTTCATTAGTTTACGACCACATTTACACTCTGGTTGGCTACTAACTCCACCGTTAAGATACTGCTGTTTAGATTTCAAAATACAATCATCGTAACTACAGTTGTTTTTTGCCTTTATGTGCTCGTTTCTTACTCGTCCTTCTAAAGAATTATGTATGTAGTGATCCAAGAATTTATTTTCTATATTATTATTTTCACTAATTAGTTTTCGTAAAGTCGCGTCAGTAACTATTCCTAGCTCTTCCGGCTTATAATTAATTTGAGGGATACTTCTTTGGTACCCGTATGGACTCGGAAAACCATAGTTGTCGTAGTAACTCATAGCAAACTGGTGTGCATTAACAGGTGACTTGGGTACTAGAATGTTTTTGTTATTGACTGTCTTGTAATGGTTAAAAGGAGGTTGTGGGAACGATAACTGCAATTCACTTTCTTTCTGATCAGAGGTCAGCATTGGCCTTAGAAGTGGTCGTTTTAGAAGTTCTATATACTCCCGCTGCTCGTCAGCTTTTCTCAATGCTTCATTAATATTGTAGTCAAACTTATTTTCTTGCATTCTGTAATCATGCTCATCATCTTGGAACGTCTTTGTATTTTGAGCTACTTTCTGACTGTGTTCAGCTGCAGTAGGAAAAAACAAGCCTTTGATGGCGTCTTTCGTTTTAACTTTAAAGTCAAAATATCCTTTCATTGATTTTGGATATCCTGTCGAATCAATATCCAGTTTTGAAAAACCGGTAGAATCTATGTTTGGTGTAAGATGACCCGTAGATTTGTTTTTTGATTTTGAATCTTTAATTGGTTTTAAATATTTTGTAGAATCAGAGTTCAGGTGAGCTGAAGAATATTTTGCAGTTTTTTTATAATGTGGCACATCCAAGCCCGAAATCAATGATTGGTACGGTTTTCCCATTAAATCCTGGGAACTATGAAGTTGATTCACTACAGGAGTTTTGAATTTTTGATTTATAAATATAAAAGACCGCTCATTGACATTATTCTGCTTAAGTGAGACCTGGTCATACAAGTCTTTGTCTTTAAAACGATTCTTGCTACTTTCTAGGTCAACAATATTCCCACTATTTTCTCTGAATGGCAGCACAATGTATCCAGCTTCATCTTCCAGTGTCGCTTTTGTCTCTTGTGATTCTTTTCCATTATTATCTGCTAAAATTGCCTGATCTTCATCTATGAGCTGAAAATAATAGATTGTTGTTAATGTAAATTACTTAGAGCTCTGCTAGTAGAGTTTGCTGCAAAATTGACAGTAACTTGCAAGAAAACCTAATCACAGAATTTGTTGTTAATTTTGCTACCGAATTTTGCAAGCAATATTATTTATTGTGAAAATTATTTACTGAGAAAACAACTCATGTTAGGATGCTTTAGAAACTTTCAACTATGCCTTGCTTTTCATGCTAACTTTAGATAAATAAACTTGTATATGTATAAATATTTTGTAAATATTTTTTACAGAAATCCCTTTGATGCTGAGGATTGTATCTAAATGTCTTATTACTTATTTACAATGTAGTCCCGTCAGTATTCCTTTCAGTGCTACGTAGAGAACAAACAGAATTTTAAAATAAAATACTGTAACACTTTTATACAATAATGACGTCTGCGCTACTCACCTCCAGACCTCCCGGGGGAACGATAAATCCGGAAGTAAGTCCAATACACAAGGAAACTAAAATAAACGCATTTCTCATTTTCCACAAAATAACTGGGCTCACAATAAAGATGTGTCGGACTGCACCAAAGTGAACAACTATAAATATTATTTGTACAACTAAACGTACAGATATCTCGGGCTCTGGGTGGTTAGTAAGAGGTTATTAATGACAAAAATGCTGTGTGGCATTCTAAACAAATAAACAATTGAATGTAACAATCTTGACGGAAAAATACGACTGCGGAGGGCCAAGTTTCGTGTCGGTGAGCAGGGATTCATAATTCAGGGAAATCAAGACCTAGTTCCAAGGTAAAATTTCCACTTGTTTGATAAAAACTAGGCAAAACTGAGAAAACATCCAGACTTTGAAAATGTCTGTTTTCACAACATTCAGGTTTTGGTTGGATGGCCTAATTTTTTGTAGCCCACTAATAGTCACGGGCACACAGACTATTTTTTATTTACTAGTCTACATTTGCCAAACAGTCATATTTGAAGATATTTTGACCTATCGCATTCTCACTAACATTTTTCACACGATTTATAAATTTATCCGATCTGGCGACCCAGTGGCAATTTGTTGTTTAGAGAACTTGGCCTCCCGCTGCCATACGACCAGATCTTTTAAACAAACACTGTGTGTGTGGTCACATCGGTTGACAAAATAAATGAAACGGTCGGTTGGCACGTTGTGTTTGTCGATTTCAAATGGAGTTTGAAGAGGAAACCGTGATATCAGACAAAGTAAAAAAATTGGTAAACTGTGATAATAAATTTAACCATTTTTGTTACAAAAGTTAAATAGGTAAGGTGCGGATTGGACTAATTCGTCTACGATTCTTAAGAGGGAAAAAATACCACTTCTTCAATCACATCTAAAAGTAGGTGCTACGTTTGAAAAACAAGATATTTAGTATCTCGGACGTCAATGACTTTAGTATAGTAGGTATTAGTACCTACTAATATTAGTATATACAAAATCATAGACTTAACTGCATGTGCCAAATAAAAGTTATCTGATTACATCGCTGGTCTCGTCACTTTTCTGATTCATGAAATTAATAAAGATATCACCAGAGTTTATGCACGATGGAAATTTAGCCGATGAGAGTAAAACGCTCATATCATTTATGTGTGATTGTGAAATTGATCCCAATATCTTGATGGTGACAAAAAAAATGGAATTTCCGCGTGCGTGATGAAACCCGCCCCTTGCTATACACCCTTAGACAGGCTTGACAAAGAAAAGACAAGAGAAAAGTGGCTGACCTGATTCAGCCCCTCGGATAGCAGTGGTGGAGACTACTGGAGACCCTATGACCGACAGTAGCCATATAAGGCTGCAAATAGTGAAAATAGCATTCGAGTTGATGTTCTTAGATACTGTTGTATAGTGAGAATAAGTCCATCAAAGTTACTGAAACATTCTACAACTGATTTCCTTTCTCGTGAAATAACCAGATTCAGTGAGAATGAAATGCAAGTGTTTCGATAAATAACAGAATAACAATTTATTAAATCCTTCTAGTGGCTACTGTCTAAAGTGAATTGCTTCGAGCAACAGGGCTTCTCATATTATACATTATCATGTCATACTTTCATGTGTTTAAATATTAATATTTTCTGACAATGTGATAGTTTTAATGCTGTCTTTTTTATTATGTTTGGACATGAGATGGGTGTCTTGTCTATATGACTTATGAATTTGTCTTTAATTGTAATTTTTTATTCCTTAATTATCTAATTATTAAATTCTATATTTTGCCATGACATCTTATTTCATTTCATTTAATTTAATAAAATTTGACATTGAAATTTTTTTTCGTTTTCATTCAGTAATTTGTATTTTAATTTGAATTGTACCTAAATATTAATTTTATATTTTTTTTTTTTCGCCAGACAACACACCTCTTGTAATGGTCTCGAAGTAGGGATTAATATCCCTGTGTTACGAGGTACCACACAAGGAAATCAGACAGGGGCGTCTCCCAGCACACCCAGACCCGAGTCAATTACGAAAAGATCGTTTCCTGAATTGACCCGACCGGGAATCGAACCCGGGACACTAAGGAAATCGAGGTGATAATAAATTATTGTATACCTTGTAAAAGGTGGGAATGTAGTGAGACCTTTAAACCTAACACCTACCTATGTACCTACGTTTCACAATAAAGATATTTGTATTTGTACTTTTTGCAGGTAATAGTTATGTTAGTTATAAAAATAAATATCTATTCAGTATGTCTACCATGAGTTTCCACCAATGACAGCCGCCAACGTCCACGTAAACCGTGTTGAGGTTTTGTATTTTTTATTTTATTGTTTTAGTGACGCCCCTAGTGATTGAAAATGTATCCTAATTGTCATACTCTGAACTCAACGATCAACGTTTACGTGACGGAAACTTATGGTAGAAAACTGATTACTGAAAAAAGTATTCTGGTTGAAAGTGTTTTATGTATTATTTATCCACAGCACACCATATTATTATGTGCTACTTGGTGACGGCATATTAGGAACCTGCACAAAAAAATGAACTAGGTACTGAAGTTATTTTATTTACACTAAGGTCTCGGTACGTCTTGTCCGAAGATAGCGACCAGCTCAGCGAACAGCAAATCGACAGGAATGCCGTTGTCCTCCAGGGTCTTAATCTCAGCTTGGAACACTGAGTTCTCCCACAGTGCATCGAACAGCTGAATGAACTCTTCGCTCTCCAAACCCTCGATGGCTGCCTTGAAGTCTGCGTCCTCTGATAGCTTCTGGTCGAAGAGTGCTGCTAGCTTCTCCTTAGGGAATAGATCAATGCTGTCCCTGATGTAGGCAGTGAAGTCTTTGCCGTTTACGCCCGTGTGGGTTATTCCACCGTCGTCTTCTGCAAAAGATAGAATACCCTTTTTAGTTATCAGTTGATCATTTTGACGACACGATTGGCGTAGTGCGCTGTCGCACGGTTTCTCGCCTTGACTTTCATAATGCCGGGTTCGATTCCCGGTCGAGTCAATTCAGGAAACGATGTTTTCAAAATTGGTTCGGGTCTGGGTTTGCTGGAAGGCGACCCAGGCTTTATTCCTTGTCCGGTACTGCGTACGAGACCATGACAAGTGGTGTGCCACAACACACTATTACAAAAAAAAACAATCAGCCTTCCATATCACTAGTCTCATTACTACAAATCACTAGAGTGACTGTACCGAAATCTGAATCATACTCTACTACAGACGCTAGTGAACATCGTCGGCGTAACTCATGGTTCGGGTACAGGTTACCACATAATATACCGGGTAATTATGAAAAGACTTACAAAAACGACAAGTCATACTCAATAAGTAATGTAGTAACTATGTGAGTGGAATTTGTTTTATTCATTCGACATTAATTTTAAGCTTCGAAAAGCTAACAGCCTGTTCGACTCATTTATATGGTGAACTCGAAGTGAAAGTTCTTTAAATAAATTTATTTTTCTTCAACATGCTCGGAAATATTGTCATTACTTTTGAATAAAGAACACGCGAAGTATCATATTTACGTAGACTGAAAACCCAAAATCACTTCCCGGCGCGTTCTTTGAATTTCGAACGAAGAGCGCGCCGGCAATGTTGTATGAAACGGTGTGCTGTTTGAATTTAGAACTCTTTCATCTATCGTACACATTGCGTTCTCGTGGCTGTATAGCCACAGATGCGTTTACCTTTCGGCACAAATTGTAAAATAAAAAAAAACAAATTGGCGGTAAAGCGGATTTGTCTGTGTTAATAATATTAATTAAATTTATTTATTATGTAAAAGGCCCTTTTTATTTCCTTGCATTTTTTTAAGAAAAGCACTATATATGCCTCGGCCGAAATGGCAATTGCCTGTCTCGTATCATTGAAGTCCTCGCCTGCGGCTCGGCCTTCAAACTCATACTCGACCTGCAATTGCCTATTTCGCTGCCTTTGCAATAATGTACTATTTTACTTAGCTAGTTGTTACATCACCTACTGTTAAAATTACTATTAAAGTTAGTGCATACATATATTGTTTTAATTCGTTCTTATGATTATTTTAAAAATTATGCTTTGAGATAACGTTTTCACGCATACGATCCTTCGAGCTCACGTTATTCGAGATTCGATGCATCGATGTAGAGAACTGTCGAGCTCATGATTTGTCGATTTTATGAGATTTCGAGGTATTTAATATTTGAGCAAAGGATATTCGATTTCAAGTAGGAAACCCGTTGTTGTCAAAGTGCTGACGGATGGTTTGTGAAGCTAAAACTACAATCATAATCATTGAGAAATGCAGGATCTAATAGAATATCACTTACCGTAATTGATGATATCGTTGATCATGTCAATGAAATAGCCAATGTCAACGCTGTGTGTCTCCAAAAAGTCAGTGACCTTTGAAATAAAGAAACATAATGATAAAACACCAGGCATTCATAGAATAAAACTTCATTAAATATCCACTAAGATAGAACATGGTTAAGGAACCAGGGGGCCAACTACGGTTTAAATTAACGAAGTTTCGTGGAACTTCGGAAGGGTAAAAAGGACGCAAAACGAATATGTATATGAATAGGTTTCATGTATTTTGTACAGTAAAATAATACCAAAAAATCAACGTCAATTTTGAACGCTAAGTATGTTTTTTTGGCGACCGAAAATTCACGTTAGTACCTGTTCGACGAACGGGAGTAGGGGGCTAGATATTATTACCTAGATGGCAACATTTTTAGACAGTCAAAAATATTTTGTTTTTCTATCGTTTGTAAGTAAAAACTACACCATCATACATTAAACTGAAGAAGTAACACTTCTACTTCTAGTGGTATCACTTTCACTACTACTCACTTCTGCTGGTAAGCAGGTATAGACGTTCTATCTCAGGAATACCTTTTTACTATGCTTGTAGTAGTGACATGTACAGTAGTGTACATACACACTGTCTTAGAGTCACTAGTGTCAAATTGTTCCCGCTGCCGCGATGAGAGCACGCACACTATGTCATACTGGTATGTCAGTGACTACTACAAGCATAGGTGAACGGGCTTCATAAAATAGACAGACTGTACCGCAGGATAAGGTCACTTTTGTTAATGCATTTTATAAGCACGTATGTACTCACAGCCTTAAATTCGGGCAAATCTTCCATCTCGAAGACAAGGTTCTTGAAGTTCGCAGTCCTCACATAATCAACGGTGTCAAGGAACTCATCGTACTGCGCGTACTCGATGATGAGGGCTCCCAGTGCTTCGCCAGCCTCTTGGGTGATGAGCTCGACGAAATCTTCGAAGTTCTCATGGAAGACCTTCCTCGGTTGAGGAGCCGCGAAAGCGACAGATACTAGAGCCAATAGCGCCACGGCAAACTTCATGTTGCTATGATCAATTCTCAGTGATAGTACAATTTATGAAGTGAGACTTTTTATAGTACTTTATCGGCTAGATTAGATCACTAAAGATCATGTGATTCAATGTGGGTTTTTAAAATGAGTTGAATCTTACAGGTTATCTTTAGATAAGTCGCTTCAGAGCAACTCTTACTACTAAAACTGCCTTATCGTGGTTACTGAATCACAAACAAGCTTCTGCTTGCAGTTTTATCATATAACTCTGATAATATGTCATACCTGGTCAACACATATCGGGATATTAAACTTTTACCTTAGATTTAGTAACAAAGTCGTCCTAGTGGTTTCCCATGTTAAAGTGGTACCTAATTGTGCTTTTCTTTGGCCTTTAAAAATATCTATCTACGAATAATACATATCTATATGTTAAGGTTTACTTCATAGTGGACAGTGGCCCAAAGTAACTTAAGAAAATAGTTTGTTCAGAATCGAGAGTAGAATCGATTCCACTGATATAAAACAGGAGTCAAATTTTGGCCAAAAAATATTTTAATTACGCCGTGTTTAATTATTACTTAACTCTTTTATTGCGGCGACACGCGAAGCGGCGACGTCGCACTAGATTGCGCGTTATTACCATAGGCTATTTAATTTGCAGACAAACACAAGAAAACAAAAAAGCTAATATCTTCGTAAATGATCCGCGAAAATTAAATTTAATAATTTACCTAATTCTTTTATAATAAAAATGAGTTGGGGTGTCTGAGGTTTTGCGCTTTTTCATTACCACGTTGTAGAGGTACTTTATGAAGCAGGTAATGGCAGTACGGCTAATAATAAAAAAACTACTATTTTTTGTTTTACTTCACAAAACTGATGTATTTTTTAATAAATTACATGGGGTTTATTTCAGTTTGCTCACATAGAGCTTCAAAGTGGATGAGTGATTTATAATACAAAATGTTATTAAGATACAGATTATGCTGATCTAGCCAACAACTTCATGAAGTCCTGTCCGAAGATAGCGACGACCTGGTCAACCAGGAGTTCTACAGCGACACCATTGTCCTGGAGGGTCTGCACCTCAGCCTGGAACACGGAGTTCTCCCACAGGGCGTCCCACAGCTGGACGAATTCGTCGCTCTGCAAGCCCTCGATAGCTGCCTTGAAGTCCTCGTCTTCCTCCAGTTTCTGACTGAAGAGTGCGGCCAGACTGTCCTTGGGGAAGGCGGCGATGGTGTCGACGATGTATTGGTTGAAGTTTTTGCCGGGAACGGCTTCGGGAAGGTCAATCTCCTCGCTTGAGGTGACTGTAAAGAATAAAGACTGATCAGACATTTTTACGAACTTGTAAGATCATGTTTTTTGCTTTTTATGTTACCTATGCAAATCTATTAAAAGTTAAGAAATCACATTTACTAAAGAAGAGAATTGTATGAAGTTTTTTCTTAAGATAACGTAATGCCGGGTTCCCACTGACAGGCCGGCAGATCAGGTTAGCACGATCAAACTACCGGAAGAGCTAGTGACTAAAGAAACTCTTTGAAACAGTTCACATTACGCCGGATCCGGTAAAAAGACCAAGCCCGACATTTTACGTATAGATATGCCTTTCTGGAAGTTTTACCAGCCCGGCAAATCAACCACAAACAACATAACTGAAGATGTGGAAAAAATGATGAAAAAAGAAAAACATGCACACATATACTGAAATATACAGTTCAAACTTACTGAGATCAAAGGATTCGTTCAGCAAGTCAAGGAAGAATGTGATGTCCACGCTGTGAGATTCCAAAAAGTCAACCACCTGGAAACAAATAAGCTCAATTCAGGGGCCTGTGCCATAATCATAAATAAAATCAACGCATTTGTCTCGTTGATTTACACCGAATTGGTAAGTTTATTTCACAACTAGAAATTCCAAAAATTCGAAAAACCATCCTTATAATGGCATGAAACTGTCAGTAGCGCTGTCATCAGCACATGTCATTCCGTTTTCACCTACAATACGTTCCAGCAAGATAAGATGGAACCAAACTAGGCAAAACTTTTGGATGTCACAGATACTCAGATAGATATACAGGATCATTGAGCATTGTGCCAACAGTAATAACATATATTATACTCACAGCCTTGAATTCAGGCAGATCTTCCATCTCGAAGACGAGGTTCTTGAAATCAGCAGTCCTCATGTAGTCAAGGGTTGCCAAGAACTCTTCGTAGCCTAAGTATTCGAGGTTGATCGCTACCAGAGCTTCTCCAGACTCCGTGCCGATCACATCAAGGAAATCCATGAAGTTTTCGTGGAAGATTTTCCTCGGCTGAGGAGCCGCAAAGGCGACGGAGGCCAGGGCCAAGAACACTACGGCGAACTTCATGTTGCTAGGATTGAATCTCAGTGATGGTGGGGCTATGTGCCAATACCTTATATATAGCGGGTTATCAACAAGATTAAATCACGACAGGAGATTAAATCATGTGATTTCAGCTGAAATGTTTTCTTGCACTACTGAAATCGCACTTATCCACAGATAAGTGCAACTGAAAAAAACGTTTGTAAGATATGTATACGGAACGGATGTGAACTCACGGTGCGTTTACAACAAGCGAGCGAATGCTCATTCTATTCCCTCTATCTCAAATTATTTTTGTGTAAACAGACACAGACAAAGAAAATTTCATATAGTTGGGATAGAATGAGCATTCGCTCGCTTGTTGTCATTGCACCGTCAGAATCCAACATTTCACCGAGTGTGTTGGATCCCAACGTGTTAGTAGAGAAAGCTACAAATTGTATATACTAATTAAAAAAAGGTGTTCTGGCCAGAATGAAACTCAAAGCGGCCACATAAAGTTTAACTTGCTTACTCATAAGTATTTTATTTTTCTCTTGATACATAAACCTTTCCCTGTTTTAAGTATTTTTATTTTTTATATTCCCTAAATGATTTCTATTCTTATATTTCCTGGACAGATAACCTAAATTCATCAAATGAAGGAATATTACTAAAAACCGGCCATGTGCGAGTCGGACTCCCGCACCGAGTGTCCCGTACAAACCTGTAGGTATATTTATTAAAAACGTTTTTATTATATGATGTAACTAAAAATTTACGGTTTTCGCAATTTTTCCTTTATCTGTGCTATAAGACGTTGCTTCGTACCAAATTTCAAGATTCTAAGTTCACGGGAAGTACCCTGAAATTTGCGGCATTAAACGGCTTTATGTTTTGATGTTGGCTTAGAAGTTTGATTTTTTCACAGCTTCAAGGGACATTAGACTTGAGTATTTGATATAAATTCCAGCTTGATACCTCCACGCGTTCTTGAGAAAAAGGGTTTTGACAGACAGACAGACGGACGGACGGACAACAAAGCGATCCTATAAGGGTTCCGTTTTTTCATCTCGAGGTACGAAACCCTAAAAATACGTAAATTTATTAGAACTACAGATTCTAAAAGTATTAAAGGCCCAAATACCTTATTTTAAGTTTAGGTTTAACCTCTAAACCCATCGTCATTTTGTCATTTGTTGGCATCATCCGCGAGCCTTTTAAGTTACGTCGTCTACTTATTCTTTTTTTTGTCATTAGGGTTTTATCAAGGGGTAATTAGCAAAAAAAAAGGATCCTTTTTGTGAGAAAGAAAATGTTTATTTGGAGCACGGAGCAAATAAAGTTAAAATAAATCCAAATCTAACTAACAATATTTCTGGTTTGCGGCCAAAAATAAAAGCTCAAATTGGGTTGTAGAAATATTCCTGCATGGTCAGTGAAACGCCAGTTATACCTTCTTTCACAATTTAATTAATTGTTATTTCTTGTCCTGATTTATTTGGTAATAAGTTCCTACGTATCAGATCCCACAGTTTTGAAATAGTTTACGGTGTATTCATGTAACACCTCCGTGGCCAAGTGGTTACAGAGCTCGGCCCGGCGTCCCGGGTGCAAATATAAAAATAATAATTATACATAATAAAAATGTTTTATTACCAAAATATTTCAGGAAACATAATTAACTGGCTCCCACACTAGGCGCATTGCCTGTCCTGTGAAGGACAAATTACGATTCACCACATGAAGTTCGGTACAGTACATTACAAGTAAGAGATAACTAACAAAAATGCGAAAGAAAATAAAAAAGTGAACATAATCAGATTTCTCTAAGATTAATAATGTGTGTGTTGTGTGTGTGTGTATGTGTGGAAGTGTGAGTGTATTGTGTGTTTGAGTGTGCAATAGTGGGTGTATGTAGGAGTATGCATCTATATATTTATTTTAAAACTTTAATCAAAGTCTCGACTTCCAAGTACGACCAAAGAAGCAAAGCTTTGCAGATCATGGATTTAGCCTCTCTTACTGAGTTCTGTTTAAATTTAAGTCTGGAAACCAAAATGGACTGAAACCAGGTTGGACAATGTGTGTTTTTGTCTTTAGAACTATTATATTCAGAACATAGTTTGTGAACATCAACCCGCATTTGAAAGCGTGGTGATTAAGCCAATACCCAACAATGTTAGCGATAACTTGATTTCAATGATGGAGGCCTTCGGCCAGCATTTTAATGTTTTCAGGGTTATTTTTAAACTCTATACCTCACAGCTAAACTAATACCCCATAATTGATATCAAGACACAG
This sequence comes from Udea olivalis, assembly GCA_947369235.1. Lineage (NCBI taxonomy): Eukaryota > Metazoa > Arthropoda > Insecta > Lepidoptera > Crambidae > Udea > Udea olivalis. The sequence goes on from OX376360.1 coordinate 10,608,006, forward strand.
CTACAATAGATGGGCTAGACCCGCTACCGTAGTCCTTACCTATTATATTGCTAAAAAACTATATTATTCAATGATCTTGGGCACAAAAAAGTCAAAATCAAGTTGTAATTTTACTTTTTTTCAACATATTTAAAATGATTAAGGCTCGTATTCTAGAATCTAACTCAAGCACTGATCTGTACTTGAGCAAAGAATATAAAACGTCAGTTCATACAAAACGTCACTCAGATCTATACACAAGTATAGATTTTGTTTTAGAATACAGGCCTAAATAATCAAGTGAAATCCGAGTTTAACTGTGCATTTTACAGGCTTAAAATCCACAGTCTTGAACTTAAATTGTCATTTAAAAACAAGAGACTAATCAAAACAGAGGGTCTCATTCAAAAATTACCGAAAGTTGTTTCCAAGAAGGGGTATAGTTCCTAAAATCGTGATAAGTACATCTTGCTTTGATTCAATTAAGTTAAATCTATAATTATTTATACCAAAATGAGTAATAACCACAAAATCTTGGAAACATCGGCTGCGTCTGCAGATGAATCCAATTCGTCCGGATTTTTCATCGATGATTACTCACACTTGAGGCTATCTTATCACAAAGATGTCGATAGCACACTGGAAAGCACTGACACATCGTTATCTCGGGATGACATGGAAACTAAAGATGATGATGCAACAGCTAAGAGAAAAAAACTTCGCGAACTCTGGGTTTATCAAATGCCAGATTTGCCGCACCCGGCCTTGACAGTAGCGTCCATTAGATCTTCAGCGTCGCGGAATATGGGGATGGTGGAGTTGAAGTATAATGACTAGGTAGAAAAAGGACAGAGCTGGCAGCGGCAAAATGACAAGTTTACCCCCCAACGAAGGTTTACGATGATTTGTATATAGCTGCCTAAATAGTGTTGAATCTACAATCGCAGAATGTAACTTAACATTTGACTGACCATCGCTGTGTTGCTACGCGCGATAAGAGTTACTTCTGTTTTCTCCTGAGTAAGTAAGTTATCTTTTGAAATTAGATATAAATAAATAATAAAAATAAATAAATATGCGCCAGACAACACACCTCTTGTCATGGTCTCGAAGTAGGGATAAATATCCCTGTGTTACGAGGTACCAGACAAGGAATAAAGCCAGGAGCGTCTCCCAGCACACCCAGACCCAAGCCAATTTAGAAAAGACCGTTTCCTGAATTGACCTGACCGGGGATCGAACCCGGGACACAACGGAATTCAAGGCGAGAAACCGTGCTACAGCGCACTACGCCAATCGTGTTATATAAAAATTAAGAATCCGTTGAATTTTGATGCTAACTTAAAATAAACATTTGTTTATTGTCAAAATTCATTTTTTCGTTCATTTTATCTAATGGGTCTGACAAGACACCACTTGTCATAGTCTCGAAGTTGAGGATAAAATATATACCTGTGTTACGAGGTATTTATTATAGCATGAAACCTCCGTCCAATGCGGTTATCACAATTATATTATGTATATCAAGCATTAGTAACAAGTTGTTGGAAAATCGCCTTTATCGTACGTAGGTACATGGATACAGACAATGTGTATCCGCTTGACCTGTCGCCGTGTGTACAATTTAAATAATTACCTACCTAACGAAGCTGCAACACTTAAAAAGGTTGAATTGTGTACGATTCCCAATACATTAACTAGCTAAATTCGAAGTCCGATTAAGGATAATCAATGTGGTATCAAAATTATATTGTTAGGATTTAAATGTGTAACGCGGCCATTTCGTTCCAGTCTCATGGACGTTAGAACCTCTACGATGGCTGGAAACTTCATAGTTTAACTTACTGGCCATCAATAGCATTCTATAACTGTCCTTTCAAAATTTAATTCATCGTTCCACGTTCCCTGTTCAGCATTTTGAGGCATCCTACCAAAACCATTGTACTGAACAGCGCTTGCGAGCATTTTACTTTAGTGATAGTATATTTTAAATAACCAATTGTAAACAGTTATAATGTAACAGGAACCCGTGTATCGGGGTGAGCATATCAGACCTATTTACTTACCTATAACTATAGGATAATCTTATACCTATCTGTATTCATTTATTGTTATTTTGTAACAGTTTTCTTCCCTACCTATATTTTTACCCTATACCATAAACAAGTCTCTGGATTGGCTGATCTTTCATTCACTGTTCCATTACTAACTCTACTCTTAATGTTGTGTGACGAATCCCGACGCTCCGGCTCCTATATTGCTGGCCTGCAACGAGGATTTCGCCACAAATGCTATAGTTTAATAAGCTTTTTGGTGAGAACAATTTTGTTTAGCTAATGTGACGGCAAGAAAATGTACCTATTAGAGTATATTACAAAATAAATGTACTTCTATGAAGAAAAAGCGTGCCTCGAAATAGTTTAATAAACGTTTACATCTTTTCAAATAATCATACGAAACAAAAACAAATCAATTTTGTAGAGTGAATATTTATCTATAAGATAACGAAGAACTATCACATAAAATCGTATTAATAACCAAATTCGTATTAATAACAAAATTCGACTGACCTGTTGGTGCAATGGCAGCGATCCTGCCTTTAGCACCGGAGGTCGTGGGTTCGATCCCCACCCATGACAAACATTTATGTGATGAACATTTGTGTTTGTTGTGTGTCTGGGTGTTATTATCTATTTAAGTATGTATTTAGAAATATTTAAGTATGTTTATCAGTCTCTGACACCAATAGTACAAGCTCTGCTTAGTTTGGGGTCAGATGATCTTGGTGTAAATTGTCCTAGATATTTATTTATTTATTATTTATTTAAATAATTAGATATTTTTAAAATAGTGTAGTTTTACCTTTTATATAAAAAAATATTTGCGAGTTGCCACTCTATTTTCAATGGGGTTTCACCAGACTCCTTAAACGATGTTCATTTTTTTTATCAAGCAACCGCCCGGTCCGAATTAAAAAGCGCAATTTTAAAGGTCAATTACTCATAATGCTATGCTTGCATGGATCGACATAATCATCGTCAGTAACCATAAAAATCTAGTAGGGATTGTTTGATACTTTTTCGATTAATCAAGCTTAGTTAAAGTCGAACGTTTCCCTATAAACCAACAAATCCCGAATATGATTTATTTATTTATTTTTTTCTTTGTTTTTTTTTTGCCTTAAAATATTTTAATGCATTTTGTATACGATTGGTGTAGATACAGGTAGATCATTCATTAGAGTAGCAAGATGCGCAGAAAAACGTATAATTGATGCCGCGGTGATTTCCCCGGCGGCCGCCGCTGGCCGCGCTAGAGTGGTTGCTTTAAAAACTTATGAAATATGAATAATCTTTTCCTAAATGTCATTTAAGTTGTATAAATATGTAAACTTTACCCATTCCTCTCGCGGTTCAATATTTCTCACTAGTTAAGTTCAAACACTTACGGCCTAAAAAAAATTAAAGCTACAAGGGTAGAAATACTCTACTGCACAAAAGCTGGTAAAAGTAAGTATTACCTACTTTATTAGTATATCAATACAGAAATTCCTATTGGTACAATTTACTTGGCTTTTTCGCTAGGCATTTTGACCAGACATCTTTCAGTAAGGAACAACGCTGATAAAATATATCAAAAAGTGTGTGAAATAGTGTAAAAACCAACCGACCCGGACGCAGACGCTTGAAACGCTATTGTGTAAGTCTGTTTATTGAAGAATGAATGAGTGAATAAATAATGTAAGTCTGTTTATTAAATGAATGAATGAGTGAATAAATAATGTAAGTCTGTTTATTAAATGAATGAATGAGAGAGTCAGAGTATTCCACACATTTCATCTTCATGTCTCCCTTTATTCAGCGCAACAACAGACTTCGGAAAGAATTGGTCTCTAAAATCAGATATAAGGGACATGTTTCCAAAGTTGCCTCCGTTCGGAACTCCGCTCCCCCGGGCACTACTTTGACAGTTTGGTTTAACTTAAAACCTTATAAATAGTGTTCCAGTGGGGAATTCACAGATTGCATTATTTCACTCGTCCAGAAGATAGTTAAAGGTCTTTTCGGACATAAAACTTCGAAGTTCCAATTACTATTTCGAGTTTTGCTATGTGGTGTTGTTTAGCAAATATATAAGTATTTCATACTGCAACAACATGCAAATTGCACAGACAAAAACTCTTCTTAAAACCATTGTAGATACTGCCGATCTCTCTGAGTTTTGCAACTGAACCAAATAGATGAAAAATGCTTATTCTTGTGTTGTTATGCAGGATATTGAAAGTTATGTAATACGATTATCATTTTATTTATAGATGATTCTGTAAAATGCAGGTAGTACATTTACGTTACTGCCAGATAAGATATTTCAAGTAAGTACCTACTTAGACAGATTACGGAACATGAATATGTTCTCGTGAGTGAATCACAAGAAAGACAAATCTATTGCTTTCTGATGTTTACCTACGCATAGTAGATACTCATAGAAATGATTAATTTTATTTGGACTTTCGATTACTCATCTCTAAGAATTTTTTTAGTGGATAGCATTTGTCACCCTTTGTAGGGTACATTCGCAAATATTGCGGTATTACACTTCATTGCTCTGATTGACTCGTACCACATTGCATCTGCAGATGATCTACACTATACCATGTATGCAGTTTTTTACAAGTCTTCTATAAACTATTTGCCATATGTTTACGATTATGTGGCGAATTTGAATTCGGCCACTAACTTAAGCTACCTCTATGCTGAGCAACTGCTGGATACCAGGGTGCCTCCAAGGACTAGAAAACTTTAAACAATAATTTGTTTCCCGGTTAGGTAAGATAAAAAAACACACTAAGTCCTGAAATCTACAACTTGAATTACCTACCTAAAATCTCATTTTTTGATAGTCATGCTTGAGTTGGCGCGTGTATTATAACACACATGAGAGCTAATAAGAAATCAATCGATTTCTTGGCTCTGGCCGTGTGAAGCTGGTTACTAACATTTAGGAACGGCTTATTTGGCTGATTATCATTCCTAGCGATTATGACATGACATGATTTAGTTTTTTTTTGTTTTTGTTGTTTCTCTTTTGATTTATTTACAATAGACAAAAATATATAACTACGATACGATACTGATAAATTAATAAATACTTATAAACAATGTCTCCCGTGTTTATTGAAATAAAACAAATAACAGTGCATACTAAGTGCCACTATATATGTAAGTATTAAAAATAAGAGTTTAACTATAAAAATGTAATAATAATCAATTGCTTTTCGAGAATAGAACCATTTTCAGTCAAAGGTCATTCCAAAACTGTACCGGGTGTAGTTGTAACAGAAAATAGTGTAGGTGGTAAGTAAAGTTTATTATCGATATTCGCTATTTTTATTTACTTATTTATTCCAAGAAAAGTCATTGAAAATCCCAATTTACCAAGATTCACGAACATAATCTCGAACACGATTCCATTGAACTGCCTGTCCATCATTCAGGCTTATTGTCTGAATCAAAAGCATGAGATAGTGACAGTTGTCGGATAAGGTACCAACTTTATCATGTGGGTCATGCATGAGATGGGATGACTCAGTCGAAATATTAGATTTCCTTGATGTACGAGTAGGTTATACAGCAGGCTACAGGATTTAAATCTAATCACCACACAACAAATGTGGGTCTCCAAACACGCCTTGTGCTACCTTTGAACCCAGAAAATCAACAATTCGGACCTCTCCTACGGCTATTGAGGCATTAATCAGTAAATGAATACACATCTGAGAGCCTCACTAACTAGTTTCGGGAAGCCAAAGTTGGTTTTAATTAGTTATTAAAACGTATTAAGATTATTAAGAAGTCACCGTAAAGTAATGCTAAGCATGTGATCGTCTATGGTTCAAATCCTCGCATTATCTAAGCAACTCATCCCAAGTAATTCGCAGATTCTATTAAGGTGTTGATTACTGTTTCAATCAATCATTCCGGACCTGTGCATCAATCAATAAAGCAGTAGCAATAACCCACAATAAACCGGAAAGTGCTCCAGAGTCCCAGGCAGGTGATTGATAGCTATTCCACGCACACAATCTATATGCTAATTTGTAGCGATCTTTTAAGAGGCTGCAGCATCCTTATTATGTAAATCTCTATGGCCGATTTGCCTAATCCGTAATCGGACGTCGGGGCTGGTTCCGATGTTTTCGACTCCCGCAGGACACGGATATAACCGCCGGAGCATTCCATCCACTTTGGATAAGTATAATCCGATTTCGTTTTTAGCGATTCGATAGGGTAAAGAAGAATTTTATTGGGGAACTTTTTTAGTTATTTATTTGGGTGTGCTGTGTCTGGCTTTAAGCACAAATTACGCGGCGCCTCTGACAGATAGCCCGCTTAGAACAACACGCCATTTTTGACGCACGCAAACAGAGTCGCGAGTTTACATGCGAGGCGAGGTCAGTGAGTTTCAGTGTGTCGGAAAGTCGCAGTGTCGTGAGTGTTTTGTTTTTGTCGAACTTGGTGCAATTTTTCACATGATGAAATTTGTTTTTGGCCAGGGCCCTGTTTAATAAACGTTACGAATTGTAAATTGTAATTGTATATTACAGGTCACAAATCTACAAGTTTCTGTTTAATAAAGAATACAATTTACAAGTTTACAACGTTCGGTCAAGTAGGTATAACGAATATAGTAGTAGGTAACCCTAGGCGGTTCACGCAAGTTCAGGAAAAAGGTGCAAGCGGTCCTTTGACAATAAAATAATCTAAAACCCGAGTGGAAACTTAGCTAGTAGCTTAATCTAGTAAACGGGCAGACGTCTTAGACCCACCAAGATTTGAGAAAAATAGGCAATTAAAAATAAAATAAAAATATCTAGGACAAATTAAACTAAGATTATCTGACACTAAACTAAGCCGTACGTCAACCACGAGTTGCCACTTTAAATTTACATTATCGTTCGCGTAAAAAAAATTATTGGGATTTTTTGACATTGTCATATCATGTCATGTCAAATCTCAATACAATTTTTTACGCGAAAAATAACGTTAATTTAAAGTGGCAACTCGTGGTAGACGTACAGAACTTGATTGAATTGACTCAGGACATTAATTTATTATTGTGTCTGGCCTTTTGGCGCAATGATTGTCGATATTCGATACTCACCCAGGATGAAATATTCATGTGATGGATATTTTCTGTGTGTGGACTGTGTCTGATCAAGACTTCTTAACTTGGCCGCGTTTCATGAGTGATCGATCTGCACGGAGTGCTATTACTTAATCTGTAGTATTACCATCTCCATCTATCAAGCATACCTATATTCAGTCATTTCTAAGCATGTTTAACATTCTCTACACCATATCTATTCTCTATGGTAAGGTAAGCGCGGCTTAGTTTGGCTTGGGGTCAAGTAATTTTGATGTAAGGTGTGACTTACTTGATTTAAAGTTGCTGAGATGGGGCAGAGGGCGTCCACAGTATAAGTGTAAGGTGTCCCTGGTATTTATTTAATTTAGTTCATTACCGTACTTTCGCTTTCATGAAAGCATTAGATACTAATTGCACTTACAGGCAATAGTCATCAAGTAATAATACTTGCTATTGATGAGCTTCAGAAGCTTAGCTCAGATATTTGGCTCGCTCGCCAAATTTTCAGGATCCATGCTTAATCGAATCGAACGCCCAATCAGCATTTTGCGGTAAGGATCTACAACACTTGTGCCATATATCGGACATACCGCTTACCGTTCGCACGAAGTTCTATGAGCACATTTGACTAGGTGCTTTCATTATAGGTAAAATTATTGGTTATAAATAACATAACATGCCATGGCTATTATATCCTATATCCCAAACGGGGATTTATCGCCAGTCAGTTAGTCGAGAATGACTTCACTGAAAAAAAATAATGTTCAAATACATCAAACAAATGTTTACGACAATCGATTCACTTGTTTAAATACGAGCGCACAAAGTGTTGTGATTCCGGAAATAAAGTCTTCTTGATTAAAAAATGGAACAAGAACACATAGTAGATCCTAATAAAAAAATTGTCGGCTTAATCAAGTCCAGTCATTACTGTTATCAACTGCCTTTTGTGCATGTTACTAACACATGATTATCCTAATTAAGTTTTTGGCGACTATAATGATGTCACTTATTATAGATGGATAAATTTAAAGTATAGTCCAAACAAGTAACTTGATTGATCATATTGAAGTTGTTACTAATATCTAATAAATCATTGTCAGCATAATTAAGTCTGGCCATTTTTGTTATCAAACTGCCCTTTGTGTATGTTAATAAAACTTTATGATCCTGATGAAGTTGTGTGATGACTGTAATATTGTCACTTGATTGATTAAATAAAGAAAAGTATAATCTAAACAAGTAACTTGATTGATACTATTGGGTTTTTATATACAATCAAACTTAAAACCTCATTTTTATATTTGACTGTTTGTCTCTATCTAAATAAAACACATCAATTTAATATATAACGTATTTTTATTAGAAATAGTAAATAGCTAGGCAATCTTCATAATGTTTATGTATCATGATTATTAATTAATCAATCATTTTAACGGTTGCAGAGCAGAGCTGGTGCAGTTTCACAATTTCGCTCTGCAACCGCATTAAATTATTTAAGTACTTAACTAATAACAAAGTCATAAAGTAAAAAGTATTTTACAGTTAAGCTGCTGACTAAATTTAAACCTTCTGTCGCGGCGGTAGTCACATTATGCTTAAGTATAGTACTTCTTTGATACTAGTTCAATTTATTTATTTTTTAAAGAAGTAAAATTCAAATAAAAATTGTTGATGTTATCAGGATAACTGGTATTGAAGTCGTCAACCAGCTGAAACAGAAACAAAACAATATAAGTACATAAAATCATATCATGTCATATATGAAATTATATTTTTCTTTTAAACATCGATAACAACCTAAAACTTTTGTTTTAATGTAAATTGTATTAATGATAATAAAAATAATACTATACATAAGGCTCATACTAATTTATATCCCTGACTGAGGCTTTTGCAACGCAGGATAGTCAAAAAATTCAATTGCTTATTTATTATTTTAATTTAATAATTCATTAACATAATATTACATAAGCATTTTTTGGAAATTGATACTTAGTTATTTCAAAGTTACAATAGAATTCGTGACTCAGGGCAAAGCTCAAATTTCTATAACTCTCAACTTAATTGAAAGTCTGCTTTTCGACTGATTCTGTGCTAAGATTTTACTGCGGCGGTGTTCTTTTCCTTTGGTTTAATAATAAATAATAAATATCCCTGGACATTATTCCACACAGCGCCATCTAGCCCCAAAGTAAGCTAATTAAAGCTTGTGTTATGGGATACTGGACAACGGATAAACATACTTAAATACATTTTCTTTTGTAAATACATACTTATTATACATAGGAGACCCCCAGACCAGTACAAACAGACATGTTCATGCACACAAATGTTTGTACTGTGCGGGGATCGAACCCGCGACCTCTGGTGTAGTAGCCAACTTCTTAACCATTACACCAAGTCGGTCGGTTTGAAGAATTTTGTTATGTGAGGCATTGCGGATTTCATTTTCAAATGCCTCACAAAGCCATCAAATGTGAGAAAGATGCAAGTAATCGATTTTCTTTGAGAAGTTATGATAGGAGTACCTACCTAATTAAACGGAGGCGACATGATTGTAGTTACTCACAAGAGAAATATTGCTCAGATTTAAAGTTTGATTGCTTGGGCCCGGGTCTGAAAAATCCGTTGCCCACGCTTTCCAGAACCGAACAAACAGCGCTCTAGGCCCCATTGAGGAATGATTGCATTGATGTCATCAATAGTCAGAGCCGCTAACGCTTGTATGTTAATTTCATTTTCTGTAATATTGAAAGAAAGTTCATTAATAAAAATAATGAACGTAAACTATTCAAGTGTGTGACTGAGAACTAGGAACTGAAAATAGATAGGTACTTACTTGCGAATAGAGGCCCCAGCTCCGGGAGCTCACAGGTTGTGAGCAAATCAATGACTTCCTCCATCTTAACCCGGTTTCCGTAAACAGATACCTATACTAGATAAGAATAACTGGTCAGTGTGTACACTAATTCTTCACTATATTACTAATTTTGAATTCAGCAAACACGAATTTTCAAAAAGTAATATCTGCGTACTGCGTACGCCAAGCGAACCGACATGACATCGAACTAGAAAAACACGATTGAATTTGAACTTGCAAGCGCCGGCAGTTGCGTTGCGCGCAAACATTGTCATGAAGTAGTTGTTTAAACTGTCAAACTAAATGTTCGTCCCTTTAAAGTTTATACGTCGAATGAAGTAAGAAACTTATTTTATCATTAATGTATTATTTATTTAAATAAACAGGCTTTATTATTTGGATCAATAAAATTCTTGTTTAGATGGAATGATTGTGATATATAGTACTGATATAACAACTTGATAGACTTAAATAAGTTGATGGTAGCATTAACCATGTCTCACCATTAATAAAGTAAACTTATTAAATTTAACTCATTCGCCTTGATAGACATTAAATCGTTTCATCTTAATTGTGTCAAAAAACCGTCAATTGTTGTTTTCGATATTTTCTTAAATGACTCAGTCATATTTTTTTCAATCAAGCGAGATTGTAACTTGTTTACCCATTATTTTTTTCAGTGTTGTGGTGGAATGGACCCGTAGTCCGATGGAAGGAATGTTGCCGTCATGGCGAACGGGACACTCAGCAGCCACTGTTTACCAATGGTATTAGAACCCAACGCGGTAGGTGGGGAGTCTTTCGCCATTGTCCGGGGCGATTTGGTTTTCTATAGACATGTTTCCATCACCGGAGAGTTAGTCGGAAATTCAACAATGAACACGAAGATGATTTTGGCCAGATTTGAACTTAGAACCACATGATCCACGATCCCGTAGGCCACTACGCTCGTAGTCAAGTTGTGATGCCTACTCAAATATTGTAAAATAATCAGTACAGCCTTAAAATAATCTAGCTGCATTGCCGTGAGTGTCAATGCTGAAGAAGATCACACCATTATTCAGTATTGCCATTGTCTACTACATTTGCTAACTTTGATGGTCGACTTTAAAATTCAACGTGAAATTTGTATTTAAAAATAACAACTTGAGCGACAAATTATTGTGTAAATCAATTCTTCAAAAACTTTTTTCTAACGTCATTTACTAAACGAATGATATCAGCACCAGAACGTCTACCACGAGTTGCCACTTTGAATTCACACAATCGTTCGCGTAAAAGAATTGTATTAGGATGACACATGACAATCCCAATACATTTTTTACGCGAACGATAATGTAAATTTAAAGTGGCAACTCGTGGTAGACGTACCGGTCAACTTACGTATTCAAAAGTAATCAGCATCTCAACAGCTAATTTCGCACTCAACAAAATAAATTGCAAGTAGTAGACTCCCCGAAAACACACCAAGTATCAGATATCAAGAAGAACTCGACCCTTGTTCACTCAAGCCTTGCTTTTGATCTTAACTTAAAAAGGTGGGGGAGCGCTCACTTCAACTTTTTAACTTAAAAGATCCCTGTGATACTCCCTTTCATATTTTATTGAAAACGATACCTATGATATTAAGATGAGTTGAAGGAGGTCGATGTCTGAAGTATCTATGTAGGTATATAGGAAGATAGAAATAATAATAACTACCTACCTGAGAACTACAGTTTCTGAGGGAGAATTTACTTTTTTTTTTTCTTTATTCTGGTAAAAACTAGTATTGTAAAGAGCTCGAAACCCCATCAAAACTAACCAGTTATATTTTTTTTAAGAACGTTGATCAACGCACACGGACGACTACAATGTCCGCCGCGTCCGTGTGCGTTGCTCGATTACGGAGAAAAAAGTACGCCGCGGATAATCTCACGTCGGCGCAGGCCTTTGTGATGATATCGAAAAGTAATAATAGGTGGGATTGAATAAGCAATATAAACTCTAAAAATACTACTAGGTACATAATACTAGGTATTATGTATATTACATTTTTAGAGTTTGATAGATTTTTAGACATTTTAATAATGGATGTGCATGATAAAAAAGTCTTATTTCTTCCTTTAATCTATACCACCACCTTTCGATGTTAAGATATTCGGACTACCTATTCGATGCAGTAGGTAATATTTAGAAATCGAGACATTCGTTGTGCTATTTGTCCTCTTTGAAGGCCAGATTATTAATTTGTCTGCCTACACATTTTCTGCACTTCGTGATTTGAAAACATTCTACTTGAGTGCGTCTATTATAACCTCCTTTTTACAACCTCAAGGGCCGTTTTGTTATCGAACATATTTGCAAGGCGATAGGTAAAGATTAAAGATTGCACAGTGTTTATTTTGTTGTCCAAAAGCGGATAGCCAAATATTCTTCCAACTCAATGGCAAGCGTAGCCTTAGGCGGTGGCCATATTAGAGAATGGTTCCCGAGTGTAAAATGGCGGCGCTGACTAATTGGCGTTGTGCAGCGCTGCCGCGCGACTCGGACGCACGCAGAATCATTTCAATTGCCTGATTACATTCGGGAACTAGCCCTGGGCTGGGCTGCGGAGCTCAGCATTTTGCGCTCGAATGGATTCTCGGCTCTATTTTTAACAAAATGCTGCCGCTATCGAGGCGCTATAGGTACCACTTATCCCCCAAGCAGCACGTAAGCGTTATTAGCAGCAATATTCCAGCCTGTTTGGTACTTAGGGTTCTTTTAGACACTTACAAGAGTTTAAATGACAGCTTTTGTTTTTATTCGAATGGTATATGAGATATTATAGAACCCAGTCTATATAAAGTATTTAATATATATCCGTGTAAACTTAGGGTGTATTAAAAGAATATTCAAACTCTATCATACGACTTGAAGTATATTTTGGCACTTAAAACCGATTTTATTGTTAAAGCTGAATATAACCAATTTCTTACGTAATTACTTACTTATCACAGCTTTAAGTGTTATTATAGTATAACTTAATTATCGTTTCTGCTGTATGGTATAGCCAAACTCTGTTCTAAAACTTACTTTTATGGCGTAATACACTCATGTAAATCGAATAGTTCTATGACTTCTTCCTATGAGGATGTTTTAAAAGTAATAAAATAAATGATCGTTTTAGTACAGTTCTAATATGTTACTGACAAGTCGTGCTTGACTCAAGTTGTTATCTTTGGAAAAATGTGGAAAAAAGGAAAAAGATCCGGTGCTATCAAGAGTAGGATTTTTCTTACAATCTAAATGTTAGCATTACAATTACAATGTTATATTTTAATAAACATTATTTGACGCATAGGGCGGAAGGCGATAGGTGCGTCACCACCCAGTGCCTTAACAGAGGACTCCCTTATTGCAATAGTGTTCAGGATGCTGTTGACGCCGCCGCGGACCCGACGCATCAGGGAGCCGATTCTTTTGCGCATTATTGCGTGAAAGCCGTCTACGCGAGCTTCAGCGAACATCCCTGATGCACTGCAGTATGGCGCCAGCCCCATCAGCATCCTGAATCCATTATTGTACTGAACACGCAAAGCGTTGTAGTATTTTTAGGCCTGGCGATTTTCCTCGTGCCATTTGTCTCTCTGCCCTCAGAATTAAGCTCCTTAAGGATAGGTGTGCGAGGAATGAGGAGGTAATTTAAGATGAAAAATATAGTAATAAAAATATGCGCCAGACAACACACTTGTCACGGTCTCGAAGTAGGGATTATTATCCTTGTGAAACGCGGTACCAGACAAGGAATTAAGCCAGGGGCGTCTCCCAGCAGACCCAGACCCGAGTCATTGCAGGCGTCAGTGGCAAATTTACAATAATTTTGCCACTGACGCCAAAGCCACTTGAAAATGGTCAGTCACAATCTACGTGCATTATGATAAGTGTAAAGTAGGTAAGCAAAAATGAACGATGGTTCGTACACTTCGTACCTACAATTTTATTAATTTTAGTTTCAGCATTGCTCTATTTCCGTCTAAAGATAGAAACTATTCTAGAAAAACTTTGGCTGTTTTTTTTTAAGTTTCTAATTTATTAGGTTCTCTTTGGCAGGTTAAAGAATTCAAAAGAAACTTCGCATCACGAATTCTGTAAGTGATTACCAATTGAAACTTAATTCCCCAAATTGTATAAGATGTTGAAGTGTTGATCCAATAACATACAAAAAAGCAATACGATTTCAATCATTTCTGCTTCATTCGTTCAGTTCTTTAACCTAACTTAGCTTTGAGTCCCAAGTACCTACTAGGGAAACGACAAGACAAAAGGAAAGCAGGTAAAGTTCGTTTTTCAGCTGCCGATCCAGCTGGTAAACATGTTTACATCGACCGTCCTATTTCACCTGATTAGCGACTGCTTGTTTGGGCCACAATTGAAACGTGGAATAAAATAAAAAATCTAGTTTTGATAAGCGTTACGGGTGTTAGAATTAGTATTCATATAAAGATGAAAGATAAATTAGGCATTAATCTCAACAGATAGCGCCACAGTGGTAGAGTCACATCATGTTTATCTAATAGGTTGGGGGAAAAGTATCTTCGCATTTTTTAAGAAAATCCAAAACATTTTTTAATATAGTTTATTTACATTCAACTGAAGTTTGAAGGTGCCATTTTGTTCGATTACTTTTTTCCATCTTGTAGGTAGGGACATGATCCCATTGCTATAGAAATTTTGAGGCTTCTGATCAATGTACCGCGACAAGTGGTTTTGGCAGTCCTCTCGTGATGTTAACCTGCCACTGCCTAAAGAATTCTGAAGAGACCGAAACAGGTGGAAATCTAAAGGTGCAACGTCAGGACTATACGGCGCATGCATTAACACCACCCAGCTAAACTCTCTTAATTTTTTCTGAGTGGCTAAAGATGTGTGAGGTCTAGCGTTATCATGATGAAAAACCACATGCTTTCTGTTGATTAATGCCAACCGCTTTCTCTCAACTTCTTGCTTTAATCTCATCAGTTGTTCGCAGTAGAGTTCTGAATCGATGGTCCTGTCTGGTGGTAACAGCTCATAATGAATAATGCCCTTCCAATCACACCACACACACAGCATCACCTTGTTGCGAGTTAACCCGGGTTTCACCAGTCTGTGAAGCCTTTGACCACGACCTTTTTCGCAGGTTCTTGTCGTACGTGATCCACTTTGCATCACCAGTTATCAGCTTCTTCAAAAATGGTTCGGTTTCATTACGTCGTAATAAAGAATCACAAATTAGTACACGATTCATTAGGTTTATTTCAGTGAGCTCGTGAGGTACCCAAATATCAGACTTTTCTGTGTACCCAGTTTTTTCAAATGCGCCATAACTTTTTTGAGGTCAATTCCCAGTTCTTCAGTTACGCGCTGTAACTACTGATATGCCGATCTTGCTCCACTTTTTTAAAAATGGCATCCATTTTATCCGTAATAGGGCGACCAGAGGACTGAAAACGCTTAAACTAAATTTGTGCTACTCTCACAGACACTTAGACATCGCAAATTATTTTCGCAGCTTGTGTTGCATTTTTACCTTTTTTGTAATTTCTTCATTACATTTATTCATCATCATGACAGTGAGAAAAACAAATTAAAATTTTTCACACATTTTCCTCATTTGAATTTGGAATTATACAGTCTACGCTCTTGAAAATTTAAACTTTTAATAATACCAAAACCAGCCAGATACAAATAGTACAAAGAGATTTTATTACAAGTTCATACATACTATATGCGAAAAGACTTTTTCCCCAACTTAATACTAATATTATAAAGAGGAAAGATTTGTTTGTATGTTTGTTTGTTTGTATCGAATAGTCTCCGAAACTACTGTACCGGTTTTAAAAATTCTTTCACCAATAATATAAAGCTACCTACACTATAAGGGAGTGGCTTAATATGTCATTCCATAAAAGGCTATAGGTATTTTTTTTTAATGTAGGCTATCGTTTGACGGAAAAGACAGTCTACGCGGGCGAAACCGCTGAAGGACAGCTATAGTTTATGAAATTCACTATCATAGTATAAAGTATTTTATTTATTTTTATTAAGTCTATATTTATGAATTAATATTTTCTCACACACCCGCTTGCACAAACACAAACACACACTCACACACACATATATAAACATACACACGCACACACACATATACACAAACCATTAAACTTGTTTAGTGAGTCTACAAGTTGTGTTCTTTAAAATGTTCTCTTATAAACTCAATATTGGCAATAATTTTCCAAATTTGTATGTGTAATTAAACTCCATAGTTTCGCTTCGATATAACCTATTAATAAGATTTTTGTGAATGGCTATTGAAGAGCGGATCTCCTAACACAAGCAAATTGTTTGCTTAAAAGGAGACTCCAAACCTTGTAACAAACAAGTATATTGTAAGATACTAAAATAAATATTTTGTAATATTTTTATAGTTTGTAATATTATTTCTCATTTTCAGTGACTGAAAAAGTGACTCAAACCAGAAATTTTTAATAATTCGTTATAAAAATCATAACTCGAAAACTAACACAATTACCGGGTAACAACATAGGGTATTTTTAGATCCTACCGCTAAATGTGAGGAATTTTAAAAAAATATTGACGTGTAGGTATGTATGAGCCTGTATAAATAAAGGCAAGGAGTATTTTTTTATGAATATTTAAGTAAAGTGATGATTTTTTTACTTCAGTAAAAAGAAATAACCAAGTACCTAATCAAAACGAATGTTTCATTTCATGTTTTTCTTTCATCTCACCATTATGAAAAAAACATTAAAAAGCCTCTTTTTTCATAAAACTGCACGTAGTCATGGCGGCATAATCGGTAGTGCACGCGGGCGATCAAACAAGTTTAGCACTGGATGCCGAAATTCATTAGCCCGCTTATCACATGACCGATTAAAAACAGCTAGCGGCGGGCCTGACATTAATGTATTAAACATTGACTGGCCTGTTGGCGCAATGGCAGCGATCCTGCCTTTAGCGCCGGAGGTCGTGGGTTCGATCCCCACCCATGACAAATATTTGTGTGACGAACATTTGTATTTGTTGTGTGTCTGGGTGTTATTATCTATTTAAGTATGTATTTAGAAATATTTAAGTATGTTTATCAGTCTCTGACGCCCATATTACAAGCTCTGCTTAGTTTGGGGTCAGTTGATCTTGGTGTGCATTGTCCCAGGTATTTATTTATTTATTATTTATTAAACAGCAAAACAATTGAAATTGATATCATATGGACTGTTTCTTCATACCTACTTACAGATTACCTTCTATAAAAACAAAAACGCTGTGTTCAACAAAAATGTCCTTGTTCTTAGTCTGAGGGCACGATAATGGCGACGGCGAACGATGGCAGGGCAACGCGACAGCGGTGCGCTGGCGATGCATACTACAACAACACGGACGGTAAATCAGTGGTGGGGCGCGCTACTAACCTAAAAAACAAAAATTTAAACAAAAAAAAAACCAACTTCAAAAAAAACTATTCCAAAACAAAGCACTAAAAAGTAAAGAAATAATTGCGTATTCTTCTAAAACTTAGACGATAATATAATGTAGGTACAATTATTGTTATTGTTGGAGTCGGTGTCAGCCAAGGAAACACTACAATATACCTATTTCTTACATATCACGTTTACGTATGTATGTAGGTAGTTACAAACCTACATTGGCTGACACCGACTCCAACAATAACAATAATTGTACCTACATTATATTATCGTATAAGTTTTAGAAGAATACGCAATTATTTCTTTACTTTTTAGTGCTTTGTTTTGAAATAGTTTTTTTGAAGTTGGTTTTTTTTTTTGTTAAAATTTTTGTTTATTTCTTGATTTTCAGTGAATAGTTCTTATTTATTTTATACATCGAAAAAGTATCGTCCAATTGCTCCTAAGAATTTAAGAGTTCCGTTACTTTGTCATGGATCCCATAATCAGAACCTAACACTCATCAAACTACCCTTGAAGTATATCCTTTCCAATAAAAAAAGTAGCATCGAAATCGGTTGGCGTGATAATGAGTTATTCGTCCATTTGTCAAATGGTCGTCCATTATATGGATTTCCCATGGATGCCACTATCAGAACTGGACCAAATTAAAATGGGACTACACGGGCACCACCAGCTCTCAAATAAATAAAGAATTATTAAAATCGGTTGGCGTAATATTGAGTTATTCGTCCATTTGTCGCGCATTTTGTCTATCTAGATTTAAGACTTATATGGTTTTCTCATGGATGCCACTGTCAGAACTAGACCAAATTAAAATGGGACCATTCGGCAAGCAGCTTTCAAAAAAAAAAAGAACGATCAAAATCGGTTCACCCAGTCGAAAGTTATGAGGTAACAAACATTAAAAAAAAACATACAGTCGAATTGAGAACCTTCTCCTTTTTTTAAAGTCGGTTGAAAATAGAACTCCATCCTATTAAAAACTGTCCTTGTAAACTACATAGCTAACTTGTAGTAGTTTTGTCTACACGAAGCCAGAAGTACTAGCTTGCTATCCTAGCTTGAAAAACTAGCCTCGTGTAACTTGGGCATAAATATCCTTGGTTACGAGCGTTGTGGCGTCGTGGCGTGGCGTGGCGTAGGGGTGAAAACCCAACCCAACTCGCATCGTGGATCGTGTAGTGCCGACTTCAAATCTGGCTAGAACCAAAATCTTTGTTTTCATTGTTATCCGACTAACTCTCCGGTTATGGAAAACATCAATATAATTTGACAACACGGTTGGCGTAGTGCGCTGTAGCATGGTTTCTCGCCTCGATTTCCGTGGTATCACGGGTTTGATTCCTGGTGGGGTTAATTCAGGAAAAAAGCTTCTCTGAACTGACTCGGGTCTGGGCGTGCTTGGAGACGCCCCTGGCTTTATTTCCTTGTGTGGTACCTCGTAACACAGGTATATTAATCTCTACTTCGAGACCATTACACGACAGACGACCGACTTGGTGTAATGGTTAAGAAGTTGGCTACTACACCAGAGGTCGCGGGTTCGATCCCCGCACAGTACAAACATTTGTGTGCATGAACATGTCTGTTTGTACTGGTCTGGGTGTCTCCTATGTATAATAAGTATGTATTTACAAAAGAAAATGTATTTAAGTAAGTTTATCCGTTGTCTAGTATCCCATAACACAAGCTTTAATTAGCTTACTTTGGGGCTAGATGGCGCTGTGTGGAATAATGTCCAGGGATATTTATTTATTTATTTATTATTATTATTATTACAAGAGGTGTTGTCTGGTGCATATTTATATTCATAATAAAATAAACAAAATCAAGTTAAAGGCGGAAGGCTCACCACCTACCGCGTTGGGTTCTAATCCCACTGGTGAAAAGTGGGCTTCTGAGTGTTCTGTTCAAAATTATGGCTATAGTCACTTGCCTCTGACTACCCCGTTTGGGATATAGTCGTGAAGGTATGTCATTGTTTTGAAGATGAAGCGAAGACAGGTCGGCCGCCAACCGTGATCACACAATAAAAAGGGGCAGCCGAAAAACATATTCGCGAAAACCGACGAATTACGTATGTAGAACTGGAGCGAGAACTGGGAATTGGATCAGCAGCAATGCAAACCATAGTTCACGAACACCTAATTCTAATATAAACGGGTTTTTGCAACGAAACAAAATTATGATCGGACCATGGTGACATGCAATTGTCGCCGAACTGTCGAGAAAAATAGGTAAAACAATTTACCGTAATTTTGTTTCGTTGCAAAACCCCGTTTTTATTAGAATTAGTTAAAATGCAACAAGAAACTTAAAAATGTTTTTGTATTTAAGTATTATTTTTAAACTAGATTGAGGATTTGGGTTTATAAGTTCAATAAGTATAGAATTGTAGCTGGTTGTTTTGATACTATATAATATATCCTTCAACGGTGTATAGCAATGCGCAATAAATTTAACCACAAATCATATCATAGTAGTATGCATTTATAGAATTCCCTCTAAGAAAAAAGAACACATTGATTGCTTCTTTAGCAGGATTGACATGTTGTTACACAAATGCTTACTCAAATTTTCAAAAAAGAAAATAATTATTACTGGAGATTGGAATATCAACATGCTTGTCATAAACGAAAACACAGCAAGGCTAAGGGATCTATTAAAAAAATATGATTTTAAATTGCACATATCTGAACCTACAAGAGGAAGCGCATGCCTCGACTTAATAGTAAGCAATATAGGGGATGCCACTGGCTATGTTTTGACGTTGTGGTTATCCGACCATGATACGGCTCAAGTTATAAAATTTGGCTTGAAAGAAAAAAAACAAATACCAAACTTTGTATTTACTTACAAAAAATGTTACTCCTTGGAAAATATTAACAAATTTAAAGGATATATAGGTAGTCTTTCTTTCTGTAATGTGTTCGAACAAAATGAGTTAAATGCTGCTTTTAATGAATTCTATGATATTCTGCTTCTCATTTATAACCTTTGCTTTCCGGAAATAAAACACTAAACGATCAAAAATAAACGAAGGATAAAACGGGGGGTAGACCCGATGTAAACATTGAGCTCCGTATTAAATTGCATTAAAAATTATAATAAGCTATCTTTCAAGAGTTAAATATGTGTATTGAGTGACTATTACAGAAATGAAGACGTGTTATTGTTATTAAAGGACTTATTCTACGAAAAAGCAGTGAAAAGTGAAAATAAAACAAACGAGTCTGAAATAGTCAAAAACAGTTAAAAGCTACATATTGGACCAATTGAATTGCGAAACCATACGATACAAACTGTGATAGTTCATCCTCGTAACTTATTATCTAAGTGCAAGTAATATCTAGAATAGAGGAAAATTCATAACCTAAAATTTTATTTATGCAATGATTATAATTTATTCATGAAAGCTGCAAGAGCGCCATCTTGCGAATACACGTAAAACTACCTAGTTGTGTACAAACACTTGTATTCATTGGAAAAGCATCGAACGTCTCAAGTTTTGCCACCATCCACCGCAAGATGGCATCTAACTGTGCAGGATGTCTAAATAAACTTCCGAAAAGGGAATTTTTAACATGTTGTCTTTGTAAGTCTAAGTACGACTTGGAATGCGCTAATGTGCCTGTTGTAAGGTTTAACAACACAATGAGGGAGGAACACAAAAGAAACTGGAAGTGCCAATTATGTCGCTGCCAAGCACCTAAAACAGACAATTCAAACACTCCCTTACGGCCGCAAGTTGTAAACACGGTTGCGCCCTCACCAAACGAGGAAAGTAAAGTTACAATAAGAAATAAACAATCTTCTAGGATGTATGATACCTCCTCTACCTCTGATGATGATTTGAGCATACTGGGTAATACTGTTACCGACCAGAGCCCTGTAACTAAAGTAACAAGTCACCTAGATTCGGTAATTCTTACCCAACTAGATAAACTTTTAGAAAACAAGCTAGAACAAAACAAGCAATCGTTACTTTCGGAATTGAAGACAATGTTAGTGGAAGAAATGAGAATTGAGATCACAAACCAAATAAAACCAACCATGAATTTACTATCTACAGAACAACAGTGTTTGAAGAAGGAAATAAATACAATAAACTTACATATCAAACAACTACAAAGTGAAAATCTTAGACTGCAATCTGAAATTGAAAATCTACTGAAACAAATACAGCCCAACAGTTCATATGATGAAAGGAAAGTAACAAGCAGCTTTGAAAATAGCAAGAAATTTGTTTTGTATGGCTTGAAGGAAGGACAATGGGAGACTGAAGGTGAATTGTATGATAGAGTCACATACCTGTTCCAAGATCTGCTGAATATAAATTTACAAAACTTGATTGAAAACATAAATAGGATTGGCAAGAAAGGATATACAAGACCATTAGTTGTAGAATTATTGAGTAAGAAAATGGTAAGAAATATACTACATAATAAAAAATACTTCAAAAATACCGGCCTTGCTATTACAGAATATTTAGATGAAACTCAGCGACGGACTCGAACACATCTAAGGAAACTTTTAAGGGAAGCTCGAAACAATGGAAAACACGCTGTGTTGATAAATAATAATAAGCTGATTATAAACGGTAAAGAATATGACCCACTAAGTGAGACACATCATCCAGACAAGACCTCTACCACGCTTTCACAAGAATCAACATGCCAGATGATCAAAGAAGGCGGCCACAGCCAACCACCAATCATCGAACAGGATTTGACACAAAGGCAGTCCCAGCACAACAACAACAATAATATCGGAAGATCAAACAACCCAAGCCGTGACACCCATACATTTCGAAACAGAACAAACTATTAATATCTTATTTCAAAACATGCAGAGCCTTTTTAATAAAAGGGATATTCTCCAAGCCTTCCTAAAAGAAAATGACACTTATCCAATACTGTGTATTTCTGAAACCTGGCTTTCATCAGCCAAGACACACATGATCGCATTTGAAGACTACCACTTGGCAACATCATTTAATAGAGAAATATATAATGGCGGTGGAGTATGCATTATAATAAATAATAGTATAGAATATCAAGAACAGAAAGAAATCAAAGATATGTCTATAGAATATATCATGGAAGTGTGTGCAATAGAACTGCTAAAAATAGATACTTTGTTAATAACTGTGTACTGGAATAGTAGAGAATCAGATATTTTCTATAAACAATTAAAAACTATTTTAGAATATATATCTAACAAATATAGTAAGAAGAAAATAATAATAGGCGGTGATTTTAACTTAAATACTTTGACAAATTCAAAAAAATCCAAAGGTTTAATAAATATTATGCTTGAATATAATTTTAAACAACATATTAGAGAACCAACACGTATTGCAAAAAATAGTTGTTCTTGTTTAGATTTAGTGTTCACAAATTTCACAGAAAATATAACTACTTCTGTAGAAGACTTAGGATTTTCAGATCACAAATGTACAACTGTAAAGTTAGAAAATTCATTAAATACACAAAATAATAATTCCATTCGGTACCTTACAAAACGAATATTTAGTAAGGAAAATATAGAAAAATTTAAGCTACACCTACAAAACATAAACTGGTTTGATCATTTGTCAGAATATAAAAGCGTCAATGAAAATTACAATATACTTAATATTTTTTTAAACGAAGCATTAGATCGAAATATTCCGAATAAAAGACTTAAAATAAATACAAAAAATAAAAAATCGTGGTTGACTCACGGTATTAGAATATCTTGTAAAAATAAACGACTGTTAAAAATTCATGCGAATTACTCTAAAAATAAAATCTTAATAAACTATTATAAAGTATATGGAAAAATTCTAAAAAACACTATTATTAAAAGCAAAAAACTTGAATCCATAAACAAAATAAATAAATCAACCAACAAAGTTAAAAGCATGTGGCAAATAATAAGAGAACGAACTAACAAGACACACAAAAGACCCGAAAGAAACATAGAGCTGAAAATCAATAATAAATTAACATCTGATCCCGTACTGATAGCAAATACTTTCAATGAATTATTCGCGACGGCCGGACAAGCGCGCCGCACGGACGCAAGCGGCGCACGCGCTGAGCCGCGCGGTCGACCAGTGCTGTGCCCCACAGAAAACTCCATGTTTCTTAAGCCTGTCGATGAACGAGAGGTCTTCTCACTAATACGTTCTCTGAAACCAAAAAGTAGTTTTGGAATCGATGAATTGCCAGCGAAACTACTTAAAGAATGCGCTGAGGAACTTACTATTCCGCTTACGGCTCTCATAAATCAATCCTTTACGCAGGGAATTTTTCCAGATCAGCTAAAAATCGCTGTAATAAAGCCTGTTTATAAAAAGGACTCGAAATCGGATCCAAACAACTATCGTCCAATATCTCTATTACCCGTCATCTCAAAAATATATGAAAAAGCTATGTTTAAACGTCTGTATTCCTATTGTGAAAATAATAACATTTTCGACGATTCCCAAAATGGATTCCGCAAAAATCGGTCAACAGTACTCGCTACATACAAATATGTTAACGAAATATTAAATATAATAAACGACAAAAAATATGCCATAGGTATATTATTTGATATGTCGAAAGCATATGAAAAAGTTTTATTTGACATATTATTGAAAAAACTCCACGGTATTGGTGTTAGAGGGATAGTGAAAAAAGATTTAAACCATTGGTAATGGTTTAAATCTTTTTTATATCAACGTAGACAGTATGTCCAAATTGACAATATTGATCCTAAGTCAAAAGAAGTCAAACCTGTTAGGTCAGACGAGCTACTTGTAGGCGGATCTATACCGCAGGGCAGTGTCATTGGATGCGCGCTCTTCATTATATATATTAACGATCTTCCAAAAGCAATTAACGAGAGCTGTGTAATGTTTGCCGACGATTTCTCTCTTTTACTTTCATGTTCAGATAATATAAATTTAGAAACGAAAATCACAAATATCATCAATCAAATTGTAGAATGGATGAATGATCATAATTTAGAAGTTAACTTTGTAAAAACGAAACTTATGCAATTTAGACCGCGCCAAAAAACTGAATTAGATATAAATATAAGTTACAAAAGTGTAAATTTAGATAATGTTCCTTCATTCCCCCTATTAGGTATAGTCATAGATTCGAATATTAACTGGAAAGCTCATGTAGATACAATTAAAACTAAACTATCTAGATTTATTTATGCCCTAGGAGAAATTAAAAAAACCACCAACATGCACACTGCCACCACAATGTACTATGCCTACGCCTATGCTTGGCTGAGTTATGGCGTGATGCTCTGGGGTAACAGTACCGATGTACAAGACCTACTAATCTTACAGAAAAAATGCATACGGATCCTAACAAACATCAAACAGAGAGAGAGTTGTAAACCCCATTTTAAAAATTTAAAGCTGTTAACCCTACCCAGCATTTACATTTTAGAAACCTGTAAATTTATTAGAAAAAACCCACATTTATATTCCAAAATAGGAGATTTCCCTCGCCATAATACACCACGTTATAAAAATAATCTTATTCAAATACCTTCTAAATTAACATTACATAGCTCCGGACCCTACCCTATGTCGATCAAATTGTTCAATAAGTTGCCGAACTATATAAAAAACGAAAATAATTATAATAAGTTTATACATCTGCTAAAGGATTTACTTACCAGCAAATCTTATTATTCAGTTAGGGAATACTTGGAGGATAAACTAAATTAAACATAAAAATAGTAAAATAAATAACAAATTAATACATATAAAGAAGCACATACATTTATATAATAATATTTGTGTAAAATAGTAAATATGTGTTTAGGTGATACATAATTTATAAATATCTGCCCCTCTCTATTCCATATTGCGATGCCTAACAAGGCGCATGTGTACTCTTGTGCTTTACTTAAGTGTGTAGTTATAAGGTCCCATGTAATGCAATTTAATAAATAAATAAATAAATAAAAATAAAAAATAGTACATCAGCTAAGCCTAAATGGATGTCAAAGGGTCTCCAAAAGAGCAGTCTTACAAAGAGATCACTTCGCTTTAAACACTACTCAGATAAAAATGATGTAAGTCGTTCAAAGTACATGAACTATAATAAACTGCTTAAGAAATGCATAAACGTTTCTAAAAGGATTGCTAATCAGAAATATGTATCAGCAAGTAAAAACATTTGCAAAGCAACATGGACGGTTATAAAAAATGAAACAAATGGGACATATCACAAAAACTACACAAATGAAATTGTAAATAATAATGAGAAAATAACAGACCCTATGAGTATTGCCACAATATTTAACGATTATTTTATAAATGAAACAAACACATCGAATAAAAGTACAGAAAACACACTGAAGACAAACTTACAAAACAGTATTTTTTTAGCACCCGTAAATGAAGAACATATTTCAAAAGTCATAATGTCACTAAATAATACTCTATCTGAAGGGTACGACGGTATATGTACCAAAGTCTTAAAAATGTGTAAAGATGAACTTAGTCCTGTGTTGGCTTTTTTGGTAAACTTGTCTTTACAGACAGGAAAATTTCCCGAAAAACTGAAATTGTCTATTGTGAAGCCATTGTTCAAAAAAGGTGATAAAAAAGATATTTCCAACTACAGACCAATAGCGCTCCTCCCAGTTATATCGAAAGTTTTTGAAAAGGTCATGCATAGTCAATTAACAGCCTTCTTTCGTAAATTTGAAATAATAAAAAAGTACCAACATGGCTTTCAAAAACATAAATCGACAACACATGCGGCATTTGATTTAATAAATGATGTTATGAAAAGTGTTAACATGAAAGACTATGCAACTGTAGTGTTTCTAGATATGTCGAAAGCTTTCGACTGCGTTTCTCATGATCAATTGATAATTAAACTTGAACGTAGTGGGATTAGAGGTCCAGCACTAAATTGGCTTAAATCCTACCTCACAAACAGAACACAATACGTAGAGATAACTCAGCTTGATTCCAATTCCGTGGCTCAGACATATAAATCTGAACAAAAAAATAACAAGTTTGGTGTTCCACAAGGGAGTGTTCTTGGCCCGTTACTGTTTATCTTGTATATTAATGACTTGCCAGATATAACGGAACAAAAAAGCGTATTATTTGCCGATGATTTTTCGGTTATAGTTACTACTGACGAGAAATCTACATTCGATCAACATAAATATGACATCATAAAAACATTGACCTCAATAACTGAGTGGCTTAACAGAAATAATCTTAGAATTAATTTACAGAAGACACATTTAATGAATTTTAATAATTTTAAAAATCAATTAATTGACATTTATTTTAATGGAGAAACTTTGCGGAACGCGGATAGTGCGACTTTTTTGGGCTTAACTTTGGATCCAAAATTAAGTTGGAAGGGTCAAATAGAGAAAATTTGTACCAAAGTAAATGGATTTGCCTTTGCTCTATTTAAGTTATCGAAGGTTGCAAATGTAAGTACGGCTATTATTGCTTATTACGCGTATGTAGAGTCGGTTCTGAGATATGGTTTATTGATCTGGGGCAATGGAACTAACATAATAAAACTATTCATAGCCCAAAAACGGTGTATTAGAGCCATATGCAATATAGCACCTGATGTATCCTGTCTGTCGTACTTTAAGTCGCTTCAAATACTGCCACTGCCATGCCTTTACATATTAGAAGTAAGTGTTTTTGTCAAAAGGAATATTCACAAGTTCGTACAAGCGAAGGACGTATACCAAAGAACAACTCGAAATCGTCATAGACTGGTGCTAGAGATAGTCCCAAAAACGAGAAGATTCCAAAACAATTGCTATGCTATGTGCGGCACTATATATAACAAAATACCAAATCGCATTAAGGAACTCCCATATAATAGTTTTAAAACATCTTTGCGTAGGTGGTTGTTGGACATGACATTTTACTCACTCAATGATTTTTTGAAATATAAAGAATTGTAAAAGTTTGATGTGGTTGATACACGATTTTGATGTTTAGCCTGTAATTTAGTAAATAATATTTAATTTTTTATAGATAAATGAATGAATACTATTTAAATAATAAATGATATCGATTTAGTTATCAGATGCGTATCTGAGCACTGATTAAGTTACTGTGAATTATTTTTAAATTATTGTTGTTTGCATGCTATACAATTGTAGTTAGGTAGGCTAATGCACTTCTCATCATTTATATCACTTCATGTACTGTACCCTACTTAATGGCAAATAAAATATTTGTATTTGTATAGTAAATAATACATATATCATGGTGATTGCGCCAGGAAAGATACTCCGCAGCGCAACCACTTTAAATTTTATTTTGCGGTGAAACGGGAGCTATAGACTTTTTTTTAATAGGAGTAGAAATACATAGAGCTTTCATAGATTTTATAGTGTAACGTAGGTACAAGGTGGTTCCGCCGGAGAGCATGACGTCCATGGTAAGATTTTCAATTGTGTGACGTGCATAATCCATTTTAAGGAAAATCGTGGTTTGATAAAACATCAACCGAGTTATTAAGCAATATTAACAGCAGTGTAACCATAATTATGCATAAATTCGTGCGTAAAACATGTTATCTGGACAAGCTCTTATTTGAAGATACTTTTTTCCGGAATGCTTTGAGTTAAGAAACATTTTTTCTTTTTATACAAGAATAAACCCTTTCTTGGCTTAAGTCATATCAAGACATAGTCATTTTAGTCATATTATTTATTGCTCCATTTTATCTATAATTAATACAGATAGGTATGTACTTTTGATGCTTATAAATGCAATTTCAAAGAGATCATTGACATAACTATAGGAAGGTACACAATTTCTTTGCAAAAACTACATATTTTGCCTACCTTCTTAACTACTTACTAAATTAACTTTATAGTTTTTCACCACTAAGCTGAGCAAACCTTTCATCTTCAATATATTATTTTTTGTACTTTTATCTTCAATATCTCGCAACTTAACAGCTGAAAACGTTAAAGTTATGTACAGAAAATTATTTCTGACAACTTTGCAAAAGGCAGTTGAACGTTTTATTGTTAATTTTAAAGTGTAATTTTTTTTTATTCATCTATACTCTATCTATACTAATATTATAAAGAGGAAAGATTTGTTTGTTGGTTTGTATTGAATAGGCTCCGAAACTACTGAACCGATTTGAAAAATTCTCTAACCATTAAAAAGCTACATTATCAGGGAGTGACATGGACTAGGTATATTTTTTTAATTTAATTTAGATTTTGACGGGAAAGACAGTCTACGCGGGCGAAGACGCAGACAGACAGCTAGTTATATGATAATTTTGTTGCGTAAATTAAAAAACTGATATAATAAAAGAGAAAATAAAGCCTAAGCTGAATGCAGATAAGATTTCGGTTGAATTAAATTTGCAGATAAAACTTGTATTAACATCAGATTTTTTTTGATTGAATTTAAAGATCAAAGCCATAAATAAGAAACTATCTTCTGCCCGCGACTTTGTCCGCGTGGAACTCCTATTAGTCTTAGCGTGATGATATACAGCCTTTCTCGATAAATGGGCTATCTATCTGAATCAGACCAGTAGTTCCTGAAGATTAGTGCATTCAAGCAAACAAACAAACTCTTCAGCTTTATTAGTATAGATAATGTTACTGTTTGTACTTAGGTTCTTCTACAATACTACTACTCTCTGCATTTTAATACAATCCATTTAAGAATTTGTGTATTATTTAGTTGAACTAATAGTTTCACAATATTTCCTCACTACAATATATCATTCAAGTGTACACACCACAGGACATCTCGTTTTACATGTGATCATCATATGCTGCAACCATACAGGCCATTTTGCAATGGTCTCGTAAAGGCTGACCTGGGGTCTTCCACACATTATACAATTTAAAAGTACTGTATTTTCCAAACAAAACATTTGCATGGAATCTTAATCAGCCCATATCTCCAGCTGCCTTTTCAGATTCTTCTGGACGTGTGTCTATCAATAGGTTTTGCAGCTCTGAATATATTTTCTCTAGCATCACTAACCGAGGTTTGGTATACTGAAAACAAATTTTAGTTAGTTAAATATGGAAAACATGAATTAATAAGAATAACTTGAATGAACTCAAAGAATGAAATTCACATAACATAACTGTCATTTTAATTTTTAGTTCTCATTCTCAGCACTTTTAATTTGATTGTTTTGTAGCAAAATAATGTACCTAAATTTTTTAATGCAGAATGTTACTCAAGATTTTAACAATTAGATATTTTACATCAGTTTATACAAAACTATCACTCAGCCCTATATTTAAGTTCTGATATAGGTTGAGCTACATTCAAGAATATTGTACATAAAAAGCTTGATTCAAAAAGTCACAATACAAAGCAATTGAAAAATGTTTCAGTTATAGTTATATTCAAAGATAGAAACTAGAAAAATTTGACCTGATCCTGTTACTCGAGCGGGATCCCCCATGAGTCCCAGGATCAGGTCGAAGAATCTTTGTGTAGAAAATAGAGCATTGTTTAATGCTAAACACAAAAATTCACTCAAAGTAATATTTACCTTAAAAAGTGTTATCAGTTTCACTGGCTCCAAGTCCTGACTACCAGGTTTTACCAGTATTGTCAGAAAGTATAGCACCCGGTTCTAAAAAATTGCATGAGATTAATGGGATTAAACATTGCTTGAAAATGCTACTTTCAATTCACTGGTCTCTGCTTTCTTAAAATTGGTCACAAGTTGTTAAGATACATAAGTTATATCATGGTACTCTGAGTACAAACTTTTATTGGCCATTATATCTACTTAATAATGGATATTGAGTCAATGGTTTAAGCATAGCATTCAAAGTTTTAAAATGCAGTTCCCACTATAGCTGTTATACTAACCAATTTGATGACTTCATTAATAATAACATCATCTATGCTAGACCATGGTACAAACTGGTCTTCACGTCCATACACATACTTAATGGAACTCTGAACACCAACTGTTGGGATAACTAGAAGGCTTTCTGTAAAAAAGAAGATAAACAAAGTATCAGCCAACTATAGTCTGGTAATTTAATAACCATCGTATAACGAATAGTCATTTGAATGAATTGTGTAAAGCTTTTATGACTAACCTGACTGAACACTGTGTGTTATCCAAAAGAAAACCAGGACTGCTAAGACTATTATTATAACTGATATCGCTGTAAAACTTATGCGCACATAAAAAAGGGCCAATAAATTGAATAGCACTGCAAGAAACAGTGACATTTTAGGCCAGGAAGATTTGTTTTCCTTACTTTTGTACGAAATTGTAAAGTGTCGCGAGTTAGTCGAACCTTTGTCAGCATCCACCACTAGAGATAGCGCGACACCGTTTACATTATCGTAATCCAATTTTCTTTTGCAATTTGCCATTCTGAATTATTTGCTTGTGCTTTTTTCAACCAAGGAAATAAAATAAAATGCAGGACTAGTCGCCATGCAATTTGCTTTGTTTGACATTTGACATTTCACTCTTATTATTCACTCGTTGACATTGACAGTGACAGATAAAATTTAAATGCTCCGTTCCGAAAATAAGTTTTGCAAGAAAGAAAATATTTATTTGGGGCACAACATACTGTTACTTTTACTTCGGTTACCTACTTAATCGAAGTATTTTCTTGGAAAAATAAATCAACCTCAAAACTCAATTTAGTTACAAAACTTGGCAACATTGACCATGAAAAGGCCAAGGGTGGGTGCTACACGGTCGCCAACAAAGCAAGAATAACAATGGTCGATTGACCTCAAGGACCCGATTCTGCTATGCTATGCTAAGCCAATGGAATCGTAATTGAATAGCGTGATTTTGACAGATTTAGTATGGTCTTAATGTCAAAATCGTGTCATTCAATTACGATTCCATTGGATTTTAATTAGCAGAAACGGGCCCCTGTTGGTGCGCCTTGTCTTGTTGCCGCGCGTGTTGCATACGCTTTAATCACATGGACCTGATATAGTTTAGGTATAAGTCCATGGGCTTTCAAAACGGCAGCAGGTTTAAATCTAAAGCTACAATCAGTTACACATGCTCTAAAAAGCATGCTGAAAACGAGCATGCTCAGTTTTTACTGAAAGGAGCATGCTAATAATTAGCAATGCCTCGACACACATGCTACTAAGTAGGTAGCAATTGCTCAATAGTAGCGTGATTTTGTGCTAGTAATGAGCAAGGGTAACTGTAGCTTAAGGTTCCAAACGAAGAAACAATCCCCCAGAAAGTACTTATAATTTTTACTTT
Source organism: Udea olivalis (assembly GCA_947369235.1). Classification (NCBI taxonomy): domain Eukaryota; kingdom Metazoa; phylum Arthropoda; class Insecta; order Lepidoptera; family Crambidae; genus Udea; species Udea olivalis. Next base: position 10,639,700 of record OX376360.1, read on the forward strand.
CGACCAAAACATTTGCTATTTAAGGTGAATAAAATATCGTGCGGATTTCATCACGCACGCGGGATCGCCCCGCTTGCGTGTCCTTCTCCATACGAGACATATTGCGCGTAGGAGGGGCAGGGGGAAGGGCAATCCAGCGCAGCGTGTTGATGAAATCCGGACGATATTAAAAACATCTTTATCCACTAGCTAGCCCTCACAGATTATGTAAGATAGGCCTACGCAGCTAGATCGGGCCGATGATTGAATAGTTCTGTCTTAAATCACGCTAGCGAAGTTGCGGGCTGAAGGCAGTCCTACTAATCCTACTAATATCCTACTTCCTTTATTAAATGCGAAAGTTTGTGAGGATGTATGTAATGTAATAAGGTTGAAATATGAAATAGCCTCATACTTGGGGAAAGTACCTACTATTTATCATGAGTAAGGTTCTTATTTCAAAAGGATGCTAATGAATCCCCCGTCACCCTGTCTAACGATAACGCGGGCGAAGCCGCGGGCGGAAAGCTAGTATCTGATAAAACAACGAAGAAACAGTGCCGCAGTAACGAATCCATGATGCAGTTTAAACCTGATACCCCGAACCTTCTATTACTGGGGTACAAGTAAATCGATAAGCTTACATAATCGGATATTATGTAAGTGAGAAGAACCAAACAGGGGAGCAAATCAGTTCGGGCCAACAGGGCTGAATTTTAACGTCGGAAGAGACCTTCATTATTTCCTTATCACCGTGCACCGTGCGCTAATGCTAAACGATATACCCAATCAAACACCTATTTTATTATTAAATTCCATTGCAAGTGACCCTTCTTTATGCATCGTTAAATCTAACCACAAAGGAAACAATATTTTGTGTTTTCAATCAGTAACCATAGCAACAGAGTGGTACAAATAGACGTCATTATATGTTCATGTTTACAATTTCGAATGGAATAAGTAACAATTAGTCGATAGCTTACTGTAGTCTCGGCGAAGCAGCTTGTGTTGTGGCATTGCACCAAATATGGACCATCTCGACGGAAACGCTTGGGTGTTCGATTCACTCGTGGGGTTTTTACATGGCCCTGTGTGGAACGTGCCGTTGCAGACTTTCATTGAGGAGAAGTCGTTACGTACGTACCGTTTTCTAATTGTTTATTCATCGACGGGGAGATGGGAGTGCTTAATCAATCACTACATACCTACTCGGTGGGTTCCGTGAAAAAACTTTTTGCTAGTGTACCTAAGCTTTAAGTAAATTCAGATTGTTTTAATTAAGTAATTTGTAGTAAAAATACCTATTATTTTTCTTTAAGCTTTTGAACCAACTGAAAATGGCGAAGTCCCTGACAGACCAGAATACAAGATAGTTCACAATGAATACCGAAATTTGGTAAGCATATTATTTCAGATAAGTACTATTATTTTATTCAAAAGATACCTAAGACACCACTTAAAATAATATCCGAATCCAGAAACGAGAATCAAAGCTGAGCCAACTTAAGATTTATACCTACCTGTCCCTTTCACATGTGACAGCACAACACTTAAAATAAATAACGTATAGAAGTATAGTCTTCAAACAACCGCCCCGTCAAAAATGAAGCACTAATCCGATCCACACATGCGTGACTTCTACTTGCTTACGTGCAGCGCGCTTTGTCATTGAACATTGCGGAGCTGTAATAAAACCTAGAATAGTACATTATTGCAAAGGCAGCGAAATAGGCAATTGCAGGTCGAGTATGAGTTTGAAGGCCGAGCCGCAGGTGAGGACTTCAATGATACGAGACAGGCAATTGCCATTTCGGCCGAGGCATATATAGTGCTTTTCTTAAAAAAATGCAAGGAAATAAAAAGGGCCTTTTACATAATAAATTTAATTAATATTATTAACAAAATAACAACTCCGCTTTACCGCCAATTTGTTTTTTTTTATTTTACAATTTGTGCCGAAAGGTAAACGCATCTGTGGCTATACAGCCACGAGAACGCAATGTGTGTGTACGATAGATGAAAGAGTTCTAAATTCAAACAGCACACCGTTTCATACAACATTGCCGGCGCGCTCTTCGTTCGAAATTCAAAGAACGCGCCGGGTAGTGATTTTGGGTTTTCAGTCTACGTAAATATGATACTTCGCGTGTTCTTTATTCAAAAGTAATGACAATATTTCCGAGCATGTTTAAGAAAATTACATTTATGGCTCTAATTGAGCTCTAATTTGACCACGACCTTTTTCGCACGTTCTTGTCGTACGTGATCCACTTTTTATCACCAGTTTTCAGCTTCTTCCAAAATGGTTCGGTTTCACTTTCTTTTGCGTCATATCGAAGTGCGACATCGGGCTGGGCGCGACGCAGCCTTCTCAGCAGCGGGTGCTGCTGAGAAGGCTGCAGGCGCTTTTGCTACCGAGAGACAAGGTAAGGAAACGCGCGCGAAACACGTATGTAATTAGTTTAAGGGACAACATCAATTTGAAAGGTGGGTGCTCAACTTCGATTGTCATTTCTGGATTCGGGCGTTAGATATGTTATCATGGTCATGTAGTAGGTAACCTACACCAACACCTAGGCTATCGGGACCAAAACTATACAAATACACTTATCCTCCATTCATTAAAGCATTAGGCAGAAGTAAAAAAGGTTCTTTATAGGGTACACTTTGTGGTTAAAGTACAATAAACATCAGTACTTCTAAGATTTATGCCGAATTAATTAAAATCAACATAAACAGCAGCTGTCACACTTAATAAAATTGTTCTCACTTAAAGCATAGATAATAGGTATAAAATAACTTCAGAATTGATTATGCTTTTGCTTAAGTAAATAAATTACTTTGTCTTGCATCAAATTAAATTGTCGATGTAAAAACCTAAAAGAAGCAGGGGTTTTTCTCCGATCACATTTTTATTGGCACCATAACTATACCAAATCTAAAAATTCTAAAATGTTACATTAACCCTTCATAAGTTGTGGCGGAAGGTTTTTTCAATTTTGCCAGGTTATACTCAGGTATGATGTCATCGTCATGGCAACGTCAAATGCAAATTGTCATTCATTTTAGCACCCCTGCTTCTTATTTCTATTCTACCACTTAGGTACACAAAATATATGTTTACTAACACCCAGACTTTAAATTACGTTCCTACACGCAATCTTACACGGTCCAGTGTCTCCAGTTTCTCCAGTTTGTCTCCAGGTGGACGTGATGCTAGGGTCCTTCATGGATGACATCGGGATCACCGCTGATCAGTTCGAGGCGGCCTGCCGGCTGTCAGCCCGGGACCTGGCAGGCCTGCCTGCCCACTTCCACCGCAGACTCTTTGAGCAGATCTGGGCAGCCAATGACTACGATATGTTCGTCAAAATGATGACTCATAAGAATGTTGAGCTGCAGTTACAGGTGAGTTAGTTTGTTTATTATCAGTCATCTACCTACTAAACTTTCTATTGGTTTGAAATAGCTTGAACTGACAATGAGATTCAGTAGCTATTCAACAAAAATAATAAATCGTACGCATTTGTTGTTCCAGGCACTGGAATTGATAGAAAGACGTTTTGGAACTATGCCCAATTTATTTTCGTTAGACACCAATGAATTAGATTCCTCCCGCAGCGATGGTAGCGACGAGTGGCCGGATAACGATGATGTTATGACCGAGATCAAGAAGTATGACTTTTAAATAATTCATTCTACTCTAATCCTTCAAAAACAAGTAGGTATTTAGCAAGGTATTGGGACTAAAACTGCCCGTATTATAGTGCATTACACAGCTTTTGCCAGGCCAACCGGGCTTGTAGGCCAGCTCCGTAAAGGACACCTTTCTCGTTGAACGCGAGTTCATAGGTTGAGTAGGTAGGTGCCGAACCTTCCTACCGTACTACATGTGCCAGACATTCGTAGCACGGTCTGAGCACAGTATGTGTGTACCTACTCACACTTTTTGGGAAGCTTTTTCTTAAGTTCGTCGTGGCCTAGTGGTTCAGCACCCGAACTCAGATCGTGGATTGTGTGGTCGCGAGTTCAAATCTGGCCAGAACCAAAATCTTTGTGTTTATTGTTTTAATTATCCGACTTACCTACTCTCCAGTGATGGAAAACATCGATAAAAACCAAATCAACCCGGATAACGGCGGAAGGCTCACCACCTACCACGTTGGGTTCTATTGGTGTAAAGTGGGCTTCTGAATGTTTCGTTCACCATGACGACACAGTCACTTGCTTCTGACTACCCCGTTTGGGATAAAGTCGTGATGGTATGTTATGTTGTCTTAAGTTGAGTCTTTACTAGGTTTAACTGTAATTAGACATTATAATATAAGCTCTTATGAATTAACCTTCAGATTGCAACTAGAAGAATATGAGCCAAAGGACGAAATAGTTAGCGTTCCCCCGGTAGAGGTAGTCGCCGAGAAGAAAACTCTCTTGTCCAAGCTGCACAGCTTTGACAAGAAGGAATTCAAAGAAGAGAAACATGTTCTGGACGAAGAATCGCATGTAGCAGAAATGGCGGCCGCTACTGAACCTCCGAAACCGCCACCTAAGAAAGTCGAGGTTTGTATTTAGAATAGATAAGGCGCAACAACAGACGACACACTTGACTTTTTGTGCGATCAAGTCTGCGGCGCTTAAAATATCTGCATAGCGCGCGTCTGCTATCGGCAGAACTGTAGGGACGTAGATCAGAATCAGAATGATCGAAGATGAGCGTCGTGTGCTTTGAGTCTGAAAAATCCGCGACGGACTTTTTGTGCGCCGCAAATTCGATCGCACACAGTGTGTCGCCTGTGCTGCACCTAACTACTAATTTAATTAATGTGATATCATGAAAATAATCGCATCGTCTCGCTTTTACATAGACCGCCCCGCACGAGCTGCAGAATCTTCATAAACTAATTCGATAACGTTGCATTTTTGTAAGATTTTCGTGATTATTTCATTGAATTGAAATAAAACTTAAATTTTTGCTCTTTTATTGTGTGCATGATACTATTTAAAAACACATTGAATTGTCAAAAATTAGGTAGTTGCCAATTATTTGCTAAATTAAAAGAAAAGATTCTTAAAATTGATAAGACACTTTAAAATTTACTGTACACAGTTAAAGTTATAATAATGAAATTAAAACGAGAGATAACTTATACTTAATTTGAATTCAACTAATCCTGTTTCAGGTTAGCGAGGAAGAAGTCCGTGCTCGACAAGATTATTTGAAGCAGCAGCGAGATAAACTGCTGGCACTCAAGAAGCAGGTTCGCGAGAAGAGGCTAGGGGCTGCTGAAGCCGGTACTGAGTCTGGAGGTAAAATAAATGTCTTGCTTTCAGGTAAAACATGACTCAAAGTAAAGCCTACCGAAAACAGTATGACGGCGAATAGAGTACCTAAGACTAATTTCAAGGGACGATATGGCGAGTTTTTTTGCATAGGACCTTCGCGTCAAACTTTGTCCCCTCTGAAGTTGTTTCGGACATAAATTAAGCTCCGAGCATGCGCGAAAGAGGGACTAGTGGGAATCGGCTCGTGTTCAGAGCGAATTAGAAGTTTGACGCGAAGTATGTATACCTTTTTTCTTGTAACACTATGCAAATCAGCATTTCGAGCGCTCGATGCTGATTGGATAAAGCTTCTGTTAAGTGTTTACACCTAGGACTTAGGGTCTTTGTTTTCAGGTGGTGAAGGCTCACACAGCGTGTCCCGGCCCAAGTCGGCCCGCGCGGCGCACGCGGCGCTAGCCGGGGCCACTCCTTCGCCCGCCCCAGACGCCATGCAGCTTCGAAGAGCGCTCGCCTCCAAACTGAAGACTGAGGTTGTCGACAACCACTAATCACTAGCTAGCGTGTTAAGTTAAGATTTGATCTCATTGTGTTAACATAATTTATTCTCATTATATGGTGTCATTTATATTATCATTTTTCAATTACTTGCATAGGTATTCTCAAAAGAGTTATTTTTAATGTAAACAGGATATGAAATGTTACATATAACCACTGAATAAGCCAAGTTGGTCTCAATAACAGAGAAATCCTACAGGCAGGCCACATCAACTGTTTGCAAATAAAAGCAAGGAAAAATAAAAAAGAGATTACTTTCGTATCTTATATTTATATTGCTTACTTAACTAGTGACATCATAATAATAGCATTATAATAAGCTTATTTATTTTACACAATTTTCCAATAGGTAAATCTATTTTAATTTTAATCTGTGTATAAATTAGTTTATGATGGTCACCCACCTAGACAGATAAAAAATAGTCATTGTTACAGTCTACTTTATTTCATCTAAAACTTCGTATTTAACCTTTGGAATGCTTTGTCTCAGATCTAATCAACCACCCCTAACTGCTTTGTCTTGGATCTGAGACAAGACTACTGTTGTCAGATTGAACCCAAATGTAATCCTTATTACAACTAGATAACGTGTTTTATTCCAAGTATACGGTTCCGAATGAAATTATCTACCATAAACAGCTTTCGCCTGTTCAAATAACAACTGTCAGTCAGCAAAAATCACTTTTCAAATCGCAACGCCCGGGTCAGTTGAAGTGCGATTTTAGTGGTCCGAGTAAACGCAGTTTTTTGTGAGAAATTGATTGAAAAGGTAAGTAAACGTTACTTTTAAGTATTTGTCTATTTAATTTAGAACCTGTAAAGTAAATATTACTCGAGATTTCTCAAAAATATTAATGTAAATTACAAAAAACGTTTGACTAGCCCCATGAGATGTAACGATACCGTAAGTATTTAGTGTTTTTATGCGTAGTTATAACATTCTAATCAAAACTCTTTTTGTCTTTTTTGTAAGATATTGTATTATAGTCATAATTCAGACTAGTTTGTCTTACGATAAGTATATATTTTTGCCAGAAATCAACATTTTTTTATCAAACGGCCATTGAATTACACGCACACATAGATACGAAGTCCGCCATGTTTCCTTGTAAACACAGTACTTACTGAGACAGGCCGTTAGGGATATACAGTAGGCTCCCAAATTTCAAATTTTCAAGCAACGAAATTAGGAAACATAATAAACAGTAGGTACCTACTTATTTGGATTTTTCTCTTACGCGTTTAATTGAATTAGTATAAAAATAGCTAAAAATGAATTGTGTGATGCATGATCTACTATTGCATCCGTTGATTCTTGGGATAAACTGCTCCTGCAGCCAGGTTAGTCTCCTCACCAGGGAACTCCTTAACGGTGAACAGCTCCGTCGCGAAACTTCATATAGGTTTTCTAATCAGATAGGAGAAGCTGATTCTTGTAATGACATGCTGCTGCAGCCAGGGTTGTCTCCTCACCAGGGAACTCCTCAACGGTGAACAGCTCCGTCGCGAAACTTCATATAGGATTTCTATTTAAATAGGAGAAGCTGATTCTTGTAATGACGTGCTGCTGCAGCCAGGGTTGTCTCCTCACCAGGGAACTCCTCAACGGTGAACAGCTCCGTCGCGAAACTTCATATGGGCGTTATTTTATAAGCTTCATTAGGATTGTAAGTAGGTCACTAATTTAAGCGTGTTTTCAGAAACATGGAAGACCCCCCGGTCCGAGTGGAGTTCCCAATACCCTAGTAGTGGGCAAAAAGGTATTTCGAACGCCACAGGGAAGTCTACGGGTAGCGGACAACGTTTTCGCCTAACATGCAGTTCCTATCGATTTTTGTAAAAATGTTGTTGCTATTATTTTTATATACTGCAGATAGCCATTCTGGTACATGTTATAAAATCGATTATGTTGATATTAAAAACAGACCCTTCGATTAGATAAGGTACCTACATAGATTTTAATATTAATCCTAATTGTAAAACAAATAAATCATGCTACCATGGTTATTGCTTGTTTTCATTTTTATACAATGAACCACAATTTAAATATTTTACAGCTTTTATATTCATTCTGTTCATTGATGTTATATAACAGATTTTGTTATGTTCTCGTCATCGAGAAATATAATAGATTGAACTCCCGTAGTATGTAAGTATATTTTAAGTTCTTCAAAATAATAAATAATAACTAAACTAATAAGTATCTTATTTTCTAATTGAACATCCTGTAGGCACGCACAGATCTGCGCCAAAGCATACCGGCGCATACTAGCTATGCCCAGATCTGAGACAGAGCAAATGAGCAGTACAAAAAGACGCCGTCTTGGATCAGATCTGAGACTAAGCATATGAGCACTGTATACAAGTCACACACACATGCACAAAAAATTGAGATAAAATATGGTTTTATTTTACTGATTCTCTAAAATATTGTCTATGGAAGCTGTTGTAACATGACAAGCAGTACGCAAGACCATTTTTCAAGCTTGCCACACATATCTTCATCTATCGTATGTCTATAGCACAAACCAAAACATTAACGTCGGAAAAAAGGTTATGTCAAAACGCAGTTCCCAGTTTTTACATTCATAACAGTGTTTTGCTTTGTGAATTCTATAAATAAACATATTTTCAAAGGATTAAAATACACAATTAAGTATTTTAAAGTCTGAACGCGGTCTTGTTTTGAATAATTTAGGTAAAAAATTGAAGTCAAAGTTGAATGTGAAGAACAGCTTATAGGCGAAATTTTAAATATCATTTCTCATTTTCAGAGTGTTATTACGAGGTGTAACACAGTTAGAAATTAGTAAATTTTTTGATAAATTGATTATTCAGACATTCAAGAATGTGAAATCATAAATAAATTATAAATTGGTTTACAGAATTTATTGAAAATCGTTCATAATTTGTAAGTGGTGTCATTTTGATCAAATGTGTTTGTTTACGGACCTCTGAAAAATTAATAAACATAATTTCATCATTATCAAATAATGCATGAGATTCTATATTTAATTAGCTGTAAGAAACACAAATCAGATTCGTGTGTGCCTAAGAACTTTTTGAAGAATTAAGATATTTCGTAGCGACATCGCGCGCGCGCAGTCACGTGCATGAAATCTCAGCAGTTGGCGGTTCATTTTTGCGCGGATCTATAGCATTCCAAAGGTTAATAATGGGGGAAGTTATTTCAAGGAATATAAGAATCGTATAAATCTAATTGACAGCTCGATGCTATTAGACACGTGGATGTTGGCAGATTTCAAAATAAAATTATTACATAAAACATTATTATATTTACAATATATTCTGTCAATTCATCTCACGTATGTAATAAATAATTCGCCTCGCATTAACTGTGCACTTTTTTGTGAATGCTATATTAAACCAAAACAAGTGAAGTCTATAAGCGCTTTCATATGAAGTGTGACCATCATTAAAAAATACAAAAAAATGTGTTATATTCAATTCGTAGAGATGTACATAATAGTTTTAGACAGAGATCAAGGTTTCTTCAGATACATATAAAATTGATATGTATTTTCAGGGATGATACAGCAGGTAGAAGCAAGATGTTGCTAACGGTTAGGAAAGAAACGAAAGTAACTGATATTCAAAGAAAAATTGAAAAAATGTACTGACATGTTAAAACTGGTTTCAGAAGCATGCGAGTATAAGAGGAATATACGCGTGTGCGTATAATTGATAAATTGGTTATCGCTTACACAAAAAATAACAAAGTAATATTTAATTCCAACATTTATTTGACCTTGTTATGTCTCTTAAGATACTGGAAAGATAGCACTGCGACCCTTCTTCTACCGATGACACCCCCAAACGATACACCAAGGGCTGTGGCCGACCAATAATTTGTCGGCGATACCCCCATAAAATGTCATGTTGTGGAAGAGCCATCGAGGACCATTCGTAGCGATCACTGAGGCCGACACTAATCCCTAATTTCTGAAAGGTGACAATCATCAAAAAAATGACAATCATGGTCAAACGAATATCAAGAGATTTTATGGGTTGAAATTTACGTCAACCAGTAACGTTAGTTGACGAGAGAAAGTTAGTTGAAAGGCTGATCAAATCAACCAAATTTTGATTAGCCTTTCAGAAACCGGGAGTAAGAAACTGATTGACCACTGCATCTAGTGGCGCTCTGTGGTCGAACGGATCGGAGTGTAATCTTCGCCGCTACAATGGATTAAAACACGTAAACGAATTATTTTAAACTTGATAGGCGTATTATACAGTATGTTTCAACTGATAATGCTTTTAAATTTACAGACAACAGAACTTTTAAGCCTACCAAATATCCTTTATAGGTATTATAGGGCAGATTGTGAAAGTTTTAGTTCATGGTTACTGGATGTGCTGTTGTCTGTGCAGTAAACGTATTCCAGTTATGAGCGTTTGCTGGGGGTGGATCGATAACGTTGCATTTTTGTAAGATTTTCGTGATTATTTCATTGAATTGAAATAAAACTTAAATTTTTGCTCTTTTATTGTGTGCATGATACTATTTAAAAACACATTGAATTGTCAAAAGTTAGGTAGTTGCAAATTATTTGCTAAATTAAAAGAAAAGCTTTTTTAAATTGATAGACACTTTAAAATTTACTGTACACAGTGAAAGTTATAATAATGAAATTAAAACGAGAGATAACTTATACTTAATTTGAATTAACTAAACAATCACGTAAACCTTGAAAAAATGCGATGTTTGATCTACCCCAAACGCAAAAAGCAAACCCTCTTAAGCGCCAGATAATATGTAAGTAATGCTCGCTCCTTAATGGTTAATAGCGCGTGCGGCGAGCGACACACGAAAAGATACGATTTGTGTTTTGTTGAGTACGATTTGTGGAGATACACCAAATAAAATATGTAATATTTTTATAGTCACTAATTAGACCTAACTTATTGATATACCAATCAAATAACCAAAACTTGATTTGAAATTAATTTTAATACTTTAAGAAACAATAAAAATGGGCCTCTGTTATTCTCCCAAACTGATAGGAACATTTTTAGAACACTCCTGTGATATTTTTCAATTTGATAAAGAGATGTCATGAATATGCGACTTTGTGACTTTAAACTTGCCGGTCGTTATGTATATTAAGTATGAAGGAGTAATTCACACTTTCAGTGAATTGACAGCTTGCCCGTATTTTACGGCGGCTGCAAAATCTAACAATTTGGTCAGGTCCATAATCCTGCGAAATTTAAAAAGAACAATAGAAAAAACAATAAAATATGTCTGGGCCGCGGCCAAGCGGTTGGTGCATCTCCACACATATATATTTTCGCTAACCCATAACACGCCAAGACGCCTTATTTTAATAACAAGCAAAGATATCGTTATTACGTATCCGTACTACTCAGTTTAGCATGAAAGCGTATTCAAGGTGTACTACAATAGTAAAAGGAGAAAGAGTAAGTCAGCTCAGCCCCCGAGCGAGAGATAATAGCCTAAACACGCAGGGCTGTTGCATGTAGTTTATTCAATCGTCAAAAATGCTGCGTCAATCTCTAAACAAATCTTAACTACAAATCTGTAGGTATCCGATTAAACACAATATTATGAATCTTAATTGAGTTAGGTACTAGGTACTCATTGTTCTTATACGTTAGGTAATGTGAAGAAAGACAATTCTTGATTTGATGAGTTGTTATTAAGACATCCATAAACACTACAAAACCAAAAATTGACGCATACTATTTTGTAGCATTTTTTGAGCTCGAATAAAGGACGTACGTCATACACGCACACGAAAAAAAAATTACCTACGCACGGCGCAGCCACGACTGACTCCCCACGAGCTCCCTTACATTTTGCCAGTGTGTGCGTGCGACGCGCGTAGGAACGGGCATAGTACGGGCGCGCTCACATACAAACCGCGGTCGGAGCGTATGTATGAAGACAAACTACGCTATCCTTTTACTATGGTACTACGCCGTAATCACGTCAAAATTTCGATTTGGTTTTGTGTGGTCTACCCTAAAAAATGTTGCTGTGTGTAAATGTGTTTCATTTATGAAGACTAGTTAATAAATGGCGATATTATAAAAAAAATACGCAAATTTTCAAGTTTTAGTTGTAAGGAAGAACGTTTTGTGTAAATGCAAACACATGATATAGTATTAAGAATACTTTAGCAAGGTTGTAGAAATCAAACATTGGACCACTTTACGTAGTCTAATAGCTTGTAGCCGTAGCTAAGTGAAGCGCACAGCTAAAGTGCAATTAACTATTGTTTTCGTATTTTACTCTATTCATTATTTAAAGAATGCCTGTAAAACTGGATGTATTAACTTTAACTGTGAGTTCCATATAGCTTCGACTTATTTCTGGCGATAGGTGATCGTGTAAGCATTACATTGTTAATATTCCGTGTACTTTACAAATTGATCACCAGATTAAGTATATTTTACAAAATCTAATATTATTTACAAAATACGACAGTAAACTAGAAGTTAACACAGTAATAAAATAAAGTGGGTTACTTATTAACATTTATCACATACACATTACATCTGCAAATAAGCTACAATCATAAGCAGACAAAACTTGTTTGTTGAAAGTATAGAAACATTTAATACTGATATTGTCAATTATTTTGTGTCACAAACAAAATCTTTTACATCTATTATTCAAAATTATAAAGCCCTTAGTTTTCACACAAGTCGTCAATATTTAGTAGACGCTAAAGCCATTCGTTTTATACATGCATAAAAAAATCATATTTTATTTAAAAATGTGTTCTACAGAAGTTATAGAACACTGAAAATTGGCCTACTTTTCTGATTGGTTCCATTCGTCTTCTCATTCATACTGTGAAATGTAAGATTTTTCGTACAGATTATATGTCATAAATCACATTTATCTTTCGATTATACCTCTTTATTTGAAGTGAACTAAAGTCCAATTTCAAATAATATATTTCTTGTAACATGAATCAAGGAACTCTGTCTCTGCCTTGTTTTTCAAAAAGCATATGAATACGAGTGATTAAATTTTGCGATACCGTTGAATGTTGAAGTTAAATGAGTTCAAACAGCGTTCGTCGTTGTAACATGACGTCGTACAACGCGGCAACTTAAAGGAACAATTATATTTGTGCTAAGCATTTTCTTCCTCTAATAACTTATGCACTTAACTGTCTGGTGAAATTAGCAGACAATAACTGTTATTATGACGGGATTTAATGAGTAAATCCCTACTGGAACTTTTAACTGTAATTTTACGTACTTACTATAAAATAGACTCACACACCTTAATAACATGTTTTACAATATAAACGAATTAAAAAAACGAACCAATGTGGAATCTGCTTATTTGTTTTATTTTGAATTCCAGTGCCTTAGAAGCAGAGAGCAGAGTGTACTAACCATCTTATCAGAGAGTTCGACATCATGCCTAAAGATTTGAACAAGTCATGTTGTAAAACGCTGCAATAATGATTGACATGGTTTGTCGTTTATTTTTTATTTGTGTATGTATTATATTTAATTAATGCTATTTAGCATTTCAAAAGTGCTGTTGCACCATTGCATATGAATCACCTTCCTTCCTAATTGAATTCAAAAAGGATTTTAGGTTTTCTCTTCACAACACATATAAATCTGGATCCCAAGAACTGATGGCCCTTAAGGCAGACAATTGTGGATTGGCGATCTTTGACCTTTTGGTGGCCAACGCGACATGGGACGCCCCAAGCAGACGGGCGAACTGTAAAAGTCGCAGGATTTTAGTGAAAGAAAAATTGAAGCAGAAGCTCCGATAAATTGAGAAGAATGCCTATGTGTAGCGTCTCATGTTTGCGTGTGATAATGATGATGATTAACTTCATCTGAAAAGTTTTGAACTACCATGGTAGTTGAAAAAGGAAAGCTTATGAAAGACAGACTGACTTCATGAGGGCACAACCATAGTTAGGATCCAGATGAATATGCAAAATATATGCATAAATTGAAAAAGCAAATGACAGCTAAATTTAAACCAAACCGTTCCTCTACTTTCAACAACAGTTGGGCCTAAAAGAGATAGGAAAATAAGAAAAGGAACTGAAAACATAGCAGATTTTCACATTAATATATTAAAACAGAATGATTATAATTCACACTTTCTATTCGAGCACATAAATACCTATGCTCTAACATGTAATGGTCTGAAGTATTTTACCTAATTACTAATATACAAAGAAACATTATTAAAAAACTGACATATTATCTCTCAAAAGCCCAACAAACAGGGAACAATGGTATTAAAAAGCCCCCATTTTTCAATTAACCTTCATAACCAAACTTCAGAAAGCCGCAATATATGAAATTGTCCTAAATGTTATTTATGGACATGGGTAGTAAAGATGGCACCACGTATTTAGTGGTGATATCCGCTTGTGGATCCGTTAGTTCGCTTTTACATAAGTAAAATTCGCTTTCACCCTGTTAGGCCGTGTCCCTATTAGGCTCACAGTGAGCGGCTGACTGTCCGCTGACTAACCCTGAGCGGCGCATCTGTCGCAAACTCAATTTCAAGAGAGCGGCGAACTGTAGAATATTGTAACACAACGCATTGTAAAACCACAACAAGTTTAAAAGAGTAACTACTGAGTCTTCTCAGTAAGAACCAACTCCTCCGACGCAGTGGTAGATTCGCATTATGTTTGTATACTGTTTATTTTTATATTCATACAGGGTTACTTTATAAACACCATCCAAATTGAAATATGAGGATCTATGGAGAAAATGGCAAAATACGTGTTTTTCTGTTTGACAACTTTCAGTACTAAAATGTTGAGTTATTAATGTTATTATAACTGCGCAAAGGCATAAAAAAATCACTAGTTTCGTTAATACTGCGCGACGTGAGTGGCGGCGGGCTCGCAGCCTCTCAACTCCCCGCCCGCGCTTTATTCAGAAGTTGAAATGTAATTTTGAATTAGTAACCACGCCGCACGAATAATCTGTTCGAAAAAAATATAATAATGTAAAAGTTAGACAGACCTACCCTTTTTAAAAAAAAAGCTGTCTGCGATTGATGCCTAATGTCTGGGAAAATTTTAGATGGTGTTTATAAAGTAACCCTGTATAATTATAGTATTTTATTTAGTATATTTTTTGACTATTTAAAAGTACTGATTAAGTCTATTTAAATAAAGATATTTAAGTTTGAGTTTGAGTGTGGCGTACCGCGAGTATCGTTCGCTGCGACTCAGCTGCTCACTGAATGGGTCGGCAAGCGAAACGCTGCAAATTGCGTACAGTACGCACTGTAGGGACGCTCCATTTAAAATATAATAGGGAGGCGAACTAGAGGCAAACAGCCGCTCACTGTGAGCCTAATGGGGACACGGCCTTAAGTCCTGTAGCTGCAAGTGTGCAGTTGCTATCTAACATTTCTCTTTCTTATCTTTATATGGGACAACGATGACGTCGAAAAAAATCGTATTAAGGCGAGGTGGTTCTGCACAACATTACCCGAAGGAAAAAGGTGAGCGCCACGCGACCGAAAATCACAAAAATAATCGATTAAAATTGTATAGATGTAATAAAAAAAACCATCGGATGTAATCCCTTCAGTTATCTTTAAACTTTGTTTTGGTAAAGGACTCATATTATCAGATCAATTATTTTAGGAATAAAACCAAAAATAGAAGACAAAATGTCACCAAAAGAGGTAACTTTGTGAATTTATTCTATCGAGCCAACTTTATCAAATCATGTTTCCACCGAATGAATTCCCTGTATTATCCCCTCAACAATATCGGTAAATTTTATTAGATTTTAATTTCACTGTTTAATACCTTCAAAAATAATTCTAAAAACGTGTTTTGTGAACCACCTCCCCTTAAAAGTCTTATTTGAAGGGACCAATTGTTTTCAACATTATTTTCAGTTACTGCATCGCGACAGTAGAGCAGCAATGTGGTATCGTAAACATTCTGCTGACCGATCGCTCCTAGTCGTTTAATGTGAAAGCGGACTAAGGTGGGTAAGACAATAATCAGAAAGGTTATCTATCTGAGGGCCTACCCCCATTCAACTCACGGCCGAAGTTTCGTGCGCTATTCCGTTTTCACTACAGATTGCACAGGTATGCGAGAGCAGGATAGCGAACGAAACTTCGGCCATAAATTGAACGGTAGTAGGGCTGGCTTGCCTCTAAAGAGCCGAATCCACGTTCCATGATATTAAATCGACACCCGGACATTGCGCCGGTCGCCAATCTTGTGCCATAATAGTGCAGGGCGACACCGCCCAGGGAGCCTAAAAGATGTTTGACAATGTGATTGCAAGAAAATCTGTAATTAATAACATTTTAAACTTTCTTGTTGCATTTTAACTATCTCTAATAAAAACGGGGTTTGGCAACGAAACAAAATTACGGTAAATTGTTTTACCTATTCTTCTCGACGTTTCGGCGACTATTGCATGTCACCGTGGTCACGAGCGGACTCTGTCTGTATTCTTAGTCGGCGACAATTGTATGTCACCGTGGTCACGAGCGGACTCTCTCTGTATTCTCAGTCCGCTCGTGACCACGGTGACATGCAATTGTCGCCGAAACGTCGAGAAGAATAGGTAAAACAATTTACGGTATTTTTGTTTCGTTGAAAAAACTCGTTTTTATTAGAAAGAATAAATCAGTAATTTTTGCTAAAGAAAAGCAGCCCAACAAATATGTGGGCAAATACTTGAATAATTAGCTTCTTAGGCCCCAAGCTACAGCGTATATTGCGAATGGACGGGACCGTGAGTTGGACGCTTTAGGGCCAGCAAATTTATATTAGATAACATAGCAAGAGCCCATTGGTTGTAAGAACGTCAGTCACAACAAATAACATTTTGGATGTTTTTTTACAATAGTAAACACATCATGTTTTTCGTAAGAAGCAGTATACAATCGAATATATTAAAACACTAATGAGTAGCAATTCCACAGCACAGTTTACGTCGAACAAAAGGTTGGTCTTGTGATCATTTAAAATAAATTTTACATACATACATTTATATTATGTTTTCGCATTTACGATGTTGTTTATTAATATATTAGTATGTTTTCCACTCTTGTTTCCTTTGTACTTTTGTGATAATTGATAACGATCCAGCGGAAAAGTAACCTTACCGTTAAATTGTTCATTTCTACATATTGTCATCAGCCTTCTACATTCTGATGCCGCCAAAGTAATTACACTACTGTATGAAGTAATTCATACGCTAACTAAGTTTGGAGTATGGTACTCCTTTATTATTTACATAAAATATGAACATAACTAACCGGGGGCACTGGGCGTCCCAGGCTTCTTATAAACCCACAATAACTTATTGTGTCAAACGAGATAAGCGAATGTTACTTGTTACCTGCACTTTTGACAAATATTCAAGATATGCTTTGATAAATAGTAATAAATAATAAATCTGTAGCAGTTCCCAGACTGAGAAGCCGAAGCCAGACGATTTTTGAAGCCTCTCAAATATTTTCAAAATGTACAATTGTCACCTTTTAATATTCCCTATATTTTATATTGATAATAACTGAAATGAACCCCAAACATTAAGACTCCTTTAATGTCATTTTATAGACTTATCCAAGAAAAACATTTATGAACACTCAACCAGCGAGATAATTAACTCTAAACATCAAGTGTTCATAATTCCTGTATCTTAACAATTCATTTAAGGCGAAAGAGTTCGGCTACATAGTCCGATTAAAACATTTGTTCAACTTTAAGCTTGCGCACCTTATATTATCTTCTCATCTAACTTTACGTCTGAGCCGGGAGCGAAAACAGTGTACACGTAACAATGCCACTAGAGCTAAAGTACCATAAGTATACCGGGTGATTATTTACACTGTGAGAAAAATGAAATGCCACACTTAGTAGGTGATGAAGAAACTATCTAATAAGTATTAGTTTACTTACTTTAAGGTAATCATACAAAAAAATCTAATTTGTTCGAGAACCTTAAAATTAAGTGAATTAGTATTTTTTAGCAATAAACAATGCTGTTTTCTACACAAAGATAGAAATAAGAAAAATTCGACCTGGTCCTGGGACTCAAGCGGGACTCGAACCCGCGACCTTTCACAATCCGGGTGACTGCTCTTCCAACTGAGCTACCGAGGCCGTTAACAGACCTGGCGAATTTATCAAGTGTATTTTACGTTGTAAGTCAACGTTGTTTCATCAATGTTATAGGCAAGCGCCTTTAACATCGATGCAACCAGGACCAGGTCGAATTTTTCTAGATTCTATCTTTGTGTAGATAACCTTAAAATTGTCTTCTTACTTCATCATCTGCTGAATTGGTCTCACAACTTCACCTACAGCATAAACACTCACCCGTTACACTCTTACTTCAATCACTGGATGCACAGCTGCGAGACGGAGACGTGGAGCCCTATATTCCTTGAACCGCTGCAGGGTCTCACTACGCCAGGCGCGGCCGCTTGGCGTCGCGCTCCTCGGCGGCGGCCGCGCCCCCCGCGCCCCCCGCGCCGCCGTCCTCCTCCTCGTCCGAGTCTCCGTCGTAGTCCACGAGGCCCTGGAAATGTTCTTGTGTTGATATGTTGATCCGAATCCGCTGAGGCCATAGCCAAGAGCAACACACTACTTATGTTTGGACATGTGACATTTAAAAAGTGTACGAGGATGACATGAGCAAACTAATTCTAATAGAAGAGTTTTCGCAACGATCAAAATTACGGTAAATTGTTTTTCACTTCTCATGCCCTAAAAGTACGCCAATATAGCCCTACGAAGCGGGGCTAAAGCGACCACTTAAGCCCCTAGGGAGTAAAAAGTAATTAGTTTTTTAATTTCCTTCATGTGACAAAGACAAACTGAAACAACCAGTAAAATATACTATTATCTGTGGAGTGTGGACCGTCTTCATTGGGAAAATGTTGAGCGTTTTTTAGTTCCATGGTTTGTCCGCAAAGAAGGTGGCGCCATGTGTTTTGAATTGTTAATTTGTGGTTCAGTTCAGAAGAAAAAACTGATCACGAAAATTTCAGAATTTCTGTCAAGTGTAAAGTTCTATTTTAAATGTTTTTGTACTAAATTGACTATTTTTCTCGCACTCAAAGTGAAAAGTACAGTTTGCACCTCAAGACTAAACGCCAACTTAATATACCCTCGGTTTCATTGACTCCCGAGTGGTATATTATGGCTTTAGTCCCTCGATGTAAAATATACTATTACCTATTTTTCTCGACGTTTCGGCGACAATTGCATGTCACCGTGGTCACGAGCGGACCACGGTGACCATTTGTTTGTTGCAAAAAACCCGTTTAATATAATTTGTTCGTTAAATGCAACAAGAAAGTTTATAATGACATTAGCAGTCGTCTAATCCAAAATCCTTACTATTTTAAATTTGACATGTCGAAACGAAACTAGCGTGTTGCTATTGGCTAGCCCCCCTGGTAAAGTTCCCTTCACGTAAAAAGAACTGAAATTCACGGTAGAATACTAATATCTTTAACAGCTTAACGTGCCACTGATTCCAAAGAACAGAGTACAGTAGCAGTATCACATCACTAAAAGATTAGAAAATATCTCCTTACCCAACAGCAGAGGAACTAATAAAAAGTACAGAAAATTACTGTTACAATAAAGCACATGGAAACTAATTATTTTTACATAAAACTGAAATTTGACCGTGACAGTAACTATGAAATCAGCAGTCATAAATATTTGAATGTAACAACTAATATCCTTTTCTGATATTCATGAAAACCTAGCACAACGCTCAATAACTTTACTTCGCTATCAAAAATCCACTTGCAAACAGCTTTTAAAATAAAGTGTATCTTTTTTATTTATGATATAAAAAGTTAGGATGTGACACTTTTCATTTTTTAATTTTTGATCACTGGATACACTGATGACGCGCATGATGTAGGCCTGGTGGCTAGTTGAAGAACATCAACCGCATAATACGATCACACTAAGCACATAGCATGAATGAATGAGATTTCCACACACCTATAAAACTAGCTTATTCTATAATTTAGTAAGAAAGCAAGGCATGGAATGGTAAGTACACTACAATTTAAGCAAACCCCATTTTATTACACATAAAAGACAAACAAAGATCGTAATAAAAACACTGAAAGCTCCTGGAGAATTCCTTGGGCATATTTTCGGTGATAACATCACGCTCAACTGATTACGAACGCAAACACTTGCCTTTTGGGGCAAAGAACCAGTTTGATTCTGCCAGTAGCAATGACTTAACCCTTAAAAAGGCAGAGATAAAATAGTTACCACCCGGAAATGAACCTTAACACTTGGGCATACAGGCGAAAACCTATGATTGATTATGATTTTTTTACAATGCAATGCCTTATTTAGGGTTAAAACAAATCGATACGACGAATTATGCACATATCTAAAACACGCGAAAATACACCCAGTACGTAAACATCTTATCATTCAAAAATTCACCATTTACAAAGCCAAATAAATACATTCACTTACTAAAAAAAAAAAAAAATCTTAAGAAAACTGCAATTACTTTTTCAAGAGAGTTAAAATACAAAAAAAAATAGGAGGTTTTGAAATGAAATGTATCTTTGAATTAAGAGATTTTTCAAAGTGATTGCTTTTTAGCAATAAGACTGCCTAATTGTTTCATCATATAATTGAATACCAACCTCTAATGTTTTTTTTGATGTGCAATCAATAATGTTTTCTAAAGTCATTACTATTTAGTTTAGCAGTCATTGCAGTTTCGACAAAGAATGTGTATTTTCATTACTACTTTAATTGTTGATGTATTTTTGAATTAAACTTTGTCCTACTGTTAACTGACACCTTCACAAACAAATGACTATTATGATTATACAAAATATTTTGAAAGATTACTTAGGAACATGAAAACAAGATTATCTGATACTAAGCAATTAGGCACATTCAAGTATTATTTTTAGTTCATATTGTTACTCAAAACATGTAAATGGCTCAGAATGAAAAAAATACTAAAACAAAACTTTTTAAAATTCTAAATGTCTCGGAAATAGGTGAATGTGAATCTAAAAGTATTCTAAAAAGTATTAATATTCATGATTATCGTAAGCTGCTTTTAGTAATTTACCAAATGGGAAATTAACTGAGACTCTGAAAGGATTCAAAATTGCTTTTACAAAGATAAAGTTGTCCTTTTGAAGGACTTCTCTTTTTTGAACACTGGAGTGTGTATTAATCTAGTTTCTAGATATTCCATCAGGTTAGAATCAGATGATGTTTATTTTGATGTTATGTTTTTCGAAAAAACGAGAACTGGATCTTTATATTTCTTAGATTTCTTAATTATTTTGTATTCGAACTAATGTTTTTTTTAAAAATGTGATTTGCTAGTCAATTTAAACAGTGCAGAATAAATATTTGGAAAAATACTATACCGTTGTACCTATTCTACTAGTAATGAAATGAGTTAATGGTCCATATACTAAAATGTTACTCAATCAATAATCTGTCTTTGGTATAATTTCTATGAACTAATAATATCAGTTCATACAAAAACATTACCTTTGCACGAATTCTTAAGTGTCCACTCGAAGTTAAGCAGACATGTTTAGCTGTCCCTCTCACTTCTAGTGGCATATCATTGGTTACTACAACACAAAAGTTTGAAGAGTGCTAATTTCCTCTGGAGTGATGGAAGATTTCCTAAAATAATTGCATTTATCAATTAAGCACAATTTTCTATTCTTTTGAAAATTGTGCCTAGTTCAAAAGAGTTCAAAACTTTACTTAAGTACAGATTTTGTTCAAGCAGCACAGTAGAATATGTACCAAAATTTAAAGTTGTACCTCAAAGTTATGAGTTATGCAGATAATCTCGTTTCCGCGGCCTAAGCGTTGTTACAGACGCGATGATTCCCGAAGCGTTAGCAGTGACGAGAGGGAACTAAAAGTTTACCTTATCGAGTAATCTGGGCGAGGATACCTGAACGTCGGAGTGCGCCGGCTTGGGCCCGGCGGCGCTGAGCAGCACTCTGCTCGGCCCGTTCACTGTCTCAGTGCTGGGGCACACTTTCTTTTCCACTATTTTGCCTGGAACAAAGAAAAAAATAATCAATATTTCATCATCATCAACTGTTTGAAATTAAGATAGATTTGAGCTGTGATCATGACACATTTGCTCTTGGGCCGGGCCTGAGGCAGGAAATTATGTTATGATAAATGATGAAATTGTTTGGTTTTGTAAAACAAACAAATTTCAGAAGAGTAACTATCGAGTTTCTTGCCGGAGTCTTCTCGATAAGAAGCAACGTCCGAACCGGTGGTAGATTCACATTATGTATATTCACGATATGTACTAATATTGTACTATTTTATTTACGTTTATTATTATTATTTCTATATACTTTTTTTGACATGTCATAAGTGCTTTGTACAAGCTTAAATGAATAAATGATTTTATCACTTTTTTACTTTACTTTACTTTACATGAGAACCATAGGACATTTTGCGAATAGGACGTTTTGTGAATAGGACATTCTGCGAATAGGACAATTTGAGAATCTGACTTATTTTCGGCAGAGGACGTTTTGCGAATAGGACGTTATGCGTCTAACTAAACCCTCTGTGCCCTCCATGAACTTGCGCGCGATAATCACCTGACAGCCGCCGGGAATTCCATGACTCATTCATCATCATCACTAATCATTTCATGATTTCGCAGTTGGTTGACAACAGCCACGAAGAGCATTTGTACGCGAATTTTGCGGTTGAACTGACGCGATGACGTACTGCAAGTGCTGACTACTGACATCTATATCGAAAGAGGTGGCCCTGCCCTGGCAATATATACAACTATATTACGTCATAGTAGTCGCTATCAGATATATTTTAGCAGACATGGTGCCCATAAACTTCGGAACTATTTAAAAATCCCTTAAGTTCTTTACACTATAAGCTACCAATATCCTATAATTTATGGTACATGTAGCATTTTTCTACAAGTGGTGGGTCTTAAATTCAGTTAATTTAAGACCCACTTACCTATTTAGCTGCAGAATAACTGTATTTAGTTCGTAATAGTGTACACATCTTTAGAAAGCCAAAATAAAGACATCCATATGGTGAGATTTTAGTAGCCTTATGGATGCTCTACCTCTTGGTTTTTGCTTGATATTACATTCTGGCCAGTGTTGCCATTGCTACGGTAATTGCCGTGTTTTACGGAAGTTATCCCAAACGAAAACACACCACTTGTCTTGGTCTCGAAGTAGGGATTATTATCCCTGTATTACGAGGTACTAGACAAGGAATTGAGCCAGAGGCGTCTCCCACACCCACACCCAAATCAATTCAGAAAAGATCATGTCCTGATTATTATTTTTTTTATACTACGTCGGTGACAATCAAGCACGCGGACCGCCTGACGGTAAGCGGTTATCGCGGCCTATGGACGCGTGCAACACCAGGGGTTTTGCAACTGTTAATCGAACCCGGGACATTATGAAAATCGAGGCGAGAAACTACAGCGCACGTAGTCACAATCATGTCGTCAGCCTTCCTCCTCCCGTTCGCTATCCTGCTCTCGCATACCTCTCGCATACCTGTACGTCTACCACGAGTTGCCACTTCAAATTTACATGTCAAATCCCAATACAAATTTTACGCGAACGATAATGTTAATGGAGGTCGTGGGTTCGATTCCCACCCATGACAAACATTTATGTGACGAACATTTGTGTTTGTTGTGTGTCTGGGTGTTATTATCTATTTAAGTATGTATTTAGAAATATTTAAGTATGTCTAACAGTCTCTGACACCCATAGTACGAGCTCTGCTTAGTTTGGGGTCAGATGATCTTTGTGTGAATTGTCCCAGATATTTATATTATTTATTTATTAATTTAAAGTGGCAACTCGTGGTAGACGTACTATGCAATCTGTAGTGAAACCGGAATAGCGCACGAAACTCCGGCCCCCAGCAGCGACTAGACATACCGATGGCGTCGAGCGCGTGGTGCGCGTGCGCGTGCGCGTGCGGCGCGGCGTCGAGCGGCGCGTCGTCGTCCAGCTCGTCGTCGTCATTGAACCACATCTCCTCCTCGTCGTCGGGCGCGCGCGCCTCCCGCCGGTAGCGCGCGCGCAGCAGCGACGGCACCACGGCCTCGGCCACGCCCACGCTGCCGCTCACTGGAAAGGAACGGTTCAGATGACCACTAGCTTTCGTTCAGTTTGCGTGAAAGGGTAACAAACATACACACACACATACATTATTATTATTGTTTTCAACTGGGGACGCTGGCAGTGGGCCGGGTGATAGGTCCGTTTGTGGCGGGCCATTTCACCCATTTCCCCGGGCCCCCCTTGTAGGGGGTCTTCAGGTTGTCCCATTTTCACGGCGTCCCGTTGAATCTTCCAGTGGCTCTGCAGAATATTGCTATCTGATCCACCGTCAGTTCTTTCAAGTCCTCTTCATCTAATGAGTCTGACCCCATGAGCTCATGACACACATACATACATCCTCACAAACTTTCGCATTTATGATATTAGTAAGATTAGTAAGATACATTTCTTTTGTGGTTACTTCAGAACTGCGACATTTATTGTCCTAGCCTAATCTAAGCCCTTGATCGAAATGATTCTGCCAGCTGACACAGTTCTGTGGGAAAACCTTTATTATATTCAGTGAGACTTTCCTTTAATTAATGAGAGTGGAAGAAGCGCAAGAGGTGTGTCAGGACCGTAGCAAGTGGAAAGATGTGGTCTCTGCCTACCCTGTTGGGAAAAAGGCGTGATGGTATGTATGTATGTTTATAGACTTTCCTTTCCAAAATATCTTTATCTCTTTTATTAACCGTAGTTAAATCTTTGCATACTTCGGGTTGAGACGGCAATGAGTAAAAAGATAGCGAAAACTGGCCTGTTATATTATTTTGCTATCAACTTCTTTATTACCTAAATGATGGTTTTTTTTTAAAAAAATAGAAAATAAAAAAACAAGTGAACATCTCACCTCTGTCCCTCTCTTTCAATTTGTCCTGGTGTTGATCATACCGCGTTTTTAAAGCCTTGAAGATCTGTACATATTCAATATCTTCTAAGATCTTTCCATAATTTTCCACTACATGAGAACAAAGAGACTTGATGTCTTCCAATCTTATGAAGTCAAATAACTCTAATATAGCTGAGTCAAGTAAGTTATACCTGGAACAATAATTAAAATCAAATTAATACAAGTTTGAAAAACTTTCTATGTATAAACGCTAGCTGAAATTTTATAAGTGAGTTGAAATATGCATAGAAATCTCGTGATATCGGTACTATTCAAAGTAGTTCTGTGGAAGAAATAAATTGAAGATAAGAAATACAGAAAGCAAATTATAGGTATTAAGTATTATATAAAATATTTCGTGCTTAGGTTATTCTCTGACTTAAAACATATTGAAGAGTGGAATTACAGGCCTTATTTGGCCATTGTTATTTTTTCACAACCAGACAGAATAAGTGGAGTGGAGTTGGGTCTTACCCACCATTTAAATGTATAGATCGTATTACATCACATTACTTTCGTGATACTAAAATAATCTTGGTGTTGTGTATCTTACCTGCCATTATTCCTAAGAAAAGCGTCAATAACTGGCGCAAAGAGATTGCCCTTAATAATATATCTGTTGTAATATTCATCCTTGAGTGCGATTATTTTCCTCATGAACCTTAGAGCGCCGAGCACCAGGAAAGTGTGCGTCGATCTCATCAGCACTAGTATACGACGGAGGAGGTCCTGCAATGAAATACAAGGTAAATAACTCTATAGTTATAAAAACCAATAAAATAAAACTGCCAAGTCACTTAATTTTTTGTTAGTTTGGAGATGGTTCTCACTCTGATTAGGGTTATACAGGTACTTTATTTTGCTGAATTATTAGCTAACTAAAGTAATGTCTTATGCAAGAAACTTCTTGAAGCATAATAAAATCAAAAAGCCACATTTATACATGAGCAATTAAAAAACCTATGTCTATGTAAAAAATAAACTTCCACCTAAGGTCAATACTACACTGTGTCAAGAAAATTATATTAAAACACACTTTACCTTGTTGAGAATGCATGTTTTGATATGGTATGTGTGGTGTTCCACACAGAAGGAGAGGAGTTCTAGAACCAGACCCAAAAGCTGCACTGTGTGGTAGTCTTCCTTTAGTGGCTTCTCACCACTTGTATTTTCTAGCAGAGGGGCTGGAATTAAAATTACACTCTTATTATTCATAATGAATATTACAATACATGTGACGAGTCAAAAATATTGCAATCTTTAGAACTCAATAATGACGGTGCCACACGACACTGTTGTTTTATTGATGAATGCAGTAGCAATCAAACTCAACTAAGGTGAACTTGTGTGAAGTGAAGAGGTCCATGATATTTATTTATTCCATTAATTAGTACGGCAGAAAACATAAAATAAGTTTCTAGGTTGCATTTTTGCTATTTCTTTTGAAAGATTAAAGAGTTTTGAACAAAAACTAATTAATCACCTGATAAAATATCATAACAAACTAAAAATAGTTATGTCATAACAGCTTGCTATAATTGCAAGAGTCTATTGTTTTAAAGTTTTTTTTTATGCAGCCTTATTAAATGAAAGTCTAATGCAGTTCATTATTGATATAGTCACTGAATTTTCAATTTATTGTACAATACTATAAGTTGTTATAGTTGGATTCATTGTTATCATTATGTAAACAGCTAACATACAACAGCTGATAATTTAAGCATTTATTATTGAATGTTGTGGGTCAAGGTCACCAACTACTCACCTATCAATGTCTGTATACTGTGCTTGTAGAAGAAATTTAAGAAGTCTGCCTTTTCACTCTTGTTCACAGACGCAAGCATACTCTCAGGATCCAGTAATATACGCAACACACCCATCAGCTGCACTGCCCCTCCCAATTCGGGGTCACGATCACGAAGCATTTGTTCTATCACAATATTCAACAACATTTGCTCCTAAAAATATAATTAACTTTTAGTAGAAACAACCAAATAACTTCAGTATATCCACAAATCTAACTAATGTATGTACCTCTTCAGTATTATTTGCTTGTTGTAAAGTGTAATCCCTCACAACTGAAGGAGAAAACTCAACAATGTATGTTAAAATATCTATAGATGCAGTCTTGGTCTTCTGATCATCTATACCTAATGTGATTTCTAGAGCTGGCAGGATCCCCAATGAAACTAATGTCTTATAAAACACATCTTTGTCCTGCGGCTGTAGATTTTGTGAAAAATTACAAAACTCCTTTAAAAATAGAACTAAGTCCCTCCTTTTTGTATCTGGTGTGTTGTCATCCATTAGTAACTTAAATAAGTCTGTAAGAAATTTTTCATCTTCCTCTATAAGTTTCACTATTTCTACTTTATTGAAAAATATAAAACTAGATAATGTGCTTAGCAAATTATCTTCAAAAACTGTTGGTGTTGGCAGTACTATGTCTTGGATGTATTGTACTCTGTATGTCTGATGAATTTTGGCTAGTAAATCCTGATTCCTTATAGGTATGGCCTCCCGGAACTTTGCTAGCTCCCTTAGATACTCTCTGTGTTTCTTAGGCTGTGGCAGGCTGGGATCATATTCTAGACAGCCGACTATATCAAATATAGTGTCATCAGCAAACATTGTGTCAAAAAGTGTGTTTTTATTGAGAAGAAAGATACTTTTGAAGATTTCATAAAGATGATGCAATCCTTCAATGTTCTCAATATCTTCACACATGTGGAAGAGGTTCAGTAGTTTTTTAATATAATGCTGAGTTTCTAGTGCAGCTGCAAGCTTGTCCTTGCGGGCTGGTGACACTAAACAGCTATTTACTAGCTCACTAATGTCTTCTAGGCGGCCCATTTCACATGCTGGCAGCTCCACTGGTTGTACACTGTCTGACATCTCATCAAACCGCTCATCTTCAGACTCTTCAACAATGTCCTGTGTAATCTCAACTGATGGATCTTTGCCTTGTACCTAGAAATATTTTTATTATTGTAAACATAAATCCATATTCTGAATAATCACCAAAAATACATAAAAGGAAGGAAGGTATAAAACTTAAAAAAAAGGTCAATTACATTATGTAAACAATGAAATACCAGAGTTAAGAGTGAGAGGTAATGGTAAGTTGAATGTTAAGTTATGAATAAACAAACAAACTTACCAGACATATTTTTTCCCATATCTCATCACAGCCAGCTTTCTCTTGAAAGCTCAAAGCCAAATCAAAGTTATCACCTTCAGACCATACAATTAAAGTGTCCTGCTGCTTCTGGTATGCCGTGTCAGGTTGTATCTTACTCTCTAGGAGCAGGGAACCATCTGACTCTGCCCTCACCAGCAAAGATGTGCCTTTGAGTCTCTCCACATAACACGAGGACACATGACCTGTACCTCTGTCGTCCCATTGCCGGTCCGCATTCAGAGCGTAAAGCTTTACTCTTCGTCTCGTGTCTGTCATGATAGTCAACGCTCTAAAGACTATGTACTCAAGTAATGAATCAATTATTATGGCGCTAATCTAATGCACCCAATCAATAACTTATTTAACTCCCATTTGTATAAAAACATGTGCACTTCTGAAAGAAAAACCGAAAATTACAATGTGATGTTCACAATCCTAATTACCGTAATTGCTTCAGTCTTGATATACGGTTTTCTGTAAAACCTCAGGGCCCAAAGAAAGAAATTATATTCCAACGAAAACGATCACGATCATAGGTTCAAAAAAACACAATCAATAATTACATTTCGTAATTTAGTAACAATGGAATATTCACCAAATTTTCCTAAATCACAAACAAAACAATACAAATTTATCTCCTTTCAATTCACTGCAATAACTTTACAAATGACGGAAAACGTATGATTGTTTACAACTGTATTAGATGAACGGTCACAAAATAAAATATTTACCGGAATTATCATTATACAATCGTCAAATTGACGTACCTTCAAAATAGTCTAACATCAAATATCGCCATATTGGATTCACAACAACGCTTCGGAACTGGGGTTCTCAAATTGAATGTAAAACGCGGTAATATTTAAATGAGACTATGCTTTTCGCTGGGAATTTATCGATTTATTTATTTTTGCTTATCAACTACCTAAACCATTCAAAATGTAAAAGCAGACGATGTATTTTGTGACTGATTTTATAGTTTTATGGGTAGTAATTTAACAAACTTAATTTTATTTCATGAAAAAATAGTTTAGACTTAGACAGATTATATAAATATAACAAAACGTTGCCAAGTGCTATAAAGTAGCGCGAGGAAAACGCCTAAGTTATATAAAAGTATAAGACGTATAAAGAACAAGAAAACTCAGCCCGAAACCCGGGAGTCCCACCCGGGTTCAATTACCAGGCCCCTTACTCTCGAACCAAGTTTCGGCGGATTGGCATTACATTAATGTCACCAAAAAAGTTTTTGAACCTTAACGCTTTGAAATAAGGTTCTTAAATTTCTTGTTTTACATTTCTGCAATGCTTGTCCAATGAAATTCTGTTCAAGCATCAGGGGCCTAGCCCCTGACTCCCGAACCAAATTTCACCGGATCAGCATTATATTACTGTCACCAAAAACATTTTTGAACCTTAACGCTTTGGAAAATTTTTTGTTTGACATTTCTGCAATGTTTGTCTAATGAAA
The DNA here is from genome assembly GCA_947369235.1 of Udea olivalis. Classification (NCBI taxonomy): domain Eukaryota; kingdom Metazoa; phylum Arthropoda; class Insecta; order Lepidoptera; family Crambidae; genus Udea; species Udea olivalis. Next base: position 10,669,206 of record OX376360.1, read on the forward strand.
TTCTGTTCAAGAGTCAGGCCCTGGTCGGGCAAAGTGTGTTTTTCGAAACATAATCCGGGTTTGTGATTACCAACCCGCATTTGGCAAGCGTGGTGGTGATTAAGCCAATACCTATCCATCGTAGCGATAACTTGACTTCAATGATGAGGCCTTTGCCCAGCAGTGGGACAGTGTGTAGGCTAATTACTTATCTTTTTTTTATTAATAATACTTACATTCATTACAGATACTGTAAATGAGTTAACTAGCACCAGTTACTTGCATGCATGCTTGCTTGCCTGCTTGCATGAATGCTCATTTGTATGCTTGCCTGTGTGAGTTCTCTACCTTTTTTTACATTTTTGTATTTTTGTGTATGAAAAGGGAATTGTTACACTGACGAAACGTTATTCGTCTAATAGTTGAGTTCTGTGACGATAATTCGCCATTTGACTGTAATGAAAATAGAAGATGAAAAGAGTTTCATAGTTTTATTTATTTAGAGAGGACAGCCAACAAGATAAACACTGATACATACAGTACCATACATACATATTACATTTCAAACTTAAAGCTGGGATGGAAGCTGGGATGTTGGGAGTGAAACAACACCAAACACTCTAAACCTACCTCCACCTGCAAGCGGTCATCTTGCCAAACATCGCGAGGCTCTGGAACCGATAGACGGCGCAATAACCCAATTTCACCTCATCATTTCAGCCGAACGACGCCCACTGCTGGGCATAGGCCTCCCCCAAGGATCTCCACAACGATCGGTCCTGCGCTGTCCGCATCCAGCGGCTTCCCGCGACCTTGACCAGATCGTCGGTCCACCTTGTAGAGGGCCTGCCCACGGAACGTCGTCCGGTACGCGGTCGCCATTCGAGAACCTTTCCGCCCCAACGGCCATCGGTTCTCCGCGCTATGTGTCCCGCCCACTGCCACTTCAGCGATGCAATCCTTCGAGCGATGTCGGTTGTTTTTGTTCTCCTGCGGATCTCATCATTTCTGATTCGATCGAGCAGGGAAATACCAAGCATCGCTCTCTCCATTGTTCGCTGGGTGATCTTGAGCCTTCTTATGAGACCCATAGTAAGGGACCACGTCTCACTCCCATAGGTCATTACTGGCAACACACACTGGTCAAAGACTTTTGTCTTGAGACACTGAGGTATTTCGGACGCAAATATATGCCGGAGCTTCCCGAACGCTGCCCATCCGAGCTGGATTCGACGAGAGATCTCTTTCTCGAAGTTGGACTTACCTAGCTGGACTGTCTGTCCCAGGTAAACATAGTGGTCAACAACTTCGAGTGTAATGTTCCCAACGTTAACTGGAGCGGGTGCAATATGGGCATTCAACATGATTTTTGTTTTGTCCATGTTCATCTTAAGACCCACTCTTTGAGAAGCATTACCGAGATCTTCGAGCATTATGTTCAGGTCTTCCAAGGTCTCAGCCATAAGAACTACATCATCGGCAAATTTCAGGTGTGTTAGGTACTCGCCATTGATGTTGATGCCGCGTCCTTTCCAGTCCAGAAGCTTGAAAATATCCTCCAACGCAGCCGTGAACAGTTTCGGAGAAATAACGTCTCCTTGTCTCACGCCTCGCTGTAGTTGGATCGGATTAGAGCTCTGGTTCTGTAATCGGACCGACATGGTGGCGTTCTGGTATAAGTACTTTAGCACCTCAATGAACCTGTAGTCTATTTGGCACCTTTGGAGAGACTGCAGTACTGCCCAGGTCTCAATCGAATCAAAGGCTTTCTCGTAGTCCACGAACGCTAAGCAAAGTGGCAAGTTATACTCTTCGGTCTTCTGTATATCTTGCCGCAGCGTATGAATGTGGTCTACGGTACTATAGCCTTTTCGGAACCCTGCTTGTTCGGGAGGTTGGAAGTCGTCAAACCTGCGAGCGAGACGATTCGTAATGACTCTCGAAAACAGCTTATAGATATGACTCAGAAGCGAGATGGGTCTGTAGTTCTTCAAGAGAGTTTTGTCACCCTTCTTGAAGAACAGCATCACATCGCCTCTGCCCCATGCCTTTGGCGTTTTTCCCTCGAGGATGACAGAACTGAAGAGCGTCTGGAGGACCTTAAGTATCGGCTTACCGCCCGCTCTCAGGAGCTCGGTTGTGATTCCGTCACCACCCGCCGCCTTGTTGTTTTTAAGCTGCTTGAGAGCCATCCTAATCTCGTACAGGCTGACGTCCGGGATATCTTCGGTATAGTGTCGGGTAAGCTTGGCTCTAGGATCTTTAGCCTTGCTTTCAACAGGTGTTTGCGTGGAATATAACTGTCCATAGAAACTCTCAATCTCCCTCAGGATTTCAGGTGTTGACGAAATGATGCTTCCTGCCTCAGTTTTCAGCCTCATCAATTGGCTTTGCCCAATAGACAGATCTCTGGCGAACACTTTGGAGCCTTTATTCCGCTCAATTGCCTCTTTAATACGCTGGGTATTACATTGGCGAAGGTCGCTCGTCAAAGACTTAGATATCTGTCTATTGAGTTGCCGATAACGATGGGCATCCGCTGAGTTCTGTAGCCTCATTTCGTTTCTCTGATCCATGAGTAGGAGAGTCTGACTGGAGAGTTTCTTTGATTTGGGACGGCGGGTTTTAAAGTGCTTGGACCCTACCGTACGGACAGTATCCACCACCATGTTGTACAGATCGTCCACATCGATGCTGTTCTCAAGGGCTTCGAAGCGGTTTTGAAGCTCGAGCTGAAAGCACTCGGGGTTTTGAATTTGAGCCGGTATTGGTCGGAGCGTGGATTTTATCAGTCGCGCTCTCTCAAGCTTTAGGTCGATATTCAATGTGCCTCTGACCATGCGGTGATCGCTTCCTGTCTTAACAGTGTTGATCACAGTGACATCATTGAATATATGCTTCTTCGTCGACATGATAAAATCAATCTCGTTTTTGACTCTACCGTCCGGACTGATCCAGGTCCATTTGCGGCTTACGGGCTTCTTGAAGAAGGAGTTCATCATAAAGAGGTTCTCCCTCTCCATGAAGTCTGCCAGCATCTGGCCCCTGTTGTTCCGTTGCCCAAATTCAAATTGCCCCACTCTCAACTCATCACCGCAACGTTGCCCCAACTTTGCATTAAAATCCCCCATCACAACCGTGTAGTGGGTTTTATAGCTATGCATGGCTTTAGAGATCTCCTCATACATAGCCTCCACTTCGACATCGTCGTGCTTTGAGGTCGGAGCGTAGACCTGAATGACATTCAGCGAATATCGTTTCGATATTCTGAGTATCAGGTACGATAACCTGCTCGAAACACTTCCGATAGTAATCACGTTGTTGACAAGGGATTTGTGGAATTGTGGGAATTTCACCTACGCGTTGTTAAATGCTATAGGCTGGTAATGAGCAGCAGAATCATCGGTGCGAGAACTGCGCCCTGCGATCCCAAAGACGTCTGCCTAGCGCGGGGATTACGGCAATAAACCCCCTAAAATGAAGCACAATAAAAAACGACGGCCCCCAGTCTCCGGCAGCACCACCATTCCTGCTAGAGGTAGCCTACCAGGTTACGGTGGAGCAGGGGGTGCGAAGAAGCTCCGGCAGAGATCCGGCTACCAGCCCCAACGACTTAACCTGGTGACATATAACGCACACACGCTTCGGACGGACGCTAAAATCGTCGAGCTGGAAGAAGAGTTGCGCCAAATCAAGAGGGACATAGTAGGATTATGTATGTGAAGTCCGCAGACAGGGGCAGGGCAGGACACGCTAATCCTCGAACCAGAAATTTGCTCTTCTACCGGGAGGGCGACCAGCTATCCCCTATTAACAGCGTTGTTTAGTATATTTATGTCACATTAAGGTATTAGTTAAACCCTGAATTGTTTGTATCTTTAGTTTAAGGTTAGGTGCCTTTTAAAGTCATTTTATCCCGTTAGCAGTAAAACTGAAGTTGATAGCTATTTTACTAAGGGGTGCTGAACTTTGTACTAATTAGTATTCAGGGTTCATAAAAGTGATACTGTTAGAACTTTAGCTACTGATGTTCATTGCAAACTTAATGTTTAATTCTGGCTGGGTAGAGCACTGATAAAAAATGTGAAAAGGGTCACAAGATTTGATAGATAAAGGCCATTTCCATTTACCACCATGCAGAAAAAGTAGCTGTTACAAATCATAATATCTACTGTGACAGATTTTATTAAATTAAGCTTTTGTAATGATTAACAATTTTCTATGTCCACCCTTCCGCAGCTTTAGTGGTATTCCACAAAATATACCAGAAACCAGCTGTGCAACACAGTATAAGATGGCAGTTGAGGGTGTGGCGGGCCCATGTGGAGGCGAAGTAAATATGTACATTCAGGATAGTTCTGAAGAGGAGCAACCATACATAACACATCTCAATGATAATTTCTTCCAAACCAAATTTAAAATAGAACCCAACGATTTATATACGTTCCATGACTCTGATGTCATAGCTAGCGAGATAACTGTTAGTCATACAGTCTCCGGCAGCACCACCATTCCTGCTAGAGGTAGCCTACCAGGTTACGGTGGAGCAGGGGGTGCGAAGAAGCTCCGGCAGAGATCCGGCTACCAGCCCCAACGACTTAACCTGGTGACATATAACGCACACACGCTTCGGACGGACGCTAAAATCGTCGAGCTGGAAGAAGAGTTGCGCCAAATCAAGAGGGACATAGTAGGATTATGTATGTGAAGTCCGCAGACAGGGGCAGGGCAGGACACGCTAATCCTCGAACCAGAAATTTGCTCTTCTACCGGGAGGGCGACCAGCTATCCCCTATTAACAGCGTTGTTCAAGTCGAAAGTGTGTCAAGCAGGGTAGCGTACCTTAAACTCAGAATCACCGAAAGTTATTCGCTGAAGGTCATAAAGGTTTACGCACCGACTTCGACACACCCAGACGCAAACTACGAGTTTGCCGATCCCCGTTAGACATGACCATAACAACGAAGGCGGCACACTCCTGTAGGTTGTCTGTGACGTCACGAATACGAAAGCTACCGCGGATGTGGGTGTTCCGCACGCAATCTTTGCGTGAGACTCCACACATTCACACATCCACTGCAACATCATAACTTCCGTGACGCGCATCTCCTGCTTGTGTCGCTCTAGTAACGGCCATGTTACTAGAGCGTCTGCAATGCTTGTCCAATGAAATTCTGTTCAAGCATCAGGGGCCTAGCCCCTGACTCCCGAACCAAATTTCACCGGATCAGCATTATATTACTGTCACCAAAAACATTTTTGAACCTTAACGCTTTGGAAAATTTTTTGTTTGACATTTCTGCAATGTTTGTCTAATGAAATTCTGTTCAAGAGTCAGGCCCTGGTCGGGCAAAGTGTGTTTTTCGAAACATAATCCGGGTTTGTGATTACCAACCCGCATTTGGCAAGCGTGGTGGTGATTAAGCCAATACCTATCCATCGTAGCGATAACTTGACTTCAATGATGAGGCCTTTGCCCAGCAGTGGGACAGTGTGTAGGCTAATTACTTATCTTTTTTTTATTAATAATACTTACATTCATTACAGATACTGTAAATGAGTTAACTAGCACCAGTTACTTGCATGCATGCTTGCTTGCCTGCTTGCATGAATGCTCATTTGTATGCTTGCCTGTGTGAGTTCTCTACCTTTTTTTACATTTTTGTATTTTTGTGTATGAAAAGGGAATTGTTACACTGACGAAACGTTATTCGTCTAATAGTTGAGTTCTGTGACGATAATTCGCCATTTGACTGTAATGAAAATAGAAGATGAAAAGAGTTTCATAGTTTTATTTATTTAGAGAGGACAGCCAACAAGATAAACACTGATACATACAGTACCATACATACATATTACATTTCAAACTTAAAGCTGGGATGGAAGCTGGGATGTTGGGAGTGAAACAACACCAAACACTCTAAACCTACCTCCACCTGCAAGCGGTCATCTTGCCAAACATCGCGAGGCTCTGGAACCGATAGACGGCGCAATAACCCAATTTCACCTCATCATTTCAGCCGAACGACGCCCACTGCTGGGCATAGGCCTCCCCCAAGGATCTCCACAACGATCGGTCCTGCGCTGTCCGCATCCAGCGGCTTCCCGCGACCTTGACCAGATCGTCGGTCCACCTTGTAGAGGGCCTGCCCACGGAACGTCGTCCGGTACGCGGTCGCCATTCGAGAACCTTTCCGCCCCAACGGCCATCGGTTCTCCGCGCTATGTGTCCCGCCCACTGCCACTTCAGCGATGCAATCCTTCGAGCGATGTCGGTTGTTTTTGTTCTCCTGCGGATCTCATCATTTCTGATTCGATCGAGCAGGGAAATACCAAGCATCGCTCTCTCCATTGCTCGCTGGGTGATCTTGAGCCTTCTTATGAGACCCATAGTAAGGGACCACGTCTCACTCCCATAGGTCATTACTGGCAACACACACTGGTCAAAGACTTTTGTCTTGAGACACTGAGGTATTTCGGACGCAAATATATGCCGGAGCTTCCCGAACGCTGCCCATCCGAGCTGGATTCGACGAGAGATCTCTTTCTCGAAGTTGGACTTACCTAGCTGGACTGTCTGTCCCAGGTAAACATAGTGGTCAACAACTTCGAGTGTAATGTTCCCAACGTTAACTGGAGCGGGTGCAATATGGGCATTCAACATGATTTTTGTTTTGTCCATGTTCATCTTAAGACCCACTCTTTGAGAAGCATTACCGAGATCTTCGAGCATTATGTTCAGGTCTTCCAAGGTCTCAGCCATAAGAACTACATCATCGGCAAATTGCAGGTGTGTTAGGTACTCGCCATTGATGTTGATGCCGCGTCCTTTCCAGTCCAGAAGCTTGAAAATATCCTCCAACGCAGCCGTGAACAGTTTCGGAGAAATAACGTCTCCTTGTCTCACGCCTCGCTGTAGTTGGATCGGATTAGAGCTCTGGTTCTGTAATCGGACCGACATGGTGGCGTTCTGGTATAAGTACTTTAGCACCTCAATGAACCTGTAGTCTATTTGGCACCTTTGGAGAGACTGCAGTACTGCCCAGGTCTCAATCGAATCAAAGGCTTTCTCGTAGTCCACGAACGCTAAGCAAAGTGGCAAGTTATACTCTTCGGTCTTCTGTATATCTTGCCGCAGCGTATGAATGTGGTCTACGGTACTATAGCCTTTTCGGAACCCTGCTTGTTCGGGAGGTTGGAAGTCGTCAAACCTGCGAGCGAGACGATTCGTAATGACTCTCGAAAACAGCTTATAGATATGACTCAGAAGCGAGATGGGTCTGTAGTTCTTCAAGAGAGTTTTGTCACCCTTCTTGAAGAACAGCATCACATCGCCTCTGCCCCATGCCTTTGGCGTTTTTCCCTCGAGGATGACAGAACTGAAGAGCGTCTGGAGGACCTTAAGTATCGGCTTACCGCCCGCTCTCAGGAGCTCGGTTGTGATTCCGTCACCACCCGCCGCCTTGTTGTTTTTAAGCTGCTTGAGAGCCATCCTAATCTCGTACAGGCTGACGTCCGGGATATCTTCGGTATAGTGTCGGGTAAGCTTGGCTCTAGGATCTTTAGCCTTGCTTTCAACAGGTGTTTGCGTGGAATATAACTGTCCATAGAAACTCTCAATCTCCCTCAGGATTTCAGGTGTTGACGAAATGATGCTTCCTGCCTCAGTTTTCAGCCTCATCAATTGGCTTTGCCCAATAGACAGATCTCTGGCGAACACTTTGGAGCCTTTATTCCGCTCAATTGCCTCTTTAATACGCTGGGTATTACATTGGCGAAGGTCGCTCGTCAAAGACTTAGATATCTGTCTATTGAGTTGCCGATAACGATGGGCATCCGCTGAGTTCTGTAGCCTCATTTCGTTTCTCTGATCCATGAGTAGGAGAGTCTGACTGGAGAGTTTCTTTGATTTGGGACGGCGGGTTTTAAAGTGCTTGGACCCTACCGTACGGACAGTATCCACCACCATGTTGTACAGATCGTCCACATCGATGCTGTTCTCAAGGGCTTCGAAGCGGTTTTGAAGCTCGAGCTGAAAGCACTCGGGGTTTTGAATTTGAGCCGGTATTGGTCGGAGCGTGGATTTTATCAGTCGCGCTCTCTCAAGCTTTAGGTCGATATTCAATGTGCCTCTGACCATGCGGTGATCGCTTCCTGTCTTAACAGTGTTGATCACAGTGACATCATTGAATATATGCTTCTTCGTCGACATGATAAAATCAATCTCGTTTTTGACTCTACCGTCCGGACTGATCCAGGTCCATTTGCGGCTTACGGGCTTCTTGAAGAAGGAGTTCATCATAAAGAGGTTCTCCCTCTCCATGAAGTCTGCCAGCATCTGGCCCCTGTTGTTCCGTTGCCCAAATTCAAATTGCCCCACTCTCAACTCATCACCGCAACGTTGCCCCAACTTTGCATTAAAATCCCCCATCACAACCGTGTAGTGGGTTTTATAGCTATGCATGGCTTTAGAGATCTCCTCATACATAGCCTCCACTTCGACATCGTCGTGCTTTGAGGTCGGAGCGTAGACCTGAATGACATTCAGCGAATATCGTTTCGATATTCTGAGTATCAGGTACGATAACCTGCTCGAAACACTTCCGATAGTAATCACGTTGTTGACAAGGGATTTGTGGAATTGTGGGAATTTCACCTACGCGTTGTTAAATGCTATAGGCTGGTAATGAGCAGCAGAATCATCGGTGCGAGAACTGCGCCCTGCGATCCCAAAGACGTCTGCCTAGCGCGGGGATTACGGCAATAAACCCCCTAAAATGAAGCACAATAAAAAACGACGGCCCCCAGTCTCCGGCAGCACCACCATTCCTGCTAGAGGTAGCCTACCAGGTTACGGTGGAGCAGGGGGTGCGAAGAAGCTCCGGCAGAGATCCGGCTACCAGCCCCAACGACTTAACCTGGTGACATATAACGCACACACGCTTCGGACGGACGCTAAAATCGTCGAGCTGGAAGAAGAGTTGCGCCAAATCAAGAGGGACATAGTAGGATTATGTATGTGAAGTCCGCAGACAGGGGCAGGGCAGGACACGCTAATCCTCGAACCAGAAATTTGCTCTTCTACCGGGAGGGCGACCAGCTATCCCCTATTAACAGCGTTGTTTAGTATATTTATGTCACATTAAGGTATTAGTTAAACCCTGAATTGTTTGTATCTTTAGTTTAAGGTTAGGTGCCTTTTAAAGTCATTTTATCCCGTTAGCAGTAAAACTGAAGTTGATAGCTATTTTACTAAGGGGTGCTGAACTTTGTACTAATTAGTATTCAGGGTTCATAAAAGTGATACTGTTAGAACTTTAGCTACTGATGTTCATTGCAAACTTAATGTTTAATTCTGGCTGGGTAGAGCACTGATAAAAAATGCGAAAAGGGTCACAAGATTTGATAGATAAAGGCCATTTCCATTTACCACCATGCAGAAAAAGTAGCTGTTACAAATCATAATATCTACTGTGACAGATTTTATTAAATTAAGCTTTTGTAATGATTAACAATTTTCTATGTCCACCCTTCCGCAGCTTTAGTGGTATTCCACAAAATATACCAGAAACCAGCTGTGCAACACAGTATAAGATGGCAGTTGAGGGTGTGGCGGGCCCATGTGGAGGCGAAGTAAATATGTACATTCAGGATAGTTCTGAAGAGGAGCAACCATACATAACACATCTCAATGATAATTTCTTCCAAACCAAATTTAAAATAGAACCCAACGATTTATATACGTTCCATGACTCTGATGTCATAGCTAGCGAGATAACTGTTAGTCATACAGTCTCCGGCAGCACCACCATTCCTGCTAGAGGTAGCCTACCAGGTTACGGTGGAGCAGGGGGTGCGAAGAAGCTCCGGCAGAGATCCGGCTACCAGCCCCAACGACTTAACCTGGTGACATATAACGCACACACGCTTCGGACGGACGCTAAAATCGTCGAGCTGGAAGAAGAAGAGTTGCGCCAAATCAAGAGGGACATAGTAGGATTATGTATGTGAAGTCCGCAGACAGGGGCAGGGCAGGACACGCTAATCCTCGAACCAGAAATTTGCTCTTCTACCGGGAGGGCGACCAGCTATCCCCTATTAACAGCGTTGTTCAAGTCGAAAGTGTGTCAAGCAGGGTAGCGTACCTTAAACTCAGAATCACCGAAAGTTATTCGCTGAAGGTCATAAAGGTTTACGCACCGACTTCGACACACCCAGACGCAAACTACGAGTTTGCCGATCCCCGTTAGACATGACCATAACAACGAAGGCGGCACACTCCTGTAGGTTGTCTGTGACGTCACGAATACGAAAGCTACCGCGGATGTGGGTGTTCCGCACGCAATCTTTGCGTGAGACTCCACACATTCACACATCCACTGCAACATCATAACTTCCGTGACGCGCATCTCCTGCTTGTGTCGCTCTAGTAACGGCCATGTTTCACTGCCATAGGATATATAGGCCTAATGAATAATGATGGTTTTATAGACCTGCCCCTCCAGCTTAATCGGCATTCTGGGGTCAAAAATTACACCAGTCACTTCACACTATTTGGCCCAACCTATCCCGCGGAAATTCAGAATTCGCTGTCGATGTCCCCGGATGCGCATAACACAGATCCCAGATTTGACACGGTCTGTGCGCTCGACCGCGTCAACGCCTATGCGGACGGATAGGGGATTTGTGGTGTTACATGCCATGTACTTTGTCTTACCAAGAAGAATTGAATGGTCAACCGCATCGAAAGCCTTACTTAAGTCGGTTTATATGGTGTCTACCTACGCGGATACGGGAATCAAGAGAACCAGAAACGATTTCAACGAAAATTGTCCCTTTCGTTGAATTGGTAGCAGATATCCAGATTAGTAGCTTAAATGATAGTGCAGCTAATTAGTAAACAATAACTATGTCGGATATGCTTTGAAATAGAAAACGTAATTTTTTTTGATAAAACAAAAATCTACATTTTAAATACACGAAACACGGACTGACAGTCCGTGTTTCAATAAACGAAAATTTGTACAAGACTAGTAAAACTTTTTTATTAATTTATAATTAAAATGAATGAATGTAATACGTTTCTACACGTGAAAAGGATAGTTCTGAACAGTAGTGACGTAAAAGTCACTCGGACCTTGCGTTTTCGCGGGACATTCAATTCTCGCTGAAAAAACTGCAATTTTCTCCAGGACTACTACACATTTTTTTAAAAATCTTTTGAAGGGCGAACTTTTTCTTTTACGAACATCAAACTACTTTTCGAGAAACTTTCAAAAGTAAATTTTGCGGTCCAATTGGGTGTGGTAACAATTTTTTTTGTTTTTTTTTTATACTTTTATTCGATACCTTTTCCTATTACAATACTTGGTGTATTTTAAATATTTTTGAAATCTAGCCTTCAGTTATTTTTTTTCAATTAACATTGAAACATTGTGAACTCATGACACAAATGTTCTCACATGTGTTTTTTCCTCGATTCGTGGTAAATAAATAATGAGGAGAAAATAACTAATTTACTGCACCGGTCTTATGGCTGAAACAGAGCTCGCCGTTCCTCAGGTAGCATCTCACGAGAATATGAGAAGTAGACTTCAGATACAATTTATTTTGCCAAGTTCTGAAACCAAGCCCTGCCTGAAACGGGTGGGATTATAGCGAATGACTATTTTAGGTTCTGCTTACCCATGAGGGCAAGTGGCGTAAATTAATGTACGTATTATTAAAAATAACCTTGTAGACGAATATTTTTCATCTAGGGGAATTTAAAATCTGCTATACGGAAACAACGTAAGTGTTTATTGCGCTTTTCAATTTGGACCGGTCATTTTTGGCGCTTTCGGAATCGGCTTTAAATCCCGAATCGCGAAATCGGGCCGCAGCTCAGCCAAAGTAAAGTAGCGCCGTGTATGCTAATATCACGATTTAATATTATAGCCTGTCAAAAAAGGTTTTTTTTAAATTACGTTTCTGAACGTAACCGCGTTTTGGCTGCCATTTGCTGTATTGTGTCATTATTTTTGATGTTATTGAACAAAAGTGTTTTGTTTTATTAATTTTGGCCAGATTATAATTATAAAATAAGCGGCTAGTGATATTACAATAATTCCCTTAAAATAATAATTGATTCCCTTGTGAAATCTACCGGGAATCGTTGAAAATAATGTGTAGGTTTTTTTCTTATTATTTTGTGATTTCTGATAATAAATTTGATGCAGTGCTTCATAGTACAATAACAATGTACATTGTAGTTGCGGTTTCATATGGTTTTTGCCCTGTAATGATAGTAACTTTCCAGGAAAATTGAGAATAATTACTGCCTTTGACAGATGTCATTGTGTTTGTCAATTTGTAGCAAGGGATGTTCTTGCAAAAAACCACATTATTTGTGTTTTTTTCTTGTTCTAGCAAGCAAACACTAATTTGAAATTAATCTGTGTTATTTCAGTATGATGCTGAGGGACCAATTAATTTTTTCTACAACACTTAGCTAAAATTATTTTTATCAACAAGTTGTAAAATGAACCCATTATGTCTTACTTGAGTGCTTCAGAAAATGTGGGGTAAGTAGTATACCAGTGCCCAATGATACATTTTCTTTTAGTATATTTATGTCACATTAAGGTATTAGTTAAACCCTGAATTGTTTGTATCTTTAGTTTAAGGTTAGGTGCCTTTTAAAGTCATTTTATCCCGTTAGCAGTAAAACTGAAGTTGATAGCTATTTTACTAAGGGGTGCTGAACTTTGTACTAATTAGTATTCAGGGTTCATAAAAGTGATACTGTTAGAACTTTAGCTACTGATGTTCATTGCAAACTTAATGTTTAATTCTGGCTGGGTAGAGCACTGATAAAAAATGTGAAAAGGGTCACAAGATTTGATAGATAAAGGCCATTTCCATTTACCACCATGCAGAAAAAGTAGCTGTTACAAATCATAATATCTACTGTGACAGATTTTATTAAATTAAGCTTTTGTAATGATTAACAATTTTCTATGTCCACCCTTCCGCAGCTTTAGTGGTATTCCACAAAATATACCAGAAACCAGCTGTGCAACACAGTATAAGATGGCAGTTGAGGGTGTGGCGGGCCCATGTGGAGGCGAAGTAAATATGTACATTCAGGATAGTTCTGAAGAGGAGCAACCATACATAACACATCTCAATGATAATTTCTTCCAAACCAAATTTAAAATAGAACCCAACGATTTATATACGTTCCATGACTCTGATGTCATAGCTAGCGAGATAACTGTTAGTCATACAGAGGATGCTTTTATTTTTTCTGACAATATTGATGTAAAAACTAAGTTATTAGACAGTCCAAATAAAGAACTGGATCTCATAGAAACGCTAACAAATGGGGAGATTAAGCAAGAAGTTGTATCTGAGGTTCCTAATGGGCATTATCCGCATTTATTGAAAACACCAGGCACTTTCAATGGCAAAGATACTAAAGGTCAAAAGTTTAAGGGTCAGGTTTCCAAGGAGCTGACGCGAGCAAATTCACTGAATGAAAGCCGGTGCCCAAGTGTTCATAGCCCTAAAAGGAATACTGTTACTTCTCCAGCTGCTGGCAACAAAAACAGTATTAGTAGTGTTAATTCAAACCATGAAGTTGCCTCAGTCAATAGATCTGTGTCGGAAACTTTTCTGGATGTTTACAAGAGGGAACAAGGGGTGGCTGATGGCACACCTACGGTTATTAAAACTGAACCAGCTGCTTCTCTTCCTGCAAAAGTTGCTACTTCAACCACTAAGAAAACTCCATCAGGTAAATTATGTTAAAAGTAGACTAAATAAAAATCATATGTGTAGGTTATGATACCCATTTTAAACACCGTTATTTTAAAATTTCAAGTAAAGAAAATTTTAAATACAGTAAAATGTCTAAGTGGAATAGTTCATTGTTCAATGGCCATTAACAATCATGTTTTGAAATAAAAAGTCCTTGTTTTTTACTTGACTATATAAAAATATATGTTTGTGTTAACATTTAGATTGTTGTGTTATGATATGATTTAAAAGTATACATAACCCAATCCTACAACTGCTTGGTTGCAAGAGCAGGTTAATTTTCAGTTGACTCAAAGAAAAGAGATTATTAACGTTAGAAAATGAATATACATTTTTGAAAATTTGTAAATATATTTGAAAATGTATTCAAATCAAAGGATCATGCCCATCAAAATATGAAGCACGGTACAGAGTGGCATCAAACCAAATTCGTTTTAAACAGTACATAAAATTACCCTCTACATTAAGCAGTTGGTAATTTTGGAATCAACACCCTGGTTTTGATGCTTTTATTGAAAACGAACTAACCCCAAACAAAGAAAAATACACAAACCAAACCAAAAATGTATCCTCATTGCGCCAGTTACTTCCACTTGCCATTAACAAGCATGTAAGCTACTGTTCCGTTTTACAGGCATGTGTATCGCCGCCTTAAAGCCAAAGTCAAAGATTAAATAAATCAGTAAAAGATAACCATTTATTTGTTATTATTACCGAAAAAATATATATTGTAGTTCTCGATCTATGTACTTATTTATCAGGCAACCAAAATTAATTCCGGTGATGCAATTAAAGTTTAGTTTTAATTTTAGTTTTAATCCACAATCAGTCATAAGACTATGAATGGATGGGTTGTAAGTCAGTGGACATGTCGAGTGCGCCGTCCAACGAGGGCACTACTTCTGGTGCTGGATTTTTATACGCGCTCTTGTAGCGACAGAATGCTACGTCTTTTCAGACGATTGGGGTGGCTCTGTATTCTTAGTTGCGCTGCTAGGACATTAGGGTGTAAGGAAAGCCGGTCTAAGTATGATTTAGAGGCTAGTCGGATTTCTTCCTTCACTGTTTTCATTTCCAGATTCTGGTGTATTTCCATGTTTGTCACAAACCAAGGCACGTTGGATATGGTGCGTAAGATACCGTTTTGGAGCCTTTGTATCAGGGCAATGTTGGAGTTGCAGGCGCTACCCTAGAGCTGTATACCATACATCCATATTGGCTTGAGAAGTGACTTATTATCTTCTTATTGAAGGAGCTTATTGTCTTCAGTGAGTTTGCTGTTTCGTCCCAGAAGCCACAGCATGGTTTTATATTTTGAATTAAGCTCTGCTCGCTTTGCTTGAATATGGTTTCTCCAAGTGAGTCTGCGGTCGAGGTGTAGGCCAAGATACTTTACTGTACTGCTATGAGGCAGTATGTTATCTTCGAGACGTACAGGTGGACAGTCTCCTCTTTTGAGAGTGAACGTAACGTGCACGGATTTGGTTGTATTCACTTTAATTTTCCACTTTTTCAGCCAGGCACTTATTTCATTTAATCCCTCTTGCAGAGCGTGGGACGCAATATCTGCATTTTTGTTATTTGCCAATATCGCAGTATCATCAGCGAAGGTAGTTGTGGTGACTCCTGCCACTTCGGGTAGATCTGCTGTAAAAATTGTGTATAAAACCGGCCCCAGCACTGAACCCTGTGGTACGCCCGCTTTGATGTCAAAGGACTTAGAGGTGCTTCCTGTCTCCTTAACCTGGAATATTCTACCTGTTAGATAGGATTTCATCAATAGGTGGAAATTATGCGGGAGGTAGTTCTTTATTTTGCAAAGTAGGCCCTCGTGCCATACCTTATCAAAAGCCTGTTGTATGTCTAGGAAGGCTGCAGAACAGTATTCCTTTTTTTCCAGAGCTTTTCTAATCTCGTTGGTTACCTGGTGTACTTGTTCGACCGTCGAATGGCTCTGTCTAAACCCGAACTGGTGGTTAGGTATTATATTGTCCTTTGAAAGAGCAGGAAGAAACCTCTTCAGGACCAGCTTCTCGAACACTTTGGACAGGATAGGCAGAAGACTTATAGGCCTATAGGACCCGACTTCGTTCAAAGGTTTGCCAGCCTTGTGGATCATAATTATCTGCGAGACCTTCCAGATAGATGGAAAATGCTGAGTTCTTAATATGCCATTATAAAGGATGGTTAGGTTAAAAGAACTGCTCTTCTTGGCAACTGTTTCAACACTTCCTTAGTTATTAGATCAAATCCTGGAGCCTTACGATCTTTCAGGGTTATGATGGTTTTCCACACCTCTCTTACCGTGACTGGTTTTAACGGTAGTGTCAGTTGATATGGTTGGCTCAATATACGACTCACATTTTTTTCGGCTTCGGTGTCATTTGTGGGATTTGGTAAAAATACTTTTGCCAGATGTTCGGCAAATAGGTTGGCCTTGTCTTGTGCTGTTCGTGCCCAACTGTTATCACATTTTCTTAAAGCTGGTTTGCATTCCTGTGGTCTGTTCAGCGACTTTGTGAATTTCCACAAGGAGTAGTTCGTAGAAGCGGTTGGTGTAAGTGATTCGATCTTGGCTTGAAGTGTAGTGCTTTGCCACTCCCCAAGCAGATTTTTAAGATCTTTAATAGCTTTATTGAGGGTCCTTTTATCCTCACTATTTCTACTTTGTTGCCAAACACGGCGCAGTCTACGTTTTTCTAGAACATGTTTTTTTATTGCCAGTGGTAGATTCGCAATGTAGCTCTTTTGCTCCAGAACAGGTGAGTTTATGCTTCCTGAATAATACCAGTAAAGTCTTTGGCTGCCTCTTCAATTTCGTTTGGTGTTTTAAGGGCTATTTTTAGATCTATTTTATTTTCTAAATATTCACGGAATGAATCCCAGTCAGTCCTGCCGTTGGATAGTTGAGGTGGTTTATCCACCTCTATAAGTATCGTGCTGATTGTGAGTAGAACTGGTGTATGGTCAGATGAGCTGTCTAGGCACGATTCGGGTCTGAGATAGTGTTGACCCAGTCCTTTACAGATAAAAAAATCCACGAGATCCGGAATCTTGTTCGGGTCAGTGGGCCAGTAAGTGGGTTCAAGCGCAGAGACAGTGCGTAATTTGTTCGCGTTCACACTAGCATATAATTGTCTGCCTGTGGGTGAGATCAACCTAGAGCCCCAGCTAGTGTGCTTAGAGTTCCAGTCTCCGCCCACTACAAAGCGGCTACCAGGGGTGCGAAAGAAGTCAGAAAACTCGTCCTCTGATATTTTATGTCTTGGAGGGCAGTAGACTGCGCTAACATTCAGATACCCACAACCATCCTCAACAGCAATAGTAGTGGCTTGGATATGATTCGTTTTCAACTCAGGAAGAAGATGGTGTTTAATTGAGTCCCGTACTATGACTGCCGTCCCAGCATGCCCTGTTCCATCCGGATGGGTTGTTATGTATGTGTAACATCCACGTAGCTTCACATTTGATGATTTAGTGCAATGAGCTTCCGAAGTTCAAAAAATGAATTCCAAAAGTATGATGGCTTAAAAAAATAAGAAAAATAATTTTAAGTGAAATCACAAATGGGCATTCTACTTTGCCATTTAACACCATCTATTTGTACCTACTCTTAGTATCGCTAGATTTTTAATAATCCAATTATGACTATACTACTAATACTTCAAGTCCTCTCTGAACAAGAGACGAGTCCCGCATTCCTAATTCTTTTTATGAAAATTAGGTATGGCTGCATGCGTGAAAAAACTTTAGGGGGGTGAAATGTATTCGATATCTAATAAGCTTGCTGCCAGGGATATCCAGCTAAAAACTGGTCATTCGTAGTATAATATCTCTTTTCTAATAAAACTGTTTTAACCTGATTTTTGCGACGTTATGAGATGCACCTTCAGGAGTTCCTAAATATCAATATCTAAATCTCTCAACTTTTTAGGTAAAGGCACTGGCCAGTCAAAAGCGCGCCGCGGCCGCGGGCCTGCCATCCACGAGGCATTGCAACGGATACCGCAGCAGAGCCGGGCAGTTCCGGTGCCCAATCGCCCGTGGCATGCACCAGGCGAGGAGCTGGATAGCTGCGGACCCCTAACGGACAGGCGGCCTAATGCGTTCAAGCAAGAAAGCAGCAGTGATGATGATAACATGCCAGAATTTGGTAATTATTAAGCTTTGCTTTGCGGTGATTGGGTACCTAGAGTAGAGCTTGTACTAATTTTGTTAAAACCGCAGTTATTCCGTAAAATACTCACTAGAAAAATTTAGAAATGCTAATTAGAAGGTGTAAATTATATTTTATTCAAATTACTTTTACTTTCGCTCATAATAATATTTTAATAATTTTCTGATAATTGTTAATCTCAAATATCTGCATTAAATTTGATTATTGTTCATTTACCATCATGATGTGTATTAAAATGACGTCTGTTTAATTTATGATATCAATAACCATTTATTGTTATTTGTAAAGTGACTTTCATTACTTGATTAGACAATCTAAACAAATAGGTAATAATAACATTCGTAATATTATGTGACTAGTTATTGGATATTGCAATTATACATTATGCCTTTTGTCAATTCAAAATAAAATAAAGAGCTTTAATTATTAAGATATTTCTTCACTTTATGCCATATCGCTAACAATTAGTAAAGTAGGTGTATTTACATCTCTGGGCGTTGTGGATCAGCTTTATACCTATAGTTTGCGTGAGGCTTGTAGACCGCGCCTTAGGCATGAGCGGAAGTTAGACTTGAAACCGCCGCAAACAAAATTAGTGTATTAACATTAGTATCTAAAGCGCGCGCAATATTTTTGGCTTGATCTTCGTGTTTCAATAACCGAATAACACAGTGTCGCATAATACTAAACATTAAGGTGGCGGACTACAGATTAAGAAATAATGTTAAAGAACATATACAGATACACAACAGCACGTCTACCATGAGTTTCCGTCACGCAAACTACGATAGTTATATTATATAGTTATATATTAGTTATACATACATTACCTTTATGTAAAAATTTAGTGTATGTTTGTTGGTGTGCCTAATTAAATAAATAGTTGACTACAGCAATTTGTATGGCATTTTAAGTTACATTTCTATTCACTAGAGGCGCTGTACCGAAATCCCATACATAAAAGAAAATACTGTGTCATCCATCAGTGAAAACTCATAGTAAGGGTACAGATATCTTGAAAAAGCCAAAGGCCTGCAGTTTTGAGCGCGCAGTGATGAACAAAATAATATAACGTTGTTCTCAAATATGAGGCTGGTCTGGTTTCGTAAAAAGCGGGGGCGATGCCGCTGAGGGACAGATTACTTAATAGTTACTACGTAACAGATAAATCACTTCAGAGAAAATTGAGCATTTTGTAGTCTGTAAGTGCATGCTCTCATGTGACAGGCATATATTGCTAGGGAGGGCTACCTCTTTCAATATAGATGTCAGTAGTCAGTACTTTACGTCTTCGGCCATAACGTCAGTTCACCCGCAAGATTCGCGTACAAATAAGGCTCTCCGCGGCTTTTGACAACCAACTGCTAAACGTCTAGGAAAACCCAGCGGCTCGTAGGTAATTTTCGAACGCAAGTACATGGAGTGACATAGGC
Source organism: Udea olivalis (assembly GCA_947369235.1). Lineage (NCBI taxonomy): Eukaryota > Metazoa > Arthropoda > Insecta > Lepidoptera > Crambidae > Udea > Udea olivalis. The sequence goes on from OX376360.1 coordinate 10,688,595, forward strand.
CTGGCTGAGGGCCTATTGCGAGTTTTACTCGATGAGACGCATCGAGCGAGTAAACGCGAGTTTGTACGGTATTAGGTTACGGTACGTTACGTTTACGCAAACATTTTTTTGTCTATGCAATTTCGCGTTCACGAGCTCGATCCATATGATTGAATGAACTCACTTGGCCCTCTGTTGTTGCACGTGTTCATAGCCAGTACCTAGCAGCTTTTATCAGGCGATTGGACGGCTTGCTTACCTCCAACCATTTCCAAAAATAACCGATGCTATGAAGATGAGGACAAACACGCGAAACTGTAAACGCGATACTCCAACAAATATAGGTTTCACCAAAAGCTAAAATGAAAAAATATACGCTGATTGTCGAGTGCGAATGTTAATTTAAAATGCAGTAAGATAGGTTCACTTCATCGTATTGTGGCTTAGACATCTGGCTTCTACAAAACATCTTTTATTGGAAACAAACACTTTCAGAAGCAGGTTTTGGTCCGGTATGTGTGGAAGAGAGTGCAGCAGAGTCCCGCGGGGCTAGGCTAGCGCTACGAAGGGCCGCAATGAGAAGGCACGTTGCAAGAGCTGATGCTGAATTAGATTTCAAGGGGAGTTATAAGGAGTACAGGTCACTTGCGTCGTTGGTCAAGGTGAGCTATGTTTTATTATGCTTTGTAAGAAAAATCATGTTATGGTGAGTTATTATAACCTTGAAGAAGCAGCAGGCCTTTGTAACGTTTGGTGATCATTATTATACTGGATGACTTTCATATCGTAAGGAAAATAGTATGGTTAATTCGGTAGAAGATGGCATCCAAGTAAATATTTGATTTTCAACTAGTTTTGATTCTGAGATTTTCATACAAAAAATGGGTATGTCTGTCTTAAGTCTAAAGATAAGACATTTTTTAACCTATAAAGTTTCTACACCACCTGCTTGCTAAGTATGCTGATGATGTAAAAAATCACCCTATATATTTTTAATTAAAATTTTAGTTAACTGGGTCTGAAGTGATTTGATGAAGCTAATGACATAATCAACTACAGGAACTCGCCCTTTAGTGGATTGTAAAATTATCAGATCGTAGCAATGCCTCAAAAGTCGCTCTTTCTCAGGATGGATGTATGTATTTATGTGTGTGTGTGTATGTTTGTATTTATGTGTGTGTGTGTATGTTTGTAACTCTTTCACGCAAAAACTACTGAACGGATATAGATAAAACTTTACAGTAATACAGCTTATACATCAGAATAACACGCTACAATTGACAAAAGATTTTATGTATATAATGTTACAAAAATGAGGTTCACGCGAGCGAAGCCGCGGGCGGAAAGCTAGTAAATTATGAATCAGCTAGTAATTTATGAATAAATAAATAAATAAAAAATGGTTTATTCAAAAAGAAAATTCACCGAAGCTTCCCAGTAAGTAGTCATAGGACACTTGTGTTGGGAATGCCTCGAAATAATGGTACTATTTATCAAGATATTTATCAAGTCATAATTAGAAATGTTCCTTCAGAAACAACTAAGCAGAAAGGGCGCATCATCCAGTCTTCCAACTCCGACCGTGAACCACATGCTAGCGCTGCGAGGCATGCCCGCCTTGCTGTCGTCACAGGAACGAAGGCAACTCAGGTAAGGAGTAAACTGAAGGTGATTCTAAGATTTAGGAAATATAACACACGAGCTGCCCAACAGACTACGTTCTGTCAAATGTTTGACAGCTGGTGTCTATTATCATATCTCGCCCGCTTTTCCCCGACTTGATTTACATACACTATTATTTTTCACAGATTTTTTTGTTTAATCATAGTGAATAGTTTAGCTTTCTGTTAGTAAAAGAATTTTCACGATCGGATCAGTAGTTTCGGAGCCTATTTAATAAAAACAAACAATCAAATCTTTCCCCTTTATAATATTAGTATAGACAACTGTATGTCTACCCTTATGGTACGTCACGTAAACGGCAATCGTTGCGTTTGTATGCCAGTTTTGTTTCCATTTTAAATCACTAGGGGCGCTGTACCGAAATTCCATACAAAAACGTCAACGAGGTTTACGCAGACGCTAGTGGCTGTCATTGATGTAAACTCATGTTAGACATACTTGACGACTCTTCAACTTCTATCTTGATTTGGACCTCAATTAGCCTAAACCGGCTAACCGACCAAACTTACACATTGCGTGAACTCACTTATATATACACGCACTCATTCAACGTTTTATTTTGCTTTATACAGGGTGTAAAGAGACGCATACCGAAGCCGGCATCTACAGTAATAACTAAATCAAGTCACAGAAAAAATAAGTTATTGATGGAAAACGTAATTTTTTTTTAGGTGTCAATTTTAAACCTAAAAACGGACTACGCAATATAACGCGTGCAACATACCGCTCCTGTGCTTTTGTACGTGGCTGATGGCTGTTTACGTTTATTCAAGGGCTACGCACGATGTACATTGCGAGTTGAACGTTTTGAAGTATTTTTTTGTTAGGAAATACTTGAAATTTTGATAATGTTTCTTTGGACGAAAATTAAGTAATAATGAATAAAGTTTGTTTTCATCAAGATCTTGAGATATATTTTTTTTACTTTGGCCTTCAATAACTTTGTAAATATTGAGTTCCCAGGTATGGTCTAGAAAGAAAAAATGGTCCTGCTGATGTGCAGAATAAGTAGGTTTCGGCTTCGTTATGTGGCTTTTTACACCCTTTATTTTTGCTTCATAATTTATCGTTTAAATTGTTGACTGTTGGTTATATAAAATAAATTGTTTATTGGCCGTAAGTTATATTTATAACTCACAACGTACTACGACTAACAGCGGACTTTGTGATAAAGTACATTTTCCTTGCACATTTCTTTGACGCGCTTGACATGCCTATTTAAATGGTACCTTTACTTTGTAAACAGAAAAGTAACTTTATTGGACGATTTTAACTTCACTTAAAATCTTCAACTTTTTTTATTAGTGTATCTACTCTTTCCAATATCTTGCTTACAAAAACTAATCCTTTCAAAGTGTATCTACTATGTATTACTTTTTTTTCCACAGGGAAGACGGTTGGTCAGGCGGCGAAAGCGGTTCGATGCGTCATCTAACAGGCAGTACATGCGCGGAAGAGAGATGCACGCAAACTCCGCTACCTTGCGTGAGATACTGTTTACAACACGTGACGCTAGCGCCAGAACAGCGGCTTTACGCTGCGTGCGCTGCTGTGTTCGCGGGCGGCGCGAGATGCAAGCAGCCGCTGCTTCCGCTGCAGGATCAGACGCCGCTGTGTCCGGAGCACGCGTGGAAGAGGGTGAGTGTGTTGGGTCAGCGCTTTACGCTGCGTGCGCTGCGGTGTTCGCGGGCAGCGCGAGATGCAAGCGGCCGCTGCTTCCGCTGCAGGATCAGACGCCGCTGTGTCCGGAGCACGCGTGGAAGAGGGTGAGTGTGTTGGGTCAGCGCTTTACGCTGCGTGCGCTGCGGTGTTCGCGGGCAGCGCAAGATGCAAGCGGCCGCTGCTTCCGCTGCAGGATCAGACGCCGCTGTATCCGAAGCACGCGTGGAAGAGGGTGAGTGTGTTGGGTCAGCGCTTTACGCTGCGTGCGCTGCGGTGTTCGCGGGCAGCGCAAGATGCAAGCGGCCGCTGCTTCCGCTGCAGGATCAGACGCCGCTGTATCCGGAGCACGCGTGGAAGAGGGTGAGTGTGTTGGGTCAGCGCTTTACGCTGCGTGCGCTGCGGTGTTCGCGGGCAGCGCGAGATGCAAGCATCCGCTGCTTCCGCTGCAGGATCAGACGCTGCTGTATCCGGAGCAGGCGTGGAAGAGGGTGAGTGACTTTGAGTGACTTTTATGTTACCCGGCAAACTGACTGACTCTTCAAAGGTAGGTCGCACAGAAAACAGCTGTTTTCAACTACAAAAGGTATTCACCGTTCTGAATAGAATAGGCGAAAGAGTGCAACATTTGACATTAGCCCTTTGAAGTAATTTCTTCGTTATCACATTGTCACTATGTGGTAGTCAGGTCAAGTTAAACTAAATCGAAATAATCATGCTTACTAAAAAGCTCTATTAACCGTTTTTTGTAATTCTTAAAAATAAGAAAAAAATTAGAGACTTTTGGTCCCGTAATGTGCGTTAATTTGAGTATTCGCATCACTAAATGCGTAACTCGATTAAGCTGATTCGATCCGCGAGAACGTAAGAAGACCCCACACTAGCGTTCTTTGAGCATCAGCGTCGTGCCGGCGACCCACTAGCGTTTTTCGGCGCCGGGAAGACGCAACGCTAGTGTGGGAAGGACGCCGGCACGACGCTAACGCTCAAAAAACGCTAGTGTGGGGTCTCTCTTAGTGCTTAGAAAGTAGTATCTATGGGATCTCATAATAATATCTATATCGACCACTTAAATGATTTTCTTGGCCTTTGGTGTGGCACCTCTTATGTACCCGTTTTTATGTATTTAAATCTGCGTTAATTTTGATCGAATACGACTCGTTCTTACAACATGTTCTAATATACTGTTACCTTACAGGACAACTACGACAAACTATCCCGCGACTGCCGCCCCAAGAAAGCAGTCCGCGCGCGCCTCTGGGCCGCCCCGCTGCGCCCCCCGCGCCGCCCCAAGCGCCGCCGCCGCCCCCCGCCCGCGCGCCCCCGCCCCAACCACGCCCCGACGTCGCAAGTGACGCAGCCTAGCCTGAGAGTCATAAAGCCGCCGCCTACGCCGCCAGCAGCTGATCAATCGCTTTCAGGTCAGTCCAACACGCATAATTTTGAGAATATAGTGTGTTAGTGATAATAAATATGCGCCAGACCACACACCCGTGGTTATGGTCTCGAAATAAGGATAAATATCCTTGTGTTACGAGTTACCAGACAAGGATTTCAGGCCGGAACGTCTGGAAACACACCCAAACTCAGACAATATAAATAAGTTCATTTACTGAATTGACCTGACCGGGAATCGATACTAGGGCACCTCGCAAGTCAAGGTGAGGAACAGCGCTACAGTGCACCACGCCAAACGTGTCGTCAATAATAAGTAAATAAGTCAATCTTACTAACATGATTCAAAGATATGAATACTGCTACCTATGGTTTCTTCGAAAACGCTTTAATCTTTCCAGTAAGATAAATTAATATTAAGTAACTATAGTAGAATTATTTTGTCCGTGCAGTTGTGGTCATAAATCATCGGGCGGGCATAGTGATGCGCATTATTGTTGCCGATAATTGTTATCGATAGGGTATTTATTATTGTCATTATGTGGGTTAGTGATAAAAATAAAAGAAAAATAGATGAAACAACTTATTCATTAAAATAAGAATAATAATGATTTAAAATAAATTATTAATTAGGTATCTATGTATTAAAAAAAACTATAAGTACAAAAGTTTAGAATGTAACAAGTTATATTAAAAATATAATATAAATACTTATATATAAGATTAAAATTAACAGCAAAAAAGATAATAATGATATAAAAATAAATTATTAGTATGTATTAGAAAAGTTTAAGTACAATAGTTTAGAATGTAACAAGTTATGTATGTTAGTACCTAATTTTACTATGAACAGAAAAGAAAGATAATAACTAATTTGCAGGTATTAGGCGTGGGTAATAATGTAAAACAAATGACTCATAACATAACAATGTCGCACCAGCCTTTGTATACCGCACCGCCGCGGTGTACCTGCCTTCGATGACTCATTTGTTATCATCGATAATGGCGTTGCGCCCGCGCATCATGCTCACCGCGCTAGCCGGGCTGCGGCCGAGCTATGATTTATGACCCCAAATGCACGGACAAAATATTTCTAGTATAAATAGTTTCTATTTCTACAATCTGTCTAGCCGGCTCGTAGGACCAAAATGTGATCTGGTACGTTACTATTACTAAATGATATTCACGCGGTTATGTCATAAGATAAAATACAGTCACGGCTAAATACTTCAACACAGCTACAAGGCCTACAAGGGCTACTTAACCATTACTAAAAGTCTTTGTCTTTTCCCAGAAATCAACGTCTGTTCGAATTCCTCTGCATACGACAGCTCAGAAGACACTGCCATGGGAGCGCTAAGTGAAAACGAGTACATGGTTGTGGCAAGCAATTCGCACGAATTAGGTAACTGCTATAATATATAATAATACTTTTTTTTCTTACCTCCGAATCCAGAAATTTAATTCATAGATGCTGGCCCGTAGGCCGTAACATGAGGTAATGCTGGCAATATTATGGAGTCAAATTGTGATTTTTTGTTACCTAAGCTGTCATAACACCAGTGTTGTTGCAATAGAGATGTTTTGATAGCGATAGTTGACCTCGAAAATCAGTCATACTATCGATAGTCCTATCGAAGCTATCGACCCGTGACGATATTATCGATAGTATATCGATAGTGAGAATTAAGCGAAACTAGTGACCTTTATCGATACTATGGTCAGTGCTGCGCCATGAAAGTCGATACTATCGATACTATTTATGACTATCGATGCCTATCGATACTATCGATAGTTTTGTTTTAGTAACTATCGAGGTATTTTTGATACTATCGACTGAAAATAAAACGAAACCTTTTATGAGTTTGCAATAGTATCGTAAAATGTTCGACTATCGATAGGGCAAACTATCGATAGTATCGTATCAGTATGACTGATTTTCGAGGTCACGATAGTATCACGGTACTATCGATAGACTGTAGCTATCGCAACAACACTACATAACACACATTATACTATTTTCACTGTAAGATGATAAGCCTGACAGCTCTTATTGTTCCGTGTCACGCATACTATTTCAAACTAAATAAAAAGAAACTGGCAAAAGAAAATGTTTTAGACTATTAAAAAACTATTGTCTTTTCGAATCTTATCAAGTAAATTATTGTTATTAGTAATAACTGTTAATAAATAAAGTAAATGAAATGAAATTAATATATCTTTACAGCGTGAAAAGGGACGCCATTCAATAGTGTATTGACACTACTTCGACAAAAAATCGATGACCTATTCATCGATTTTGTAATCACCTCATTCGCATCAGCACGAGTGCGTCTGCCTTGTGTGCTATTTTTAACTGTTATTTTCGAGATACCGCGTTTTATTCTATAACTTATTAGCCATAACCCGATTATTATGAATTTATTTAAAAATTAAAAATCGGTTAATTCCATTTCCTTTGCCAACTCGATTAAATTACATTCGGTACATCACTATAATTGTCAATTTTGAACTGTCAGGGTATCATCATACAGCGAAAGTAGTATAACTGTTGTGACGTTGCATTAAGCACGTTAACGAAATGATTAGGTAAATGCCGATTCAAATTTTATTATTATTCTCTTTAGTCATTGTATAACTTATTATTATTATTATTCTCTTTATTCAGTATAAATCTTAGATATTAAATTTGTATAGTATTCTTACAAAAACAGAGATTTATAACATTAAAAACAACTTATGAATTATAATTATAAAAACTAAATAATTACAATTATAAAACTTAAGATTAAAGTTACAAAAACAATGATTTATAAAAATACCATAAAAATCTTAACCTAGGGAGCCGCCGGCAGCGGGGCAGGCGAGGCCTAGACTACCGGTGGTTAGGGCTGCAGAGAGAGGAACCTCCTGACAATACGTGCCGTGTCCAAGAGTACCGCCTTCTGTATCTGACCCTTGATCCAGCCGCTAAGCGAAAGCCTCTCGAGGTGTTGGTCGAGGCTCTTCTCTATTAAGCCGTTTGCCGAAACCACTATCGGAACAATGATCGTCGAATCTACATCCCACATGGCGGTCACCTCGTGAGCCAAGTCAAGGTATTTGCTGAGCTCGTCCTTCTCGGCCTTCACGAGGTTATCGTCATGCGGGATGGTGATATCGACGAGCACTGCCCGGCGTTGGGATCGGTCTACCAGCACGATATCAGGCTTATTGGCTACAATAGTCCTGTCTGTGATGACAGAGCGATCCCAATAGAGCAACGCATGACCATTTTCAAGAACTGGCACCGGTGCGTACTTATAATAGTACGGTACCTCCGATTCGACAAGGTCATATCGAAGAGCAAGTTGCTGGTGGATAATCCTGGCTACTAGGTTGTGCCTGTGCAAGTACTCTCCGTTAGCTAGGTGAGAACAACCGGAAATAACATGGCGAATAGACTCGCCAGGACGGCGGCATGCCCGACAAATATCGAACGTACCGTCTTTCATGATGTATTTCCGGTAGTTATTCACCTTGATAACTTCATCAGCAATTTCACAGACAAAACCTTCTGTTTCCCCAAAGAGGTCCCCGAAACGTAGCCAGTTCACCGATGCGGAGAGGTCAACATCAGGTCCTTTTAAGGCCCGATAGAACCTCCCATGCAGCTCCTTGCTCTTCCATATTTCCTTGCGGTCATCGGTGGTGAGCACCGGTAGTTGACGCCAGTTCTCGTTTTCCAAGGAGAGCGGCGTGAGGCCCTTGTCAACTGTCACAACATCGCGATGTATCCCACATTCGTTGCTGAGGAAAAACCTCCTAATACTGCACATCTCGCGGTTATGAAGGTTCTTGGCATTTAAAAAACCACGACCCCCCACCTTCCGCGGGATGTACAGTCTCATGACAGACGAGCGTGGGGGTAACATACGATATGTTGTGAGCAATTTTCGGACCCTTACATCCAGAGCGTCCAGCTCGGTTTGAGTCCATCTTAGTATGCCAAAGGAGTATATCAGTAAAGGCATCACCCAACCGTACCCTATTGCCACCTGACAAAGAACTCTTGAGTACCTTTGTAAGGCGACTAAAGAAGCGCTCCCTCACCGATTGCTTGACGTCTCCCACTGATACACCCAATGACTCTGACATACCAAGATATTTGTAGGTTTCGGCTTCAGAGAGGGATCTGAGTGTCATCGTCTCAGAGAGCTGTAAATTCGGTGAATCTACAACCCTCCCTTCTTGTACATGCATGACCGCACACTTGTCTACACCGAACTCCATCTTGATGGCATTGCTAAAAATCTCAGTGATTTTTAACAGTTCCATCAAGACCTGGGGTTTGGGTGCAAACAGCTTCAGGTCATCCATGTACAACAAATGAGAGATGAACTCACCCCCTCTGCGAAGCCGATAGTCTAGCTCCGAATCCTTTAGTAAGGTACTAAGAGGATTCAGAGCCAAACAAAACCACAAAGGACTCAAACTATCGCCCTGGAAAATACCTCGCTCTATCCTTATCAAGTCCTGCGGAGCAGGCGAGCCATCCCCACCACCTGGTTGACAAAGGACTGTGATCCACTGACCCATGCATGTGCTTAAAAAAGATCTCAGAATTGCATCAATTTTATACAGCTCCAAGATCCTTCTCAGCCACGAATGGGGCACCGAATCATAGGCCTTCTTATAGTCAATCCAAGCAGTTGAGAGAGCTTTCCTGCTTTGCCGGACTTGCTGGCAAATGGTCGTGTCTATGAGGAGGAGTTCTTTAGTACCTCGGGACCCAACCCTCCAATCCATTCTGAGCAGGAGCCAAAACATTGTTCGCAACGACATGCGAGTTAATTTTTTTTGCTAGAATGGACGTAAGGAGCTTGTAGATGGTAGGTAAGCACGTGATGGGTCTATAGTTTTTTGCTTCCGAGGTACTACCAGATTTGTGTAAAAGGAAAGTCAACATCTTTAGTAAGGAAACTAGGAAGAGAACCAACCTCAAGGGATTCCTGGAACTGCACTGCCAAGCATGAATGCGAACATCGAAACCACTTGATCCAGAAGTTGTGTAATCCATCTGGGCCTGGACTTTTCCAGTTCTGAGCCGTCTGAATTGCACAACTAGTTCGGAGTCAATAGTTACTGACTCCATGGTTCCGATGGATTCGCATTCATGCTCGACAGTACGCATCCAGTCACCCTCCGTGTGCTCGACAGGCATCGACCAGATGCTGCGCCAGAAGTCAATCATAACACTTGCATCCGGTCGCTGACTGTCGTTCACACGTTGGTTAGTATCTTCCCAGTTTCGGTACACCTTCCTTTGGTCACTTTGGAAAAGGCGATTTTGTACATATCTGTCCACACGTTCTCTGTAGCGACGGATACGGTTTGCCCACGCATAGACCTTCTGCTTCAGAAAGTCAATGCGTTCCGTGACACAAGCCATATACTGTTCGGGCCTAAAACCCGTCCCAGCAAAGGCTTGGTTCACGTAACGCATGACCCGAGGGCGATGGTTCCCTCGGCTGAAGCAGACCAGCTTCGCAATGAGGGTCCTAAACGTGTTGATACGTCGCTCGATTCGCTTTTGCCATGTGGGTACATTGACGGCAGGTCGCACTGCACGGTCAGAGTCCGGGAACTTGACACGAGCAACACGGCATGCCGCAATGGCCCCGCAGTACAGAATCGAGTGAGTATCTACAACTAAATCTTCACTAGTCCTTATAAACGGAGCTAGTTAAGCGTCCAGGGCTCCCATTAACGCTAGGTTGCGTCTATTAGTAGGCAAACGTGGTAACCGCGGCCTAGAGACTCGTGTGGAGCGATATTCTGAAATCGCGTTCTCCAAAGCCCTCCTCAGTTGCTCTTTGGCCTGAGTACTTACGCTTGCGTTCGCACTGGCCTCTCCATCAGCATCTGGATCCATCCGAGGCGCTACCGGAACCGAGTCGAAAACCGGACTCGGATGTGACAGCGCGCCGGAAGGGTCCCGCGTCGAGGAAGAGGTCGCGCGAACTGGAAGCGCCTCCAGGCGAAGCCGATCAAGCGTAGGCTGATCTAGCATCTGTAGACGCTGAATCGCCCGCACTTGATCCGACAGTCGTTGGGCGGAAACAGCCACGGCTGGTTCAAGGGCCTGAAACAGAGGCAGCATCCGGTCACGATACGCAGACAGGTTGGTTCCTCCCTCTGTAGCCCCGTAATAGGCGCGCATGCAGTTGACATTCATGTCGTTTGTCCATCGCATGCGGCGCCCTACACCACCGGTAGCGGGAGCCTCGCGTGGGGCAGATTGCCCCACAGGCCCCAAGTGTGCTGGCAGCGGTCGTCGTCCACGTCGCGCAGGTGGTCGCGGCGGCGGTGGCCCGCTCTCATCACTTGAACTGGAGCTCGCAGTGGTATCAGGAGGAGTAACAAACTCCTCCACCGACGACGAGCTGGGCGACGGAGCGGGCTGTGGTGTTGGTCGTGCGCTTACAGTATTTGCTCTCGCTCTTGCCCTCGCTCTTGTTATCATAATATTATCAACATTTTATAGCGGAAAATATTTGTGTAGGCATTTTATTTATGGTTTGAAATTTATACTTTTTTTTTTTTTGTGGCTGAAATGATGTTAAATATTGTCGGAATTGATTTCTGTACTTGCATATTACTATTAAATGCGTAAATCACTTCAATGGAGATGGAAAATGTACTAAAAATATTAAATGATAAACCATGATAACTAAAAGACGTCTGCTGTCAACGAGTTTTTTTTTTTTTAATTATTATTATTTATTATTAGTCGTAAAGTTTATACCTAAACGAAATTTGACATTTAGGGTTGAGCTACATTATCGCAGAATGCGAAGAAAAGGATAGAAGCATAGGAAAGTGCGATGCGGTGCGGCCAAATGTAGCTCAACCCTTAAAATAAATTTGTTGCATCTGTTAACAATTTAAGCTATTTATCATTTGTTACAGAAGTGGAAGTGGAACATGTACCGCATGACGACATCCTCGACCCATCTGTCCTCAGTCATATACCTGATGAGGCTTTCACGGAGTTTTTTAATCAAGGTAGCTATACGTTTTTTTCGGTATTTGCCAAAGTAAGTCATTAAAACCTCTTTAGGTCTGGCCAGGGCGCTATTTAAATATGAATTCACAAAATTAATATTATTATTTTTATCACACTACTTGGATTCAAGTAAAACCACTTGACTGACTCGTGAGTCTCACGTGTGTGTATATGGCGCCCGTGTGTTGAACTGCGAAATGCCACTAACTTGTTGAAGGCTAGTTAAAAGTTTCTAATGATAGACTAATGATGATGACTTAATTTAACCTTTTTTATTTGACACTGTTTCTTGGGTCTTGATCGAAAATACATGTTATTTGCCTAAATATAGGAACACGTCGCCCCTGCGAGAACCGCGTGAGATTCGGTCCCATAACCCAAATCCAGAAACGACAATCAAACTTGAGCACCTTTTAAATTGATGCTGTCCTTGCGCATGTCAGTAGATGTGTGCATACAGTTGAGGTTTAATCAATTTTGATTGACGTTTCTGGATTCAGGCGATGTTCTCTAATATTTGATTGCTAGTCGCTCATTCGACAGCTAGTCAACCAATAACAATGCAGTATTCGTCATGTAACAGTAATAATCGCTTTCAAAATCGCCTTGATCTAACTTTTAGTTTGCCCAATTTAGGATGATAATTTTGACAGCTCAATAGGAATGATGGGGTAGTTTATGATCGTTAGTGAATTGATTCGATTATCGAATCATTATTTCATAGAACTTCGAATCGTCTGTTTATTTTATTGTGCAATGAAGAGATAACTAGATAATTAAATTACAACTTTAAAAGCCCTCAAGTTAATTAATTTGAGGGCTTTTATAGTGAATTAGGTAGGATTAGGACTTAAAGTAATTACTTTATTACTAATATAATGGTGCACACCCTAAATCACTTTCATAATCATCATCGTCAACATCAATATATGAACTGTCCCTTGAGTATATTATCAATTCTTGTTCACAAACGATGTTCACAAAGTTTATATGTTAGATTAATTTTATTTCACAACCGATTTTCTATATTTTTTTGTTATTCGTTTGCAAGGCTCTTCACTAAGTGGGCGGTACCCGTCAATAAGGTACGATTATTTATTATTATCTTTATTATTTTTATTATTATCTGTTGTACACTTTACTGAAAAATAATGCAATACTTCATAGGCATGAACTGTCAAAATTATCATCCTAAATTGGACAAGGTATAGTGTAGCGGGTCGACCTCTCGCTAAATGCCTCACGTACCAAATGGCACCTTTGCGCAACAAATTCGCTTCACAAAGTCTGTTTTACAGAGGAAGACGGCGGTTCATTCGCGGAAAGTTCTGAGCTGGCGGCGGCGCTGGAGGCGGTGCTTGAGGAGCGCGCGCTGGAGCTCGCACAAGAGCTGCACGAGCCCAGGGCGCACAAACCGACCAAGGTCAGTTATGAATAGAACGTAAACAATATCATTGATTGATTCTACCAATTTTCAGAGAGCGTTGTGGCCCCTAGGCTTCGATCAGCAACACTAGATAACCGGTCAGAGCGTCAAAAACGGCCGAACAAATAACGTCCCAATTTAAAAGTGGGAACTTATTTCTATTTAGTTAACTTTTGACTGCGCCAACGTGCTGACTTTTTTTTTATATTGCCCGTCAAGATGACCTCACTCTACTGATGGAAAGCGGTCGTTAGGTCATTCAAACGAATCACTGGGCTGGCCATCCTCACCTTGAAGGCCTGCAGAAATGCCTTTTCACGCCCCGCTTGAAGAACCCGGGACTATAAGAGGAAGGAAACAGCACATGCTGGAAGGGCGTTCCACGTCTGGATGGTACGACAAAGAAACGAGTCACCGAACCTTTTAGTTTGGGACAACAAATGCTAAATTGTGTGTGGGTGACGCCGTAGTCCAGCACGCGTGGTACGGGAGTGGAAAGGTGAGAGTGGAATAAGCTGGAATAACTCGTCAGAGCATTCCCCATTGTAGAAGCGATAGAGGACACTTAGCTTGGCAACGTTTCTACGCAATCGGAGAGGCTCAAGGGTCAAAGTTGCCTCTGGGTTTCCAATAATACGGATAGCACGCCGCTGCAACCTGTCAAGAGCTTCGAGTAGGTACTTGAAGGAACCGTCCCAGAGATGAGAGCAGTATTCCACACACGAGCGAACTTGTGTCTTATACGAAAGACAGCTGCCTAGTCGTGAAGAATCCTCTCACTCTGTTCAGGATTCCGAGTTTACGGGATGCAGTTCTAATGACGCTCTCAATGTAGTCCCGTTGGCTTAGGTTGCTACGAACATCCATGCCAAGGATGTTTAGGCTATCTTTTATCGGTAGCGGGGTGCTCTGAAGAGTGGGATGGGAAAGGAATGGCGACGCCTTGGCTGTGAACATGCCACAATGCCTGAGTGTGCTTTCAAAAACTGTAGAAATAACCATCGGAACAAATATTGTCTGACGGAATATCATTCTTTCGGTAAGAAAATGCTGTTTTATATTATAAATAATTTAATACTCTACTGAAAATCATAAAAAAATAAAGCCTACTCACGGACCAACATTTGGCCAACTGTTTGGCCAATATAAAGGCGGATGCTTTAGAACAGTGCATTTATGGAGTATTTTTATACTTAAAACTTTATTTTTTTTTTATTCATAGATTTCCGGGCGACCCATTTATCTGTGGCCAGAGGTTAGGGGTCCGAACCCCACCTATGACAAACAATTATGTGACGAACATATCTCTTTGAGTATAGATTTAGAAAAAAATAAGTATGTTTTTAATTAACTTATGTATGGTTTTAACTGTTTCGTATGTGTTTAATTAAATAAATGTGTTTTTAAATTATTTTTTATATTTGCAAAAATATATTGAAATAACTTAACATAACCACAAATTACGCATGCGGCGCGGTGCCTCTGACAGATAGCCCGCTTCCAATTACATGCCATTTTTGACGCACGCACACAGAGACGAAGGTTTCGCGAGTGTTTTTGTTTTTGTCAAACTTGGGGCAATTTTTCACATGATCAATTTTGTTTTTGGCTGGTGCTGTCAAGCAGGTATAACCTACTTACTTCATTTTATAGTAGTAACCCTAGGCGGTTCACGCAAGTTTAGGAAAAAGGTGCGAGCGGTCCTTCTGTAAACTCTTTATTTTGTGACATAACTTAGTGTAAATTGGCAATGTGTAGTACATTGCCAATTTCTGCTTCACAGTAAAGTTGTAGAACAGATTTCTCAAAATACGCAATGTAAATTTAGTTTTACTTGTCGCTTAGCGTCGCGTTAGGTCTATTTTTTTTGTAAAATTAAATTTTGTGATTAATATTTAGTTGTACTGATAAAAAATATTAAGTGCGACTCCATTAAACCCTGTTCGGGGCAGTAAAGTCAACAGTGTCAAAAATTTGAAATGAATTATGTCAAATTTTGTGTCACTAATTTTTTTTTCATTGCTTACAGAATGAGGTTGAATTTAAAAATTAACACCGTAAATAAATGTCAATATAATCAAAACTTCGTTTTATTTCTTACGTACAAGGCCTAAATTAGGTTGAAATTATTAAAACTTAAAATCTTTTTTTATCTCATTGACACTATGAATGAAACAAAAGATAGTACAATCAGTCGGTGCCATTTTTGAGCTTTGTTTTTCTTCCTGAGGCGTTATCTAGTGTTATTGTTGATCGATGCCTAGGGGTCAAGCACCCTGACTCGGATCGTGGATCGTGTGGACTCAAGTTCAAATCTGACCAAAACCAATCTTTGTGGTCATTGTCACTCAGTGACTGAGTTCATTAAAAAACCCAAAACGTAGTAAAAAAATAACCAATTTTAAGCATAGTATTTGAATTAAATAAATGACAAAAATATACAAAATATGCAGTTGCTAGAAGTTAAAATATAAATAAATGTCAAAACGAATGTTGTATTGGTGATATTTTTTCTCCAGTAGTATTTTTTTAGGTAAGTTACGGGCTGTAGAAAATATATTTTACCTACCCCCTTCTGCCCTATTTCAGATCCAAGTTCCCGCGTCGGTAGCGATGGAGATGTCAACTAGCGCGCCCTCATAACATAGATTTGTCAACGTCTTATGCTAAGCGTAAATAAACTTTGTGCATTATAACATTAGGAACAAATTCAATATTCATAGTCTCAAGAGTTGAACATATTTTTCTTCATGCTTTAAGTTCTAAATGTGTGGTTATAGGGAATGTGTGTTGTGACTTACGTAGAGTGAAATGCTGAGTGAAATTTTTCGTTGTATGGACGGATTGTTCGTTGTGGATAATTATATTGTACCAGTTTCAAGAATAGTGAATAAATAAATATGTGAGATATTTTTATACACATGGAAACCTGACCGCAATCTAAGGAGAGCTGATTATATGGGCTAGAGCTAGACTGACTGTTAAATCTATTCATGGTTAGCCTGTCTATATAATCTATAAATTTTTCCTGTCTTTCGGTGGTTTTGGTTGTACATGCTTTCATGGTTTCCAAAAGTGGTTTGACAGAGACATTTAAGTTTGAGATTTGGTAACTGGTACTATAGAATTATTACTATTCACTTCACTCTGACTATTACTTTTAGGGCACTAAGATAGGGTAATTATGGTTTTGAGATCATTACGGTTGACAGCTTTGTCTTTTCTCTTAACCCATCTCTTTCTTGCTTCTCTAATGCGTGAGGTCCTCTTAAATAATTTTATTCTGGAATTCTTGATATAAATATTGTATCTATATTGAATTAATACCTTATCTTAGTGGAGCCTAACAGTGAAAGATCAGTAATGAGTGAATCAGTCAGTTGTCAGAGTTATACATGTGCAATCCTAACGCTTTTATACAAACTATACTCCATGTATAACTTAGACTAAAGGGACGAATGGTGGATGTGCTCGCCCACATACTATAGTACGCAAATTATGCCAAACTAGTATTTATGTGGGGTTTTAAAGTTGGTGTCACATTTTGTTCTATACTTAGATGGGGTAAACAGTAAGGCAATAGCAAAGACTAGATCTTACTGATATTAAAGTTCTGTAAACCTATTTTCTGGCATTATTTTTATGTTTTTGACAGTGACAGGAACCTGTCAGTTTAAAAAAGAGTAAACATAATTGATGATGAAATAGGTTTATTGTCATCTGTTATGTAAGCTTTAAGTTCTTGATCTCATATATTAAAAACTAAACAAAATTGTAAATCATAATTTAGTTTTACAATCTTTTATTAACTATTAGTGTTTAACCTAAGAAAAAACTATAAAGAATCCATGACTGTTTTGAATAAAAGGTAATATTTTGATATGGTATACTTTAGTTTGTGGTCGGTGCGACATCTGGTGGCATTTCATAGGTAACTTGGCCTTCGTTGTCGTTTACTATTATATATTATTATATAAACTATTATATATTTAGGGAAATTGTTGACGTAGAGATGTGTTGTGTTGTGTAACGATATGTGGCTAAGTGTTACTATGGCTAGGATAGTCTAAGCTCACTACAGGAATGCAGAACAGTCTTGGTGAACATCGTATGCCTGGTCCCCCTAAAAATGTACTGCAAAATTGATTATTCTAATTTCCATATCTATGTAAATTAGTTATTTAGAATTTCAGTTGTATGCCCAATAGGGTTTTCTAGTAACGCCTAAGGCATCGAGAGAGCAATAAATCCACGATGAGTGTTACCGGCTAGTGCCAGGGCGCTATTGCCTTCTCCCAGTTAAGCCCTAAGTCGTAAATCTATATTCAGTTAAGGGCGCCCTTCAGCCACTTTATTTCAATATCAGTGCCTTCTGCGCTAGCGCTTTGGACCGGTCAATCCGTTAAAGCCGTCTGCGTCTAATCATCAGTGAAATTTTGAAAACAAAAAATCCTCAGTTTAAGCCCCGAGAGTTAGGGTGCGTTTCCATCAGAGATGTGCGAGGATGCGTTGCGAGGAATGTGTTTGTTAAGAACCAATAGAATTGCTAAACTAGGTGAATGAAACCATTTCTATTGGTTCTTAACACACACATTCCTCGCAACGCATCTTCGCACATCTCTGGTGGGAACGCACCCTAGCGCCCGCTGTTTTCGTCATCTGGGGATTACATAACCAGCTTCCTAATAATTTCACCTAAATTAAAAAAAAAACATACATAGTAGCTTTACTGAATGTGCACAATCAATTTAACAGTTAACTCATTATGATCCTTTGTTTTAAACCTATTTTGTCACAAAAATCTTTCAAATTAACGCTACTGTTTGTGTTATGGTTTCATAAGTAAAATAGTCATTAAGTAATTTATGGTTACCAATAAATTACTATTGACTATATTGACTATCATTTCTGTAGTGAGTTCAGGCTTCTTCTGTGGAATGTTTTATGATGCTTTTATGTAACTTCCTTTACAAGTGAGAAAATAAATTCAGATGATTGACTCGTCAAGACGTTAATAGGTAATAAGCATGAAAAAATGTAACTTCCTTTACAAGTGAGAAAATAAATTCAGATAATTAATTGACTCGTCAAAACGTTAATAGGTAATAAGCATGAAAAAATTTAACTTACTTCACAAGTGAGAAAATAAATTCAGATAATTAATTGACTCGTCAAAAAGTTAATAGGTAATAAGCATGAAAAAATTTAACTTCCTTTACAAGTGAGAAAATAAATTCAGATAATTAATTGACTCGTCAAAACGTTAATAGGTAATAAGCATGAAAAAATTTAACTTACTTCACAAGTGAGAAAATAAATTCAGATAATTAATTGACTCGTCAAAACGTTAATAGGTAATAAGCATGAAAAAATTTAACTTCCTTTACAAGTGAGAAAATAAATTCAGATAATTAATTGACTCGTCAAAACGTTAATAGGTAATAAGCATGAAAAAATTTAACTTCCTTCACAAGTGAGAAAATAAATTCAGATGACTGACTCGTCAAAACGTTAATAGGTAATAAGCATGAAACATTTAAGTGGCCGAATATAAGCAAGCAGGTTATACAATACATTGAAAGTAATTTGTAATCGCTAGAAAAACTTTGTATATATTTTGATATTTTATTCAATACCATTTATATTTTCGTATGCATAATCCTGGTAATCGATTTTGAATTTCCACCATGACTGAAAAAGAAAGCAAAAGTTTAAGAAATAGTCACATTTAATGAAAAGACCAAAAGTTACACAAAATTTTGACGTTTCTGTCTCATTTATTTGTCGATTCTTTTAGAAATAAAAGAATAAGTAAAATCAATCTTAAAATCGATCTCCAGGTTTTAAAGTATGAGTTAGTATTTAGAGGCTGATACGAATAATCGGTGCCTATTGTAACGATAATGCAATGTCGATAGCGTAACAAGCAATAACTAGTTATATTATTATCATGTATGTTTTACTATATATTTGGGAAACTTACCTAGGGGTTTCAAAAGCTAGAATAAAGCTGACATAAGACGTAGTAATACTTACTTGATAAGACCCCTATGTGAATCGAACGCTAGCAAAGGCAGGCCTGTGTCACTTCAAAGTTTAGGTACGCTCGGCCGCGTGACCCCTCTCTGGGGTATGACAGTAGGTTGCCGCTCGGCTCGCACACTCGCCGCCGAGCGCGTTATTTAATGTTTTGTTTCTGATTTGTTTCAACTGTAATTTGTAATTATAAGAATAATAATGACTACATATTAATTACAGTAATACTTTTTTGAAAGTTAATAATTAGATCAGCGAGTTGCGACCCTGCTCTGACAGCTAAATCGGTTTCGTTCAGCGGCGGACAGTGGAATAAGAACGCTCATGCTACGCGATAAGTTTCGATTCCGCGTGCAAGCTACCTAAACATCGCCTTGATCGATAGCAAAAAGTAGCAAAAAGTACTAGTGTGACATGAACTTGTAAAAAAGAAGACTTTTTTTGCTTGTCCGCGTTTCTTGAGAGAACCTTCTGTACGGAGTAATATTACCTATTCTGTGACAAAGGTAGAAAACAACATAAAAATGCATAGGTATGGAATATTTTTTCATTAGTCGTCTAACTATGCATTGGTATTGTATCTGCTTTACAAAATAATAAATCTACAAACAAACCCTATTAAATGCTAAGTCTTGGTGAAAAATATATTGGATTGCAATTTTTCAGTAAGTCAAAAATAAGCCTAAATACTGAGCTCTGGGCAAAAGACACTATCAATTAAATCTTCACCTACCTCCTGGTATGGCCAGCAACAGATGTAGCTTAACACTTTAGTGCCTTGCCATTTTACTTTGTCGAAGTTTTTTGCAATTATGAGCAAAACGACAGATGACAAGTGGAATAGAAACAGCTATGACGAAGTACTAAAGTGCTCAGCTACTTCTGTTGCTAGTACCTAGGAAGGCTCGGTCCAAAAATCATGTCACGTTTTTTCGCGCCAAGACCATACAAGTTGCATGTCAGCTTCGTTCTAGCTATTTCTGATAACTTAATTAAAGTGCAACCTTATGAATGTGTTTTACAGAACAAACCATAACTTTATTAATATTAGATACAATTGCTTTAAATCTTATAAGGGCGTCTGAAAAAAAAATCTAGAAGTGTTGCTAGTTCGCGTGTACATATTAGGGGATGATTTATGATATAATACACATTTTTAAGCATCTCGGTATTAGGGTGCGTAACCACCACATAGCTGGAATATATAATACTAAAACAAACAATATTTAATACTTGCTGATATATTTTCTACAAATGTTTGTTCAACATTTTTGTGTAGCCGGTGCTTTTAGTCACTTCTACTTGTTGTTTTCCATCGTGACAATCCTAATCATAATAACGAAGAAGGTGAAAACCGATTATCTAATGAATATTACCTCCGCAATACGAAGAAAATAGCCAAAAAAATATTAAGTTTTTATTTAAACAGCAGTTTAAAAAGATTTGATTAGAATTAGCGTTGAAAAAAGTTTTTCGGTGCATGGTCTTTAAATAAATCAGAAGCTAAAAAATATGAATTTCCAGCCTTGCCAATTGTTTTTTACCAACCCGAATTTGATGATATAACATTTTGTTCTTCCGAGATAAAATAAGTCAGCAAGCTTTGAAATATCCATATCATTACGCTTCCGTACATTCTTATGACATTATATCAGTACAACAAATATACTTCCTGAAAGATAAATAGTGCCTAGTAAGTAGCCATAATTGTATACTCGATTAGATGTGAATATTTACAATGTGAATAGTATACTTTTAACGTACCTAGTTATTTAGCTCCATAATTAAATAATATACATGTGAATTCCATAGCTACCCCGATAAAAACATCAGTAGTATACTTACATTAGTTATTTTGAAAACTTGATAAGTGGTTAGGGCCTTTGCATACCGTGTGTAAGTGGTTAGGGCCTTTGCGTACCGCGGAATAGGAGCTAATGTACGTTCTATACCGTGTGCACAGAGCGCGCATTGGCTCCTATTCCTACGCTTGTAAGACGAACGAAGAAGTTATTGGTGGCCAAGGCTTAGCTTGTACGCGCGCTCTTACGTGATTAATGCACGTAGCCATCGGAATGACTCGTCAGAATCTACACTGCTACTTGCTGACCTAAACTGGTTTCGGCTGCTGGTCGCGATCGGCATAAAAGACGCGGATTATTCGTCCTGTAAGGAAAATGACATCTATCATACTCATCAGGTGATGTAGAAACTATCTAAGCGGAAATCGTATTTTTTCTTACTAAAAATATAATCGTCCTTCTGATATTGTATGAAACTCTTGAATTGGCAGTTGAGTAAAACAATCTAATTGTCACTTTGATACTTTTTACATCACCAACTGAGCATGCCATATTATTTTCTAAACTCTTACTCAATAAATAATTACCCGGTGTAATATAGTTCTTGCATATCACGATCGCGCGTGAATCTAACGAAATTGAACTTTATTGTTCGGTATTAAGAGCGTCAGCGCGCGCGCTCGTGAAATGATTGTACTATACCAGATATTTGCTGAAAATACGCCCGGTATGTAAACGGCCCTAAGTGTATATCGCCGAGGTGCTTACAAGTGAACTTTATGCTACATAATGTTACGGTAGTTCTCATTAATGTTTTATAATGTATCAGAAAACTGAGGTAGAGTAGATCCAGATAAAAAATATTTTTGTAAAATGTTTATTTATGTTCCTGAAATTTTATGTGATTATTGATGGCTGAATGTGTTAAAATTTTTTTTCTAGGTTTGAATTAATTGGTATACCTATTTAGATTTGAGTTATTTAATCGGTGACTTTTAGCATCGGGAAGTACATACAATTCGTGGAAAGCATTTTGTAATTAGCCTGCGTTGTCTTAACTAAGTTTACTCTTCACCAAAACTGTGAAAATTGTGTTTAGTTTCTATTTTTAAGTTGTATTGTAATATTAAAATATAACAAAAAAATCCATATTCTTAATACCAAACCTATGTAATATCCTAATATTTACATGTATATTTGTGAGTGGTGTCCTTTTGTTCAATCATCTGCTAGTTGTAGAATTACAACGTGATTTTAAATTTAATGCATGTCCAAGTTGCTACCTGCAGCTTGTGGTCAAAAGGGCGCAACTGAAAAAAGGGACTTGAAAAACTTACACGGTACGCAAAATTATAAGTAGTAATGATTCTGAGCTTGCGGACAATGTTTGCGGAAAAATTTATGACGACGATGAAAAACATGGCTTACCCCCGATAGCGTTTATGCTCGCTTAATCCCGATTGTGTTGCTCTGTAAATTCTGGCATGTAACATTTTTTCACCAGTACATTAAATTTGTTAATTTTAATGAACATAAAGTATTCAAAACATAATGATTCACCCTTTCCCTGTCCCATGTATCACATATGATAACAATGGATTTTCTATTGTTATATTTCTTGGACAGGAAACCTGTTAAAATAGCACACTAGAGGTTGTAGACGGAAGCAATACACCAAAAATTTTCACAAGTGCAAACTTAAAATGTATGAAAGTAACATTAGCTCGCATCTGATCAGCGAATATCGAAGTATCTATCATTCTAATGGAAATGCAGTTGTTACTCTTGTCTATTCCTTCCAGCAAGATAAGTTCCACAACAGATTTTCTCACGCATTTTCCCGCACCAGTTTATAAACATAGACACGCGCGTGACAAGTTTTCTCGCGGGGTGCATGTTAGGTGCTCCCTCACCTAGAGCATTTTCCTGTAATGCAACGTTACAGAGTCGAGAATTACATCAGTGAGGGAGGAGAACCGCGCAATTTGTTGTTACAATGTGTAATATATTGATACAATTTCCCTGAAGTTTTGTAAGGCAGAATTGTAAAGTAATGCTCAAATTCGAATCTGAAATGTTACGTTGCAGGAAAATGCTTCAGGTGAGGGACCAGGCCCAACTAAAATCTCAGGCATTAGCCAAAAGCTACAGACGCCTAAGTATCGACTTGTAGAAACCTTTAAAAAATATGAAAATAGCAAGAAATCTAGTGCTAATGCCATTCCATACATTTTCTATTTTTTTAAATGTAAAAAACATAGTGACGTTGCCTCGGATGTCATTTACGCTTGATTTTTAACAATGACAACGCTTAGAGAAGAATTTGAACCTTATTGTGGGTGAAGTTGCGTTTACCAATAATTGTTGTTAGTTCTGTCTGCGACAGTAGCGCCAGGCCCCAAACCATACACCAGTGTTGTAAAAAATATCAGGTACGCTTAGATAATTCTCCATATGCGGTACCTGCACTTTCGTTTTATAACAATATACAAATTACAATAATGATAGAAATTTGTAATAAATGTATGTAATGTATTTTTATGTGCTATTTATTAATTGTTTGTACTTTTGTAGATCAATTCGAATTGACTGCGTTTAGGAAATTACATATTGTAAGTGGTCGCACCTGTAGTTTAAGGTTTAATTGTAGGAATTGTCTGATGTGAGACCGTTTTGAGTGAATCGTCTGTGCTTCACTGGTATTATTTGGTTAAGTACAACAGATAACACAAATGCTTACAGGGTTGCCAATCTTTGGGAGGCATAATGTAGTAGGGTAGGAAGGTTTTACCGGTTATTATCATTATTATAAAGTTAGAGATTTTTCAATCTAACATCATTATGTTCTGTCAGATTGTTTTTTGTAGTTCTAACTACGGATGGTTCAGTTACAACTAGATCGTAAGCTAATATTACATTGTTATGGGCAAAACTACTTCTGCAATGTTGGCAATCCTATGTAGTTATAGTGAAAGGGTGATATAGATCCAATAAATGTCCCTAAATTATGACAAGTATTCATTTTCACTTTTAAAGATCATAATAATAAAAAAGTCTTATCCTACGTGTCGACATCAAGCTTGAGTGCTTGTTTAGTTATGAATACTACTAATTAACAAAATTCACAAGTTTTCTAAAACGTCTTGCAAATAATACATTCAACTGCATTAACGAACATTAACATTTAAATTGGTTTGATATAGTACTAAATTCGTAACATTTTCGTACGGTAAAGCGGTGTGTGTGAGTTCACGGTCCAAGACATTCGTGGAATGTGCGCTATGTAACACGGTTGCACAAGGTATCACTGTTAAAACTTGATTTCTTTTTTCCTTCTGTTGATATGTAACGTAAATCGGTATTTATGCGCAAAAACGTATGTTGCGTAAAAAATGCTTGTATGTTTTTATCTACCTTAAGGTAGATAATTATTAGATCGATAATAAACTTACAGTATCGCACTGTAGTTTACTTCTCCCATATAAATACAAAATTGTTCACTGTATGTACCTTTTAAGTTTAATACATAAATGCATAGATAACATTATCTATTGTAAATATATCCCTTCTAAGAGTAATGTATTTTGAATGCAGTTCCGTATTTAATTAAAAAAATGATTTAAATTCAACACAAGACTAGTCCTAAGTGAATTTTTATTTTTAGCATTAAACAATGCTCTAATTTTTACACAAAGATAGAAACTAGAATCTAGAAAGATCGAAAGATAGAAGTCGTCACCCGGATTTTGAAAAGCCGCGGGATCGAATACCGCTTAGGCCCAGGATCAGGTCGAATTTTTCCAGTTTCTATCTTACTGTAGTCCTAGTTGCATCATCCGTATTTAATAACTACGACGATTGCTTTTGGCTACCCATTAAGTTCGAGGCAAGCAATAAAGTTAACTGATGAGAACCTAAATAATGACCATCCAGTGATCTAATATTGGTACAGTTGTACACTTACATTACATACATTCTTAAAAGCAAATATTGTTTATCGAATGCCGTCAAAACAAAAAATAATTCCATTGGTATAGAAAAAAGGTTAATAATGTTGGTGCGTCTTTTTATGATACTTTCCATTAAATCATCGTATAACTGCACGGTTTGGCGGCACGATTGGCGTAGTGCGCTGTAGCATGGTTTCTCGCCTCGGAATCCGTAGTGCCCCGGGTTAGATCCCCGGTCGGGTCAATTCAGGAAACAATCTTTTCTAAATTGACTCGGGTCTGGGTGTGCTGGGAGACGGCCCTGGCTTAATTCCTTGTCTGGCACTTCGTAATACGGGGATATTTATCCCTACTTCGAGACCATGCCAAGAGGTGTGTTGTCTGGTGCATATCGTATCCCGTGGTAGATCACATCGTTGTCCTCATCGCTAATTAAATGTTGAACAAATGGTTTGGTTTGGACTGTGTAAAATGAAAATGTAGACGAGTAAGTAAAGGTTGTAAATTAGTATGTATTGGTGTATTAGCAGTTCGATGTCGTAATTGTAACGTTTTGAACCAAATGTTAGTTGCTAGCAAGACTAGATTAGCTCTTTTCGCAAAACGGCCGGTACTGTAAAAAATAATTTTACTTTTCCGCCAAATCCAATAGGCGTTTTGCAAAATGAACTAATTTCCCGTTTGCTTGTAACGTGTCAAATAATTTAGAAAACTGCTACCTCTTTGAATGCCTGAAATTGTTCACAGTTTATCGTCCAATGCGTGTAACATGATGTTAAAAGTAAAATAAACATGAAAAAATTTCGACTCTTATGTTTGTTTTATTGATTTGTCTGGCGAAAGCTGGACGTATGGAAACCCTCATTGGAACACTTTCAATATTATCTGCGATGAATTTTGGTACCTAATCAATTTTTGTATGGTATAAATAGAGGCTTATAACAATGTATTTTATTTGTGTAATAAGACGTGACACGAGTTGGCATTGGTCCCGCTGCACCTGAGCTGGGCAATGCATTCGTTTATTTTAGTCCCCGACCACTAATGTTAGTATAATATTTCGCATGCGGAGAAGAAAAGAGACCAAAAATTTTGATGAAGATGAAGTTAAAAATAAAGAAATGTAAATTTTTGCTATTAAGGTTGTTTTCTGTGTAAAGAAGTAAATTCAAATTTAAAAGTAAAAATAGAAGTCATCAAAACCTGAAATGTACGAATAGGTGTAGGTAAGTCCAAAGTTAAGGACATTTCAGCTGATGCTAAACCCGTAGTATCTTAGTTTTTATATTGCCCGTCAAGATGACCTCTCTACCTAATTGAAAGCAGTCGTGAGGTCCAGATATGAGGCTGACAAGCACAGAAATGCAAAGGAATCACTGAGGTGGCCATCCTCATCTTACTTTGCTATTTCTTGTACACTCTTTGACCAGGAATATCGTGAAATTAGATTTTCATCAGTAAGTATAGGTTACCTACATCCGCGGATACTTACGGATGTTCTAACACTAAAATCTGCGAAAGCAGATGTGGATCAAAATTTTTTTAAAAGAAAAGTAAGTACTTAAGTCAAAGGTATTACAGGTACATAAATAATTAGAAAACATTTTTTTTATTTCCAGTTTTTAACAAATAGTTTTATTTTAGTAAATACTTCTAAATTTTTCGTGCTTGACCAGCAACCGCACGAGTTTCGCATTGATCAGTGCTTATTGCGTTATGCAAATATGTTATGTTGTTGCCGACAAATAGTCTAATATCTATAGCAAAACAAGAAATAGTCTATTGATGGTAGACCTGGGCGAGGCGGGTGTATGTAATGTGTATAAGTACTGTCAACTGTTTACACTGGCTGGATATAATATAGGCTTAATTGCTTTGCGGTCCAAGAGTCCGCCCCACCCCGTCGTCTGAGCAGCGCCCAAATAGACCCTGGTGGGCTTCCAGACGATAGGAAAATTGAGCGTTATTACAGAATTGTTAAAAAAGCTCAAAAGCTAAAACATTTTGAACACATTAGTATTTTCTTTTCGCATGTATAGTATATGTATGAACTTGTAATAAAATCTCTTTGGCTATACTATTTGTATCTGGCTGGTTTTGGTATCATTAAAAGTTTAATTTTTAAAGAAGATAATTCAAATTAGGAAAATGTGTGATTTTCATTTGTTTTTCTCACTGTCAAAGTCGAAAGTTATAGCCTTGCTTAAACCTGGGAAGCCAGCAGAGGACCCTAAGAGCTATAGACCAATCTCTCTTTTGTGCCACAGTTTCAAACTGTTCGAGCGCATGCTTCTTAACCGCCTTACACATCTTGTTGATCCGAAGCTGATACCTGATCAGGCAGGTTTCAGGCCTGGAAAGTCCTGCTGTAACCAGACTTTGAGGCTCACTCAGCACATCGAAGACGGGTTTGAATCTGGCCAGGTTACTGGGGTTGTGTTTGTGGATTTGTCGGCGGTCTATGATACTGTTAACATAAAAAGGTTGCTTGAGAAAGTGGGAGTTGTAACTGAGGACCAGAACTTTGTAAGGGTGTTCAGGGAGTTACTAACTAATAGTCGCTTCCAAGTGCATCTGTCATCCGAAAAAAGTAAATGGCGATCGCAAAAAAATGGCCTACCTCAGGGAAGCGTACTTGCCCCCATGCTGTTTAATATTTACACCAACGTTCAGCCATCTCCCCCAAATACTGCACGGTATCTATACGCCGATGACCTGGCCCTGGCCTCACAGTCGTCTTCCTTTGAGCAGGTCGTGGAGGACCTGACAGTGGCCCTGCGGGACTTAAGCTAGTACTACAGCAGTAACGCGTTAAGACCCAACCCTGCCAAAACACAGTCATGTGCCTTTCACTTGCGAAACCATCAGGCAAACCGGACCCTCAACCTAACACTACGTGGGGAGCCGATCAAACATTGCTCAAACCCCAAGTATCTGGGTGTTGTATTAGATAGGTCCTTAACATACAAAGCCAACTGTATAAACATCAAGCAGAAAGTAGGTGCCCGCAACAGTCTCCTTCGGAAACTCACGTCTACAACATGGGGAGCGGCCACTGAAGTTCTGCGGATCACTAGCACTCTGCTAGTCGGCTGGCGAATATGCATGCCCCGTCTGGAGTTGCTCGGCGCACGCAAAGCAAGTGGATACAGCACTTAATGAAACCTGCTGGATTATTACGGGCTGCCTAAAGCCAACCCCGGTTAATATGCTGTATCCGCTGGCCGGAATTGCGCCACCACAAGTTCGCAGAACAGTTCCTGACTCCATAGAAAGATCCAAAGTGGAACAAGACCCTCGTCACCCCATGTTCGGCTTCTCTGTCGTGCCGCAAAGACTGAAAAGTCGACGGAGTTTTATGAAGTCTGTCCACCCTTTATATGGCACCCCATCGCAAGCCAGAATCGGTTCGTGGCGTGCAACGCAACCTGGTGCTGCGTTTGTTGCACCTTCGGAATGTTTACCGCCTGGCCATGATTTGATGCGACCGACCTATAAAACCTTGAACAGACTAGGGACACGGGTCGGTCGCTGCAAGGACAACCTTTTCAGATGGGGATACATCGAGGGTGCAAAGAATGTGTGCGAATGCGGTGCATTTCCGCAGACTATGGATCACCTTTTGTCATACCCCTCGTGTCCGAACAGCTGCTCACAAGATGACCTTATATGTGCTAATGCTGAGGCTATTATGGTGGGAGAATACTGGTCACATGAAATTTAATGTTGCTGTCGACACGAAAGAAGAAGAAGACTGTCAAGATGAGTTAATCTAATGAAGATAAAATGGATGCCATTTTTGAAAAAGTGGAGCAAGATCGGCATATCAGTAGTTACGACGTAGCTGAAGAACTGGGAATGGATCACAAAACAGAAAAAAACTGGGTACCTACACAAAAAAGCTCGATATTCGGGTACCTCACGAGCTCACTGAAGGAAACCTAATGAACCTCAACCTAATGTACTCATTTGTGATTCTTTATTACGACGTAATGAAACTGAACCATTTTTGAAGAAGCTGATAGGTGGATCACGTACGACAAGAATGTGCGATAAAGGGCGTGGTCAAAGGCCGGTCAGGCTTCACAGACTGTGGCGAAACCCGGGTTGACTCGCAACAAGGTGATGCTGTGTGTGTAATGGGATTGGAAGGGCATTATGAGCTGTTACCACCAGGCAGGATCATCGATTCTGAACTCTACTGCGGACAACTGATGAGATTAAAGCAAGAAGTTGAGAGAAAGCGGCCGGAATTAATCAACAGAAGGGGTGTGGTTTTTCATCATGATACATAACTAAAACTAGACCTCACACATCTTTAGCCACTCAGCAAAAATTAAGAGAGCTTGGCTGGGAGGTGTTAATGCATCCGCCGTATAGTCCTGACCTTGCACCTTCAGATTTCCACCTGTTTCGGTATCTTCAGAATTCTTAAGGCAGTGTCAGGTTAATATCACGAGAGGACTGCCAAAACCACTTGTCGCGGTATTTTGATCAGAACCCCTAAAAATTCTTATAGCAATTGGATCATGTCCTTACCTACAAGATGGCAAAAAGTAATCGAACAAAATGGCACCTACATACTGTAGTTAAATGTAAATAAACTATATTAAAAAATATTTCGAATTTTCTTAAAAATGCTAAGATTCTTTTTCCCCAACCTATTTACCATATTAGAAGTGGGTGAATAAGTAGGTACTCTTTCCACCATGGTACCTAGGATAATATTGCGAATATACTTATACTTAAAAATATTAGCTAACAATGAGGCCTTCACAACCACGAGTAAGTTAAGTACCTACTCAAAAAATAATGCTAGCCTAAGACTAAGTATTACATTTCGTAATTTTGACATAAATATTAACGTAGAGTAACTAAATGTGGGCTAGTGCTTTAATATGGGCTAGTAACAATTCTCGGAAACCTACAATCGAAAGACGATCGTCTATCTCATTTATTCGCTCTCGTCATTCGCGCGCGAGCTGTCGCCAGTATCCGCCATTTTTGTGTTGCTTCTTCGAAAAACTTTTTGCGGTACGTATCAATGGGTTATTTAATTAATGAAAATTAGGTCTAAATAAATACTGTAACTGTGTGTTTTATTGCAGAATATAAGTTGAATTTTATGATTTTTAGGTCGATTTTTTGCTTGCTATATATCATTTGTAAAGTACACGATTAAGTTGATTTTAGTAAAGAATTTCGAATATGGGCTACGAGGTGCATTCAATAAGTACCTAGCCTCATCGCCAGAGGGCGCTGTAGTTTTAAAAGAGTTTTACCACAGTGTAGCACATTCTTTTTTAATTCTTTTTTAAAATTTTCATTCCAATCCCTTCATTTGTTTTAATTTGACAACTGTGTCGATCGGTTTTACAAAAATAGAAAAAGAGCAATATCGTTCGGTGATTCAATTCCTATTTTTGGAAGGTAAAACGCGCATCGAAATCAAAGAGCGCTTGGATGCTGTGTACGGTGACTCTTCTCCATCGATGGCCACCGTCAAGAATTGGTTCAACGAGTTTGCACGTGGCCGTACGTCGGTTTTTGATGAACCACGTCCAGGTGCACCGAAAACAGCTGCTACGGAGGAAAACATTAAAAAAATCCATGATCTCGTATTGGCAGATCGCCGATTGAAGGTTCGGGAGCTAGCTGAGACTGTAGCCATTTCAGAAGGAACAGTGCATCATATTCTTCACGAGGAACTCGGCATGAGAAAGCTGTCGGCGCGATGGGTGCCGCGTTTACTCACACCGGAAAACAAGCGCAACCGTGAGACCACATCGGTGACGTGTTTGGCGCTGTTTAAGCGGAATCCAGCGGAGTTTTTGCGTCGTTTTGTGACCGTCGATGAAACCTGGATCCACTGGTACACACCAGAGACCAAGGAGCAATCAAAACAATGGATCCAGACCGGGGAACGTGCTCCAAAGAAGGCGAAAACTGTAAAATCAGCCGGAAAAGTTATGGCCACCGTTTTCTGGGATTCACAAGGTGTGATCTACATCGATTACCTCGAGAAGGCTAAAACAATTACAGGGCTTTACTATGCCGATTTATTGGGCTGATTCGACGCCGAATTAAAGAAAAAACGACCCCATCTCGCGAAGAAAAAAGTGCTGTTTCACCACGACAACGCACCGGTTCACACGTCTGCCGTTGCCATGGCCAAATTGGTCGAATTACGCTACGGATTTGCTGCCCCATCCACCGTATTCTCCAGATTTGGCCCCTTGTGACTTCTTTCTGTTTCCTAATCTGAAAAAATCACTCGTCGGGAATAGATATGGATCAAATGAGGAGGTCATCGCCGCCACGGAGGCCTATTTTGCAGAGTTTGACAAAAACTATTTTTCGGACGGGTTAAAAAAGTTGGAGCATCGCTGGGCTAAGTGTATCAAACTAAAAGGAGACTATGTTGAAAAATAAATTGCCACTATTCCAAAATTTTCGTTTACTTTTTGCAGGCTTATATCCAATTTGATTCAGATAGTGAACCAGATGCCCCTATAGGAAGAGAGGCTCCTGACACTGCCGATGCAGCGTGTATGTTTTGTCAAGAACTTTTTCCGAAAACGCAACAGGAGAACTGTGGGTCAGATGTTTAATGTGTAAGCTCTGGACACATAATGACTGTGCTGGGCCAGAGTTTGACACCTGGATATGTGATTTTTGAAAGTAAATTATGTGATTTCTTCCATCTACATGATCTCTTAAAAGAGAAATATTTATAATTGTTATTTCCGTACAAGATATAATAAGTTTCTATTTGTAGCCCATATTTGAGTACCTGTTCCATATTTAGCGTCTATTTTAATATTTTGTTTAATGCTCAATTTAATAAAATGTTGTAATATTAAGAACATAAGATTGTTACTCAGCTCTTTAATAATGTATGGGTGATTATTTTGACGTTAATAAATAAATAATTTTTCAGTCGTTTTTTATTTTTAAGGCAAAAACAAAATGGTAGCCCATATTTGGTTACTCCCTCTATTCATTTAATCGTTTGGAAAAATTTAGCACAGAATACATTTATAATCTTAATTGAATCTGATTGCATGTGTTCTGTGAATTAATTGTAACATGAATATTAAAAAATACACAGAGACTACAAGCTAACAAAAAAGAAAGTTGCCCTTTAAAAAAGATATATTTTAAAATCGATCCAGTAGTTTTGGAGCCTATTCAATACAAACAAACAATCAAATCTTTCCTATTTTTAATATTGGTATTGACTAGTTGTCCGTCAGCGGCTTTGCCCGCGTAGACTATTATTTTATCCCGTTTACTTTAAAAAAAATATAGCCCTAGCTCTCCCTGTTAATGAAGCTACCTATATAATTAAGAGTATTAGTAAAATAATTTTCAAAATAGGTCCAGTGGTTTCAACAAACAAACAAATCTTTATTCTCTATAATATTATAATATACACAACTAACAAACAAAAAATATCTTTATTTAAATAGACCTGTAGCAAGTACCTTTAAATAGTCATTACAAGAAAAAAAAATACTTTGAAATAGACTTAAATACTATTATAATATGACTACCACCGCATCGGAAGATGATCTTATACTGAGAAGACCCGGCGAGAAACTCAGTACTTACTTTTTTTAAACTTGGTTGGGTTTTACAAAATAGTTAGTAAAGTTCAATGAGTATTTAAAAAAAAGGTGCTTACGTTCTAACATTTCCTTAAAAGTACATACATCTAAACTACCGAATATAAAGCAAAAGCATGTACAAAGTTTATACAATTCAAGCATAGGAATTTTTAGATTTGTTAGTCAGTACAAACTAGTTATATAAATATTACAAGAGTTAACTAATCATGCACCAAGACCCAGGCCTTTTTATCCAAAAGATAATCATTTGTAGTGTAAAAGCCCTTTTTGATAAGACTGTCTTAATGTGGGTTTTGAATTAATTTATTTAGTGGTAAATCACATATTTTCTTTGGGACTTTATTGTAAAAGTGTACACCTTGCCCCATAAATGAACCTAAAACTTTCTGTAACCTGGAGGATGGGAGCGGATTCTTATCTCTATTCCTGGTATTTTTGCCATGTATATCACTGTGTTTAGTATAAAGGCTGTTATTTCTTCTTACCAAAGCAATACAGTTGTAAATGTATTCAGAATGTACAGTAAGGATCCCAATTTCCTTAAAAAGCTCCCTAAGCGAGGCCCGTCCGCAAAGAATGGAATATATAATAACAATACCATGATGTTAAAAGGCACAATAGCAAGTTTAGTTCTACTGAAGTCGGCATTCTTATTTTAGCGCTAGATGTCCCATTAAAAGAATACAATTAAATTTTCCTATGTACTATTCTCCAGGCACCGGCAGGAGTAGGGTAATCGTAGACAGCGTTTCTCAGGTTTCTTCAAATGCGGACTGTTGTATCTAGGGCGCACGCAGGAGCAGTGTCGATAGCGGCTGTTATCTGAACTCAACAACCAGCTAACCACACTGCCAACGCGGTCAACCCTATCTCTTCTTTCTTCTGCTGCCTTTTCTACTGCTTAATTCTTCTTTATTATTTTCTGATCTTCTACAGCACGACCAATCTTGAAAGTCTTGAGTTTTGCGGTAACTTAACTTGAACTATTAAAAAACGTGAACTGAATGTTAAAGAAGCCCTGTGATGAGTACACCAATGATAGTCGCTAGAGTCCTCGTTGAAGTTTTTGTATAGGACTTCGGTTCTAGTGATTAGAAATGGAATTAAAATGACATACAAATTTCTGAACTCAACTATAGCCGTTTATGTGACGGAATCCGATGGTGGTCCTACGAAAAAGTAAGTATTATTAGATACTGTCGTTATCAGTTTCTTTGAATTAGAAGTTCGAATTCTTTACAGGCTTATGATAAGGTGGCGAACTCAATAGGTCCCTTAATTAAATATTTTGATTCCGTGACTTATCTTTCAAGGGTTTATCAAGAGATTAATAACTTTGAGGTTCATGGTATATTTAGGCTGGACAAAATAAGAAACATATATTTTCTGACTGTAGCTCTCATATTACAGTAGCTTGAAAGGTCTTTGGGACGATCAGTATCGAAACTTCGAAAGTCGTTGTACCCTTTTTTTCCTTGTCACGCTAACTTTGGTGAAGTTATCACAGAATTAAAGGGGCGATATGTTAGATTATTAGCTACCATGACAAATAAATAAATATAGACATTACTCACAGTATATAACCTGGATTTATGTTACTGGTACCTGATTTACACAAATGATACCTTTTCTGTATTAAAGACTAAAGTTATTCAACAAGTCACGTAGACGTTATGTTTATTCTAGATGGTTGGAGGAGCTTTATAGGAATTATTCAACATTTCACAACTTGTATGATGGTTAGATAGAGATACTTATGTAGGTCCCTAAAAGTTTGCAACCTAGAAATTATAGTGGATGTAAATAGATAATAACTGGAAGTTAATTGTGTTAGAATTTGAAAGTTATGTATAAAATTCTTGGACTTGGCTTGATCCGTTGGGGCAATGGGTGTAGGGGTTTGCCAACACCGCCTAGTCATGGGTTCGATCCTCACAAGGCCAAGTTAAGTATCCACTTAAGCTGGGGTAGTGCACAAACTATATTGTCGTCGGTATTGAACTATAGGATTCGTAAAAAAAACAATCTAGGATCTACGCCCTAGTCCTGAACATTCTAAAATATTTTGTGTGTTTCTCCTCAGCATGACCAGTTGTTCCTCTCGTAGTAGGACCAGGTAAACCTGAAAACCAAAATAACATAATTGTTACTTTATTGTCTTTGCTAAAAAACTATATCTAGATGTAATCAAACATATCAAAATGGCGCCAGAAAACATAAGGGGAATACACATCAGGTCTGTGTTCGTGGTTACCTCGTTTTTGGTTTTTGACTGTTTCTGTACATACAAGGAAAAACCATAATTACTTTGTACGTTTTTACAAAAGTAACGTCCTTTTCTGATGTAGTCTCACCGTTATTTTATTTATTCATAGATAGCTAGATTCGTAGTCGCAGGTGTTGTTGCGAAACATAATCCTGTCCCATTACTTTCTTTTCGAGTAATCTGGGTATTCACCTAATATCATCAACAATAAAATTCATAGGTTGCTAGTTGCTATCATATAGACCGATTCAACCGGGAATCGAACCCTGTAATTCTAACATGACGTATGTAAGTCAAAAAGCTCCAAAATCTTTTCGGTTTTTGTATTGTTTTGAATTACTACAGGACTCTATGTAGGGTGTAGATCTAAGTATCGGCAGGATGCCTGCCGCGAGAAAATTTTGTCATGATCTTGTTATCTTCATTATAGATCCGCCTGTTATAAACCTAAAACAAGTTTAAAAGTGTAACTGCTGAGTTTCTCGCCGGGTCTTCTCAGCAAGATACAACTCCGACGCGGTGGTAGAGTCGCATTATGTCTGTATACTGTGTATTTATATATCTATATAATTATAGTAATTATGTCTATTATTTAGTATATCTTGCTTTAAATTTGACGATTTAAAAGTACTTACCGTAAAAGTCTAATTGAATAAAGTTGTTTGAGTTTGATCATTATCTTGTTATCATGATAATCTTGACCAATTAGTATGAGAAAAAGAGACTGAATTTTTCCGCAGTGCGGCATCCTAGCTATGTAGGTTAGGTACTGTTATGGTTTCTCAAGCTTAACGTGAATAACTAATAAATAAATAAATAAATAACTAATACTAGTTCTATTACTTATTTCTTTATCGTCATGGATATCCCAAAGAAACCTCGGGAATAATGAAGTACTTAAGTGAGTTATCAGGGCCTACTTGCATGTGTTCAAAGAAATTAAGTTGGGTTCTCAACTACATCTTATCTTTCTGCTTGGTGGGCGGTATCAGCTGCTTTGACCCTACTACTCTTGTGTGGGACCTGTTACGTTGTCCTCTAATTCTTCATATATGAAAGCCCTAAAACTAAATAAGCCGGTGAATCTTACAACAAGCCCAGAGGGGTTAGACAATAGCAACACGCACTTTTCGTTTTGTAATGTCAAATTATAATTTAAATTACGTATGAAACTGACATTACATACATACATTCCTATTGGTTAAAAAATAAGGGTGCTAAAGTATCACGTATAGCAACGGAACCATATTTATGTGTGACCCCAAAGAAGAATCGGAACAAGGTAACGTCAACCAGTAAAAAAGTATTACACACAGTACAGCAAATCTGGTGGTCTTAAATTGCCATTTTGGCTCAAAGACGTACATGGTGTAACGTTTCTTGATTATTACAAACGATTTTTTTTGCTCAAAATA
This sequence comes from Udea olivalis, assembly GCA_947369235.1. NCBI lineage: Eukaryota > Metazoa > Arthropoda > Insecta > Lepidoptera > Crambidae > Udea > Udea olivalis. The sequence continues at coordinate 10,724,885 of OX376360.1, forward strand.
GTTTGGCTAAATTACGTGTGTATTCGTATACTTAGGCATGTGTAGTCGTAAATAAAGGTATGTACGTAGGTATTTAACCTCGTCGAACAGTTACGAATGAATGAGATAATACGACGAGGAAAATGCATTCATACCCACAGACTACCAATCACATCAATAGCATTTGATGTTGCTTGCAGTAAATTAATTTAGCTTGGGAATTTATTTAGCATGTCTCTCGTTTATATGTAAAGCTAAGATAATTTTAGGTATAAAATCTTAGTAATATAAGATGGATTTATTCCGGACCCAGGTTTCGCATGGTATGGTATTTAGTAACGTTAGGATTTATCAACCTTATTTAAATTAAATATTTCAGAACACATAAAGAGACAACGCCATATCATAGTGAAGTATCTATTTTAACGCCATGAAATGCATTGTGTAGTTCAAAACACCTAAGCTTAGTTATTACAGCATCTTGTTATGATGCTCGAAGCATTCATAATATCTCATTCACAGGTAATGTGTTTGTGATATTTATTAAGTAGATACATAACAAAAGATACTTAGTATCTTAACTTTGTTTAACACAAGAAAGAGATTTACGATTTAAGTAACATTAATGATGTTACTTAATTACTTAGGTTTACCTACTTTTCAATAAATAAGTCCGTAAACATACCAAACTTGTAAATCAGAGCTTCGAAACAGCATTTAGAATAGTAAAATTTCTTAATTTGAAGGAATAACAGCCTATGTTCAGCAAAAACCTTCTACTGGCTTCGAATGACAATAATGAACTCATCAAGATGTCTGTCTTTTGAAATAAGCAATCTAATTTTTAGAAGTGAAAACTCAACATGTTTTTTAGTGTAATATCATTTTTTTTTGAAATAGCGATAGGGTTAGGACCTATATCTGAGAGATGAGGTATAAAATGCACTAAGCTCAGTCGTATCAAATATATGCCATTATATTGTAAGAAGGGGGATTAATCTATAAAGGATAATAAGGGATTTTCTGAAGAACATCTCACCTACACAGGAAGTCATATCCTGCCACCAAGCTCTAATGTTCTCTCACGATGTTTTTCTTCTCCAGGAGCTTTATGTTATATCGTTTGATGTAATATGTTTTCTCGCTGCAACAGCTAGAAGCGAAGTCACTGCGACCCGCAATTACCGAAGCTTTTTTGTTTTTCCCGCTCTCTCCTGCACCTCACCATTATGCCTAATCAGAGGTACGGGAATATCATCCCATAAAACCTAAGACAGTCAGGTAAACTCGCGTGGCCTACTTGCGTTCGTCATAACACGTAGTAGCCTAAATCTTAAGGCATTTTGAAAAGATTCTTACAGTTCAAAATTGACGTTGATTTTTTGGCATTCCAATTATTTATCATATATCACAGTACTTTTGTGTGCTTTTTAGCCATCCAAAGATTCACATAACTGTAGCTCAAAGAGCCTACAAAACCTAGGAGCCTACTCCCGTTCATTAAACACGCAGTAGGTAACGTGAATTTACGGTTGTTATAAACACTAAGTATGTTTTTTACATCCCACTTGAACCAGCGATTTAAGCAACTAGCTAAAAGCTTCTTATTCTAACGGCCTGAGCTTTAAATAAATAAATAAATAAATATCCCTGGACTTTATTCCACACAGCGCCATCTAGCCCCAAAGTAAGCTAATTAAAGCTTGTGTTATGGGATACTAGACAACGGATAAACATACTTAAATACATTTTCTTTTGTAAATACATACTTATTATACATAGGAGACACCCAGACCAGTAAAAACAGACATGTTCATGCACACAAATGTTTGTACTGTGCGGGGATCGAACCCGCGACCTCTGGTGTAGTAGCCAACTTCTTAACCATTACACCAAGTCGGTCGTCGTAGCTTTGTGCTAAACGAGATAAACTTGTATTATCGCCCACTAAACCAATGCTTCATTGTTAGGTACTGATTAAATAATAGATAACCTTGTGTAAATAAGCATAGTTGCGAACGAGATGAATTGTTTTATATTTATTATTCTTACTATCTCTTAGTTGAGTGGTAACTACTACTTTTTAGTCAGATTTAAGGGTTTTCGCCAAGAAAAATATAACCTACTGAGTAGTTTTAATCTCAACACACCTACTGCAGTTATGCCTTATTATTTTTACCGATATAGTAGGTGATACCTATTATTATTTTGATAAATATTATTTGAATCCCGTTAAAGACATCTATGACAGGATTAAAACAGTGATTATAGGAATGACTTTGTAAAGAGTATGTTCTTTTTAAACACGCCAAATACTTGTTTAAGAGAACACAATAGTACGTGAGTACTTATGTTTTAAATTAATAAATGACTGACTTGCAGTATGCATGAGACTACAGCACTGACTGACTGTGGGAATTAATTAATTGATCACTTGGTGGGCAACCTTGAGCCTAACTGCAAAGCCACTCGCTAGGAGGAACGATTTAGAATAGACTTTATGCACCTCTACATGCAGATTAGTTAGATAACTCTGCATGTCTCACTTACGGGTCTAGACAAGTACGTGTGCAGTTTGGGAATTCTGCGGACACAGCAACATGAACGTATGTTCATAATAACACATAATACTTTCATGAATATATGTTTGTCACTAGCGCTACCACAGACACTTTGTCTACCGGCTTTTTCCCTGCTATGGAACGTCGAAGCTGACCGATCAGGCAAATTTATCAAAAAAAAATTAGGACGCTGCCCGAGAATAAGAATCGATGGACAACGAGGTTTTGAATTTAATGCTAATGTTAGTTCTATAAAGCATATAACCAGTCTTCGGAAATATGTTTTTTGCCTCTGCCTGGGTTTTTGTATTGGACATCGTATTCATACAAAAAAGAGAATAAAACAAGCACTCGTCTGAATTCTTTACCTCCTTCTGGCACAGCAGTTTGACTTAGTAACTAGCATGCCTTGAAAACAAAGAAGAGACAGTATTAAATCACAACAGTCACCTTCAGTCTGCAGCCAGCCAAGTGAGCCTGTAAAATGGCTTTGTGCCGGGAGTACCCAAATGCTCATTAAAAACGGGTAGCTATACACTTTGAATAGATTGTTCAGTTTTATTCTAAGAAATAAGCTGAAAATTTTAATAATAAGTAACTACACATCCTAAGCAAACCATTCTTCACCAATGTCATTAACTTTTGTGTTAATTCGCTTTTTTTTTGTTATAATCAATGGACTCTACATTAGAACTATGCTTTTCAACGGCCAGAAGCGACAAACTCTCAGTCTCTTATCTTTCACATTGTACAGCTCAAAGACGTATTGTTGCTAACTTGGTGTTATTCATAAGAAACCTCAGGTTCAAGACTTGTAAATAATGAGTATAAGTCAAGACTTAGATCATCTAAATTAAAGAATATCCTTTCGTTAGCGGTTTCCGCTTTGCCGTTTGCCATGCATATCGGCAAAACTCTACTCAGTGACTGCTAATTACAACCGCCTCATATTTAAATGACAGACTTTATTAAGTTTCGGCTAAAGTATCCGTATCCCTAAATCTCGGATTTTTGTATGGGATTTCAGTACAGCACCTCTGGTGATTAGAATTGGAATTAAAAATGGCATACAAATTTCAATACTCAATTATCGCCGTTTACGTGAGGAAACTCGTGGTAGATCTACAAAATACTTTAAGCCATGTACTTAGAAAACTCGACTCTGCCACAGTACCTACTGCTAACTTGACATTTATTAAGCAGCTTATCAATAACCCCGACAGAGATAAAAGTAAGATATAAGTAAGTATATACACAGTTTGTTAAATTATTTTGTTGACGCTCCCGCGGATTCGAGTGAGTGTAATCCAACCCAATTTAAATGAAGTTTCGTCTCTGAAGCTCACAACTTCATAATGTCTTTTAAATCTTGTCTAGATTACGCGTAAGATGAAAAAAATATCTAATACATTGCCGGGGTTACAAAAAGCTGTCAAAATATCAGCTGATGGCATGGCAGAGGTGTTTTCAGAGAAATGCAGAGCTGGGTACGGTACGACTTTAATAGGTAATGTCAATCAAATCTCAATCAAACTAAAAAATGCACTTGAAAACTGGAAAGATAAAAGCTTTTGACCTTGAAAAGTTTGGCGAAATAAATGATCATTGCTATAAATATCAACAAAAACTCAAAAAGATGACTTCAGAAAATGTTCTGTTTTAGTGAAAATCACGTTGTGATTTATTATGATGGTCTATTTATTCAGTCAGTAAAATTAATTAGATAAGGATATTATTGAATAACCTACTGAATAGCTTGGCTTTTAAATCTTGTGCATGTATGTAAGTATGTGGTACACGTACTTACTCGCACATACATATCACATACGTGTACTAACATATCAACATAAGTGCAGTTTCTTATCAGTATTACCTCCATTATAAGATTATTTATGTAAATAATTCTTGCATCTAGTTGCAGAAGATAATAATATTAAATGCAATACGGGTAGCCAATACGATAGGCAGAACAGAAGAGATACTGAAGTATTTGTCCCTCGGAAGTTTGTATGAAATAAATCTCTATTTTATTGGTGATTCAGAAAGAAAAAAACAACAAAACCGAATAGATACATAATTTATTATGAAAAAACAAAAACAAACATCAAAATACAACAAAACAATAAAATTCAAAATATGACAAACAAAGAAAAAAAATGTTATAATATTAAATACAATATTCGCCACCTAAAAAAAACAATATCAAAAATTTTTTTTTAAAATTTATAGTTTGCAAAATATGAAAAACAAGCAACCATTACTCGACGGTGAGTGTAAATAGCGCAATGAGATTACACGCAAGGCCAATAATTGTCCCGCTAGGGCTTCCAAGAGACGTGGACAGCCGACACACTCTTGACCCACTGACTTATTTCCAATACATGACCACAATCCATTTTGTGTCTTAGAACAATACAATTATGGTTTAAAGCTTGAATTATGAGTCATGTGCAAATATGCATTGACTTGACTATACGTGCCTAAAGGGCTGTGCATCCATTACTATACTTCGCCATTATTTTTAAATTGATTCGTTATAATAGCAAAATAAGAAAAAAAATATCACTTAATTTGGTAATGATTTCGGCGGTCGATTAAAAAAAAATACAAAAGTGACCACAATGCAACCTCTACGATTGCTAAGAGAATAACTAAGTATAAGTAAGTTTTAAATATTTATATATCTGAATCATGAGAACTTATCAAATACTTAGAAAAAATATTCGTAATTAAAAAAGTTAATAAAAAATTTAATATTGTTGTTAATTTTTTACGATGGTTTTATCGGTTTTCAAAGGAACGTTGTCAATATTTTATTATTTTGTTCCATAGGTTTTTCCATCTGAGAATTTATTTCCAAGAAATATTAGATCATAACACTAAGCCAAAATGCCTTTTGATATTGTACTGAAATTTGTACTGAAACAACCGCTCGTTGCGGTGAAGCGTTAGTATACAAATTTCTATCTACAATTTTATCTAATAACAAAGTCAAATAGCGCTTAAGTGTACCATCCCGGTTACTCGGTAAGACACTCAAGGCCGCGCTAGAATAGCGTTCTATGAATAATTGTGCTGCTAGGGTTGTTAACTCAACAATAACTTTATTAACCGTAATTATATCTTAATAAAATTAATCTTTTCTAAGACAAATTATCAGAAGCAATAGTTTTCCTTCAGACTTAGATAAAAGTTAAACATTTTATTGCGACAAGGTAAAGGAAATAAGTCACTGTGTAAATTAATAACCTAAAAAAGAATAAGGCGATTTGATATAACAACCTTATACGAGCGTCATTTACCGTTCAAATGTCAGGCTGACAGTCACGGCGTCAACCCTAGTGCAACATTATTTGTTGCTGTTCCCACCAGTTCTAATAATACCGTGACCAACATGCGCTGGAGTGAGTGGGCTCAGCTGTCATCCGTGGACTAGTTCGGTGCCAGGAGTTATCTTGGCTTGCACGGGCCGTCAGCTCGCTGAGTCAACGGTGGACAATATTACATTTATTGGGACGATGTTTTAACAGCTAGGACTTTGCATTAGTTTGTTATATATCTTATCTCAATACTATAACTATCAATAACCAATGGTATAAACGACAATTATTTGCATTTGTTAGATACAAAATTTCCTGTTATGTTGTGGTTGTAAAATGTAAAAATCATTGTAACCAGGATATTTGTAATAGTTTTACGTTTAATAAAGCATAGTCAGATATGAGTTGCCTAGTTGCTATGATAGGTACAAAAAATAGTAAGTCCCCCATTCGTCAGAGCTGCGATGGCGAGAGCCACGATAATTACCGTCGAAGGCTAAACGAGGGAACTAGCCACAATGGCTTCCTACCATTATTATTGTCTTTGTTTGCGTAATAAATGGTATGTCGGTTTGTCATTCAAAAACTAGATCTGCTGAAAAAACTTATAATTTATGCAGCTATTTCTTCTTGAGAGTCATTCTCTATTGGAATGAATGGTTGCATGCTTAAGCATTGAAGATAGTGTAGAAAATACTTAAAATGAAACAAATAAATCCTATAAGCTTTAACAAAATCCAAAAAATAATTCATAAATCACTATTGCATTATTACACAAAAATATAGACAATCAATAAAAATAAGTACAAGAAAACTTAAGCATAGCACAGGGGCTGTATTACCATCTCCTATAGTCAGTCAAGTTAATTTCTTAAACTGAGCGTAGCGAGCGATTTCCTAATAATGATCTTTCATTTTCAGCGAGTCAGCGGTTACCTGTTAATAGCATCCTCTAGGCCAGATATTTACTGACGAAATTGCTCGCTACACTCAGTTTAGGAAATTACTTTGACTAGCTTCAAGAGATGGTGATACGGGCCCAGGTACTTAAACGTAAAATATAATATTCGATACAAAAGTAAAAGTAACTGATAAAAAAACATATTGCAATAAACTTAAAACGGTATAATAAAAGCACACAAAAATACACATATTTGCTATAACATGAGATTCGTGTTTCAATATTGTTTATATGGGGATAAATAAATCAAAAAGAAAATTGAAATCCATCTTACCAATAAACATTTATACAGTATAAGTTGGTACATAAAATAATGGCACTCATGACATGCTGAGTATTTGAAAAAGGGTCAGGACATAATAATACAAATATCAATAACGTTTACTGGTAAGAAAGTCGAATTATAAAATATCTCATATTAAGCTGAACAAACAACTAAATAGAAAAATAATAATAATCAAAAAGCGATAGGCATAAAGTTCGTTAAGTCTGTCTGGGATAGCACTGAGTTCTAATCACTGAACTGGTGAAGTTTCGGGCTCAGGAGCGTCGCTACACGCCCCGGGGTGTCGTACCAGATAGTGCATTTACAGTGTCAACCTTGCAATAACGCAAACTTGTAGCGTGCTTTGCAAACGCACTCCTGGCACGAACTCCGGGGCGAAACAGAACGTCGACATGAGCTGGTATGGCGCATCACTATTGTCTATTCACTTTGGTACGTCTTTGCCGTTTTCACTAGAGTCCCTAATTTGGCACTGTTGATATCGCAGAGCGTGGTTAGTGCGAAGCGTTAGTGATGTTTAAGTTTTATTATATACAGCCAATTGAAAAAATGGGTTCAATATGAATTGAATATGACAGATTAATTTGTAGTTCGTCCATTCTATACAGGTATTCAAATGAAGGACTAAGTTAGGGATTGCTATGCTGTACGCGATAAGGTTAATAAGGGCTAATCGTTATTCTATGAACTAACTGCCTAGCCTTTTGTTGTTTTGATTGACATAAGGATGCCGATTTGCAAGGTTGCAAGTTAAGATGCGTGGAAATAATATGTTAGTGTCTTGGCATTATACTCTTATGTAAATGAATAGCATTATGAATAATAGATACCATGTAAATAAGAAGCTGTCGATGAAAGAAATCAAATTCAAATAATAAATGCTACTAACTCAATATATTAAATACTATTAAACTATGAACACAACCGTCAAATTTTGCTAATTCATTAGTTCAGATATTTTGAACCAATTAAGTTCAAGTGTTGTGAAATATTATCTATTGTTAGTTACCTTGCTGGTTCTAACATGCAATAAATTAGAAGGAAACAACTACTTCCCACAGATTTCAATGGCCGAAATAAATATTTCGTGCACAATTATTTAAACTCCCACAAGAACCTCAAGTTTGGAGTCTAAGTAGAAAGTTACTGTGAAAGTGATATTTGAATACAGAGCCAAGACAGAAAAATAACAAAATATCATTAAGCCTCTTATTTTAAGTATGAGGCAGTAAACTCTCACTTGAGTAATTACAAAGATTATTTAAATTTGGAATTAACTTTTATTCGGCATACTTGATAAACGCTGAAATTTTAACCGTAGAATAGGAAAAAAAATATGATGACACTTAAAATTAAAAGTAATATGATGCATGCATTGTGAGTGAAAGCCATGAAAAGCACAAATTACATGAATGCTTTTTATCTTTACTTTAACGTTTTTTAAGTTAGTAATAGTATATTGATAGAGATTAGTAAATAGCTAAGCTAATGTTTGTTAAGGTTAAATTGTTAGGTACTAAAAATAAACACTAAATAATCAAAATTACATTGCATGCTGTTATGTATAGTTCACAATCGGCATGCAACTTTCGTAGCAAAATACGTGCATATGCTACGATTACTTGCTCTTCACTAAAATGTATAATGTAATTTATACATTTTAGTGAAGAATCAATTATCATTGCGTTAGTTTGTAAATGCCACCTCATCAACCTATAGATCAAGGTAATTGTTGTCATTGAATGATTGTCTTCATGGAACGTTTCCATTCAGTTTCACTACGAGTTTGGATGATGTGTTAACTAGCACATTTGTAATATGTAGTACGAGTAATAGCATTTTATAGATGAAGCAGGTGTATTTGTTTATTTTCTTTGGATTCGTAAGCTTTTACTGATCACGGGTCCTTGTTTATCCAGATTAAGAAGACTATAATTTGCAAGCGTGCTACGAAACATGATTACTCTAGTGTTTGCAGCGTGCTTAGCAAATATATAAAAAAAGTGTAACTGTGACTTAAAGTCATAACAAAGCGTTCCCTTTACCAGAAATTTAATGAAAGCCATTAATAGAATTGAACAATAATTTTACATATAAAAAACTGGATATATTTTCACCGATCACAGTTCCTAAACGTTCAGTTATCACAAGTTTAGATGGTTTTTCTCTAGGCAAATTCCGTGACAGCTAAATTTTTTTTTGCAATCTTCCCTGCCGTGTCGCAATGGACATGAAGCCTTGCATCCTGACACGTGTATCAATAATGGCGGCCTATCTTTAACTGAAGTACGTAGGTATGTGCGATATGCTAACAACTGTGATGCAAAACACATGTTGCATTACATCCACACTGCATTCTGCGGGCGGATTACACTGCGTTTAGAGTTTTAGACTGGCAGGTACAGTCAACGTCAGCATAATTAATACTAAAGAGCATCGCGATGAGGGCCTATATTAGTTATGTTTCGCTTGTGTAGTTGATTGTACAGGTAGTCCACTAGAAATCATCTGATGATTGCATTCTTCACGTTTGAAGGTTAAAGTTCCACCTTATCGTCAATCTAGTTATATTTGGTGTAGATTTTAAATGTTATTATAATACATCATGCGATAAATACATGTCAGTTTAGTTAAGCAAGTCGTTTAAAGGTTTAATAGAACAATAAACATATGGCATTGACTTGCACTAAGGGTGACGTCATTAATATTTCCCCAAGCACGTGCATACTAAAGGATAAATCTTCAACTCTTAAGTAAAATATAACAATAACTGTGAACACGCTGATCTGATTATAAGTAAGAAGTCATCTTGGGGATATAACTAAGCTATTGGCGTTTTAATAGATCGTTAATGATGCAGATAGGGCCTAGTTTGGTGTGGCAAGCAGGAGACAAAGGTGCGTAAGTGGGTCATACTTATGGTTGCGCAGATGGGCGTATAACAAGTCAGGCGCGTGAGTTTGGCTGGTTTTTACAGTAAAGCTTATCGGTTTTGCTGTATTTAACAGTGTGATTTTTCTTGTTCCAAAAATAATTATTAAGTTTTAAATGTATGCTATAGTATGAATTAACGGCCCGTTTAGCAAAGATATATTGAGATAATGGACGCAATAGGTCGCGAGTTTGATTACATCAGCACAAGTCTTCTGACGAAGCTTTAGGTACCTGTGTTTTCATGATTGGAAACTTACTTTGGAACCAGGAAAGTGCATGTGTATTTAATTAATTTAATTTATGACTCGAATCACCATCAGAGAAAAAGCGACCTACAACCGATCTACTGGATCCTTTTTCTCGGGTATTCAATGGAATTCTATTTTTGCTGAGCCCATGCCTACTGTTGTTTGTATTATAACTATCGCACGCGCTTTTAACTGCAGACATACAGCATTAGCGATAAATATTTATACAGCTCATGGTGAATCGCCCCTTCTCTAATGTAATAACGACCGAAGGAAATGGATTACAGATAATAGACAGCTGATATAGTTGTAATTAATTAATGAAAAACTTTTGTTGTGTTTTTGAAAGCAAATAATGCTTTAAATATATTGATTTGACCACATAACCCAAATTTTTAATCTACTATGAATGACATCTCGAAAATGTTTTACTACAGAAAACATTGTGAAACTAACAACTTTGAATAAGCATGATGTTATAGTTCAAAGTATTTCAATTTTATGTTAATTTATCTCGATATTATATGATCACTTTTCCTCTATGGTATTTTGTGATCTTATTTATCTGCTAGAACTTTAAACTGTCTATTGGTAGGACTGAAACTTATTCCACGACAGAATGTATACTGTATGAATTTGTGATGCTTCTCACTAGGGCGACCACTGAAAACCAGCGTCTTGTTGCTAGATGAATCGCTGCGGCAATATCATGATGATAAGAAAGACTTTATTATTTTAAATTTTAAGTGAATTCACGTCTGTTTCTATTCTATGCGAGGTTGGTGTGGGCTGGGCGGCGCGGTGCAGCTACACGCCCACGCGCGCGCGCATCCAGTGCAGCCCTGACGTCATGCCTTGCTCCTTCGCCTCAGGCACAGGGCTGCCATTCATTTTTATTAATAACGAGTCATAATAATCAATGTAAGTTTTGACTGGTTTAGCTAACAGTGAAGTATTTTTGATCAAAAAACTAAATAAATTACTACAACTTTTTCGTAGTCATTCTTTTGCTACGGCGTAGTCGAGTCAAAGTAAGAAAGGGCTACGTGAAATTATCGTTGATGCTAACTGGTCAAGGAATTAAAAATCTCAAATGACGAAATATTTTAGAATAACACTATAACCTCCCACTGTTGAACAGATTGCGTTTTTAATATTGTTTACAAAAAAAAACTGTTTGTTGTCACCCTTTACATTAGTAAATCCATTAGGGTACTTAGACAATTCCTATAGGATGATCCAAATCCCTAGGAATCGAATCGCGTGAAATCGGGTCTCAGATTCGAACCCCAGGGCCAACCAAGTCATTAACAATAGCATTGATGTCGGTAACCAATGTCTGTATTGGATGGAATGATTAAGTCGTAAGGCTGAGTAATCATCTCAGGTGTTTGGTATTCAGCAGATTCGCATTAAGTGGCTGAGATATTAAGACAAGTAAGCCTGATTTGTGAGTCAGTCTTGCATCAATCTTGCGTTTTATTTGCGTGATATAATTACACGCGCTGAAGGTTCAGGACAGCTATCAACTTGACATTTTACGATATTTGTATGCATGTGCTAATTCTGGCAGAAATACAATCAATTTCATTATTATATTCATTTGACCAGCCAGTTGTACGGGTAATAAATAAAAATAAGAAATCGTACATCTTTAATAATGAAACGTTTTTTTCATATTGGTAGCCCTTAGCAAGATCATCTTACCGTCATCAACTGGACTAAATTGATATTTAACTCTAAATGGAACTGACTCAACAGTATCTTCTAAACGAGCAAAAAACATAAACTTCTAAATTAAGTCTGCAACAATCATTAAAGTGGGAAAATTACGTACAATTATGTAGTTTCGATTCTGCATCAGTGGTTATTAGGGTCGGATGTTAAATCAACTAGAAATCGAATGTTGCTAAGTGTGTAATATAATGAAAATGATTTCAATTGGAATAAGGTTAAACAGAAATGCATGCTTCACATTTAGAATTTAATTATGACCACATGTTGCATTTCTAGCCAGTATTTTAATGTAGACTACTATTACTGGGACCAATTAAACATCTAATGACAATGCGAAAAAGAGACAACATTTACTGAACTCTGCACTCGCTAAATAATTAGTACTGTCATACAACATGCAGTATACGAATTGGTGTTTTTGGTTGCTCCACGCCACGTGTTATCCGCATAAGAAACTGACATATACTTCTGTAAAATAAAGCTTATTTTTGCTTTTCTAGTTCTAGGACCGAGGTCCTGCATTTTGTGACGGTGCGACACAGTCTAAACTCACCCTTTGAGTTTCTCAGTGCAAAGAGAATGTTACTATTCGGTTATGTCACGAGCGTGGCTCGAAAGCGCGATCTCGAGATCGGAAAGTAGGACAAACAATAATCGGTCTCTCTTGCGCTAGATAAGATGCATTGTGCAATGACTCGTGCGATAAATGTATGTAGTCGAGCGTAATGTATCAGTGGGAAAATTACCCTCAATGCATTGGGATAAGGTGACAACTATCAATGTGAGCTGTGGTCTATTGTATCAATAGTAAGAGAATAGTGCAATATACACAAACTGCAAGCCATTTGCAGGTCAATAGGGCTACCTACGGAATCGGGTTATGTGAAAACCATTCGGAAGGGTGATATAAAATAAATTTCAAACCCTCTATCTATCGCTTGATAAAGTGCATTGTGCAACATGGAGCTCGCATGATAAATGCATCCGTTCGGCTGTGCCGACGCTATTAATACGTCCTTGAGCACGGTGCAGGCGAAAGAGAATGGACATTGGCTCTAGGGCTGCTACAGCTACATTTAAACGCGCAAAAAGTGAAATTGAAATATTTATTAATAAGACATGGTAATACCAATTACAACAACTTGAGCGCTGGATATTCGTTAACCACGCTTCTTATATTTCAGATACTTAATTTAATATCAACACTAAAAGAAAACAACTGAGAAACATTGAAAAAGCTGTGGTTATCTGACATTAAACAACATTACTTTGGGCCATGCTGATTTGCTCGTGACCTACTTCAACACAAACTTCTATAGGACAGCCCTAAAGGCGACGTGGTAACGGCATCAGCCTTTACTTTTACTGGTGGCGGCTAATCGCTCGCGCGCAGGAAGCAACGCGCCGCCGCCCGCTTTCCCTCTTAACACTCACTAATTACAATACACAACTAATTACCACCAAATTGAGCGTCACACCCACCAAGACCTGATTCAGTTTCTAAAACGAAAGCACTCAATTTCCTCACATTTTAACGACTGACACAAACGCTTTTCACACGGACAAGGTTATTTTCACGCCGCAGCTAATTTACAAGAGTGCTCGTGTGATAGTAATGCACATAATCAAGTTTCCACCGCTATAAAATTTAATGAGAAAGTTTGCTGGTCGATCGAATAGTAATCAGGTTAGTGTGGATGCAAGCGTGATGAAAAAGGTGCACACGTGATGAATAAAGATGGTGCACGTGGGATATGTACAGGAGGGGTTGTTCCGCCGGGCCGAGGTCGTGGCCCGTTAATTATCTAGTTTAAAATAATCCCGTAGGCGTAGGACTTGCGCAACACAATTCCAACGTTCTAGAACCGACACTGACACGACACTGGGCACTTCACTGTTTGCGGCGTGCAGAGACGGCGCGCGCGGCCGCTCCACTGCGCGTTCCACTTTTCCTTCCGGCGGTGCGAGTCGCGAGTTGGCAGCGGCACGCCTTGCATAACCGACGGTTTCGCAAAGCGAGTCGGTGCAGCGCGGGCCTGGCTTGAAATACGCGCCCGCTCTGCCAACGGGGCCGCATTGACGCAACGCTGCGATGCGCCCGGCCCGCCTCGCCGACGGGGCCCACCTGACGCCGTCCCCCACATTTCTCCACGCATATCACTTTCGCCTGCGAGCTCGCTTTCATCCTAGAGCATCCACGCTCTACATTCGCCGACAATCGCGCGGCTAGAGAGCGGACGCGAAGGCACCGAGTGCCGAACGGATTACGGAGCGGGCATGTAGCATAATAGATAACGCGCGCCAGATGCATCCGTAACTAGGCCACCGCACACTCCGCCATCTGTTTGCATGATTGCACTTTACGTATTCAGAAACTAAATTCCCGACGAGCGATACCGGCTCTACCTAACCTAACGTTATTCCCCAGCGGACGCAATTACAAAGTTAACAGTAATAGATTTTAACCGTCACGTATTAGTTTCGAATGTCGGTTACAATATTGTCGCGAACGGGGCTGGAGCCACAAATAGACGCTCTAATTCGACGGCCAACTCACGGCGACACGCGAAAACATTGCAGACTTATATTTTACGTCCAGGTTCAAAAATGTCATTGGGTACTAAAACCGTGGGAAGGTATTTAGCACGATGAACTCTCGAAACTTGTTTTTCGTTTAAAAGTTCATTCGAGTTTCACGTTGAAAAACGAGAGAATTTCACCGTTTTTGAGATTATTGGTGACTGTGGCCTTAAATTTTATTGTTCAGTGCCCTCGGCCGACTGTCACAGCTCGTCAGACGATGAACTAATAAATAATATTTGAACGTTAGCTGGTTTACGGCTGTAGTATGGGAGCGCAAGGCCGAATGACTCACGCGCAGGTCTATCCACGAGCTACGAATGTGACTCAGTAGCACGTGTGCTCGCTGATATGCACATTATGACAGCACTGAGGAACAGCTGCAATGTCTAAACTTGTCTGAGCTGTCCTTGACAGGCATTGCAGATGTGTTAACCCGGTGGTATTTCGAGTGAAGACCTCGCTTTTGGCGCATTTACAGGTGTAAAATTACATTTTACGGATCAACTATAAATTGGGGTGAAAATACTGAACTGTGCAACTACGGCGTCTTCAAAGACGAATGTAAATATTGCATCACATCTTTATTTTTTAAAGAATTTAGTCAAAACTAACCTGGCAGTTTATAGAACCTATTTCAGTGCCGTTACATTTTTACAAGTGAACGTTACCTTAACTTAAGCTGTAATTTCAAGACACATTAAACTTTAACTATGTATATGCCGTTAACCGCACAGTTTTCGCGGATCCGTGGTAACACTCACTTTTGTTTTACGACACGCTCTTAAACGCCGCCTTGTTAGAGTTATTTTAAAGGCGATATTATACTCACCTTTATTTATAATTGACCGTAACATTAAAGAAAATGGCGCATTTTAATACCTACGCTATTAATTTTGAGATACTATGCAGTGAGCTTCAGTTACGACTTCCCAATCTTCCCATTCAAATTCGAGCTTGTGAATTGAAAGAGTGTATAATGTTTATTAATTTGTAGGTCCAGTGCTTTTTCCTGTTTACCTTTCAATTAATGTTCAGTATAAAATATTAAAGCTAACGAAATAAAATCGTCGTGAGAGCGTTCACATAGAATCAGAGAGAGATTTGTGTATTAATGGTCATTCATCTTCTTCACTCTTTGGTGAAAAAAACTTTGTCTTTAGATGCGTAACTTCATTCCATCCATCACTGGATTAAAACGTATTAGCAATAGCAGATTGCAGTTATATTGACTTGTAAAGTATACAATTTAGCACGATAAATCAGACTTGTCCTTTTTTCTATTTTCTTTAAGATTCATTTGATTAATTCGTTTATAAGTAAACCTTTTTTCTTCTCAACCTGTAAACTCGCTATTGGATTATTGTAAACATATTTGTTACAAACGTTATAATCTCTTTGTTACTTTAATTTGCTAATCTTTGCAAAATGTAGAGCTACTGTTCCAGTGTTATGATTCAACCTAAAACCTCAATGTTTTTATTTGAATTTTGAACGTAGATTACTACTTTACATTGTGGTACATCGCAAAAAATTTCATAATTAAAAAAAAATCATTCCAGAGAGAATTTGGAATATGTGAACTCATAAAAACCAAAGAGCGGCATTTCTAACCTATTCGCGATAAGGAATAATTGGAATGAAGTATCGTTAAATTATGACTGGTACCTTCACCGTGGTACAATTACAGGGTGTTACTATTGCTCTGAAAATAGCCTGTTAATTTACGTGGTTTAACCTGCCTCAGGCGGACTGTGACATGATGTATTTTGGGTGCCCGGGTGACGAGTACTACAATTACTTTGAACAAAATAGCCGCAGCTGATTGAAGTGAATTATGATTGCTCTGCCAGCTACCACGACCTAGACTGAAAGGTGACAAAACATTATTACATTTTTAGAAATGTCATCAATCTTATTTACATTGGGCGTTGTCAAAATGTAGATGAAAGAGATTCACCCCGACTGTTTTTCTGCATGCATGCATTTGCATAATGATGATTTTTTTAAAATTTCAAAAATGAATAATTCCTTACGCTTCTCTACAAAAAATGTTTAACACTAATTTGAACAATGCATTGTTTTGTGATTTACACTTCAAGTCAAAATAAACTAAGAATTAAAAAAACAAAACAGTTCAGTCAAAAAAAAGTGTGATCTGATTAATTTTTATTTTAAATAAAATCAGTGCCCATTATAAACCATGTGGAAAATTATATAACAGTAACAAACTATTGAATCCCTTTCAGTCTTATTGATGTCGACATTTGTGTAATTTTATCGTTTCAAATAATTAGAATTCAAATCAAGACTTCTTTTTGTTGCGCCTACATTTCATTTTGTTTATCTACAGATTTATTGGTTTACTACCCAAAAAGTAAGGCTCAAGGTGATAATCGGATTGGTAAAGTTGGGTGCTTCCCCGCAGAGCACGGACCAGTCGGGGAGGGGTGAGGGGAGAGGCTAGCAGAGCGCCCAAGGACGTGTTCTAGGCAGCCTAGGACACATCGGTCAGGGTTGGGCTGGTTAGGCCGAACTGCCCTCGAAGCTGGTTGATTTATATTGTAGCAAGCCTTAATGGCTTATTTATTACGTATACACGTAAATATTAAAGCTGTACAAGTGCTGCAGAGGCATAACATAATGTATCATCCGTCAGGGTTAAGCTATTAATTCTGCGGAACACGTCATAATACAGATTACCGAATCACCTATAATGCTAAAATTGTCTCAATAGCTCCTGCAATCATAACTTTCACGATAGTTCCTGAAAGGTATTACAAGGTAGGCAGGTACCAGTATTTACGAAATATTGTCATAAAAGCATCTTTTTAAATTTTTAGTTATGCTTTTTGACCTTGAACATATTGGTTAGGTAATTGTAGCATTATATTTTTTTTATAGATTGATCCTAAACAGACGCGGTCAGGGCCGATAGCTACAGCTAGGTCTGCAGAGGTGACCTATAAAAGCTGTATTGATTGACAGGGCTGTTTTATGCGCCAACGGATTGAACATTATTTGATGGAATTGAATTTAAAATGCATCGATTAGATTTTTTTTGTTTCTTACCGATTTTGTAGCATTTTAGTACGGATTTTAACTGACCACTAGTAATATACGGCAAAGATCAGTAAGTTTAAGGAACCGCAGAAAAGATGGCTACATGACCACATTACCGTGACATGACTGAGGTGCCTTACTTATGAATATGGTAATGATTAATGATGGAAATCGTGGTTAAAAGAAACTTTTGGTGCCGACCGTAATTATAGCGTCTTCGGTATATAATACTTTTAACGTGTTAAAATGGAAAGGTTGAAAGAGAAGACTTGTGTACATTACTCCTTTATATTGTATATGAAAGGTACATACAACTTGTAAGGTAACAGATTAGGTACATATTATCACAGAATAGTTAGAAAAAAATAAGGCGAGTTGGCCGCTGTGTAAACTGGGATGGTTGATCTTCTAACTAAACAAAGCTGTACGTTTTTCCAAAGAGTTTGACAACCTAAACGGACGTAACCTGTTTTATTTTAAGTAACAAAATGCATTTATATCTATAAACGGACATTACGTTAGATAACGCGTAGAAGACAGACTATTGATCGATTGCGATCGTAGGTACTAGTTTAATAATCTAGGGCATAGGCCGTATTACAATCCCCCGCTACCCTGGCCACGCGACCGTTTACGGTACTAAAATGCTCACTTTACGTTTCAGTCTATACACAAAGTGAGCGTCTTAGTACCGTAAACGGCCACGCCACGACAGTGGCAAAAACTTGTAATACGGCCCCGGTTCTGTGAACTGCCACCAGAGCTTATCTGAGTAACACAGAGCGCATCTTAGGGCTGCGCCAAACTCGCGAGTTTCCTCGCTTTCTACGGATTTGCGATAACGCCACAAAAAACGGTAGTAATGACATCGCGTGCTGCGCCGAGGCGTATCGTGAATTACAATGGCCGCGGGCGATCACCGGTTACGACATGCTTTAGAAAGCCGCCACGGTCAACGGACTCGCGAGCGAAAGTTTCGTGTGTGGAGGTCCGTACGTTTCGCAATCGCTCGCAGCTAGCAATGAAAGTGAATGTTGTAGGGCTGGCTGCGTTTAAATAAGGTTTTACTAAGGGAAATTAAAAGAAAAAGGATATTAACTCCTCATAATGAATTTTAGGAGGAGAAGCGTGAGATTGTTTTTCGCGGTTTTAACCACTAGATCTACGCTGTTGAAGGTCTTCTAAGAATAGGACTGGCGTAGGCTGATATAAAAATGCATACGGGTAATACGTCAGGGAGGCCTACTCGACAATATAGGAAAAAATCTGAATTAGAAATAACATACAAATTTAAACTATTTACAACGTCGTAAAAGAACACATAAAATCTAAATAACTACAATAAGAAAACAAAAAAATATGTAAAAATAATAAAATGTACATTTAAAAAAAGAAATAGGTCGTGGGACTCGTGGGGCTAGGATCCCAGAACGCTGGCTGCGTTTCGTCGCAGTATAGCTAGCTACACTGTCCCTTAAATAACTGATTATTTAAGTTAAAAGTAAACGACATTCAACATTCAACAAAATATACTAGGTATAGCACAGCAAGTTTTCCCAGTCTCCTAAATCATTATAGTGTTCACGTCAAATTTAGGATATTTCAGTTTGACTTTTATTGTTATTATGTAAGACAAACATGAAACTCTCACTTGGCAACCCTACCATACGACCGCGTTCTCTCTTATTTGTTGTCCTCTATTCGTACCTAAACAACAAAAAATTGTACCGCACAGGTGCAAATTTTTTGGTCACATTACGTACTTTTTGTCACTAACTGCAATAACATTTGTAAATCTTTAACTTAAATGTATAATTTATATTATTTTGCGCTGGTAACATTTTTGTTATTTTGACTTAATATGGGATTTAAATGAGACTCTTTTGTATGGAATTGATTAGTCACATGATATAAAAGCTACAAACTGTTTCTAAACTGTGCGAAATTAATTTTGATTACAAGTAGTTTTGAATGAACTCTACAATGTTTAACTAAATAGCTATATTTTATTTATTTATTAGGTAAACACTAATTGACTTTTAGTACTAACTTAAGGCAACCTTACTACATGTAAGCGTATGATAGGTACTCAACTTTAGTTAAAAGTAAACAAACCCTGGACCTCTAATTGGTTTAAATGAGTGACACGAGTAACACATTTTTTATGAAAAAAATTAGTATATTTTATCACTGTTTGCATTGATAACGGACGAACACGTTTTTAAATTTTTACAATCACTACTGCCCCATAACCCAGAAGGGAGTGGTCACTAACAACTGAATTTAAAGACGCTCCTTCGGGTCCGACGATCGCGTTACGACTACCTCTGAAATGGACCAACCGGGTCCAACCGCTAGAATAGTGCAACACCTCCAATTGACATTGAAATCGCCGATCAATATCTAAAAGGGGTGGGCACTGAGCCTGGCGAAGGGTCCCGGGACCAAGATGCACATGCGTTTTGCGCTCGTAAATAATTGCGCCCCCCTCCCCGCGGAGGTCTTATGCCCCCTCTCTATCGCCCCCACCCCCGCCTACCCGCGACCTTGCATCTGCATCCCTAGCCGAACGCCAGCAATTGGAATTCTCACCTCGCTATTCATGACATCTTAATATAGACCATACTCGTGGTATGATCATGTATAATAGTAATTTCATAATCCACCTTATCGCTTTAGACAGTAAAGATAAATTTTAGAAATTACGAGAAATTTTAGACATCACGTTTTAATTATATAGTATATGGTATACTCTTAAAATATCATACTATTTTTGGTCCAAACTTAGGTTTATCACCGCGGCAATGTGTTTATTTTCTAAATAAGTGACACGTGTAACACAATCGTTATGAAAAAAAATAGTATATTTATCACTGTTTGCATTGATAACGGCCGAACACGTTTTTAAATTGTTTATAATTAATCACTACTGCCCCAGAACCCAGAAGGGAGTGGTCACTAACAACTGAATTTGAAGACGCTCCTTCGGGTCCGACGATCGCGTTACGACTACCTCTGAAATGGACCAACCGGGTCCAACCGCTAGAATAGTGCAACACCTCCAATTGACATTGAAATCGCCGATCAATATCTAAAAGGGGTGGGCACTGAGCCTGGCGAAGGGTCCCGGGACCCGGATGCACATGCGCTTTAAGCTCGTAAATAATTGCGGCTCCCTTCCCGCGGAGGTCTTATGCCCCTCTCTTCCGCCCGCGTGCCCCCGCCAGCGCCCACTCGCGACCTTGCATCTGCATCCCTGGCCGAACGCCAGCAATTGGAATTCTCACCTCGCTATTCATGACATCTTATAGACCATTCTAAGTTTGCACTAGATCATTGCTCATAAACACGAGTAAATACTCGTGGTATGATTATGTATGATAATAATTTCATAATCCACCTTATCGCTTTTGACAGTGAAGATAAATTTTAGAAATTACGAGAAATTTTAGACATCACGTTTTAATTATAGGGTCACTCTTGAAGTATCGTACTCCTTTTGTCCATACTTAAGTTTATCACCGCGGCAATGTATTTATTTTCTAAATAAGTGTCACGTGCAACACAATCGTTATGAAAAAAATTAGTATATTTATCACTGTTTGCATTGATAACGGCCGAACACGTTTTTAAATTGTTTATAATTTAATCACTACTGCCCCAGAACCCAGAAGGGTGTGGTCACTAACAATTGAATTTAAAGACGCTCTTTCCGGTCCGACGATCGCGTTACGACTACCTCTGAAATGGACCGACCGGGTCCATCCGCTAGAATAGTGCAACACCTTCAATTGACATTGAAATCGCCGATCAATATCTAAAAGGGGTGGGGGGCACTGAGCCTGACGAAAGGTCTCGGGACCTGGATGCACATGCGCTTTGAGCTCGTAAATAATTGCGGCCCCCTTCCCGCGGAGGTCTTATGCCCCCTCTCTTCCGCCCCCGCCTGCGCCCACTCGCGACCTTGCATCTGCATCCCTAGTCGAACGCCAGCAAGTGGAATTCTCACCTCGCTATTCATGACATCTTATAGACCATTCTAAGTTTACATTAGATCATTGCTCATAAACACGAGTACATACTCGTGGAATGATTATGTATGATAATACTTTCATAATCCACCTTATCGCTTTTGACAGTAAAGATAAATTTTAGAAATTACGAGAAATTTTAGACATCACGTTTTAATTATAGGGTCACTCTTGAAGTATCGTACTCCTTTTGTCCATACTTAAGTTTATCACCGCGGCAATGTATTTATTTTCTAAATAAGTGTCACGTGCAACACAATCGTTATGAAAAAAATTAGTATATTTATCACTGTTTGCATTGATAACGGCCGAACACGTTTTTAAATTGTTTATAATTAATCACTACTGCCCCAGAACCCAGAAGGGTGTGGTCACTAACAATTGAATTTAAAGACGCTCCTTCCGGTCCGACGATCGCGTTACAACTACCTCTGAAATGGACCAACCGGGTCCATCCGCTAGAATAGTGCAACACCTCCAATTGACATTAAAATCGCCGATCAATATCTAAAAGGGGTGGGTGGCACTGAGCCTGGCGTAGGGTCCCGGGACCCGGATGCACATGCGCTTTGAGCTCTTAAATAATTGCGGCCCCCTTCCCGTGGAGGTCTTATGCCCCCTCTCTTCCGCCACCGCCGGCGCCCACTCGCGACCTTGCATCTGCATCCCTAGTCGAACGCCAGCAAGTGGAATTCTCACCTCGCTATTCATGACATCTTATAGACCATTCTAAGTTTGCATTAGATCATTGCTCATAAACACGAGTACATATTCGTGGTATGATTATGTGTGATAATAATTTCATAATTCACCTTAGCGCTTTTGACAGTAAATATAAATTTTAGACATCACGTTTTAATTATATGGTACACTCTTGAAATATCGTACTCTTTTGGGTCATACTTAAGTTTATCACCGCGGCAATGTGTTTATTTTCTAAATCAGTGACACGTGTAACATAATCGTTATGAAAAAAATTAGTATATTTATCACTGTTTGCATTGATAACGGCCGAACACGTTTTTAAATTGTTTATAATTAATCACTACTGCCCCAGAACCCAGAAGGGTGTGGTCACTAACAATTAAATTTGAAGACACTCCTTCCGGTCAGACGATCGCGTTACGACTACCTCTGAAATGGACCAACCGGGTCCATCCGCTAGAATAGTGCAACACCTCCAATTGACATTGAAATCGCAGATCAATATCTAAAAGGGGTGGGGGGCACTGAGCCTGGCGAAAGGTCCCGGGACCCGGATGCACATGCGCTTTGAGCTCGTAAATAATTGCGGTCCCCTTCCCGCGGAGGTCTTATGCCCCCTCTCTTCCGCCCCCGCCTGCGCCCACTCGCGACCTTGCATCTGCAGCCCTAGTCGAACGCCAGCAAGTGGAATTCTCACCTCGCTATTCATGACATCTTATAGACCATTCTAAGTATGCATTAAATCATTGGTCATAAACACGAGTACATACTCGTGGTATGATTATGTATGATAATAATTTCATAATCCACCTTATCGCTTTTGACAGTAAAGATAAACTTTAGAAATTACGAGAAATTTTAGACATCACGTTTTAATTATATGGTACACTCTTGAAATATCGTACTCTTTTGGTCCATACTTAAGTTTATCACCGCGCCAATGTGTTTATTTTCTAAATAAGTGACACGTGTAACACAATCGTTATGAAAAAAAATAGTATATTTATCACTGTTTGCATTGATAACGGCCGAACACGTTTTTAAATTGTTTATAATTTAATCACTACTGCCCCAGAACCCAGAAGGGTGTGGTCACTAACAATTGAATTTAAAGACGCTCCTTCCAGTCCGACGATCGCGTTACGACTACCTCTTAAATGGACCAACCGGGTCCATCCGCTAGAATAGTGCAACATCTCCAATTGACATTGAAATCGCCGATCAATATCTAAAAGGGGTGGGGGGCACTGAGCCTGGTTAAGGGTCTCGGGACCCGGATGCACATGCGCTTTGAGTTCGTAAATAATTGCTGCCCCCTTCCCGCGGAGGTCTTATGCCCCCTCTCTTCCGCCCCCGCCTGCGCCCACTCGCGACCTTGCATCTGCAGCCCTAGTCGAACGCCAGCAAGTGGAATTCTCACCTCGCTATTCATGAAATCTTATAGAACATTCTAAGTATGCATTAAATCATTGGTCATAAACACGAGTACATACTCGTGGTATGATTATGTATGATAATAATTTCATAATCCACCTTATCGCTTTTGACAGTAAAGACAAACTTTAGAAATTACGAGAAATTTTAGACATCACGTTTTAATTATATGGTACACTCTTGAAATATCGTACTCTCTTGGTCCATACTTAAGTTTATCACCGCGGCAATGTGTTTATTTTCCAAATAAGTGACACGTGTAACACAATCGTTAAGAAAAAATTTAGTATATTTATCACTGTTTGCATTGATAACGGCCGAACACGTTTTTAAATTGTTTATAATTAATCACTATTTCCCCAGAACCCAGAAGGGTGTGGTCACTAACAATTGAATTTAAAGACGCTCCTTCCGGTCCGACGATCACGTTACGACTACCTCTGAAATGGACCAACCGGGTCCATCCGCTAGAATAGTGCAACACCTCCAATTGACATTAAAATCGCCGATCAATATCTAACAAGGGGGGGGGGGGCACTGAGCCTGGCGAAGGGTCTCGGGACCCGGATGCACATGCGCTTTGGCTCGTAAATAATTGCGGCCCCCTTCCCGCGGAGGTCTTATGCCCCCTCTCTTCCGCCCCCGCCTGCGCCCACTCGCGACCTTGCATCTGCATCCCTAGCCGAAGGCCAGCAATTGGAATTCTCACCTCGCTATTCATGACATCTTATAGACCATTCTAAGTTTGCATTAGATCATTGCTCATAAACACGAGTACATACTCGTGGTATGATTATGTGTGATAATAATTTCATAATTCACCTTAGCGCTGTTGACAGTAAAGATAAATTTTAGAAATTACGAGAAATTTTAGACATTACGTTTTAATTATATGGTACACTCTTGAAATATTGTACACTTTTGCTACATACTTAGGTTTATAACAACACATTTTTCATGTTTAAAATTAGTTATGTACCTTTTACGTACGTAACTAACTGTTTTTACATTGGAAATATTTTACTTAATGTATAATTCATATTATTTTATGCTGGTATTGAATGAGACTCTTTTGTATGGAATTTCTTGAACTTGATTAGTCACATAATACAAAAGCTACAACTGTTTCTAAACTGTGCGAAATTAGTTTTGATAGAAAGTAGTTTTATATGAACTCTGCAGTGTTTATCTAAATATCTATATTTCATTTATTTACAAGGTAAACACCAATTGACTTTTAGTAGTGACTGAAGGCAACATTACTACATGTGAGCGTATGATACTCAACTAATATATATCTATGTTTCAGTTTTTCTAAGTTAATTCTTCCATAAACGACCCTATTATTTCGTAAGAAGCCTTTGTCATATTCTTACTGTAAAATCTGTGACCTGAGTAGTTCAGAGACTGAAACTGTTGTATATTCAACAGTCAAATAATTAAGAAATGTAACAATTTAATTGTTTTTATCTATCAGAAGTAAACAAACACTGGACCTCTAAATGGTTTTGAATATAGTTTAAAATTGTGTGTATTTCCCGTTTATCACCGCAGCAATGTGTTTATTTTCTAAATAAGTGACACGTGTAAGACATTTTTTATGAAAAAATGTAGTATATTTATCACTGTTTGCATTGATGATGGCTGAACACGTTTTTAAATTGTTTATAATCAATCACTACTGCCCCAGAATCCAGAAGGGTGGTCACTAACCATTGAATTTAGAGACGCTCCTACCGGTCCGACAATCGCGTTACGACT
This sequence comes from Udea olivalis, assembly GCA_947369235.1. Classification (NCBI taxonomy): domain Eukaryota; kingdom Metazoa; phylum Arthropoda; class Insecta; order Lepidoptera; family Crambidae; genus Udea; species Udea olivalis. The sequence goes on from OX376360.1 coordinate 10,750,485, forward strand.
ACCTCTGAAATGGACCAACCGGGTCCATCCGCTAGAATAGTGCAACACCTTCAATTGACATTGGAATCGCCGATCAATATCTGAAAGGGGTGGGCACTGAGCCCGGCGAAGGGTCCCGGGACCCGGATGCACATGCGCTTTGCGCTCGTAAATAATTGCGGCCCCCTTCCCGCGGGGCTCTTATGCCTCCTCTCTTCCGCCCCCGCCCCCACCCGCGCCCATTCGCGACCTTGCATCTGCATCCCTAGCCGATCGCTAGAAAATTGGAAATCTCACCTCGTTTTTCATGACATCATATAGACCATTCTAAGTAAGTATGCATTAGATCATTGCTCATAAACACGAGTACATGCTCGTGGTATGATTATGTTTAATAACTATTTTCATAATCCACCTTATCGCTTCTGACAGTAATGATAAATTTTAGAAATTACGAGAAAATTTAGACATTTAATTATATGGTTCACTCTGAAAATATCGTACTCTTTTGGTACATACTTAAGTTTATAACAACACATTTCTCATGTTTAAAATTAGTTACGAGTATGTAACCATAAATAGGGCACTTCATAGCTCTAATTCAGACGTACTCGTTCATACGTGTAATGTTGCAACGTTCTAATAAAAACATTTAAGTTATTAAATGAAACTTAGGTACTTGTAAGTACAGTCAGAGAAGCGGAGGTACTGTGTCAAGCATTGATTTATTACGTCGATGGTCACGCAAATGCGAGGCTCCGCGCAGGCGGGTGGAGGGGGGCGGGGGGAGCGGTCCTAGGCTTCCTAGAAATCAGCCTCTGCCCGGGCTCGTTGTCATGACGATTCCTATCCCTCAATTCCTCCCCCAAGTGCTCTACATCGATCGCCGACGAATTAATACTAATAATACCAATACAACATTACCACAGCGCCGTCATCTAACCAATCGCAACTAATCGCTTCACATGATTTTACTCGTCACGCAACAAACATTGAAAGATCGCGAAGTCTTGCAATAGGAATGTGAACGGTGAAAGTGGTCGCGTCCGCTGCGAGAAAATGAGTTTTCCACGCGGTTTCTCCGAGAGTGCAATCTAGCAACAGGTGTTCGGCACTGGATATGGCGTTGCGCGGGGCGGTCAGATAGTCGCTGCAGCGCGTGCTGCGGAGCGCGGGCTCGCACTGCGACTGCACAGAAATACTCGGTGCAGCCGGGCCGCTCGATGCACCCCCCCCGCGCCGCACCACCCCTCCAGGTCACGGTTGCAGATCGTCATGGCAATGCGAGAGTTGCAACCCTCTATCGATCCAGCTGTTGCTTCTGGGCTCTAGGTGGCCGTGAACTTGCCATTTTCACAGGGTGTGGCCGGTGAACAATCATTAAAACGGTATTCTGAATCATAGAACAATCACATACTTCATCCTTCCTGCATCCTACTCTCATTGCATCGAGTTTTATCATAGCGAATCCATTTTTTTTGATGCATATAATATGCACTAAGGTGATTGATGATGACACATGCACATCATCTAGCCTATTCACAAAAATAGATTCATACAACTGGTTCAAGTACCTTGTATATTTCCGGTGTTAAAGTTAAAAGACAGTTTGGCCAAGTTGCAAGTAAATAAATAAATCACGAGCTAATCATAAGCTAAAAAGTATAATAAAAAAACAAATAAATGCTAATAAGTTTTTGATTGCGTAGCTCATTTCCAGCAAGTCATGTAAAAACACTGAAAATAATGTTATAAAAGTTCATATACAAAGGTTTCGATGATGTGTGTGAATCATTCATTCATTCATTTATTCATGTCTTTGACGATATTACTAAATCCGACAAGAAAGATTTTCTGAAGTCGGTTATTTCAATACTATTGACTTGTCGGGCTATTATTATTTTTACATATTCAGTACGTTTTATATCGAGATATGCTAACTACAGTTTCGACGATACTTAAAAGTTTTAAAGGAAAAAATATTGTTAGATAAATAATATTTGAGTATTATAGCAATTCTATTAAGCTGCCATTGGACCCAGTGGTTAGAAATGTTAGAATATTCGACACGAAACATTGAGGATCGAGCCTTAGTCCTCCTATTTCTGTGCATAATTCCTTAGTCAAGCTTAAGCTAAGTAGATCGATACAGAGCATCTGGCCATCGGAGGTGATGTTAGTGGAGTAAGTGAAAGCTAGAAGTGGGCTACAATTACACCTTTTTTGTGGTCCAAGTTCAAGAAATATTAACAGAAATTCAATCCAGAAAAAGTATGCATTGAGTTACTCGAAAATAAAAACCAACATCTACAAATGTTCAACGTTTAACTAATCATCATTCATCTTAACATATTCGTTTTACTTGTCTATCATTTCAACTTCATCACTAAAAATCATCGCAGCAGGAGGACATTACATCTATAAAGAAGAGCAGGGTTTAAGTAGGTACGAGTACCACATCTAGTGTGATCTCATCTTGGAATGGAAACCCATTTTGTTTGACATATTTACATAAGGGAAGGGAAAGCGGTTTGAACATTTTTGAATAGAAGCTGGCATATCCACCAGCCGCCATTTTAATTTTTTTTCAGTGTCCGCGCACGTTAAAAATGGTATATATCACATAATATATATATGGAAAGAGTACACAAAAATATACATAAAATGTCTTTTAACATGGATCCTTAAAATGTTACGTTCTAGAGTTTTTTGAAGTCAAAGATCGATATAAAAGGTGATATTAGTTAAAAACTTACGAGTACTAACTATGTGGCTTTGTGTTAATTTTTCAACAACTAACAAAGACATTGTTGGTTTGTTTGTGTGTATCCATATACCTCTGCACTTTTAATGTGCGCAGAAATATCAGGAAAAAAACGAAATGACGGCTGGGTGGCTATACAACAAAGGTTCATACCCCCTTACTGAGGAAAATTTTTAAATAAAATTTTCACGATTTCAGCTGAACCAAAACCTATAACCGATTATAATTCAACACATGCTTATCTCGATCAAGAAACAATTGGCATCGCTCGAATGCTTCGATTATTGAGCTTACGACACGTGCCCTTGGTGTGTCCAACCGAGGAACTGGCACCGAGTTTTGGCCACAGACTGGTTGGCGCGGGCCAAAGAAGTGCATCAGGAAGCCAAAGCATTGTCTACTTGGAGCAAGGTTATGTGACGAGGTGAAGGCCTGTTCGGAAACTATATGGGATTGCGACGAAGCTAATTATATGTATTTTTTTTTGTGATTAGAATTTGTTAGAAATAAATGAAATCTTGGGTAATTCACTAAGTTCGAACGCAAGAAAATCGCGATTTTAACAGCGATTATTACTATTTGACGTTGAAAACTGCACCGTCATCGAGCAATCGATTATCGATTATTAATCGACAGTTAGAGAATAAGGGGACCGGAAAGTTAAGTCAGTAAAAGTAATGTTACCCTTTTTTAAATTGATGCTGTTCCAGAATATGTTAGAAGAATGACGTAACTGATGGGTTCAGCCGTAAAGACAGGATCTGAGTGTCGTTTCGAATTTTAGCAAGTATTTATCATTTACAAACCATTTTAATGTCAGAAGTAAATAAGTTAAGCCAAAATTAGTGTCTTGTTTTTAGAGGTTGTTTTTGTTTGTTTGTTAAAAAAAACAGTTTTTATTTGACATGATTCTAGACCGGTGAAACGAGAAAAAGTATAATATATATATAGGTCATAGAGTGCCTTTTCACTAAACTGCCTTGTTAAAATGTAAGCGGGTACTCATTTATAAGTTTTCGAATGCCACATGAGTCAGCACTTTCAGAGATTATCTGGTTAGTTTAAACTTTTTGATACGCACACGGAATGTGGAGTAGAGGAAACACAATGCACTGCATTAGTGTTTCCCAAAATCGGTCTTGGTCTTGCAGTCTGGTCTTGTTCTTGCATTTTTGCAAGACCAAGACCAAGACCAAGACCGCCTAATTTTAGCAAGACCAAGACCAAGACTGACAGTGCAAGATTTGAGCAAGAACAAGACTAAGCCTGCGAGACTCTTGCGTCTTGCAGTTAGGACTGAGTGTCTTTTCAGGGAGTACACTGTATAGGAGTTCGGTTATATGCTTAGGGACTCTATGAGACGAAAAAAATATAAAAAAACTGTGCTGTCGAAGGTGAAGGTGAAGGTGGTGGTGGAGGAATTGTTGTGTCGTAATTGACGCGTCTGTTTAATCGTCGTGGGTGGTCTCGTCCCGCGTCGCAATAAAATGACGATATCCCAAAATAAATGTATGAAACTTTTATATACTATTAGTTATAGCATGCATCGGCACGGATCGCTTAGGTCGTGGGTTCAAACCCTACCCGGTGTCAGTTTATTTTTTTTATTAATATCCCACGAAGCTTATTAGAACCCAACGTAAATAGGTAGGTGGTGAGTCTTCCGCTGTTAGCCAGGTTGTTTTGGGTTTTTATATATGGTTGGTCTTTACTATGGCTATGATAATTCAAGCTCAAAATGTAACTACTCTGTTACGTTGTTCTAAGATACCGGGTAATAATCAAATAACTTCCGAAAACGATATGGCATACATAGTGCGTGATGTAGTAACTATTCAAGCGAAAATAAGATTTTTTCAAATAACTTTACTTTAAAGGTTTTCATACAAAAAATACTGACCGTTCGAGTGATTTGTATGATGACCTTGAAATTAAAGTTAGCTAAATAAATTTTCACTTAGACAGTTTCTACATCACTTAGTGAGTACTTATGCCATATCGTTTTCGAAAGTTATTTGATAATCACCTGTATAAATTAACGTTTAATAATTATCAATAGGCTAATAGGTAATTGCAAGACTTGCGAGACTCTTGCTGCAAGACCAAGACCAAGACCAAGACTGGGAGTGCAATACCAAGACCAAGACCAAGACTAGGTGTGTTGGCGCAAGACCAAGACCAAGACTGGCTAAGTCTCGTCTTGTTCTTGCATTTAGGCAACACTACACTACATTCACTAAAATTAAAAGTGACTGGTATTATTAAAGACTTGAATTTCTTTATAGCCTTAAGTTCTATAAGGGTGATTAAACCCTTATTTTTTGCTTCTTGTTGATTATGTTTGACCCTAAAGCAGTATGTCTGCCATGAGTTTACACCGATGACAGTCCCTAGCGTCCATCACGTTGACATTTTTGTATGGGTTTCGGTACAGCGCTCTAGTGATGAGAAATGGAATACAAATTGCTGAATTCAACTATCGTCGTTTACGTGACGGAAACTCATGGTAGCTTACAAATGTATATATTTAAGAAAACTCATTTATGTAGTCAGTATATTTCAGTTATGCAGGCTAAAACAGTGACTAAACTACTGATTAAAGGTCCTAGGAATAAGGTATGTATGTATGGTCGACACAGCTCTGACCAATTTAGGAGGTAGTTTACTGAAACACAACCATTACATTACAATCACAAATGCTGACAATTAGGTCGTAGGTTAGGTTATATTTGCGCAGGAGTTCTAGTATTATAAAATCAAAAACCTTAACTTAGTGTTATCTACAAATCGGACACTGATTTAAATCTACAAATCATCGGATTTTATCTGCAGCCATAAAAGAAACGCAACTGAATTCTAACGTTCAGTTACAAATACTTCAACCGTTCAGTTGAAGTTTCGTTCGCTGCACCAGCTCTAAAAACTACTAGATTTATGAATATTTAAAAATGAATTTTTGACGTTTGAAAACACAGTTTCGCCAATTCAAAGTCCGAACCAAGACGCGTTTCTCGCGCAACTCAACGTATTCTCACCCCTACACCTAGAAAGTTACAAAAATGTTGCGAAAATTACCAGGTTACCTATTCGATACGTAGAAATACTGACCAATTACACCAAGTTAATAAGTAAGTACCTACTACCAAACTGTTGATTACTGGTAACTACGACTGGTAATAAGTTAGGAGCGAGTACTTATTACACGAAGCAAACGCGTGGCGAGTAGGAATCTATGTTTTCCGCGTTTATACTAAGGTGGGTAACGTAGGTATGTTAGTTCGACGTTCATTACGTTTCCTTGACTGATATTTTACCTGCTCATTGGCAGTAAAAAACGACAAGCTCGAATTGGATAAGGAACTAAATGTAATATTAAGTAAGACTTTTGAGGCAACTGTTAGTAAAATTGTTGAGAACGTTGATTCAACTCTTTTTACGGATCTGAAAAGGAGATAGTTTGGTAAAAAAAATGAGATAATTCTGCATCGTGTCAGCGGGTTTCACGACACCTTTTTAACAAAGGTCCATAGAATTATAACAAGTTTCTGACATAAAAAAGGTGCGTGAAAAACACGAAGGTATACGAACCTAGTATGTCAAACTAATTTCAATTTATCAATGGTTGATCTGATAAGTGTTGAAATAGATCATAACTACAATTTTCCGCTCTGCGATCGGAATACATTTTCGAAGTTGTAACCAGGTAAATAGGACGAGGTGGAATTTCCGGGCGAGGTTGGGTCACGGACGTGTTACTGGAACGTTACAGGATCTTCCTCCACAACTAATAGGTCAGTGGGTAGAGGACATCGGGTCGGGGTCTGCAGCCCGGGGATCTCTGAGCGTATAGCTTTCACGACCTCGAGGCTGAAGCTTCAGGGGGGTCAATATGCACACTAAGGTGGGGATGAATATGAATACTACGGTACCAGCAACTGCTGGGGTAAGCCCGGGCGCTTCAAGAAGTCGACTGTGACTGTATCATGCTGCATAGCGTTTTACTTCTGATACTCGTGTTTGTTTTTGTGGGAATCACGGCCCTGCCTTAGGAAATAAGTGTAAGCTTCTTCATCAAGGAGTTTAGGCTGGTAAGAGCTCGGCATAACCCCGAACCGATCTCCAGGTACAGTTGTTTTCTAGACATATTTACTTGCAGAACTTACAATTACATTGCTTCCTAAAATGGAAAGATATTAGTAGAGCTGTCCTACAAATCGCTCCACAACTGGTTAATTTCACCGGAACGCTGAAATGCCAGAAATTGGCAATAAACCTCCACTGAAAACACCGCTCATAAAGTATTACCAACTGTCACACCGCGGGAGTCCTTGTTACGTAAACAAATTAGGGCACACAGTTAAAGCACTAGGCATTCCCGAGAGGCTAGTCCGAGGCCGGGCGTCGAACCTTAGCCTCGTTCGAATTGGCTAACGCTCGCACTGAGACATTGTTTCGTGCGGACATTTTGTAACTGGCTGACTGAAGACCACCAGTCTAGCAAGTAAATCACCTCTGTCATGAAAAAAACAAGGCCCTTTCTGATAATTAGGAGAGTAGTATACAATCAAAATAGGCTATATTTGTATAGTGAATCAATTTTCCCAATTAAAACATTATTTTGTGGTTTTTCGATCATATATCCTACGAAATCAGATTCAAGAGTGAGAAATCAAGGTCTACCTTATAAAAATAACTTATGCAGGGGAAAACATCAATGCCGAAATATGAGAAGCCTCTATGGTGTCTTTAAATCTAAAAAATATCGTGAATTTACTCCTACAATAAAAACTACTTTACTCAAAGCTATTTCTCTTTAGTTTGGCGGCGAAAGTAATTAATTACGTGAATAAATAAAATAAAATTGGAACAAGTCACTGAGTTATTAAAAAAAAAAGCCAAATCAGTAATTAGACCTTTACATGTGTGTAAAGGTCTAATTACTAATAAAAGAACATTAAATTTCGACTTCGTGTAGGTGAGCTATCGCGGCTTTGGCCCGAACTAATCACACGCTATTCAAGTTAAAATACTCTTTTATCTCTTTTATACAGCTTGGCGGAGACTCTATCGTGCTGTGTATTAGTATTTGAAAGTTTTACAGCAGAAATTTAGCATCAACCGGCGAGTGCTACAGTTTCTCGATTACCACATCGTGTGCGTAAATCTAGTGAATAACAAAAGAAAGCGAACGTACAACGAGTACGTACTGGTAGAGCTTAGTATGCAAAAACTGCTCGGGCGAACACCTGGGGACTTGCGCTTGTTCGTCCGAACACGAAGTATCGTATGAGTAAATCGTCTGGCGTTGTTTCCAACAACATTCTAGCAGTTCGGAATTATTAGGATTATTTGGTTTATATACTATTGCAAAAAATTTGATAAACCTTAATCATCAAACTAGATTTATTGACAAGGTCTTTCATAGTTTTTATGAAACTTCGTAAATGATGCTACGGAATACACCTGGGGGCCTACCACGATGCAAAATTTATTGAAGTAATATTCAGAGGTGAAAACCATATTATAACCAGTAGCATCTTAATGTTTATTAGATTTTATTTGATAAATCATGGGGCATAAGAGATACTGAAAATTAAAGTACTACAAGTCAGACGTCTACCACGAGTGATATGGACCAAAATTTGGCCAAGATTCCTCACCTCCTCGATTTAAAAACCTATCACTAAGCAAGATAGTACTTACTATACGTAAATACCGGTAACATTTTAAGTGATCATTGATTAGTAAATTAAAGAAAAAAGAGGCAATTTAGCCTGATAGATGATTCAGGCATAGTAATTCAAACAATTCAATAATTTCTGATAATGTAAGAATAATTTGTAATCTATTAACATTGACATTTGAATTTATTTGTATCTTGTACATTCACATGCTATTGATTTTACAATTCTACTTTTATTTTAATTTCCGAGAGTTATTGTACTAAAAAAAAATCAATTAACATTAGCTGGTATGAGTTTAATATAATTTACTATTGCATGCCCACAAAATTAGGGTATAACGTTGTTGTAACTTTTTATATCATTGTCACTCATCCCAATGTACATACTACACAATGTTAAGCAAATAAACGTTTGAGTTTGAGTTTTTGAGTTTCAGGCAGATAATGAAAATATTCAAGATGTGATCTTAAGCTTTTTTTTTTATATTGTCCGTCAAGATGACCTCACTCCACCTAATGGAAAGCGGTCGTGAGGTCCAGATATGAGGTTGACAAGCCCAGTCATTCAAACGAATCACTGGGCTGGCCATCCTCACCTTGGACTGCAGCTTTCCCTACAAGCTCTGTATGTCTACCATGAGTATACTTACACCAATGACAGCCGCATACAAAAACGCTAACGTCCGCGTTTGCGTTTTTGTATGGTATTTCGGTATAGCGCCCCTAGCGATTTTCATTGGAACCAAAAATGGTATATATTGTCACGAACTGGTTAGCATTTACTTGTGTATTCATAGCCTAGTCGAAGTCTAAAAGGCGAAGGGACTTCGGGCCCTTTGATCTGTAACTAGCTTAATTCAGATCAGCCACATTGATGGAGTTATTTGGGTCATGGTTTTGAGTAATTATGGTTTAATGGAATACGCGTCCTTGTTGTTGTGTTGACGTTAATGGAAGATCCGATTAATGATGAGTTGCCGCTCAGAATCATTAAAAATACTGAGAAAAAAGTGTTAAATTTGGCGTTTTTTTCTTAATTTTCATATTTAACACAATATAGTTAAGTTTCAGCCGATTTGGCAATAAAGACGACACAGACAGACATCATTCTTTGAATGTTGCAAAACTAACTGTGGCACAAAATAAAAATAAATGAGGTCCTAGCACATTGTATAACTTGAAAAAAAATATCTTACTAATATTATAAATGCGAACTGACCTGATACTGATACTGATCAGATTCAGAAGAAACTTTACAGTAATACAGCTTATACATCAGAATAACACATAGGCCATCATTTATAAAAAATATATATTATACATGTTACAGTAATCAAGTTCACGCGGGCAAAGCCGCGAACGGAAAGCTAGTTACATCATAAAATTAAAATGTTTTATTCGGTACTTAATACAAAAATTAAAAGACTATTACTAACTAATACTGTAATTTGAAGTGCCAAATAGGCACATCAGCATGTGTTGCAGCTGAACGCCACGGCGATGGTTTTTTGTGAATACCTTGGTGTAGTGTGAATATTTTAACAATAAGTAGGTATTTACCTTAACATTACATACATACCATCAAGACTTTGTCCCAAACAGGGAAGTCAGAGGCAAGTGACTGTTGCAGTCATGGTGAAAGGAACACTCAGAAGCCCACTTTTCACCAATGGTATTAGAACCCAACGTGGTAGGTGGTGAGCCTTCCGCCGCTATCCGGGTTGATTTAGTTTTTTATCGATGTTTTCCATCACCGGAGAGTTAGTCGGAAATTAAACAATGAACACAAAGATTTTGGTTCTGGCCAGATTTGAACTCGGGACCCCACGATCTGCGATCCGAGTTAGAGTGCTTAACCACTAGGCCACGACGCTCTCCATAACATTAGGTTAGTAGGTAGTATACATTTTTTAAAACAAGAATTAGACCAATATTCCTTGCTTTCAAATTTTAAATTAGGTAAACGGTTACACTTTTTTAAAGAGACACTTATGCCTTTACGAAAACTTCAATTCCTGATGGCACTTAAATTATTACTATAACATTACATTTTTAAGTGTGAGGCTACACATACAATAAATACCTTCATATATTCTTACTTCTAGTCAATCCAAGTGATCCGTTCAATGGTTGCGAATTATTCACGAGTATTTTAGTTTTGTACAATACATTTACAGACTTGTGTGACAAAATCAAAGTGTATTCGTTTTTCAGAACTTTTTTAACATACAGCTATTTGTACACATTGACATCATAACTAATACGGTAAGTACGTGATTAAATAACAATTGAAGAGGAATTGTAGAAATTAATACCTACATAATGAGTATGAAAACAAATAAAATAATGAATGACAACTAAAGTTAGTATCAAAGGAAATTGTTTACATTTACAGATTAAAAGTCATGCATTTTATTAGAATTTATCTTATATGAAGCTTTTCCTTTTCTTACTTTAATTGCGGAGCCGGTACAACACGTTTCCTTGCGGTGAGGGTTGTCCAAAAAACTTGGCACATAAATGTTCTCCTTAATCAAATGTGAAAAATCTGATGGCATGTTTTTTCTGTGTGACAATTTTTGAAACAATCAGCACTCGGAATGCATACTGCCATTATACATTTTATATGTATATTATGTACTTTAGAATATTTTCTTTATGTTTTTACCTGAGAAGTTTTCAGACATTTGTACTTGACCCGCTTAACTTAACAGAACATGAACTACAAAAAATTTCGAAGCATGATTGGGTGTCCTGGGTATTATGAATGTTTATTAGTGGGAAGGATAACTACCAACAGTACCAACCGAGCCAAGTAACCAGTAACTGTAATTTTTATTTCTTCGCTTTGGCACTTAGGTTTCTGGCAACCCTGTTCAAAGCGCGTGTAACTGGTTCCTCCACTCGTTTAAAACACTTATGAATGGGAATCGCGGAGAAAGCTGTCTTTCAGACCAGTTTGCTACCTCGCTGACAGCCGGCTCATAGGCATAGGCAGATTTATCGTTAAGCCTAGGTCGATATTGGTAGGTAGTTGATAATGTGACGACATTATCGTTCCTAAAAAATATTAGAAAACAAAGAAATTAAAAATAGATAGTAATTTATTACTGAGGCAACACCTGAGTTGAATGAACTGGAGGACTACGCCAATGCACAATTTGAAACGAGAAAATATAAGAAGAAAATTAAATAAACAACAATATTGCCTTTAAAGTATACCTGGAATAACAGGCATGATACATTTTTTTTTTATATTATACATCGCACTATGAGCAATCCACTGATTAACGAGCTCGCTATCATGTTTGATTGGTTCAGATCATAGTCATTTGTATCAGCGACTTCTTATTCATGCTCGTTACTTGATTACTAATTTTGTAAAGGTAAACGAGCCCTATTGTTTGAAAGAAAAACCAAAATGATTTTTAGTAATTGAGCAGCTACTTTGGTAAGACCGGTCCAAACCTAAAGATTACATAGTGTATGTAATCTTTAGGTAATGTTATGTAATTCAAATACACACACAATACTAAATAATACTAAATCACAGTACAACTTTTTCTTCACATAATTAGGCTTCGAGAAAACCTGACTCCGATTCATCAACACTTTCTTCTCTGCTGAAATAAGGAAAACCGCGCACTTGCACGCGACCTAGATGCCAGAAATTACATTCGTATGCGATTAACTGTAGAGGTTTAACGTCAATTTTTTTTAGCATATACACATAATATTAACTTTTATAACGCCTTCGTGGCCGAGTCGTTTCAGAGCTCGGCCCGAAACTCGTTCAATGGGTTCAATCCTCAGGTCGGGCAAAGTACCTATGTTTTCGGATTTTTTGGAATATAGCCCGGGCTTGTGATCACCAACCCGCATTTGGCAAGCGTGGTGATTAAGCTAATCCCCATCAATTGTAGTAATATGCCTTGATTTCAATGATGAAGGCTTTTGCCCAGCAGTGGAACAGTATATACGCTAATTACTTGACTTTTTTTTATTAACTTTTATCAAAGATGTTATTCTTCTGCAAAACAAAAATAGCGTTTTTGTTTTTTTAATGTTTTTTTCCAAGTATGAGTGTTTTGTTAAATATCTAGTTCAAAAAAATCATTGGATCAGCATCGAAGAAATGTCACTTTATGATAAATTACAAGTGTGTTCATAAACAGTTAGGTAACAATGTTATACACCAATCTTCATAAAATCCGTTGCCGTTGAATTTGTAGTTGTCATCTTCTTTCTGTTTCTTGTTTTGGTATTCTGTCGCCGTAACTGGAGAGTGGGAGAGCTAGGGAACAACTGAGATACCACCAGCTGTGTTCACTCACACCAATTCCAGAGAGAACACAGCGTGGCACCCGGTCGTTCGATAGCCCGAGTTTCTTCCTTCTTCAGATTCTGCTATGTAGATTCTTCAAAGAACTTCAATTCGTAATGTTGACGGCTTGTTGCAGTTGAAACTTGAATTGAATACTGTAGTTTCTTCCGCCCTGAGTTGGTCATTCAGTTCGTTTCTATTCTAACCTAAAATTAGCGCCTCCCTAACGAAGAAATCGTTAGTGCATGAGGTAATGTTTTAAATAGATTACTACTACTACGAGTGGGTACTAATAGATTTTAAGGATGTTTACTTAAAATTATCTAACTTCTTTACTAATTCTAAATAATAAAAATCTTAGTTCAAATCACTGCCATCGACTACATGATACCTACATGCAAGTTTTTTTCAAATGAATATAAAAATATATATTTGTCCAGCTGACGAATTTCAATAACTTTCATAATTAATCTCAATTATGGAATAAATGACTTCAAAGGGTTAGGGTTATTCGTCATTAGAGCTAGTTTAGAGCTGTTTGTGATCACCAACCCGTATTTGGCAGACATGATCAAACCATAGCCCTTCAGTCGTAGAATTTACTGGATTGACCTCCAGAAGTGGAGGTATACAGGTTAAAACACCTTAGTTATATAAACTAATTGTCTGTGTGGCGAGTCTAAATATAATCCCACAGGTAAATAGAGACATCTGTAGTCTCTGCGGCAAACTCGCACATCGCCAAGCAAGCATGCTGCATAATGTTGGTAACGTTTCATACATCGTCTACAGATGGCACTGTAACACGTGTTGGCAAATATGTGGGTGCTTATCTTCGATGTAAAAAATCACCAGTCGATGTTTCAATACGTTTATGCAAAACTTATAGCTTGTACCCACTGTAATTCCTGTCACAAAAATATTTGATGATGATAGGTCATTTATAGGAGTTTCAGATCTCATCTGGTTCAGGACTTCCACATCCTTCATTATTAGATAACGTAAGATTCAAAGTAATGTTATAACTTATAATATTGTGAGATAAAGATAAACAGTATGAATGAGCTTAATGTATTAATTTAATTTAGTAGTTTGGGCACCGCGAGCGACCTTGGGCAACCCTCTGGACTCATGCAAAACAACCCCTACACCGACCGCGACATCACGCACGACAGTTGGAAAAACAGACTAAGATAGATTCACATGTGCAATAAATTTTATTTAATCTTTTGTTTACCAATGAAACAAGTACGTACAACACCAATCTTTAGTAGATACTTACTGATAATAATAAAATGTGATTTTGTCAGCAGATGTAAAATTTCAAATAACATAATATCAACGCAATTTTATTATTTTATTAATTTTCCTATCCGCCTCAATTAATGCATACTTACTGTGTTTTGTTCCATTCAGATTTTCGATGATTATTGAAAGCAGTGCGCGATTAATAAATATAACTAAAGAAATACAATTAACTTCCTGCAATGATATTTCAACCTTATTATCGTAATACTGTAAAAATAACCAAAATGTATTGAATTTATTGAATTATTTTTGTTCACTTTCTTTTCAAGCAAATTCGTTGCAAGCCCTAATCCGCATGGGGTCCGTCTCGCCCCTCCCCCTCCGCCACGTGCCGCCCTTGACCTTGGCGCACCTCGCAAGCTGCACGCGAACTTCCTTCGCCTACGACGCGTCACGTTGCATGCTTCAGCGATAAGCGGAGCGGAAGCGGGAGCGGTGACATCACGAGCAATACTGAATTAGACATTTTCAAACTTTGTATCTGTTTATTTGTTTGTTCCATCATTACGTGAAAACTATATAGTGTGGATTTCAATGAAACGTTACCTTTTAACACTCCTATATCGTTGACATTTTTATTGACATGGTTTTTATCCTAATTTGATCCAATTTCCAAATTACGGCCTTCTTATCTTCATTATTTATTTTCATATGAGATACCTAATTAATTGTAGTTCCTAAAATGTGCATGTATTTGGTTAGGAATTAATTGATTGACTCACTTATTTGCGGTGAATAATTTTCAAGTATACATTTGATACCAGGCAACGTTGTAAAAAATTAACAACAAAGAGCACATCTTTCAAGCATTACACAGCCTGTACCCAAGTGTAAACCTGCTTATAGAGTTTTAAAAAAGAATGACAGAAGACCTTAGGATTTTGATGGATACCAACGAAAGGGCTACGTTTGGCAGTGGAAGTCATACTGCTAAAAGTGGGTATAGTCTAGAGGAGCATTACACTGTATTGCAACGTTTTTACGAATGAAAAAATTTAGGCAAATGATCAGTTTTCTAAAAACATTTTAACGACAAAACATCGAAACGACAAATGCTCGATATTCTAATACGAGTATGGGTAAGCGAATGGTCAATTCGATCAGCACCATAATAATAATAATTTTCATTAGTCAAACTTCCCTCGTTTACTTGTCTTACTAGTCTGTTTTAGCATTGTAATTAATTGGGTTACTTTGAGATATTCATTTCACAACAAAGAAGATTGGTTAAGATATCAGCATCTTAACTATCTACTGCACCAGTAATAATTGTATGTGAAATAACATGTGTTACCTATTCTATGTTATCAACAACGATATCACCAGGAAATTGTTACAAGATAACCCTTGAGTGATTGATTATAGATATTTTATAGATCTACATTAGGCATCAGAAGGCGACTGTCATGTTGCCACTGTCAGTCATCGCTATGATACTTCATTGATACTTATATTCGTCAGATATACATAAATGCAGATCAATTAAGGTTTCTGTGTACGTTCACTATATCTTAGTAGTGCGAACTTTAATTAAGGCACGTATTGCCATAACTGAGATGCTCTTAGTCAATCCATTATTTGTTACGAGTATTCCTAGTTTTCTTCCCCGAATTATATGAATAATACATAAGAGAAATACCTAATATATAATATTTATTAGGATTTTCATTTGTGCATGAGAAAAATGAAGATCACCGGATTCGTAACAAAGCTTGAAAGAAGATCAAATGAATTAGTTGCCTACTTAATTAATTAATGAATTACCTACTAAGCAAATGAATTAGTTGGTGGTCCTTTTTGGCTGAGAGCATTTCGTGCTGGTAGTATAGTCTCCTAACAGCAGCACCATACGCTTGCTAACCACTTAACCAGATCAGCATATGGCACTCAAGATAGCGTAAAAAAGAGCCTAACTAAGTTCATAACTTATAAAAACTCATGGCTCGTTGATACAATGGTACCTAGAGAAAATTGCAGCTGATTTTACTTGGATCGAAGTCAACCGATTTCCATGAACGAAGTATTAAAATCACACAGTGAAATTTAAAACTTACCCGTGATATTATTTTTCATCCAGTTGTAGAGCGTCTTTGTGTACATCTGAAAACAATAAAAGATAAAAGATAGTTTAAAATTAATTAAGAAAAACATTAAGACAATACAGTAATGAATCTTTAGATGTAGGCATTTAGTTATTTCTACTTCGACTTTGAATTATATGGAACTAGAGCAAAGGAAAAAGTTTTGGTATAGGAAAAGTGGCACATTTGAGATTTTCTTTTTGATGGTCTGAGGATGGTTTACTTTATATGGTGTTTTAAAATGGTTATTGGGTAATTTTATTTACTCCAAAAAATGTAAGTTTAAATTTACGTAATACTTTTGATACAATAGTTTTCTCAGATATTGTAATATGAAGTTTCATTTCTATCGGCAGCTGGAGAGTTTGGATAAGTACACACAATTGCAAAGATGACCAAAAGAAAATGGTGTTTTAAAATGGTTAATGGGTAATTTTATTTCCTTCACAAAATGTAAGTTTAACGTCACGTAATACTTTTGATACAATAGTTTTCTCAGATATTGTAATACGAAGTTTCATTTCTATCGGCAGCTGAAGAGTTTATGACCAAAAGAAAGTCCTAACTAAAATTAGCCTTGAAGACCTTTTTTGGTAGCATAAGTACCATCCAACGTTATTCAAAAGAGACGAAGCTGTAATTACCATCTGTTCTATGCATTCAATAGAAACATCGTTCATATTCTGAGAAGGAAGTTTGTTTCATTCAAATAACGACTAAGAATATTAGTTTGCCCGCAGCTAACGAACAATAGCATGTGTATCATGCAGAGAACCTTGAGGTGATCTCCAGTGGAAAACCGTCAGTGAGTCACGCGCGGTGACGTCACGAGCAGGGCGGCATATAACCTGCCAGTACTTTTTTTATTCGTGTTCAGTTTAATGGTGACGTAAGCAGAATTGTACGATCAGCCTGAGAAAATAAATATAAATAAATAAATATGCGCCAGACAACACACCTTTTGTCATGGTCTCGAAGTAGGGATTAATATCCCTGTGTTACGAGGTAGCAGACAAGGAATTAAGCCAGAGGCGTCTCCCAGCACACCCAGACCCAAGCCAATTTAGAAAAGATCGTTTCCTGAATTGACCTGACCAAGGCGAAAAAACCGTGCTACAGCGCACTACGCCAATCGTGTCGTCAAAATGTAAATGCAACTTAAAATACAGAAGTTTAAAGTGTATTTGATGTTGAATAGTTACTACCTAAGATCCTACATGTAATCACCGCGTTCGGCGTGTTGTAGATATATAACAAAACGCAAATCAGAGCACCCTTCAAAAAGATTGCGGTCCAGTCATATTATGTCAGTAGAAAAACGAAAGAAATAACTACACAAGTAAGGCTTGCTCAAATTCGTCTGTTTCAGAATTCAGTGGCAATTTGTGGTAAGTTGGTTAACTAAACTAACTTTCCCTTAGTGACTGAAAAGGGGCAGACAGACAAAAATTGTTTTTGAGTAGGTAGTGAGCATCTTCAACCAGATTTATAAAGGACCCAAACACAATCGCTATTGGGAGATAACGAAACCCAGGTAAATCACTTGAACGATTGCCACCAATGTTAGATTGAGCGTTCCTAACGATTAGTGTAAACGAGGATTATGGTCTGTATCTAGTTATGGAGGTGTTACACAGCATAACGCTACGTGCAATTAGGTATTCCTCGATAATATTTGAATACGTCATTGTGCAGTCGCGGAAAAACCTTGCGATCCGCATAACCTTACAATTTCAATGACTATCATTTGTGCCTAATTTACAAAAAATATATGGTAAACAAGTCATGCCAGCCTTCAGAACCAAGATAAAGACATCGTAGAAATATTCAAATCAACAGCAAACTGTTGTATCTAGTTGATGAGGAGAACCTTAAACAAATCAGTCCATCTCACTTTTGTAATTCAGAAACTCAGCTTTTTGAACCTAAAATGGCATAGCCTCGTCGTTAATAAGATCACGGTACAGCTCAGTATCAAGTCTAAATTTGGTGGACGGGAAGTATCCCATTTATTATTCCGGGCTGTAAGCAAATTCTCAGTCTAAAAATAGCCCTAGCGATCGGCAAGGACCAAGTTCTGCGTCATCTGCCCACGCCGGGGAGGGATTCTCCCCTTGAAGGTTAGGTGTGGAGCTAGAGGGGGAAACGAAAGGTCCAGAGCTGTGCGCATGCGCGGACTGCCACCTACGCGGTTTAATGTCAAAGGGCACGCCCGGGAAGCCTGGATGCCTAGGATATACAGCCCAGCAACATTGATTTACAAGATCCGCTGAATGTAGGTCATTTGCGTGGGAGGTTAATATTTTCAGCGGACATTTTAGTTTTCTATGACATCAATTGTGACGTTCAAAATGTGGACATGCAGGATAAGAGTCGAAATATGTTAAAAATAGAAATAAAATGAAGACTAACTCTACCTTAGCTATGTACCTACCTACGGTTTACTCTATCTCGTACTGTACGTAACTGAAGTCAGCTCTAAGAAAGATACCATTATAAAAGTTTAGAGCAAAACGTTAGTAAAATTAGTAATTATTTGTTATCCAACAAGGTACGAATATCCACAAAGGATACTAGTACAAAAGGATTCCACCATTGTCCGTTTTAAGTAAGTTCCTGATTCCTGATCCACAAATGTCAATAACGGTAAATTTAACTAGTAGACTTTTCTGACTAGAGCATTTGCGAGAGCATTACATTGGAATGTAACGTTTTTACGAATGCGAATGGTACAATATAGGCTGGATGCGTACGGCCCAAAGACGCTTGTTGTGGCCTATGTTCAGCAGTGGATTTCCAAAGGCAAACATGATAACAATACAGGCAAATGCTCAGTTTTCTAAAAACATTTTATTGAGTTTTTTGAATCACGTTGTAATAAAACATCGATCGTAATGTTTGCAATGTCGTTCTAGGAAATTTAAAAATGACGAATGCTCAATGTTCTGATCCAAGTGAATGCTCAAATCTATCAGCACCTTTATTGGTAATTTTATATTTTAAATACGGCGGCGAAATTTACTACTCTCATCAATGTAAAGAGAGATACTCGTAAGTTCAGCTGCTGACACGTCACGTGGAATTGGCTCATGAGCTCGTACATTGTATGTAAGTCAATTGTGGGTAATTAATAGCACGAGACAGCCGACCCTGGTCACCCGATACCTTTGGACTTGCGGTCGTAGCTAAGGACGTCATGCGTGTATCTATGATATAAGGATACGTGTTTATTACGTAATATTAAGTAGCATTATGTTTTTATAACGACTTTGTAAAATAAACTACATAAATTGGTCAATTATCGCAATTACAAGTAATATCTTTACTGGCGCGGTAAGTATTAATGACGGCGTTAGCTGAGTTCTCTTGCTATGTAAGCACATAGTACGCGCGTGCAGTATGCCATGCGGTCTAGAGATGTAAAATTAGTAAACTTAATTTTTGTCAAATTCCGTCAAATTGACACTCCATTGTCATATTGTCATTTGGACAAATTGGTAAAACATTTTTTGGGCACTGTGACACAGATTGCTCAAT
The DNA here is from genome assembly GCA_947369235.1 of Udea olivalis. Classification (NCBI taxonomy): domain Eukaryota; kingdom Metazoa; phylum Arthropoda; class Insecta; order Lepidoptera; family Crambidae; genus Udea; species Udea olivalis. The sequence continues at coordinate 10,770,161 of OX376360.1, forward strand.
AGTTACTACGTAACATGGTGAGCGTCCACTGAAGTTCTGCGTATCACTGGTCTAGCACTCTGCTACTCGGCTGGCGAATATGCGTACCCCGTCTGGAGTCGCTCGGCGCACGCAAGGCAAGTGGATACAGCACTTGCCGGATTATTACGGGCTGCCTAAAGCCGACCCCGGTTAATATGCTGTATCCGCTAGCCGGAATTGCGCCATCACAAGTTATCGGAACAGTTGCTAACTCCATAGAAAGATCCAAAGTGGAACAAGACCCTCGTCACCCCCATGTTCTGCTTCTCTGTCGTGCCGCAAAGACTGAAAAGTCAACGGAGTTTTATGAAGTCTGTCCTCTCTTTATCTTGCACTCCATCGCAAGCCAGAATCGGTTTGTGGCGTGAAACGCAACCTGGTGCTACGTTCGATGCACCTTCGGAGAGTCTACCGTCAGGCCATGATTTGACGCGACCGACATAGAAAACCTTGAACAGACTACGGACACGGGTCGGTCGCTGCAAGGGCAATCTTTTCAGATGGGGATACATCGAGGGTGCAAAGAATGTGTGCGAATGCGGTGCATCCCCTCAGACTATGGATCACCTTTTGTCATGCCCCTCGTGTCCGAACAGCTGCTCACACGATGACCTTACATGTGCCAATGCTGAGTCTATTAAGGTGGCAGAATACTGGTCAAATGAAATTTTCGTGTCGGCACGAAAGGAGAAGACCACGTAACAGATAAATCACATCATAGAAAGTTGACCTTTTGTCAATTGTAAATGCGTGCTGTCATGTGACAGGCATATATTGCGAGGGCTATCTGTTTCGATATAGATGTCAGGAGTCAGTATTTACTTACTTAACGTCATCGCGTCAGTTCAACCGCAAGATTCGCTTCCAAATGCTCTACGCGGCTTTTGACAACCAACTGCCGAATAGGTCTAGAAAGACCGGCAAGATTTTCGCAAAAAAGTACATGGAGTGACAGAGGCCTGCCCGAGACTTAATTCAATTTGACAGAATTTTACAAAATATGACCGGTCAAATATGGTCAGATTCAGTCATTTTACATCTTAAATGCGGACTACAATGTTACACTGTAGTAACTGTTCCGAAAGGCCAGCTGGTATACAACCATGGCTATCCTCTGAACATCACTCTGAGATGTAGATTTCAAATACATTAAAACAATACGTGTAATATAAGTACGTGAGGTGTTTATTTAATAGATGATGAATTTTAAATAGTTTTTAGGTAAGAATTTCAGATCAACTATTTCTTGTTTCATACTTTTTACAGCGTGATTTTTCAGTAGTCTGGTTTCAGTTCTTGAACTTAGTTTTTAGGTCGTTGAGATGGGAGTGATAGGACAAATCGGCATCTTAAATAGCATTGCAATCGCATTAGTATGTACAAAGCAACGTAGATGCAACGATACCATTTCATTTGCATCTGTGCAACGTGCTGCACTTGACCTTGCAACTTATTACTCTTGCTTTAGTTTCGTTCTGTTCTCAGCGATGCAATGTGCGACAGTACTTGTTTTAAGTTCGTCAAACGCAATGTTTCCTAATATTCGTGGTGAAGAAGGTATTGCAAAGTTAGATTAAGTGTGAATTAAATGAACTGTAAATATTAGTAGGTAAAGAACATAAAATCAGACATTTGTTTTATTTTAGTTTTGCCGAAGAGTAGGTTCCAAATTGTTTGCCGAAAGTTTGGTGGATTGGGAAATCGATTAATTTGCACGTTTGAAATTATGTTTCCATTATCTTTGGCCGCTTAACGATAAAACTATTTTTTAATCAAAATTACAATACAAATACAAACACAATGTATTCAGCTTTATCCACAATGCACGCTTGTATACATGCTGGTTGCTGACATTGATTGAATTGTCATCTCGACGTTTCTCATTTTGTGTACTTACTGCTGCGATGTTTGCATCATTAAGAGCTCTGACTGACTCGGACGTGTTTATTCGTTCGCTTTTTTCATTCCCGGCGTCTCCACGTGCACTGTTGGCCGCGGCCCAAGGCGATGTTTCAGCGACACGTCGAAAGAGCGACATCTCTCGTCACTTACTTTTAGCGCATTTTTTAACCCGCATCACAGTACTGCGTTATCAGTTTTTTTTGTGCTATTTACTCGAATATGCTTCACTAAAATTTCACCTATTTTGCTTGTGGTGATGTGGTTAATAGTGGCGCAATTAAAGCCGAAACCACGGAATCAGATAGCAAAATCTGTAGAAGAACAAAATCATTGCTAGCCCTGCAAAATGTACTTATTTTTTAAGTAATACAAACAAGGAAAACACTGAACGAAAAATTAAAGCCAAATTCAGATTGAGCGTGTCGTGCTTCTGCACCGTAACACTGTATCTATGCATGCTATTATGAGAATTGGACCAAAGGTATTTTTAATATTATGGTTCTTCTTCTTTCTCTGTTAAAAGTACATGTTTAATGTCAAGTTCAGTACAAGCAATTATTAGTAAGTTTATACTACACCTACTCGGAAAGTACATATTCAAACTAACCTAATAATTGGGGAGAAAGTTGCTCATTAATCCTCCTTCAAAAACTGGTTAATAATGTTGTATACAAATTATTACACACTTTACCCGTGTAGTATTATTGTATGAAAATCCATTATTCCACAGTTATGTTTATTTTTAAATTCCAAAACGAGCCATGGATGCGTGTAAGTATATACTTTTTTTTAATGAAATTTTTGTACGAGATTTTGTTGTCTTTTTCCTCGTAGGAGTACTATAAAGTATTATATATATACCTATCCCCCGAGGGTAAGTATTGATTACTCAACTCGTGTTGTTTCAAATGACCACTCGTTGAGTAATCAATGCCTTACTCCTCTTGGTGAATAAATAACTATTATTCAATGGATTGCAATGGTACCGGACAGAAAACAGCCCGTTTTATCACAAGTTCCCTTCGGCATGAGATACGACATGAATTGTTTATCAGTTCGGTTTATCTTTACGGCCCACCTTGTCTTTGGATGGTAGAATGCTTGTCACGTCTCCTATTTGGATGATTGTATCTCTTTAACCCTATGACTCGGCCCTGTTTATTTTGTGGTAACTTAGTTCAGTTTACCTTTATATTTCAATTCAGAATTGAATATGGCTCGGATAATTGAAAATGTAAACTAATCATTTTCTTTGTAGACATTACGAAATACTGTTTTTAAAAGTTGTGTACACCATGCGTTATTTCATTTTCTTAAAGATATTAAGATGATAATAAAGACACTATTATAAACTTATACGTTAGCTATTATAATGTAGGTATATTCTTGATGAAATAGTTTTAAACCGATGAATAAAGAGTATCTGAACTCAGGTAACAAAACTTGTCAAAAACAGCATCCGGTATCCTATCAAACGCAGCCCTACGTTCAGACGAGAAACAGAAATAAATAAAACGGTGTGCACCGCGCTGTTGCTAGGCGCTCTCAAGGCCTGCGCGACCCTGGCCGTGCGCCCCCCGCGCATGTGCAAAGCGCAAGCTGCATTCGCCAAACACACACACAGAAACTGCTCTCGCACGCAGACTAGTAACAACTATGCCCGTGTGCATAGGGTGGCCAGCTTACGTGGTGGAAGGGGAATGCGTGGAACATTGGCAGGTAAAAATACGGATGGGTTTTTGTGAGTAACGCCCCAAAATCCGTTGTGGTATATTATGTAAGTAACACATCAGAGTTAAAGACTAGAAATTGGATAATGATTACATTTGCGCAATACTCTAGGGTTATTCCTATAGCCTTAGAGTATTGCGCAAATGTAATATTAATAAAAAGTACTAAAACAAATAGAAAAAGTCTGGGATTGCAGGCATCAACTATTATTCTTGTTAATATTCGATTTATGAATGAAGTAGTTTATAGATTCTGATAAGTTTTCTTAATAAGTATCCAAAGATAGTCTTGCGTAGATAATCTTGCGCTTTAACTTTTTATTTTATTCTGTGCTAAAACTTCCTTTTAAAAATAAATAATCTATACTAATATTATAAAGAGAAAAGATTTGATTGTTTGTTTGTATTTAATAACCTCCAAAACTCTTGGACCGATTTTAAAGATTCTTTCACCAATGTAGCTTCATTACATTATCAGAGAGTGACATAGGCTATATTTTATCATGATTGAACAAAAGATTCAGTGATAAATATAGTATAATATAAATCAAGTCGGAGAAACGCGGGCTAGATAGCTATCCTAGATAATAACAGAACATGGTAACCCTTTCCAAATCCGCGTAGCGGCTGGGGCGTGAGCGTGTAAAAAGGGAGCGTTGATGTATGCGCTCTTGCACACATAGGATTGATTAATGATGAAATATAATATATATATATGAAAGGTGTATGTAACAGTATGACGCGTGTTCTGGTACATGTGTGCAACTCTTGCTTTGGATTAAATTTGGAAACTGCCAACGCGGACTTAGCATCCGCATCAATCGGCAGTGGGTGCACTTTTACGACAATCATTGCAAAAATTTAAAAAGAAAATGCTTTCGTGAATTACATATTGCACGAATTAACGCTCAAAATATTAAAATTATGCACTGTTTCTTTTACTATGACGAGCTACGAGAAAGCGGAAAAGATTATGGAGGACAAAACCATAATGTCCTAATCAAATGTCTTTTGAGTAACTGTTGTTAAGGATATGAAAATCTCTAGGAAATTCCACAAAATGTGACGCTTTAATGTAATAAATTAAAGATATCGTGAAGTTATATGTGTATATTATATACATATCAACATAAGAATTCGTAATGTTTCTGTGCAGCGAATATGGATTGTCAGATGCAACGTATCTTATCGTACTTAGGCAGGCATGTGCAAAGATTTGCATACCAATAATGATTGTTTAATGTGTATACAAGATCTCATAGTGTTCATTGAATACATAATACATATTATGTACATGCGTGTGTTATAGTATAAATCTATGAGAGTGGAATAATTGCAAATCTTTAAATGAAAATAACTGCATCCTTTTTTTATAATACTAGGTTACTGTATTTTTTTATAACTGACGTAGTAATTTAATAAAAGTACCAAATCAGCATTTCATTAATTATTCATTTCACACTCTCTGATGTAAACGTTGCGTTATAATTACGCAGGTATGATCCTTTATTATTTATTGTTATCAGTTTCACTAACAAAGATTTGATTTCAGTTTTAGCTCAAAAATCAAAATCGCTGTTATGGCATTAGAAATAGGTTTTAAATCCGATTCAACTCTTACTTCAATATTTTTTGTAGCATTTTAACCGATTTACGATTAATCATTTCAAAGCACTTTTATCTATATTGATTTTCATATATAGATTCTGTCCATATCCAAAAATAGATGTTGCATAGCATGTTTTTTGTTCTCGCTTTGGTCTCATTGACCTGGGAATTCCAGATACGTTAATAGATAATCTGAAATCTGCTTGATAATAGATGGTTGAAGAAAGTCAATGTGTTGCAGTAAAGAAATAGAAAAAGTAATGAATAAAACTCTAAAGAAAGACAACAGGAAACTTTTAAGGTCTTGATTATAGACGACCTGGCTGGATGGCGAACAGCAGCAAATCAAAAAGAATAAACGAGAAAAACAATAATTCTTAAATCAGGCACCGCGCTTCGTCACTTGCAAAACACTTAAGGGGAGCTGGTTCACAAAACACGTTCTTAGAATTCATTTTTGAAGTAGTAAACAGTGAAATTAAAATCTAATAAAATTTACTGATATTGTTGGGGGGGAAATACAGGGAATTCATCCGGTGGAAACATGATTTGATAAAGATGGCTCGATAGAATTAATTCACAAAGTTACCTCTTTTCGTGACAAGTCTTCTATTTTTGGTTTTATTCCTTAAATAATTGATCTGATAATATAGGTCCTATACCAAAACAAAATTTAAAAATAACTATAGGGATTTCATCCGATGATTTTTTATTACATCTATTAATTTTTGAATAGACTATTAGTGATTTTCGGTCCGCGTGGCGCTCACCAGTTTCCTTCGGGAAATGTTGTGCAGAACCACCTCGCCTTAAAAACGAGACCTAACTGAGAACAAAAAACATGCTTTGCAACATCTATTTTTGGATATGGACAGAATCTATATTACGAGGTCGTAAGCGGCATAATAGTATTTTTCAAAACAAATACTCTAAGTATGTAATTAAAATAATTCAAATGGTCATATTTATGAATTTGTTTACTTACGTATATAGTTAAACATGGTGAATTTAGGGGCTTGAGCTGCTTGGCTGTAATCTTTGTTTTTGGAGACGTGTTTTCGATATTTTTACCCGACTGCGTCAGAAGGAGGGTAAAGGTTTTTGGGTTATTATGAAAAGTAAATAAATATGTTAAGAGATAGGCAGAATAATGTTAATTTACTCATGATTGTGGCAAATAAATTATTACTTCAATCGGCTTAGTATCTAATTATTATATATATTGTGAAAAAAAAACCAATAAATTGATCACATATTATGAAACCTCAAAGAGGAAATGAAAGAATATTTTATAATTTCATTGTAAACTGTTGACTCCTGCAATATGTAATGCGTTTGTGCATCTAGCCTGTAACAGGAAAAAGACTGCTGATATTTATAGGTTGACGTCAATATCTTAGGTAGGGAAATCTTAAAATAATGATCTGAATACTTAAAACCTTCGTCAAGAACTTTGGGTTTCTGTATAGGTATTCACACTGAAATGTCAACTGAGTCAATATAATCTGAAGTATAATAACTGAACAAAACGAGAAAACCGAAAGATAGTTTGAGATATATTCATTCAAATCCCAACTGATATGCTTCACCTTCACGACGAAAGAAAATCTACAAGACACGAACTACTAAAACTAAATAGCGTAAAGACGAATGTCTGACGCAATTCTTGAAGAAGTGTATTAATACCATTAATATGACAGGCATAATGCAAACATGACAAGTAGGTACTACATAGTTGAGAAAATGTTAGTGTGTGTGTTCGTAACTAAGTGTATGGAAGCATTTATCTCACTATTGCAGGCGCCGGACGTAATATATTGGGTTTTTGCCAAAACCGATATAAAATGCATTAATTTATTGTTGGAAGAATAATATTCGTATATTGTAAAGAGTTAAAATGAAAAATGTTCTACACGTAATTTGTTTGCGTAATTAATTGGTAATTCTTCTACAGACAGCGCCAGCGCCTATAAGTAAACCTTTTGTTTAAATCCTTTTCGCGCGAACCATTAATGACGCCGTGAAGGTGACATAATAATATGTATTCGAAATAAAACCAATAACAAGACGGACGGAATTTTCCTTTGCTCCTAAATTTCCCTTTAACTAATATTCTAGATACAGAATCTATTTAGTAATACTAATGATCATTATTCGGATTCTAAGGGCGCATGAGAATTATATTTCAAACGTAATGTTTAGGTCTTCTTAACCACGGTGTCCAACCGGAAGTAGCGAACGTACACGACAGAATGTCAAGTTCAACACTTGAGCACTTGGTGCTGCCAAAATAAGATACAATTTGCAATTGTTTTGTAAAGGTTAGTAAAGTAAAAAGGAAACACAGTGGATCGTGGGTTCCGTACAATGCATGATTTTGATCTCATTTTGATTTCTGAGCTTTCCTATATCTCCCTTGTGAGATTTACATAACCCTCTATATCAGAGATTCCCAATTTTTTTTTTGTATTTAAAATTTAGCTAGTTCCGGTGGACCCCACTGCAACTATACATTTCTACCCTATTCTCAAAACACGAAAAAAAATAACGCCAACATAGACCCCCGTCAAGTCTCCCGTGGACCCTTTGGGGTCCACCTGGACTACTTTGGGAACCACTGCTCTATATGATAATAATATATCAAATGCGTTTATCATAAAGGGGGATTAGAAATTACACCTTTCAAAACACTACTAAATTCACTCCACTTCCATACTAGTTAACTCTATTTAACTATTTCACCCACCAGGACCTTTTACGAAAAAACTCAACAAGTTGACCATTTGCAAATAAGTAGGTACAATGTTAACCATTATCAATTTTTATGTAAAAATCTATAAATACTATAACGAAACGTTTATCTGTTAGTGTGGCTTTGTTTATCAGTTTTTAAAATGACTAACCAACTACGTTTGAATTATTTATTCAAAAAAACGCGTTTCCAACTATTTTTCTGCCTGCCTTATATGGGGCAACGCAGTCTAAGAAAGCTGTAATGGCATAATACGGCACGTGGGGACAGTACACGGTTTGGCAGACTTCATTGTTTATTATCATTGCTATGCTATCACACTGACCGCACGTGTGTTTAGTATTCAGATGCCGTGTGTATATCACTTTGTAACAGTATCACCTCTTGAGATAGTGAAAGAAAACAAAACAACTTACTTACGTATTAGCGTGTTGTGATACCTAGTATGTAAATTAAAATTTTACTGCGTGTTATTAAATGTTGATGCATACATATTTCCAGAAAGAATTTGTATCATTTGTAGTTGTTGATTTACTATAGTAAATCCAATTTATACCTATACAAAAGTGACATTAGATTCCTGATAACGAAACTATGGTTGAGGATTCTATAGATCGGTGCTCAATTCAAACCAGGAAAGGCATTCACGCCAGTCTATGGTCCCGAGAGGAAATCATACACATTATACTTAAAGGTATCTTTATACCCAAACCAGTACTTTAAAAACGATGTTACGATGCCTAATTCAAGTTTAACAATTTGTAAATAAACAAACGGGCGGCCATATTGGCGGCCATGTCGTGACGCGGGTGACGCAGCGTCAGCTGATAGCGATAAGTGAACATATGGCGTGGAGTGCGACGTTTTCGTTTATATTTCCTAAACACTAGAACCATGCTAGCAATTTGCCAACTAAGTAAGGTGCAGGTGATGTTGGCAGGAATTTGGGTGGGAAGTAGGTATTTGCCTATCAAAGAATTGTAAAGTAAGTAGGTTCTCGTAAAGTTATGAATTATCTGATCTTAAGGTTTAATTATATTAGTTGTTAGAATTGCAACAGAAGTTATAATAAAGTAAGGTAAGTACAACCTTTTTGGGTCCTTGAAGGTATATTTTGCTGTTTTCTCCTAATTTTTCTTCAAAATTGTTGCAATAAATCGAAAAAAACTACTATACAGCCAAACAAAAACCTAAGTCACAGAATGCAAATAAAACTGGATGATTTTGCATATATTAGAATACATAAGTAGGGAAAACAAGACAAAAATACGGTCAATAAATGTAACTGACGAGAGTCCTTGACAATATAAAGCTTCATTAATGTGCATGATCATCTACCATAGGAATGCCATCTAATAGATAAACAAACGAGTAAACCAAGGCACTGACAAAGGGTGAAACTGTGAAGAAAATCATTCGCAATCACAAATTGTGTATATTTATTTTACCAATGAGTGAGTTACTTGCTTAACTATGATTATTTAATGAAAGATTGCCTACATGCGATTTATAAAAACATTTTACCTACTTAAAACGTCTCGTAATATTATTCAAGTTTTAAGAATATTGATAAATTTATTCATTACGGAAAAAAAATGCAAAGTGAATTTTGTGGTCAATTTGATGTTTCATTTGATTTTCTTTGTCGATCTCAATTTGAAAAACCGATTTATTATCATATGCTGTAATTCTTGTAAAACATCTATCTATCTAAGTCCCAAGTTCCAGTGCATCTGTCATTTTTAGTGGCGCAAGTATCAACGATTTCATGCAGTTGGAAATAATAATAATTAGGTATGAGCTTACTACTTTTTTGTTAATCGTCAATGTACGTAATAGTTTTTGTTTAATTAATATTGTGATTTTAAAACCTCCTACCATCACTTACTTAGGTACGAGTAAAAGTATACAATATTATGACACAAAACATTAGTAGAAAGACGCGTAGTCACAAACACTCTACTTTTTCTCCTAATTACTTTCCTCCTTTCACTTCTCCTCGTCCGTTTATTCAACTCATTTTCCTTTTCTGATCTCTTTGGTTATTGGTGGGCTAATTAGTACATATCCTGTATTATTATTTTGTTATTTAAATTTACATTTGACTATTATTGTGCACATACTTACCCTTTTTTTTAACATTTTCCTCTACTTGGGTTGTCTGGAAGAGATTGCTTTTTAGCAATAAGACCGCCTAATTGTGTCATCTTACTATTTCGTGTAATACAAACCTTCATTGTTATTTTTTTTTTTGATGTGCAATAAAGAATATTTATTATTATTATTATAAATTGTTGTATTAGATTAGAAGGCACACGCACGTTAAATTTATACAACGCACGAACTAAACTGACTTACACGTCTCGTAATTCTTTTTAGGTAGGTCATAATTTGCAGTAGTTTTTTTAAAGCATGTGTTGATGAAATCAGATTCCTCAAGGGTAAACACGGAGCGGATGCTGTATCAGGAAAGGCAAAATCCAAAACTCGTCTTGCATCAGATCGCACCGAGCCATTTTTAGATCAATAGTACTTGCTTTCGTACAGAATATCACGTTTGTTTTGGCTGTGGAATCCAGGTACGTTTGTGTTCTTGACTAAAACGTGAAAACATTGATTCGTCAGTGGCACAATCAGATTCTGCGACTGTTGAGTTTGACATACCTGAATGTACGTATACCACCAACACTACCGATTATCAAATCAATTTGTTAACATACACCAAAAAAAATTGGACAGTTATACACCTACAAGTCTGTTCGACCATAAAAGATAACTCTATGCATCTGCATAACTATCAAAATTCATAATGTAACCGTCAACTCAAAAAAATGCTGTTTAAGTACTATTCAATAGTATTTCAGTAAGTTTGAAAAACATTATATTCAATCCTCACAACCAATGTTGTGATGTTAACTAAGAAGACTGAGCACAATTTAGTAAAAAATCCCGTTGCAAGAACCATAAAAAAACAATATTTTAGCTCATTATTTGAGTTCCTTATAATTTCGTTTAAACTTGGATTATGTTATGTTATGATGAGTTATAATTATAATATAATATAGCCGAGACGATATTATTATGGTGGTATTATAAGCGATCCGTATTGTTGGTGGCCGTGGGTATAAGTTCAAGGCGAAGGCACCATCGTGTGGGAGGCAACCATATTGACACATGTCTGCTTCACATAATTCTTTTGTTGGCAAGATTCTTCGCTACTGGTTGTGATTAAATTGTCAATGGCAATATCCGTTTTTTCTTGCAATTATGAGAGAGACACTCGTCTTTGGTAATAATCACGTAACCTGCATTCAGTACACATATCTCTTTAAGGTGTGAACATTTGAAAAGGAAGACGTAATAACACACATTCCTGTTAATTGTGCAGGGCATGAAACTAACTGATTGAAGAATCTGCGGTTTCAGTATTTATTGTGTTCTGAATTATGAAACTAACAAAAAGCTATTTTAACTTTGGCCAACCTAGGCTAAATGGCAACCATTGTAGCTCATCAGTAGTTATTGTTTAAAATTATTCATTACCAGTGCAGCTTCTTCATCGTATTTAAAAATAAATCTGCTTCACACAATTAATTTTAACTGTATATTGCTTTTGGTATTGCTCTCACAATTATACTTTACATATTACTTTACACCTTGCATTTATAGTTAAACATTCAAGTTGTAGTTAAAGTCAACCATCAAGTAAGTTAAGAATCCTAATCAATTTATTATATTCTTATTATTGCTTCGAAAATGCTGTGTTTAGGGATTGATTTGAGAATTTCTGGATTTTGTGGAACCTTTCAGATTGGGGTCTGACATTCGGAACTATACCAGATTTATGATTTTCTTATATTTTTTTAGTGCTTCAAAGGTCTTACGGAAAACACAGTGCTATAGAAATTGGTAAATATCGTCTTCAAGGATTGATTTGAGAATTTCTGGATTTTGTGGAACCTTTCAGATTGGGGTCTGACATTCGGAACTATACAAGATTTATGATTTTCTTATATTTTTTTAGTGCTTCAAAGGTCTTACGGAAAACACAGTGCTATAGAAATTGGTAAATATCGTCTTCAAGGATTGATTTGAGAATTTCTGGATTTTGTGTAACCTTTCAGATTGGGGTCTGACATTCGGAACTATACAAGATTTATGATTTTCTTATATTTTTTAGTGCTTCAAAGGTCTTACGGAAAACACAGTGCTATAGAAATTGGTAAATCTCGTCTTCAATCATGCGATGAAATATTATTCTATCACACAAGGGAACTTTGTTGCAGCATTACCATTTCCATCAAAGCCTATGGTCTGAAAGAAATGGTGCGGAACAATCAGATGTTATAATGTTACGTGACCTTTTACGAGAAGGCCATGAATACCAGTGATCAATATATGTATATTTGAAGGCAGGTTCAGTTGCTATCTTGGAACGAATCTAGTGAGAACGTGCAAACTCAATAATCTAACGATAATATTGGAGTTTTTGCAAGTAACGAACTAATTAGTAAATATTTTGGTAAAAATGGCAGTAGGGTAGGTTTTTAAACTTCTTTACTAGTTACTTAGGCGCTTGCTACAATAAATACCTAATGATCGACAAGTTTTTTTTTATAATCATTCTGATTATTGTTTGCTACTCTTTTATTTAGAATGGGCGAATTAGTGCCCAAAATAAGCAAAGCAAAAGATTAAACACAAAGACAGAAACTAGAAAAATTCGACCTAATCCTAGGAACTCAAGCGCGATCCCCCAAGGTTCAGGTCAATTTTTTCTAGTTTCTACTCTGTGTAGAAAAATTTAGTTACTCGTACATGCTAATTTTGAATTCTTATTCTGATTCTATACTAAATAATTTATTCAGTTTCTCTTTACAAAGAATTGTTAGGACACTACACTCATGGCAATAAGTCAAAAAAAAATTATTATCTGTCGCTTCACATACCTCTGGATGATCAGCCGATCTGTATGTAAGTAAAACTTGTCACTGAGGATAAGAATGATAATTATCCATTGTTATTGGAACAGTCTTGAGTAAAACATCTAAATAAATTATGACGACTAGAAGTAAATAGTTTGAAATATTCTCAGACATACATAACAATTTAAATTGAACAAGAATATGGTAATTTCGTTTTATAGTTGCTATTTTTTCTAATTCAGTAGAATACAAATTGTACAGCTAGCTAAAGCTATAAGTTACTCTATGGCTGAAGCTTAGGCAGGCATCTGTTAAGCCACATGTTGTCATTGCATGTTGGCATGGGTATCTTGCAATAAATCATCTATAAAGATTGATAGAATAAGAATCATTTGAAAACAAAGGTTTTGATGGTAAGCCTACGCTACCAGACAAAGTTTTTGACTGGTAAAGAGTGTATCCGGGGTATTTCAATTCGTGTTCAATGAGTTAAGTAGCAATTTTTTCATTTACTTGTACAAGCCTCTCATGTTAGTACATAGTTGAATTATCTGAACGGTTGTCTAATTGATATTTCAAGGTAAAACAGGAATGAAGTAGTTTTAAATAGTCCATACCCCAAAGAAAAATCTGCTGGGGATTGTAATAAGATAAGTAGATACTAGATACCCGTTTCAATTATTAGGCTCATTAATTCATCTTAACATAAATGTTACATTTAAATTTTAAGCGCGTAGGTATTATGTGACTAAAATCAATGCGAAAGTCATTGATCCCATGCTAATTTGCACCAAGCTTAGGCAAGCTTAAGCCAAGAGTTATATGCGACAGTCTGATATTTGGGATATATCGGACATTCCTAAGAAGACACGCTGACACTGTCAGCTTAGTAAAAGTATTAAATCTTTCGGTAAATAATATGGTGCCGGCAAATGTTCAGTTCAGTTAAATAGCAACCGACAAACATGAAATTATAAATATACTCGTACATGTAAGAAGTTAGAGATTATGATGTACATACACGCACTTAAGACTATATCCCAAACAGGGTAGTCACAGTTAGAGGCAAGTAGACTGATGCCGTCATTCTGAAGGGAACCCATTATGATGTATTAAGGGTTAAAACTTACTTAGTATGTATGAGATGATATAAGAGTATTATTACAGTATATTATACTCCGCTCAACAGATTCCGAATAAAACAGCAGGTGTGATCCTAAAACAGGTGAGTAGTGTATAGCCGCGGACATGCGCTCGAGTAATGATCAACTTACGAAGAATTCATTTAAACCAACAAAAAAACTGCGACGTCGGCTGGAATCACCCGATCACCTTGAACTCATACGATCGACATTTTTTGCGAGCAACAGGATACATGGCACAATCGGACCCTTGCTGACTTGATGCCCTTGATGAATCTTAGAAATGTTTGAAGTGGGATGGCGGCGGCGTGCTTATAGGCACGGTTAATCTGTTTGTAGGGCAGGATGTTGCATATATTGTATCCAGGTTCCGATTCGGCATATATTTAGGAAGCCGTGCTTATTATTTCACGATTTTTAATTCATTTTTGCTGCCGGAAGTTTGACGCCGACATGCGATAAGGTAGGAATGTGACTTTTGTAAATATTTATAAAACCGAGCAATAAAATGCGATGTGAACATCTATGAATTATTTCATAACTACGTTAACGTAAGTTACTCTGTCTAAAATAACTCGTTCCATGCGAGTGAATTCATAATGAGTAATTCTATTATTGTTAGAATATATTAGCTATCACAAGAATTACTAAGTGTGCTAATACTGATAAGAGAGAAACATCAAGCAGTTCCGAGTCACATAGAGGACACGTAGTTATTGTTAACAGTCTAATGTCTAGAATAAATATGGCTGCAAGCACACGTAACCAAGACGTTCCAAACGACTTCTGTTCAGATGGTAATAACACTAATAACCGTAACTAACTCAAGATTCAAGCTGAAGGAATTCGTTCATCCATATGTGTGACACTATGAAATTAAAAGAAACGTTTTCAGCCAATGTCACCGGGAAATGGCCATAAGCGGAAAATATGTATGGTTAGGTACTTACTGAACTGTGACATTTGAAGTGATGTTGCATAATTGATACATGGTGCGGCGCTCAGGGCGTCGTCAGAGGATCGCACAGATGGAACACCTCTGGAATTCCGTACCGCAACCAATGGGCCATCTGGAAAAACGAGGGCAGTTCTAGTCGCGGTATAGATTTAACTTTTTGTCAAGAGACCCATTGGAACGCGTCGTTTGCGGAAAATACGATGCGGTGTGTGCCGCGATCGTCCGTGAGGCACTGACGGTTCGCAGGCCGCCTGCCGCCGGGCGCTCCTGCATTGCGGCGCGCAGTCGCACTCGGCCGCGCATGACCTTGGCATTGAACTTGGCAATGGGCCGCGGGGCGAGGGGGCGCCGCGGGGCCCTGAAGGGGGGATGATGATGCACCGGCAGGCGGCAGCTGCGACGCCCCTCTCCCGCCAACCTTCCGTCATCATAGCGAGCCCGAACTCAAGCAACGAATGCAGCGATCACCATTTTCCCCTTTTGTGACGTTATGGTCTATTTACTAAACATATTGTATCTGATATGTAAGAGAGTGCCTATTCGTGAAAAGCGATGATCTACTATTTGCATTCATAATTTTATTTTAATGAATAACAATGTGACGGTGGTGACCAGTGCATAAATGAAGATTATTCTAGGAACTCATGATTTATGATGTACATCCGACATTTGTTGGTAGTTCAATCAACACGTGTATTCTCTACGAATGTAATTTTGAAGCATTTTTTTAAAAACGTGGCTCATGCCTAATTGTTTTTTTTATATTGATGCAGATTCTCAACTTCTTAAAAGTTTTTGACTTGCAGTTACCATCTGATTAGCCTCGCAAAAACACACTACGTGTACAAAAGCGTAATAAATCACGTTCTAATTTTATCGTATCAAGGAGCGGACATGTGTTTGAGTCGCTCGCCACTTCTGATGTATTGCTTCAACGAAACGCTCGCAAAAACTGGTCGCTCTTGAGACTGGGTTACCAAGCATCCGCCATCTTGCGCGATTTGTTCTATTTTATTGAGCCCCAAAAGTCAGCCGAGTGAAATTGTTACCATGCTACAGCGCGCTGGAATTTCAACTTTACCTCTTGCGTAACAACCTAACTTTATTTTTTGCTTGTGTGAAGGTTTTGACCAGTTATGAAATTCAAGGAGCTTAAAACTCTGGCACGATATTTTAATTCTGATATCGTCAGTGCACTTGTCTCAGCTCGAACAGTAGGCGGATTAGGAAGATTTAATAACAAACAACAAAATAAATAATCTGTTACAAATATGAAGAGTCAAAGAATCAGAAAGGACCATCTTCAGTTAATGTTAAATTTGGTAGGGTACGAATATGTATGTAAGTTCATCGTAGCAGCTGATGTAGAGAATGTAACTTTTCTGGAAAAGGAACTTGTTCATTACCGAACGTTCTCGTCAGGAACCGGGATGGGTGCCCGAGCGGCTGGGGGTGCGGGGGGAGGAGATTGGGGAGCGCTGGAGATCGATGGCGCGTGGCGCATGCGTCGCGTCGACTCGGCGATAGCGTCGGTGGCGTCCAGTGTTGCCAATAACCAGCAACTTCTGTTCTTTGATGCTGGCAATAGAAAATAGGTTAACCATTTTCTTACCTACATTTACTGGCAAAAATTTAAACATTCCTTATGTTTAAATTTCTCACACTTGACCTGCTTAATTTAACCATTTTTTTTTGTAATAGATACTCCAATATTTTTTTACAAAAAGATCTTCATTTCAATTGATTGAAGCAAAAACCAAGGGGCGGGCACCTTGGCTATTGCTTTGGGAATAAATATATCAACATTTAGTATAACTTTAAGCAAGCAAATGTCAGTTAAGAATATGTTCTAATTTGATGCTAATCGATTGTACCTAAATGGTAATTATGGTGACTCCCGCAACAAAAACGCTAAAAAGTAAGTGGGTAGTCCCAATTTTGAATAAGTGACTCCTTTAAATAGTCGCATTAAAAATACTAAGATTAAATATAATTTAGGTATGTACTTAGGGTAGGCAACTCTGTCTCCATCGGGGCTCCTCGTGCCCGCCAACGCGCTAACCATCCAAAGACGTCACAGATTGTACAGTGTACACCCACGCGATCTGATAATCCAAGCCACGTGCCGCTCTGCCCTTTTCATCCTAACTGGGGAGACTTAATATTTACCAATTTCACCATAGATAGAGCTTGTATTGAAAATGAAAAAGTTAAATTAATAAAAAAGTAATTAATCTAAGCTTACTTATTAAATTATTAACAAAATTGTACCGAAAAGGTCTTCGCTCAGCATGCTGTGCGTGACATAGCAGCACGCTACTGGTATTTGGAAGATGCCCTAAACAATTAACAATAAAACAATTAAGTATTGAGAATGCGTAACTCCTAGTATTTCACATTAATCCTAATAGTTCGTAGTATTTAACATTAAATTGTTTAAAATAGAGCTGGACGAATCACACACCCGCTTATCACATCTGAAACCCTTATCTATGCCTAGATATTTTGGTGAAATATTACTCCCGTAGCTACATTGAAGACGGTACTTTTTTGATGGTCTTAAACAAGCCGAATTCATAAACTTTCAACAACAATTCGTACGTATGTCGTTGTTTTTGAACTTAACTAACTTAAAGCATTTTTTTCCTGTTGATTCCGACCAGGAACTGTTTTTGTGCTGGTGACTATTACATTCCTCAATCGTAATGATATAATGATAGTAACTACTAGATTACTTGACAGTTCGTCATTCGCATCATCATTATCTTTTTAAGGCTAAATACATTATAGTTTTGGGACCAGTATGTCACTCCTGTGGCCATGCCGCGGAAACTTCGGACACGGAGGTAAACAAAGAGTAAAGTAATCAGCCTATATACCGTCCCACTGCTGGGCAAAGCCCTCCATTATTGAAATCAAGTCACCGCTACAATTCAACAAAAAGTGATTGACAATTATTTCAAACCCTTTAAGATCAGGCAGGGATCATGATTTTATTGCAAAGGGCTACGTGCTGCCCCATAGTAGTTAATTTCATTGAAAGCATGATGCATATGCCAACTTATATTATTTTTCATCAAAGTGTTGAACTGTTTACAGAACAAACGCCACAACGCGGCGACGTCTGTCGCAGTACAGGAGCTGAGCCCGACGGAAATTCAATGAGGAATTTAACAAAATTTCCGAACATTTTCAAATAAAAACAGCACCAAGGACTAGACCGGCATTAACTTAGTATCACCATCATCATCCGTGCGGTCTATCCCGGTTGTGAACCCACACTTCGCGCGGTCTTGTGCATACTCAGTGGTGAGTTGGTTGGTTTGAATGAGTGAACATCGGTTTTCGTCAACAACGTACTCGTTTCAGAATCATCAGGCCACCTTTTTCCAGCAACTCTGGAGGTCTAAGGAGGAGGCCTATGCTTTGCAGAAGTCATCTGATGATGATAATATAGCATAATTTTACCGACCTAAATCGATTAATTCTTATGGTTGTTCATTTTCTTGGATTTTGTATTAGTCTGTGATGAAAAATTATGATTCACCACTTTAATCATGGTTTCAATTTTCCAACAGTGAAAATCTATCGAAAGTGAATGGTTATAAAGAGTTTGATGCATATTTTCTTTATACTAAATCCGTGGTAAACAAGCATACCGGCACCGGTCACGTGGTAGTGAGCGGTTACCACCAAAATCTGTGGTTGCCACATCCTATGAACACGTGCAAAACCATGGGCATCACTCGCGCGTTGCTGGTTACAATACCTGTAGAATTATTTTCAAACCCCTCTTGAATTACTTCATGCTATAAAATGCTGTTATATTGTGTATATAATATAAAAAAAGTAAATAAAATTATATAAAAAACCTCAGAATGGGGGAAATATACATGGGGCTGATTCGGGTAGCCCGGGTAGTAATGTTCTATCAGTGGGCTTCCGCTTGATACTACTTTTTTGGACATCCTTTTTGTTAATAAATATTTCAGAGATATAAACATGATACGATACGATCCTTTAGACTCCTTTACTTCAACCTAAAGGTCAAAGTTTGAATAAAAACTTGAGACACGAATACAACTGAATATATCTGG
Organism: Udea olivalis; assembly: GCA_947369235.1. NCBI lineage: Eukaryota > Metazoa > Arthropoda > Insecta > Lepidoptera > Crambidae > Udea > Udea olivalis. Next base: position 10,789,296 of record OX376360.1, read on the forward strand.
AACTTCTGAAACAACCAACGGAGGACCCTTTATTTCGTAGCTAGTTAATCTATGGAAGTGTTTACTCTTAGTAAGTAAGAGTATAATAATAGATCCTTTGATTTGTACATAAAACTTCAAATCGATTCAAAACGGAGCAGGAGTGATTTAAAAAGTTGTAGTTAAATTACAAGTTTCAATAAATACCGTTGGGCTACTGAGTATTTTATATTGCCTTTGATTAAACACCAAGTTCTAATTCTTCTTTAGAATTCTAGGTTGTTCCAAGCCCTTGGAGTTTTGGTACATAATTCTGGTTTTCATGTCTCAGGAGTTTAGTCTTTATTTTCATTATTAAGTAAGCTGTGCTTTAGTGTGGATGATCCCAGGACAATGCAAGTGATGTAGTGTCAGATTAATAGCATTTGAGGAAATATTTTTGTATAAAGATATCATTTGGCAATTCCCTTTGAATCTGTGCAATAAAAAAAACATTGAATTTCTTTAAATTTAACATGGTTAATATGTATATAAATAATCTGTTGATGCTGTTAGATGTTGAAATTTGACTTAGTTGAATTGGTTAATTTGTTATTTATGATTATGCATTGTTTTGTAATACTAAGCTGTGAGTTTCTTGGATTATTGTGCATTCAAAAATAACCAACCCACGTAATAGTGACTAAGAATAGGGGTACCTAAGAGATTCATCGAATACCATAAATTGTTTGCCTCCATTCACATCCTAAGCCTTCATTCCCAGCAAAATGACAAAAGGCTCACTTGAACGGGCTTACGTGAATTGAAGTCCTCCTGACCTTTACACAGGAAGCTAATAACGTAATTTCAACTCTCATTGTTATACAACCGTCATTTGGTTCGCCTTTAGATGTCCTTGCAATGTTACGAGTATCCGATTACCTTGCGCTTTAACAGTGGTTTGGATGAAGATGTAAAATGAGCAGGCTTTATGGAAATATAAATAATTACTTAAAATTAGAGACTTTTTTTAAGACTTTATTTAAATAAATTGTCTATTAAAGTAATTATAGAACATGATCTAAGTGCATCAATCTCTGATACTCAATGATTACTTAATCTCTCCTTAGTGACCTATAACTCTCAAAAGATTGGAGTTCAATTCAGTTACATCAGGAAAAGCTGCAACACTTTTTTCCAATGCTCACATCCCACCCACCCTACGTGTAGATATTCCCGGCCGAGTCGCTCGGCGCAGGTCGGGGCGGGTGGTTCGGGCGGATACCCGGCGGGTGGCTTGGGCGGCTACCCCCTCGTGGCCCGGGCGGCTCCCCCAAGCCCGGGCGGCCTTGCCCTTGGCAATCGATAGGCGCGCGCTCAGCTGAGAGCGGTAAACACTCCAGCTGCGAAAAGTGTTTGAGGTATGCTGGTTCCGGTAAATGTCGACTAGGAGGGCAGGTACACCGTGATAGTAGTACCTACCATTTTGAGCCATCGGTAGTTCGTCGACGGAAATGGATACATTTGCTCAACTAATTTTTGAGGAAAGTCTACGATGTCATGATACGTAGGGTTCCTAACAGATTATTAAATTTGCAAAAACACAATCTTTTGATATAAGTTATTAATAAAATGAGTAATAATATACACATTTTGGCTGAAGAACCTGTAAGTAAAAAATGAATGACTAAGAAAATATAGAATTTTTATGATTTACCACGAGATACAAAAAATACACGTGCTGTTTCAAAGCTTTTTTAGCTAGAGATTTTAGTCACGCCCACTTAGTTCAATTGTTTGATCCCAAACTTTATAGGAATATCATGTAGGTTAAGCTAAGGTATGCACTTATTGTCCTGTCCGTCTACCACGAGTTGCCCCTTTAAATTTACAAACTGCTCGTAATAAAATACATAAAAATTGTATTGGGATTTGACATGAAAATGCCATGTTTTTTACATTTTTTTTACGCGAACGATAACGTAAATTTAAATGGCAACTCGTGGTAGACGTACTGTAATACATTAAATAGCGTTTAACATTAGCTTTATAGGTAGGTCTAGGCAGTTTTAGGCAGAATGAAATTTAATTTCAGATGTTTAGCTTAAATCACGAACGTTTTTGTGTGCATTGCATAACGCTAAGCTGAAAGGCCGAGATCATTATTTGAACAAATTTTGCCCTCTCGAATTGGGGGTGGGCATTTCTAACAATTCCAACACCAATTTATTTAGGCACCCCTTCTGATTTGTAGTCATCAGCAGAAATAACGCTCATACCTATACTAACCAAATATTAAATGGGGGAATTTGATTTCTACATGTTAGTTTTTAATATCATTTGTTTCTTTTAGGTCCTGTTCAGATTCATGTACGCGCAATTGACGAGTGTTCGTTATACATCGATTGTTATAATGCACAGTCAACAAACTAGCTTGCTCTCAGCAATCAATGTATAACGAAACGCGCGTACGTCTGTACAGGGCCTAATGATTACCTACTTATATTTTTTGTTACATTTGTTTCGATGAATAAAACTGTATTATTATCCAACTTATCGGTTTTATGGTGGACTAGACAGTCATTCGATCGCAATCACACCAGGAGCCCGATTTTGCTATTTAAAAGCCAATGGAATCGTAATTGAATTGCATGATTTTGACGTTTGGTCCATATTAATACTGTCAAAATGGGCCCCAGGTACGAACTTACATATATATATCTAAAGAAATAAAAATAAATCGCAAAGTGTTACTAACTCGTAAAACTCGAGAACGGTCGAGCAATTGGGGCATTTTTTTCATATTTTTGTTAAATCACAAAGTAGGTAGTTATGGAGAGAAAGAGTAAAAATTACGGGGATAATGATTAAAACAACACGTTTCTTTTCCCATACAGATGTCTTTTTTTTGTAACTCAGTAAAGAATGATTACTTAATTTATTATTGATTTGATTGTCAGAGCTTGTTATTGAAATTTTCTTGTTGTGATTACTTACATCAAAACATATTTTTGTCTCCATATTTTTATAAATGTTATCCTGGAAAAGTAATAAAGGATAGTTACGAGCGGGTGGGCCAACGGAAAGCGTAATAAAGATTATTTTTTTGTAATCCAATTATGTATCACTATATTGATGCAAGATCTTTCTTATGCGGAGGTTACTTACTAGTTATTTACTTAGAAATGTCTATCAGTCTGCCTAGTCTGTGATGCCTTCGTTGTTCTTGGTTTCCACACCACAAGAGCTAAACCTTATTTATTTTTATTATTATTATACTTCTGATTGAGATACCCAAATATAAAGATGAGAAATATTATTCATTGTCTTTGTTATTCACAATGAGCTAACTATGAATACAACTTTTCAACATCATTTTGGCCAATAAAGGAACGTTTTTTTTTCTTATTATTTTCATAATATCTGAAAGTTTTCAAACTATTAACTTCCATTTAAAAAAATCTTCGCTGTAAGTTTTATAAACCTCCAAACCTAGGAGCTGCTTAGTTTTTTAAATGTTATACTCGTTCTTAGCTTACACCGTGTTTCAGATATGGATACACTATAAAAAAGTGTTTACTAGGAGTAAACATAATAGCATATACCAATGATGGAGCCTCAAAAACGTATTGCAAACACGAGACCAACGCGTGCGCCACAAAAAATCACATGAGATAAAAACGCGGTTGTCTCTACGACGGATCTACCCGACAGGGCTCTCCACTTAATTTTAATAAATTGTAATAAATATTAGCTATTTCTTTATAAATTGCTACCTGAACCCTTAATAAACAAAAATTTTAACAAAAAAAAACCTTCTTAAAAAAAAACTATTCCAAAACAAAACACTAAAAAGTAAAGAAATAATGGCGTATTCTTCCAAAACTTATACGATAATATAATGTAGGTACAATTATTGTTATTGTTGGAGTCGGTGTCAGCCAAGGAAACACTACAATATACCTAGCAATATACCTATTTCTTACATATCACGTTTACGTATGTATGTAGGTAGTTACAAACCTACATTGGCTGACACCGACTCCAACAATAACAATAATTGTACCTACATTATATTATCGTATAAGTTTTGGAAGAATACGCCATTATTTCTTTACTTTTTAGTGCTTTGTTTTGGAATAGTTTTTTTGAAGTTGGTTTTTTTTTGGTAAAATTTTTGTTTATTTCTCGATTTTCAGTGAATAGTTCTTATTTATTTTACACATCGAAAAATTATATTAGTTCGTCAAATTGCTCCTAAGAATTGAAGAGTTCCGGTACTTTGTCATGGATCCCATAATCAGAACCTAACACTCATCAAACTACCCTTGAAGTATATCCTTTCCAATAAAAAAATAAGCATCATTTCGACGATTTCACGGTTGGCGTGATAATGAGTTATTCGTCCATTTGTCGCGCATATGGTTTATCTAGATTTAAGACTTATATGGATTTCCTATGGATGCCACTGTCAGAACTGGACCAAATTATAATGTGACCACACGGGCAGCATCAGCTTTCAAATAAAAAAAGAATTATCAAAATCAGTTAGCGTAATATTGAGTTACCTGTCCATTTGTCGCGCATTTTGTATATCTAGATTTAAGACTTATATGGATTTCCCATGGATGCCACTGTCAGAACTGGACCAAATTAAAATGGGAACACACGGGCACCATCAGCTTTCAAATAAATAAAGAATTATCAAAATCGGTTGGCGTAATATTGAGTTATTCGTCCATTTGTCCCGCATTTTGTCTATCTAGATTTAAGACTTATATGGTTTTCTCATGGATGCCACTGTCAGAACTAGACCAAATTTAAATGGGACCATGCGGGAAGCACCAGCTTTCAAATAAAAAAAGAATGATCAAAATCGGTTCATCCAGTCGAAAGTTATGAGGTAACAAACATAAAAAAAACATACAGTCGAATTGAGAACCTCCTCCTTTTTTTGAAGTCGGTTGAAAAAGCAGAACTTTTACCTTTTAGCCGAACAATAAAATTTCCTAATTGCATTGTACGAGTACTTTTATGCATTTGTATGGTTTTCCATTAAATAAAAAAGCAGAATGAATTTATTTAACATCGTTCATGATACAGAATAAAACGACGTCATGTCTTGTCCGTTAGCTTGAAATTGTCTGAAATCTGTCGGTAGATATAATTTAGGTGCGCTTAATCTAGTTTATGTTTACTTTTTGGGCCTATAATGTGCAGAATCAAAATCTTTATAGGATTAAACTCTAAATAGAGCAGCGGTAGATTGAAAGCGTCCTTGTAAATGCACAATAACCTTATTTTATAGTCTTGTTGTTCCAGATATTTCCAAGGAATGGCTTCGTTAGGCAAGCCTAACTCAAATTCTCAGTTATTGTACATATAATCACTACATACGAGGAGTGATTTTTTATGTTTAGCATTTAACAATGCACTACCGTCTTCCAATCCCGGTGGCTGATCTTCTAACTGACTACGTCAAGGCTTTTATTTTTAAATGCTACATGTGTTTTCCGGATTTTTATTACGAAGGCAACCAAAAGAAACTAAGTCTCTCCCGTAGAAAAGCTTTATTTAAACTTTAAATAAATACGAGGTTTGATGTTCCTTTAAATTTTAAAGGAACATCAAACCTCGTATTGATGTTCCTGCTCACATGAGCATGTTTCAGCGATAGTCAGTAATTAACTATAAGACCTCATTTAAGAAGACAATAAAGCCGAAGTAAAACACTAGCTGACAGACTCAAGCAATTTGTAACTAGTATCATATACAAAAACATTGAATAAAGATCAATAATTGAAGTTATTCCAAGCGTTAGCGTTGAGCGTTCTTTTTCATTTGAAAAATTTGAATACAGTTTCAGAATGTCTCAAGGTAATTAAAACAATGAAAATGGCATGACAATAAATATCGGAAATAAATTATTTGAGGCTTTGTACACTCTGATAGCGGTTATGATTGTGCTAACTGAATAGTACAGTTAGCAGTGTAAGCGAAGGTATCACATGAAATTATAGTGTTTTTCAAAATGAGCATGAAATGAAACCAAGGATTGCTGAGGCGTGTAGCTTATCCGCAAAAGCATTCCTTCTCTACGTTGGATAAATGCTGTTTCTACGAGTATCTTTTCGGCTTTAACTACTTCGAAAATGATCATCTGTTTTTTTAGAACATATTCATATTATATTTTTTTATAGTTACTTTTCGAATAAAATTCCTGGACAAACAATAAACCTTCTAAGGTTCGGACCATGGCTTTGTGAACTATTTTATCCTGCCGAACAAAGGAACAGGTTAATTTTAACGTAGGTATTTTGTCAGGAGACGTCAGAAGGCTTTTTTACCCGGCGGGCGCCGGCGGATCGGTCGATAGAGACGCAACGAGACGCCCACACCCCTCTCTCCACCCACCGCTCCCCGCAGCTTCCCCTGACCTACATAAAAGGGGATGGGGAGCTACACCTACACGATCACACACAGCCACAGCGCGGAGCTAATTTATGTATGTACGATGCCGTGCTGGCGCTAGTGTGCGTGATCGCGCAGGGTTGACACATTTTGTTATTTTTGTTTGTTTTCTCAAGTATATATTGTACATCTGGCGGCACATTATTTTCTAACCTGAACTAAAAGTTCCTGTAATGAAATGTAGATTGGAATATACATTTTGAGTAGGTATATATTGTTTTTTAGGGTACCTTTTACTTTTTAATGTTATAGTTCATGTTGAGGTGTAAAAGGGGTAATTTAATGATTCTTATAAATCTGGGAATCCTAGTATAACCACCGTAAAAAAAATTAGACCAACTTTGAATTAAGGCATTTTTTTGCAGAAAGTCACTACCTCGCAACAGTTTGTATGAAGTGTTTAGGGCAAGTCTAAAAAAATTTTTTTTTATTAGTAATTGTATTACCTATCTCGGGGAATTTTAGTCCTATCGGATTTTGTTCCCAATGTTTCTATTTTTGAGAGCTCTTTCGATAACACATCAAAAAAAATTGTCATGTACTACCTACCTACTTATCTAATTTGTGCTCAAAAATTTTGAAAGTGTTTGTTCACCCAAAATCACCATTTTTAATCGTGATTCATTGCAGTTCGGATTAAATCAAGTAAAACGCGACAAGTAGATACCTACTTAGTGACTTTTAAAAGATAGTGCAACCGCCCAGGAACCTGTTGTCAAAATATGAAGTAAAGTTATTGTACTCAAAAATAGACAAATCATACAGCTCACCACCTAGGAAGGTAGCTATAGGGACTACGCTAAACAAGCATGAACGCGCAGATGCGTCACACAAAAATAAAAACAGTAAACTTGAAACCAGTCTTCGATTTTTTTTTGCCACAGGTAGAAACCTGAATGTTTTAATGAGATTAGTAGAAATTACTTCATCAGAATCAGAGTAGGTAGGTACCTACCTATATAACTGAAAAATTAGAGCCTAAAAGCTTGGGCTGTTGCTGATAGGTATTATGTCTTGCAATGTAACTACGTGTAACCTGCGACAATGCACTAGCCAACGCGCGTTTTAAATATTTTTGAGGAACAAACAAGCTCCAAATAGGTACCTAACTGTCGCATGACTGAAAACAGATCCTTCCGATCCGATTTTGTCTAAGATGATTGTCTACTTTTTAATTTAAGTATACTTTACAAGTAGGTACACCAACAAGTGTTTGTTCAGGCGATTAGCGAGCGTCTAACGCGATGACGTGATCCACGTAGGTAAGAAGTGCGCAAGGTAAGGTGACCAATTTCGCACGTAATGAACAAACCATTTTGTACAACAGATTAGGTACCGTGTTAACCGGCATCGTAATTCGCATAGAATCGAGTCAAAACGGCTTTTCCGCAGTAGTTTATAAATTTATCAGCCAAACACCTATAGGTACCTATAGATGTAGGTAGTGAGTCAAGGCGTGATTACAAACATTACACAACAGATCGATCTGTGCCTGAGTAGGTATGCGCGTTCAGTTTTTCTGTTTGGATTTTGATGTGCGTTTACCTGTTCGGGTGGTTTCCAGTGTCAGGATGTGGAGTCACTCGCGGCGAGAACTGCGCATTTGTCTCCCAGAAGCAGTTTCCAGAAGAGGGCGAGCGAGAGGGACCAGCCGTCGCGGCGGCGCGCGGCAGAATCGCGCGGCCTCGACCTTGGCCGTCAAAGCCGCGCATGCGCCCCGCATTTCCCCGCGGCCCCCCGCCAATTATGTCATTATGTGCCGCGGCGCTGGCTCCTGTTGTGTTGCCAAACACAGTCGCGCTCGGCTGGAGCTGGAGCTAGATTTTGCCTTAGTAGAACCACCATGTTCTATATCGGCCGCTTGCTACTATTAAAAGTTATGACTGTTTTACTTAAGAACAGTAAATCTATAGTTATGCTAAATAGTGCCGGCCGCGAGCACGACAGTATCGCTTTTACTGTAGTCAAAAGTAGACCCAAATCAGTTGGGTATAATTTGAACTAGATAAAGTTAACCAAATTATCATGGTTAACGTTTTTAATTTAAATCTTTTTTCTAGTAGGTAGGTATTCTTCATAGCAATGACTTAGCTTAGTAGTTAATACGGTCAAATGTACCAAAAAAATAGTCCATGTAAACCGACACGATCTGAAAGGGTCTTTCCCGTTTGGACAACTTCCCGTTTCGTAACCTATACAAAAATGGCGTTTCGTAAACTTTTTAATAAAGTAGGTATTTCATACATTTCGTGTCGTTTGGACAACCTTCCAGAATAGGAAACATTCGGTGTCGTTTGGCAAACATTCTGCTTGAGTAGTGCAGTCTGATAGAAATTTTCTAGCACATATTCATTATTTACATGTAATTTATTAGTTACATGTAAAACAAAACTTAGTTCTTAAATAAACGCAATGAAGGTTTTTAGAGAAACGATTGGCGTTTAGTTAAAAAGAAAGCACTTGCACAGCTTGCGCTTGCTCACAAAAAAAGACGTGTGGATTAAATTCAAATAGATTTTTAATCAACATTTTAAGAGTAGGTTATTGAACACAAAATACGTAGTATTTTGTACAGTTACTAAATAGTAATGAATTGATAATAAATATTAGTAAACTTTCTTTCAACAAAATAATAAAGTAATATAATAAAAAAATGTACCTAATATTCAGTTTTAACAAACTCAAATATTAGAAATATCTTTCTGTAAACTAAATAATAAAAAAATAGAAAACGCTATTATCTTGCAATCACAGCTTTTTCGATCATTTATAGTCAAGTCATAGTGATATATTTACGTAATTCTAGATATGTACTCTTATTAAGTTATCTTTTTATTCCTGTAGGCGTCACTTAAATCTTCAAGAATAAAGTCATTTAGGATGTATTTAATTTTTCTATTGCTTATGCTGTGCCCAAAGTCATGAAACCCAGAAAATCATATTTATTATTGGGTTATTTCATGTCTTTTAAAATATTATATTAACTAAGTATCATATAAAATATTATATGAGTATCGTATAAGATATTTTATTTGAAATCAATGTCGAAAGTTACTATATATACACACATCAACATGGTCTAGGGATATTTCAATTAAACCTAAATAACTAAAATTCAATTAACTTTTTGGCAAGACACCTACACATTAAAATAAACCTTGTTTAATAGCCTATCTAATCTGATAAATAAACTTTAAGATGAAGTTAAATTTTAAAAAAAACTTAGAAGAAGAGAAAACTCAGACAAAAATTTCAATCTTAACTTTATTTTTGAAACAACCAAACCTAAACAAAACAACTATTCCTTTCATAAAAATTGTTGAAAACTTAAAATTAATAATCCGTGGATCCACCTAAGACTCTCCTGACACATCTGCAGCGGTTCTGCATACTCAAAACAAGGGTGTCAATATCCTCTTGTGGAATACTGTCCCAAGTCCTGCTAAGATGCAAGAAAAGCTGGTTTTCATGCGCAATATCTTCAGGGACTTCAGCTCTTCTCTGAAGCATATCCTAGGCATGCTCAATAGGATTTAAGTCAGGGGATTGTGCAGGCCAGTCTAAAGCTTGGATATCATGCTGTTGTAACCAACTTGTAACGATACGCGCCGTATGTGGACGGACATTGTCGTGCATTAGCTGGAAATTTTGTCCCATTTGCTGTCTGTGGGGCAAGATTACAGGCTCTAGCACCTCATCTCGGCATTTTAAAGCAGTCATATTGCCTTGTATCCAAACGAGGTCCGTTCTACCGCCGAGACGAATTCCTGCCCAAACCATAATCGTGCCACCTTGATATGCATGAACTTGTTGTGGGTGCTGCAGTCGATTCCAACGTCCAGGTTCTCTCCGAACGCGTACTCTTCGCGAATCAGGATGAAATCCAAATCTGGATTCATCAGTGAAAAGCACAAGTGACCATTGCGAATGGTTCCAGTTTTCGTGTGCAATAGCCCATTGTAATCTTCTTCCTCGATTGCCTCTCCTTAGCGCTGGTACCCGAAGTGGCCTACGAGCACGTAGGTTGACTTCATGCAGTCGTCTTCTCAAAGTTTGACCGCTTACCAGCAAACCATACTCTCTCTGTAGCCTTTGAACCAATTGCATCGCCGTTACATTTGGTTGGCTTTGTGCAGCATTTACTATGAATCGGTCCTGTACATGTGTTGTAATGCGTTGAGGTCCTCGGTGCCGTTCCACCACTTCCCCCGTGACACGATACCGTGACCGAAGCCTGGATATAACGCTCTGACTGGTCCTCATGGCTTCAGAAACCGCAATTTGGGTAGCGCCAGCTTGAATCATGCCCACTGCTCTTAACATTTCGTTCCTGGTCAAGTGTCTACGTGGCATGATTAAATGAACACCGGAGATGCGTTTGACAAAGATTTTTAGAAATTTATGGAGTTTTAATCAAGTCAGAAGTTCGTGAAGATTCACTTCTTTGGAAGAAATTCAATGAATGCGAATTTCATCTTAAAACAAAACCTTTTTTATACAAATAGGAACTTAATAATGTTTTTATAATCTGTCATTAATATTTTTTTTGTAAGGCCAGTACTTTTTAAGTTATGTCAAAAAGTTTTATATATCCCTAGACCATGTTGCTGTGTGTAGTTACGTACGTTTTTTGCTTCTCGTCGTAATATTTTAAGTCTTCTGTTATTGTTTGGAAAAATAATAGTAGTGAAGGTTTTCTTCCTAATTTCCTATTGAATCTCGAATTCCAGGACTCCATTAAATTGGTTGTACGGTATCTTTCTCTATGACAACACCAAGCAGTAACCATTTCTTCAAGCTCTAGCCATTGGTCCACAAAATAATCGTTAATTTGATACATATTGGTTGCAGTTTTGATAATTTTTCATCATCAAAACTGCAACCAATATGTAGGTGATAATTTGTGACAACTTACTTTTCAATATTTAGAAAAATGTTCATACAATAAAATTCAAAGGAGACTGCATTATAAATATTATATTTATTGAATGTTCAAACATTAAATAAATATTCTAAAAACACAATTAAGTAGGGTTTTGTAAATGATAGTTCAAAATTCCAAAAATATAATTATACCGGGTGATTTACAAAAGACATACAAACACCACTGCTTAATATACTGGCTGATTATGTATACCGTTAAAAAAACGACATGTACACGTATACACGTAAGTGGTTTAGTAACTGTGTTAAGATTAAGTGATTTGATTAAGTATTTCAATTGACTATAATGTTGAGGTTTTCATACAAAAAATACAGACTGTTCGACTGATTTTATATGGTGACCTTAAAAATAAAGTCAATAGAGAAAATCTAATTTTTACTAACATTTTTATTACATCCTCATTTGCCTCATTTGCTCATTTGCTCAGGTGCCCGTGGCTAAGTGACGGCAGCGGATCGGCAACGATCCGATGTTAAGCAACGCCAGACAGGTCGGGTTTTGGATGGGTGACCATCCCGACCGAAATTAAGTGATGCGTTTTTCGGGCATCTCCGTGCTTCGGAAGGCACGTTAAAACAGTTGGTCCCGGCTGACGTCGCAAGATATCAGTCGTGAAGCCTAGTCAGAGGCTTAAAAAGGCGGCTTGATAACATCTGACGGTAAGGTTTATCACTGGCCTTACATTCACCTCTCCAACAATCCGCACTGAGCCCGCGTGTTGGAGTATGGCTTGTACCACCTCATAGTTGAGGTGAGGCCTGTGCCCAGCAGTGGGACGTATATGGCTGTATTTGTTGTTGTTTGTTGTTTTATTACATCACTTAGTATTACCTTATCGTTTTTGTAAGACTTTTGATAATCACCCGGTACAAATAACAAAAAATATTTTTGCTGTTTGCTTGCCCTAAACATTTTAATTGTACGCTTCTACTAGATTTTTTAGGTAAGTAATATTTTTTAACAAATTTAAAATATAAAGAGTCCCTAGGTAAAAATTTCACACCAAACAATTTACCAGTGACTCATAATGTGAAGACGACCGTCGCTTATGTCTTCTTCAGACACATGAGCAAGAGCTATACACAGTTTCACGTGATTTATTAATCGAGAAAAGTGTACAAAACATTCCTTCCGGCGTCCATCCCCAGGATGGATACACATCGCAACCACTATAAAAAATAAAGTTACGGCGAAACTGGAAATTGTAAAACGTGCTTTTTAATAATACTTAAATTAGTAACTGTTGACGTTGACTATACCATCCAAAAGTCCTATAATGAAAAATGGTGTCCAAACACCACGAAATACCTATATGAAATTCAAAAAGTTTACGAAACGCCACTTTTGCTTAAGTGTTTATTGAGGGTTACGAAACGGGAAAGACCCATTATATCTGCAAATAAAGTGAACAAAACAGTTTTAAACACTTGCACCCTTATAACATGTCATTATAGTAATACTGTTTGTTAGTGTTTTTAAAAATTAAGCTAAGTAAGGATACATTTTTCAAGAATGAGCGGATCACTTTAGAGCGCAGCGAAAATAGCTTATTTCTTAGAATAATTAGATAGGTAGTGTAATTATTCTAAGGCTTATTTGTTATTCTTTATCATCTTTCTTTGAAGTTTTTTCAGAACGAATTAAGCTTCAACTGTCTTATTTTAGGAGAGAAGGTTAAGATTAATTTTTAGTTTTGAAAATCAGATCAGTAAAAAAAGTTATCTTATTAGAAAGCTCACATTACTTTCATTATTATATTATCTCAACTACAGTACCTTACCTATTGACTGACTAAGGTTAGTGAAAATCAGGACAACAATAATACAAGGCGTATCGTATTCAAAAAAATTGACAGAGCCATCTAGCAGAATGAGATAGAACTACATAATCAGCGCAGTCAAAGCGCGCGTCGCACCAAGTCGCATGTGCCAGCAGCCAAAGCGCTTTGTTTGTCAACCCTAGCGTTTTTCGTTAACTAAAGTTCGTTCCAAACAAAACGGGCAGATGGCGCTTCATGACACATTTATTCAAGCTCATTGATTAGAACAGGATTATTCTTGCTGAATGGATGTAGCTACTTAGTATTTAGTTTATTTTTTTAATATCTCTTACCTATCCTTTGTTTTGCACAGCCTTACCTGTTCTTTATTATACAAGTTTCTCTTCAGAAGGTAGGTAGTCTGGAAGACATCGCTTTAAAGCGATGAGACATTTTATGTCTACTTACTGTGTAAATTGCTGTATTTGTTTGTATGTGCAATGAAGATTATTTATCTTATCTTATCTTATATTAATGTATCTAAGAAACAAATTACTGTATCTAGTTACTGTAAATATAAAACAGTTTCCGATTTATTTCTTCTCTCGAAGTCTCTTTTTCCTTCATAAAGTAATTGTTAAGATAACGTGTTGACTGATTCGTTTACTCATTTATGAGGTGAAATATTCCGTATAGTTTATCATTTTTAACATATTTTATTGTTATGTGACAATTTTCTATTACTTACATCATATAATTGCAAACCCAAACATCTATCTGATAACTATTAAGTAAATTCACTGACGGACGGGGATAAAACTTTTGACGGTAATTTAAAAACAATTTCTCCAATGAAATGAAGTGTAGAATTTAGCGTAAGACACGTTTTTGTGCCCTGATTATTTTTTTGACAGCTAGCATCGCTGCAATCGCAAAACTGTCGCAGCGGTGAAAATGTGAAATACTTACCTAAACCATGTGGCAAGAAAATAAATTAATTAGGTACCTGTTTAAGTAGTATCGTTTATCATGTTATGAGACAATTTCTTTGTAAGAATGGTCAGAATTTACAAGTAACTGGGCCAATATAATATAAAAAACAATAAATTCAAACGTTTAGCTTTATTTAAGTAAATTTATATATTTGAATAATTATTTATCTTAATGTTATACTTTAAGCTTATATTGAGGAGAAAAATTATGTAGCTTAAAATAAAATCGGTATATCCTAAACTGACCTATCAACATAATCAATAATTCATTTAAAAAATACGGTAAATAACGGAGTGCTGTGTGATGTATGATTGATACTCGTATGATATGAACCTCTTTTTTACATACATTTTATCTATAGGTAAGTAATACCTACTAACATTTTTAAGAGGAACTATTTATTTGTTTTTTTTATTGAATAGGCTCCGAAACTACTGAACCGATTTTAAAAATTCTTTCGCCTATATTACCTACCAACGAGTGACAAAGGTTATATATTTTTTTAATTTGGGCTATATTTTGTCAGGGAAGACAGTCTACGGCCGCTGTCGAAGCTAGATTTAAATATTTCTCTTATCCTTTTTTTGAGTATTTCTTTATTAATTCGCAGTGTAGGTATCTTATTAAACCACTTTGGTTGTCAAAAGTCTTAATTATTATGGCAAACATAATATAGAGTATAGAGTGCAAATATGTAAAATACTTATTTGCACCTAATCATTTGGTATAGGTAACCAAATAAAAGTTAATACCCCTTTCAAGTTGGTTGGCCATTGGATTCGGAATAAAGAAAGCTTATTAAAAAGGCAAATTTTAAATATGCAAGTAAGACTTAAATCATGTAACTAAATATATAACTGGAATGAAACAGTTCTTAAACAGATAAAATGAAAATATTAGAATAAAAGAATATTTGACCATAATAATATCGTCAGAGAACTAAAAAGTAAAACATTTTCTAATAAAATCAGCCAGCAATAAATTTTTCAATTTTGAATTTATTCACTATTGAAAGTAAAAACGCAATGAAATCTTTATGCATGAAATATTCTTTTGAAATTAGTCTCTTTTCAGCAGGTTTTCAGGTACTTTATACGTCCACGATGACAGGATCTATACAATGTAGATACTCAACTACATTTTAGAAGAAAAGTGAATATTTTCCGGCATATTTTCATGTAGATATCCATTGTCAACATTCGCTTTACCTCTTGCTTCTACACTGGTGACGCTGCCCATTGCACTCTTCTGGGTTGATGGTCTTCTGAAAGAAAATGATACCACGTAGCTATATTTTAATGTTATGCTAAAACCCTCATTAGTCCACAGTTAAGTTTACACCATCATCAGATTGTAATAATTATAATATTAAATTTCTAATTAAAGATTCTAATATTAAAAAAGGGCAATATGTGAACTTTTAGTTTGATAACGTACAATTTATTTTATGGCCTTTTAAACTTGCATGGTAAAGCCTTTTTTTTAAAAGTGCAATTTTAATAAAAATAGATATACCAATCGAAAATCTACACAATTTATAACAACATTTCTTAAGAAACCATTTTCATAAACGCAATGTTTAATAAAACTGCCGAAATGTTTTGCAAAACACATAGAAATAGACGTCATGTGATGTCACCTTCCTTATGACAATTTGTATGGAGCGTTTTGGGCAAGTCCAAAATATATGATTTTTAAAATTGTAATATCTCGGGGAGTTTAAGTGCTATCGGATTTTTTTTTTACCAATGAAAGGCACAAAAATATCCTCTTTACCGATGAAAAAAATTCACGATTGAAGAGCACTACAATAAGCAAAATGATAAAGTGTACGCTCAATGTTCTAAAGAAGCTGTTCAAGTGGTCGGAAGGGTACAACGTGGTCATCATCCTGCGTCAGTGATGGTTTGGTGGGGCGTGTCTTATCAAGGAGTCACAAAGCTACATTTTTGTGAAAAAGGAGTGAAAACTTCAGCCAAAGTTTATCAAGAGACAGTCTTGGATCGTGTTGTAAAACCTCTCAGCAATACACTTTTAAAAATGTACCGTGGACTTTCCAGCAGGACACTGGACCTGGTCACAAGGCACGAACTAACTAAGCCTGGCTTAAAATCAACGTTCCGGACTTTATAAGAGCTGAAGACTGGCCCTCATCCAGCCCAGACCCCAACACTTTGGACTACAAATTAAGGTCAGTTTTAGAGGACATGGCCTGCTCTAAACGACACTGCGACATTGAGTCTCTTAAAAAATATCTGGAGCAAGCAGTGGCGAAATTCCCCATGGAAACAGTGCGTGAATCCATAGATTCGTGGCCAGACAGATTAAAGGCCTGTATATAAAAGGCAAAGGCCATCGAACAGAATATTTTTTTGTTTTTTGTCGATGCTTTAATGAATATCATCATCATCATCATCATTTCAGCCGAACGACGCCCACTGCTGGGCATAGGCCTCCCCCAAGGATCTCCACAACGATCGGTCCTGCGCTGTGCGCATCCAGCGGCTTCCCGCGGCCTTGACCAGATCGTCGGTCCACCTTGTAGAGGGCCTGCCCACGGAACGTCGTCCGGTACGCGGTCGCCATTCGAGAACCTTTCCGCCCCAACGGCCATCGGTTCTCCGCGCTATGTGTCCCGCCCACTGCCACTTCAGCGATGCAATCCTTCGAGCGATGTCGGTTGTTTTTGTTCTCCTGCGGATCTCATCATTTCTGATTCGATCGAGCAGGGAAATACCAAGCATCGCTCTCTCCATTGCTCGCTGGGTGATCTTGAGCCTTCTTATGAGACCCATAGTAAGGGACCACGTCTCACTCCCATAGGTCATTACTGGCAACACACACTGGTCAAAGACTTTTGTCTTGAGACACTGAGGTATTTCGGACGCAAATATATGCCGGAGCTTCCCGAACGCTGCCCATCCGAGCTGGATTCGACGAGAGATCTCTTTCTCGAAGTTGGACTTACCTAGCTGGACTGTCTGTCCCAGGTAAACATAGTGGTCAACAACTTCGAGTGTAATGTTCCCAACGTTAACTGGAGCGGGTGCAATATGGGCATTCAACATGATTTTTGTTTTGTCCATGTTCATCTTAAGACCCACTCTTTGAGAAGCATTACCGAGATCTTCGAGCATTATGTTCAGGTCTTCCAAGGTCTCAGCCATAAGAACTACATCATCGGCAAATCGCAGGTGTGTTAGGTACTCGCCATTGATGTTGATGCCGCGTCCTTTCCAGTCCAGAAGCTTGAAAATATCCTCCAACGCAGCCGTGAACAGTTTCGGAGAAATAACGTCTCCTTGTCTCACGCCTCGCTGTAGTTGGATCGGATTAGAGCTCTGGTTCTGTAATCGGACCGACATGGTGGCGTTCTGGTATAAGTACCTTAGCACCTCAATGTACCTGTAGTCTATTTGGCACCTTTGGAGAGACTGCAGTACTGCCCAGGTCTCAATCGAATCAAAGGCTTTCTCGTAGTCCACGAACGCTAAGCAAAGTGGCAAGTTATACTCTTCGGTCTTTTGTATAACTTGCCGGAGCGTATAAATGTGGTCTACGGTACTATAGCCTTTTCGGAACCCTGCTTGTTCGGGAGGTTGGAAGTCGTCGAACCTGCGAGCGAGACGATTCGTAATGACTCTCGAAAACAGCTTATAGATATGGCTCAGAAGCGAGATGGGTCTGTAGTTCTTCAAGAGAGTTTTGTCACCCTTCTTGAAGAACAGCATCACATCGCCTCTGCCCCATGCCTTTGGCGTTTTTCCCTCGAGGATGACAGAACTGAAGAGCGTCTGGAGGACCTTAAGTATCGGCTTACCGCCCGCTCTCAGGAGCTCGGTTGTGATTCCGTCATCACCCGCCGCCTTGTTGTTTTTAAGCTGCTTGAGAGCCATCCTAATCTCGTACAGGCTGACGTCCGGGATATCTTCGGTATAGTGTCGGGTAAGCTTGGCTCTAGGATCTTTAGCCTTGCTTTCAACAGGTGTTTGCGTGGAATATAACTGTCCATAGAAACTCTCAATCTCCCTCAGGATTTCAGGTGTTGACGAAATGATGCTACCTGCCTCAGTTTTTAGCCTCGTCAATTGGCTTTGCCCAATAGACAGATCTCTGGCGAACACTTTGGAGCCTTTATTCCGCTCAATTGCCTCTTTAATACGCTGGGTATTAAATTGGCGAAGGTCGCTCGTCAAAGACTTAGATATCTGTCTATTGAGTTGCCGATAACGATGGGCATCCGCTGAGTTCTGTAGCCTCATTTCGTTTCTCTGATCCATGAGTAGGAGAGTCTTACTGGAGAGTTTCTTTGATTTGGGACGGCGGGTTTTTAATGAATATGTACGAGTATATATAAGTTTTAGTAATATTCCATTACTATATAAAAGAAAGCATTTTCATTTGTAACAGACCTTATGGCCTTACTAGGTATATAGATAATACACGGCAAGTCCCTTCTCAAGCTACTGAGATTTATTTTAGTGCCCCCCCCGACCAACCTCGTGGTTATGCAGAAGGGCACACTATTCCTAGCACACCGTGAAGTGTACTAGGGACCATCTGCGGTAGGTCCTGCCGCCATAAAGCACAATGCACGATGCATTACACATTACGGTACTCATAGGCGAGTAGCCCGTGGCATTACCCACTCCCATTTATCCAGAATGGTACCGGAGCAGTTATAGTCGCTCACCACGCGCATCCAAAGAACGCTAGCGGCATCAAATCCCCGCTAGGGACGTCAGAGAAGCCAACTACCATTTCTCCAGAATGGTGCCGGAGCTGTATAGCACGCTCACATCTCGATGCACTGCCGTACATCTACCCTTAGCTACAGCAGGGTGGCCGGATGGGCAATAATACACGGCAGTCGATTATAACATAGCTCATAGAAAAACAAAATATTAAGCCCGTCGCTCACACAATCAACAGTCGAGGCGAAATTTGGACGCGGGCGCAGAAGGAGCTCGCGTCGCAACGAGGTATTCTTAAAAAAATCATGGTAGTGCGCTCATACTAAGGTCGCGGCACGGGCGAGGTGAAGGCGAGGCTGATGCGCGACGTCGCCACGACTTACCAGTGAGCGACGCGCCTAAAGTGTATATTCTTAACGTGGTCCCTTACCTTGAGCATTTTCCTGTATTGTAACGTTTCAGATTAGATTTTGAGCATCACATTACAGTACTGCCTCCCTGACCTGAAAATTTGCCTGTAATTCACATTTCAGATTCGGTTTTGAGCTTTACACCATTACAATACTGCCTTACACTTAAACTTCAGGGGCTCGATTCTGCTATTTAAAACGCAATGAAATTGCATTGCATGATTTTAACGTTTTGTCCATACTAAAATTGTCAAAATCGTGCCATTCAATAAAGATTTGATTAGCAATAAAAAAGCAGAATCAGGGCCCAGGGAAGTTGTATGAAACATAATATTACACATTGTATCATCAAGTTGCGCACTGTAATGCTCGGTGTTTTGCCCTCACCAACGTAATATTCGAATCTGTAACATGACAGTTTGCGCACTGTTATGCTCGGTTCTCCTCCCTCACTGAAGTAATGTTCGAGTCTGTAACGTTACATTACAGGCAAATGACGCAACAGGCAATTTGACGACACGGTTGTCGGAGTGCACTGTAGCACGGTTTCTCGCCTCGATTTCCGTAGTATCCCGGGTCGATTCCCGGTCGGGTTAAAGGAAATGATCTTTTCTGAATTGATTCGGTCTGGGTGTGCTGGGCGACGCCCCTGGCTTAATTTCGATTTTGGCACCTGGTAACACAGGGATATTTATCGCTTCATCGAGACCATGACAAGTGATGTGTTGTCTGGCGCATATATGCTCCAAGTGAAGGAGCACCTTTACGCGTCATTTATTTTAATTTCTGGGTATCTGTGATCACCTGAGTACACTTTTGTGATATTTATTTACTTACTTTGGCCTGATGCAGAGCAAGAAGAGATTGTTGACTGGTGCCTCAGCTAGAAGCCAGATAATCAGAGCACACAGGGTCCCGACAAATATCACGCCTATTGAAGACATGAACTAAAACAATAAAACTTAGTTTGAGAATATTACACCTCTTGCCAACTGGATTAAGACCTGGCATCCCGGGGACCGTCATCGATATGCTTGTATCGGTTTTCTTTGGAGTCTTCAATCTGCATTTGGCAAGCGACAACGTGATTTTATAATAAGCGAGCTCTGACTCAATGGTGGAACTGAATTTCGCGATGGCCATATTTTAATAATGGTATATTTATAAACCTGCTTTGACAGTTATTAGTACCTACCTACAAGCTTTGTTTAGCATAAATCTGTGTAACCTGGATCTAATGTTGACCTACTATATCTAAAGAGAAAATGATTGTTTGTTTGTAATGAATAGCTTCCGAAACTACTGGACCGATTTTAGAAATTCTTTCACCAATATGAAGCTACATTATAAGCGAGTGACATAGGCAATGTGTTTTTTAATTTGGACTGTATTTTGACGGGAAAAACAGTATAGGCGGGCGAGAACGCTTTTTGGAATATTCCAGCAATTTCGGAGCCTATTCAATAGAAACAAAAAATTGCAAAAAAGGGCAATAAGAACAATGGTTCGCATACAGCAGCAGAATTCTTTTAAAGAGTATTTCAAACAGCTCCAAATACTTACAGTACCATGCTTATATATTTATGTCCTTGTTTGTCATTTTTCCAAGCACTTACATAAATATGAGACTCAAGAAATGAGAATAACCAGGGAGCGGACAAGAAGAAAAGATTTTCAGAATGATTTCTTGCCAAACCTGAACATAGCAAAGCACGCTGCGTTCTGTCAGTCCACCAAAATATTTAATAAACTGCCCATGGACCTAAAAAATGTTGTCTATGAACGCGAATTTCAAAACAAGCTGAAATCGTTTTGGTTGGATTTGTGCTTCTATAGCTTAAATTATTTTTTGTTATTATGACAAGACATACATTATTATGTAATTTTCATAAGACATGTGTTAGCTATCTCTAGAAAGAGAATTTTCTAGTATCAGAATCGATATTATTGAAATTGACCCCATATTGTGGCATATTGCTCAATTATATTTTTTTGACGACTTGGTGTAATGGTTAAGAAGTTGGCTACTACACCAGAGGTCGCGGGTTCGATCCCCGCACAGTACAAACATTTGTGTGCATGAACATGTCTGTTTGTACTGGCCTGGGTGTCTCCTATGTATAATAAGTATGTATTTACAATAGAAAATGTATTTAAGTATGTTTATCCGTTGTCTAGTATCCCATAACACAAGCTTTAATTAGCTTACTTTGGGGCTAGATGGCGCTGTGTGGAATAATGTCCAGGGATTTGCTGCAGAACACATTAGATAAGATAGTGATAGCAAGTACTAAATAATATAGAAAAATATAAATTACCACGGAAAAGCTATCGTAGTAAACGGAGTTCCTGGCGATACCAACGTTGCGCACGATGATGACTGTGTGCGTGAGGTACAGCCCGTAGGCCAGCCTGCTCAGCGGCACCCACGGAGACCAGCTCAGGAAGCTGTTCAGCAGGGCTGGGAAGAAGATAGAGTTTTAAAAGACCTATTTGACGACACGGTTGGCGTAGCGCTGTAGCACGGTTTCTCGCCTCGATTTCCGTAGTGTCCCGGGTTCGATTCCCGGTCGGGTCAATTTAGGAAACGATCTTTTCTGAATTGACTCTGGTCTGGGTGTGCTGGGAGACGCCCCTAGCTTATTTCCTTGTGTGGTACCTCGTAACACAGGGATATTAATCCCTACTTCGAGACCATTACAAGAGGTGTGTTGTCTGGCGCATATTTCGATAGTTCAACTTGTGGAAAAGTCATGTATTACTAGTTGCTACTGATACTATGACGCAAAACTCATTCCACATTTTAAGTATCCTAGAAAGGGAACATCTCAAAAGACATGGGTGTGAAGTCAGTTCTAGGCTTGAGGCTACAGTTACACATGGTATCTTTGATCTATGTTTTAGGAAATCAAATGGCGGTCATCGTTATTTTCATCGTCATCACCATCATCTGCCTTTGGAAATCCACTGGACTTGTGAAGCACCTCGTAGCACTCGTAGCCCGTTCGTAACGCGGGCGAAACCGCGTAGATGTTATCAGTCGCTTGTTATTTCTTTTCGCGATACAAGTTTCTTGAGCTATAATAGTTAGAGGACACCGACGAAATCGGCTTAGGCATGCACAAACGAATGTCCTTAATAATAATTCTTCTATTTTTAGCAATTTCATATTGAACGGACATTCTGTGGTTAGGAACGAAAAATAAAAAGTTCTGTAACTACTACACAATTTGATATGGTTGGTGGTGGATATGATTGGTGGACGGTTTGTCAAAAGTGATGACCAATCAGTTTCGAGTAACAGTCTCAGTGTCTCCAACAGATGGAGTTATATCGATATCGGATATCAATTAGATCGCGCTATAATTGTGTTTCGTCTCAAGCATTTTGTTGTTTCTTTAGTAAATGTGTTTTAAAGGTGCCATCTTTTGCCGACACTCTAATAACAAAATGAATATGAGCATTAATGATTTTTTGATTTGAAGTTTTAATAAATAATTGTATTTTATGTTCATTTAATTTAATTCATATCACTTATGTTCTTACATAAAGGTAAACAATATATCTATCAGAACATAACAAAAAGTGTACATCTTTTACGATTAAGCATAACCTCAAAATCCAATACATTCTGTAGTAGGCCACGGATCCTAAAATTGTCCGTGTTTCAGCAAATGCCTGATGAGAATTTGTGAATGATTCCGAACACAACTACTATTTTCTCATTGCTGTGCGTTCCAGGGCATTCAATGTATGGGGAACGAGTGATGTCCTTTGAATGTAAACGATACTTACGAACTTCGCCAAAAGCACAGCTAAGTATTAGCATACTGACTCCAACAGCCCACACAGGCCTGTTCACCGCTGCGTAAAAGGCGCCTTCTATGTCAGAGTAGTTCCGCCACAGATACGACGTGCCGCTCACCATCACCAGCAGCATTATAGCTAGACCTGCGCACGCGCCGCATGTCGCTCTGCTCTGGAATAGACACAACATCTCATGAGGAACAAACATACTATAATTGTTTGATGAACTAGGCAGCCTTTGTAATAGACATATAGTGGAAGAGGTACCACACACAAAGTTTTTAGGTGTTACCCTAGACTGTTTCTGCGACTGGAAAACACATATAGACAATATATGTCTGAGATTAAATAAATTTGTATTTGCCCTGCGTCGTATTAGTCAGGTTGTAACAAAAGAAGCTGCAATAATTGCATATAATGGCTATGTTAACTCTTGTTTAAGATTTGGAGTTATGATATGGGGGAACTCGGTGAATAGAGACCGGGCGTTTATATTACAAAAAAAATGCATCCGCTCTATATTTGGCCTCAAACAAATTGATTCTTGTCGTCCTTATTCTAGAGAACAACTCACAGTATTCGAGAGAATTACTCACATTACCATGTTATATATTTTTGATATCTGCTTATTTGTGCACAAACAGAAGCCTTTATTTCAACAAAATTTTCAAATAAATAACTGAAACTTGCGATCCATGTATAAAAATAAACTTAGCAAACCTCCGACAAAGCTTACACTATTCTCAAATAATACGTTTATGATGTGTATAAAAATATTTAACAAATTGCACGATAGATTTAAAGATTTTGAGTTTTTTAAGTTTAGGAAAGAAATCAAAGCTTGGCTGCTAAAAAAATGTTTTTATAGTATTAACGAATCTTCAGAATATAAGTAGCTTTTAGTTAGGTCATAAAAATTTAATTTTTGTAATTTAAATGTCCCTCACATAATTATTGTAAATGTGTATACGCTTGCAAAAGCAGGATCAAGTGATACTTTGTTAGTTATAAGATCTATGTACATACCTTTTTCCATACACAATAAAGACTTACTTACTTACTTGCCTTTTTTTTGTTCGTTTAACGAAATACGCTAGAGTGTGGTGTATACTTAACAACCCTTAACATCGTGGTGTCGATTCATTGTCTTTCAATTGTCTGTGTTTTTAATCATTTTATTTTTAAAAGTATTCGTACAATAGGCGGACTTAAAACCACAATGCATTTTCTGCCAGTCAATAGTTCGCACAAAAGCTAAAAGCAGTGACACTGTGTAATCTATAGAATTAATATGAGTACGTGGCTTTGCTTTAAAGTTTGTCTGAAAAAACATTAATTTAATTTCAATGTTAGTATTTATTCGTTTAAAAATACTTGTATGTTCTTGATTTTACTTACAGTTGTCGCCACTATGTTAATGAAAATAGGTGAGTATCTAATCAGTCTTAGTTTTGCGAGTTTGATATATCCTAGAATGAAACTGACCTTGGATAGCACCACTTTGTTCTTCATCTTGGAGAAGAAGAATCCAGCCAGGAAGCCCACGATGTAGGCGGCCGCGCGGGTGTGACTCTTAATGTACGTCATCTGGAACTGCTCATTCTTCCGTGGGTCTGATACGAACCTAAAAATAAATATTTAAACAATTACAGACAGATACAAATAACAATGCTATGCAATGCAATAAGCAGCTTCACATGGAGTGATTTACTGCTGGAGTCTTCTAGCCTAGCACCTAACAGAAAACCTATTGTAAACCATGGTCTGTTTATTTTATTGATTTTGGATTGGATTCGTATCATGGTTTGGTCAAAAAAGAAAATATTTTCCATTCTGTCTTCACTGTATTTTGGTAGCCGAACATATTAAAAAAGTGCAAACAAATTGTAAAATCAGCTGGAGAACCGAGTAGTAAACCAAATAATTAAGACCAAACAATTGAAAACTTTGTAGTTAGTAAACACGTTTTACTTAGTCACCTGCATGAAACAGCTCTATTTAAATCTAAACAAACCAACAAATTACTCAAATCAGGACAATGGGCAAGCACAACAGGGAAGTCACGCAACTTTGCAGATTCACTGCGGAAAAACACTTAATATAGGTCTTCAACAATGCCATCAATATGATTTTGTTGTAGATATTACGAAAGTTCGAGAAAAGTACACGGAATTCATTGAAACAATGATGTAACACAATTTCTTCAGTAGGTACTTAACTTAGTCTATCGTAGTTGATAACTTTTGATAGCAGCTAATGACAGTTACAACTGAAACAGTACAAAAGCGTATTTGTTTGGACTGTGGGTACCATTAAATGTTTAAATAAACTGACGCTTTAGAAGTTCTAAAGTGTTATTTGACGATCGTTGGGGTTAAAACTAAAATGAAGTGGATTTAGATGAAAGTTATTTAAATTTTTCAATCATGGGTCCGGCTTCTTTTAACTTTCAGCTGGGCCGGAAGTTATAAGTTACTGTGTACTTCCTTGAGGCTAGGAGGTTGGCGGAGGTCGGCGTCAGCCTCATCATTGGGCGGATTGAGGAGCTGGGTTTACGAGTGGCCCTCAATAAGACCGAGGCCCTCCTTTTCCACGGGCCTCGGCAGGGACCACCACCCGGCGCCGTAGTCAGCCTCAATGGCGCTGAGGTGCGGTTAAAGGCCCAGATGAAGTATCTGGGTCTAATCTTGGATGGGCGATGGCGGTTTGAGAAGCATTTCTCAACCCTCGCCCCACGCCTTATCCGAGCAGCGGGAGCCCTGGGCCGTTTTCTTCCAAACGAGCGCGGCCCGGATCAAACATGCCGGCGATTCTACGCCGGCATAGTACGAAGTATGGCGCTCTACGGAGCGCCAATATGGGTGGATGCTCTTACTGCCCACAACAGGACCATATTGCGGGCCCCACAAAGGGTAATGGCAGTAAGAGCAATACGCGGGTATCGCACGATTTCGGCGGGGGCAGCATGCGTTCTCGCAGGCATGCCCCCGTGGGAACTTGAAACGCAAGTTCTTGCCGTTGTCCACGATTTCAGTGCAGCGGCGAGAGCACGAGACGAGCGCCCCTGTTCGACGAGGTCGAAGGCCTGAGGCGCAGAGCACAGGATGCGCTCATTCGGAGGTGGGCGAAGGACCTGGCCGACTCGCTCTATGGCCGCTACACCATAGACGCGATACGGCCGGTGCTCAAACAGAGGGTACGTCGGGAAAAGCGGCCCCTGACGTACCGACTGGTGCAGGTACTTTCAGGACATGGTTGTTTTGGAAAGTACCTGCACAAAATCGCCCGGAGGGGGCCCACTCCGAGGTGCCATGAGTGCGGCGCTGATGTGGACACTGCGAGAGGGCCCGAGAGGACGATCCTCGGGCGGACCTTCTCCAACGCAGGCGGCGGGGGGCACGAAGACGGTGGTTTGGCCGCCCTCCTCCTGCTCCCTAAAAGCAGCACCGGGGTGTTGGCCGGGGGGCTGTCACCCCCTTGCACGGTGCTCCCGTCGGGACGCCCCCTAAGCGTGAGGAGGCCCGGCACGTAGGCTGGGCCGACAGTAGGGCGACGTGGCAATCCGCAAGGCTCCATGTCGCCCTTTTCATAGCGCTGAGGATACCCTCAGCCTCAGCCCACTAAAACGCACCCGGGTATACACCCGGGTGCGTTTTAGTGGGTATGCAGCCGGCTTCACCGGCGGAGAGTCCCACACTCCCCCACTGTCTTCCCCCAGGGCAGTGGGATAGTACGTAACGTATTTTAAACACCCGGAGAAAAAAAAAAGGTACCCGGTTCTAAAAACTCAATCTCGACATTTGACTTCCAAAGAATGATGTAGGATACAAAACAGGAAATGCCGGACTATGCAAATGTGAATGTCTTATTATCTACGACAAAGTCCTTGGTAGGATGAAATTGTCATTTATGTTAATACCACTTCAATTGATGTGAATACACTAATTGACTGATAATATATTGGTCAATCGACATTTGGGCTGACGGATCAATTATGGCCAATGTTTGACATGGTGAGTGTAACTCGTACCGAGTTTAACAAGGCGGAACACAATTAGACGTAAACCAAAAAGTTGTAGGAAAGTGACGAGCCATTGAAGAGTACCTAATGTGACTTCCTCCAAGAAGCGAATCAAGGAGACCATTGGGAAGCGGTCGACGTCTTAGGCCGAGAACTATAGAGCATGCTTAGCTTAAACTTAGACTTAGCTCAGTTATGTCAGTTTTCTATTATATAAAAATAAGTCGGGTTTTCCTTCCTGACGATATAACTCCAGAACGCACGAACCGATTTCCACGGTTTTGCATTGGTTGGAAAGGTCTCGAGCTCCGTGAGGTTTAAGGCAAAGAAAATTCAGGAAAAATTTCAACAGAAAAGCAGGGAAGAAAAATGAAGTTCACGCGGGCGAAGCCGCGGGCGGAAAGCTAGTTTCTTAAAGATGTAAAATTAAATTTGTCTTAGTTAAAAATCAACTTAGGTATTCGTTAGTAATAATTATAACAATACTCAATAAGTAAGATAATAATTTAATATAATAAGTCTATGCTTAGCTGAGTAACTATAGATCTCGGCCAAAGTCACTTTGTAGTGAACCTTTGTGAACTTAAATAGAACAACATAAATACTCATCGTCTAAGAAACCATATTATCTTACATTTTCTCAGTTTCACTACCCATAACAATCTTCGGGCCGCCACAGGCAGCGACTACGTGTCGCTGGAAAAGTTCTCCTACCAATTTCGTAATAATGTCATTGAATTCCGATTTCATTCAAAATAATAAATAATAATAAATATCTGGGACGATTCACACCAAGATCATCTGACCCCAAACTAAGCAGAGCTTGTAATATGGGCGTCAGAGACTGATAAACATACTTAAATATTTCTAAATACATACTTAAATAGATAATAACACCCAGACACACAACAAATATAAATGTTCGTCACACAAATATTTGTCATGGGTGGGGATCGAACCTACGACCTCCGGCGCTAAAGGCAGGATCGCTGCCATTGCGCCAACAGGCCATAAGGTGAAATGTTTCTTTGAATTTAAAATCTTGGCCAAGATACTATGTTTCTTTTTAATAGGTTACTTAGTATTCACAGGTGAAGTCAGTTTCCGGATAACTTTGGGATTTGTCAACAGAAACCAGTTATTTCTATCATTATTTGCTGCATTAATTAAGAAATATTGTTGCGATACAGGTACCTACCAATAATTAAGTCTTACATCAGCAGGAGTATGCCTCATCCGTTAAAGGTTTCAAGTCAATTTAATAATAAAAAACCGTAACCCTACCTACTTAAAGTCTAGTTATCTTTCTGATTCATCTACGAGTTGCATGCAACCTATTAAGTGTAAACAAACGCACCAGCTTTGAGTCCTTGAGATATCAGTTAAGATGATACATTCATTAGATTCGATACAAGATCATTCTGCCCTGGCAGGAAGACTTAGTTCGGCAGCTTATGCTGTTAGAAAAATAAGGCTCCTGACTGATATCGCAACAGCAAGATTATTACTTCAGTTATTTTCACAGTGTTATGTCGTATGGTCTTCAGTTGTGGGGCTCGGCAGCGGATCTCAACACCATCTTTGTTCTGCAAAAAAGAGCCATCCGCTCCATTTACAACCTTAGACCACGCGACTCGCTTCGTGAAGTATTCAAAGAGATAGATATTTTAACTGTGTACTCTCAATTTATTTATGATAATGTAGTATATGTCCGTAAAAACTTGCATCTCTTCAAGAAAAACAGTGATGTTCATAAACTCGATACCAGAAATAAAAATAAGCTCGTAACTCCCAGTCTAAGACTGCATAAGGTAGGGAAATCATTTGTTGGTCAATGTGTAAAATATTTTAATAAGATTCCGCAAACTCTTGTTGAACTGCCTCTTCACAAGTTTAAGTCACAAATTAAAGCTAAGTTAATGAAGCGGGGTTATTATAGTGTTGAGGATTTCTTAAATGATAAGAATTTGTGGTCATCTTAGGTATAATCTGCTCCTCTGCACACTTTTTTGTTATGTCAATTCCATCTTTGTGTAAAAAAACAAGATTGAAAAGAGTAACCATCGAGTTTCTTGCCGGAGTCTTCTCGATCGGAAACAACCTCCGAACCGGTGGTAGAGTCACATTATATTTAATTATGATATGAACTATCATAGTATTATTTTATGTAAGTTTACTTTTATTCAGTATACTTTTTGCTACAATTTTTTTTTTATATATAATAAAATATAAAGATATTTTTTACTTTTACTTTTACTTTACACAAAAAAAAGGTTGTAAAACGGTGACGCAGTGTCAGAATATGCAGAGTGACATAGAAATTACGCTAGTTACTAAACCGTGCCTTTAATTTAATTTCAATGATTTCTGATGCGTGCCAACGACTCACCACTGAGGATGCACAAGACCGCGCGAAGTGGGCCAAGAAAATAAGAAAGGCGGACCCTGGGACACACCTAGTGTGGCTTCACAACCGGGATAGACCGCACGGATGATGATGATGATGATGCACGTCTTAAATATACTTTAAATGAAGATGTGCAAGGAAGCAAACCACCCAAAAACTAAAACCACAGTTTTCAGTTGTTTAACCCGAATGAGGGCTTTGATTTGTGAGACCTTTACAAAACCAATGCAAAATAAGTCTTATGTCAGCAGCATAAGGTGCCCCTATGTGTAGGTTGGTGTGAACGCCTCTGTACCAAACCCAAAACTGTAACCGAAAAATAGGATAATTTGGCCTCGCCACTGCTGCTATCATCTGACTCTCCGATCATGGCGTGGCGGTGATTCGTCTTGAGGAGCAATCGCGTGTACAGTGCCATCAGTGCACAATTGCTCATTGCAGTAAAGCCTAAAATTCGTAGCAACCGCGGGTAGTATTTAAGTTTAGATCAGTGATAGCTCAGCTAATACTGGCAGTCATACTCCAGTTGTGGGTGACTGTACGTGTTAAAACACTTAAGAAATTAGCATTTGATTAAATTAAGCAATTAAAAGGAGTTAATAGCTTAATCGTTCTCTAAAACAATGAACAAGGTTTTGCTACAAAGAACCTTGTACCTATCGGACCTGAGTGTTAAGGGACTGAGTGTTAGTATGAGCTTTAAAGGGCCAATTGTGTAACAAAGAATAATTAAAAGGAAAAAAATAAACTCATATTGTTTGACGATGATTGACTCTTACTTACATAAAAATCTAAATATTGATTCTATGGTTGTTCTTAAAAGTTTAGTCTACTCAAATTGTGCATTAACATTGTTGGTCAAGGTCAAGTCGGCAACAGAAGTAGCTAAGATCTTCGGAACCTTGACAAATTAACTTCGTTAAATGTCAACAATTGTGAGGGAATTTACAGATGGCAGGTAAAATAGACGAAACTATGACAGAGTACTAAAATGCTTATCGACTTCTTTTGCTTACTTACTCGTAAGTGAAAAGTTGTACTGCTTGCAGCTTGTTGACATAGTTGATGACTCCCGGTGTGATGACGGACGCGATCCCAAGAACCACAACGCAACAGGTCCCGAGTACGCGCCAGTACCGGTACACTGCATACGTCACCACTGCCACCACGAAGAAGTGGAAGTCGCAAGGGATGTACCAGGATATGACGAGGCACTGGAAATGATTTGTACTGTTAAGGAGTTTGTTTTTAATATGCTTGCCTAATCAAAAAAATGACAGCTCGAGTTGTATTCCGAAAAATAAGTAACACACTCTTAGCAACCTGTCAATTGGACCGAAGCTTGACTCTTACTATTCGGCCTCTGAAACGTTACTTAAATAGTTAGGTAAGTATATCCAGTTACCATCTTCAGTAACACCCTACTATGTGGCGCCCACCCGGTCATTTTTGTGTTGAGGTTGGACTTTATGGCTCATTTAGAGTGAGTAATGCTTTACCAGTGGTAAGTTACCACTTATACGACGATTAAAATTGAGCAGTATTTAAATTTGTATAGCTGCCTGCCCCTTTCATTTTTACTAACATGTGACAGGGCTGCATCCATTTTGGTTGTTGTTTCTGTATTTCGGAGGTGAAGCAGTCTTAACAGCAGAAGTCTTTAGAAGAGGGAAATCGGTTGTTCTTGTTCATCGTAAGAACAATTAAACTGACAATTAAAGCCACTTACAGCGTCATCAGTGTTAACGTAGTTGCTGATCATGAGGAGGTTGAGCCACCAGCTCCGGCGGCAGATGTCGGTCTCGTTCTCCACGAAGCGGTTCCAGAGAGGCCCAGAACCCGTGTACGGGAACACGGCTGCTAGGTAGAATATCACGACGGCTAATGCTACAGCCAACCTATAGTAAAAAAAATTAAGGAATTCTTTACTTACAATGATATGAAATAAAGACATTTATTGAAGCTTGATACAACAAGCGACAATTAGGACGCAAAAATGTCTCAGGCGAATGCCTGTCAACGCAAGAGTTCGATTGATTGATTGAGTATAATAATACATTTACTTGTGTTGGTCCTTGTAAATTTTACATAATTACGTATTTTCATAAAATGACATTGAAATTGAATTTATCAAATTACACTCAAAACAGTTCATGAAATAATCGTGAACACTATTATCTAAAAAGTATACAAATAAGTATACCAGGTACACAACTTTTGCTTAGAAAGATATCGAGGATATACTTTACCGAATGTATCTTTTTATCAAGAAGATCAAAATATTAGGAAATCTGTCGAAGGATGTCAACCCTCTGGCTACCAGGAAACCAGATATGACGAAGAACGTGTCCACGAACACGTCGTCGTGGAGAACGAACATCCCAAATACTGAAAGTGCGTCCTGAAAGAAAGAAGCTATTTACTGCACGGAGTACCGTCCTAGTAAGTCTTCTAGTAAGAAGAACAGCGACCAGCTGATCAAACGCCGCAAGTGAAATTGGATTGACCACTCTCCGAAGGGATCCCGATCAGACCCAAAAGCAGGCTTTGGATTAGAATCCCCAAGTAAAACGCAAACGTGGTCGTCCCAAAAACGTGGAGTGAAGATTTTTATCACGAATTTTAGGAAATTTCTGGGCTGAGTCAGTTTTTTGGTCACTGCAGCAAGAGTAAACAGCCTACTTAGTTCGGAAGCATTTACATCCACAGTACTGAACAATAATTTAGAAAAAAAATTGGGACATCTGTATTTACACAGCTATTATTGGGTACTTACATTATCGACTTTAATCCCATTACTGATAGGTCCAGAGTTCATCATTCCAGCCAAGTGGCACATGGCTATGAAACAGATGGTCAGGTATCTGATTCCGTACACAACCTCAATGCCATCCCTATTCACTTTTGTTAGATCCTTCAGGTTCTCCCGAAGACAAAAAGCTTTGCAGAGTTTATATTCTGAAAGATAAAATTGCAAACATTAGCTTAATAGTTACTACGTCTTCTCTTTAATTAAGCAGATTAATATTCCATAGATCTCAGAGACTGAATAGATTTTAAGATTCCTTTAAAACGACAGCTGTGAATAAGCACAAACACAATGTTTATATGAATCGAATCTCTGGCGCTGTCAAAGTTGTTAAGGTAAAATGGCGCAACTCACTCTTACTGAATGGCACAATTCGACCGGATCAGTTTTTTGCAGGATCCCGCATGCAGGATGTTCGTGTGAACGCTAGCATATAAACACATTCGCCATCAAACGGGATCCTGCAGAAAACGGGATCCTGTAAAAAACTGGACTGCCGTGTGAAAGGGCTGTTAGGGTCTTGTTATACTTACTTAAACTATGATTTTCGAGATCCTTGTTTCTTGCATTTGTGATTGTGCAAATCAGACAAATCAGAAAAAGAGAACTTATCAGCACTCTGAAACAAAACAAAAAAACACCATTTACTTGAGGTTACTTGCTCATGAGTCATGACAATATTTTTGATGCATGATTTTATTCTTTGGTTTGATGTTAGATATTGCATTTTTTATCATTTAAAGTGCGAAGCCAAACCACGTTTGTGGTCACCTTTCTGGGTACTGATCGTGCTAAAGTAGCTTATTCTCGGTAACTCTTACACGCAACAAATACGGAGTAGCATTAATTGTCGCCAGTAATGATCATCTACTTTCAGATTTTAATAACATAACATAACATACCATCACGACTATATCCCAAACGGGGTGGTCAAAGGCAAGTGACTGTTGCCGTCATGGTGAACGGAACACTCATGAGCCCATTTTTCACCAATGGTTTAAACTTAACGTGGTAGATGGTAAGCCTTCCGCCGTTATCCGGGTTGATTTGTTTTTTTTCGTTGTTGATGTATTCCATCACCGGAGAGTTAGTCGGAAATTTAACAATGAACACAAAGGTTTTGGTTTTGGCCATATTAGAAATCGGTAGGTACCACACGAAACACGATCTAAGTTGGGGTGCTTAACCCCTAGGCCACGACGAGAGGCACGAGCAATTAATAAATGTTTTAATTTGGTGTTTGAGTTTTGTCTTTTACAAGGCTTTCCTTATATTCATTAATTATGCGGTAGCAACCAGTACTTAATAAACATGCTTTTTGAAGCGCCGAGTCAAGCACACACTGCACACATTTTTAGTTATCTGCACCCGGATTGGCCTCATGTCTGTACATAGTTAAAAAATACTTAGTATTTATTTATTTATTTATTTATTTATTCATAATACAATAGTATTGTACATACATGAACCCATATAGAGGTGCGTCCAGCTCCCTCGGGCGGTCAGCCCGCTGGCAGGACTCGCTGACGGAGATGCGCGGGCGCAGAGGGGCGGCGCCGAGGTGGCTGCGCGCCAGCACCGCGCCCACGAGCCGCTCCACCGAGCGCGGCGCGCACGAAGTCGGCACGCACGCGCCCCATGTCAGGTACGATAGGGGACGCACGTTCGGTGTTTGGTGCTGGGAGGAATAATGGTTGAAAGTATTTCCCGATTATCAGACGCAGTGCCGGGTTAAGACTAGTTGATGCCCTAAGCAAACTGGTTCTGGAGCCCCAAAGACGTCATGTCTTAAGCAATTACTTTCCCTGAGCATTTGTTTCTGGTGCCCAATGAGACCTGATGTCCTAAGCAATCGCTTGCCCCATGCCTCTGATTCTGGTGCCCCCTAAGACGTGATGCCCTAAGCAATTGCTTAATTTGCTTTAGGGCAGCCGGTCAACCTCTACAATTCTATAGCAAAATATACTCGTACGTATTAACGCGAATTAAAATTTAGGCTAGTTAGTTGTCATATCGTTGTAGTAACCAAGTCACAGCTTCTTTTACCTATACCGGGTTATTATCAAATAACTTACAAAATCGGCATGGCATAGGTACTCACTAAGCGACGTAGAAACTATCTAAGAGAAAATAAAATTTATTTAACTAACTTCAATGTCAAGTTCACCATACAAATCACTCGAACGGTCAGTATTTTTTGTATACAACTTTAAAAAAATCTGATTCGCTCGCTTACATAGTTACTACATCACTTACTGAGTATGCCATATCGTTTTCGTAAGTCTTTTGATAATCACCCGGTATTTAACGAAACGATTACAGATTACTCTCGCCAGGACTTGCGTGGTGTCCTGTACCAAACGTTGTTTATACGATGGCAGCTTATTTACTTGACAATATTGAAAAGCCAGATGCCATAGAAACCTTTTGTTTACAGATTCAATCCTTTTTTTATATACTTCGTACATCGGCGACCACACTGTCTGGGGATAAATCCCGATCGATTAACCTTTTCTTGGCTCGGGGTCTGGGTGTGCTGGGAGACGCCTCTGGCTTAATTCCTTGCTATACCTCGTAACACAAGGATATTTTTATCCTTTCTTCGAAACAGCAAATCAGAGGCTGCTATTCTAGATCCCAAGGTAGATCCCGAAATGAACATACGTTGTAAGCTATTTAGATACTCATAACTATGAATAAATTAAATAAAAGGGCTCTAGGAAAAGGTGTGGGAATTATCGAGGGATTGCCCTATTACCAACCGCATATAAAATCCTGTCCTACGTTTTGCTAAAGAGGCTGGAGCCATATGCCGAGACCATTGTAGGTGATTACCAGTGTGGCTTTAGGCGCAATCATAGTACAGTTGACCAAATTTTCCTTCTACGTCAGCTCATGGAAAAGAAATGGGAATATGCGCAGGACATCCATTCTTTATTCGTGGACTTTGCAAAGGCCTACGATAGTATTGATCGTACTACCCTCTTTGATATCCTGAGAAACTTTAACATACCGACCAAACTGGTAAACATGGTAGTGGTGGCTACAAAGGAGAGTCGGGCGGTGGTTCGAATAGGAGCGGAACTCACCGCTTCATTTGAAATAAAGACTGGCTTGAAGCAGGGGGACGCTTTATCACCTATGCTATTTAACTTAGCACTGGAGCATGTCATAAGAACAGTGATAACACAGGATGGCGGAGTGCAGTTGAATGGACAGCATATGGTGGTTGGTTATGCGGATGATCTTGCTCTGCTGGGAGAAAGACAACAACAGGTCATCCAAGCCACGGAAACGCTTGCGCAGGCAGTAGAAAGGATCGGTCTCAGGATAAACCACCAGAAAACTGAGTACGTCCACATCAAAAGGTACAAAAATGTCCGGGAACCAAGAAGGAACCTAAAAGCCGGAGGGGTCACGTACAAAGGGGTCGACAGATTTAAATACCTGGGCTGCACTATAACGGATACCAACACCAGGGAAGAAGAAATAGACACAAGAATCCAAAACGCCCTCCGTTGTAGTGCAGCTTTGCACAAGGTTTTGGTGTCGGGGCTACTCAGCAGACGTACTAAAATCCGTATTTACAAAACGATAATACGGCCAATCCTCATGTACGGATGCAAGACTTGGACATTGACCCTTAAAGAAGAGACCAAACTCCGAGTGGCGGAAAGGAAGATTTGGAGAAAGATCCTGGGACCAGTGCAGGCAGACGATGGTACTTGGAGGCGACGGAACAACATAGAGCTCGAGGACCTGGTGGGTGAGCCGAACATCATTGGCGAGATCAAGAGCCAAAGACTTCGCTGGCTGGGTCACCTGGAGCGAATGGATGAAGATCGTGGAGTGAGGAAAGCGTACGTGGGACGACCTAGTGGGCGGCGACCGGTGGGTCGCCCCAGGTACCGCTGGAAGGATGAGGTCCTAAAGGACTTGCGCGAGCTCGGTGTGGATGACTGGCAGGAGGTGGCGCAGGATAGACCAAGATGGAGACGCTGGTTATCGGAGGCCAAGACTCACTTCGGGTCGCTGCGCCAGTATAGTAAGTAGTAAGTAAGTATGAATAAATTACATCTGAATGTCACTTGCACTCTGTTGCATTGGCAATAACATTGTAAGTGATCTGAATTTTTAAGCACCTTTTTTTAAAGACTAACTATTGATTTTTTAGAATCAGCAGTCCGACCGAGTAGGTATGGTCATATATAACTCACAACTTACATTAAATGTATTATATTATATTTAGTACCTTGTTCTTGAATCGATTGCCCATGTATGTATAAAATATGGTCAAAGTATTTTTTTAAATTCGAAAATGGTTTACTTGAATGAAGTATTATTGATTTGATTTAATCACGTCATGCTAATCACGATAAAGCATGGTTGACTATATAACTAGCTCTTACTCACTTGTATAAAATCCAACGCATTCTCATACGGCTTATTCTCTTCAAGTCTTTTATTTATGCCCCGATCAGTTCTCTCCAGCGATACCTCAGCGAGGCAGTACTGCGTCTTCACCTCGGGATGGGTGGCCGACCAGGGCGTGCGCATGCACTGGTCGAAGTTTCCCAGCTGGTGCCGGTTGCCCGAAAGGATGCCAAGGGGTTGGGATGCTACGGCGTCCCATTCTGTTTGAAAGGTAGGTATTAATGTGTGAACATTTTGCGTATGGTAGTCCTAGAGAGGCATGTAAAAGCCATTGAAAGAACCACTATATACCTAATCATTCATGTAGTTAGTAGGGTTCAGAATGAATGACGAATGAAATGGTTCTTTCATTCCAATCTCGCTTGTGCCATATATTTTTTTGACTTTCATTTGGTACAACGATACCGAGACTCTAATGTTTGCTTTTAACATTAGAGTACTTAACGCTATTTGCAGAAATAAATTGCATCATGACAAACTATCTCTCTGAGAAACCTAGTACTGATTTAGTTGCGCAGACGATGTCACGTCATCGTTTTGTTTCTTGCACCAAGCGTACATTTTGAAGTATGTAATTGTTTCAGTCATTGTTTTTGTTTAAGTAGTCAGTAGTCCCTGTGGTTTTTCTACGATTAGTTACCATGCTATCCATCACAGCTACCATTGATGGCCACAAATTGATAGGTAATAATAATAATAAATATGCGCCAGACAACACACCTCTTGTAATGGTCTCGAAGTAGGGATTAATATCCCTGTGTTACGAGGTACCACACAAGGAAATAAGCCAGGGGCGTCTCCTAGCACACCCAGACCCGAGCCAATTCAGAAAAGATCGTTTCCTAAATTGACCCGACCGGGAATCGAACCCGGGACACTACGGAATTTAAGGCGAAAAACCGTGCTACAGCGCACTACGCCATTCGTGTCTAGGTGTTATTAACATGCTTCTCAGATCCCAAAACCCCCTTGCAATGTTTTGCAAACTCTGCAAACACCCTGCCCGACCGAGTGACCTCAATATTCAACTACATGTTAGAATACATTAGAAAAAAATGATTTCAATAACCACGTTGAAATGTATTTGGAAATAACTCAACGGACAAACTTACCAGAATATTTGTCCTACTTACATTGTACTACTTCTGTAATGTAAGGTCATTTTGAAGCACCTTAATTGGAGCCATTAATGGCTCCAAACGGACCGCCTTGCAGTGCTCATTAAAGCTCCGCAATGTTCAATGTCAAAGCGCGTTGCACGTAAGCAAGTAATAGTCACACATGTGTGGATCGGATTAGTGCTTCATTTCTAACGGGGCGGTTGTATGAAGACTATCCTTCCATACGTTATTAATCTAAGGTGCAAGCTGATATTTACTTTGGTTGGTTGGTTACAATGATGATGTACCAAGATATTGTTAAACAAGTATTATCTACTCTTAATAAAAGTATTGTGTGTGTATTAAGAAAAAAAAAATATATTTTTTAATCAGTTTAGTTACAAATCTACATTAGCTGACAATGACTCCAACAATAATATCAATAATTGTATGTACCTACATTACAGTATCGATAAGTTTAAAAAAAATTGGTATAATGTACTGTTTTCTTGGCTGACAACGACTCCAACAATAACGATAATTGTACCTAAATTATAGTATCAATAAGTTTTACCAGAATACGCAATTATTTTTTACATTTTAGTGCAAATTAATCTGTTTTGGAATAGTTTTTTTAAGCTTTTTTTGTTAAAATAATTGTTTATTTCTTGATTTTTAATGTCGGTTCTTGTTCATTGTACATACATCGTAAAAGTATCCTTCATTTGCTTCTAAGAATTGAAGAGTTCTGTTACTTTGTCATGGATCCCATAATCAGAACTAATTAAAAAAAGAATCATTGAAATCGGTTGGCTTGAAATTGAGTTATTCGTCCATTTGTCGCGCATATAGTTTATCTAGATTTAAGACAATTATGGTTTGCCCATGAATAATACTGTCAGAACTAGACCAAATTAAAATGGGACCACACGGTAAGGACCAGCTTTCAAATAAAAAAGAATTATCAAAATCATTTCACCCAGTTGAAAGTTCTGAAGTAACAAATATAAAAAAAACATACAGTCGAATTGAGATCCTCCTCCTTTTTTAAAGTCGGTTAATATTTTTAAAAAGGCATAGATACATAATATGATAGCGGGCACCACCTCTACAAATCCATTGCAAAATGAGTCTTATGTTAGCAGCTTTAGGGCATGTATAGCATAGTGTATGTACAGGCTAGTGTATGTACTGAACTACAATCTGATTTAATAATTTATGGAATGTAGAATATTTTCGTTTATTATAGAAATAACACGAACCCAACTAGTTAACGAAAATCAGGGTACTATGGGTAATGTTTAATGTATTTACTGTTAAATCGCAAAACTTTTCGCTTCCTAAAATATCAGTAACAATTTTAAAGTCTTTGAAAATACAATCAGTCGGGTTTTCACATAAATTTTGGTCAAGTAGGTAGGTAGGTACGTATTATGTCGTTATTGTATCCTACTAGGGGGCCTACTCCTGTTTATCTAACACTAAGTACGTGAAATTTCAGTCGTTTAAAGAACAAACAATTTCGAAATTTATGTAGATTTTTTGATAATCTAAGAAACATTTGAATGTAAAAAATATATTAAATCTATTCATGACATAACTACACTACGTTTTTACCCTTCCAAAGTTTCACGAAACTTCGTCGATATGTACCACAGTAGGCCCCCTGTTGCTACACTTGTCTATCCTAAATGACGAAGCTTGTGATTTCAAAAAAATAAAATTAAAAGAATTAACATATTTTGTTTGAGATAAAGATTCACACCCGCTAAATCTTTGCACGTTGTATGCTGAATCGTAAATTCGTGTATGGCAGTCAAGCTTTTAAAATGAATTGTCATTAACAAAGTAAACGATATTTAATTGCAATGTTCTATTTGAAAAAAAAAAAATTCATTAATCATTTTTTAATTAATTAACTGGATGCTTATAATTGGTAATGGCTTCATACATACATACATACATCACGCATTTTTCCCAACGGGGAAGGCAGAGACCACATCTTTCCACATGCTACGGTCCTGACACACCTCTTGCGCTTCTTCCACTCTCATTAATTCTTTCATACATGCTCGTCGATTAAGGGTATTCTAATGGCTACAAGCAACAAAAAATTACGGTAGCATAGGCTACCGTTATTTTTTAGTGGTAATAAAACATTTACCAACATAATCATAATCTTCATGTAAGTTTGTTAGCTTAAGATAAACTCACCCCATACAGCCCAAAGTGTAAAATTTTGCAAACTTAGAATCAATTCCAACGTTTGGTTCAAACACGGCAGTTCGTCGTCCGTCCAGTTCTGATGTTGCAGACCGACCAAAACATCTTCTAAATAAATATAATTACTCTGCACCCTTTCTGAATTCTCCGAACTTTCACTCAACTTTTGACGCAAAACTTCATCGTCCACTGGCAACTTAGGAGTCGTTTCTCTATTCTTTATATTATTTGTCACGTAGCATTTCGACGACGTTAGAAATAAGCTCAACCAAACCACACTTAGCATCATTGTAAAGACCTGATATTAACTGAGCGGAAAAAAACTGTTTGT
Source organism: Udea olivalis (assembly GCA_947369235.1). Taxonomy (NCBI): domain Eukaryota; kingdom Metazoa; phylum Arthropoda; class Insecta; order Lepidoptera; family Crambidae; genus Udea; species Udea olivalis. The sequence goes on from OX376360.1 coordinate 10,829,658, forward strand.
CTTTATAAAAGGCTGTTGCAACGCATAATCATGCAATCTGCAGTAATTAAATAAATAATGTGATTACTAAGCGATGTACTTCGGTTTTCACTGGGCGACCGCCATGTACATCTACAGAGAGCATATCTTTTTTGTTAGTATTAGCTATTTCCGAGGTAACTAATATGCGGCTAAGGTAACAAGTCAGGAAATCATCTTAAATACCCACTTATTGTTATTGCGTCACATAATATTCACAGACAATACAAGAAGACCTAAGTTTGCTGTGAAGTTGGACTGGCGCACTGGCGTTTCATACATTGGAAGTAATTCCAAAGAAGACAGTGTTTTATTGATTTCTATCTGTATCTGATCATTTCTTAACCAAATATTAATAATTAGCCACTAGACGTGCAGTCTATTTTGTATTAATAATAAGACTCGTAGATTCCACATTCAAACCGAGTACACAGTTTTGTGAAAAATTATAGACTCCTGTAAAGTACCTCTAAAATTATTTCACCTGTAAAGGTTTATACAATTAGGCCATATTTTAACGGAAGAAATAGTACTCGTACACGTGGGTGAAGCCGCTTGCGACAAGCTTAGTGATGTTTTAAAGTCCAAGCAATTCAATATTAGGTTGGTTAAAAAGTCTTTTCGCATATAGTATGTATGAACTTGTAATAAAATCTCTTTGGCTATACTATTTATATCTGTCTGGTATTACTATCAATAAAAGTTTAAATTTAAAATAAGATAATTCCAAAGTTAAATTAGGAAAATGTGTGATTTTCATTCGTTTTTCTTGCGATGTGTGAATCTATTGAAGAAATTCGACACATTTTAAAATGTTACTACAAAAACGGTAAAAATGCAACGCAAGCTGCGAAAAAAATTTGCAATGTTTATGGACCTAGTGCAGTGTCTGTGACAGTAGCACATGCATGCATTCGCCGTATAGTCCTGACCTTGCACTTTCAGATTTCGACCTGTTTCGGTCTATTAAGAATTCTTTAGGCAGTGTCAGGTTAACATCACGAGAGGACTGCCGAAACCACTTGTCGCGGTATTATGATCAGAAGCTTCAAAATTCCTATAGCAATGGGATTATGTCCCTACCTACAAGATGGCAAAAAGTAAAAGAACAAAATGGCACCTACATAATTTAGTTGAATGTAAATGAACTAAATTAAAAAATGATTTGAATTTTCTTAAAAAACTTTTTCCCCAACCTATTAAAAGGCGCTTGCCTATAAAATTCATGTAACTAACGTTGACTTACAACGTAATATATACTAGATAAATTCGTCGGGTCTGCTAACGGCCTCGGTAGCTCAGTTGGAAGAGCATCCACCTGGATTGTGGGAGGTCGCGGGTTCGAATCCCGCACGAGTCCTTAGGATCAGATCGAATTTTTCTAGTTTCTATATTTGTGTAGAAAATAGTGTATTGTTGAATGCTAAACATAAAAATTAACTCAATGTAATATAGACCACAAAATAAAGAGTTTACAGAAGGACCGCTCTCGCCTTTTTCTATCAACTTGCCTGATCGCCTAGGGTTGCTACTCGCTACTATAATCGCCAGATAAGAGCGATTTGACAGATACCGCGTGAAATAAAATACATCAAGTTCGACAAAAACAAAAATATACAAAAGTGGTCCAGTTAGATTAAAAGGAGTTGAGATGGGTGAATACGTATAAAAGTCTTATATTATAAGAATTCATTTACCGGGGTCCAGGTGCAACCTGCTAGCCTAATGGCTTGATCATACAGTCCTACCTACCTACCTACCCAGTAGGCTGTAGATAACACCATGAGCCATGAGCCACCGCTTCAGCGTTACCTGTCGGCGGCGCGGCGCGGATGCAGCAGCCGCGCGTGACAATAAAATAACATACCAAAAATACTGGTATTTTACCAATGCATGATAAGACAAGTTACGGAGAAAGTAAAAGCCCATTTGTATTGGATTTGAATATGTTACGAAATATAATGGTTTACCCACCTATATACTTATAATACTCGTACATACATAGTACTACTAACTTGCAAACGTTATCTGAGTTTTATAAATTTTTCAACATCATTTGGTAACTTAAAAAACGAATAATCACAATTTCGTGTGGTGTTCATACAGCCAAATACACTGCAATAGAAATATCTGCGCGAAACCAATTTTGACCATTGAACTATAATGTAAGTATCTGACGACGTACAAATAATATCTCAATGTGCCACTGACCGCGACGCTGAAACTCCCTTACTTCGCCTGTAAACTCACGTCTCTGTGTGCGTGTGTCAAAAATGGCGTGTTGCTTTAAGCGGGCTATCTGTCAGAGCGCCGCGCATGTCTAATTTGTGTACAGACTCCATATTCATCTTCAAACATTATGATTATGGCAAAATTGTAAGTATGCAGGCTGGAAACCACTTTTTTCTGTAAAGAGTAACCAAAAACTGAGTTTTCTTGCAGTCTTCTCAGCAATAGCAGCAGTCCGACCGCGGTGGTAGAGTCACATTGCATACCCAGTTTTTCCTATTATCCTACGACATATTATATCATTTTCAAGAAGGTGGTTTTATAGGATTACATTTTATTTGCATAATTTTTTTTTGACTAATTCTTAGGCATAATGAATTACTTTACTGTCATAATGAAACTTTGGCATAATCGTATTTTGGTTAATGAGTTTTAAGCATAACGATCTGTTGGGCTATATTCAATTGGACTATTGAGGAGTCGCATAATAGTCTTAAGCCATTCTTATTATTCTCCTAATGATCATTCAGCATAAAAAACAATGCATGAAGAGTTGGGACTTTAGGTTAAGGTTGGAGGTAAGGAACATGTTTATTTAATTTGGATCACTTTCGGACTAAAATTATTCAGTTTTACTAACCTTTTCTCGAAGTGCATTAGGTTCATGATTGTGTTTCTTGAGAGTAATTTTTAGGACGTTTGATTGCCGATGATCATTATGCTAAGTTAATATCATGCATTAGAATATTATGCTAAGTTATCTTTATGCTATTATGATTATGCTTTAAAAAAACCTGCGAATACAATTATGCGTATAGTTGTTATGCAGCCATAATATCATTATTCCTAAAAACACTATGCATGAATAAATTCTGACAAAAGTTTTTACACGAGTAAATTTTACAATGCTGTTGATTATTTCTTATGGACAGTTTGACTGAGTCGAATACAGTTTTGACTTGATTAAAAGTGTACTTAAATGAATATTAAAAATCAGCAGCAATTTTCACAACTAATATCTCACTAGCTTGCTTACATACTAAAGTCACATGTTTATGAAAGTCCAATACGGTGATATTAATTTCAGGTTAGGTACGTATGTCTGGCGACAGATGACCAGGTAATAATTTTATGAGGTAATACGAGTAGGTAACCCTAAGCTTATATTACCTAAGTTTTATAGTAAGTTTAAGTGATGTTTACCTTTATTTTCACTAATAGGCAGATGGGTAACCTCATAATATTTTGCAATATCTTATGTAGTCGGTACCTTATGTATCGGCTTCCAATCCAATCTAAGTTAGCCGTTGGGCTCCAGCTCTTCCACACACCTCTATCCAAAGCCTTTTCTGCAGATCATCCGCTACTACTAACACCAAAACTCGTGATCAAATCGTGATCCATATTAGGTATACTAAATCCCCCGCCGTATGATTAGGAAATCCATCATTTACCTAACTGATGTATTTTTAATTTTATGTAGGTATTCTAGAAGGGCTTGGTAGTCACTTCAATAGGCCCGATATATATGAAAAAATATGGCACACCTCTTTAGGTAGACTCTATCTACCTAAAGAGATGTGCCATATTTTTTAGTGAAGATTTGTTAATGATATTCGGAAAATTAACAGAACTTCTCAAAGGCAATAACTAATAATCAGTGCATTTGCATTTGCCAAAGCCAAATTTGTTTAGCCATTTGGCTAAAAAATAAATAATAACAGTGTAATTTCATCAGTGGATGTCAACCCTAAATCTCTTAATTTTTTTCCACTCGCTAATAATGCAGCATTACTGAAGAAAGAATTTTAAAATCGGTCCAGTAGTTTCGGAGCCTTTTCATTACAAAATAAACAAACAATTAAATCTTTCCTCTTTATTACATTAGTATAGAAGTATTAAATGACCCTTAATTTCATATTGACTTATTTTTGACAATTCAATACCAAGATAACTACTTATAATAGTTTACAAGTTAACTGAAGGAACTAGAACGCCATCTCGTGGGAAGTTTGTGAAACATGAACATCGTAGTCGAGTGCTGCTATAGGCATCGTAGCCTGTGCTACGAATAGGGTTGAACTATATCACGAGGGTGTACGTTGATATAGCTAAAAGAGTAGTAACAGGGCAAATAGTTTATTTTTAATAAATACAGATGACGCGTATTCAAATACTGTGACTACTTTGTAAGAGTACTTGTTTTTAAATACATAGTTTTAATTGAGATAACAACTATATACGAGTATGTAACCCTATTAGTAAGTTACTAATTTAATACTATATTACTTGTCGATGTTGTTTTTCTGACTTATATGCATGGCATCTGTCCCTGCCAGTTACTTACCTACTACCAAACAAACCGTAAAACAGAAATAAAACCGGTCTTGTGGCGCAATGGGTAAAGATCCTGCCTGTGGTGCTAATTGCCGTGGATTCCAACCCAACCCAAGATGAATAACATAGTGTGACAATTTTTTTTTGTTTTTTTGACTGTTTTTTTGTGTGTATTGTCTATGCAAGTATGTATGTATACGGTTTTATTTAAGAATCTATAACATTATAGCACGCGATTAAGAATTGTGTATATTTCTCAGTCTCAGGCACCCTTAGTAATTTATTGCTCTGCCAAGGTCAGGTTAGATGTTCGAAATTTAATTCACAGATGCTCTCAAGCTGAAGTCAGTAGAACTTTAGTTGCAGCCTTATTTATTATTGCTTTTTAACTTTTAATGTATTCTATCATTTATCAATAACACTGCTTAGTTATGTATTATGTAAAAAAGATTATGACCCATGTTTTTGTCATTATTCTTTATAAGGTAAGTCAGTTCAGGTCAGGCTCGTGATTTTCTTAAAGCGGTATCAGGCCAGCCCTTTTTTGCGCGTATACTGCGTATACTGCTTTGGCATACGCGCTTACACGCGCGCTTCTTTCCGCCGTCCAAAAAAACAAATTCGCGTACCGAGGCTTATTGCAGCGTGTTGATTAAACCGGTAGTGGGGGGTCTGAATCTATAATATATGAATTATATCTAGATGAGCGTCAACGTTCGTAGAAGTAACGCGTGAGGCAAAAGGCGTGGCTGTATGCGCCTACATGCGCTTACAATGGCTTATGCTCACGTATAAAACGCTAGTCTGCAACCCCTCTTACAGAGCCCCACACTAGCGTTTCCTGGCGTTGTGTCTTCCCGGCGCCGACAAACGCTAGTGTGGGGGGGTCGCCGACAAGACGCTGACGCTCAACGAACGCTTGTGAGGGGTTTCTCTTAGTTAACTAAACGTGACTCATCCAAAACCAGTGTAGGTAACGAAAGAAAAACATGCATGTAGGAACTTCTTGTGTGAAAATTTTAATGGTTGATCTTGTCCATGGTAATGTGAAAAAACAATAGAGCGGGAGAGGTAATAATAACATAGAAGAGATTCTGTTGTGATGTTGCGGTGAATTATTGTTTATTTTGTTAATACAAGAGGTTTACGTTATCTTCGGCGTTTTACATTGCACATAAATATTACCTTCTAACTGGAGGGGCAATTCTATAGTAGCCCAAAATCGAGATTATTTTATTTTGTTAAACGTGCAAGGAACAACAAAACAATAATATTTATTTTCCCACATTTATTTAATATTTAATAAATATCTACATAAACAACTAAATTCATCTAATATTTACAAAATATGAAGTCTTACAGTCTAACAATTAGGAAATAGACAATCGCGAAAACAAAGATTTAATCATTTGCAATGTCAAAATGTCTTAGGCCGAAAATGGTTCAAAAAATAGTCAGCTTAGTAATGCATGAATTAACTAAAAACAATTAATTGGTTTTCGCTCTTAAATGGTACATGCATACATACATACATACGATCACGCCTTTTTCCCAACGCGGTAGGCAGAGACAACATCTTTCCACTTGCTGCGGTCCTGACACACCTCTTTTGCTTCTTCCACTCTCATTAATCCTTTCATACATGCTCGTCGATTATGGGTACTCCTGCCCTGACCTTTTCTGAGCACGTCTTGGACTTGTCCTAAGTACGTCCGTCTAGGCCTTCCTCTTTCAACAGCACCATCCACCCTCGCCTTGTAAATTTGTTTCGGTAATCGCCTTTCATCCATCCGTTCCATATGCCCAAACCATCTTAGCATTCCCATTTAAATTTTTGTGACAACATCCTCTTTCACACCACATCGTTCTCTTATTATGCTGTTCCTTACTTTATCACTCAATGTCACTCTTGCCAAACTTCGCAATTCTCTCATTTTCAATGCATTTATATTACTTTCATAAGGATGTAATGGTATTTATTATTTTATTTTATTTATTTATTTATTTATTCTTCATTGCACAAAATTAATGATACAATTGACGGACTTACTGCCAAAGGGCATTCTCTAATTATTATTTTAATATATTATTATTTTAATGGTACATAAGGTTCAAATTATGTACGTTGTTATTTGGCAACACCTTGCATTTGAGGGTTAAACAGCTTGTAAACGCTTGTCTATGTCTTCATTATTATACTGTCAACTTTACCCTCCCAAGGAACTTAGCTATCTTGGGTAATACGATTTTATAAATATATTAATCAACATGTTATCTACATGAAACTAAAATAACTAAGATCGCAAACTGAAAATATTAATTTACTTACAAGAATACATCAAAGTGTATTATTATCATCTACTTAGTGCAAGAAGCCTACTAATGTGATATGAAAAATTAGGCGAATTAATATTTATTATTAAATCTGAAAACAATAATGTGTAGAGATTTTATTGCAATTTATTTTAATTTTCTACTACTAATTGTTATGTTCATTGTATTTCTACTTTATTGGTGTTGGGATACAAATAATTTAAATGACAATTACGGGTAATCTAACTTTGATTTAAAAGAAAAACAAAATTTAAATAAATTATTACACACAGTGCATAATATTAGGGATCTCATCAGCACTCTTCTAGGAAACATTTAAAAAAATGTTATTTGGTTCAGGCTCTCTCAAACTGATTGCAAAAGCAAAATATATTTAAAACATTACTCAGAGTTAAAAGTAAAAAAGTTTTTTTTCATAATAACTACGTCTAGGAGTGTTATAATATATCTATTTTAATCTTAATAATTTTACCTTAAACTTTTTTTTTTAAAATAAGGAATTCAATTTTACTCATTAAATTTAATTTTATTTTGAAACTACTAAGATGTTTATAAAGTTTATCTTATAGACATATTCTTAGTCTTGCAGCATCGTTTATTTTTTGCGGCCATCTTCCCATTAAACGTGCAAAAATAATAAAAATAAATAAATTATAATCTATCTTAAAATAAATAGTAGGTAAATAGCGTTTTGTTATGTACATATCTTTGGAACGCGTTACGAAGAACACACTGACTAGATTCCACTCGATAGAGATATATTATATAATATTTTATATTATATTATCTCGTATAATACTATAAACTAGAATACTATAAGACGTTATCAATACTTCAATGCAACAATGAATAATTTAAATAATCTTAGATAAATATTGTTAATTATTATGAGAACTAAATAAAGTACATTTGACAATCTAAAAAAAAAACCGCAACACCTGTTAATCTAGTTACGTCTATAGTTAAATTAATTTGTTAATTTTTGTGAATAAACTTATCTACTGAAGTAGGTACATGACCATCATTTGAAGACCACAGGGGAAAAACAAAAACAAGGAATGTCACAAATTGGCTTTCCCTTTTTGTTCTTTATTTTACAGAATTGAGACCTCAATAGAAAATACGTATATTACAAGTTGTGAACATCAGGTTCTCATTAATACGGGTTATGATGTAGCAAGACAGAAACGTGTATTCAAATGCACATAATCAAACTCTCATGAGATAATGAAACACAACTCATATTCAAATACTCGTAGCAATTCTTTTGTCAAACGGACATGTTACCACAACAAAAAAACTAATAAAAGGATGTCGTTTTGATTTCTCCCTATAATCCGAAAAGACAATTTCATAAAATAACTAGCTGGAGACAATTTTTTTTTTACTGTTATCTCAATAAAGTTCACTCAAAAAAAATAAGTTTCATTGTAGATGAAAAATAGAAGAATATAGAAGTGAGATGGATTTTAAAAAATGCAGATGTATTTCTTTAAAAAAGTGGCGAAAATTAAAACATAATGTTACGAGTATATTATGTGTCTATTTGAATGACCAATATATGACGAGAAAGACTAGAATATACAAATTGTAAATAAAACTATTCATTGCATAGAAAAGTAAATGAGACCAATCGAAATAGGAATATAATTTGCAGCATCTATTTATCATTGCAAACATATTATTGACTAGAAAAATCCTACGTTGACTAAAATAAATCGATGAACTAATATCAGCTAAAGGACTAAAAATAAAATACTACCAACTTACCTGAATAATTAAGAAAAGGAGATCAATCGAAGAAATAAAAACATAAACATAAATTGAATAAATATGCAGCAGCACCACTAATCGAGGTTTCGAAGTGAGAATAAACATCCATGACCTGTTACGAGGTACCAGACAAGGTACTCGTATCGAGCCAGGATTGATTCAGGAAAGATCGTTTCCTGAACTAACCCGATCAGGAATTGAACCCTGGACTCCACACAAGTCAAGGCGAGAAACCGCGCTACAACGCACTACGCCAATCATGTAAATAAAAAATTGGTAAATAGGTTTTTTCTATCTTAACTTCAATACTTCTATTTCTATATTTTTTTTTCTCAATATCTTTAGTAACACACAATAAACGACTAGAAATGTGTATACAATTGACTAGATGACTTAAAACTAGTACCTTTTTTGACTTAGAACTTGACTAGTAATTTTAATGACTTAGAACTTGGCTAGTAATTTTAATGACTTAGAACTTGACTAGTAATTTTAATGACTTAGAACTTGACTAGTAATTTTAATGACTTAGAACTTGACTAGAAGCTTTTGACTTAGAACTTGACTAGTAGCTTTATGACTTAGAACTTGAAAAGATCAAGATTAAGATGACTAGATGTAAGAATAAAATGACTAGACTTCCTACCACACTCTTTTCTTGATACAACCTGAATTAATCTTACAGCACTACTTTATAATCAACAAACTATTTGGTCTTTTTAACTTACTGGACTAAACAGGGCATTAGCTAATGTTGAGTTAAAGTACTGATTACGTGTGTACATTATGTTTTTTATAAATGCCATACTGAGACTATTTAAGGGAAGACTATTCAATGAATAGTTACAGGAATGTTTCATGATTTTGTTAAATTAAATTGGCCTACTTGTGTGATCCGGCTATTCCGATGTAGAATCAAGTGAAATCTTTATGAGATAGCAGGGCTAGATCTAAAAATATACCCATGCACTAGATCGACCCTTCCGTCTATCGATTTGTGTTGAAACTTCAGTGCTAGTTCACAGTTGAACCTGTTTAATTTTAAACTGTTAATTTCTGAATATTAATAAAAAAATAGTGCTTTATAGATGGAAATCAAAACGACATAATTTGTACAGTGGCTTGAAAAGGTACGAGTATAAAATGTGTCAAAAACATTAGGTTCAAAATACTCTAGTCCAACTTAGCAACCTGAACCTATTTTTATGCACGTGGTTGCTAGTAGTATAAGTTGTTTAAACATGTTATCTACATACTGCATAAATGTTGTACGCAAAATGAATGTTTCTGCGAGTTGGTTTGTCGCCGATTATGTACCGTATTTTACCTTTTTAACTTCATGGCTGTTAAAAAAATCATTATAGACATCGACCACACGGACGAAAAGCTTTGCCAATATAACTATTTACGACAATCGAATCATATTCTACAATATTAAAATTAAATAAATTTTAACCTTCTAATTTATTAATAACTAATGACTTATGCGATAAAATGAGACGTTATACATCTCTACTTGTATATTTGGAATGCTGCTGTAAGAGATCATATTTACAATGTGAATTAAATACAAGGAGTTTAAATATAATTTACATACCTAAATCCCTACTTAATACTCTAGGAAACTATCTATATGTTAAAATGTGATAATATGTTAAAAATTTACAGTTAAATAATGAGCTAACTAGTACGATTATATGCACAATTGATGATATGTAGTGATTTAAAGAATTTTACACAAACGTTCGTTTATCTAGATGAATGACATAATATTAAGCAAGAAACTACAGTGAAGCATGCGATCGTTATCGACGCTACGAAAAATATTTGCAGGAACGCGATGACGCTGCAACAAAAGGTCATTTCAAATATGAATTTAAGAAAAATAAAGATTTACATCGTGTCCATATGTGTAAGTGTGTGAGTACGGCGTCGCGTACGCAGGGAACCGCGGCACGGGCCGCAGCACGCGCCGTCACCCCTCCCCCGCGCCTCCGCCCTCGTCCTCCGAGCCCGTGACGTCAAGGCTGCGAGAGTCCTCAGAGGAGCAGGACGACGCACAGCGCGGGCGTACGCTGTCCCACGCGAACTCGGTGGGGGGTGGGGGTATCTTGTTCCAGAAGGTGTTGAAGTTGCTGTCGCGGTGAGGCTCCTAGTGGAAATAGTAGGATGATTAGCTAAATTTAAAGTCTAACCAAAATATCTGTCAACTTTGGAATTTGAAAATTAGATACCGAATTCATAAAAGATAACATCTTCAATCAATATCTTGAAACAGATATGAAGCAGAAAAATGAAATTTGATCGAAAGAAATGTTTTGTGACAATATTCAATGTTTCTTTACCGTTTGATAACCAGGATATTCAGCATGAACCTGCCGGAAAGCAGATGGCTCCTTTTCATCATTCTCAGGCTGTTCGTGGGCTAACAAATGTTTGCGCAAATACGCTTGTCTGCGGAACAGCTTCCCACATCGTTGGCATGGAAACCTTCCCGCTTCGGCTGATGGAGTCTCTCGCCGCTTGGTGACTCCAGGGACCCTGGGCTTGTGCCAGCGGCGGTGGGAAGCCAGGTTGGCTGGGCAGTTGAAAACCTAGGAGAAAACATTGGAATTACAATTTAAAACTAACTGAGTTCACAGTCACAGAAGTCTGCAAAACGTGATAAATTTACTTCGCACAATGTAATAAGTATTTTGATTTAGTTATTAAATACGTATTTTATAATTTTGAAGGCGGTACCAAGTATAAACTTCTCAAATATGGTACCTACAGACACGGGCGCTTCTTGTTCTTTCTTAATATGTTTTCATTTACTAGTAGCTTGTGAGCCAGTACTACTTACTCAGGTACATAGCAACTAATAGTACTTTGATTGTAAGTTACCTATTGCTATATTTTTCTAAAACTGTAATCAGTCTGTAATTGTTTTGACATATCTAATAATATTAAGTGTACTTAGTTATTTTTATATTATAGTAAGGTTGTTGTGCACCAACGTGTCCATACTCCGGGAACTCGGCATCACGAAGCGTCTCTCGACCATAGTACAGACGCGCATACTGCAGTACTTTGGCCATGTCTCCAGACGGGACAACAATTCCATAGTACGGTTAGTTGTGCAAGGGAAAGTAGAGGGCACCAGACCGCGCGGCAGATCACCTATGCGCTGAACTGATCAAATAAAATCAGCAGTGGGAAGCCGTGTGTCAGACAAATGGCGGGAGATCGTGAAGAAAGCTGTGTCCGCCTCTAACACTAATGTGGACGACGACGTGACCGTGACCGCTCTGCCAAGAGCGAAACGACAGAGAAGAAGAAGGTTGTTGTAGCATTTACTTAGCACCGCTCAATCAAAATTCTAAAATACGTATTCAATCATTTAGGTTTAACTAAATCAAAATACGTATTAAGTACTTCGTGCGAAGTAAATTTATTTTTAGTTTACTTTTTAAGTCTTTTTTTTTTTGATAAAAATTATTTTATTTTACGATTTTAAATGATATCATCAGACGTGTAACAGCAATTAAAACTCACATGGGTGCAAAGTTCTCATCAATATAAATGAATTAAGTCCAAACACAAGGTAGCTACTCTAAACCCTTGAAGACTTCCCTTAGCTGTCCTACTTCTTCATCATCAGATCCCTAATGACAGTCACACCCCATCTAGGTGTACAATTCTCATCAATACAAATTAATCAAGCCTAAACACAGGGTAACTGCTGTAAATCGTTGAGGAGTTCCCTCGGCTCCATCATTTAGATCGAGTAAATTTTTTTTTTTTTTAATTACCTTCATTAAATTGTAGTGCTTGAAAATACTTAATGAACGAAATTAACAAACGCACTAGTCGCCACTACGATTTTCGAAAGTTCCCCACGATTTCCCTAAGATTCCATCATCAGATCCTGTTTTCCTTATCATGGGACTACACTTAAAATATCTCCGACCAACAAAAAAAGAATCATTAAAATCGGTTCATAAACGACGTTCAAGTTATAAATATAAATATGCGCCAGACAAAAAAACACCTCTTGAAATGGCATCGAATATCCCTGTGTTACGAAGTACCACACAAGGAAATAAGCCAGGGGCGTCTCCCAGCTCACCCAGACCCAAGACAATTCAGAAAAGATCGTTTCCTGAATTGATCCGACCGGGAATCGAACCCGGGACACTACGGAAATCGAGACGAGAAACCGTGCTCCAGCGCACTACGAACACTGACGCCATTAAACTCTTAAATTAAGACTAAATTATGTATGTTGATCTTTTAAACGCATTTAATGTTGCCTGATTCATGAGCTACTGCCAAAAAGTTTGCAACCTTAAATAGTTCTCTCAGATAATAAAAATCTATGTGTTCAAGCAGCTCTTTATATATTTGGGTACTAGGAGCATAGAGCTAGCTCCTACCCAAATATATGAACAGCTGATTTACACTAGTTATTTATTTAATCTTTGACGCTCAATTATCCCATTTCAATAATAGGTGCAGTTTCCACAAAATGGATGCTAATACCCCGTGGTCACGCACCACGTAACGCATCAATTAACACCATACAAATATTCGCTAATTTCATGGGATCTGCTTCCCATGGAAATATACCAAGTGTTCTAATATGTCCCCTAGCCCCATGACTCGTTCCCACACAGTCCAAATTGATAGTTACGAGTAAGTATGAACGTTATCGAAAACATCATAGTTTTTGGATATAATATCGATTGTTAATAAAGGGGTAGATAATAACATATTCTGTATTCTGATACTAAAATGTTCCCGAAAATTTAATGTTGTGAAGGAATAAATGTGTTACCAGATAAAATGCACTTTTTTATTTATTATAACGGGACATAATTGAACAAAGCCAAATGAACCTTCAATAAAAATCTGCTTCTTATACCTTTTTGTAAAAAATATTGCTCTACACATGAATTATTATATTGAATTCGTAGCGTAGTTCCATTGAACAAGAAAAAAGACGTTAAATCACACTAGATCAAAATGCAACACCTTGGTAAGAGAAACAATCACTTTCAATGGCGAGTTCTTCCATTGAGGTAGATTATTTCTTAGTGCATTTTCCTACTAAGGTCAAAAGTACCTCAATAGCTGTAGTGATTTCCTGGTTTAGCAAGAGGTTATCATTCTTACCTTATCGCACTCCGGACAGCGGTACTCGATATGCACGATCCTGGAGCACCGGTGCTGCGCCAGCGCGAACGCGTCTCCGTACAACCTTCGGCACAGCCTGCAGATGTACCGGCCCAGGCGGTTCTCAATAGACGCGATCAGGGCCTTTGCTTCATCTGTTATTTCTACCACGTTGAACGCTGGGTCTATGTCACCCTGGGAAAGGAATCGCATGTCAAAATTATTTAACTTCCCGTTTATTTATCCTGTTTTCAGTTCGATGAATCTAGTACATTCGATTCTAAGTAAGAGAGGAGCATATAATAATATGAATATGTGTGTATGTATATAAAAAACACTACAACCCATCCATTGTAGCGATGACTTGATATTTCAATGATAGAGGCCTATGCCCAACAGTGGGACGGTATAGTAAAAATAAACATTTTGGTTTGGTTGTAGTAACTTATTGATATAGTGTATAGAGTAGATTATATCTGGGTAAATCGTCGACTTCGTTTACTAAAATATTTTTGTCACGATAAGCAACACATTTGTAGGAATTTGTAAGTACAATTTTAGTTGTAAGTACACTTACAAGCCGTATTGTTAAGATTATTAAGTAATAGTATATTATTAAAATAATTTTTATTACAACTAAATTAAACGTTTCAACTCCCTATCTCAATTCGAAGAAAAGTATCGTGGCAAGAGCATTCAAACGACAATTTATTTCGTAGTTAATGTCCCCTTGGCACACCCCCTTCGGTTGTCGTTGCGGTTCAGCCCTAAAGCTGTTATTAGCGCAAAAACACAGTACAATACACGATTTCATACCAGTTTAATTGCACTAGCGATAAGGAAAGTCGCCTCATAATACCCTACTGTAATGGTATGGTAAGAACCGTAATTAATAGTTCCTGTGCAACTTTGGCTTTCATAATTGATGTGTCTGATTGGAACTAACTTTGTTTATCGGAAAACACAATTAAGAATAATGATAAGTAATTAGTTACCTTGCGAACTACTAGGGTTTCATCCTCGGCCAAGTCTCTAATGATAGTTCCAGATACTGGTGAAGTTTTGTCCTCGTCGAACATCAATTTCCTCACAGCTTTGCTCTTCTTTATCGGTTGCGTGGTTGGCTTCGGTGACTTCTTCGGACGTTCTTCTACGTCTTTGACTTCCACGACATCAGGGGAACTCCTTTCGCTCTTAGATGGAGTCTCCGTTTCAGGCGGCAAGCACGTTCGAAGTTCTTCAAAGAATTGTTTCGTGAATTTGAGCTTTTTCGCTTCCGGACTGTCACTGTCGTTAGAGTTCTCATCTTCAATTTTTCTCTTTTCAGCGTTACCCTCTGATTCCTCTTTTTCAACCGGTTCCTCGAAATGTCGGAATATTTTCGGTGACTTTGCCGGTTTTTCATCTGAAGATTTTAGTTTTTGAGGTGGGGGTGGAGTGCATGGGGGTGTGATAGGTGTGGTGGATTTTAAAGATAGATCTAGCGGTACTAAAGGTTCATTGTAATAAGCGAGGTATTGCTGAAGGAGTGTTGGGTGCTGTTGAGGTATCAGGTCGTGTAGGTAGTCGGTTGATAAGCGAACGGGTGGGGCTACATAATGCTGGTAGAAACGAGAGGAACTCAGTCGGTGAAACTGTGGTAGCGCTTCCATATTCATTTTCGCAGGTTTTCATTTCAACATAGTTCATATTTTCGCCACATTTGTCCCGGTTTTATCTGTAGACAAAACTGAAACATTATTATTGTGCCAAAGATAATCTAGTAAAGTGCAAGGACGAAAGGCGACAAAGCGGAGGTGGCGAAGAGCGGGGGGTTGATTCAATGGCTCTTGAGTGGTTCGTTCTTTGATTGTGACGCGGCGTTCAGCCACAAAACCAGTTGATCTTTTTCCTAACGTGATTGTAGTGAACAATTTAATGGAATTGCACTTTTGTTTACATCTGTTGTGTGGTGTTGTGTGCCGCAAGTGTCGAAACTTCCAAACCTTTTTTAATTAAACCACAAAATACTTTAGGGAGGTTTGCCATATATTTCTTATTACAAAACTTCTTATCTAGTTTTACAATTCTGATTTTCATAGGTTGCTTTTATAAATTTTATTTTGTCATAATATTTAAGTTCTTTTCTGTATTACACAATATTTCTTTCTTTTTGTAAACAAAATATTGTTTTACCTAAAATGTATTTTTGTCTTATACTCAGCTAAAAGTGGACACATTATAGACTTTGTAGTTCCTAAAAGTTTGAATAAAGCTTTGATAGTAGGTAAGATTGTTTGCCAATTATAATTTATTTAGCATTCAAATCACCAAGTGAAGAGCTGGTGGAAAGTAAAGAGCTTTTTCACTGGTAAAATCTTGTAAATTAACCACCCTCCATTTTAGTTATTTCCTCTGTTTAAATTCCCAGCCTTTGATTTAGTTGCGTGGTTTATTCAATTTATTTTGCACCCTTTTTATTTACACCATTTTCACAGCAAGTATTATTGTCAACATAATGGGGTTCATGGTGCACGATTGCTAACTAAAAGCGTAATAAAACGACTAAGGGGATAACTGAAATGCAATGTAGTTTAATAATGCTTGCAATTAGCACTATGTAGGTATACCCCATTTATTGCAAACAATTCCTTTTTTATGAATAATACGAGTATCAACAAACGATATACGAACATACCATTTTCAGCATGTTTGCTTGCCAAATAGTATGTTCTAATCTTCGATCAACATAATTGTTGATCGAAGGTTCCAATAGCATTTTATCTGCATTCCGATACCACAGAATTATTTCTGCCGCTTATAAGTAGTTACAATATAAGTTAAAACTAATTTTATGATCCAGAAAAACTGTCAATTTGTGACTAAAATGTGGCTTGCGGTTTTTGAAGTCAAAATGCAATAGTTCCTATCAAAATTGAGTCAGATATATGCCGCGCACCGGTCGATTTCAAAGTTTAAAATGTATCAAGGCAATGAATCGGAAACCGAAAAAAGATAACTTCTTGCCATAAGTCAATGGTCACAAATGATTACTAAGCTTAATAAATCTGAAACCGGACAACGCAACGCAATTATACTTCCCGGGATTACGTTTAACAAGCTCATAGCGACAGAGTAATCCTACAACAATGGTAAATGGTAGACCGGAGAAAATAGCTCACGTCGACAAGGGTAGACCGGGCAAAACAGCCCACTATACCTAATTACTGTCGCCGAGATCGCTCCCACGATCACCCTATCCCTCCCTCCGGAGGGAACAGTGTTTACTTTGTCATATTGAGAGGTTGCCATGAATAAATTATGATCTGCAAATGGGTGATGGTCGGGCCTTTTATAAACAGACACTTTTTTAATGTAGGCTTATTGGAGGTACTTAGTTGCTTAAATATTTTTGTTTATGGAAAAGAGGCTTCATGACTTTTTTTTCAAAGACTTCGCGTTTATTTATGTTTAAGTCCATAAGTTATGTTTTTCTTTTGCGCAGTGAGCTCCGATTCTTTTGCCGATACTGAAAAAAGGAGTTTACAATGGCTGAACTTTATTAACTGGCGGTCCGACTTTTAACACGATGGGTGGACTAACGTATATGTTCAGGGGCCCGATTCTGCTATTTAAAAGCCAATGGAATCGTAATTGAATAACGTGATTTTGACAGATTTAGTATAGTCTTAATGTTAAAATCGTGTCATTCAATTAAGATTCCATTGGCATTTAATTAGCAGAATCGGGCCCCAGTACGTCAACCACGAGTTGCCAATTTAAATTTACACTATCGTTCGCGTAAAAAAATGTATTGGGATTGGACATTGTCATGTCATGTCATGTGTCATCCCAATACTTTTTTTTTACGCGAACGATATAACGTAAATTTAAAGTGGAAACTCGTGGTGGACTCGTGGTGTTCAGTAGAACATTTATATTCGTTCTGTATGTTGGTATATCAGTCTCTAAGACACGTCAAGTTCAGCTTGGTTTGAAGTCAGATGGCATAATTATTTGTAAATATTTTCATTTTTATTACTGTTATTTTTATACATACATGATGCAAAGTTGTTATCCGAGTGTTAGCGGAGACATTTCTTTAAATTTCAGAGTGTCATTGAAAGGTTTTTGTAAATTTCAAGTAATATAACACCCGCTGTGTAATCAACTGCGTAACTAAAGCGATAAGTATCTTCCTAAATTTCTAAATCCTAACCACTTATTACACAATCGCGCCTGGCCGTCTTCGGCGAACTGGGCGGGGTGAATAATTTCGGTAATGAAGGGGCGGGCGGCGGGGCGGCGCCCTGACATCTACGCTTATGTACCTGACATAAATCTTGCTATACTTCAAAGTTCCCTAAGAACTCAATCTTCTTCTTCTTAGCTTGTCGATGGAACACGAGAATTAATTACATCGTAGCAGCCCAGAATTCAGCCACTTGTATTGCGGATCGACTGCCGTCCATTAAATCCGCTGGCGTGCAGGCACGCCGGGCACGATGTTAAGTGTGCCATAGTTTGCACTGCACCAAGTTCTCCTTACTTCGGCCAACCTGAGTCCGAAGCCTGTTTAAGGACTTCCAGATCGGCCATGGTAAATCATGTCCAGGAGGGAGATTCTCGGCAAGCGGGACAAAAGGAGTAGGCAGAGAGGCTTTTTTGCGCTTAATAAAATAAATATTTAACTAAAAGTTGAATCAAAATATGCAGTTCAATTATTTCACAGACACGGACAGTGTCATTATGCGACATTGGACTTGGGTCCAACTCGCCACAGACACTAATATTAAGTACAATAATTATATTTATAAACATAGTTTTTAAGATTGATTGTTACTAACACTATGGACCCATGTTTACGAAATATTCTTATTTTTATTTTTTTTATTATGTAATGTTTAACGGTATCTACATACTTTTAAAATAAAATATAAATGTTCCTTCTTTCTTGAAACGTCTCCTATATTTTCCAAGTACTTATTTATGAAATGTTTACATCCGAGAAGGGTCTGAATGTATTCGGAAAATTCAAACTTTTTTGCCATGTCCGCTACTAGTGACTGAAAGACAGTAAAGTCTATCTTGTGCCTGGTTCCTCGGCGGTTAAAGGGAAATAACATGAAGAAATGGAAAATTGTACCAAATGGTCAAAGACTACTACTACTACTCGTTAGTCTATAATGTCTTACTACTGGGCTTAGTAATAATCGCGTCAAGCCAGAACTTAATTATGACTAAAATAATAATAAAATATTAGCAGCCGCAAGACATCCGTTGCGGATCATAAGCCTTCCCTACATATTAGATTACATTTGACAACACGGTTGGCATAGTGCGCTATAGCACGGTTTCTTGCCTCTATTACCGTAGTGTCCCGGGTTCGATTCCCGGTCGGGTCAATTTAGGAAACGATCTTTTCTGAATTGACTCGGGTCTGGGTGGGCTGAGAGACGCCCCTAGCTTATTTTCTTGTGTGGTACCTCGTAACACAGGGATGTTAATCCCTACTTCGAGACCATAACAAGAGGTGTGTTGTCTGGCGCATATTTATATTACATTAATGAATTTAAGAGGTATAAAACGAAATTGTGTCAAATCATTAACAGTGTTAAAATAAAGTAGGTAGGTGTGTAACTGGTGACTTGGCCCGCCTTATTAATAACACGGCAGGTAACGGTAGCTCGTGAATGCTTAATATGTGGACGAGTAGCCTTATCCGACACAACACACCGGCAATTAACCGCGTCAGAGGGCGTTACTGTGATGTTGATGAAATAATAACAAGTACCTGAATTGTTCTCTTTAAATATTATAATAAAATAACAGCTATAATCATTGATTGAAATAAATGACTGTGCACAGTGTGATCCTCGAAATCACACTAATTTACCTATTTGTATCTATCTATGGTTTTTTGAAAGGTGACCGGATGACGGGTTAGCCATCCGAAACGAAGAAGTACTAAAATAATACGAACTTATTAATTTTGATAATTTAATTATCAGCTTTCCACAGGTTTTCGTAAATTCTCTATTTTTTATGAAATGCTCCTCATATTACTTCCTTAAATAGCTTTCTAAAACTGAAGAAGTTTCCGAAATCGGTTAAATACTTGTCGAGTTTAAAATACTTATCTTTTCTCTCTACAAAATCAGTTTTTGAGTTGCTTAAGATGCTTATGACGACGAAAGGAAAAAAAGTGTTCAAAATACGTCGCAGCAAAACATTTGGTTCCGTATTTCCTACTGCGTATTTCCCACGGTTCGCGTGCACCATTCATATTTGTCTTCAAGATCATCGTAATATAATCGGCGCAAATCTTCCATTGCCATCGATTACCTAACCGCCTTCGTAAACTAATTAAAAATAACAAAATGAATACCATGATGTTTAGTATAGAAAGTTAAGTTTTTTATATGTGTAACAGCGAAGTAAGTCTATGTATACGGCCTTGTGTTGAGAAGGCCTTCATTCAATTGATAGGTATTGGTTTGATCACCACGCTTGCCGAATGCGAATTGGTTATCACAGACCCGAATCAAATGAATACAAAATACCCGAAAATGTTTCGGAAAATCAGTAACAAATTTACGAACTAACTTAAACATTACCCTATTATGTGATATATGAATCCTTAATTATACCGGCACTTGGAGGTAAGATATCTGAATCTAGTTATAGATTAATGAGCATTATTATAGCATAGGTTTAACCACTACCGAAATAAGAAAAGCTGCAACCCATTAAAATATCGCAGTCATCGAATTTATATCAGCAGAGTTCAGACTCATTATCATTCGCAATCACAAATTGTTTAATGCTGCACATACTCGTAGTTCAACGCATATACTGCATAATACGGCATAAATAAATCAACTAAAATTCCGAATCCTTTATTAGCGACTTACGCTAAGCCTTTGATATTAAACAACTTTTTAATTCGTTTCACAAAGCTATCCTTGAGAAATTGAAAATAACAAGCTATGCAGAAGTTCGAACTAATTTCCTTCCCGGTACCGTCAGTAAATACTCTAATAACTAAACTTCAAGCTTCTCAGTGTATGAAGACACATGATATGTTAGCCAGACCGGTCGGCTTCCCTAAACTCTGCTAACAGCCACTACGATGGTCCAGAGTAACTTTTGTACTGGGTAACCGATATTAACCTTACAAGGCTTCGAAAACTGTTTGTTTAGTTTTGTTGAACCGATTTCAGAGCTGCAAGATTACTATAATTATACTTAAATAGCTCCGAATTAACTTTAAGTTTTGCATAGATGTCAGACTGAGAAAAAGTTCAATCCCGTAATCAGATTAGAATCTAACTAGATATTGCTATCTGGATACCTTCATAGGCAATAAACAAGGTATTTCGTTTTTGTGTATAGAGTCTATTACTAATTTGTATTGTTGACTTATCAGATTTGTAACTTAAAGCTGAAAAAATTATAGATAAAACTGTTCGCCCATTATGCGGTAATCCACCAAAAGCCACAAATAGTTTTACCATTCTTTGTATACTACGTATACTATGAATACTTTAAGATGGTTTTTCCTTGTCTCTATCTCTCTTTAAACCTTAAATAGTCTAGAAAACCAGACTTGCCAGTGCAGAAGAGGAGGAAATATGCGCGTGCCTCACGTATCCATCACCTACAGATGCGGTGACCTGGTAAGTGCCATTAAAAACGCCTCAATAGTGATGGAATACTGGCCACATAGCCATAAACTTTCTACATGAAATGTAACTACTCAAATAGCATATTTTTTTATTGTGAATACGTTGAACGCAATTTTTTTGTTAGAAATCACATTTTATATGAACGTGATGCGTTTGTAGCAAATCAGTACGTATGTTATCACAATTTCTAATTATGGGATTGATTTTAAGCAACGCGGGTAAATACAATGAAATTACAAGAATATGCACATCAACGAGCTAAAAACATTACATTAGGTTCGGACTGTTACAATTATCTAAAAATCACAGGGGCTAGCTCCCGCTGCGCTTTCCCAATCGCAACGCAACGCAGGTGCGTTGCGGAGGGCGTTACTATGGCGAAAGAACTTAAGTGACTCATACCTGTGCCTGCTCCTCTGCTTTTTCAGCGACACCCCTTCGCCTTGCACTAATTAAAAAGAAAACTGTCAATAATTTAAAAACTGTGTACTGGATTAAGAATTTTTTAAAAGAAGTTTGAATTCGGATTTTAAAAAAGTTTTCGTGTTCGTCGATTGTTAGTGGTGGTTGCAGGGGTGCGCGTGGTCCGCTCTCGAGGGCGGCCGGGACAGGACTGGCGGTTCTCTCTAGTCGGGACAGGGTGCACACCCTGGCGCGTGCCACAGGCCGACCCCTTGCCGTATTCCGACATTCAGTGGGGCGTTGCGATTGTACACAAGCTACATTCGTCACAGGTACGAGACAGATGTAACGCGCACGTGTGTTTGCATCTTAGATTAGAGTGTGTTCAACCCTTTGCACCTTATGGGTAGCGAAGACGGAGGCATAGAGCACCAGAGTCCCACCTGTTTACGAACCATAGCTTGATTTTATTCTTATTAACTATCTAGCAGTTATTGACTCATGGTTGATTTTGTTGGATTAGGCATTAATTTTGATAACAGTCTGGTTTGGGGTTATATCGTACCCACAATACACATGTAAAAACAAGTTATCTGAGTAAAGCTGCTATAGGCTCAAGCGTTAATTAAGTTTGTATCAACTGAAAAATTGTACATAGTTCTTAATTCACTAATGAACAGTACCTACAATTCACTGGGAAAGTTACATGAATAATATTTGTTAATGATTGAGCTTCAAAATTTTTGAGTGACTGCAAGAGCTACTTTATGTCGCCTTTTTAAGCCCAACTTTAATCCGTTTATAACTTATTTGATTATTTTAGAATGATATAGTTTAATGTAATTTGTCCATAATAGCGAGCCTTTATCGCCATTTTATCGTAAGCGACACTTTTGACAAAATTGCTTTTTTTTTTAAAGTGTAACGGGTAAATACCACATTTAGACAAACACAAAAACACTACATTCATTTACTCTGGTATACTCTTAACTATTGCTCTGAACCAAACAACTATGTTTCGAAATTGATAGGTATTTGATAACTAGGAACGGTGGATTTTTCTAGTTTTTTTATCTTTAGATACAAAATAAAATCCTAATTCAGGTTGAATTTCTTCGTAAGACAGATTGATAGCATGTATCACGCTGCATTAAAGATTTGATTTCTGATCTAATTATTTATTTTGATTATTTTTAGCATTTTACAATGCTTGTTTTCATATCTAAAGATAGAAAACTAGTATTTTTTTTAATTTCGGACCTTGAAAATATCCAATAGATACTTGTTTCAAAACATTGATGGAATAACGTTTGCTTGCAACGTAAGAATACACTAGAAGGATTCGTTCGGTCCATTAGGATTTCGGTAGTCTAGATCAGGTTTGGGTAGAGCAGCCCGTATTGTGGAAGACGCGGGATCCCGTTCGGTATCTTCAAGGTCCGAAATTAGTTTTTTTCTAATTTTGTTTTCTCTAGTCTAGTTAGCCTAGCTAGTACGTACCGTGACAAGCTCCTGGTACCTCCGTTCCGGGTTGTTAGCTGGTACTTGGCACACTCGCGACCCCCATGCAACTGCGGTGGCTTCGAGTACCTATAGATAGCTTTAGTATTCGTCGTCCGAAACTGATAAAGCCCGCATCGCAAGCGGTGGCACCTTGTTAATGAACTCGAACGATTCTCGCTCCTAAGTGCTGTTATCGGCGACAGGTGATGTTTTTGTGTAGTGGTTGGAATCTATAGAAACATTGGATGTTGAAATTGGCTAAATACTGTAGCAAGTTTGTATGAATCTGACAATTTTAGGTCATTGTCGGCTATTTCGGAATCATAGCTAATGCTACACCAACTTCTCTAAGTAATCTTTTGTTTGTTGACTAACACGCTTCTACCATAATGTACTGGCACGAATAACAAATGAATACTCGTATGTAGATACTTGTAGTACGATTAAATTGCACGCCTGTCTGTAGGCCGAATACACCGCTTACCAAATTTTAATAAACGGTTTACTTACTTTCTTACTTTTGTCTTTAAAGTTAATCGAGAAAAATATATTTTCATTAAAATATAAATAAACAATGTTATAATGAAATACATTGTGTGCATGTATTGTCAAATGTTTTTCTTATATGTGTAAGTACTCGTATATTTAATCTTTACTCGGTCTGTTCACATAATAAACTTACGATAACCACATAATAAACTTACGATAACCAAACAATCCAAATATGGTTTCAAGTATAATTGTATTACTTTTAAATATTTATTGATTGCGGTATAGTCGATCATACTGCAAATTGAATGGGTATTTTTGAGTTTATTTGGGATCCTACTACTTACTAAAATAAATGAGTCATCAACGAACAACATCAACAAATTTTTTTGATAAGCTATTCCAGTATTTCGATAATACAGTTGACAAGAGTTATTCAGGCTTTTAATCTAATAATTTTAGGAATGTCCTTAAGACAAAAAGTAAGTAAAGTAGGTCCACTAATTTTTACATTTTTGTTTTCAGAGTACCTAGTATACTTTGCTAAAGATTTAATGTGGTACCACTGTAAACTTTACATGAACTTGACAAATTTCAAGGCAAAGTTTTTTAGGTATACTGTAGGTATTAAAATAGCAATGCTGACGTAATTTCTGTACTCTCTGTTAAACACGAAATTCCGATATACATAACTTACCTCGGCGAGGTAAACTAGATTTTGAGAGTGTTAACTAAACACTAAGTTAATTTCAAACTTAGCGTCACAGATTTGAAGTGGCTAATGAATAGCTACTTTCTAAGAATTAGGTATTTTATAAAACTATGTAAGACTTTTTTGTGATAATGATCGCCGCACCTCCATTTGGACATCTTTTTTATAGACTTGTTAGGTCCATGTTAGGTCAGTTACGGGTAGAGCGTGAGGCTGCTTTTCTACCAGAGAAGTGCTATGCAGCTTTGTTTCGTAGCTTAGTTTGCGAGGTTGTGCAAGCTAAGCTACGAAACTGTGAGACCGTTTTCACTGATGCTATGCTATGTAACGGAGTGAGTAAGATGTGCTACGAAGATGCGCAGCTCGAGCTATGACAGTAGGGAGGCACACACAGCAGGCATCAATAGCATGCATCCATAGCACGCATCCTCAGCATGCATACATGTGTCATGACATGTGTCGTATTAATAAAGTAGTTTCGTAGAACCCGTTGCCACCAGTGCCATGATACTCGTAACCCAATGAATGTGATTGGTGGATATTTAACGCGTCTACGCAACGTAGCATAGCACATATGACTGTCCCTCAGTAGACAGCAGGTCTATGCTAGTCTTGTGTGTTTTATGCTATAGATACCCACTTTATATCTTCATGATATTTACCCGTAAATTATTACACGTCACTCGACGTACATAATGCATCGGTTGCAAGTTCTGGGTTTACGTAGTGTGGGCTAATTCAATTTAGAAAGCTTGATGCTGCTGCACCTATCATTCACGAGAGACTGTTGTAACCTAACTATAGCATAATTAATTCAATTACATAATTTGAAGTAGCTAACTACATACACTATTTTTGGTGAAATCGAGCTAATAAAACTTGAATAGAGACAGAATGGGTAGGATCAACTAAATCACCTCATCATAGTAATGCACAAATATTTTTGGCCAAATAATCGTTAACATAAACTTGACATGCTTACATATCGACATTAAGTGTATCTGAGGATCTAAACTATTACAAAAAAAAATTATCTGCATTTTCCTAATATTACTGAAAGGAAAAAGTCCTTGCTGAGATGCTGTCATATATCAATAATAATTGTATTTGACATTCGACGACATGATCGTAGTGTCCCGGGCCAATTCAGGAAACGATTTTTTCTAAATTGGTTCGGGTCTGGGATTGTAGGGACTGGGAGACGCCCCTGGCTTGAATTCTCGTGTAGTATATCGTGACATAAGGATATTAATCCTTACTTCGAGAGTATGACAAAGTGGTGTCTTGTCCATATTCATTTATACAACGTGATAATAAAAAGGCGCAAAACCTCAGACACCCCAACTTATTTTTATTATAAAAGAATAATGTAAATTATTAAATTAAATTTCAGCGTATTATTTACGAAGATATTCGCTTTTTTTGTTTCTTGTCTTTGTTGCAAAATTAAAAAGTCTATGGTAATAACGCGCGAGCTAGTGCGACGTTCCCGCTTCGCGTGCCGCCACAATAATAGAGTTAAGTAATGATTAAACACGGCGTAATGAAAATATTTTATCGGTTAAAATCTTACCCCAATTTTTTATTAGTGGAATCGATTCTACTCTCGATTCTGAACAAACTAATTTCAGGTATTGTGTTTTTTCATTAACACGTGTGAATATAAATCTATTACCAAAAAAGCTCATCAATATAACCTGAAAAACACCTTAACCTTAATCTAAGAATTGGGGCCCATATCTGTTCAGGTTTAATTCTGTACGATACTGTGAGGTACTTCAACTTTCAGAATTTTCATGTAAAGCCATGTGCCACTTTTATGCCTGAAAAAGAAGAGTACAAACCTGCTCTGAGAAGAGTCTCTCTGGGCGGTTCCGCGCCGACGCCCGCCCGCCCAACTGGCCCCGCCCACCGCGCCGCCCAGCCGTGAATAATTGGGCATAATTCAATCATCTCATCAGATTCGATTATTCAGAAGCCGCTGTAGCTCGCTCATCAGCGCTATTGTCTTGCCATGCAACCTTTCACAGGCTTGTAACAAGGTTGGATAATGAAATTGGCTGTATTTTCTTTTGATGTCAATACAGTAGTAACTTTTGGGTTTTCAAAATATAATTTTTATATAAACAAATCTCACCCAACTTCCAAAAGGCTGACAAATAAACAACGGAGCATATTAATTAAAACCTACCAATCGTAAATTATTTATTTCTTAGTTTGTACTCAAAAAATACATTACAAGGGACAACATTTAGGTAAGCAAAAGTACAGGTTAGCGTATCTCTAAAAAGATTCCAGCAGACAAAGTTAAAGGATATAAAAGCAAAGTGTGACCAAAGAAGACAGACAGCTGTGCACACATAACTAAAAAGAATTAAAAGTAATACATTTTAATCACTAACAATAAACTTACAAAGTTTTTTAAACAACAAAAGTTATGGGTACAAAGCATTAATAAGTCCGCTCAATTATTTTACCGTCATATGTATGGATGTCCAGTGTCTAAGAAATGGCTTACGTAGTCTAAATGCAAATAAACATTCTCAAAAACCTTAAGTAGCGAACTTAATGTTACAAAGTGATGAACTGACTGAGGAAAGGCAATTGAAAATCAGTTTCAACCCATAAGTTTATAAATTTGATTCCGGACATTATATTATAAATATAATAAATATCTGGGAATATCTGAGAAAATTCACACCAAGATCATCTGACCCCAAACTAAGCAGAGCTTGTACTATGGGCGTCAGAAACTGATAAACATACTTAAATATGTCTAAATACATACTTAAATAGATAATAACACCCAGAAACACAAAATATACAAATGTTCGTCACATAAATATTTGTCATGGGTGGGGATCGAACCCACGACCTCCGGCGCTAAAGGCAGGATCGCTGCCATTGCGTCAACAGGGCAGTCTAGTAATTAACAACTATTGTTAGAATGCCTTATGGATTTGTAGAAAAATACTTTGAACTGTGTGCAAAACTAAAGATATTCGTGCAAATACAAGTTGAAACTTAACATGATTCGGATTACATTATTTATTTGAAATAAAGGCACGTAGATACCCAGAACTTTGCTACTTATTTTGTTATCAACAGCGGCATATCCGATGTCATCTTAATCATTGTTAATAAAGTTTAAAATATTCAACTCCTCAAACCTCTTGCCAAGTTGAAGTGTACCTAAACCGGAACAGAGAAGCCCCACTCGCGCACGCGCCGGAAGCCTGCGCGGGCGCCGCTACCGGTGTCGCTTGCAAGTGTCCGATGGAAGTAATCGAATAAGTGTACTTGCTATTGTATCGATTACCTACTCGGTAAGACTTTTGTGACAGGCTTCGATTACGCGTTTAATGAGACAGTAAGCGTATTCTAGATTTTGGAAAATGAAAAAGCACTAAGTGTTTATTTAATAATTATAAGTTTGTATTCTAAAATTCAACACGATATTAATTGTACAAATAAAATAAATTTGAATTTTGCCTGAGAAATTAATTTGTGGTGGATCACCTGCATATAAAATTGAATAAAGAAATAAATCACCTGACGAAACTAAATTAAGCTTGTAATTTAAAGTTGTTAGAAGTTCATAACGACTTTTTAACTTGGTGAATAGCTCGGTTAGCAGGGAAACTGCCTAGTAGGCTACATGTCTTGGGTTCAATTTAAACATACGCTATAAGATTTATCACGAGCAATTGTGCTTTTAAACCTGAATACTGGATATTTTTTGGATTGTTAAAGCACAATTCGAGTCTAAATGTAAATTAGAGAGAGAGATAAATGTAAATTAAATATAATTCGAATAATAATTAAATATATGCGCTGTACAACACATCACTTGTCATGGTCTCGAAGTAAAGCTAAATATTCCTGTGTTACGAAGTACCAGGTGAGGAATTAAGCCAGAGGCGTCTTCCAGCACACCCAGACCCGAGCCAATTTAGAAAATAGGTACCGTTTCCTGAAACGACTCGGCAGGGGATCGAACCAAGACACTACGGAAGGCAAGACAAGAAACCGCGCTACAGCAATCGTGACAAATCGTACCGTCAAAGTATTTAAATCGTTATAATTCGAAACTCTGCAGACAATGCCAAAATATCATATTTTGCATACAAGTTCGAGTAAAACTGTTTCCCAATTGCAAGTCACGCATAGCAGTTGCCCTCATCCCGTGGGAACCTACCAGGTAGCGTCACAGTAATTGATGAGTGCCAGCTACCTCATTCCCCTCAACTATACTATATCGAACGTTTGTAAATCCTCGATATATTATTTTACATCTAAATCATCTAATATCCCAAACGGTGTAGTCAGAGGCAGCAAGTGACTGTTGCCGTCATGGGTAACGGAACACTCAGAAGATCACTTTTCACTAATGGTATCAAAACCCAACGTGGGGTTGTGCAAAAATTGTGACAAATCTTTTTACCTTCTTTATTTTCAACGAAGATATTATAAAAACAATAGTAGTTAAGTATCTGGTTGGCGTCACTTAGACAAGATATTTGACTGACCTGTTGGCGCAAGGGCAGCGATCCTGCCTTTAGCGCCGGAGGTCGTGGGTTCGATCCCCACCCATGACAAATATTTGTGTGACGAACATTTATATTTGTTGTGTGTCTGGGTGTTATTATCTATTTAAGTATGTATTTAGAAATATTTAAGTATGTTTATCAGTCTCTGACGCCCATATTACAAGCTCTGCTTAGTTTGGAGTCAGATGATCTTGGTGTGAATTGTCCCAGATATTTATTTTATTTATATTTATTTGGTTTTATTGAAAGAGTTATCAAAAAATAATAATTTAATAGTAAATGCAGCTGAGTTAAGCAGCCTTCACTGTTGTAGGTGTACAAGATGATTAAATTCAAATTGAATATTTCAAATGTAATCTATTGTACATATTGAGTACCTAATATGTAAATACGTGTAAATAATTTAGGTGATATCTAATATGTATATTTGTATGTTCGTTTTTAAGGTATTTATCTTTTTGCATGGTTATGTTGAGTTATGATCTATAAATGTAATTTGTTGCCCGAAAATGAATGATTGTTTTGTATTGTATTGTATTTTCCCACCTGACATTTTTGCTATGCAATTAACAGTGTTTTGAACTGCTGCCTAATTATAAACTCAGCACCCTCGCTATGGGGTGGCAACTCTCAGGTAGCGTTGAGGAGTGAAGACCCGTGAGCGCTCCCATACATACAACACCGATGGCTCGTTCCCACGTATTCAGCAACGCATTGTATGACGTAGTCGGTCCATTATTAGCGTGTGAAGAACTGATCGAACTTTATTCAGAGGTTTCGTGTAGTTGGACATGCAATGTTTTGAAATGTCCAAATAATTACATACCCACTGAGAATGGTCAAACCCTAAACCCTATAAAAGTAAGTAAAAGTGATATAACTAATTGCAAGCGTGAACAGTAGTTAGTCTAACTATTTTCGAAACCCTGAAAAGCCAGTGACATCTGGGACATCAAGATAATCTGAACGCAAACCAAGCAAAACTAATAAACATAAGTACTTAATTTTTTCTTAAGATACAGAACTAACACAAATGTAAAACATGTAAATATTTGCCCTGGAAGGGAAACCCACGCTTTTAAGTGTCATAGGCAAAATTACGCTAATAAGCCGGTTTTATTCGGATCTCTTAATTATTGTTGGCAACTATATTACAGCGGTCTAGTTCTCCACTAGCACTATAAAAACATTGTCAATAACATTCTGAGGGGCTAGCACGGACCATTTGACAGTCACGTAATCGATTCGTTTTCGTAAAAGTGATAAATTATGTTATTACGTCAAATAAATTAAGATGAGTACCTATTGAAGATGAAGAAAACTATACAATTACGTAGCTGCCAGAGTGCCCTACTGATCCGATCGTTTCTTGCATATAACTAAGAAGCCAAAACTGAAAAAGTTGCGAAGAAAACGCAAATAAAAACAATGCAGCAGCATATTATGCTATAAATAAAAACTGTTCAGCACTAAGGTATTCAACCAGCCACTCTAGTATACCTGTGCTAAGTGCTAGTAATAGAAGCCCATTCACATCAGCAGGGTGGTTGAAACAAAACCGTCGGCCATGGGAACCACGGGAGGATGTGTTCGAGTGACGCTCACACCTTTGTAATTACTTCCTTTCAACATCCACCTGGTAATGGGATGTTATCGGATGCTCTTGAAATAAACGGTTACCTATTTTTTTCTATGATTTCTTTTTTACCGTTTATTTATATGAGATGATAATTTGAACGCGATCTTACATGATTGATAGCGACATTGCAGTGCAGTCGTCGACAGAGCCTGCTTGTCTAGAAACCGTTCACTTCCAATCAAAACAAAGCATTATTTCTTTGCGATGCGTATGATGGAAGTAGCAGCAAAATATTCGGCAATGGTTTATAATGCTTTGTTTTTATGAAGAATTTAAACGTAAAAAGCATTTAGGGTCTGGTTGGAGACTGGGGTATTAGGTATTTCTTGTTTTGACACTACCCGATAGATGCTGTGCAACACCTCGTAAATTCTGTAAGTAGCTTTCTACCAATCTAAATGAATATAAATTACTGTTCGTTTGTCTCGCTAAAACTCGAGAATGGTTGGACCGATTTGGCTTATTTTCATCTTGAAATATTTGTGGAAGTTGAGGGAAGGTTTAAACGATGAGAACTAAACATAAATTATAAGTAATGGAGAACAAAAGAGCGACAATTTAATTTTCCAATACAAAATGTTCCCATTTGTCAAAAACTTGCCAATAACTTTTGACAGAACGAAATCTGTCGGGGCAGCTAGTAA
This sequence comes from Udea olivalis, assembly GCA_947369235.1. Classification (NCBI taxonomy): domain Eukaryota; kingdom Metazoa; phylum Arthropoda; class Insecta; order Lepidoptera; family Crambidae; genus Udea; species Udea olivalis. The sequence continues at coordinate 10,861,112 of OX376360.1, forward strand.
AGTTTAAATAAATGATGATATAGCAATTGTACAGTGTAGACGCTTTTGCAGCTCCATCGATGTACGCTGACAATAAAACCTATCAAACATAGTAAACAAACACAAACCGTTATATCGGATATCGATTCGGACATTACCGTGGAAATCAGTGCGAGGGTGCGCTCGCGCCGACCAATCACATCGCGCCGCGGGGCAGATGCGCGGGCATTGTGCGCTATTGTTCGGGGTGCGTGCTGGGGTGGCCTGTGAAAGCTGCCAGCTAGCCGCATTTCTGATGGTGGAAATTGTAAAAAATAACGGACTTGCTTAGCGGAGTTATGGCAGTTTGCACTCATGCCCGGTCGCGTTAAACTTGGGTTACGCGGTTATGGTTTGAGCAATCTGGGTTGAGTTTGGGGCAAATCTAGCCAAAATACTTGTCGCTGAAGAGCGCAGCAGACAGTTATGGTCGATGTTAGCTAGTTGGTGGGTGCTACTTTTTTAACCCCTTGCTTGCAGTATCATAATGAACTCCGTCGAAGAAGCTTGAGTCGGTGTTTGTGGCTGGTGTCGCAAGAAAATAAGAAATGTTTGCACTATTTTTGTATGTGCAGTAAAATATTTTTATCTGTGCTATTTTTCCTCGTCTAGTTTACAGATAACAGTAGCGCTGTTGATTCGTAGAATGATGCAGCAGTACGGTTTTAATGCACTTTTCTAGTGAAATGGGGAGCATTCAATTGAATTAAATATTTTTTCTAAAATGACACGTGAATTCGTTGAACCTCTTTTTCGTCATCTAAATATTGTACCTCCTTACTAACGAACTAATTCGGTTAATGTCTATAAAATAGCATTGCAAGTATTATCGTTGTCAATAAAAAAAAATCATAAATCAAATCCTACACTCGCTAAGATTCTTACATATATCCTGCGCTTTTCCCACTCTCATATTATTCTATATAATTTGAATACTAGCTAAATGTGGGTTTCGAACTGACCCAAAGTACGTTCGACTAGGCTTCCGCATAACAATTAACTATATTTCGTTAAAACCTGACCGAAAGCAATTACAGTTTTAGCTAACAATATGAACGCTACTTTGCCACTACCTATCAATTATATTTTTCTAAACTTCCCTGACACAATAAGGGCTAATGCACACCGTTCAAAAATGTTTATCAGTCGGTTGCCGGGCGACGCACCCTCGGCCCGTGCCCATCCGCAGGTGTGCTCCAGGATTTAATCAACTGATTGCTGCCATAATGCACCCGGGTGCAACCTGGCCTAGGGTCACTCGTCACTCGTAAAAAAATTAAAAAGTGTAAAGGCAGCGCTAAGGTTTGGAACGCTCTCCCTGCGCTCTCTGCGTCCGTGTTTCCGGTTACTTACAACCTTAGCGACTTAAATGTCAGGGTGGAAAAGCATTTTTTGGGTAAGCGTGCACCACCATCGGCGTCATCATCGCTTACCACCAGGCGAGACTGAGGCCAAACGCAAATCCATTTATTATAAAAAAGGCACCGTTATTGAAAAGAATACAAACTATACTTACATCTCTCTCAAATATCTTGGTGTAATTATACATTTCAATTAAGGATTCGCCATTAGTTGTTCAAGTAAGAAAACAATCCGCAATCCCTACAATTGTTAGATGATAACGCGAAACATATCTAAACAAACATCGAGGCACGAGTATGTACGCTGTTTATTAATAATTTGCAATAGTAACTCAAAGGTATCCTAACTTTAATAAGTTGTACGTTGATTTAAATAAGGAAAAAAATACCTTTCTTGTATAAAATGCAAATATTCTTAGGCAACCTCACAACAATAGCTTTGTAAATTACTTAACAATATTGTTCCAATTAATGTAGATAGAATAATTGTAGCAATTTAAGATCTTATCTGAATTAATTAATTATTTCATCTATTGTTTTGCATAAATAAATGCCCAATCTGTCTACTACAAGATTATTTCAAATTAAAATATAGTGACGTAGATTTCTTCCTTATTGGTATAAGTAATGTTATTAAATTGACTATGATTTTTAGTAATAACTAGTTTGAATAAACATACGTACAGAATACATTCAGTGTATTTTTAAATAGGTTTCAGTTCAAATAATTAGCCTAATAAAACGAACTTGATAAAAAAAAATAAACCATAAAAATTAACAAACCTCATCATTAAATTATGCTCAGTCAAATACTTCGTGCAAACACGAGTGAATTCTTTTCTTCTGTCCCCTCGACCTAGCACAATAGTGGAGCAATTTACGAGGTCCACACTCGATTGCACGAAAAAAATAAAAAAGCTGGAGCCCGTGAAAATGTCGGCCATGACAGTGCAGCGCGGCGCGCGCGCACGCGGCAGGCACGCGCCGCGCGCCGGCTCAGCGTGCACCTTGCTACCGTTCGCAGAAAAGATTGAAGTTAATTAGCATTTTTTAAACTAGTTAGGCTTAGCCTCGCTAAGAAAAATAGAAATGTACACAAATATAAGTACAATAGTGCATGATACTCTAACCTCGAAATAATATCTAGGATAGCATAAATTTAAATAGCCAGAACATACATACAGACTTAATCAGTAAACCTGTTTTGCGATACTCTAACCTAATCTAAGATATTAACTTTTTAAGAGTTTATTTCTAAATTTAAATGTCTGTTTGGTAATTGGTTAACTAAAAGCTTCTTCACTAAGAAATTATCTGCCTGTTTCGAGTGGGTTTCACAACCTAAGTTTAAGGGAAAGTAGGCTCATTTATTTTTAAAATACAAGAGTTCCCAAAACAGAAATAAAAAAACACTAACTTAGGGTTATTTGCCACTAGTACTTCGAATTTTCAACAAAGCGATGGATTATTTTATTGTGTTTTTAGAAGGCTCCCGAAGGGGAGGCCCGGCCCACCTATGTGCGCTCGGGTCCGTAATCCACTGCTTTTTGTAACTTCATACATACTACAGACGATAGCAAATATCTATACAAAACTCACCCTTCAGGCATTGATATAAAGCAAATAAATTCGCAACCTCTGGTCGGGACTGTTAGCTATTTATGGTTATTACTCTACCTTTGTGATGGAAAGTATTAATGTTGCTTTAATCTTTTATTTTGCTCCCATCACAGCGTATTTTTATAAAAAATACTTTTTTCGCCTTAAGGGTTTTTTTTTGCGTTATTATCTGAACGTTAAATTTGTTTCAAACGTGTATCACATATTTTTCATGAAATGTGGTACACTTTTGAAACAAATATAAAAATATAAAGAAATATAACTACTTATTCCATTGACTATAACATTTTGTTGTCAGCAAATGTGATTAGAATAAAAATAATACATCCTTAAGATCAGGATCGCAGGATCTCAATGGATGCAGAGCCGGCTACAACTTTGTGTGAATAAGATACCCTTGTCCAGCAGTGGATGTCTTTTGGCTGGTATGAATGATGTGTAAGCATAAAGCTGCCAATGTCACCCGTTGATGGAAGATATCAAAGCCTTAGACTAATCTTATTCGAATTAGTTTCATTCCAGTATTTTGAAAAATACAAATTCTTACCCAAACTGGAACCGCTGGCTTAAACGCTCGGCCACGAAGGCATTATCACCCAAATATATTTTTCATCCTGACTAGACTTACATCAATTCATCAATGCTCATTTAAATATTTACCCCTAACAAGGCACAGAATAAAAGATTGCGACAACCCCATGCCCCCATAACTGGTTGATAGTGAAGATAAATAGTACAAAGCCGACAGTTTGAAAAGTCGCAACGAGTTCGAGCAGCTGCGTGAGCGCAGCGCTGTGATACGGGCAGGTGTACCACAACCACAAATTATCGAGCAACCATGCACTTTATTGTAAGCACATAAGAACCATCTATAGATTTTGTGAACCCCTATAGATCGTAAGGGTGCGTGCTCTGCTTTTTCCAAATTGTACACGTAACACAGGTTTATGATTTGGAATAAATGAAATTTGTTTCATTGTTACTTACTTTTCACCTTTCCAGTCTGCGGGTAAATGTGTTGAGCTATTCCGGTTCTTGTGATGTGATTATTAGGATCATTGACAGCGGTTGTATATATATTTATTTATTGCTGCATGTAGCTATATTAAAAAAAACTCCACGATTGTAAAATACTTCCAATTACGGTTTTACACTTCCGTGGGTTAGTGTACGTACCCCATTAGTAAATTAAACTTTGCGATTAAAGTTTTGTAACACAAAACTGTTTTGAAATGATTTTGAGTTAGGGAAACATTTTCATTGATGATTGTCAGTTGAGACGGCCATCTGGGTTTGGAAAAACCTAATTCGACATCCTTGATGATTCGGTTCTCCCACATTTTGGTACAAAATCATCGTCTATCATGAGAGCACCTTCACCCATATCATAGGACCCATAGCGCACGGTGTGCTGCTAGACTTATCGCTGGATCCAGTGGACCGAGGGGTCCACTGGATCCATGCGGGCTACGAGGGCCCTTGTCATTCACGAGCGCGTGCTATTGTGTACGAGACCGACGGCTGGCTGAAAGCGAACGGTTGCAATTGCTTGATACGACATTATTAAAAACTGTAACAGAGCTTACGTTGTGGGTGCATAGCGACGCACTGATGGCCGTTAGGACTAAACAAAATCCGGAGTTGAGACCGTCTGATGGAAGATCGGTTGGACGACTTTTTAATGCCTTATTTATTGATGGCCATGAGCTATGGGGTCTTCGTAGTGTGTTAGCAAACATGTTCTTTGTTAAGAAATGATGATGATGATGATGGCCTATTATTTATAATAATGATAAATATGTGCCGGACAACACATCAATTATTATAGTCTCGAAGTAAGGTCCAATATCCCTGTGTTACGAGGTACCAGTCAAGGATTCAAACCAGAGGAGTCTCGCACACACCCAGATTTTATAAGCCAATCAATTTCCAAAATCATGCTGGAAGTACCGGTTGACTAAAGTTACTTTCAACGCACAAGCCTATCATAAACCAACGTTTTACAAAGTACATAACTGTTTTTTTTTTAAATTAGATTGTTAATAATTATCATGAACCAATAAAATTATTCTTTTTTGAGAATTATTTTTAATATTCTCAGAAATATAGGTAATATTCACTCAAGACGAATAACCATTTTAAGACGGGGAAGTATCGGTTTGCCAAATAAATGTGCACTAAGTAACCGGATACCCTTGTGGTGCATCCCCCGTCCCTAAGTTCTCCGTTTGATGTCATACCATCAAAAGTTTTGTATGATAGCAGTGATCTGTTGTACGTTAAATCCATGGGGTTGAAACCATTGATTTTATTTTTGGGTCACCCAAGAGCTAGCCAGATCAGAGCACCACCAAAATAGCTAAGGGCAAAAAATATTTCTGCCAAACAACGGATTTAACGGACGTTATTTATAGAGTGTATACCTACGCGTCGTTAGTCACTTAAAAACTTATTAAATACTTACATAAAAAAAATATCCCAAAATTATCTCAAATAAAACTTCACACGATCCGAACTTCATTCATAGAACCATAAACCACGTTCCTATAAACAAAGTGACAAGTGTTTCTTATCGCGATACAAAGGAGAGTGTACACTGTTCGGGTAGTCATAAACGCTCCCCTATTCCTTGCGTGTGTAAGGAGGTTCCCGACGCAACAGGTTGCGCTGCCTTGACCTGCTTCTTGGGGTGCAAGTCGTTTGCACTTGTTCACGACGATGATATCTTTGATTGGCGCTGGAAGGGGCAGGGTAGGCCAGGCTTGTTATTAGAATTTTATCGGTAAAGAATGTAAAATGTAATGCAACATTTATTCATAGAACCTGCAAAAGTACCCGAAATGGTTTTAGTACCGTTATAATTTCATTGTTTTTATGGCAAAATGCCATTATATTAATACATAAATTTAGCAGATACAGGTCGCGAACTTACGTGAAAATTATGAATTTGCTTCTGACTTTTAAAACAAAGAGTCTTTATTACAAAGATAAGACTTGTATAAAAAAAACCCACTACGAACTTAACTGGAAAATAATGAGTGACTTAGACTGATCGTGTTTTTTAGATAGTGAATTAGTTACTTTAAATTACATGAGATAGTTACCTCTTTATAACATAGTAGCCGTCCGTCAGCGGTTCTTCGGTGGCTTCGCCCGCGTAGACTGTCTTTCCCGTTGAAATAAAGCCTAAATTAAAAAATAATAAATACCTATGTAACTTCCTGATAATGTAGCTTTAAATTGGTAAAATAATTCTTAAAATCGCTCCAGTAGTCACAAACAAAGAAACAAATCTTTCCTCTTTATAATATTAGCAAGTATAGACAAAACAGCAGGTATACAAATTAATACACTGATCTTCCAGTTGGCATAGTATCCGTGTAACAGCTTATTCCGTGCCATATGGTAAGTCACGGGGTGGTCACCTTCGCCTTTGGTGTTATTGATAAAGATGTTTTTGATAAAAAAGAGTAATCGGTTTTAAAATGTTTTTCTGTAACCAAGTTTAACTTGAACGAAATACTAATTGATAACTATTATTCCCCAGAATTCAAAAAACATTTATTTGTAAGTTTGGTTTGTTATAGTATTTTATTAATGATGACGTTTAAAAAACTAATTTATATTTCTGAAACTTTTCAAGGGATACCAAGATAAAAAATTGTATTGATGTGGATTGACAGCCTAAAAGATATTTAAATGTGATGGAGCTACGAAATTAAAAATCCACTGTTTAATTTTAATCACAGATGTAAAAAGTTGTGAGTGATCTAAGCTCTATGGGTAAGGAATCATCGCAAAATATCACCGCACTCGCATATCAGCAGCCAATATACTATCAGGCATGGCGGGGCAGACAGCAGGCAGGAAACTTGTAAAATTAACCTATTACCATAATTAGGTACACAGCTGTCTCACGGTGCGCGCTCGCCGGGAAGTGGTAGAGTAATACCACCGATTGCATTACCAAATGTCAATACACGTGGGGACAGGATTTTTTAATTAGGAGCTTATTGTATCGAAATTATAATGGTGATTATATTATTATTATTAAATTATATGAGAAACGAGATAAAATGAATTAAATGTCGAAATTCACACAAAGAATTTGAATTAGAAAACTAAATTGAAATAAATCAGAACAGCAGTAGTGGCTGTAGAAGCTAACCTGTACTTCTGCTTTAGCTATTGTTGTCCCTTGTAATGTATTTTTTGTGTAAAAAGTAATAAATAAATAAACAGTATGTCTACCATGATTTTACAACCATGACAGTCCTTAGCGTCCGCGTAAACGGCGTTGACGTTTTTGTATGGGATTTCGGTACCTACAGCGTCTCTCGTAATTAAAAGTGTAACCAAAATGCCAGACTTTGAACACGACGATCGCTATTCACGTGACGGAAACTCATGGTAGACATATTGATCGCTGAATAAGGTGATACAGTAATTCTAAAACAGACTTTAAACATCTCGTTTTTTTTTCAATTTATAAGCTTACTTCGGCAGTAATTGTCAGGTAAAATAATCTGATTATTACTTTGATTATTTAAGCATTTTACAATGCTTGTTTTTTATATCTTAAGATAGGAGAACTGGAAAAATACGATTTCGAACCTTGATTCCCGCTCGAGATCATCAAGGTCTGAAATGGTTTTTTTCCAGTTTTTCCAACATAGTCTGAATTTAAACGGTTTTCACCAGAAATTTTGTTCAGAAAATTCTAGATACAGTAAACATTTTTTACATTGCGTTTTCATGATGAGCTGTATGAGAACGCTTTAGTTTTTGGTAAGGAATATTTTATACACAATGTTTTTCTATCGGGCGGCGCGCGGGTTAACTTTAGCCCTCCCCGAGTTTCAAAGACTTCCCTCTCGGACATCCGGGCCACTTGAACTCTGGGGGTTACCTCCAACAAACACTTTTGAGCATTAGTTATTGGATGCTTTACATTTTTCCTTGTCAGCTAAAAACTTTAAAAACTTGTTAAATCACACAACATCATCACACTGTAAATAGATTATAATGTGAAGAATCAACCCTCAGAAAAATATCTAAAAATAAATCAAAAGCGCATTTAATCCAAAAATGTTGTTACTCGTATTCAGTTGAAGAATGTATTAAATGTTAATAATTTATGTGACTATTTTAGGGAAAATACTGTTTGTGTTAGAAACACTTCATGTACTTACTGCGATTTATATTTACCAGGGTAGTAATAGGAAAGTGAAACGTAAGATAGGAATAAAAAATAAGTTTAATCCTAAACTTTCTTGTTGCATTTTAACTAATTCTAATAACGGGTTTTACGCTCGTGACCACGGTGACATGCAATTGTCGCCGAAACGTCAAGAAAATAGGTGAAACCATTTTACTGTAGTTTTGTTTCGTTGCAAAAACCCGTTTTTATTAGAATTAATTTTAATTTGTTATAGTTTTCTATGTATGTTAGCATTTCGATTTTGTTAATTTCAATGTTGAACTAAAGAATATTATGTCTATAAAAATTAACTAACATAGGATTGCATTGTAAAATGTTGTACTATTTAAAGTCATTTTAATTTATTTATTTGACAATCTTTTGAGGCTTGATTATCTTTTGTTACTAATACCATTGCTGAAAAGTGGGCTTCTGAGTGACGAAACAGTCACTTGCCTCTGAATACCCCGTTTGGGATAAAGTCGTGATGGTATGTATATCAACAACAACTGTCAGAAAATAAATGTTTTTTTTTAAATGTTTGTACATAAGGCAACATGAGCACCTCCTTGAATAAACTGCTGCAAGTGGTACAATAATATACTAAATTTTCTTATGGTTGGCTTGATTCTCTATTCTGTCTCTTTCATGATAAGTGCTAAATACTTTAATAAAAGACGATTGGCAAGATTTTCTGCAAAAAAAATTTCAATGATCCCACAAGCAATTCGAACGCGAGTCTGAAAAAATCATCATCATCATTCGCAACCACAAAACGTACAATGCTCAACATCATTCTTCCCCACAGATATCCAGAGTGGATACCCGGGGCCATATTACCATCTTTTATAGCAAGTCAAGTTAATTTCCTAACTGAGCGTAGCGAGCGATTCCTAATATGACCTTCATTTTCAGCCAGTCAACAGTTACCTGTCAATAATGCATCCTCTAGGCCAGATATTTACTGACGAAATTACTCGCTACCCTCAGTTTAGGAAATTAACTTGACTGGCTATAAGAGATGGTAATACGGCCCCTGAACTTATAAAAGAACATTGCTATTTTTCGTCTCAAATAAGCGTCAACTTTTCTGGCGTTAGATTATAAAGGGGGCACTCAGCATTTTGATATTTAAATTATTATTATTACTGTGACATAAGGCGGTGTCCACGTCGCGGCACGCGCAGATTTATCAGCGCATAATTAAAAGGCGGCGCGTTACCGTACGAGTGCGTGGCGGGTGCGCGCGCGCCGCAGCTGTCGTATGTGTAGTATACGCTAGTGTTGATACTTGGCAGTAGATTTTTACTTTATAAGTTGAATTTCAAATGCCCGTTTTTGCGTTTTAACATTCTGTTTCACAATTTAAACAGTAGTTACTTTCTTGTCCAAAATGACTTAGTAAGAAAATTATGGCGTTTAAAACCTCTTATTATTTTTTGCCCAAAATGTCTTTTAATTGAATTGGCTTACGCTACTATTGTATGATCAGTGAAGTTAAATAAGACGTCAATCAAACCTCTATCATCATACCATCACGACTTTATCCCAAGCGTGATAGTCATAGGCAAGTGACTGTGCCGTCATGGTGAACGAAACACCCAAAGATAATTGAGCCTCAAAAGATTGTAAATTAAATAAATTCTACATGATTTTAATTAGTATGACATTTTGTGGTCTCTACAATACTCGCAAGCTATCAAGAGAGATATCAAAAGAGACTTCAAATAAGATTCTTGAAAATAATGCTTATAATTAAAAAAAAACACTCAACATCAATCTATTTATCTTCTTTCAGTCAAGTATCAAGCTGCTTTTATCGTCATTTCCCAAATCGCGTGTCGTATCGTGATTGTCTAAACGCCGACAGATGTGTGCCGGAATGTAATTGTTGGCCGAAGCGGTACAAGTTTTATATCATTCGGCGAGCACCCTAACTTTAGGATTCATTCACCTCGTCAGATGTTCAATGGAGCGAGGGTCGGAAGTAAGCTTTTTTGCAGAGAAAGTGTGATTTTTTCCAATTTTTGATTTAGTGGTAACGGTGGAACAACTGTGTTACCGAAAAGGGATGAGTTTCATAAATTTATTGTTATGATAGTATCCAAAAAAATATAATTGGCTACTTTTGCTAATGCGTTAAAAACTCTTGCAGAAAAACCAAAATACATAAAGTAAAAAAAAACAACAGTTAAGGTTCTATAATAAAAATAGAAACGTGCAAAGTAAAAACTGCCAACGCATTCACGATATTAGTTTTGTTCAAAATATTAGTAACACTATTTTTGATTATTAATGAAAAAGGTTTCTTTAAAGTATTTTCAAAGTAGTTATTAGTAAAGGGGTTTGAGTAACTTTGTATGGACCCGTACCCATACATACCCATTTGAAATAAGCGATCAAATTCTAATTTGGTGAAATTGCATCATACTTAGGTACTTCGTTACGGTATACGTATACATTTGGTGGTCCATCTCCAAAGTTCCAAACTAAGGGAAGGGAAAAGAAGGGTTATTTCCATTTTTTCAATTTGAATTTACTAAACACCCCTCGTGCTTAATAAAAAGTAATAATGGCATATAAAATCTTGCACAACAAAAAAGTAAATACTGGCAGGTAAAGCCCAGACATTTGTTAAAATAAAAAAATAAAAATCGTTGATTATCTTTTCTTATTTTAAAAATAGAAGTCATTTGTTTTCCTCGTGTCGGAGCGTAGTACGCAAAATGGATAAAATTGAAATTATACCTCAATCATGGAGACACTATCACGGGGTAAAAAAACTGAAGATAACGCCCCCGTACACAAGTCCCGAGTTGACTGCTATCCAAGATGCTGGATTTGAATTGATGGAACATCCTCCATACTCAGCTGACCACGCTTAGTGATTTCTACCTTTTCTCGCGGTTACCTACTGGAATGTACACATTGATTGAGCGCAGGACTGAAATACTGAACTGGAATAATGTGAACAGTACGTCTACCACGAGTTACCACTTTCAATTTACATCATCGTTCGCGTAAAAAAATGGATTGGGATTTTACATTGTTATGTCATGTCAAGATGTGTCATCCCAATACAATTTTTCACGCGAACGTTAATGTAAATTTAAAGTGGCAACTCATGGTAGACGTGCAAGGCATTGAGACCATCAAGTCATGAAACCGGTCCAGCATGCGGGATTGGGATGTTTCAAAAAGGTTTACTGAGCGAGCAAGAACACAGATTCTCCAAAATTTACCTATTTAAGTGGTAATCTCAGTACTCCAATTCCAAAGGCGTTCAACAAAAGAAAGTGCATTAAATTACAACGCTGCGTACAAGAACAGAGTACATGCTATTATTCATTCGGAAATAACTAGGTATATGCCGAAAGGTCGATACATGGGTTAAAAAATGTGTTTTTGATTTCTGATCACCATATTAGTTGCGAAATGCAAAAGGGAGCTCATTGCGACAATGAGCACCCTTTTTCCAGCTACGATTGGGACTTAGGCAATTACTCTCTGATCCACGACCGTCAGTATGGCTTTCGTCCAAAACGGTCCACGGGTGATCTTCTAGCGTACGTAACACACGTCTTGGCAATGGACAAGCATGGCGAATATTTGACCGTAAGCCTTGACATTTCCAAAGCCTTCGACCGTGTCTGGCATCATTCGCTTCCTTTCCAGCTTCCGGCATATGGTCTGTCCCGCTTATGCAACTGGATCGCCGGATTTTTGGAGGGACGCAGAATTCGTATACTTTGCGATGGGCGTGAATCGCGCTTCCTCCATATAAACGCCGGAGTGCCACAGGGCTCGCCGTTCCTTTCCCATCCCACTCTCCACGGCATCTCGCTACCGGTGAAGGATAGCCTAAACATCCTTGGCATGGATGTTCGTTGCAACCTGAACCAACGTGACTACATTAATAGCTTCATCAAAACAGCATTCCGTAAACAAAGTGAGACGATTTTTCACTGCTGCTCAGAGCTCTGTCTTTTTTAAAAGACACAAGTTCGCTCATGTGTGTAATACTGCTCGCATCTCTGGGCCGGTTCCGCAAAGTACTTGCTCGAAGCCCATGACAGGTTGCAGCGGCGTGCTATCCGTATTATCTGAAACCCAGAGGCATATATGCCAGGTTGAGTGTTCTCTATCGCTTCTACAATGGGGAATGTTCTAAAGAGATATTCCAACTTGTCCCATCCCATCCTCACCCTTCCACTCCCATACCACGCGTGCTTGATTGCGGCGTCATCCACACACAGTCCAGCATTTGTTCCCACGCACAAAAAGGTTCGGTGACTACTTTCTTTGTCGAACCATCGAGACGTGGAACGCTCTCCCAGCGTATGTGTTTCCTTCCTGTTATAGTCCCGGTGTCTTCAAGCGGGGCGTGATAAGGCATTTTTGCAGGCCTTCAAGATGAGTATGATCAGCTCAGTGATTGCTTTGCATTACTTTGCTTGTCAGCCTCATGTCTGGACCTCACGACCACTTTCCATCATGTGGAGTGAGGTCATCTTGACGGGCACTATATGTATATTTATTAACTATTATTCATTGACTAAGTTAATATTAAAAAACAATAATCTAATATGTTAATAACACTTTCATGTGTAGATAGATAAATTCAAAATTCTAAGTTATTTTGTAATTGTTGAAATTGAAATTTCAGGTTTAATTTATTGATTACTCAAAACAATTAGAATGTTAATGAGCCACTTCTTTTCCTGTGCCCTTCGGTAAAGGTAAAAACTCAAAGCATACGTTTAGGGCCCCAGCAGCAGGCCACACACGTGCTATATGACAGTGTAACCCTTTCATTAAAGCAATATGATATTATGTTGTTGAAGTGTTCAGCCTAGCTGTGTAAATAATCTTTTTATCACTAGGCTTATGTGCAAATGGGTCAAATACGTTAGTCATTAGGATATAGAACCTACTGGGGAATGTCGACCATCGCAGAAATCAAGACACCACTTCAATTAATGGTTCTACTAACGTACCTCTCCAATAACGAAGTTAGGAACATTTCTCAAGTTTGATGTATAGGGAGGAATTCAGCGCATCGTCGTGTCATTGGGCTGCTGCAGTCTCTGGACGGTCACATTCTTGAGTTAATAGAGACATTCCGTTCGTTACTCGAAAGGCGATCGGATGATTGAACTGCAGAATGCAATAACATGTATCGCTACTACGTTCTATGTAAATACCATTTCATCAGCTATATCAAGATGATCTTTGATTAGCTTTTGTATACCTATTTACTTAAAACTGATATTCTTTGATCAGAAACTCACTTGATTTGTCAATGTGAAGAACCAAGCATTGTATATTTAGTAATTTTCTCGGTATTTTTCTACGAAATCGACTAAAGCGCAGCGACTAAGTAACTCGAAGAGCACAATATAAATAAATAAACTATTACCTACTTAAACAAAAAATATTTAATTTTTTTTACAGTATATATACTCGTAATTAGGCGAGTGTAATATTGTGGAAATCGAATGTTCGAGATTTCAAAAAACCCATAATAGCATCCGATACGGGACATCTGTTTTTAATGAAATTATCAAAATGTGTGTGATAGTCATCGTTAGGGGTGCGTCAACATTAACAAAACGTCGAGCATTCACATCAAAATGATAGTATCAATTTACTTCATAAAAAATGGCTGTTAATGTATGACCCTAAGCAGAGAATACACATAAGTTTAAAAAAAAGGTTTTAATATCAGAGACAGCTTACACCAAGATTATCTGACCCAAAATTAAGCAGATCTAATACTGGGTGTCAGAAATAACATTTCTAAATCTGTCCTAAGTCCTAACACAAAATATATAGATAGAAACTGGAAAAATTGTAGTTTCTATCTTTGTGTAGAAAAAAGAGCATAGTAGTATATAAGTAGTTATTAACATCCAGCCACAGAACAAAATGTTCGTCACACTTCCCTGGGGTGGCATTGAACCCACGACAAGAGGCGCTTCTCTAACCATTGCACGAACAGACCATTCAAGAAAGCTTAAGTACAGTTGAAAAATTTGGTAACGTACAGAAATGTTTAGTGTAAATTGTCACGGAGATGTATAATAAGTTACTATAACCAACTCTAATAGTGTTCATCTATTTTTATTTTCTTACTGTATACACCCTGAATCTTTTTCAATATCTTACTTCTACAAGCATGACATCAAAACCAATAGTTTCATTTCCTGACAGTAAGAAACTTGTTATCTACTAAAATATAAAATCAAAAGACATGTCAAAAGCAACAAATGGATTCTACTTTAGAGACTAAGGTCAATAAATAGAGACTTTATTTGGTTGAGATAAAGTGAGCATGTAAAGGAAATGTCCTTAAATCTGAGATGGACCCCGACCAAGAAGCTAATAGCTTTTTGTCCCTTGTGACTGTCCACTAGGGTGACCACGGTCTTATTAACTTTACGTATTCCTTCCTTGTTTTCATCAGTTTATTCATTTAGATGAATAAACTGGTGTTCTAGGCGTATTCCTAATTAGGCGAAGTCGACTCGACGAAGACAGCTCTTGATGTCACTTCGTGAAAATGTTGCTAAAACCCGGGACCCAATATCGGCATTTCGGTGTTCTAGCCTAGCCACTCACTCAGTACCATACATGTTATTTCAAACTCAAACTCAAAACTCAAACTTACTGTAAAACGATTTTTGTTTCATCAATAGGTACCTGACAACCCAGTAAACACCAGTTTACTTCGTCTCCTTAAATATACGACTAGAATTAAGATTAGTGAATGTCCATTACAGTAAATCCGGATTTCTGTTTTAAATCATCAATAATCTTAATGTAATATTATCGTCTCGGTGTACCTTTTTCTGGCAGTGTGTCAAATACGCCTGCCAAAAACACAGGTGTACGAGTACCTATTGATTGCCAAACTGGACTATTAATCGAATCAATAAACCGTGATGTAATTTTCTTCAGTAATTTGTTTATGCATTTCCTCAACTTTCACTTTTTCACCTTTAAAAAGTTCAAATAAAATTCTATGTTATTTTGTAGTTTGGTGATTAAATAGGCTAACTTCATCCTCATTTTTGAAGGTTTTTAGTGGCGTGTTTTGCTTGCTTTCCTAGGCACTATAGGAATTGAGTAAGTTTAACCATATGTTTACTAACCCTTATCGTACCAAACATTCACACGTCGAAAGCTTTTTCCTTACCATTTCATTGTTGTTTTATTATATTCAGGCTAATTAAAGGTAAGGAAGCTTACCCATTTATTCTTTTGGCATAATTTAGTCTGCAGAGTCGGCGCCCAACGTGTTGAAAGATTGATATGTGCGGGCAGATCAGCAACAGTAGTATTCGTCTAAGTTGGTCATAACAATTATAAGGGAAAGGATGGCAGGTAGAATATAGGGTACGACGAAGTGCTAAAGTGTTCAGCTACTTCTGTTGCTGAATAGGATAGAATAGGATAGGATGCAGCTGTTGTTACCTCAATATTAAGAAAAGAAGAAGAGTTATACAGAAGCAACGTTTTTCCATACAAACGTAGTCCCGTGTTTACTGCCTGGATATTTCTACTATAGGAATATTTTTTCCAAAAAATCTATTGCTACCATTGGCATGTCCCTATGTTTTACTTTTTTTATAATAGATATACTCGTATATTGGCCAGATTGTCCGCTGTGTTCAAACATCCAGAAAATTAATTTGACTAAGTAGTTTAAATAAAAAAAGCAATAATGAGGAACACGGCCAAAGTCCTCCTTTAATTTTGTGTGCTTTTGATAAATACTTTCATTCCAATTTTCAGTTGTCTGTATCGCACTCTGCAGGTGGCTCGAGGTTAGTAAGAATATTTTACATCAAGCAAAATTAGACACCGAGTCTTTCACTTAACCACTGTTAAAGTGCTTAAAAAATAAAGCGCCTTTCAGCTAGCAATGATGCATGTCCTCGCATGTAACCAAACCCAACGGAACTAGCCGACATAGACCAACCACTTCCTACCGCTGCCATTTTACACACCCTTCGCTTTTATTACCTTAGCCTTAGGGTCGAATCTCGAGTAACTGTAGGTGCTTTAGGCAAATGTAATTGTGTCTATAAAATTTTGTATGGTGAGGGAGGGCACTTTGCAGCTTGCTCTTCCGGCAGTGTGTGAACATTGTCACCTTGTACGATCGGTTATTGCTATGGAGATCAACGAACTTTACGGGGATCGTGATGGGCGATCAATTCTAATCGTTACTGGGAAAAGGATTCTCATTCAACGGTTTTTTTTACCTACATATACAAAGAATAAAATCATACCCGAGTTAAAACTGTACATTATTCCTTTGAAAAATCAATACAATGTGTAAAGTGAACGACTCATTAAACTTTTTGCTAATATTTTGTTAGTTTGTTTTTATGTTCCAGCATCACGTGATAAATAGTGATGTTATATTAAGTTAATAGATTCCAGTTTAAAATAAGTTGCAGCTAATTAATCAATTGGAAACATGACTAATAAAGCTTATTATTCATTATTGATATTAACTTATAAGCTGAGTCTTCTTCACGCTGTACGTTTGTTATCTATTCACGTAAGTGTTCAGAAATATTTATGGATGTTTATATAAAAGTCTCTCGTAGCACCTACAGTTCTGCGTAGTTTGAGGTCAGATGAACCTGTAAGTGTACCATGAGTTGCCACTCTAAATTTACGTTATCGTTCGCGTAAAAAAATGTATTGGGATTTGACATTGTCATGTCATGTCAAATTCCAATACCCATTTTTACGCGAACGATAACGTAAATTTAAAGTGGCAACTCGTGGTAGACGTACTGTATCCTATGAGTTAACCCCAATGACAGGCGCTAGCGTCCGCATTGCGGTTTTAGTATGGGATATACGGTACAGCGCCCCAGCGCGCGGTTTGCACAAGACAGCGCGAAGTGGGCCAAGAAAATAAGAAAGGCGGACCCTGGGACCCCACAAACCCGTGTGGGTTCACAACCGGGATAGACCGCACGGATGATGAGGATGATGACGGTACAGCGCCCCAAGTGATAAGAAATGGAACCAAAAAAGGCATACTATTTCTGAAGTCAATTATCGTAGTTGACGATGACGGAAGCTCATGGCAGACCTAATGGTGAAAGCTGTTCCCGTTTTTTAACAATATACCAGCCAAATTGATAACAGACTTTATCTGGTAGTCGAAACTGAGTTAATTGGACTTATCATAGAAATGCTGCATTATTCTGTTATGCAAGGAGGGAGCGGCCCGCCTCGGGCGCGCATTATAGTGTTAAGTTTCACGGTATGCATTTGCCGCCCGCAGCGAGTGCCACCGAATATACTGCAGCATATAAGGTTAATTCTGGAGGCAGTGATTTCATTTTTGAGCCGTGTGTTCAGAGTTCAAATCTGAGCATCTTTATTTTAAATTTGCGACTAAATCTCCGGTGATGGAAACACCGATAAAAAACCAAATCAACACGGATAACGCTTAGTGAAAAGTGGGCTTCTGAGTGTTCCATTCACCATGAAAGCAACAATCAACTTGCCCCTGACTACTCCGTTTGGAATATAGTCGTGAGTGTTATGTATGCTTGTACCGAAACTACTCTGATGCGTGATGGCTAAAAATGTAAAGTCACTCAAATTAATGTCACCATGTTCTTAATAAGATAGTAGTTTCTTAAAACAAAAAGCATTTTATAGTATTGAATGGTGTTTCTATATCAGATTATTCATAAAATATCAATCTGTATATTTTTACTTAAAGTTTACTGCCTACTTACTTGAGTGTTTTTGTTTTTTGTCGAACTTGGTGCAATTTTGCACATGTCGAATTTATTGTTTTGGTCGGTTCTGTCAAACAAATATTACCTACCTACTTCATTATAATAATTCAGAGCGAATATGGTAGTACCCTGGGCGGTTCACGCAAGTTTAGGAAAAAGGTGCGAGCGGTCCTTCTGTAAACTCTTTATTCTGTGATTTCGGTACAGCGCCCCTAGTTACAAATGAAACCAAAAATGGTATACATTCTGTAGTCAGCTATCGGACGTGACAAAAACTCATGGTAAACATACAGTTTTAACCCAAGTGTGTAATAAAAATAATAATGATAGACGAAGAATTGCAAGATATGCAACAACTGGAATGTATGACAGTATACACGATTGGCGTAGTGCGCTGTAGCACGGTTTCTCGCCTCGATTTCCGTAGTGTCCGAAATCATAGGTTTGATTCCCGGTCGGGTCAATTTAGGAAACGTTCTTTTCTGAATTGACTCGGGTCTGGGTGTGCTGGGAGACGCCCCTGGCTTATTTCCTTTTGTGGTACCACGTATAATAACACAGGGATATTAATCCCTACTTCGAGACCATTACAAGAGGTGTGTTGTCTGGCGCATATTTATATTTATATGTGTGAGTATCAAAAGCACGCCATACGGTAAAGGGTCAATTACAATGGCATCTGAACCTTTTTAATAACGAGCACAGGCTAACGATGAATCTTTTATGACTGGAGCCTCGGTCATTAAACATAATAAGTCAAAGAGATAGAGAATGTTGCTAAAAACTTAATTGAGATCCTAACTTCTCTCCTGAATAAACGGCGGGGAATTTCTTCTAAATAAAACATTGGAAAGTTTGATTTCCAACTTAACAAATTGTTATTTAGCCAGCGTAGCCCAGTTTATTAAAAGCGAGAATAATTAAATTAAACCTGTTTCTTTGACGCCCTGCC
Organism: Udea olivalis; assembly: GCA_947369235.1. Lineage (NCBI taxonomy): Eukaryota > Metazoa > Arthropoda > Insecta > Lepidoptera > Crambidae > Udea > Udea olivalis. Next base: position 10,880,042 of record OX376360.1, read on the forward strand.
CGGCTAAATATTTTTATTGAGCTGTGTTTGTAGGGAAGGGAATTATTGGGGTATCGATAGATAATATTCTTTCGAATTTGTGGTCATCTTAGGTATAATCTGCTCCTCTGCACACTTTTTTGTCATGATTTCACTCTGTCAATTGAATTTTTGTGTTAAAAAACAAGATTGAAAAGAGTAACCATCGAGTTTCTTGCCGGAGTCTTCTCGATCGGAAACAACCTCCGAACCGGTGGTACAGTCACATTATGTTTAATTATGATATTTACTATCATAGTATTATTTTATATAAGTTTATTTTAGTATATTTTTGGCATAATTTTTTTTTTGTAACTATATGACTTGTCATAAGTACTTTCTATAAGTCTATATGAATAAAGATATTTTTTACTTTACTTTACTTTACTTCTTGGAACTATATTGGTCAGTATATTTTTTACACTGATAAAGGTGGGTGTTTTAATGTGTACAGAGGTATCAACAAATAGTTTTACGTGTGACATAACTTTTTCCTATCTCATTAGTAAGTAACTTGTTTCTGCTACGCTGCTACGAGAATATGAATATAAAAGATTTGGTATTAGTGATGTGATTAAATCAAAATTAAAAAAAAAAACATGTTTATAGACTAATAACGTAACTAGGTATTTTTTTATACTAGAAGAAAACTACACTGAGTGCTACTACTAAAATTACTTAGGAAGAGCTTGAGTTCCTTGATAGTATATGTTCAAGAGTAACAGCGATTATAACGCTTAATTAAACTCATAAGTTTTTTCGTTCTTCTTTCGTTTCGATGCAATCATGGCACACATTATATTGAAGAGTTCAAGCCTAGATGAATATATATATATACCATGAACTAAAAAAATAATGCATCCAAAATAAATAAGGCATGGTAAGTATTTTTTTTTCGATATCGCATCGTAGCAGCCAATTTTTTCGCTAGAGAGGTGATAATGTCGAAGTTTGAAGTCGTGATTACGGCACGGGGCCGCCGCTTCATAATCGATTCAATTATGCGGAAGCAATAAACATAGGCAGGCAATTATTACGCTGGGCTTTTTAATAAATAGATTGCCAGTTTCATTTTATTTGAGAAGACAAATTATTTAGTGTCTTATTGGTCCATACAAATATTGTATGCAAGCTAAACGGAGCTTTTCTGCTTCATCAGTTGTTTCAATTTAAGTTTTTAGGGGTTTTGATATTGGCTAGTTTCAAAATTTGTGACGTAAAATGAGTAAAGAACTATACCATAGTATGTCGTATGTGCTAGACACAATAGAAAAATAATATAATTTACCGCTGGGAGGTACATCGACAGACGACAAGTTATGAGTCTTTAGGAGACCGATCGACAGCAACCAGAGGTGTTCCTTTAAATATATTTTTTCGTATTGAGGCATGGTCACATTTAGACCAAGTCAAATAGGATATTACCGTTAATTTATGTTTTATGGTTTAATTTAAGCGTGAAACTACACTTCAAGAATTCGACTGATTCGCTAAGCTTCTGCCTGACGAAAAGTTGAAGCTTCGATTCCCCCCTCGGGATAAGTATCAAGCCATGTTGTTTTTTCTAGTACTTGTTGTGAATTTACCAAAGCACGCGATAACAATAGTTAACGTCGTCCAAAGGTTGCCTTCACGTAAAAAATGAACAGCTGGCTACTTAAACTATGCCTGTAAATACTAAGGTAGGTACACTTTTTGTGCCGTCGTATTGCAGTATATTTTACTAAGCGTATTAACGAAGCGTGCAGTAAAAATATTTTTTTTAAACACAAGTAATTACTTAAATCATGGCAAATTATCGAGTCAAGCAGGGAAAGCTTTCCATGTGGTGGCACTCACGCCAGCCAGCTGGGCGATCTATCGTTAGGGCTGAAAATGTTAGTTTAGACATTATTTATTTTATATTTTACTTACGTATTATTGAAGTGTTTCCCATGCCTTAGGAAAGACAAAACCCTTAACTGATATGTAAAAAATGTGGCTAGAATACGTAGCAGGTGATGATGGCAAATTTTTAAATAGGTTAGTAAAGATTTGAATGCATACTAGCCAGTCATCGCCATAATTGTGATACGATTTTCGAGATGGAAATTCGGCAAAATATATAAAAATAATCATTATTTTTAATTATTTACCTAATCATTGATTTGTTAAAGTGTTTGTCTCGCTAAAGGTATTTATACAGTATACTTAAAGCCCTTTTACTCTCTCCACAAACTGTAATTTCATTAGAACTCTTGGACAGTACGGTCAGCATCAGAAGTAGCTGAACACTTTAGTACTGTCATATTTGTTCCATATTACCTGGTATCTGTATTTTCACTCTTAATTGCTTTGACAACTTTAACAAACAATTGACTGGCTAACAGACACATAATTATGTTTATTTGTAAATTGTGTATCAGCCCTGACTTGGAACTAGTGTCGCCATCTTTGGTGCACTGTAATTAAACACAATTTGTCGTATGATTTAATGAGGGCGTTTAAACTAACATGAAAATGAAGCGTCACATCGCTTAGTTTAAAAACTGTAGGTTGGTAAAGTCCTGACCAAGAACCTAAGTTTAGTACCTGCTAAACTATAATAATAGTTTTCTCTCATTTTTATGTGATAAATACTAGATAAAAGTTAATAAGTAAATTAAATTTAAATTACTTAGTATTTTATACTGCCTGCAATATTTTTATCCGGCCTGTAGTCCGCCATATGTAACGCCAATTTTTTAAGCAATAAATTAAAAAATGTCGACAGGAGAAATGAGACAACACTGTGACGTCACAACTTTGCAGCCTACACAAATCCTTTTAATGTTCCTGCATGGCAAATAATCAGTCGTTCGCCTTTTCCCATTGGTACTGCAGAAGTGGAGCCAGCAGTGTTGTCAGTCCAAGTTTTTGACAGCGTTAAATATTTTCGTTCATGGCTAGAGGAAGTAGAGGATGTGTGAAGCTTGTTTCATGTGATTTCAGCACGTTTTCACAACCAGTACAAAACTTTGTATACATGTGCTATCACTTTCATGAGCCAATGTTTTCCCAAATAGTAAACAAGGTGACAGCGAGCAGACGGGGCGCTCCCTCCAGGGCGTCTCTTCCGGCGGCACACGCACGGAGACGGGCGCTAAACGCTGAATAAAGTTATCTGCTGCGAATGCCTCCGGGCACAAATTTCAATTATTGTCACATCCGAATAGTTCCGAACGGGGACGTGGTACAGTTGAAGACAGATTTTTTAAAATCATGTTCTATTTTTGAATATTAGTTAAGATCAATCGAAAGTCGTAGGTGTAGGTTTTCTGGTTTTGCTTTTGTTGAAAACTAAAAGCGTTGAGTAACTTTCATAAGATATATATAGTAGATTGTTCCACAAGGTGAGAAAGTTACCTTTTCGATGCACGAGATGGTTTGGCGCGCGAGCGTAGCGAGAGCGCTAATAGTTCGAGGGCATTGAAAAGGTCTTTCTTCCGAGGTAAACACTCTGCTTTTCATTACGAATATAAGGAAAGTAAATAGAAATCAGATACATAAGTTCAACCAACAAAATTTTATTTAAACATTACCTACAACAAATTTGATGATATTTCTATTTAAAGTTTATATTAAAATTAGAGCAATTGTTAAACGAGAGAGAGAGGTTACTTCCTGGGATGTTGATAGTTGATATTTTTTGTGAAACTTGAGCATCTTGAGTAAATGTTGGTGATAGAAAAGGAATGTCAAAATAGAAGGTGACACGCCAACTGACTTATCAGAGCCTGCTAAGGTGGATAAATGTAATACTCCACAGGCTGCTCCAAATAATACTTTTATATTTTCTGACGAGCTAGGCCAAGGATTAGGCATATTGTTGTCTAATAAATCGAACCAACAAGTAATCAATTTATGCCATCCAGGTATGTCCTATTCTGACCTAGTTAGTAACATCTCCAAAGAGAAGCTAGGGGTAAACTCCACTGTGGTTGTCTTTCATGGAGACTGCCGATCATTGACAAAAAAAGGGTTAATTAAAAATATTGAAACAATAATGGGCATTCAATCAAAGAACAAGTGTAAATTTATTTTGTGTGCATTCCCATACTCAAGTACCTCAAGTACTTCAAGTCAGAACAAGGTCATCCAAGACCTTAATTTAACTTTGTATAATCTGACATGTCGTCATAGTGACATTGACTTTTTTGATACAAATCTGTTTGTACCATACTTTAGGTTAACTGAAGATACTATGTATCTTCCCATTAGGACTAAGCAGAAACTAGCTACTTTGTTAGCAAATAACATTAACAATGCCGCTATTGGCAGTATTTTCTATTCTGACATTAGTACTAGTACTAATTTATCTATTTCATGTGATGCTCCTTCAGCGTCTTGTTTAAACTAGGACCTAGGACAACAGCCAAGCCCAAATACTTGAATTTATTCCACCAAAATACTCAAAGCTTGACGGGCAAAGATTTAGAAATAGAACTATTGCTGGAAAACCAAAATTTTGATATTTTATGTTTTACTGAACATTGGCTGACTGATGAAAACTATCAGTCTTTTGTCCTTAATAATTTTAGATTATCAAGCGCGTTCTTTAGAAAAACCACTATTCATGGTGGTTCATTAATTTTTACTGCAAATAGTTTGAAATGTAAAGATCGCACTGACATTGTAGGCCTGTCCATAGAGCGTATTGTCGAATTGTCTTGTGTTGAGTTAGAGGGCTTTGTTGTGATAAGTGTATACCGTCCCCCAAAAACTAACTTAGATAGATTTGAGACAGTTATGGAGGAAGCTTTGGGTAGGTTAAGTGCTAAGTCTAAACCCATTATTGTGTGTGGTGATTTCAATATAGATTTGCTAGTAAACTCATCTGAAAGGAATAGGTTATTGTCGCTATTTAAATCCTTTGGTCTGGATTATCAATTCCATGAACCCACGAGGATAACAGCCACAACATCTACTTGTCTGGATAATGTATTTTGCAACTGTGTACCCATTGAAAAGGCAATAGTAACTGAATTAAAGTCTGATCATTGTGGGCCGAAGATAACATTTTTAGATTTAACTAACAATAGCGTTAATTACAGGAAAATAACATGTAGACCGAAGACGGGTAATCGTATTAATAGTTTTAAAACTAATTTAAAGCATAAAGTATCTTCCATTCCTTACAAGCAGGGTGACCCTGATGCAGTCTACAAAAGACTGTTTGATTGTGTTAAAAATGAATTTGATGCTTGTTTTCCCACCAAACAAGTTACTTACAGAGTTCAATCTAAGTTTTGTGAATGGGCCACGCCTGGAATTTACAGGAGCAGACGTAAGATGTATGAGTTGTACGGCATGAAAAAATACAATTTCGATCCACTTTTTGTTGAGTATGTCAAGAACTACTCCAAAATATTCAGAAAAGCCTGCACTACAGCTAAGGCATTGCACATTCGTGATAAAATATCAAAGTCCACAAACAAAATAAAAACCACTTGGGACGTCATAAATCACGAAACAGGTAAAGCTAAACAGCGCGATACCTCATACACTCTTAATATTAACAATAACATCTTACAATCAGAAGCATCTGTTGCTGAAGCATTTGATAAGTATTTCAGTAATATACCTATAATCACTACAGCTTCATTAAATTCCTCACCAACTAGAGCGGAACATTTGTTGAAAGATAATGTATCTTGTTGCAGTGTATTCTTTAAATTTAAACATGTTGAGTCACTAGATATAATAAAAGCATTCAGATTAATTAATTCAAAAGATACCGCTGATCTTTGGGGTATATCAGTCAAAATTGTTAGCCACATAATTGACGTGATTGCCCCTTATCTAGCCGTAATATTCAATGATTGTGTTGATGAAGGTGTTTTTCCAAACTTAATGAAACACAGTAGGGTTGTACCACTTTTTAAATCAGGCAACAAACAAGACCCAGGTAACTTTAGGCCTGTTTCAATCCTACCAGCTCTCAGTAAGATCTTTGAAAAAATCATTCAAGAACAACTATTAAGCCATTTTTATGAGAACAATCTCTTACACAGTGAACAATATGGATTCACGAGAGGCCGTTCTACTACTGATGCTGGCATCGCACTTCTAAAACACATCTTTAGGGCTTGGGAGAATTCACAGAACGCTCTTGGCGTCTTCTGTGACTTGTCCAAGGCCTTTGATTGCGTTGATCACGATACACAAGCTTGATTTTTACGGGGTTAGGGATAATGCTTTAGATTTGGTAATTTCGTACCTTAGTTTAAGAACTCAAAAAGTTGATGTTAACAGTGTACTCTCTACAGGATCACAAGTTAAAATGGGGGTCCCTCAAGGATCCATTCTAGGTCCATTACTATTTCTGATATATATAAATGATTTACCTTTTTACTTAAAAGATATTTGTGATGTTGTATTGTTTGCAGACGATACATCTTTAGTTTTTAAAACTGACAGAAATAAAAACCTTTTTGATGATGTTAATGACGCACTTTCAAAGGTTTTAAAATGTTTCACAGTAAATAATCTACAGCTTAATGCAAAAAAGACTAAATGTATTAATTTTAAGTTGCCTAATGTTAAAGATAACCCCATTAGTCTAAAAATTGATGGTAATACTATGAAGCTTGTAGATACAACAGTTTTTCTTGGAATCACACTTGATTCAAAACTGCAATGGAACCCTCATATAACAGCTCTCTCAGGCAGACTTAGTTCGGCTGCATTTGCAGTGAGAAAAATTAGGTTATTAACAGATGTTGATACTGCTCGTTCAGTTTATTTTAGTTATTTCCATAGTGTAATGTCTTACGGCATTGTACTTTGGGGTCAAGCGGCGGATATACAAACCATCTTTATCCTCCAGAAGCGAGCTATCAGATCCATCTATAAGCTTCGTGCACGGGCTTTACTTAGGGAGATTTTTAAGGAAATTGGTATCCTCACTGTAGCGTCACAATACATTTACAATTGCATTGTTTTGGTGAGAAAAAATATTGGTCTCTATGCTAAACACAGTGACATACATTGCAGAAATACTAGGAATAAGGATAAAATTGCACTTCCACTCTTTAGGTTACAAAAAGTTTTAGGATCCTTTATGGGGCAAGGTATACATTATTACAACAAAATTCCAAAAACAATTTGTGAGTTACCTTTACATAGATTCAAAAATCACATCAAAACGGCTTTATTAAAAAAGGGCTATTATACTACAAAAGACTACCTTATAGATAAAAATGACTGGGTATAAGCGCTCTGCTCGATGCGGGATTAAATAGCTCTATTGTAACAGATGTTTTATTGTAAGAGTTAATAGGTACCTAGTATGTATGTACTGACTAACAATTTTTGTTTTTGAATTGTTTAAATGAATTCTTTTTATTATATTCTTTTATGGTTGGTTTTTTCTCTTTGTTTTATATTCTTTTAGGTTTATTTGTATCAAAATGACACACTGCTTGTGCTTTACTAACGCCTGTTGTAAACCCAAAACAAGTTTAAAAGAGTAACTGCTGAGTTTCTCGCCGGGTCTTCTCAGTAAGAAACAACTCCGACGCGGTGGTAGAGTCGCATTATTTCTGTATACTGTTTATTTACATATCCATATTATTATGGTATTTATGTCTATTATTTAGTATATTTTGCTGTAAATTTGACGATTTGAAAGTACTGATACAGTCTATTTGAATAAAGTTATTTGAGTTTGAGTTTGAGTTTGACATTTGACAGTTATTTACTTGCAGCCCTAGGGCTGAAAAAAACTTTACAGCCTAGGGCTGAAAGTGAAGCTTCCAACACTATGCACAGGTAACTTCAAGCGTACTTTCCGTGTATGAGTGATGAAAAATAAATTAACGTATAAAATGTGACAAACACAAATATCAAAGTCATATTTCGGAGTTTTATTGTTTGTGAGTGAGTTTTCGTCTTCCAAAGCTCTGTCATAGTGAAGTGAACGCGCGTCACGTACTGGCAGCAGCCTTTTGCAAGTTGCTGCTACACCTGGCCAGAGGATGTCCTAGCACTAAATAAGTTTGCTAATACGCATGTTTCATCAAAAAATACGCTTACCCAATAGGCATTTCAGCATAACGAGTTCTATGGTGATTATATGATAACTTAATTTTGACCTAACGCTTTTACCAAGTGACTGTACCACACAGTGGGCGTATTCATCTCATAAAGGGGTCAAAATATTTTATTAGCCTTGCGATTTTAACTGAGGAGCGAGGGCGCCAACGAGATTACAAGCCCGAGGCTACGAGCGCAAATCGAGCGCTACTCCAACGAACCCCCGCGAACCTTATTACCATTCCGATATCAGTACAATAACACCTTTAACTCACTCTGATAAAGTTCGTTATTGTTTGGTCGTTAATCCTCACTTCACAAGTTTAAAGTGGCCGAGCAAATTTTTGTCCGAGTCAATTTGCTCTGCACAGTGGTCAGGGGCGAAAGGCAGATTGTGAATGTCAATTGAGTAATCTGATTTTTACACGGACTAATTTGTTATATTTAAATATTTCCTGGATGCGAAAATAAATTTGCATGTAGATTAACCGAAAATAAGCAAAACGGTTTATCGGCAAAGTGCTCGTCTAAGATTATTGCTGAAAAGCATGATTGATTTTCAGAGTCTAGTAACTTTATTAACAATTTATTCTTGCCAACTCTACAGTTTTAAATCGATAAAATAAGTAAGTAACTATTTGACGTCACGTTGGCGTAGTGGGCTGTAGCACGGTTACTCGCTTCGATATCCGTGGTGTCCCGGGTTCGATTAATTAAGGAAACTATCTTTTCTAAACTGAGTCGGGTCTGGGTGTGTTGGAAGATTCCCTTGTCTGGTACTAGTACTTTGTAACACAAGGATATTTTTCCTTACTTCGAGACCATGACAAGTAACGTGTTGCAAAAATTTATATTTATTTAAAAAAACACTTTCAGTTAAATACCGAAAACTAATCAAAACTTTCAACTTTAAAAATGTATGTCTTTACTCGTACCTTGTATCCTTTTAATTTTAAACTCCCTTTGATTTCTTTGTGAGCTATCGATGGAGCTTTAAATTTGTATAAGCTGTCAAACGCAGCGCATAATTAGAGAGCTGCGTCGGAGTCGCGTCAGCGGCACGCCTGCGCCTCGCTCGCTAATGAGGACAGGACCCACCAGGGTTTAGATACGAAAGCGGCATTGTTTGCCAAAAAATACCGAATTTATATTTATATTACGCTTTAGGCGCAGCTGCAGTGTAAGTTTGCCAGCTAGTCGAGCAAATAACATTATAATAAAATAATCTTGGAGTTCAGTTACGTTAAGAACTTATTAATTGGGGCATAACCATAATAGCTGGCCGCTGGGGCAGAAAAATTCTAGACTATCCAGTCTAGAATTCCACTTGACTTTACCAAGTCATCCATTCGGATGACTTGGTAAAGTTGGCAGAATTTGAGTGAATGGAGGGCAAACTAAGAGGAATGTCTGTGTGCAGCAGTGGAGGTCATAGTTATGACTGCGCAGCGAATGATGATGGTCATCTCCATACCAAGTTTGGGCTCCTCCAGATACGATACGGTTGAATATTTTTTTGTAAAATATGCTTCAAATTGTACGTAATATCCTCATATAATACAAAAAAGCTATTTTGAAAATATTCACATCAAGTATTAAAAGTTTATACAGATAACCATCATTCATCATTCATCATTTGACGACACGGTTGGCGTAGTGCGCTGTAGCACGGTTTCTCGCCTCGATTTCCGTAGTGTCCCGGGTTCGATTTCCGGTCGGGTCAATTTACGAAACGATCTTTTCTGAATTGACTCGGGTCTGGGTGTGCTGGCAGACGCCCCTGGCTGATTTCCTTGTGTGGTACCTCGTAACACAGGGATATTAAACCCTACTTCGAGACCATTACAAGAGGTGTGTTGTCTGGCGCATATTTATTTATTATTATTATTCATCCGGGCGCGCTCGGTTGCCGACGACTCAGAATGAAAACCTACCTTTTTCACTTTAAACATATCTAATGTTCACTGTTAACTAAACTGAAGCTACAATGCCTACCTTAAGCATCATTTATACCTATTCGTTCAACAGTGGTTCTGTGTGCAGTGTATTCACAACTTTTGTAAGTCTTGAAAATAACAGTTCAGAAAGCCACGCAAAGTTAATCATCCAATGAAAGTTTGCTCAAGCACAATGTTTAGCTGAGTACACATCGCGGCCGCAACCCCTCCATTTGCATATCAATCTCGCAAAACATGTTTAAAATAAAAGCGCACATAATGGCTTTATAAATAGATTTCTGAAAGTATTCCCTATTAAATAAACTTCCATTTGACGTGGTGTAGAGCTTGTATGAATAAATCATATCAAATAACTATCAGGGGAGATGAGGAATCTTTCCGTCGGATCAAAACATTCGGGGGTTGTTGCGCCTCATTGAAGACAGACAGATATTATGATTTTTTAATGACCATCCCTCTTTACTCTTTTAAAAAAAGTTTCCGTTTATTTTAAAACTTTAGCATAAGTTACTGTTTTTTCAGGCTTTAAGCTATTTCCTTATTTAACGGTGTGCCCGAATGACGAATAGTGTCATAAAGAATAATCAGTTTTTATAATAGTTCACCTGTCTTGTGTTACATGGATATATAATAAACAAAGCAACAAATATACTCAGTCTACTATTTGTTAAGATCTACAATCTGTTTTAATAAGTGATTACGTTGATTTTTAATGGTTTTGTTGATTACCTGAATTTTATGTTGACTTCCGTCACACCACGCATCAATCCTTTCTACATTACCTTCAAAAAAAGCTACGAAATGACGCATTTTCTCCTCTTTATCGCGTTCAATCACTTCAACGTCGCTTTGCACATTGAATTTCTCAAATATAGACTTCAAACTCCATCCTTCCTTCAAATTTAACCGTTAAAACTCAAGGAATAGGGTGAAGTTTACGTTGTACGTGTCGTGGTATTCTCCAGGGTGCTACGGAGCGTCGCGAGTGCTACGAAGCCGTAAGCCTCTCAGTCGGTGATTGAATCCTCGAGCCTGATGGAGCTCCGGCATTGCGTCTACTGCAGATTTCTCTATTCTGTACGTGTGAGGCAAAATGAAGGCTGACAAGAGCTCGCAGGCATTTACAAGCTTACGGACACATTTCTGTGACTTTATTTGCGCTACAAAATGTAGGTAACTGAGGCAAAATGTTAATTCGCATTTCTTAGCTCCGACGTTCTTACGATTTAGTTAACAAGTACCTTATAATTTCAGCTCAGCTTGCACAAGACTTCGACAGGTGCAGACCTAGTTGTTTACCAGACAAAAAAACAAAAAGATCACTCTACGTACTAATACTGCTGTAGCATGGCAGCATGCATGAGCAGAATATGTTCAAAATAAAAATAAAAATGTTACGTTGCGTCTGTATTAGGTTATGTTATATAACGAACCTAGACAAATATGAAAAGATATAACAAAGGGTCATATAATAGTGATCCACAATAAGAAAACCCTTTTTAATTTTAAACTGGTCACCCAGATTCGTGTCTGATAAGATAACATGATTATAGTAAAATACGAATTCTCAAACATATTTAACATGGGTCTTGTCCCGTGAATGTCGATAAAGCTATGTACTTATAATGCCTGTTCAACTTTCAGGGACTTTTGAGAATTCAAAGTTTAGTCTTATAACTTATAATTCCTCACCATTACACCACAATATCGAAATCCCCTTTGATCCTGCCTCTCATACATTAACAGCATTAATCGGGCTTACCAGGTCAGACATTAGGCGGAGGACATCTCCTGCTCATAAAGTATGCAGGAGCCCCGCCCGCCCAACCCCGCCCACCGGCTTACCGCAGCTTATGTATAAGTACTTCAGTGTGTGGTTGTAATGTATTAAAAGGTTATTTAGTTTGCATAAAAGGTATGCTTTCAACAAAATGATGGGTGTAGTTTTCTGTCGTAATTCCGAACAGATTTTGTTGAAGAAATGTAACGCCAAGAGTGGCGACAGTTCTCACTGAACCATGAAGTATTACCATCCGGTCACCATTAGGTACTCCCTTAACCCAAACCCAGCCAACTTGAGTATCTTATTACAAGGTTAATTATACCAAATCCAATCATTCATAGACTAAAGTATTTGCCTTGGGGTACTAACAAAAACGACGGGGGATCTGGCAGGTATTTCTTAAAAGGAAGTTAAAACACGATAAAATTAAGTAAAAATCGAGGCTAGTATTTTTTCGTCGTCTCTAGTCTGATATACTGGACTTGCAACTGATGTCGTTACTAGTTTACATATTACTTATAGTAAGTTACATTTGTATATGGGGTTCTTATTGGAACGTTTGAAAATCGATTTTGACTGAGTAAAGCAACTTTATTAATACAGTACAATTTACTAAAATAAAGTAAATTACAAATCAATTAAACCTAAAGTATAGCTAAGCAATTAACACTCATGACCGTGTGGCGCTTCTGTCTAATAAAACTCTACTCTATATACTCTACTCTATAGGTTTCGTCATCTATCACTGTATACTCGTAGTTCCTGAACGTGTAAAGGTTTTTCAATAGAGCCTCCCTGTCTGCTGCGTGGACTTTAGACATCACCGGAGGAACTCTCTCAATCCCTGATTCCTTTGACATTTCTGCGTAGTATTGATCCTAGAACACATTGATACAGAAAGCAGTTTTATCTTAAATATGAAAACTAGAAAAAATCGACCTGATCCTAGGGCTCAAGCGGTCCTCGACCCCGCGTCTTCCATAATCCGAGCGACTGCTCTACCACTACAAACTCACTTATCAATAGAATAAGTTTCATATTTCTAATTAGTCGCTAAATTGATATGACGAGTATGACTGACTGACTGGCCTGTTGGCGCAATGGCAGCGATCCTGTCTTTAGCGCCGGAGGTCGTGGGTTCGATCCCCACCCATGACAAACATTTGTGTGACGAACATTATTGTTTGTTGTGTGTTATCTATATACGTATGTATTTAGAAATATTTAAGTATGTTTATCAGTCTTTGACGCCCATAGTACAAGCTCTGCTTAGTTTGGGGTCAGATGATCTTGGTGTAAATTGTCCCAGATATTTATTTATTTATTATTTATATTGATACTGATTCTTAAGCTGTCCGTACACTCTTAGTAAGTTTTCAACGATTTTCATACCAAAACATGGTGCATCTACCATTATTTATAGCTCTACGTTCTGTTTGCCAGATCAATTAACTTATTCGGGGGGTAAAGATAAAATTATAATAAAAAACATGATGTCTCAATGACAATGATGTTCGACAAAACGGCATAACTTTTAAATATTTTGTGATAACGGTATTAAACATTTGCAATGTGATCTTTAGATCGGTACGGTCGATCGGTCGTCGTAAAAATTTTTTATTGGGATGACACATGACATGACATGACAATGTCAAATCCCAATACTTTTTTTACACGAACGATTATGTAAATTTAAAGTGGCAACTCGTGGTAGACGTACGGATCGTACTTTGTGTTCAGTATGTCTACCATGAGTTTACATCAATCACAGCCGCCAGCGTCCGCTTTGACTGCGTTGACGTTTTTGTATGGAATTTTGGCACAGCACCCCTAGTGATTAGAAGTGGAACAAATTTCTGAAGTCAACTATCATAGTTTACGTGACCGAAATTCATGGTAGACATAACATATTGCATTAGCCAAAAAGTTCTCTACTCATTTTGTTCTTCAGTTAATATGAATACTGACCTCTTTCTCTGCGAGCATATGTACATAGTAAAGTGGTCGTCCTTGGGAGCGAAGAGCATCATAGTGTCTCTGCAACTCTTCCATCATTTCCTCACGTGAGGGTGGTTCAAAGTAGCCTTTGATTAGCGCCGCAGCGTACCGCGCCTGCAAAACACAAAAATGCTGAACATTTACAAAATCTACCTATACCTACATTTTGACAATTATGAAACACCTAACAGACTGAAAAATACACCTCTGCATTGCCTTTTCTTAGATATGCAGAATGCCTTCGACGGTGTCCCTCGTGTGATGATCGGTTGGGCGCTGCGGTCCAGGGCCGTTACCGAGGTCTATATTGACATTATCCGAGACATATGTACCACGATTCCATAGGACGCGGTTGGTGAACGCTTCCCTTCCCTATCACCGTTGGAGTACACCAAGGCTCCGTGCTTAGCCCGTTTCTGTTCAGCGTAATATTAGACGTTCTGTCAAACAGCATCCGAGACCACCACGAGCAACCACCCTGGTTGCTTATGTATGGTGACGATATTGCGCTGGCAGATTTAGACAGGAGACGGCTGGTACAACGGGTGAAAAAGTGGAGGGATTCACCAGAGAACCGCGGTCTGAAGCTTAACGTGGCGAAGACAGAGTACATTTCCTGTAACACCACAAATCCCCAGTCCGTCCGCATAGGCGTTGACGTGGTCGAGCGCACAGACCGTGTCAAATACCTGGGATCTGTGTTATGTGTGTCCGGGGATATCGAAAGCGACGTCAGAGCCCGAATTTCCGCGGCTTGGGCCAAATTGCATGAGGTGACTGGTGTCATTTGTGACCCCAAAATGCCGATCAAGCTGAAGCGGCAGATCTATAAAACCATCATTAGGCCTGTCCTTTTATATGGCAGTGAAACATGGCCGCTACTAGAGCGACACGAGCATGAGCTGCGCGTCACGGAAATGTAGATGCTGCGGTGGGTATGTGGAGTCTCAGACAAAGATCGCTCGCGGAACACCATCATCCGCGGTAGCCTTTGTGTTCGTAACATCGCAGACAAGCTACAGGAGTGCCGCCTTTGTTGGGTATGGTCATGTCTCACGCAGATCGGCAAACTACGTGCGTAACAAATATCTGGCCATGCCGCCTCCGCAGGGTACTGGCAGTGGAGGTCGACCTACGAAGCAGTAAATCGACGTCGTCAAGGGTGGCATGCGTGCCAACAGACTCAGCACTGAGGATGCACAATACCGCGCGAAGTGGGCCAAAAAAATAATATAGGCGGAGCCTGGGACCCAACACACTAGTGTGGGTTCACAACCGGGATAGACCGCACGGAAAATGATGATGATGTTGATGACAAAGTCAATAACAAACAATGTCCATTACAATATCCATTATTTTAAGGAAGGTGAATGTCTGTGTGTGTTTACTTTACTTTACTTTACTTTACTTTACTTACTTTACTTTTACTATAGATATTATCAAGAAAAGTCTAACCTGGGCGTCCAAACAAAGTATCACGCAGACATGGGCTACTGCGCCGAAGACCAGCATGGTGGGCTGATTGATGTTAAGCACCAATTTGTGCAAGGGAGAGACACTTCTCGGAGTTATCGTCAAACCACTACTTTTGTCCAGAAACGGATAACTGTATTGAAAACCTGAAAAATGTTAACATTATGTATGTTCTCTAAAGTTCGATGATGCTCATAATTTTGTCTCCATGTCTACCTTTGCATGTAAAAGCTGGGCTCGTAAAAGTAAGTTAATTTGAAAATATAATGCAATGTAAGAGCTAACTGGCATATTGCAGAAATTTATTTATTTATTTTTTAGTTTGCACACAAATTACAGTTTTTTACATAGAAAAATAAGGACAGCTGAAGTACAGGTGAGCTTATCTCTAAAGAGAGATTTCTTCCAGCAGACCATGATGCAAGGAAAAGCATAAAACAAACAGTGATGGATAGACAAAACTGTGTACATATTTTTAAATTGAACAGAATTGTGGGTGATAAGTGACTACGGGCTCTAAAAAGTGTGAGACCGTAGCATTCGTAACCGTCATAGAAGTTAAAACAGAGATAGCCATTTTTCCGCCCTAGCTGCCCAGGTGAATGACGGCGAGCTCATTCTTAATTTGGGTTGAGCGATAGCTCTGCTTCGACATCACTACCATTTGCACTAATATTTTGAAAATACTTATTATATACTAGTAGGCTGTCCGTGAGTACACCAGCGTAGACTAATTATACCGAAAAAAAATTGCCTAACTGTGTTACTCGCAAACAAACAAACAATCAAATATTTCCTGTTCATAATATTAGTAAACATAATTATTACGTAGTTTTCATCCGATTTATTTTACTTCTTATGATTACTTAAAAATAATATAAACACCGTTTTTAAACCGACAGTTTATAAATCATCTAAATTCACAATAAAAAGATCGGTGAGCTGTCTGTAAAGAATATAAAAAATTCTAACCAGTACAGTAAATAACGTCGTCAAGTTCTTCAAAGGTTCCGTCAACAAATATCGCTCCAGTTTCATTAAATTCTTTAACGTCTGTTTTCTCCACGTAGTTAGGCGGAAACGGTGTTTGGAAGTTGACTCTAGAATGATGACTGTGGATGAGAGTTTTGCTTACGCTGGCGACATCCAACCCTATGTCCATGCCGGAAGGTCCAGAGCCAATAATTAAGACTCGGCGACATTTGTATGGATCGGGTTCTCTGTAATCGTGACTGTGTATGATGGTTCCTGAAACCAATTCAAATTATTGTAAGTTGTATTTTTAATGCGTCACATGCATTCAAAATACATATTCTTAAGTTCCAAAATCTAATAAATCATCTAATGCTAATCGTATTATTTCAACATGCTAATTAGTAAAATCCCTATAATATAGATAAAATAGTTTTGATGTCTCTGCAGTACATTCGCTCTTATTTTTAGGGTTCCGTACCTCGAAAGGAAAAAAAGGAACCCTCATAGGATCACTTGTTGTCCGTCTGTCGGTCCGTCCGTCTGTCTGTATGTCAAGACCCTTTTTCTCAAGAACGCGTGAAAGTATCAAGCTGGAATTTATATCAAATAATTTATAAACCAACGCAATCAAAAGATACAGCCGTTCATGCCGCAAATTTTCGCAAATTTTCGACACTCGCAAGGGAATCATAACCTACAAGGTACTTCCCGTAAACTCAGAATCTGGAAATTTAGTACGAAGCAACGTCTTATATAGCACAAATAAATGGGCAATTACGAAAACCGTAAATTTTTAGTTACATCATATAATAAAAATATTTTTAATAAATATACCTACAGGTTTGTACGGAACCCTCGGTGCGCGAGTCAGACTCGCCTGGCCGGTGTTTTCTTCTTTTTAATGTTTTCAGTTAAGCAAAAATTAACTTAATGTAATTTACATGAAAAAAAACAGCGAAATCGGTTGAACGAACTTGGATATTGCAAAATAAATGGCGGCAATTCTTCATAGGGGTATGTCCCCCCGCAATGTAATAGTTTGACAGAAATTAAATTTGAAAACTCGCGAATCACCGCCTTAATACCGCAAAAGGTCGTCCCTAATTTTTTGAAGTCAAAAAAAAGGCTGGACGTGATTCTCACTTAAAGTACGCTATTGGATTTTTTTTTTCTGAAATTGTTAGTTACCTTTAAAAAGCTCCTCCCCGGGAAAGTTGGGCATCTGAGGTTTGCTGTGGTGACCGGTTGCTACTATGACGTAGTCGAAACTGTCTTCGAATTCGTTTCCAGTAGGAATGTGTTTATATTTCACTTTCCATACCTCTCCTACTCTTTTAACTGACGTCACTTGATGTAACAACTGAAAGTAATAAAAAGGTATTTTATCTTTTGAATTTCTGATGTGATAATTGCAATAAAATGTAAAGTCATAGTGATTTTTTTGTGTCTTATATAATTGTTTTAAACATTTACCTTTATGTACTTTTCTAGGTCAAATTTTTCAGCATATGAGTTGAGATAGTCATAAAACTGTTTCCAGGTGAGAAATGAAGGAACGTCTTCTGGCATTGGGAAGTTGGGTAGTTCCATTGTGACTTTTGGTAGATTCGTCCTAAAATATAATATCTTTTTCACTTCTCATGCTCAAAAAGTACGCCAATATAGCCCTAAAAAGCGGGCCTAAAGTAACCACTTTAGCCCCTAGGGAGTAAAAAGTAATTAATTTTATAATTTCCTTCATGTGACATAGACAAACTCAAACAGCCAGTAAATAAACTATTATCTGTGGTCCATACTTGGACGGACCATCTTCATTGCGAAAATGTTCGAGAGTTTTAGTTCCATGATTTATCCGCAAAGAAGGTGGCGCCATGTGTTTCAAATTGTTAATCTGTGACTGGTTTAGAAGAAAAAAAAACCAACAGCGTAAATTTCAGAATTATAGTCAAGTGTAAATTTGTTAGGTTTTAAATAAATTTAATAAGGATGTCCTGTGACAGTGAAGAGTTTGACGTCGAGCAAAGAGCAAAAGACTTATTATATAATCTTTTGCCGCCAAAATTTTAGTAATATTTATTTAATGTTTTTGTACTAAATTGACTATTTTTCTCGCACTCAAAGTGAAAAGTACAGTTTGCACCTCGAGACTAAACGCCAATTGAATATACCCTCGGTTTCATTAAAAACCACCTCTGGTATACTATGGCTTCGTTTAGTACCTCGATATAAAATATACTATTTGATCATTACAAATAGGCATTATTTCTTTGAAAAACTGTTGTTTACCCCAATTTTTTTTTACTTTTAGGAAAATGAGAAAAACCAAACAATGATACTTTATTTGCGTATGAATGGGTAACAGCATCACACAATCAAAACTAGTGTTTCTATAACGTTGTTTTGGCGATGAAAACACTAACTACCTCTTACGTCATCTACCGATGTTATCTAAGCAGCCTATTGTGGCTAACAGAAATACCGCTTATTTTACCTTAAATGTTTATACATGCTGGTATGAATCGGCAAGCCATACTCATCGTTGCCAACTCTCTCGTCGTATCTCCAAGTTCCTCCGACATAACTCGTGGATTCTAAAACAACGAAGTTAACGCCTTCCCTCTTCAAATGTCTAGCTGCTGACAATCCCCCCACACCAGCCCCGATTACACATACTCGAGGGTTTAATTTTCGTGCCTGAAACAATGCGGGAATTTAATAGTAATAAGGCTTTAGAATAATTACTTAGATACAAATACATGCCTTAAATTTTCATATTTCGAGTACAACACATCTCTTTGGGATACAAATGTTATTTATCATAAAACATTCCTTACGTGACCCTGGCCCTGACGTCTTATCAGTCTTATCACAATCGCTTATACTCCTGTCTAGTCGAGTTAATGCTCTAAACATAGGGGAGCGAGCAATTTCACCAGTAAATATCCAGCCAAGAAGATGAGGTAGTGCCAAGTAGTAGTTAACTGGCTGGAATTGCTCGCTATGCTCAGTTTAGGGAATGAACTTGAAAAGTTATAAGCAATTAATATACGGCCCCTGGTCACAAAGGAAAGGTTTCCCTGGTGTTATGGAAACCAGAAACAACAACACACCGCGAGCATTTGGTCTTAAAAAGCACATGATTAGATCATGATCTTGCACTTAAAACAATTATATAATGTTACCATTTATCACTCTGTATAGGTAGGTAGTTGAACATCTAACTCACTATAATTCACTACGTTTTAAGTCTAAATGCTATTAGAGATCGAGCCATACTAAAATATTTATGAACTACACTTACGAGTACCTACTTAGTTTAGATAATTTTATCTTGGCCGTGAGATTAAACAATTTAAATTTGATAGGTCCATTCAAAGATAATAGCATGTAGTGAAGTCATATGATATTTTAATGAAGTAATAATATGGCAGATAATTTCTTAACATAGGTATTCAGTTTATTTTTATAATTTTATCTTTGCCGTGAGATGAAACAATTGAAATGACATTTGGCAAGGTTCTGTTCAACGTTTTATTTGGAAATAATTTGAGGCGTCTACGATTGACACTATGTTTAAATGATGGCCATTGCTTAATTTATTCTTTGCCATCAGATTTCTTGTTATTGGGAGCCACAAAAAAGGAATATACTTTTTTGTATTTGGGTTAATAGTGATAATGAAACACAATGACGTTTGCATTTCCTTAATTACCTACTAAAATAACGTTGCTAAGGTAAACAACTGCCTGGTTTTAGTTCAGTTCAGTTTAGTCTCACTCCTACTTTTCTGATTGCACTTATACCGGTAACCAACCACCTCAAGGTATGGATGGACCTCTCATCTAACTTCAACTTCGGTAGTTTTTTTGAGTCTAAAGCAAAAACCGCTGTCAAAAAACTGGGCATTCTCTTTCGGCAACACTTCACGCCGGAACAGATGCCATAAATCAAGCACAAGTTCGGTCGTGTATGGAAAACTGCTGCCACCTGTAGGATGGCTCTGCCAAATATCAGCTACATGCATTGAACTCAGTAGACCGAAGGGCTAGGAAACTAATAGGCGACGAGCATGACGAGTTTGAATCATCTGCGTAAAGTCGCCTGTCTATAGGATTTTTATAAATTGTATTACGGAGAGAGTGCGCAGGATCTACAAAAGATATCCTGATAACACCCTCTTCTTTCTGCCACCGGACCACTAGACAACGAGAGGGCTTCTACCCCCTTGTGAATCTTGTGATTGACATTCCAGCAATCCGCACTCAACGGTTTGCTGCGTCCTTCCTGGTCCGCACTGCTAGGTAGGTTAACTAACTAGCTCTCAGGAAAGCTTCAGGCAAATTATTATATAAAAATATATATTTGTTTCATGACTACCCATCCCAAATACCACACGAGACAGAGTCATAAGAGGTCAGTGCAACAACCTACAGTACGCCGACCAATAATGCCGTTGCAGAAGTACTTAACTGTGACAGATCGCTTGAATTACTATTTTTTATTAAAATACATGATTTTGCGAATGAATTCTCTATAATCTTCTATAGCAGATGAAATTATTCTGAATTATTCGGAAGAACATTATTCTGATGTGCTGTAATAGTTCTGAAGTTGGCTAATCACCTGTTCATATTGCAGGTATCCATTACCATGGCCAAATTACTCTCCAAATTAATTCTTGCAGTAACTGAATTTAGAATATCATTTGCATATATTCTTTATTAATTAATGTAGAATTGTAGACAAGGCTACAAACTAGACTGTCAATTAAAATGGCATTTGGTGTCTTTTTTATTTCCTTTGGAGTTGTAATCATCTATTTATTTCCTGGGGGGCTAGCCAAGAGCAACACGCCACGCATTTTCAAATGTCGAAATCGTCGTGGTGTGTTGCTTTTGGGTTAACGCTAGCAAGTTTTTTCAATTTATTTATTTCTTTAATATACCTATATTTTCTAATAAATCATTCTGGAGTGATATTCAGGCTAAATGGAATACTCAATGCGTTATTTTACGATTTATTTTTTAATCAATTCATGTCAGGGATAGTCATCCTAGCTTCTTCTCCGGTACACAGGTCCGCGAGCCAGGCCCCCGAGCTATGACTGACTCTACCCAATCCTTCCAAAGCAGTGATATCCTTTGTTACCATCTTCCTACCCATGCCCAATACATGTCCTATGTTCAATTATGTTCAATTCCTTTCCTATTCTCGGTTTACCTATCTTTTCCGTCAATCCAATGCCTGCATGCCGTACTGATGGATGCGTGGCTAGGGGAAAGTCTAGTCGCAAGCGGCCAAACTGCCCTGGCACGGGGCGACCCCAGAATCAGGCTATCCAATTATTCATAGACTGAAGAATTTGCCTTGGGGTACTAACAAAAACGACGGGGGAAGCACATGATGGAAAAACATGATAAAATAAAACAAAAATCGAGGCTAGTATCTTTTCGTCGTCTGTATTAAAGTTGAACAGTCGTTACTAGTTTAACTATTACTTATAGTATGTTACATTTGTAGAAGGGGTTCTAAATTGGAGAGACGTTTGAAAAGCGGGGTTGGCTGAGTAAAGCAACTTTATTAACACAGTACAATCATTAATAAAAGAATAAATAAAGTTACACAACAATGAAACCTAAAGTGTGGCTGAGCAATTAACACTCATATGAGGCACTTCTATATCTAATAAAACTCTACTATAGGTTTCGTCATCTATCACTGTATACTCGTAATTCCTGAACGTGTAAAGGTTTTTGAAAATAGCCTCCGCGTCTGCTGCGTGGATCTTTGATATTACCGGAGGAACCCTCTCAATCCCTGATTCCCTTGATATTTCTGCGTAGTATTGATCCTAGAACAGAAAGTAGTTTCATTGAAATAAGAGAAGAATGAAAAAATTAAGAAAATAGTTTTTTCAAACACGCGGATCGCCTGATGGTAAGCGGTGACCGCAGCCAATGGACGCTCGCAACACCGCGTAACATGACGAAACAATACCTAAGTAGTTTCTACTTTAAAATCTGACGCCAAATTGATATCTGTCTTAGGCTGTCCGTTCACCCTAAGTTGGCTTTTAACGGTTTTCACACAAAAACATGCACCATCTACCATTATTTCTCGCTATGTTCTGCTTACCACTTCTTTGAACTTATTCAATGGGTAAAGGACTTTAAAATAATGAAAAACATGACGCCTTAATGACGTTCGACATAACGGTATTAAACATTTTCTATGTGATCTGTTGATCGAATCTTACTTTGTGTTCAGTATGTCTACCATGAGTTTACATCATGACAATCGCCGCAGTTGACGTTTTTGTATGGGATTTCGGTACAGCGCCTCTAGTGATTAGAAGTGGAACGAACTGAAGTCAACCATCGCAGTTTACGTGATCTCATGGAATGGCAGACATAAATGTTGCATCATCGGTAGTAATTTGAAATAATTGGCCCAAAAATTCTCTACTCATTTGTTGTTCAGTTAATAAGAACACTGACCTCTTTCTCTGCAAGCATATGTACATAATAAAGAGGTCGTCCTTTCGCACGAAGGGCATCATAGCGTCTCTGCAACTCTTCCATCATTTCCTCACGTGATGGTGGTTCAAAGTAGCCTTTGATTAGCGCCGAAGCGTACCGCGCCTGCAAAATACAATGCTGCAAATACTCGTATCTACCTATATTTATTTGTGTGACAAAGTCAAAAAGTGGCCCAAAAAAATAAGATAGGCGGACCCTGGGACCCCACACACTAGTGTGATAGAACGCACGGAAAATGATGATGATGATGACAAAGTCAATAACAAACTATGTCCAAGACGACAGACATTAGTTAAAGAAGGAGCAGGTTCCGAACACAATACACGATGGAAAAGTCCACCGCTGTAATGTTCATGGTCAATAGAAATGGTTAGGTTCAATAAATGAATATAGATATTTTTTCAAGAAAAGTTTTACCTGAGCGTCCAAAGAAATTATCAAGCAGGAACGGGTTACTGCGCCGAAGACCAGCATGGTGGGCTGATTGATGTTCAGCACCAACTTGTGCAAAGGGGTAACACTTCTCGGTGAAATCGTCAAACCGCTACTTTCGTCCAGAAACGGATAACTGTATTGAAAACCTGAAATATTTATGTGAACATTCTATTGAGCATCTTGCCTCCATGACTACTTTTGAAAGTAAATGGAACTTACATGGATTCAAAGAAAAAGTAAGTCAATTTGTAAATATAATGAAATATAAGAGCTATCTGGCATATTTCAGCTTAGATTTGTGGGCGATAATTGACTGCGGGCTCGAAAAAGTGAGACCGTAGCATTCGTAAACTTTACCACCCTTCACTAAAAATAAAACAGAGCTATCGCCATTTTTCCGCTCTAGCTGCCTAGGGGAATAGCGGCGAGGTTATGTCGGACTGTTACCGACCACAACCACACGGAACTTACTCTCAGCACTTTGGGCCGAGATATAGCTCTGTTACGTCATATCGCTACATCGTCAATTTTGCATTTATATTTTGAAAATGTTAGTCATTAATATTATCTAATTTTCATCCGATTTAATTTTACTATTCTTTATATTTACTTGAAATATTATGTAAACACCGTGTTTGAAATGACAGTTGATGTACCAAAGATTTCTAAATTCACAGCTTAAAGGTATCGGTGAGTTGTCTGGAAAGTAAGTATGTAAAATTCTAACCTGTACAGTAAATAATGTCGTCAAGTTCCTCAAAGGTTCCGTCAACAAATATCGCTCCATTTTCATTAAACTCTTTCACGTCTGGTTTCTTTACGTAGTTAGGCGGAAACGGTGTTTGGAAGTTGACTCTAGAATGATGACTGTGGATGAGAGTTTTGCTTACGTTGGCGACATCCAACCCTATGTCCATGCCGGAAGGTCCAGAGCCAATAATTAAGACGCGGCGACATTTGTATGGATCGGGCTCTCTGTAATCGTGACTGTGTATGATGGTTCCTGAAACCATTCAAAATTATTGTAAGATGTAGTTTAAATGCATATGACTCTTCCATTGCTAATCGTATTCTTTCATCATGCTAGAAAGTAAAATCCCTTAAATACTTAGTTAAATTAGTTTCAACGTGTCTGCAGTGCACTCGCTTTTTTTCTTCTTTTTAATATTTTCAGTTTAGTTGTAATTTACATAAAAAACATTAAATGAAATCGGTTGAATTAGTACTGCACAAGGCCGTCCCCAATTTGTTGTACCTACCAAAAAAAGGCTGGAAAACTGACGTGATTGTCACCTAAAGTAAGGCATTGTTTTCTGAAATTGTTTGTTAGTTACCTTTAAAGAGCTCCTCCCCGGGAAAGTTGGGCATCTGAGGTTTGCTGTGGTGACCGGTTGCTACTATGACGTAGTCGAAACTATCTTCGAATTCTTTTCCGGTAGGAATGTGTTCATATTTCACTTTCCATACCTCTCCTACTCTTTTAACTGACGTCACTTGATGTAACAACTGAAAATAATACAAAGGTATTTTATCCTAAGAAATCTTAAAAATCTCAAAGATTACAACAAAACGTGAAAATCAAAGTGATAAATATTTTTATAGTAGAAAATCTTTTAGGTTTTTTATTATCAAAAACATTGTGTCGTAAATAATTGTTCTAAATATTTACCTTTATGTACTTTTCTAAGTCAAAATGTTTAGCATATGAGTTGAGATAGTCATAAAACTGTTTCCAGGTGAGAAATGAAGGAACATCTTCTGGCAATGGGAAGTTGGGTAGTTCCATGGTGACTTTTGGTAGGTTGGTCCTATAATATACAAAATCTTCATGTTGATTGATGATGATTATCCGGTCGTCTGTCGATGCACCGTCAAACTTAAAATGAATAGGCATTTTTGATGGTTTTAGTTTGCAAGTTGTACTGGTCAAGTTTAAACCGCTTTGACTAATAAGACAATCATCACGGTAATTACCTCAAAGAATAAGGTGATTACTACAACTTAAATTAAGTCTAATAATTTTGAAAACCCATCGTTTTATTTACTCACTGTAATGGACTTTGTGCGATATTATTTTTTTTGAAGAAAATACGTTGTTAACACCGGATGTTTTTTACTTAAGGAAAACCAAACAGCCAAAAATAGTGTCGCTATAACGTTGTTTAGGCGGTGAAAATACCAACTACCTCTAACGTCATCTACCCATGTCATTTAATTAACCTAATGTGGTTAACAGAAATACCGCATAGTTTACCTTAAATGTTTATACATGCTGGTATGAATCGGCAAGCCATACTCATCGTTGCCAACTCTCTCGTCGTATCTCCAAGTTCCTCCGACATAACTCGTGGATTCTAAAACAACGAAGTTAACGCCTTCCCTCTTCAAATGTCTAGCTGCTGACAATCCCCCCACACCAGCCCCGATTACACATACTCGAGGGTTTAATTTTCGTGCCTGAAACAATGCGGGAATTTGACTTAAATACATTCCTGGCAACAATAAATACTAATAAGGCTTTATAATATTACTCAAACACAAGCAAATGCCTTAAATTTGGATGTTTAGAGAATAACACATCTCTCTGGGATGACAACTACAAATCTATACTAATATTATCAGGAAATAATTGATTGTTTATTTGTATTGAATAGGCTCCGAAACTACTGGACCGGTTTTGAAAATTCATTCACCAATATGAAGCTACATTATCAAGGAGGGACATAGGCTATACGTTATAATGATTGAACAAAACATTCAGTGTAAAATAATAGTATATGTAAATCAAGTCGGAGAAACGCGGGCGAGATGTGCTGCTTCACCGCCGCGACGCCGCGACGTCGCGCGAAGTCTGTCGTGGCAGCTAATGTTATCTAAAATACTAATAAAGGCTTATCCAATTTGAACTTCCGAACTTTCATGTAAAATAAAACATACCTACAACGTGAATTTTTTTCTTACTTTTTTTATTAGTGTTTAATGTTGTGTTTAACATTTATTTTGAAAAATAACCGTCGAATTTCCGCCTCTGGTCATTCTGCAGGAGGTAATTTGTTCGTGGTAATTCTCGAAGCTATTTCAAAGGAAATTTGCTCTCCCGGTTAAGCTACTTTTTCTCTTCGACTGGGTAAGTTAATGAAAACTGACACATTAGGGGCTAGGTTGGTCCTTATTTGATACACGAGACACAATTGCAAGTCAAAAAAGTTACGGAGTGGTGCACGCTATGGTCAGGTGGCTTCATTGGATTTGCAGATTTGATTAGATTTGCAGATTTTTACATTTTAAACAGCAGCTTCATATTTTTATACCATTTATAAGTTAAACTTGTACAATATCTTTTACATTTTACACCAGTCTTTTCAGTTTGAAGAAAGTTTGTTTTTTATTTTACAATGGGCAAATCATACAGCAAACAAGAAGAAGTAATTATAGTGCAAAATGGCGCAAACGATGCAAGCTACAGTGCGTCCGAAATAAAGCTTGAAATGTACAGCATAATTTAACAACAGCGGTACTCTTCTTTTTGGTGATCTTGTTATTGTATTGTGATGCGAGTTCGAGTGTAATTTACGTCAGTTATTATTTATATCTTCTGTCTGTGCAGATACTTAAACCTAGTAATTATTGTAACATTTTTTTTTTAATAATGATGTTTTTAATTATATGTATTTTTTTTCAAAAAGGGGAGGAATATTGTAGGGGTTAGATAACGCAGCACTACATGCATGTCAACCCATTGCGAGTGACACGTATGTGTGCGCTACAAGAAATATGTATGTGATTTCATAAGCGTTAGAGAGTATTCCCGCGCGCGCTGCCTTAAACCTAATTATTAAAATACGAAGTTCACTGAAAACCTTTATATTATTTATGTCACCTCTCCCAAAGACCTATTTTTTTTTAAACAATGAAGGTCAGCCGGATACAGTCAATAGTGAGTGCTATAGGTGCATCACAAATTGATCATTTTAGCACCACATTAAGGATATATATGTGAAAAAAAATGCCACAGATCAACTGAAACTTTGGAAATTTCGCAAATATAACTTGAGGACGCATACATTCACGCCGGGCTAATGTCAACTTGCCGCCAAGATCATGTGTTTCACTCGGTTAAGACTTTTTATATACAACACCTCTTGACATGGTCTCGAAGTAGGGATTAATATCCCTGTGTTACCACACAAGGAAATAAGCTAGGGGCGTCTCCTAGCACACCCAGACCCGAGACAATTCAGAAAAGATCGTTTCCTGAATTGACCCGCCCGGGAATCGAACCCGGGACACTACGGAAATCAAGGCGAAAAACCGTGCTACAGCGCACTACGCCAATCGTGTCGTGTTTTCACTGTAGAGTTTTCTTAAAAATAGGTCTAAATGGACAAATCTCCAACGTTAGAACTCCCGAGGACTAACATCCACCGAGTTATAGCCGTGGTAACTACCAAAATTTGCAAAAATGGCTTAAAAATTAGCTCCAACAAATTACCTCTTGCAGAATGTCCAGTGGAAAATAGACTTTGGCTACATTTTAATATATACATGTAAAACACAAAATGTATAATAAATCAACACTAGAATTATATTACATCAGGAAAAAAAAACTAAAAAAAGATTGCGCGTTGTGTTTTTTTTTAAATGAATGTTCGGAAGTTCAGTTGCCTTTTACTACTTAATTCAACGCCAAATGTGTTGTTAGTAGAGAATGCTTTTAGATAATATAGTTATTCCATTTTTTACATTTGATGTGTAAACTTTTATGACGGCACTAAGGCAAATCATTAACCAATTTATAAGGAAAACATATTTTACTCATTAGTAAGTTTATTCATAAAATGAAAGCGGTTAAAAACTAGTAGGTAACATAAGCAATATTCACTTAGGGAAAACCATATTTTGCTTCCATGCTCATAAAAAACATACATTCTGTGGTGTATTAAAAGGAGACATTATAACGGTCAGTAAGTATGATGCCCACAAAATATGGATTTATTTGAGATTTTCTAACATTAGCTCTGGTTTATAAGCAATATGTTTTAACATTCAAACTGGCGCAATGGTAGCGATCCGGCATTTAGCGCGAAAGGTGGTGGAGGTGATCCCCCCCCCCCCCCAGGACAAACATTAAATCCGCACTCAACGGTTTGCTGCGTCTTTTCTGGTCCGCACCGCCAAGGAGCGGAACGCTCCCCATGCGTCTGTGTTGCCGTATACTTACAACCTTGGTATCTTCAAGGCCAGAGTGAATAGGCATTTTCTGGGTAAGCGTGTACCACCATCGACCTCGTCATCGCTTACCACCAAGCGAGACTGAGGTCAAACGGTTATTTGTTTAATTTACAGCCTCGACTCCTAAGTTTGTCACAAATGAGTCCATTATATGTGCTTTACAGGGTACTCAAAATTACCCTTTACCTTTTTATCCTTATCAATGTTAGTCGTAACTGTTATAAAGTTTTAATAAATTTTTAGTATTTTCATAAAATTGCCAAAGCACGTTTGTCAAGCA
The DNA here is from genome assembly GCA_947369235.1 of Udea olivalis. Classification (NCBI taxonomy): domain Eukaryota; kingdom Metazoa; phylum Arthropoda; class Insecta; order Lepidoptera; family Crambidae; genus Udea; species Udea olivalis. The sequence goes on from OX376360.1 coordinate 10,908,788, forward strand.
AAATAATTACTAAAAAAAATATGTATACTGATGTTACCTTTATAATCCGGAAAACGTTAAAATGCGCATTAACCAGGCAATCTAAGAATTACCGGGTAAGATACGTTAAGTTGCGTAATTTTACTTAAAGAAGTAGATGCTACGTCGTTGAATCGCAGAAGACAGTAAAATTTGTGTTCACAAATACGGGCTTAAAAATGACAGCGCACAAACTTACACGTAATGCTTTAAAAAAAAATCAAATGAGACATTTGTCATCAATATACCTATGTACGTACAGGGTGGATCAGATTCAGTGATCCATATTTTAACATTTCTTCAAGGAACCTGATGATAAAATAAACATTTTAAATCTAGTACATTTTTTAACACTAGAAACAAAGACAGCCTCTGATATTGTACAGACATGGTAGGCAATATCCTACGTCATATTTAAATAAATTCTACCAACGCTTTTTCATCATACTCATCGCTGTATAGACTCGGAGGAAACTAAGTATATATTTATCACGAATTAACAAATGGCCTCAGTTAACTTCACCCTTGTTCTACCGAAATAAAAACACGAATGCATTATTTCAGAAACTTTAATTCGGCCCTTGCCCTACCGAAGATGCGGTCTGTATTTTTTTCAAATCAAATTTTAAAAAAACTAGGGGCATCTATACTTTCATGAATATGTTCACAAACTGAAACTGAACATTATTAAATATTTTTGTTGACCTGTAAACTATGATTATCTATTACAACTTCGAGTTTTGTATATAAACAATGATAAGAAAAGAGATAACTTCACGTTAACAATGAAATACATCAGTTTGTCACATTATATGGACAAGGTCACACTAAAGTAGTAATTTTTAATCGTAATGTGAACCTCATGCGAATATTATGATCAAGATAATTAGGGAAGATGTTACTTACCTCCAAACTGTGTCCAATCGCAAAAAAACAGAGAGCAATAACAATTTTGATCATCTTGGCACTTCTAAACTATTTCCTTATTTATTTAAACTCCTATAGGTCCATTGTGGTCTATGAAGCGTCGCAGAATGGCACACCAACATGGCAAGTGTCAATGCGATAATTACTGCGTCTATTGATACTGATATGCCGGTCAATGTTATGACCCATCCAGAATTTTAATTTTAAATCGAATTTGTTTCTACGGTCAGTAGGTTGTTGCCTAATATACCGGATAGTTATTTTTGGAAATGATATTATGTATGACACACTCAATAGGGGATGTGGATTATGGATCACCTACATAGTATGATTAATTAATATCTAAATGATATTTTGCGTTAATATTAAAGTTTTTATAGTACAATAAATACGTAAAAATAATACGAATAATAAAAAAAAATTGTAAAAAATATATACTCATATAGGGTTCTTAAGGTATAAATAATCACCCCGTACTTTTTTGGGTTTTAACAGAATTATCAGGAAGCAGTTTGCGGGATACATACATAGGTCATGTATGTATCCCGCATGAACATAGGTAAGACAATAAATAACATCCCACATGACGCTGTGTCATGTGGGATGTTATTTATTGTCTTTAAGTTTTGCAAAAATTGCATTTTCTGTGGATATTGACGTCAGTGTGCTGTAGCACGGTTTTTCGCCTTGACTTGCGTGGTGTCCCGGGTTCGGTTTCGGTCGGGTGAATTGAGAAAACGAACTTTTGTGAATTGGCTCGGGTCTGAGAGACGACCCTGACATTAATCCTTGTCTGGTGCCTCGTAACACAAGGATATTTATCCTTTCTTCGAGACCATGACAATTACTGTGCTGTCTGGCGCATACATATTTTATTAAATTTATATGCTCAATTTGTAGATATTTTTTGTTTATCAAATTAAAAACATGTATGTTTACTTGAGCCCCGCCACCAGACCATGACGCAGTTGGTGCGATGAATTGGATGCCCACGCGGAGAACTGGCCTTAAGAAGCTCTACTAGATAGACTGGCATGGAAACCAGGAAGAGAGGCTATTGTCTAGCAGTGGGATCCTACCGACTGATCTAGATACGAGTAAGATTAGATTGTAATTTCCAAAAACACGAGGTTTTTAAAATTTTACGAGTGGAACCCTTCTCAAACGAAGTTCCTGGATGCGATACTAGAAATCTTTGTATACGAAGCCGAAGCAGGTCGATATTTATTTTCCCATGTCCGGTCATGATTGGTTGTCCCAAACATTTCCATCCCTTTGCTCACCATCAAAAAACTTTCATGAATGTGTACAAAGAGGCGAAAATTAGATTCGCAAGGGGCTGTTCGCCGACAACTGTATTATGCTTTAAATTGACCATGAAAAAGAATTTTAGTGAAGGTGGAGTCCAATGTATAGTATATGCTAACAGAATGAGGGATTTGTTTTAGCTAACTCTAGTATTTAAGTGAAAATTAGTTTTCATAATGACATTAAATTTTCTACTCCATCTAAAGATAAAAAAAGAGCCGTATTGTGGAAGACGCGGGTTCGAGTTCCGTTTGAGCCCTAGGATCAGGCCGATTGTTTCTAGTTTTTATCTGTAGTACTCAATTTTTTCCTTTTCAAGCATGCTTGCCCTCTCTATAAAACTTATTCTAATGGTCGAATGTAAATTAGTAAATTAACTGGAACGCCGAATGTAAGTGATGTTTGACAAAACATTACTTACAGTGAAGAAGGATCATCCAAAAAATTGCTGCTGCGTATTATGTCAGCTTAAAGTGGCAGTTTTACTAGTGAGAATGTAGAGTTGAAGATTTCAATAGCAAGCTGGCGTCTTAATTTGTTTTATTGCAGAAGATTTCGAAAAATAAGTAGTACTTACATGTTTTTTTATCCTTCTGTTAGGTATAATATTTTTGTTACTTAACATTTTTTTACTGTATTGTTTTATTTAACTGTGTAAATAGCTTAGTTTTATCTGTAAATTTCCCCTGTGCTGCGGATGGTCCACCCTCCGTAGATTAGCCAGACGAATGTCGAGGGTCACACGAATCACCGCCCATTCACTCATCAAAATTGAAACTTGAATCACGGTTAAGTTCAGACGCCAATTGGCTCGGACTATTAATTTCGATTTGCATTTTTAAAGAAGAGGACTATTTTAGAGCCCTTTTGTATTGTAAAATTGTCTGTTAATTTCTTATGTTATCATGTTTTCGTATGGTCTGTTTTCAGTCTTCTTAAAAAACTAAAGAACTGTCTTTGTGCGATTAAACGAGTGTTTATTTTTCTAATGAAATAATAATACACTCTTTAACTGACTTCTCTGGATCCTAGAGAAATAACCCTAAAATTACTAAACAACATTCAAAAAGTGGCTATAATAAAATTACCACCCAGAAAGATTTACTCTAAAACTAACCGTCTATCGCCGAAGTGTAACATGTAACATCACGTATAGTGCTAGCGGTACGCTAAATTCACCTGCAAAGTTTGGGGCATGAAAATCGGAACGATTGATCTTAGGCCATACAAATCAATTTTCCCCGTAGAATAAAGAAAAAAAGGGATATGGCGTCATCTTTTTTTGAATAACAAAAAAATGTTTGCTCTGAAACCTACCGTGTGTGGTATTCCATGAAAGAACTTACTGAGCCAATTCTAAAAATGTATCACATTATTACATTTTAGTCACTTGTATTCAAATAAAATAAAAATCATTTTCAGAACATACCAAGTTTGGGCTCCTCCAGATATGATACGGTTGAATCATTATTTGTAAAATATGCTTCAAATAGTACGTAATATCTTCATATTCAACCTCCGGAAAGGATTTTTGAAAATATTCACATTTAGTATTTTATTATAATTTTTGAATTTGACGAAATGTGATGAAATGACGTATTTGATGAAACATGTATAAAATACTGAGGATGATAAACACTAATGCGATAGGAATGAAACGAACTTTTTTTACATGTTTCAACTGATCGTAATTTTATCACATTTCGTAAAATTAAACAATTCTAATAGCATTTGTGAAAAGTGGACTTCTGAGTGTTTCGTTTGGGATAAAGTCGTGATGGTATGTTTTGTTATAATTAAAATATTGATTCGTATTGCATAAAGATCAATCGTTCCGATTTTCATGCCTTCAACACCATTTGCAGGTTTTCCCTGAATGTAGGTACCGCTAGCACTATAAGCAAAACTAAACTTCACAGAAAGTTATAATACTTATATTTTGAAAAAAATCCGCCGGAACTCCTAAATTTGGGGATATAATATTAGGCTTGAGCTATCTACCACATAAATAATTATAATTAGCAAAATCAAATGAATGTAAATAATTATCATTATCTTCTATATTGCTACGATCAAATTATGAAATTCTTCGTTAATTTTTGGAACCTCATAATGGTCACCAATTATCACACTCACTGTTACATGTGTTGTCTGCCTTATTCCAAAATGATTCATATCACACCATACATAGGGTTGTACTCGCTTCGGCACGGCAGCCGTGTATGAACATTCGATTACACACGCCAACGGTCAAGTATTTATCAATTAATGGGAAATTTAATAGAGCAAGCATCCCTTGTGACGTATTAGGGAGGCACGGATCCGCATTCCTCGTTTGTGTCGGCACTATTCACGGCCTATTCCTGGGGTAATTTTGTTAACACGAAAAATACAGGTTTTGTATTTTTTCTGTACATAAGTACATCATACGGCTGACAAAAATATGTAATGTGCACAGTTATGTTATTAGTTTTAATTTTCAAAATTACAGGTATAAGGGTTTGTTTCCACCGGAGATGTGCGAGGTTGCGTTGCAAGGAATGTGTGTAACCAATAGAATTGTTTCACTCACCTAGATTCGCGATTCTATTGGTTCTTAACAAACACAATTCCTCGCAACGCATTCTCGCATATCTTTGGTAATATGTTCCTTTCGTAAAACAATGGCGTCAGAAGTTGTGTTCGATGCAAACGTTGTTATTTCGTTACGAAGTAACAAAAATTTCAATTTTTCTACTTTCTACCGTAAATAAAAAAAAATGGGTAAACCAGTTCATAAATACTTTATATGTACAGAGCATCGAGTTTGAGGCCGCTTTTCCACCAAAGATGAGCTATATAGCTATGTTGCGAGGATGTGCAAGCTAAGCTACGAGTTTCGTTGCACATCACTGGTGGAAAACCAGCCTAAGGAGCGCTTCCATGATAATATTGACACATACATACTGGGTACATTCCACGTGTTATCTTGTCAATGCAAATCTATTTGGTGTAAGATGTACATCCGATCACGACATATCAATTTATATCTGTATCTGATATATTCTTACTTCTATCATACAATAAAACTTTCCTAGATAATAATGACAGCAGTACTTAACAAGAAATCCATTGAGTGTTTTTCATAAGCCTGATTCTGTGTAGACAAGACAAGGATAAGGAATTCAATACCGCACATGCAATTCTCTACAGACTTTTTGTTTTTATTAATCTCTTTCCAAACAACCCACCGATATATGCTAAATTGCTTTAAAAACGAATTATTACCCATTGTAAATGTAGAGCTCGGTCCAACGCAGTCAATAACAGACAGCTGTTTTTATTATACACGTAAACCTATCTGTTTTACTGTTCATTTTAAAATATGTACTTATCTATAATTGGAATTTTATTGAAAATTTTAGGTGCCATACCTAAAATGCTTTTACTCTATAGAGCTGTCTTTGATGGGGGCAAACGTAATCTTGTGTCGTCCGGAGGTCCCAGGTTCGATCCCAGGTTGGGCAATGTGTCTTTTCGGATTTTTCGGAACATAGCCCCTATTTGTGAAGCTACATTTGGCAAGCGTGGTGATTAAGCCAATGCCTATCAATTGTAGTGATCCACTTGATTTCAATGATGAAAGCCTTGGCCCAGCAGTGGGACGTACAGTCAGGGCATAGGCTAATTTAATAAATTTACTTTACAAATGTAAAGTCATTGCTATTGCTTGCCTAACCTGCCTGATAACAAACTCGGGCCATGTACTAGTTTCTGAACTGAGGGTTCAGTCATCATAACGTGTAAAAAACGAAAAGTAATTAAATGTACATCATGTTTCTTAATTTTATTCCCAGAGGAATCATCTACGAGTGAAATGCGAATGAAATTATATAAGGTAAGAACTATAATAATATCTTGTTTCTTTACATAATTAAACTATAAATACATTTTGTTATTGTACTTTATGACGAATTGAAGTGCTTCTTCCGGGTCTTATTTAAATAAAGGTATTTTGACTTTTTACTATGCCTGAAAGATACAGGCAATTTAAAAAAAGTAACGTGGTCGTAATTCCTTTTCACCTTTTGAATGGTGAATAGATGTAAAGTTTTTAGTCAGCGTCTCCTCTTGGGGTTGTATTTTCAATTTGTAGTCATATCCGAATGCACAGGGAAACGGTATCTGTTGGAGTTTTCCTTTGACTAGCGGTCAGCTGGTCAGAAGGTTTCGCTTTAACGATGTGGTCGCTACCAAACTGCACCTTCACGGCTCGAGGAGCAGTTTTAATGGTTTTATTGTTTGTTCACTACACGCGTGAGCTTCCACAAAGGACAAGTTATTATAATATATTAAAAGTGCTATATCGGGTTTTGTTTTCCGAGTGTGAACAGATAAAAGTGAAGCTACAGTTAACTACAATGATTACCCACGTAAACTCGTTATATCCAAATATTTCTTGAATCGTTTGACTTAGCTTCAAGTAAAAAGTGAGTGTACAATAATCTATATAGAACATTATCTATTAACATACCGCCCGCGGCTTCGCTTCGCCCGCAATGAATTTAATTTTTATAAGTACTTCAAAAACTTCTCAAATTGATGTATTACTTATGCTGTATTACTGTAAAGTTTCACCTAAATCCATAAAGTACCTAGTATTTGCGTGTAGAGTAACAAACACACTCAAACTTTGGCATTTATGATATTAGTAAGATTAACAAGATTAAAAAACCTTTGATAGCAACCTTCAAAAGGAGAGAATAGATTCTAAGATGCACCTTATGGCAACTAAAGCAACAGAAGTAATTATTAAATCATCCTTTCTATTACCGGGCGTTAATAGAAATGAAAAATGCAGGTTTATAAAAATAATAAATAATAAGGTGTTCGGAAGCACATTAAGGCGCGGGCGCGCAATTTGCCGCTGTAATGGAAAAATTCCATGGAAATCGTCTCCGCCTCGCTGCAACCCTCCGTGGCTGGGAATAGACTATTACAGATGAAGACTATGACGTCATTGTAAACTGGGTGTCTACTCTGCACTACGGAGAGGAACTGTACAATACTGCAACGGCGTGAAAACTAACGAGTTTACTTCGAAATTCTGGTTACTGATACAGTTTTCTTTCAACTTCAGAAGTTGCTTATTGCAAATAATATGTTAATTTTTTAATTTCACTTGCAGTCTACTTTTAAAATTTAATACAAAACGAAAGTAGTAAATTTAATTTTGTGATATAGTAGCCATAATAAGCTAATTCAAGTTCCCACTGATGCGCCATTGAACCTCCATGGGTTTCACATGCTAGGTTTCACTACGCTTGGCTTAGCGCTTAAAAAAGGAAAGAGGAAACTTAAGTAGAAACGTAAATAAGTATCATGAAAACATTATTTATTTATTTAAATTCAATAATATTTCAACCACTTTTGTACCAATAAAATAGATATTAACATGACTTGAACTTAAGCCTTACAAAAACAAATTTTGCTAACTAAAAATATATCTATTGTTTTATTTAAAAAAACATAAGATCCCATCAACGAAAGCAAACCTCTTCAACAAATTTTACTTACAGTTAAAAAAATTGGGACAATATATTTGGGACATAACGTTAGACCGAGAATATTAATACATTTTATAGGAGGTAGAGCTTGTCTAACCAGAAATGACGCGCCACATTACTAAGTAATCGTTTATTACTTTCACATTTAATTTTTTTTAAGAAGCAAATAGTTACCTACCTTAATATTATCATATAGCGAAGGCTTTATTTCAATGATGGAGGTCTTTGCCCAGCAGTGGGACAATATAAAGGCTAATAACTTAACTTCATGTGAGCGTGAATGGGGTGGAGGGGCACGTCATTTCAAATTAGACAAGCTCTACCTGAGTACCTGACAGTATTTTATGAGCAAATGTGGTTAGAAATAGTTTTTCTCTTAAAAAGTAGAAGGTACACAATAGTATACATACGGAGAATAAAATTCTTTCGGGATTATCAATGAAACCCTAGGTTTTAAAAAAAATACATTAACTGAATTGATTAAATGAGTTAAGATTGTAAATAAGTATTCTTAACTGTGGTATTTGGCTTATACACATTCATGCCTTTTTTGGTTCGTTTATTTCTTCTTGCCCCGCTCGACTTCGATCATAGGTACGTAGTTTACAAAGAAAGGGCATGATGATATTACAGGTAGATAAAATTGAGAAATTGAGGTACGGCATTTTATATTACTATTTCAAATACTATGCTGCATTGAACGGCAATGATTTTTTAGCGCTGCCTTCTACAAGTATAAATTCTACAAAATCAAATCACAGTACCGCCAGTAGCAATCAGTGGCGAAGGAAGGCGATGCGACACGAGAAAGTATTAGGGATGCCCATACAAAGCCGCTGTCTTGCCGGAATGGGTCCACCGACGTCCTCACGGGATTACCGGACAAAGGCAGGCTTAACGCTGGACAACCACAATGTTCGAGGCTTAACTTCGCAGACTGCGTGACAGCTTTCAAAGAAGCTAATTCACCTGTGAACATTTTTCCACCTATGTTTATCTAAAATGTGAAGGATTTTAAAAGTCAAATAACCGCTAAGCAATAATGCAACTGAGATAAGTACCATGAGTATCATGTAAATATAAATACGATTGGCGTAGTGCGCTGTAGCACGGTTTCTCGCCTTGAATTCCATAGTGTCCCGGGTTCGATCCCCGGTCAGGTCAATTCAGGAAACGATCTTTTCTGAATTGGCTTGGGTCTTGGTGTGCTGGGAGACGCCCCTAGCTTAATTCCTTGTCTGTTACCTCGTAACACAGGGACATTCATCCTTACTTCGAGACCATGACAAGAGGTGTGTTGTCTGGCGCATATTTGTTTATTTTATTTATTTATTTATATCAAATGAAGATTGTATAATAGGATTACTTGCTTGAAATAGTTTTTTGCGGGCCCTATCGGGGTGAGGCCCTTGGCCAGAATAACGCGCATACCATCGTGTTCAATCTTAAAAATTATGGGAAAACATTAGCACACACAAAATCACGATTGGATTTAATGTCATCCCCTTAATTTTAAGAGGTTTCCACCAGTCGAACTTCTACGTGTAATGTTCCTCAGTTTCATATCTCGCTTGATAGCATTCAAGTCATTTATATATCCGCTTCCATACTGCTGATGTTTGAGCCCTCAAACATCAGCCCTCCTGGTATAAAGGTTAAAGGTACCAATACCAGCATTTATTTTTCTTCTCGTTCCACTCTTTTTCAAAATTATTAATTTTAATCGAGCATTGTTTGTAACTATATTGTACAAACGATAATTTTATTGAAGTAGATTTAGTTTTTAGCAAGTATGGTCCCCGATTCAAAACAAAGATATCGACCGATTCGGTTGTTTTCTTTTATTTTTAAATCATCTTTTTAGTATGGGGTATGTCTGTATTATTTTGTTACACACAAACTAAAGATCTATGGCTTTTACATATAAAAATATTGAATGCTACCGTTTAGCGGGTAATTAACCATAATTAAAACAAATTTACCGAATCGGTCGATAACTACGTTCTGAATCGGGGGGCAGGTTACTATGGAGGTTCCGAAAACCAGTGCTAATTCGCGGCAGAAAACACTGAGCATCGATCCTTTGTCCAGTACGTCTACCACGAGTTACCACTTTAAATTTACATTATCGTTTGCGTAAAAACAAGTATTGGGATTCAGGTGTCATCCCAATACATTTTTATTACGCGAGCGATAACGTTTTAAAATGGCAACTCGTGGTAGACGTACAGAAGTTTTTATTACTTATGTTGAAATTATTGATAAGAACAGTATGTAGGTTGGATAATAAATGTTTTCGTTACCTACTGATTGTTGTCTGTGTGAGCTGTTGTTAAGCCAAGCTCAGAAGGATAATCCTTGTTATAACTATAGTTTTCTTAAATCGCTTACGCGCTAGATCTCTAACAAATATACTCATTCTTATTTACCCTTTAGATACATGTGATGTGAACCACCTGCTCATAGCCCAAGTAATAAGTTCCAAATTTGTGGTCCGTATTGTGTGGCGGCTCAACTCTGATCCTCTGTAATTCTTAATAGAATCATACAGGTGATCGCACAAACAATTTTTGATATATCGTAGGGGTCATGCGTTCTCAAACTTTGTACCTAACTTTTTATTATTGAGATTCGTTTACAAAGTTATACCGAGACAGCTTCAATAATATACATGCAGTCTATTATAGCCTTTTATATTAAGCCAATAATAAATCAGCAAATTTTTTAACTCCATTTTGTTAGCGACTTTGACTGCGTAGACCAGATTTAACTTCCGCAACAGAATAGCACCTCTAGTTAATAGTTATGGAACTAAAAATCCCGTACAAGTTGCCGAGTAATATAGTAATAGATTACGCGAGGCAAACTCATGGTTGAGGCGTACCGATGAACCAAAATTAGTGGTTCAAATGGTGTTAAGACGTAACGGCTTTATACCTACCTTCTAAAATGATCTAGTGACTTTTCTCTTCCATTAACTATGAAGCAAAGAAGAGACAAATGCAAGTAAATAGACTTATTATAACACAATTAGTACCATAATTAAGAAAACTCTCCAAAAATACAGTTTGGTAACCGTATGTCGGTGTAATCGGCTAAAACCTTCGGCTATTATCACTGGGCACATTACTGTGACGTGTAATACTCTGATCGAATATTCCGTCGCATTATTCGCTAATACTACTGATGCTTCTCAAAGGTTCCCTCCCGAGGGCGAAAAAACGATGAATAGGGCTTATGGAATCTAATAAAGCGGGGCATTCTGCGAAATCGGGAGACGAACTAATTTCATATCGCATGGGCTATAGGCTATGGTAAATCGATAGGACTTAATACTTACCTATAAACCTCTACATTATTGAATGGTGTCAGGCCCAGTGATATGTTTACTTAGGCGAGAGGGTCGAAAACTGTCAAGTGGCAAGTCTAGCAAACACACATATTATAGTGCTCGATGTTACAGCGTGCATTCAATATTGTACGTCCATTTAGTATTTCCATTCAACTGTTCTATTCAATCAATTACACAATTTTTGAATGATTGTGAAAACACATATACTCGTATCTGCATTTTGATGGGGTCACTGAATAATGAATTAAATAATTATTTCGATATTTTAATAAACAGATAGATAATCACAGAGAAAATGATAGAAATTACCACGAATAATAAAAATCACCTTGTTTTATGCAGTTGAAAGCCCGGACGAGACGCTAATACTCTCATAATCTAAAGATGCAAAGAGACACCATTTTGTTTTACCTAATTCTTTAGTTGTAACCATTACTTGTCGATTGTCCGTTGGGCGGCGGTGCGAAAGGCGGGCGGCGCGTGAGCTGCGGCTGAGTTTTTTATTTTAATGTGGCTGAGTGCGGCTTGCATATTTGATGTGACGTTGTAAGCGGATTGCGCTCGATAAATGCTATGCTCTTTGATGCAGCTGGCTACATACTACCAGCGAGGCATAATTACTGAATAACATTTAGAATTATTTGGAACTTTATATAGTTGTTGAAAAGTAAAATGTCAGCCTTTATTATGAATGACTTTGAACCGCAGCTATCATAATATTATTTGATTGTACGACTACCAAGTCGCAAGAAAATAAGTCCGGTGTGATCTATAGAGACCGACAAAAAAACCTTCAATTAATTTTTCATTGAAAACATTGAATGAAGAGATTTTATTCTACGGATCTTCAGTGAAAATGTATGATAGAATTGGTTTGGCATTGAAGCAAGTGGAATGACGTGGTCACTGCCAACCCACCCCTTGCGGCAACTGTCGTGTTGATTGTTTGTTGGTTAATATTTCGTTGATAGTTTTTAGTAAGTTATAATACACATACATACATACCATCACGACTTTATCCCAAACGGGGTAGTCAGAGGCAAGTGACTGTTTCGTCATGGTGAACGAACACTCAGCAGCCCACTTTTCACCAATGGTATTAGAACCCAACGTGGAAGGTGGTGAGCTTTCCGCCGTTATCCGGGTTGATTTGGTTTTTTATCGATGCTTTCCATCACCGGAGAGTAAGTCGGATATTTAACAATGAACACAAAGATTTTGGTTCTGGCCAGATTTGAACTAGGGAACACACGAGCCTCGCTCTGAGTTCGGGTGCTGATCCACTAGGCCACGACGCTCTCTAAGTAAGTTATATTCAAGTAGGTATTTTTAATAATGTAATGATAATCAGTTTTTTCTGTTCTTTAACATTTGACGCGGTCACTGTCTCACATTAAAATCAAACAACTTTACGTGTACTGTGTTGTTTATATTAGGTATATAGAGCTCTTGTACATAACATAATAGTCTAGCTTGCACTTTGCTGTAACCAAGGTCGGCTGGAATTATTTCTGATATAGCCGCACTCAGTTTATCGAGAAATGAACCATTATAAAAAAGCACTCTATTATCTATATTATTAATAATGTTACATATCAATTTGTAACCTGCTAGAGTAGTGGACTTATTTTTCTGGAATCCGGTTTTATGTTTCTCTAGAAAATTCAAGATTCTGGCTTGTATTTTTCTGGCCCTTTCGAAGATTTTAGAAATAACGGGAACAAGGGTGATGCGTCGTACTATAGTTATTTAAGTCCTCTTTGCTAACTTTCTTGTGTAATGGTTTGACAATAGTGTTTGAGTGATTCAGGAAACAGGCTACGATAAATTCACCAGATGGGTAAGAGCTAATGATAAATGTTCCGCACATAATTCAAGTATAGGCGTCGACGTACGCTTCGCGTAGTAAAATTAACTAACGTTACTTGTTAGCGAAAGTTTTAATGCAATTTTACTAAGTAACGTTTACTTAGTAAAATTGCATTTAAACTTTCGCTAACATTTTTCATTGAAGGAAAATTTAACAAACTTCTCGTACGCTTGATGAGTTTGCATTCCTTGGTTTTCTACTACTTTGACAAAGTAATTGGTGCTATTAACCCATAAAGTACCCATACAAATCGCTCATATGTGCCGGCTGAGTACTTCCTGCATGTTTAATGTGGCCGAGCTTATGCGGCTGTAAGCGGATTGACGTTAATGTAGCTAAATCCCGACCCTCGTACATGTTGCTGGTTTTTTGTGTTTAATAACTTTTTTTATTTTAATATAAATTTGCGCCAGATAACACACTCCTCATAATGGTCTCGAAGTGGGGATTAATATCCCTGTATTACGAGGTACCACACAAGGAAATAAGCCAGGGGCGTCTCCCAGCACACCCAGACCCGAATCAATTCTGAAAAGATAGTTTCCTGAATTGACCCGACCGGGAATCGAACCCGGGACACTACGGAAACCGTGCTACAGCGCACTACGCCAATTGATAACTTATTCAATAAACAATAATCTTCATTTGCCTCAAATATAGAATATAAATTCTTCGGTTCACATAATATGGGTCGGCTGCATAAGGTCAGTGTAAATGTTTTTAAAAAATTCACTTCTCTAACAAATGTAAAAATAAATTGTTCTGAGAAAAATACCAAGAAATCAAGTGAAATTGTCTTCCTAATTTTAGACACTTTTCAGGTTTAAATCCTTCATATTGCAAGTTCTTATCATTAAGCCATCGGAACACGTTTCTTAATTTTAAAAAAAGGAATAATTTTGAACTTTATAAATTTTACGAGTTGTCCATAGACAGACTTCTTTTTTTCAAATGTTTGACAGCTGTACGTCTACCACGAGTTGCCACTTTAAATTTACATTATCGTTCGCGTAAAAAAATACATTTCGATTTGCCATTGTCATGTGTCATCCCAATACATTTTTTCACGCGAACGATAACTTAAATATAATGTGGCAACTCGTGGTAGACGGTGTCCAGTAGGTCTACCATGAGTTTATGCCAATAGATGACGGCCGCAATGGCGTCCGCGTTGACGTTTTTGTATGGAATTTTAGTACAGCGCCCCTGGTGATTAGAAATGGAACCCAAAACAGCATACAAATATCAGAAGTCAACTATCGTACTTTACGTGACGGAATCTCATGGTGACATACAGCAAGGGCCAGCAGAAAAGATCTGTGAAACCACTTGATGCCTTGCCCCAAACTTATTATACCGAGTTGTGACAAGGTAGACAGAAAAACAGTGGAAATCTACGAATCCTCCTTTATAAATGATTGATCAGACTGAATATAGAAAAACGATATTACTATTGCAATAAACCCTAGTAAAGAATATACACTTTTAGATGTTATCATTATGACAATTTTGACCTACTTAAGTAATTGTACATCCCATATACCACAAATTCAAAACCTTAATAATCGACAACATAAACACAGTTAAGTCAAAATCTTAAGTCAAAAAATGTAGCTGTTTTAATTCACTGATAACAGTTTTACACTTCACTATAGATAAACTATTCTTTGACTTCACCGATTGTAGGTTCGCAGGTCAGTTCCAATTATTTTTGGTTCGAAGCAATGTCCAGTTCGATAAGCACTAAACAAGTTCCTGCCCTGGATTCCATCTGTAAAAAGTTTAAGATTTTATGAACGATAGCTTACTATCGCAATTTGATTAACGGGTTCCCCGGGAAACCTGTACCAGCGAATGTCTGTGGTCTGGTTGATTTATGATTATTTCTACGAATTTTATTTTTTCATTGTTAGCTGAATACAAGGTCTACTTGATTCCAATGTAAAACAACAGCAGTGGTAGCTTTGTGGTTTTACGTCGGGAAGTCGAGCGTACCCCCGCGCGCCTTCTTCGCAACTGCAACTTACGGGATAGGTGCACTCGCGCCAGCCTCAAAGTCGATAACCATTTGATTTATTTGAAGGGCTTCGAAATATGTTTACAAAAACATGTTTTGAAAGAGAAACCATCATAAAGTCGAGTTATTAGCAACTAAAAGGTAAGTTTTGTACAATTTTATAAT
The DNA here is from genome assembly GCA_947369235.1 of Udea olivalis. Lineage (NCBI taxonomy): Eukaryota > Metazoa > Arthropoda > Insecta > Lepidoptera > Crambidae > Udea > Udea olivalis. The sequence continues at coordinate 10,923,991 of OX376360.1, forward strand.
TATAATTTATATTTTTGGTTCTACTTAATAAATTTACACGATTCCGATGTAACTAGTAGTATCTGGTAGATAGGTTATTTTACATGGGAGTGTTTTGTTTGTAAACAATACTAAGTGATACATAAGTTTTTTACATTGGAAAACAAACACCACTTTTGTTAGTATCTACCACATAAGATATTTTACATCGGAAATATTAAGTTGAAAACGTAAGTAACTACCATTTATGTTATTTTACGTTTACAAATCTGTTTTTTGGGTCCAACTCTTAGCTTCAGTAGATAAATAAAATGAAAACAAAGCGTTTGCTATTAACACTTTGGCTCAGATTCGGTTAGCTTTTTCTTCTTGTCGTGTTAATAGCAACATTATATACACAGCAAATCCATATTGCACCCGCTCCAGTTAACGTTGGGAACATTACACTCGAAGTTGTTGACCACTATGTTTACCTGGGACAGACAGTCCAGCTAGGTAAGTCCAACTTCGAGAAAGAGATCTCTCGTCGAATCCAGCTCGGGTGGGCAGCGTTCGGGAAGCTCCGGCATATATTTGCGTCCGAAATACCTCAGTGTCTCAAGACAAAAGTCTTTGACCAGTGTGTGTTGCCAGTAATGACCTATGGGAGTGAGACATGGTCCCTTACTATGGGTCTCATAAGAAGGCTCAAGATCACCCAGCGAGCAATGGAGAGAGCGATGCTTGGTATTTCCCTGCTCGATCGAATCAGAAATGATGAGATCCGCAGGAGAACAAAAACAACCGACATCGCTCGAAGGATTGCATCGCTGAAGTGGCAGTGGGCGGGACACATAGCGCGGAGAACCGATGGCCGTTGGGGCGGAAAGGTTCTCGAATGGCGACCGCGTACCGGACGACGTTCCGTGGGCAGGCCCTCTACAAGGTGGACCGACGATCTGGTCAAGGTCGCGGGAAGCCGCTGGATGCGGACAGCGCAGGACCGATCGTTGTGGAGATCCTTGGGGGAGGCCTATGCCCAGCAGTGGGCGTCGTTCGGCTGAAATGATGATGATGATGATGATACACAGCAACACGAGCTCGTCTGTTCTCCGCCAAAAGGAGTCCATTTAATCTGACTCCTACTTTTCTAAATGCACCTATTCCCAAACCAACCATTCCGTCTAACGACTCGACATCGAAAGTTCTATTGAGCCCAAAGCAAAAACCGCTGCCAAAAAACTTGGCATCCTCTTTAAGATTCGGCGATACTTCACACCGGAACAGCTGTCACACTTGTATCAACCACAAGTTCAGTCGTATATGGAGTACTACTGCCACCCTTTAGGGATAGCTCTGCCAAGTACCAGCTGGATGCACTGAACTCAGAGGACCGAGGGGCCAGAAGACTCATAGACAAAGATACGCTCGTTGAAAAGAAACTACAGAGTTCGGAGCATCGGTGTAAATTCGCCTGTCTATCAGTTTTTATTAGGTGTTTTTCGGTGTTAACTACATGACTTGATCTTTCTACCACCGGACTACTAGACCGGGAGGGCTTCTGCCCATATGTGGTTGATTTTCCAGCAATCGACACTCAAAAGTTTGCTGCTTTTTTCTGTTCCGCACCGCTAGGTGTTGTATCGCTCTCCCTGCGTCTGTATCCGGAAATTTTCTAACCTCGGAAACTTCATGGCAATCGCTTACTAGCAGGCGAGACTAAGACAAAACTAAAAAATAGTTTTGAAATAAAAAAATATATATATTTGTCCAGTATTCCGCCACCTATACAGCCTTTTCATTGACACATATAAGGCCCTCATGATCTGAGGGGAAAAGTACCACATTCGCACACGTTGTTAGCGCTATCAGTGTCCGCATTTGTACAAATCGGCTTTGCAGCGCCCGACCTAGATCTGCGGTCTGTCTAAGTTTTTCCAGGTTACCCGTGGTAAGTTTTGGCCAAGAGGGAGACTTTCTGAAGGTGCAACAAACAGGGCAGCTGGTGGTTTTTCGTGCCACAAACTGATTCTGGCTTGTGGTAGGTTGTTAGATAGATGGTGGATAGACTTCTCAAAACCCCGTCGACTTTTAAGTCTTTGTAGAGCGACAGCGTATTCGTGCATAGGGTAGCGACAGCCCTGCTCCGATTTCGTCCTTTCAGTGGAACTATTATGTGCTCTATGGACTCCTGGCGCAATTCGGGCTAGCGGGTGTATACAGCATAGTTACCGGGGTTGGCTCTAAGCAGCCCGTAATTATTCAGCAGGTTTATTGAGTGCTGTATCTAATAGCTTTGCGTAGTTCGCCAGCCGAGTAGCAAAGTGCTATACTAGTTATGTGCAGGATGTCAACGGATGCTCCCCACATTGCAGACTTAAGTCTGCGCAGGATATTGGTGCGTTTTTTTTATTTATTTTTTATTCAAAATGGGTTTGCGTTTTGCCTCAGTCTCGCCTGGTGGTAGGCGATGACGAAGCCGATGGTGGTACACGCTTACCCAGAAAATGCGTATTCACTCTGGCCTTGAAGATACTAAGGTTACAAGTATCCGAAAACACAGACGCAGGAAGAGCGTTCCACTCACTAGCGGTGCGGACCAGAAAAGACGCAGCAAACCGTTGGGTGCGGATTGTTGGAAAGTCAACCGTAGTGGTACGAGTATAAGGTTGTGTAGTTCCTGCGCACACTCTCCAAAATACACCTTATAAAAAACCGATAGACAGGCGACTTTACGCCGTGTTCCGAACTTTGAAGTTTGGTTCCAACCAGCGCATCATCGCCTATGAGTCTCCTAGCCCTTCGGTACACTGAGTTCATTGCATCCAAGTGGTACTTGGCAGAGCCATCCCACAGGTGGTAGAAGTACTCCATACACGACCGACTTGTGCTTGATACAAGTGGAGAAGCTGTTCCGGTGTGAAGTATCGCCGAACCTTAAAGAGGTACCAAGTTTTTTGGCAGCGGTTTTTGCTTTTGACTCAATAGAGCTAATATACTTATTTTCTGCCTGACATTTGCTTAGTTGGCTTAGAATGTCAGGAACCTGTCCCTGTAAACTGTTAAACCCAGATAATTAGGATATGAGCAATGAGTGATCGGCTCTACCCTCATTAAAATTAAAATGAATAAATAAATATGCGCCAGACAACACACCTCTTCTAATGGTCTCGAAATAGGGATTAATATCCCTGTGTTACGAGGTACCACACAAGAAAATAAGCCACGGGCGTCTCCCAGCACACCCAGACCCGAGTCAATTCAGAAAAGATCGTTTCCTGAATTGATCTGACCGGGAATCGAACCTGGGACACTACGGAAATCGAGGTGAGAAACCGTGCTACAGCGCACTACGCCAATCGTTTCGTCAAAATCGTGTCGTCATTGAAATGCGTAGGGCCTGGTTAGCCTGATGGTTTTGCAGGTGGAAGAAGCATGATTGTGGTTTGGTAGGTCTCAACGCGTTATTATTATAGAACTCTCTAAAATCATATTAGCATCTACTTCTACGAGTAGGTATATCGACTATAATTAAAAATATTTAATCCGTTATTCTAAGTTCACTTCATATTATCACCTTGACTTCTTTCGGTATATGCTAATTCAACGCACGGCGATACATTTGAAACAACTGAAAACCAAGTGAAGAAAAAGAGAAGCTTTAAAAAAAAGGTATTGGAAGAATTAGAAAAGTAAATAAAAAGCATGTTTTACATTATGTAAGTAAATAGAAATGGAAGAATAAGACCTAAAAAAGATTTGTTACTAGCTTACAAAGATCAATGCCGTTTAAACTGTAGATCTGTAATACCTAAAGATGGACGTCAGACAAGAGATCTTTACAAAAATTAAACGCTGCTTTGGTTAAAGACTATTTGATAACTAAAACAGAAGAACAAAATAATGTTACGTGAATATGAATCTTATTAAATTATTTTATTTTATTTTATTGCCTACCCGCACCATATGACTCAACCTCTATTGACATAAAAACTACCACGTACAAGTCTTTATGTACCACCTAAGGAACTTTTAGTTGGAATATTTCCGATGTAAAATGACGTATGTGACTACTAACACATAAAATAATTAGTTTTTGAAATTTTTTTATGTTTTTTCTTTAACGGACAATGAATTAAAACTTCATGTCAAATTTCAAAACTCTTTAAAAGCAGTAGAACTTGAAATACACGTATTTGAAACTTAAAATTTGTCTCCTGTAAAATTTATCGTTTGCAATTACGTAGTTTTACGTAGGGATCGTCGTTTTATCAGAGACTGACAAACAGTCTCTGACACAGCTTTGCTTACTTTATGGTCAGATGATGTAGGTTGACAATGCCCAGATATATTTTATTTCTTATTTATTTATAGGTTTGTGCAATGTAGAACGTGATTGTATTTTTACATCATTGAAATCGTATTTCTTAGTTGGTAAGGTCTGAATATCTCGACAGGAAGGAAGTTTTCTTTTAAAACCCTCCCTTCTCCATTCCTTAAAAGATAAGATAAGATAATAATTGATTGTCAGAACTGTGTTACATTGTTGTTACATAGATATTAGAATCAACATTTTGCATAGGACATACAATATAGATTGGTAAAATAACAAACTAATAATAATAACAATTACGTGAAATCATAAAATTCTTTTAAATTATAAAAACATTTTGTCAATAGCCAATTTTTTAATGTCTTTTTGAATAGTGGACCGTCCAAAGCTTTAATAGAATTTGGTAACTTATTAAAGATCCTGATACCCATTATAAAAGTACTCTTCCCATAAATATAACTTAATGATTGAGCCAAATAAATGTCATGCTTAAATTGAGACCGTAAATTATTTTTTGTGTTACTTTTCCTATTAAAGTATTGTTCATGTCCTTTTACAAATACACAGATTTCTAATATATAAATACACGTCAAAGTTAAAAAAAATCCTTCCTTATATACGACTCGCAATGTTTCAATTTCAATTTCAATTTATTTATTGCAAACCATAATGTTGTACATAAGATGGCAGGTTTCAATTATGGACCCTGTAGGGCGCCGCAAATATAAAAAACAGAGGGATTTACATACTTAATCATTAAATCAATATCATGCACTAATTACATTCTCATAAAGTTCACTGGATACATATTATAAATTATAAGTATTTTTAGTTTAAGTAACATTTTCAGGATATATTTGTTACGGTAAATCTGATTAATTGAATTTTTTTTTTATGACCACCCGGAAATCCTTCAGGTGTCAGTAGGTTAGGGTAATTTTTTTTATGACCACCCAGAAATCATTCAGATGTCAGTAGGTTAGGGTTATTTTTGGCCTTACCCTTGGCCACTTATTACATTTATCACTACTAGGGTTAAATTATTAATAAAAACCGACAAATGTGATTAATTTATCACTTTAACCTCGACTTTCGGTAATTATTAATAATAATAGATAATTATTAATAATCTTCAATTATTCACTCTTACCGTAACATATTTAATTAAAATTTTATGTATAGGTAAATTAACATCAATATTAGCAACAATTATATTTTATCTGATAAATATTCTTCAACATTATAATAGCATTTCAAAAGCAATAATTCCTTCAAACAACGTTCGAATTTTCTATCGTCTGTTTCGTTTGCTATTTGTCTAGGTAACTTGTTGTAGAATGGACATGGTGTATGTACTGGAAGAGACAGGTTGGAGGCGACAAGATGGAATCACTAATTTGGTTCTATGGCGTATTGAATATTTAGATGGTAAATCTTCGCGTTTTGTGTAAAACTTTTTATAGTGTCGCACGAACTTACATGTCTCCAGAATATAAATAGATGGCAGAGTGAGGATTTTATACTTTTGGAAGTAACGTTTGCAGCTGCCAGTTTGCTGTATGTGAGCAATGATGCGAATGAGCTTTTTTGGAGAACTAATAGCGTTAGCACGTCAGTGCTGTTGCCCCATAGAATTACTCCGTAACTTAGCCATGCATACGCATAGGCGTAATACGTCACTATGGCAGTTTCAATATTTGTGGTCTTTTTAACTTCTTGAAGTGCGTACGCGAAACTTGACAATTTAGCTCTTACTTTTTGTATGTGTGATTTCCAATTTATATATCTATCTATAACTATGCCTAACAATGTAAATTCGTTGACGTGTTCTATAGGTGTATTTTTAAACGAAAAATTTAGAGTTAAGGGACGCTTCTGGTATGGATGGAAAGTCATTAATTTTGTCTTTTTGAAATTTATTTCTAAATTGTGATCCTGTAACCAGTTTGTAGTCTTAGACAGTATGGACTTGAGATTCTCATTGACATTTGTACTACTATTACACGATGTTATTAGAGAAATATCATCAGCGAATAAGACACACGGTTCTTCCATGATTTTGGGAAGGTCGTTGATGTATATCAAAAACAAAACATTCACATTGTTTAATATTGTGAATGATTCTTAGACACCTTTTCTGCAGTATAAAAGTAAACTCAGCATTTACAGAATTGCCCCAAAATATTATTCCATATGTCAAGAGAGGATAGACATATCCGTAATATGCATTTTTTGCTATTTCTATTGAGGCCACACTTACGAGTATTGATATGGCATAGCAACTACTGGATATTCGTTTATTTACTTTCTCTATGTGAGATTTCCAGTTTAAGTGAGCATCCAAGGTAACACCAAAGAATTTTATATCAGCAACCTGTTCAATTTGTGTCGTGCCAACAGCTACGATTATATCTATATTGAGTGGATGTTTTTTATAGTTCCGAAATTCTAGTATTTTAGTTTTTGCCAAATTTAGCCTTAGATTGATAGATGCCAGCCATTCCACTACTCTATTTAATGTACTGTGAATTGTGTACACGAAGCTCTCATCATTTAATTTTTCTTCAGAAAAAAATATAGTAGCATCGTCGGCAAACATGACACATAGGTGATTGACTATTAAGGGAAACTCGTTGACGTAAATCAAGAACAAAAGTGGTCCTAGTATGCTACCTTGCGGTACACCCAGGGTTATGGTTTCCCAATTTGACTGCACTTTTAACATTGTCCTAGTATTTTTATCATACGTATCCAATATAGTTGCTTGTTGTCTATCTGTTAAATAAGATTGCATGAGTTTCAAAGCAATTCCACGAAACCCAATATGTTCAAGTTGCTTTATCAATATTCCATTTACAACGCAGTCAAATGCCTTTGACAAGTCCAAAAACAGTCCAATACATGTATTTTTCTTGTCTTTGTGAGCACAAATTTCTTTTAGAATTTTAAATATAGCTAAAGTTGTGTTTTTTCCTTTTCGAAATCCAAATTGATTCGAGTTTATAATATTGTATTTGTTCAAAAACGAAATGATTCTCTTATATAAGACCTTTTCAAAGATCTTCGAGAAGTTTGGGAGTAATACAATCGGCCTGTAATTATTCATATCACTTTTGGATCCTTTTTTATGCAGAGGTTTTACTAATCCCTTTTTTAAATCGTCCGGAAATAAGCCTGTTTCAAGAGTCAAATTTAAAATGTAAGTCAAAGGCTCTTCAATAGCATCAATGCTTGATTTAATTAGCATAATAGGTATATTATCGAAACCAGTACTTTTTTTATTTTTAATCCTTTTGTAGTAGTTCTCGTTTCAGAAATGGTAACCGGCGTCAAGAAAATACTATTTAAATTTGGCTGAGGTAACGATTTGTATGAAATATTACTGTCAGTCTTAAAATTATGGTTCAAATTGATAAAAAAAATATTAATTTCAGTAGCCATGTCACAAGGTTTGTCAATTAAAATGTCCTCTTTTACTATGTTTTCTATCGTCCTTTTTATAGTATTTGTATTAGAAGTATTTTGTTTAATGATTTGCCATGTATCCTTACTCTTGTTGGTACTTTGATCAATGTACTTTTTGTTGGTATTTATTTTAGATTGCTTTATTACCGATTTCATGATCCTGCAATAAGATCTGTACCGATTTTTTGTACAAATGGCTTGTCTAATTCTTGAATTTAATTACCTCTTGTTTTTGCTGGCTATTACTATACCTTTGATTTTCCAGTTAGGTGTTCTTTTGTATGTTATTTTAACCTTATCACTGGGAACACAAAGGTTAAACAATAGACTAAAGTTATCCAAAAATTGTTTGTATGCATCATTAGGATTTGTATAATCATAAATATTCATGAAATTTAACTGTGAAATATATTTTTTAAAGATTTCTAAGTACTTTACAGGATTTCTGTTATAAATGTACCAAAACTTTTCGTCGTAGCTCTTGTTTGAGGGGACTGAGATAATTTGACAAGTATGGTCGGACAGACCAACGTCCAATACATTCACGTCGTATTTTTTGACATTTGTGAAGATATTGTCAATACAGGTTTGAAAGTGTGAAGTAATTCTGGTGGGCTTGTCTATTGTTGGATGTAACTTGAAAGATCTGAAAATATTGAGAAAGGCTTGACTTTTGGAACTCAAGCCTTGGAACCTCAAGAAAGCCCTTATGGGCAGATAGATCTTAGGATGAAACCACCTTTTTATAATACGTGATTATACCGTTCTTAATAAATTTTAACTGTAACCCATTTAAATCTGAGGTCTAATTTTTCAGTTTAATAATATAGTGAATGGACAGACAGTATTTGTAAATATATATCGATATTGGATAAAAATTAAAGGTTAATCAAACCAACTCATTTGATAATTAAATACGAGTATTTAATATACACCCGGTTACGTCATTTTTCCCGGCACTATTTACGCTTGTACATCATGAATTTCGATAATGGATGTCAGTCAGACTTTATAATTTGAAAGGACAAAATCTCAACGCAAAAATGATTGTCCGGGTGTTAATCATGTGTGCTTTTTTAGCAGGATATGGCGTAGAAGTGAGTTTCCTTTTAAGTATTTGCTAACTTCGATAGACACTAAAATGTCAAATTAATGTTATAGATCGCAAGTTGAGCGCTTACCTATTCATTTAAAAGAAACAAAGCTATTCAGAGTGTTCGTTATGAACAGCATAGTGACTTTTAAAATAAATCGTGCAGATGATTTCGTTAGATTTTTTGAAGGACAAAACCGTACACTAATTAGCCAATATCCGTGCTGGCCCTACCTACGTACAGGAAAGTACCTACTGTAGTAATGATGATAAGTTATGTCGAAAATTGAGATTTTTGGACTTTTTAGCTAGTAAAATGCCAAGCCCCAGCCATTGTAGCATTTGGAGTAAGCGCAGGTACTTCCGCCATCTCGATGAAAGCCGTGCAAAACGATCAACTTGCGTTGCTCTCAGTGCTCCCAAATATCGCAGGCCATCTTGCGGTTATTAAGAGCAGCCAAATTCCCAATTTAAGTTCTTTAAAAAATTAACCTTTAAACTACGATTTGTATCTGTTTACAGTTTTCGGCAACAATAATTAATCAACCTGTGTTGTTACCTCATTTTGTAAATATTTTGTGAAAACAGTTTTTACATACCTATTTTTTTTTTTAAGTTAAATCTTTCTTTTATAAAAGTGCGGAAAAGGAGAAAAACCGATGTTAAGACAGAAATTTGATGTGTAACATTTTCGGAGTATTGCTAAAAGGATAAAAATAAGATAAGTGCACGAGACCGCACGCACGCGTAACACGCGTTCAAGGCCGTGTCTATCTGTGGCACATTTACAATACAAATGCAATGTCAAAAGTGTAAAAAACATTGCTGTTATTTTTCTAATTTGATGTGTTCGTGTGTGTGTGGAAAGAACAGATAGAAAAATAATCCTGCTATTAAAAAAGGTAGTTACTTTGTGGTTAGTTTGTAGAAACATGTCAATTAAGCTGTAAGTAGGTAGGTATATTACGAAATAGTAGTGCTATCACTGAAATTGAAATTAGTAACACGAACACCCATTCAAATATGTTGTCTGTCATACATCGAATAAAGGGGGTTAAAAAACTAAACAACTATGACAACAAGTAAACAAAGTTAATAATACGTGACTTTTTCAAAAATAATTCTGACAAAAGTGAGTGAGGTTAGAAATACCTACATCATTTCAAGGAAAATACTTATTATATTATCAAAAAGTTTACCTATTAATTTTATTAATGAAAATTGTGTTAAGATATTACCAACATGAATGAATGAACCTCAAGCTAGACCTATTTAGTCCTCAAGTACAATATGAATAGAATCACAGATTATCTACAGAAGAATGACAAATTACAGAAGAAAGAATTTACTTTTGACATCTGATGTGAGTTTACGGCGATTGTTAGAATTTTAACTAAATAACAGCTTTTGTTGGATTTAAGAAACACTTCACATTATTTAGAAAATTGCAAAGTAAATGTGCCGTCATAGTCGTAGCTATGAAGTGGTAGTAAGATGGATACGCGGTAATTTGATAGTATACCTCTTATGCCTGCTCCACACATTGACAGATGCGTCTGCGGACGCCATCTGCGGATGCGTCCGCAGACGTGTAGACGGGTAGAATTGTGCGTCTGTGGTAGGTATCTAACGCCGGCAGACGCGTCTGCCGCCAATCCGTTTGTTGTCGGTTTTTCGACCCACATCAAAGGGTTTCCAGCGAGATGCCCGATGTCCGTCCAGACGTCTGACGACGCATCAGTCAGTACGGAGTTGCGAATGCGAGTGCATGCGTTCTTCATGCGGTTTTTTTATCGTTATTGTTAATTTCGTTCGTTAAAATGACTTTGAGCACTGACGAAACATTTAAATTCTTGGATATATCCACTGCCTTCGTCTTTCCCATTTTTTTTTAATAACTGTACTACGATGCACACTCAAGTAGTAGTTAATAGTACTATACAAATAAACAGATGCAGCAGCTACAGTCTCAACATCCATTTTTTAACATGTTGCGACCATGTTCTGTCTGGCGAGAATTAACACAGACTGATGGACCAACGGACGTGTGGACGGCTCGTGGAGATCCATCTGCGGACGCATCTGCCGACGTCCGCGGACGCATCCGTCGACGTGTGGAGCAGGCATTAGAATAATTACGCCTAGAAGGAGGGTCGACGCATGCTCACTGATGCCACTGAAATCCGGACACCATGTCCGGACCCGATCGACGCGTCGCGACGTCGCGCCAGTGATCAAGGGCATGGTCTATTGGTAGGAGCTCCAACAAAATAAATAAATAAATATAAAATATGCGCCAGAAAGTATATATTTGATTATATTCATTATTTTTGAGCATGAATGATATTTATGTGATTATATAAATCAAAAGGACTAACGTAAAAGTCACCTTAGAATAAATCAATTTACTGTGAAAAAAAACATGTTATTGATATAATTAACAACTTTTATCTAAAAACGCTAGTAACACTAGATAATAACCATCAAAAAATCTACAAAATGTAAGTTCAGAAATGACTTTAATCTCCCTACTTTTTAGGGAAAATGTTGTCGACTTGCAACATTATTTGGTTGCCACTGCTCCTGCCATGACACATTTTTGACGTTCGGTTTCGCGTCTTTTTGGATGGAACTATCCTTCTAGGTGTCATTATTCTAAGGTATACCTATACCAAAGGGGTTTGAACCTTTGTTTGTGGAATAGGGTGGCCTATTTTGTTTTTTAAAGATTGACTTTTGACATCTGATGTGAGTTTACGGCGACTCATAGAATCTAAATAACAGCTTTTGTTAGATTTAAGAAACACTTCAAAATAATTTGAAAATTGCATAGTAAATGTGCCGTCATAGTCGTAGTTATGAAGGGGTAGTAAGATGGATACGCGGTAATTTGACAGTATACCTACCCATACCAAAGGGAATTGAACCTTTGTTTGTGGCCACCAGCCACCATTTTGTTTTTTTCCTCAATGTTTCTGCGCACGAAAAAATTGGTATATTATTATTATTATACAGGGTGGTCCAAACATACACGTCAATAATGTTTTTTCTTCATTAGATGAAAAAGAGCGATAGATGATTCTGAAGAATTGGCATCCTCTACGCTTATCATAACTCTATAAAAAATATGCAATTGAGAAAGAAAAGTTACCTAAAATTTTTCATCTAAATCTTTTTTAAAAACTTCATTACACTCTTAACTAGTTACCTGTGTAATGTTAATTACAATGAGTTACTTCAACGGTATCATACCTAAATTTTCATGCAAAAGGTCCAAAGTGTAAAATTCAAGTAATCTGTGTATCAACTAAAACTTGATTATAAGTAAACATAAAACATCTTATTGAAAAAAAGCCATAAAACGCTTTTAAAATAACCATTTTATTGCTTAATACAGATAATACATGATCAAAACAAAAGGAAGATAAAGGCTATAAATGCATTTATTTAGACTACCTTCTTTTTTTTTTTTGTTTTTTTTTTTATATTGCCCGTCAAGATGACCTCACTCCACCTGATGGAAAGCGGTCGTGAGGTCCAGATATAAGGGATTAATCTATTTTTTAAACGAAAAATCAAAATCTATGTGAAACTAAAACGTACGTAACGTATTTTGATTGCTTATTGTGACGTTTTATAATAAATAAATCCATTAAGTCAACTTGTAATCAAGTTTTAGTTGATACACAAATTACTTGAATTTTAAACTTCTAACACTTTGAATGAAAAATGCCGTTGAAGTTAGTCATTGTTTACATGGTTAATAGTCAAGAGTAAAGTTTTTAAAAAATATTTGGATGAAAAATTTTAGCTACCTTTGTTTAAAAACGGCCTTCAAAGTTCAGGGAAAAAACACCATTAATAACTTTTCCAATTTCATGATTTCTTTATGGGTTATGATAAGCGTTATGGATGTGAATTCTTCAGAATCAAGTCAGTGACCGAAAAAGTGACTCCACCCAGAAATTTTCAGAAATTCGTAAAAAAAAACATAACTCAAAAACAACAAGAAAATCGGGAAATATACTACGAGTATGTTATAGGGTAGTTTCTGATACCCCTGAGTGTGAGGAAGCTAAAAAAATATATTGACGTGTATGTTTGGACCACCCTGTATAGAAAGAGTACCGTTGGTTTCTTGTATATTACATTATTTATGGAGTCTGCATTTGGAGGTGCTCAAAATAAAAAAGTTTAATATAGATTTTACCTGTTTTTTGGTAAAAAATCTACAAAAATATTTTCAAATTAATATCAACTATACTTTATTGCTTAGCCTTAGGAGAAATACAATTTCGGTTGTAAAATCGGTTATCTGTTAGCAAAATACCACGATACGACTAGCTCATAATTTGTAGATTTTGATTATTGTCATCTTTTTCATATCGATCTTTACCTTCAATTAACCCGGGAACGTAAACCATACCATACCATATTGTTAGATTTTAGAAGCTGTGAGACACCCGATGGAATCCTTATCGAAGCGTGGTAATCGATGGACTCTCGTGGTGTGGGTATACTTACCCACCTTCTTAACCGCATTCTCCTCACCTGACCAATGGGGATTGACCATTATCACGCCGGTCTTCAAAAGCAAGGGCTCGGTGCAAGAGTGCAGCAATTATCGTGGCATAAAAGGGATGTCCCACACCATGAAGCTTCTTGAGCGCATTGTCGACTCTCGGATCCGACAGGAGTGTACAATCTCGGAGTGTCAGTATGAGTTCCGACCGGGTTGCGGGACCATGGATCCCGTATTTGCCTTGAGAACGCTCATGTATTCTTCAGTATGTATCCCTCAGACTGAAGAATACACCTCTGCATATCCTTTTCTTGAATATGCAGAAGGCCTTCGACTGTGTCCCTCGGGAGATGATCGGTTGGGCGCTGTGGTCCAAGGCCGATCCCGAGGTCTATTTTGACTTATCCGAGACATGTACCACGATTCCAGTTTCATAGTTAGGACTGCGGTTGGTAACACGCTTCCCCTCTCTATCACAGGTAGAGTACACCAAGGCTCCGTGCTTAGGCTGTTTCTGTCAGCGTAATATTAGACGTTCTGTCAGATAGCATACGAGATCACCACGAGCAATCACCCTGGTTGCTCATGTATGCTGATGATATTACGCTGGCAGATTCGGACAGGGGACGGCTGGTACAATGGGTGAAAAAGTGGAAGGATTCACTTGAGAACGGTGGTCAGCACCTTGATGTGGTGAAGACAGAGTGCATAGCCTGTAACACCACAAATTCCCAGTCCGTCCACATAGGCATTGACGTGGTCGAGCGCTTGTCAAATACCTGGGATCTGTGTTATGCGCGTCCGGGGTCATCCACAGCGACGTCAGAGCCTGAATTTCCGCGGGTTGGGCCAAATGGTGTGAGGTGACTGGTGGCATTTGCGACCCCAAAATGCCGATCAAGCCGAAGGGGCAGATATAAAACCATCATTATGCCTGTCCTCTGTATGTGTGTGTCTGTATGGCAGTGAAACACAAGCAGGAGCTGCGCGTCACGGAAACGAAGATGTTACTGTGGATGTGTGGGGTCTCACCCAAAGATCGCATGCGGAACACCCACATCCGCGGTAGCCTTCGTGTTCGTGACATCGCATATAAGCTGCAGGAGTGCCGCCTTCTATGGTATGGTCATGCCCACGGACGTCGGCAAACTACGTGGATAATAAAAGTCTGGCCATGCCGCCTCCGCCAGGTACTGGCAGGAATCCAAGAAGCGCTGGCTCGACGTCGTTAAGGGTGACATGCGGGCCAACAGACTCACCACTGAGGATGCACAAGACCGCGCGAAGTGGGCCAAGAAGATAAGAAAGGTGGACCCTGGAACCCCACACACCAGTGTGGGTTCACAACTGGGATAGACCGCACGGATGATGATGATGATCTCTTAGTTATCGTAAGCACCACCACTTGATTTTCTTCCTAATTCTCTACCTAAAGGTTGCCTGGTAGAGATCACTACTACCGATAAGGCCGCCTAAATTATACACCTAATTTAATTAACTGTATCTGTAATATTTGGTTTGTGCAATAAAGTTTATCTTACCTTTTGTTAATTTATTTTAGGCAATGAACGCTACTAAACGAGTTTGTGTTCTTGGTGCTGGTTTGAGTGGTTTAAATTCAGCAAGATATTTGAAAGCTGAAGGAATCAACTTTACTGTACTTGAAGCAACGAACTATGTTGGCGGCACCTGGCGATATGATGAAAAAATTGGCAGAGATGAATACGGGCAACCGATTTTTACAAGCATGTATAAAAATTTGAGGTAAAAATAGTCTTAAACCTTTGGTAATAAAAATATGGGTCAGCTATTTAACTCGCATTTGAAGTATGTTTTAATATGTATACTTACATCGAACTTATTAATTTTGTATAAATATTTAGTTAGTTTTGAAAATTAAGTATATGTTTATCTTTTAATGCTCTCTTTAATATTTTACATTACCCGTAATTTATATGTGGTAGACTGGCAGAGAATATTCCATTCCATTTGGTTCACCACTACTCATTATTTTATGTACTGAATCATTTTAGGACAAATTTACCAAGACCTACAATGGAGCTTTCTGATTTTCCATTTCCAGAAGAAACCCCTTCTTATCCACCTGGTCATGTTTTTTATAATTATCTTAAGTCATACGCCGAACATTTTGACTTAGGAAAATATATAAAAGTAAGTGCCATACTAAAATTATAGATAAGATAGTGTTTTTTTATAACTTTCATAATAACCGTTGTTAAAAATTATTTTGGTAGCTCTTACATGCTGTAACATCTGTGAAACGAGTATCAAATGTTTGGAATGTTCAATATAAACACCTACCAACGGGTAAGGAATTCGAAGAGAACTTTGACTACGTGATTGTGGCTACAGGTCATCACAGTAAGGGCCACATGCCTAAGATAAATGGAGAAAATCTTTTTAGGGGTTAGTATGTTTAGCTAGTTTTCAACTGACTTCAAAAAAAGGAGGAGGTTATCAATTTGACTGCATTTTTTTATGTTTGTTACCGACTGGGTGAAGCGATTTTTATGACTCTTTTTTATTTGAAAGCTAATGCTTTCCGTGTCCAGTTCTGACAGTGGCATCCATGAGAAAACAATATAAGTCTTTAATTTGGATAAAGTAAATGCGCCTCAAATGGACGAATAACTCAATATCACGCCAACCGATTTCGATTATTCTTTTTTTTATTGGAAAGGATGTACTTCAAGGGTACTTTAATGAGAGTTTGGTTAGGTTCTGATTTTAGGTTCCATGACAAAGTAACGGAACTCTTTAATTCTTATAAGCTAACGTTAACGATACTTCGTTACATATAAAATGAACAAGAACGAATTCACTAAAAATCAAAAAATAAACTAAATATTTAACAAAAACAAAACTAACTTCCTTTTTGGAACAGTTTTTTTGAAGTAGGTTTTTTTGTTAAAATTTTCGATAATTTGCTAAATTTACAAGGTAAGTTTGGATTACTAAAGCTTGAAAATATTACTTTTAGGAACCATCATGCACAGTCACGACTATAGAACTCCCGATCCATATAAATCGCGACGTGTCTTAATTGTTGGCATTGGACCATCCGGGATGGATATAGGAATTGATGTATCCAATGTGAGCAAAACCCTCATCCACAGTCATCACTCTAAAATAAACCACACCACGCCATTTCCTCCGCACTATATTATGAAACCCGATGTCAAAGAATTCAACGAGACTGGAGCTACATTTACAGACGGAACTTTTGAAGAAATTGACGATGTGATTTACTGTACAGGTTGATATTCTTTACAACTAAGCAATTTCATAATTATAATATTTTGACTCAACCCTGCCTGACAGAATTATACGAGTAGGATACCCGCCACATTGGTCCAAGTATTCTTACCTGAATTCCTTGAGTATTCATGCCATTTTATTTCTTCAGCCAGCTTACTTCTCACTTTTTATTTGGGATGTGATATCTGTTTTTATTTTAAAGTGAAAAAGTGCACTCTCATTTACCCTTTTATAGAATCTTTTATACAGGGTAGTTCTTTTTGCCATAAATAAAGTGAAACATTGTCAATGTTGGTCAATAAAATAAAAATAAAAATTACAAAAAAATATTGTAATTTTGACTAGTTGCTAGTTTCTGCGACGCCTAACCCGTATGCTAGAAATATTTTCCTTACAGCAAAAAAAAAAATCAACCGTGGTCGTTTTTACCAAATTAATGATTTTGTTTCATTTCATTTCAGGGTATGAATATGATATTCCGTTCTTGGATGAAAGTTGTGGATTAACCATTTCTTCACGTTACGTGGTACCCTTGTACAAACATATTGTTAACATTAACCAGCCTACAATGCTATTCTTGGGTGCAATGGTTAAGGCCTGTTTTATTATAGCTTCAGATGCCCAGGTAATGTAAAAAAATTTGCATGAAAGATATTATTTCTAGTCAGTTTCCAATAATATGATGCTTTTATTTCGAAGTTAGGTGTCAATAAACTAAATATCAGTGAAATATCCAATTCCACAGTTTTATTTAATTGATTGAACTGTTTGTGATTGTTAAATGTTTCACGAATTCCAGGCTCGTTATGCTGCCGCATTGATAAAAGGTAATTTTACACTACCGCCTCAAGAGGACATGATGCAAGAATATCGAAAAAAAGTTGATGAACTTATTTTGAATGGAAGACCACTGGCTCAAATTCATTTAATTGGTGAAAAAGAAGTAAGTCGTGGCATATACTTTTCACAAATAATGATTTGAATCGGAACTCTACATTTCAATAGCTCAATTCGGAACGCGCCTCAAATTTCATCAAACCTCACAAACGGATAGTGTACTGACAAAGTTAGGGTGCGATCCCTAACGAGTGGAATTTTACTCTGAGAGTGAAAACCACTCGAACCTGTTCCAAATTTAACCCGCTGGGCTATTCACTAACTTCGATCGCAAGAAAATCGTGATTTTACAGCGATTATTGCTATTTGACGTCGAATATTGCATCGTCATTGGCTGAGAAGTTCAAAATTCGAGCGACTAGCAATCGATTGTGGCATTGTTATAGTATGTTCACTTTAAAGTTGATATGCCTGTCTGTTCTCATTTTTCCGTGTCACGCATACTATTTCAAACTAAATAAAAAGATACTGGCGAAAGAAAATGAAATAAACTATCAAAAAACTATTGTCCTTTCGAAACTTATCAAGTAGGTAGTATATCGAAACTTAGTAAATTATGGAATGTCAGGGATATCATCATACGGCAAAAGTAGTATAGTTAGAGAATAAGGGGGCCGAGTGAAATCGAGGGGAACAGAGTAATAATAATATGTTTTTTATTTCAAATAGGTTACATTAGCATTAACTGTGACTGGAGCCTCCATAAGCGTAGAACTGCTTGTGTCAGGAGGCTCCGTTCCTCTAAACATAGGTATTACATGAGTGTTACTTGGAGACTAGTAATACCAAAAGAAAGAAAGTTGAGATTAAATTAAAATGCGCTTCGTGTGTGTGTTTGTGTATGTGTGTTTTTGCACAGTAGTGTAGGTGTCTGTTAGATTAAAATTATTTATCCAGTATTCTCTCTGTCTCTTCATGATAGGTACCTTATTAGAGTGTTACCTCACAGTTTCCTAGTTCTTTCGGAACGGGTTTTTTACTCTGACAAGTGCTAATTTTACGGGTGCCTAAAGGCTCCAAAGGACTTGCATCTAGAGCCGTAAAGCCAAACCAAAAAAAACCGGTGTCAGGGGCCTGACTCTTGAACAGAATTTCATTGGACAAGCATTGCAGAAATGTCAAACAAGAAATTTATGAACCTTATTCCAACAGCGTTAAGGTTCAAGAAATGTTTTGGTGACAGTAATGCCAATCCGGCGAAATTTGGTTCGGGAGTCAGGGGCCTGATGAGAAGCTATCAGACAAAGGTTTAGTTCGTTTTGTATCTTTCTATCTGACGATGGTGAAAACTTTACTTAAAGCGATTTGGAGCGAGCCCTAAAAAAATAATGAGCTCCAAGGTTTAGGCCTTGGCTCACAGTGGTTTTAGCCTGTCAAATCACGATTTTATCTTTACATTTTCAGCGTGCTTAACTCATATGGGTCTGTTTGTTTTAGGCTGAATACTATGCTGATCTAACAAGAGAATCAGGGATATATAGAGTTCCACCAGTAATGTGTAAAATACGTTTCAATGATATGCATGCCAGGTTTGAAAATCTTTTCACGTACAGAAACTACGCTTATACAATTATAGACAGTGAAACATTCACAAGAACGTTAATAGAGGACGAACGTTCAAACAACTCTACCAGGGCAGACACGGATTAAAATTTCGTCGCAAAAAGGAATATTTGTTATTTATTTCGTTCTATGCATTTAAAATTATTTATCCTACCTACTCGTTACGTGCTTGTTTTAAAATCAAGTAAATTCTATAGCTGTTTTTTTATTATTTAAGTAAGTACTTACTTCTGGTTGTGCAGTTATAGAATAGGCGCAGCCGCAGTGTGTTAAGTTTTTGTCCAGAGCGATAGATAGGGTATATGGTTTTGCCGTGAGAAAAAATTTAAGTTATTACGTAGACAGTGGATAATAATAAATCATGTAAAAATGTAAAAAATAGTTTAGGATGAGCTTTTAAAATTCGTGATGAGGATAATTATTGAAAGAGTGTAGGTAAGCATTTAATTTAAACAACATTTACTGAATTTAACAATCAAACGTGAATAAAGAATAAAAAGTCATGCATTATAATAAGCCATTAGAATTAACAAATTCTACTGTATTTTTAGGAATTACTTTAGATTCTAAGTTACAATGGGGTCCGCATATAACGGCCCTGGCAGGGAGACTCAGTTCCGCTGCTTGTGCTGTTAGAAAAATAAGACTCTTGACTGATATTGAAACAGCAAGACTAGTATATTTTAGCTACATTCATAGTGTTATGTCGTATGGTCTACTGTTGTGGGGTTCAGCTGCAGACTTGAACACCATTTTTGTACTTCAAAAAAGAGCCATCCGCTCCATTTACAAACTTAGACCACGCGACTCGCTTAGGGAAGTATTTAAGAAGATCGATATTTTAACTGTGCATGCTCAGTATATTTTAGATAACATATTGTATGTGCGCAAAAACTTGCATCTGTTCCAAAAAAACAGTGACACTCATAAACATAATACCAGAAATAAAAACAAATTGAAAACTCCCAGTCTTAGGCTACACAAGGTGGGAAACTCATTTGTGGGTCAATCTGTAAAATACTTCAACAAAATACCTCAAAGTCTTGTTGATCTACCTCTTCACAAGTTTAAGTCTGCAATTAGAGCAAAGTTAATGAAACAAGGTTAATATAATGTAGAGGATTACTTGAACGACAAAAGTTTGTGGTCATAGTAGGTGTTGGATTTCGTATTTTTGGTTTTATAAAAAGTAATATAGGGTAGTTTAGAACACTTGCAATTACTTTAATCCTTCCCATCTCCCATCCTTTTCTTACATGTGCACTCTTGCGCCGGCCCTCTTGTACGACGGCCGCCTGTGATATAGACTTCTTCTAACCGCCGCTCCTGCGACACCGCTGTGAAGATCGTGTACATGTGCTTTTGGACTCCACTTATTAACATTTTATTTAACTATTTCGAATGTGCAGTGTTGTGCTCAGACAGTGCTGTGAAGATTTCTACTGGGGGACGGTGAATCGAGGTAAGTGCGCATGATCCTATAACGTTCCTATAGATCCAATGCCCTTTTCTTCGTCCTAACTACAGTAAAGTAATTGTAAGTGCTGTCTGTATGTATTTCGCTGAAATCCCGCAAACATATACAGTCCACTTTTCAACCTGGCCTAGAGGTTTATATCGAACGTAAAACTATACAAACTTGTACTCAGTAGGTACATATTCCACGCCTTCTTCTTTTTTTTCACCGCACCCCATTTATGGAGGTTTAGGCGCTTCCAGTAGGAATAATCTGCTCCTCTGCTCAATATTGTGTTCTTTTTTCTACTCGCATTGACTGTACTCTGAATTTATTTTTTGTAAAACAAACAAAGTTGAAAAGAGTAACTATCGAGTTTCTTGCCGGAGTCTTCTCGATAAGAAGCAACGTCCGAACCGGTGGTAGATTCACATTATGTATATTCACGATGTGTACTAATATTGTACTATTTTATTTACGTTTATTGTTATTATTTCTATATACTTTTTTTGACATGTCTTATGTGCTTTGTACAAGCTTAAATGAATAAATGATTTTTTACTTTTTTACTTTTTTTTACATGTGTGTAATTCTTTCTTTAATAATTATATTTTGTAAAATATGACTGCTAAGTAGTCGGTAACACCTAATCAAATTATCTCAACAATCCATCGTGACCTAAAACGTATGTGTCTGATTGCAGTTGATTTACTAGCCTGTAAAATACATAGGTATTATACCTAATGCCTTGTACAAGATGGACGGATTCTTGCTTTAAACTTCAATAATTGAAATCCAAAATAACAAGTAGTAATTAGTAACTGTAGTAGTAGGTAGTATGCTACCTATATCAACGAAGAATCGTGAATTCAAAACGAATGTAAATATTACATACCTAGAGCGGGAAATTCACGAGCGGGCCGGCTGCCGGCCGCCATGTCATGTCCCATGTCTGTGCGTCTAGGTGATCGATTACCTACAACTCACGCGCAGACGTGGGTTAGACCGGGATACTTACTAAAACTTTGAAGCATGAAGGAATTTAGTACGTAAATAAAAATAAATTATGGTTCAGCTCCTTTGTCAGTCAGGGAGTTTTTATTAAAAACTGAAAATAAACATGACAAATGTACGTCCATGTAGTAAAATATTATTATTTTACTAAGTTGGTATTAAGTAGATATGTCTACCAGCAATTAGGCTAGGTCAGACTATTCCTACATTCATAGAATCCGTTTTATTACTTTATCGTCATCAACTAGGTACTAAATCTATGTATCCCTTGCACACAAAAAATATAAGATGAAATAACATTCAGCATTACTTCGTTTTTATTGTGTTACTTTATCTATACATTTGACAGAATTTAGAAGCTTTTGTATATGTACAGACAAACAGCACATGAGGTTATCACAAATACCGAATTTTCTTTCGATTTTCAGGCAAGTAAGTGAGTAATATATTTATGACTTAGTGATGGAGTTTAAGATATGTTTTGAAAAGCTTCTGGTAACCTGGTGAGCTGAAGTCTATCTGTACCTACCTAACATTATTAATATGAGCTATCATTATTGATTTTTATACATAACAAGATCATTAACCGGTTCACTGTCCACAGGCCATATTGTGTGGTCAGTAAACACTTGATTTCTAATTGTTATAAAATTTCGGACAGTGAACCTGTAAAAATAAACGTAACCCCGTATTCACAAACGCTAATCAAAAGTTGAGGCTACCTCAAATTGATGCTGCCCTGTCACATGTCAATAGAAATGAAAGGGACAGCTTACATATAAGGACTGCTCAGCTTTGATTGACGTTTGTGGATTCGGGGGATAGTCCCGCAAATTAGGTGAAGATCATACAGAGGCGCAGATGATTATTATGCACTCTTAAAATAATGAAGCATTAATCCTATTACTTAAATATATTTCTTATGGGTAACTATTATGTACAAAATTTTGTATTGTTCAACAATACGATTATAAGATATCACAGTGAATAATGTGATATTGCGTTTGCCTTGGTTTCAGATGAAGGGGCAAATTGTTTTGTTCTTCTTTGAATAAAAATAAAGTTAAAAGGTTAAAACTGAATATTCATCAAACTACTTATTGAAATAATTAAATCTCAATTGGACAGGGATTGCCTTTTCTAGGGTTATACCATCTTTTGTAGTTATTTTCGTCTACGATCTTGTAGTCAAAGTCGCGGTAGTTCAGCAAGTCTTCCAAGCGATAACGGGCATTGAAGTCCCGAATTTCCGTCAGGACCGGTGGACGCCGGTATATTCCGGCCTCTTTGGTCAGATTTGCGAAGTAATTGTCCTGTAAAATATAAACAAGGTAATCGCATGTATTTGATAGGTACAATTCAGCATCACAAATAAAGGTTTGCTTTCAAGTAGGGACCCCTCTTTCCCTTGACTTCAATTTAGAGTAGTCAGTGTTGCTTTTTGGTAACTCAATGAGAACCAGTGTGAATTAAGGTAATCAGAACAATTGAACAGCTTTCAAATTAACTTATTTTTCAAAAAAGTCGCATAATAAACTAACAAAGTTAGGCAACACTGAGGGGAAGAGGGCACGAGGCTTGCTCCGACTCGCTGGATCGTCCTTAATATAAAATCGACGCAGTCGACCGCAGTACAGTGTACTCGCAACGAACAAAGTCGACAAAAGTGGAGAGACATCGCGCGACGTGCGGCTGCGATAGAAGTCAACGGCGACGGCGACCCGCAACCCTGTCCATCAACAGACACGACCACTCTGCTAAGAGTGCCCGACTAAGAAGAAATAGGCAAAACTATTCAACTTTACTGTAAGGAAAAAGAAGAATGCCACTCAACTGATGATTATTCACTGAATAAATCTACAACTCGGTTCTGTCACAGGGGCAGAGCATCACTAAATGTTGAGGTCCAATATTTATTGGAGAGCTTACCATTTCATTGCCTATGACGTTAACGTCCACAATCTTCATGTTCTTGTCCCGAAGAGAGCGTACGTGTTGCAGCCAGACCTTCAGCATGGTTTCCTGGGGTGGTAACCTGAACTTGCCGGCTGCTAACGCTGCCGCGTATTCTCCCTGAAAATAATCCAACAGTGTGATTAAAAATAATAACTTTGGTAAACATACTCATGGAAACAATCAGTCCCTGACACACATCAACTATACTTAGTTTAAGATGCTCTCCGTCCCCCATAATTAAGGTTTTTCTAGTTTCCATATGACAGGGGAAAACTTAAGTTTAAAACAATTGGCTAAGGGAACATTTTTTTATATTTTTTTATATTTTTTTAAATACCTTTTACTATTTCAAGTAACTAATTTTTTTTTTTAATATTGCCCGTCAAGATGACCTCACTCCACCTGATGGAAAGCGGTCGTGAGGTCCAGATATGAGGTTGACAAGCCCAGTCATTCAACGAATCACTGGGCTGGCCATCCTCACCTTGAGGGCCTGCAGAAATGCCTTTTCACGCCCCGCTTGAAGAACCAGGGACTATACGAGGAAGGAAACACATGTGCTGGAAGAGCGTTCCACGTCTGGATGGTACGACAAAGAAACGAGTCACTGAACCTTTTAGTTCGGGCCAACAAATGTTGGATTGTGTGTGGGTGACGCCGTAGTCCAGCAAGCGTGGTACGGGAGTGGAAAGGTGAGGGTGGAATAAGCTGGAATAACTCGTTAGAGCATTCCCCATTGTAGAAGCGATAGAGAACTCTTAGCCTGGCAATGTCTCTACGCAATTAAAGAGGCTCAAGGGTCAAAGTTGCCTCTGGGTTTCCAATAATACGGATAGCACGCCGCTGCAACCTGTCAAGAGCTTCGAGTAGGTACTTGGTGGAACCGTCCCAGAGATGAGAGCAGTATTCCACACACGAGCGAACTTGTGTCTTATACAAGAGACAGAGCTGCTCAGGCGTGAAGAATCGTCTCACTCTGTTCAGGACTCCGAGTTTACGGGATGCAGTTCTAATGACGCTCTCAATGTAGTCCCGCTGGTTTAGGTTGCTACGAACATCCATGCCAAGGATGTGCAGGCTATCCTTAATCGGTAGCGGGGTGCTCTGAAGAGTGGGATGGGAAAGGAACGACGACGCCTTTGCTGTAAATGCACACACCTGCGTTTTCTTGGCATTGAACTCGACAAGATTGCATGCACCCCAATCTGAAATGCGGTCCAACACTCCGTCAAGCTCAACAACAAGACTTTGCCTCTTCTACTCGATGTCAGTCTGCTTTGCCCCAGGACGCTCGAAATAACGCGCGTGGACCGTGCTATCATCCGCATAGCAATGAATATTACCAAGAGATAACATGTCATTGATATGCAGAAGAAACAACGTCGACGACAAGACGGAGCCCTGCATCCGGTATCAATCTGGAGAAAGCGTAATTTTCGACCATCGCAAAGGACGCAAATTCTACGTCTCTCCAGAAATCCGGCGACCCAGTCGCATAGGCGAGGTGGCAGACCATATGCCGGAAGCTTGGAAAGAAGCGAACGATGCCATACACGGTGGAAAGATTTGGCAATGTCAAGGCTGACGGCCAAAGATTCCCCAGGCTTGTCCATAGCCTCCCCCCAGATGTGTGTTACGTACGCTAGAAGATCACCCGTAGACCGTTTTGGTCGGAAGCCGTACTGCGGTCGTGAATGAGAGAATGATCCTCTAGGTAGCGAATGAGCTGCGTGTTTATGATCCGCTCGAACACTTTAGCTAAAACTGAGGTTACGGCTATTGGACGGTGATTGGCAGGGTCAGACCGGTCACCTTTTTGGGAACTGGTTGAACGTTCGCCTCCTTTCAAGACAGCGGCACAAGACCCGAATTGTAGGAGAGGCGATACAGGCTAGTGAACACTGGAGACAACTCCGCTGCACATTTCCTCAGCACCACAGCTGGAATTCCATCAGGGTCACTAGCTTTCCTGACATCGAGTGACTGCAGTTTGGCACGAACATCACACTGCCTGATACGAATATCAGGCATTGTGGAGCCGCAATGTGGTATTTCAAGCGACGCAGCACCGCAGTCGTCGATGCAAGAGTTTGCGGCAAAGAGGTTAACCAGTAAATCGGCTTTCTCTTGCGGCTGATGAGCCAACGATCCATCAGGGAATCTCAGTGGGGGCAGCGAAGGCACGCAGAAGTTAGATTGCACGTGTTTAGCCAGTCGCCAGTAGGAGCGGCTACCCGTAGGGTGCGTGATGAGCTCTTGGCCAACACGTGCAATTCGCTGGGCGTCTGCTCTAATGTAAGCCCTCTTCGTGGCCTTGGTGGCTTCATTAAAGGCCGCTTTCAGGGAGGCAAGGTTTGAATGATCATTGAGTGCCTGGGCCCTAGACCAAGCACGGTACGCCGCCTGTTTTTGTTCAACAGCTGCGGCACACTCGCGATTGAAACAGGGACCAGTTTTGCTAGAACTGACGACACCAGTATTCCATCCCGGTACTGATCTCGTCCGCGATAGCAGATGCACTCTCTGAAGCATCCCTTTCTCCAAAGCAGCACTGCCGCCAAGGGACGGAGGCAAAGTACTCGCAAATCTCGCAATCTGTCCCAATCTGCCGACGAGTAGTGCCATAACCGCCGCGTCACCTCCACAGGTTGTGGGGGAGCTGCACAAGGCACTGTAGCGCCAACCAGACAGTGATCGGAGGAGCCCAATGGAGCACCAACCGACACTTTATACCCGGCTGGGTGACTCGTCAGCAGAAGGTCCAATAAGGCGGGTGTATGACCGACAGTATCTGGTACCCGGGTGGGCTGGTGTACCAGTTGCGTCAGGTCTTGCGTGAGAGCAAACGCATGGGCAGTTCGGCCTGCTTGGTCTGTTTTTAATGAGCCTACCCAGGACTCATGGTGGGCATTGAAGTCTCCCAAAAACACCATTTCGGCATTTAGGAACTGCACCTGAGCGTTGTCTGCGGCCTGACTCAGATGTTCGAAGAGTCGAGTTGTCTGGGCGTCGCCTTTGTGGGAGCGGTATATGCACGCATAGTCCCGGCTCGTGGAGCCCAGGTCAACGTGCACCCAGAGGGTGGAGAAGGATGGGTCTTGTAGGCAGCGGAGACGGCTACAGCAGACGTCCGCCCTGACGAATAGACATACACCGGCTTTAGGTTGGAAGGACTCTTCCAGCACATAGCCGGGGTAGTGCAGGTATGACGTATCGGCAGGGCGGCCTATCTGTGTTTCCGTCAAAAAGAGCATCGCAGGCCTCGCCGTCTCAAGGTGTTGATGGACGGCGTTGAGGTTTTGACGGCGTTAATTTGAATATTTCGTTGATCTAGCCGGTAGTTATTTTTTTATTATTTTTTAAACATTGCGAACTCATGACGTCACAAATTCACTTAGTGTCCCCACATGTGTTTTTCCTTGATTCGTGGTAAATAAATTATGAGGAGAAAATTACTGATTTACTGCACTTACGGCTGAAAAAGAGCTCGCCGTTCATCATGTACAATCTAACGACAATGTGAGAAGTAGACTTCAGACACAATTAGTTTTGCCAAGCTCTGAAACCAAGCCCTACCTGAAAGGGTTGGGATTATAGCGAATGGCTATTTTAAGTCCTACCTACCCGTCTGGGCAATGGGCGTAAATTAATGTACGTATTATTAAAAATAACTTTGTGGAAAAATATATTTCACCTGGGGGAATTAGAAATCTGCTATCTGGAAACCCCATTAATACAATGCAGTAGAATCACCTAGCTAAAAGTTTTACGTATGATACAGAACGCGTCATTTGATTGGTTGATGGGTAGGTTATAAACCAATCACGTGAAAGGACGTTTATACGACCCAATAGGTTTCAATTGTGAGATGTCAATTTGATTACCGTCAAGAGTCCAATAAGAACCATAATATACTCTTTGCGGACGTTGGCATACTGGGGTCATTCATTTGACCCCAGTTTGCCAACGTTTTTAATTAGGTAAAAATATCCTCGATTCTTTGCTTTTAAAAATGTTAAATATTTAAATAAGGTAGAAAATACAAATACCTACCTCGAAATGGTTTTCGATTTAGGACATGTTTGATTTTTGTTCCCATACCCAATTGCCGTATTCGACAGACGTTATCATTAAGCTATCCAAATAAGCTATTCTTAGTGTAGTTAACTGATTGTAATAAGGTAGTAGTCGGGAAAATATAATTAAAGTTTAGCTTGGGGACTTGTTAAGGACAGTGTAAAGGACTGGGGTGCTAGAATAGATAAATAACATAAAACAGTAAAGTTACCTGAGCCTCCAGTACGCTGTTGAGAACCTTTTTCGGGACTCCTACGAATACCATGCTAGGGTGTTTGATGTTGACCATATGTTGGTACAAGGGAAGCACGAATTTACCCGTCCCTGTGATCCCATCACTTTTGTCCAGGAAAGGATGAGAGAAGTCGTAACCTGAAAGAGGTAAGAAATATTCATTAAGATAAGGGGCACAAGAAACTTATGCCAAAATCACAAACAATAGGAAATAATGAAAAGAAAAGAAAATAGTAACTAAAAAGCAAAGTCCGAAAAAGTGGCCTGAGAGAATTTGGCCCTAAGTAAAGATTTATTGTTTCTGAAATCAGGTCATAATAGAATTAGATATTGGTAAAGTTAGTGGGGCAAAGGCCCTGCAGTGGGAGGGCATACTGTCGATTTGAGGTCTCATTTATTTGTATTACTGAAATTACCTGTACAGAATATAACGTCATCTAAATCTTCAAAAGAGTTATCTTCAAAAATAACGCCGTTGGAAGTAAACATCTTGATGTCCGGCTTCTTCACGTACGTCTCCGAGAAAAAGGGCTGGTTGTAGTTCAGGTGGTGGCTGTGGATCAACTTGGCAGTAACGTTGGCGAGGTGCATGGCCAGGTCCAACCCTGAGGGCCCAGCGCCCACCACCAGCACTCGCCGGTTTCTGTAGTTTTCTGGGTCTTTGTAATCGTGACTGTGGATCTTGTTACCTGCAAACGAATTCGTTCATAAGGTTCTGGTCAGAAAACTCCTAGGCAGGTTAGATATGATGACATAGTATCTAAGTTAAGCTTTAGTCCTGTGGTCAAGGCCAGGCCTACTTATGTGGTTTTTTGTTAAGTGTATTTTAGGGCAATATAGTGAACTTTCGTTTTAATTTTGTAACTTACTGGACTAGCTACCTCGAAAGACTTCGTTCTGTCAAAAGTAACTGCACGTCGCGGCGACGGTAAAGCAGCACATCTCGCCCACGTTTCTCCGACTTGATTTACATATACTATTATTTTTCACTGAATGTTTTGTTCAATCATAATAAAATAAAGCCTATTTACTCCCTGATAATCTAGCTTCATATTAGTGAAATAATTTTTTAAATCGGTCCAGTAGTTTCGGAGCCTATTCAATACAAACAAACAAACAAAAAAACAATCAAATCTTTCCTCTTTATAGTATTAGTTTAAATTTGAAAATTCAATTCAATTAAGGTATACGGTTACTTTTCAATTGGTACCAAAGTGGTAGGCATGCAGTTCCAAAGATAAAAAACTATATAATTCGAACGAATGTTATTATTAAAAAAGCAAGTGCTAGAGCACATTTTCATGAGCCTGACCAGGGTACGTACCTGTGAAGGTGTCTTGTCCGTCAAAGGCGGGCCACACTGGCGTGCTGAACTCGCCGTTGGCGATGGCCACGAAATCACACTCCTCGGTGTGGTTTGTCTTCGTGTCTGACTTCATGTATGTCACTTTCCAGTGGCCGTCTTCCCATCTAATTGATGTGACAAAACTGTGGAACTGTAAAGTACCAAGATTAATAAGATGCTTTACTGACCATGCACTATTCATATACTCAATCTTCTATAGCAGTAAGATCTGGCGTCAAATCTCATCGAAATTAACTACTAAATATTAAATTCTGGTATGGTCGCGGGAACAAAGAAACAGATCGCTTTGTTTTAGCCTTCCGCTACACTGTAAATAAAAATCTTCATAACTAGCTTGAATCACAAGTAACAGCGGGATCGGCCAATCGGCCATATTTGCAAATGAACCGAGTGAATTATGCAGAAGACATTTCTGCATAATTCACTACCTGTCTAGCTACAAAGCCTATTTAGAACGAATCTGAAAGCCAGTTAAAGAGTGGAACTGGTTTCTTTAAGGCCGATTGCTAATTATAAGATGATTTATTTATTTATTGATTTATTCTTCATTGCACAAAGAAAAAGTACAATTGGCGGACTTAATGCCTAATGGCATTCTCTACCAGTCAACCACTGGGCGAAGCAGAAATCGTGAATCGTGATTGATCAACGTTTGTACGTACTGAAATATGAATCGGACGTGGTCAGTACCACGTAACAATGCCAGCATCAGCTGAGATCTAATTGTTTTTTTTTTTAACTTTAAACAATGCTCTATTTTCTACATAAAGATAGAAACTAGAAAATTCGACCTGGTCCTGGGACTCAAACGGGATTCGAATTTTCTAGGTCGAATTATCTAGTTTCTATCTTTGTGTAGAAAATAGAGCATTGTTTAATGCTAAAAGTAAAAATTCACTTATCCAATAGCTAGTTTCATCTGACTTCGATACCGTTCTGAGTAGAACACTGGGCGGATGTAATGCTTACGCCGGGAGTAGCAAACACTGCGTTACCGTGCTTCGGGTGGCAAGTCTCGGCGATAAGCGTTAGTCCAGGTATGTATGGTCGGCCTTGTGTTTCATCCCGATGGGTTTCTTGAACACACAGCATGTGACAGCGTGTGGTTCGGCAGAGTTCAAAGGAATTTCTGACTTGTCCTGCGAAAAACCTTCGATGTTAATCGAAACTACGCACAAAGCCGGCTCTAGTGCTGGATTTGTGGGTTCCATCTTTCTGGACGGCAGTCGATCCGCAATACAAGTGGCTGAATTCTGGGCTGCTACGATGTAATTATTTTTCGTGTTCCATCGACACGCTAAGAAGAAGAAGTTTCATCTTAATCGAAAGTTAAATATTTGCAAAAATATTTCTTTCGGATGTTAAAGGCGCTTGCCTATAACATTGATGAAACAACGTTGGCTTACAACGTTAAATACACTAGACAAATTCACCAGGTCTGTTAACGGCCTCGGTAGCTCAGTTGGAAGAGCAGTCACCCGGATTGTGAAAGGTCGCGGGTTTGAATCCCGCTTGAGTCCCAGGACCAGGTCGAATTTTCTAGTTTCTATCTTTGTGAGATCTAATTGTTGTATATCACATACTTCGCGAAGACTTTTCTATTTAATCATCAAGCTCTAACAATTAAAGGATTTAATCATGTGTTAACAAAAACACCACAGCTCTACTAACTATAACAAGTAATTCCGATTTTTTGGAGGTTTTATGTTAAGTCCTTATTTGTTTTATTTACGAGTATAATGAAGGAATGATGATATCGACGAATAAAGGTTGCTTTAAAAATCTACTTTAAAACCGGGCTTATAAATTGCACTGCTTATTATTAGTCATTCCGAATATAAATCTATTTTTAATGTTACCTACCTGTTTTATTAAATGAACGTCTTTTTAATACTTCTTAGGAAGACTTCGATACCTATAATAGCTTCATATTTCCTTGATAATGGAACAAATAACCACGTACACCTAATTACCATTCTCGTCACGTGCTCTCTATCCTTCCAATCCAAGTGTGAACGGAAGCTTTTATAGATCATCTTTTGAATAAAGATAAAACTAGGTAACTAACTAGTTGTTGATACTCGAATAGCAACTTTTCCATGCACTTCACATAACAATATCCGATAAACAAGCAAATTATGAGTTAATAGGCACTAAAAAACAGGAAAACCTAGTCGTAGCTACAATTTTTCGAATGCTCAATTATATCTAATTGTGTTGTGTGATGTGACTATTTAGAATGTAAAATATATATTTTTTTAAATGACTGCAATTCTTCCACTATGTCATTTTTTACAAGTAGCGCACTGTTAAAAGCAGGCGACATGAGATGGTCACGGGTTCAATTCGCGCACCATCACAAAATATATGTTTTTGGTCGGTATTTGTGTTGATTTTGAATATTTGTATGTTTCTGTTCCCACGTCCAAAGAAAAACCTACCTCACATTCTCTATTTTATGTTGAGGACAGGAATATTATATTAATAAGAATGTTTAGTGTCTCTACAATATTATATTTACTGACACTCACTTGAACATTCTGGACTAAATCAAACTTCTTCGCGAACAGCTTTAGATATTTATGGAAGCATTCTCCTGTGGGATAGGATTGAGTGTCCTCTGGAAACGGAAATCCTGAGTACTCCATAGTCAGCCTTGGCGTATTGATTCTGTGAAAATAAGTATAGTTATTTATCCGTCAAATTTTGGAAATCATCTTGAAAAATATTTGCAACGGAAAAAGCCTTCTTTAACAGTTTAAACAGTCGCAAAGGGATCTTATTGTTTTTACGACTTTAAAGGATGAAATATCTACGTGTCTGCAGGCCAAGCATATCTAGAGGCATTAATAACTACTTTTAGTATTAATAACTACTTTTTGTGCTGCATATATCTTCGATTTCAGTGTTAAGTAATGATTCCAATTTGACTTTAAACTTCCCATTTCTTTATAATACATGTCAATAACTTTAAGGAGGCTTTAAGTAAATATCCATTAATATTTTCCAATTTTGACAATTGACTGGCCTGTTGGCGCAATGGCAGCGATTCTGCCTTTAGCGCCGGAGGTCGTGGGTTCGATCCCCACCCATGACAAATATTTGTGTGACGAACATTTGTATTTGTTGTGTGTCTGGGTGTTATTATCTATTCAAGTATGTATATAGAAATATTTAAGTATGTTTATCAGTCTCTGACGCCCATATTACAAGCTCTGCTTAGTTTGGGGTCAGATGATCTTGGTGTGAATGGTCCCAATTATTTATTTATTTACTTAATTACCATCGGCAGAGACACTTATGATGGACTAGAAAAAAACTGGTCAGATATAGGTGTCCTGGTTACTTCATAACGATAAGAAACCAACCAGTTTGCTTTAGCCACTCAGAAAGCGATTATCTAATATCCGCGCGTAGAGTAAGTAGGTCATTTAAAAAGTTATGCACACTTATACATACTTTGAACAAAGAATTAAAAAATGTTTCTTTTAGCCTGCATTGTTTGCTTGGCATTTTGGCGTATTACAAATTAAATCAGAAATGCTACGAAATAAATTGTTATCGTCAAACTTGATGGCTAGGAGCCTAGCTTATACCAAAGAGACGTTAACGTACTATGTGGTCTCAAAAGCAGAGGTGGAATTTACTAAAAGTAAGATACAAACAATATCTACAAAGGTTTTTATTAATATCTGCAGGTATTTTTAAATTTACCTAAGGTTCTTATACATGCTGGTGAACAGAGGGAGGCCATTTTCATCAGTGCCGACGTGAGGGTCAAACCTCCAGGTGCCGCCGACGTGCTTTGTCGCCTCGAAGACTGTGAAGTTGACGTTGAACTCCTTCATGTAGCGCGCCGTGGCCAGGCCGCAGTACCCCGCACCGATGATGCAGGCGTGGCTGGCTGGCTTCGACTGCAAGGATAGCATCATGTGAATCCTGACTGCAGAATGCCTCCATCAGATCATCGTTACAATTGATCGGTATTGGCTTAATCGCCACGCTGCGCTGCACGCTGGCCAATTACAGGTTGGTGATCAAAAAGTTGCTTCGAAAATTTCTAAAACATTTTTTTACCCTAGCGTCTCTGTTGCCAAGTTTTTGTATGGTATTTCAGTACAGCCCCTATAGTAAATTTAACTATCGTAGTTTATTAATGTGTATGGAAATTCAATTAATGAATAAGATTGTTATGATCGGGTTCCTCTTTAAACAACTGGTAATGATCCTGCTAGTGTCTGTGGTATGTAAATGCCGGCGTTGTTCTGATTACTACCCTATGGGAAAAACTTCATTTCAATAACAGTGTTATTATGTGAGTCAGTTGCCTAAACTTTTGTTGTAAGCAGCAAAAAATATATTGTCATATAAGATTTCTGTTAATATGCCATATAATATCTCAACATTTACCTACTTGCAATAAACTTATATTGCAAGAAAATGTTGAGATATTATATGGTATTGAATGGAGCAAGTCTTAAATTAAGCGTTCTCTGAGTTTAGGTAATTTTACCGTTAGCTACCATAAGACCCTGACTCTTAAGTGCAAAAATTTCAATTTTGCTATTACTCCTATACTGTTGGAATAATATTCCATAAAAATCCCATAAGTACGCAATAAAATACTTAAAGGCTAAGTTCGGTTTCAGAGATGTTTCCTTCCGAGGACTCTTAAATTGTCGAATGAGCTCCTTTCTGAGGTTTTCTTATTGAGTTATAGTATGAAGTTCTTCAAGAGGGGTTTGAAAAGGTTTTTGCAGGGTCGACGCGTACATAGGCTGCGGTAACCGCTCACCATCAGGCGGTCCGCGTACTTGATTGTCACCGACGTAGAATAAAAAGATATATATTATTAATCCATGTTAGTGAACACCTTTCTACCAATTACCAAAGTCATAATCCATCAATTGGTTTTCGTAAGACTAAGGTAGATAAAGTTATCTCCCTAAACCGTGTTAGCAATCAATCTCTCCATGCACGTAAATAAACATCATGGTAGGTAGTTGGCATGCAACGGTCGCCGGCGCAACCTTTCAACCTCATTTTCTCCTTGCGTAATCTATGATGTTCGATGCCCACTCAGTCTTATTTGGTAACAGTGGTCTGTGTCTTAAGTATTATTCCACTCGCTTAACTAGACGACAGATTAAGTGTGTGCAAGAACTATGTAGTATGAGACAGAGAACCAATTGAAAGTCCGAATCGCATTTTTGCCGCTGCTACGCGGTACGTAAGGCAACGACATACATTAGTACATTCAAATACAGAACGGATTTCGCTTGTTATCCAGTTTTCTGTTTTTTCGACAATTTCCCTGTGAATCAAAGGATTAGGTATTCGTAATTTGTAGATATCGACTTTCAACAACAAAACGCAACGGCACTAAATGCGCAATATCAACATGGACTTATCAATTGATGTAGATCTATTCTTTTACGAGAATTAAAAACGAAAAACTATTAATGTAACGTTCTAAAATTCAGACGTGTCTTACCGTAAACTATAATTTATTATTGCTATTTAGCTCGAAAGACCAGGAATTGCTCTCAGATTACGTGTAGTAAATATTGTATATTTATTAACTAGGAGAGCGGGTTAGCCTTGTGGCCTGCTGCATAACTAGATTTTATTTGCATCGCGAATTACTATGCATTTCGAATAGAATGCTTCACTTCCCAAACTTCAATAAATAACTTAACATAATCATCAAATTGATTGTCTTTTACTTTAATCAAAGACAAAACATGATAATCAAATTCATCACCTAAGTATGGGTATGAGTCAGACACATATCATAAAATCAGAGGTTACAGTAGTTGGCATACTGACTATTCAATTATGAGTAGCTACGTCACTAAGTATTTAATTATTTCCGCCGGTCTCAAAAACCGAATGATACAAGTGGCCATTGTTGAAGCAAACCTTGACACCGTACGTAGTTTTTGGCTAATTAGCTAACGCTCGAAATTATTCAATCATATTAGGGCATGCTTAAGTGATTGATCTATTAGATTAATATTATCTCTCATTGAAACTCAATCTATTTGCCTTTTAGTTTTTGCGTTGTCAAGATTTACCAGTGTAAATAAAAATAAATAATAAAAATAAAAAACCCTTTCTTATACCAAAAAAAATACGATTTGAGTCCCAATGATTTAATTCTGTATGAGTTTTCTTCTCCTTTTCGGTCCTTCTCTGGGTAAAGGCCTCCCCATTTCCTTTTGTTTTCGGCTTTTCTTATCCAGTCCTTCTCTGCAAACCTAGTGACATTCCATTCACCGTTCTAGGGGGCGACCACTTGACCTATTTCCCAGAGGTCCCGTCCATTTCGTTCTTGCCCATCTGTCCTCCTGAAGTCGAGCGACATGCCCTGCCCATTTCCATTTTAAGCTCTGGGTGTATTTTGAAGCGTCATAAAACTTAAAGATAATCATAAATGCTCTACCATCAGAGTCCTACCATTAGCTCAAGTATTATTAAAAGTGTTTATAATTGTTTCATAAGCTTTTTCCAAATTAATTACCTGCTTAATTCCAATAAAACGAATAAACCCAAAAGAGTAACACAGAATAAGTGACATTACTAGCAATTGTATTTTACCTAATTACATATTTGAGGGTAATTTTACGTTATTTTTATAAGTAATCATATTCTGAAGCTTATCAATACTTCATAACAATCATAACAAAGCCTGAATCATTAAAATTAATAACCACTCTGGCCAAATGCTTAGAATTGTCAAAGCAGATATTTGAACATTTGCATTCCTTGCACCGGTATGATCAGTCGCACAAGGACTGAATGTCCTTGTTCGACTGATCGAAAACAGTGATGAAATGTAAATATTTGTAACAAGCCGCCTGTTGCGTATCTATGAGAGTATGCCTACCAACATGATAATGAAGTTAAAGGTACTATTTGGAAGCGAGCTGCACGCTGCAACTGCCGACAGCACGGCCGCAGCTGCACTACTGGTTTGTATGTATTTATATGAAATGACTTCCGAGCGCCGCGGCAGCAGCACGTGAAGTCGCCGTAGGATTTCATGCAGTCGCTGCACGTGCTGTCGGCAGTTGCAACGTGCAGCTCGCTTGCAAATAGTACTTTAATGGTACAAGTGATGCTGGCCAACTGATTTGGTACCTACCTAGATCTTGTATAATAATATGTTGATGATATCATACATAGTAATAGTATTCGCAGCTAATCTCAAACGTTACTCTTCAAATGTTGTATTTATCGACGATTTGGCCTGTACGTAATTCATATCAAAATATGTACGCACTTATGTTCCCTTTTCATGAATAGTGTCATTTACAAACCTCTTTTTAATATATTCGGCATAATCTACCCGTATGTGGCGCGGTGTAGTCGGTGTATTTAAACAATTATAACTAATAATTACCCAGGCTTGAAATTTTTAACCTAACTATTACTGCATAGTGAATGCACTATTACGTACAAAAAGAGTTATAACACCTCAAAGATAAGAATTGATATGAAA
Organism: Udea olivalis; assembly: GCA_947369235.1. Lineage (NCBI taxonomy): Eukaryota > Metazoa > Arthropoda > Insecta > Lepidoptera > Crambidae > Udea > Udea olivalis. The sequence goes on from OX376360.1 coordinate 10,960,708, forward strand.
CATCACACTTTACATTAGAAAGTCGTTAAGAAAGTGGAAAAAAAACTTAACGCTCATTACTTCTTGTCATTACTCTATTAGTGCACGCACTAAGTAGATAATATAACAAAAAAAATTTTGCAGTAAATTATAGGTGGCCAAGATGACACCGGACGATTTGAAATTCCTTCTTATCTCGAAATAAAATTGTTTCCTTGAAAGAAAGAAAGTAAGTATGATACTTGAGTTACAGAAAAGCAGTTCGCATTACTGTAACTTTACCAAAAAACTACCCTGACCTACATTTAAGTTTAGTAAAGCGATAGCCCATCTAGGAAACAGATAATAAAAAGTCATTTAGTTGTTTACCTTTTTTGTCACGTAATGAGTTCCCTGTGTAAGATTAACAATTAAAAGAAAATGGAAATGCGTCTCCGTGTGCACTTGATAAAAAAAATACCCAAAACTGTAAGTGGCTTAACATTATTGACAAGATGACATCACGAAGATTCTGCCAAAAATGGTGACACTAATGAAGGCGAGCACAAGGCCCGTCAGCCCACATCGGATGCGGCCAGCGTTTTTCCCATGAACAATATTAATTCTCAGTTGCAGGCAGTAATTTATTTTCGTCCGTGACACCGCTGCCCAGTTGGGCTTCAATGTGAGTATCCATTGCTGATTTACGGAATAACACGCACGATTTTTTTTTGCGAAAATCATGCGGCATAATTTTGGTCGTTGGAATTTTGGTACCGGACAACTTTGAGATAAAATGTTCGGGGCGTTTCGAACGCAACCGTCAAGATTTTTATGAAGTCTTGCTGTTATTTGGCCATTATCCAAAAAAAGTTATCTAGTTAATGGAAGTTATTAGAATTAACTTATTGGTAGATTTTTCCACAAACCTCTTAACTTCTTCAGTCCCAGAAACCTGTTTTTTAATACATTTCTCTAAAAATCTTTCACTGAAATTATATTCTTACAATAGAAGGTATCTAAATAGTCGGAATAGGTAGTGTATTATGACAAAACTGAGCCTTATTCGTCTACAACTAAACGCGTATCAGCTCATCAGAGCTGTAGCAGTAAATAATAATTTATCTCTTAAACATAAACGGAACTGTACTTAGTCATAAATAAATGCATATCGTACGTCCAGTATGAATGGAGACGCACCGCAGCCTCCGTCCACAAACATGGAGAGACATTATGCAGCCATACCGGTTGCGAAACTTCCCGCTTTGCGTGCGCGCGCGTCGCTTTATAACTACTGTGTTAGTCTTATATTGTTCTGGTTCGTCTATGAATTAAGCGATTTTCTGATAGAACAATAAAAATACACCTAAAAACTTGGATTGATATCATAGGTGAGTGAAAAAGTAATTCGATTAATCAAGCTTCTTGTGTAACGAATGTAAAGTAAATAATCCAGTTAAAAATTCGTCACAAGCAGGACACATTTATGCAGCCTGATTACAAGCTTATATCATAAAACTTTTAATTAAATTCTATTCATAGGATATTATATAGCATCAAAAGAATTTCAACCGAAGAATTATTGTAAACCGAATACAAAAATTCAAAAATTTCGTTTAATAGAAAGCAACAAAAAAGCAAACATTTCGTTTAACTCTATGTTTAGCTTACTTGTTTTCAGATAAAAAAATGGCAAATCGTAAAAGCAAACTTCTGAACTCCTCCTAACCAGTAAAAACAACTTGCTCACTCGAATATCTTAGAAAAGTTACCAATACTCAACATAAAGAAAACTTTCTGACTTAACTGATATAGCAATCAATCATAAATCTATAAATACAACTAACTGTGTATCTGAGTACCTCTACATAATAGTATGAATGTAGTTTATAGTTAGAATTCAATACAAACAATACATCGAGATATAAACGGACATTCTGGGTATAGCAAAAAGCAATGAATGTATTACTTACTTGGGTGGTGTAGGTGACTAAAACACAAATTGAATTTAGTTTTTGCTAAGACAACCACTTGCGAGGTCATTGAAAATTGGCCAAGTCATTGATAAAGAAACACTAGTGTGTGTATTTGTTTTCCTGTAGTCGTTGGCACAAGAGTTAGCAGAATAGGTACCTAGCCGGTAGTCAGGTCACTCTGACGGAGTTTTTTTAAGAGCTTAGAACCAAAAAGGTAAAAATCGAATAATTCTAACATAAAAATAATATTACTAATTCAACAGGTAGGTGCAATGTGGGATAGTATCAGTAGAAACCTTGAGTAAATAAAATGTATAGCGCGAAAGTTTATTTTATAACTATTGGCAGAAGATAAATTATTTTGCTAATGTGATCAAGAAAAATTAAAACATGACAGAAAAAACTCCTTTCCTCTTCTCTATGCTACTCAGCAAGGTTTTTGAAACATTAATTAATAATGAAAAAAACAAAATATAAAACTCGTACTACGTTGATGTCTTTTGCTAGGTGATTAAAATGACTTAAAAACCCCCCTTTTTAATTTTTTGGTTATCATTGTACCTGACTGTGGATATGTGGACTGATGTAGTAGCAAATATGTAGTTGTTCTAGAACAATCACTACTACTTACTACTCTAATCAAGAATAGAATAAAATAAAAGTCAACGATTGTTAAAAAAATTACTATGATCAAATATTTTTTATCCCCGAAACTTTAGTCCTGAATGAGTCAAACCTTCCTCCCCCGCTCAACCTAAATCCTGGATCCGCCACTGGATCTATTATTATGTATTTATTATCCATTTCATTTGTGCATTTAGCTCGGGTATTTAAGGATCGTTTTTGTTAATTGTTATGAACGTTGTTTATGTCATATTGTTTTGCTTTCGCGAAGAGAAAACCACAAACGCCGGAAGCCCACTAAACCTCATTCACGGCGGGTAACTCGGATAGTAGATAGTGTCGCTCGCAGACAGGAAGTGGAACAGGTAGGTAACGCAAGCTCGTCCTATTACGCGAAACCAGGGGCCTAGTCCATAGCATGACTTCCGTTATTCCGTTAGGGCGAGGATAAACAGATATTGATAACGATTAGGTATTTTGCTTACTTATGAGAACTATTATGGTCGCTGAAATACAAGTTTAACTTATGTAGTTAGTCTACACAAACCTATATATATAAGATTGACCTATGTAACTTCAAAATAGGTATACTGAACAATTTAAAAGAGACATCATCTTAAACCAAGGCTGGCAAACCAAGCATTGCTTGAACTTTACTTTAAAAAATGTGTGGTTTATGCCAAGACACGGAAAATCTCAGATTATGTCACATAAATCTATCACCAACCACTAGTACTTTTAAGGACACACACAACCACAAGATTTAATTCACATGTAGCGAAGTTGACAATTTGAAATAGATTGAAGGTCACATCAAGTATTAAAAGAATAAAGTTTTATAATCAGCATATTTAAATGTCCTTAGGACCCCATCCTTATCATATCTAACGAATATCAGCTTAGCATATATGGTAATCATACTGAGAGATCCGTTTATGTTCAACTTGAATCTGATATTTGAATAACCGTTTGTGTAAAGTGTTAAATGTTCTAGCCACCAATACTCTCATAAAACTTTATTTGTTCTACGTAATAACCGTAAGAAAAATCTTCGAAGACGTAGTCATATTAAAACCCTGATTAATTAATATATATTAAGCTAAGTTAAATGTTACCCAAGTTAAGATTTAAGTGTTAAAGTGACTGAACCGATATAAATTACGTAGGAAGTCGCCGTACATTATTCTACATGATAATATTCACCGTAGTGCTAATGCACCACACTGATTAATTGAAATTCAGATTTATGTCTGTGTAGTGCACATTATCACAAATGACCATCTGTCAAACTTCAAAGCTTTACAATATAAACGAAACAATACATCATCAGATAAGTTTTATTGTATCAGTTCAAATCAATATTTTAAAATACCTTTTTAAGTATCTGACCTATGTGCAAATTATGTATATAAATCGTTATAAGTAAGTATTAGAATACATTATTTCTTGGGGTTGCGCATCGCTTAAAAACCAAAAAACTGTGATCTTCACCGAAAAGAAGAAGCCGAATGCGTCCGTATATTAGCTTCAAAAATTGAAACATCGATTTAACGGTTTAACTGGACAATCTGTTCTAACCGGATACAAACATACATTTTTTACCTAACCAGATTATAGCAATCGCTATTTGTTATGCATATACAGTCATTAAGTATTATGGTAATATGATAATAAATTATAATGGTAGTAAATTACACGAAATCATAGGTAGAGTCGCTCAAATTGTCCATTCGCCGCAGGTATTTTTAGCTTGCGAGTTAATAAGAAACATTTTTTTTGTGATGTCGGCGATCTCTAAATAGGTAATTTAGACATCGGTTTTAAAATAACCTCGATTATGCAAAAAAACACATTTAGTTTGTTTAACGAAAACGCAATTATCATTTTAACCTTTTTCTCTATCAGTTTAAAGTTGACAGTTAATTTAACTAAGTATTTGTTTTGTACTAGTCAGTACTTGTCATACTCAATCTAGTAATCATACCAAATAGTTTGTAATCTTGAATATGTATTATACCATTAATATTACTTAATTATATAGGCACTCAACAAAAAAAATCAGCAAAAATGAAAAACACCTACCATGCCAAATCCATCTCTCACTTCCAAAGTTAAGTTCAAAAAACACAGAAGAACAGCACACGACCACAGCCTTTTTGCCATTATAAAAAAAAACTTCACAGATTTATAAATAACTTTAAAACTCTATTGCATTATGTGCACGTTTGCGCGGGTATACGCTCAACGAATGAGTGGTGTAACGCAGGGCAGGGCTGTAGGATGTAGGGACCTGCCATACAACCTTGACCGTCGAGGCTCACTGACTCACATACCGCATCTTAGTCTGTTCTTATAAATCGATGGCAAAAAATGCAATTATGTCTTTAATAGCCAATAAAAACTAGTTTGGCTTCTGCGAGGTGTTCGTAATGAAAACCATGATTTCATTATCAACTCTTGCTAGGACGAAAACACACAAAGCAAAACGTAACTTAAGTAACTAGTTTGTTTTTTGTAATATAAAAAGAACGGGGAAGTCCAATTCATCAAAGTTTTTTTTAATAAACTATTTTGTTATTCAATATAGGTACTATCTCAGTAGCGTAAAATAATGCATCGCATTAATTAAAAGCAAGGACCCAGGAGCACGGACGTTTGGAAAAGTCCCTTTTTTAAAGTTTTTGTCCTTAAGCTATGTCAGTTTATCGCTATAATGTAGTGTAACGCTTATTTGAATTGAATTGAATTTTTTTATTTCGGATAGTTCCATAGATGTTAGTATACACTTGCTTACTGACTATGTAGTATATTACATTGAACCAAAATGAGGTGATAATTATTATTATTTCATGTGAGTTTCCACCCACCTTTTTAAAAGGGGAGAATCCCACCTGTCCACAAACACACTCAGGATGCTGCTGGTGGCAGAGCGCAGGCGTGTCAGCATGGAAGCGCAGCGTTTGCGCATTATCGCCGCGAAGCCATCAACGCGCGCCTCCGCGAACATCCCTGACGCGCTACAGCGCCACGGCAACCCCAACAGCACCCTGAATGCGTTATTGTACTGGACACGCAGGTCGCTGTATGTCCGCTGAGTAAATTTGGTCCACAGGCTGCACGTATAAAACGATTGGCAGAAGGCCTTAAAAAGTGTAATTTTTACTGACCTAGTGCAACGCGTAAACCTGCGGGCCAACATGTTACAACGAACAGCCAGCGACCTGCGTTCCCGGTCAATGTCCACGTTGTCCTTGAGCTCGTCGGTGACCCAGTGGCCCAAATATTTAAATCGCTGTACTCGATTCAGTGAGGAACCAGCGAGTAAGAGTTGTGGCAATTGCGTGTACGTAGAAGTACCGGATTTGAAAACGAGCCACTCACTCTTACTGGTGTTGTATTTGAGCCCATAAGCCACCGCGTACGACTCGCAGATACACAGGAGCCTCCTCAGAATAGAAGAGCCTTATTTTCAAACTGATTTTTTAATTGTTTTACTCAATGAAACTAGCGTTGCCTGGAAAATCCTCATAAAATGTATGAATAAAAGTAAATAGCTCTTTGCATAGGATCATCTGACACCAAATTACGTTGAGCTATTTTGCTAGCTCTCGAACTCACAGCCCTTGGTGATGGCGCCGCATCGCTCCATTTTACCAACAGGTATTCAGTAACGCTCGAGCTTGAGCAGTTTTAAAACGCTCGAGTCAGGACTCGAGTCAGTTCTAAAACGCTCTAGCGCAGGCTTGAGCGTTTAGATAGAAAATCTCAATAATAGCGCCGAACTCGACGCTCGACTCGTGCTCGAGCGCGAGCGTCTACAATGTATGTGAAGAATAAATCATTTTATTAATAACTACATGATATATATATGCCATGCCTGCGTGTATTTTATGTATCACAGAAAGTTTTATAACCCCGAAACTATTTCATTGACGACACGACTGGCGTAGTGCGCTGTAGCACGGTTTTTCGCTTCGATTTCCGTAGTGTCCCGGGTTCGATTCCCGGTCTGGTCAATTCAGGAAACGATCTTTTCTGAATTGACTCTGGTCTGGGTGTGCTGGGTGGGAGACGCCCCTGGCTAATTTCCTTGTGTGGTACCTCGTAACACAGGGCTATTAATCCCTACTTCGAGGTCTTCGAGACCATTACAAGAAGTGTGTTGTCTGGCGCATATTTATTTATTTATTTCAGGTTATTTTTTTACAAATTTTTCAAATTTCTGGGTTGTGTCGCTCTTTAGTTACTAGTTTTAGCTAATAGTATAGCGCGAAAAGTTGAAGTACATGCTTAAGTTTTTTTTAAATTGTTAGCCAAATACTGAGTCATCCCGCGATCACGACTGCTGTAAAAGAGTTGTTTTAAGTATTTATAGATATATATAGATTTTCGATTTGACTCGATGTGCCAAGCACGTCACGCTTCTTATTGAGTAAAGAATATATATTGTTAAATAATTGGTAACGCTTCGACGGTCGAGCGCGCAACTCGAGCGTCAAAGCCCGAGTCATAGAGAACATTCTATAGGCCCGAGCCTTAGGCCGCAGCCTCGAATTTTGCGGGCAGCGGGGCGGCAGCGGCCTAGTCTAGCGCGCCCGCCCGCAAAAAATTCGAGGCTGGGGCCTAAGGGGGTCGAGCGTTTAACGCTCAAAAGCTCGAGCTAGTGTGTAGGACATTATAATATAGGTACATACCTACGACTGCCAACATTCACGAGTACACTTGCCATTCTATATTATACGAGTATTTTGCATTTTTATCATTAAAAGTTGTTCATTAGGTAGGAAGGTGTGTTACGTTTCACATTCCCCTTTTTTAAGAAAATACAAAATGAGATATTATTCATTTAAATGAAATATCTGTCACCTCGTAACCACGGGATTCGCAATATATTATCATCAAATTAGGCTATAAATTAAGGTTAATTATGTAAAGTGATTTGTGATGACCACTAATTCTTGTCAAATCAATTAAGAAAATTCCCACTTTTTATTCCACTGTTTAAATTCTCAGAATCAGTAGCGACGGTAGTTACCTAAGTAGTAGGTACCTACACAAAAATAACATGACGTAATACTTACAACAGCTTAGATAATGAAAATACCTACCAACGCGATTTTCCTCATGCTCAAATACTTATCCTACTCAGGTGTTCATTACCATATCTTAGTAAAAAATCTTTATTTTAACATATATGGCGCGAATACATCTTGACAGCCTGCTGCTAGCCGAGGTGAAAGCCGCGCTAGCGAACCTGAAGCCGAAGCGTTCTGCCGGGCCTGACGGCATACCCGCATTCATCTTTCGGGACTGTCGGTATGTACTTGCAGAGCCACTATGTCACATTTATAACCAGTGCTTGAAAGAAAAAGTTTTTCCCGAATCGTGGAAAATTACTAGAGTTGTTCCAGTGCCGAAGGGAGGAGCCGGTGAAGGTGTCGATGGGTACAGGCCAGTGGCGGTATTATCAACGCAGGCTAAAGCATTTGAATCTGCCATACAAAAAAATATCTACAATCAGGTACGCGCGCAGCTTTCAGAAGCTCAACACGGTTTCCGGCCTGGTTGCAGCACAACTAGTAACTTGCTGAGCTACATGAACCAGATTATACCTGTGGTAGATGGTGGGGGGCAGGTCGACGCTGCATACTTAGATTTTCGGAAGGCGTTTGATGTCGTGGACAACGACATCCTGCTTAGGAAACTAGCGGGAGTCGGCTGCACCCCGCATCTATTAGGGTTCTTGGCTAGTTACATGAGTGACAGGCGTCAATATGTGGATTACGCAGGATACATGTCAGACCCCTATTTTGTCAGATCAGGAGTAAGTCGAATCAGGGAAGTAACCTGGGTCCGCTTGAATTTATTATTATGGTCAATGACTTACCGCAGTTATTAGAAACTCAAGCTGCTTGCTATTGCATGGAGTAAAGTAAACAAATTATTTTTTAACACCTCGAAATGTGTGACTATAACTTTTACTCGAGCACATAATCCCATCGGCCATGACTGCGAAGTCGATACAATAAAGTTAAAACGAGTGACTGAAGTGAAAGATCTAGGAATAACTTTCGCATCCGATCTGAATTTTAGGGGTCACATTGTTAGTGTTTGTAAGAAGGCCTACAAGAAACTAGGGTTTATCCTCCGTCGCTCCTCTGGGTTCACAAACATCAGAGCAATCGTTGCCTTGTACAATGCGTTGGTCAGGAGCAACCTCGAATGTAATTCAGTCATCTGGGCTCCACATGAGACTAAATATAGGATCATGTTAGAGCGAATACAGAATAAATTTACTAGGTATGTCTATTTAAGGAAGTATGGTATCCTTTTTACCCGCTCATGTATCCTAACTTGTTTGTGTTGGGCATGGTGGGGTATAATGAACTGCGAGTACGGAGAGAGTTATCACTAGCATCCTATCTATTCAGGTTGATACGAGGAAAGATAGACAATAGTCAGGTGCTGAGTGTCGTGAGCTTCTGTGTCCCGGATAGGTATGTGTGGCGTCGTCGCCGGCCGCCGCTGCTGGCCGTGCCACGCGGCCGCACCAACCTACTCGGTAAGGCGCCGTTGACGCGCGCACTGCACTCCCTCAATCAAGTGGCGGACAAAATCGACCTGTTTTCTTGTTCTCTGAATGAATTCACAAAAGTAGTATTATTTGTACTAAGCTACTTGTAAGTAATAGGTAGAGTAGTTACACTATTGAATTAGGCTAAGTCGTTCTGTAATAATAGTGTAAGTGTTGATTGATAATAATAATAAATAAATAAATATTTTCTCGTAAAAGGTCTCTTATTTCACCAATTTCAATATCGTATTGTATCTAATTATGCACTTGTGCAATATTGAAAGTATTGTAATGCAAAACGCACGGTTTATCAAGATGCTCCGTCTAAAACGAACGGTACTTTTTTAAATCTTTGCAAAGAGTTTTCATGTTAGAAAAGAGGTCAACATTCTATGAATGAAATTAACTTTTGGATATAAAATATAATAAATGAACATTTAATTCTTTAATTTAATTAATTTTGACAATAATTTACAATCATTTAGAGATCTGTAACAAAAACACAGAAATATTAATTTACTTTATTAGTAATACTGGCTATTTTTTATCCCTACAAATGACATACGTGCGCTATCATAAATGAATATATATGCATGATATTTAAATCTCAATAAATATAAATACCTAGGTATTGTTATTAAAAACGATACACAAATGACTGGAAATATTCATCCGTCGAATAGAAGCAATATTCCAACAACCATCGTTTTCGCCTGCTTTTAAAAATATTTAACGGCAATTTCTTTAGTTCGTTTTCAAGCCTGTTAAATATATGTGAATGAGCCACTTTGATCTGAAACTTTTTTTACCTTTAATCGAATGCAGGACATTTATATGGATACGCAAATTATGTTTTTGACAGTCACGGAAATTTATTTCACTCTTAACTTAATACTTGGTCGGTGTGCCTTTATTTCCACCAATTAGGCTTTCCCGTTTGCTTTGAACCTAAAACAACGATATACAAACAACCTAGTGTTAGCACATTTGTGCTGTAGTAGCATTCAAAAAAATATTCTTATTAACGAGTCGAGTGGCAACATTAAACTACGTGCGACCAGAATTCCGCCACTTGCACGGCATTGTTGCTGGCACTCATGAGGTCCTCAATAAGCAACTAGCCGGGCACGCAGGGTTATTTTTCCTATATTTTATGCCTTTGAAACTACGCGAAATACAATGTTTTCGAAAAAGTTCTCGAATGGATAAACAGTAACTGAGTGATTTTAAAATCCTTTCCGGAACATTAGCATTCGCATACGCGAATGTTAAGAATATGACATTCGCAACATCCCTGGAGTAAGGTAGCCAGAGCTCGTTGAGGTGCTGTTGAATGGTCAGCTGGAGCACCTTATTCCTTCTCGCTGACTGTACAAGTCACCTAATCAGCAAAGGACCGACCCTTTAAGGCCGAGTGTGTTCTACTACGTGTTCATATAGGCTGCGGTTACCGCCTACCATCAGGCGGTCCTTGTGCTTGAACCACCGCGATACCTTATAGAAAATAGTAGTGGATGTAATTTTTGGATTTGTGGTCAGTGTCATACTCTTTTTTGTATGGAGTATGGTCGTGACCCACCCTAAATGTACTTAATTGGTTAATAGTCCTTCCTGTGGAAAAATAAGCGGACTGTCCCAGGATTTACTAAAGTAACTGAATAGTTCTCGGACACCCCGCAAGGTATGCAGCGGATATCGTGATGGAGGCTGCAGGATTTCTCAGGCTGGTTTACTGTTTCGTACTGTATCTTATTTCACGGCTGTCTTATCGCTAGTTATTATATCCTCTTTAGCTGTCTTTAACCGTCGCGCGGCGGGCTAAGAGTAGGAGTACTTAGTAGGTGCAGGAGGATCTAGAATGTGCAAGCAAACTACAAGAAACTACTAACTACTACAAGAAATATTTTAGTATTTTCAATTTTTAATCAGAGTCGGACAGTCAGATTCGGACAGCGTAGGCAACATTGGCTGCGGTCCGACTTACGCCCAAAGTACTTTTTTTGGCGCGCCTAAAAGCGTCCCGATTTCGATTTGGGCCGAAAGCACTTTTAACGCGTTTTTGACAGATGGCGCGACGTCACCATTCACCAACCCATCTGTCTTGCACTTACGGTGCCTCTAACTCCTTGGCGTTAGTACTGTAAGCGTTATGTCGAATTCATAGAAGAAAAGTCAAACATAAAAATTAACCACGCTTTTGTCACTCAGAATAAACTTATAAGTGACAAAAGCGTGTAATAAGATAACTTTTAATTCATGAAAGTGACTAAATCTTGCGAAATACTTTAAATGAATTGTTTTTCAAATATTGAGGCTGTGACGATAATTTTGCGGTCCGATTTGATATCACTGCTGATGGTAACGTTAGCCCTTTTATCGCACTTTTCTATTTGGACCGGACGAAAGTGCTAAAAGCGCTTAAATTACTTTTTTCCAAATCGGACCAACCTGAAACTGTCTGTCACTGTGACAGACAGACTTGATTTGACAGATCAGCAAGTAAATTTGAATATAACCTCAACGTCAAACTCAAAGTTATGCTGAAGTAAACAAAGCTTCATGTCATTTATTTTTTTATAAATTTTACATAGCGATGTCTTTAGACACAGAGGGTGAATTTTCGGATTTCAAGGTAACAAAAGAGATTTTATTTATTGTTTTTTGAAGTGTGTACCCTGTCTATTCAATAATTTTTATCTCCAATATGTTTCAGGTACCTCCAATCTTTGATGATCTCAACGAAAGAGTTAAAGAATACCTTTTAAAGCCAGAAAGGCTATCCATCCACAAGTGGGAGAGGTCCCAGGCGCACTGGCACAGAGAATCAGATGTTAACTCATTGTATGAAATTGATGATGATGAGTATGGTCCTGATACTACGCTAGAGGTATAGTATTTTTCTGTTGGTGTGTTTGACTTTTTGCCTGCCACAAAATTGATTTTAATGATAATTTAAGGCTTTATTTTTCCCTTGGGCTGAAGTAACTACAAAATAGCTGTTCGTTTAAATTTGACAGCCCTAAAAATATTCAGAAGTAATTGAATAACTCTGAATGGATTATGAATTAGTTCATCCCATCCATCAGATGCATCCCATTCAACCCTTATTTATTTATTTCTGTTCATGCTTTTTATGTTTTCTCATAATTAATAGGTTGTCCGAGACCCAATAACCGGAGAAATAATTGGTTTGGAGGAGGTGAGTATACCAGTTGAAGATGAAGAAGACAGCACATCCATGTCCCGTGCTCCCCTGCCACCTAATATGGCAACTCGCGGAGCTACCACACAAAGCCCTTTCCTACCGGCTGGTTTTGAAGAAGAATTGGAGAAAATGCTCGAAGATGTGGGGCAATTCGGAGAAATTAACATTGATTTAGATAATGATGAACCAGGCAAATTTTTAGGAGAGGGTAAACCGTTTTTTGAACTAACTCAATCTTTAGCTTTTTGTAATTAAGAAACTTTTTAATTGCCTAATTTAGGAATTGGCAAGTTTTTAGCAATGTCCTGAACTTAAAATCTGCAACCACTTGAACATAGAATCATTTTCCTTCTGTTATTTTCATTGTTCATACTTGGTGTATAGTATACTATTAAACTTACTTATCTGAGGTAAAATTCAATAAGTGGCTAAAAGCTGACTTATTTGATTTTATGAGAAAGATTGAGCCACTGCTTTAAATAAACTTTTTAAAGAACAATGGGACAAAATGTATGAACTCTGTCCCCACCTTTGTAGCACCTTATAGTGAAATTGATTAAATGAGTGAATGAATGAATATTTGAAAATGAGTGAGTGAACGAATGAAAAGGACTTAAAAAAATATATTGGTCATTTGTAATTTTCTATACTTTAAAGTATAAATGACTACCAATGCTGCACTGGTATGCATATGCATTGAACAAATCCCTACACTATGAGTACCTTTTTTAAAATTGAGGCACTCTGTGAAGATCTTCATATTGACGTCACGAAATACAGCGACGGGACGTATTCGCTAATCTTTTGAAAGATGGGACTGCAGTAGGATGCAGCTGCTCCTCCACTGGTTGCTCAGCTTGTTCTTGATCTACTCGTTCTGCCAAGTGGTCGAGGGTGCTATGAGGATAGGGATGACGCGGGCGCAGGTAAAAGTAAACCATACAAGTAAAAATAAACCATATCTGTATGACTGTACGTCTGAAAATGGTTTGGTCGGCTTAAGTCCCGAACCGCTCCCGCCACCCCTCTACCCCAACGCCTCGCCCTGGTGACTCCCCATGTCGTCCGCTTATGTTTTTCTATCTCTTTCCTATCGAATCTAAAGGAACGGAAGATTATGAATGATTGATGGTTTAAAGTTGGTCAAAAGTGATTTAATATAAAAAATTTGAGGATTTATTAAGACTTTTTATGTTTTGGTATAACTTTTGTCCTAGACATGTTACACTTGAGCTGTCATAAAATAAAATGATAGTAGTAGGACAGTCCGTCATTTAAGGTAGGTATTAAAGTGCTACAGTGTTGGGGACGCTTTGTCCCATTGTTCTTTATATTTGGGACTACATAATTATGTCTCAAGTTAATTGTTATAATGTTTGTGAAAGTGCATGTGCAAGTGAGTAATTCAATTAATGGGACAACATTTAAAAATTACAGATTTTTTGACAATGGCACCGGGTTGTAAAGAAAGTGTACTATTTTGTGAAGATGGTATGACTGTCATTGACCATGAAAACGGGAAGGAGAAAGAAGGTGAAGATAATAAAGAAAAAGTGGACATACAGATGAAAATCAATTTGGAAGAAATTGTGGACACTAATGCTCACTTAGCAGGTAAATATAGAATTATTTACTATTATTGAAATTTATGCATTTATGCTTTTAATTTATTTTTATATCAAAAATGTTTGTTATTTCAACAAGTAAACCAGTATGCCTTTGTTATGTATTATCTTGTTCCGCTCATAGGTCTCTGGAAAGATGATGATGAACCCAAACCAAAACCAAAACCTACCAAAAAAGTTGAATCTCGAACTTATGGTGATGACGACAACTTCCTGGAAGGCACTGTGATACAGCCCCCAGAGGAACTACCCGAAATACCCATACTGAACATTACCAATTCAAATGTCAGGACCGGAGTTACGTCCACGGAGTGGGCCGAGATGATTGATGTGTCACAACCTGTGCCAGAGTTTGCAGAAAAGATTAAGGATATGGCACACACTTACCCATTTGAGTTGGATAATTTTCAAAAACAGGTAATACTTAAAAACTGGCGAATTATCCAAAGGCACTAATAATTTCATTATGGCCTTTTACCAGGGTTAAAGTCTTTATAGACAGAACACTATTCATTCAAAAGGAGAAAGAGAAATGTGCAATTATTGTTACTTTGTTTATAGGCTATATTGAAACTGGAAGAAGGACATCACGTGTTTGTAGCAGCCCATACCTCAGCTGGAAAAACAGTTGTAGCAGAATATGCTATTGCCATGTCAAGAAGAAATTGTACCCGGTAAATAGTAAAGTCAAACATTGATTCTGAATTGCTTATTATTGCTTTCAAAAAAATAAATAATATGGAACTCCAACTTTTAAGATTATCGCAACATTCAAAAGCAATTAATAAGCTTTTGCTCATTTTGTAATAATAGTGGATAGAATCTCGTTCTCTATTCAATACTATTTGATGAACCTAGAACGGCTGGTCTTTCTCTTTTGTCGACAACCACAGAGTAAAAGCAACAAACGTCTTTCTTTAATGAAAACCATTTACACCTGTACAAAGTCTGCCTTTGAAGTATGCCGTCAACATCTGCCGTTGACGTGTCATCGGCATAGGTCGATGGAAAATGCTATTCGAGTGTGTTAGCGCTTACTTGTACCCTTACTCTAATTCTCTAAAACCTCACGCCAATAACTCTAGGATTTATGTTGTGAATATATCTCAGCTTATTGTTTCAGAGCCATCTACACATCTCCAATCAAAGCTCTATCGAACCAAAAATACAATGACTTCAACAAGATGTTCGGCGAGGTGGGCCTCCTCACTGGAGACCTCCAAATCAACGCGACCGCGCCTTGCCTCGTGATGACCACGGAGATCTTGCGGTCCATGCTGTATTGCGGATCTGACGTCACAAGGGACTTGGAGTTTGTCATCTTTGATGAAGTGCACTACATCAATAATGCTGAGGTGAATATTACATACAAAAACATAGACTATTCACGAATTTTGAATATTTTTAAAAATAAACTGTGATTCTGAAAAAAACCTCGAACTTGAATCCACGCAGGTGATCGAACCCAATTTTTTACCCGATTTTCTGTAGTCCTAATGTCAGAATCTCCTTAAAAGGCCATATTGCCGGCTCGTATGTCAATGAGGCGCCACTTCATCATTACCGTGTTTCTCAGCATACAAAATTCGAATCTTTGAATGCAAGGTTTGAAGTGAGTTTTAAGGTAGGCTCTAAAATATACAGGGTGTCCCAAAAAGTAGTGATTAGCGGAAGCTCAGTGATAGAGCATCACTTGGACTACCCGAATCACCCCATGTATGTTCCGCGGGTTTTAGTAGTGTATGATTTTTTTTACGAATTTTGAAAATTTCTGGGTTGAGTCACTTTTTTGGTCACGTGGCACGAATATTCGAGATACATGTCCTACATTCTGAGATATAGTCCTACTTTATTTAGAAGCATTTACATTCATAACACTGATCAATAATTTAGAAAAAGAATATGAAACTGAAAAAGGGGAAAATACTGTGTTTTACCAAAGTTTTGAAGGCCATTTTAAAAAAAAGTTATATAAGCTTTTTTATTCAAATGTTTTTCAAAAACTTGCCTATCGATATGTTTTATTTCATAATAATAAGGTTGGGTGAGTGGCCGCGAAATTTCAAAAATGACGCCAACATTACCCATACCCCTTTAAGTATGATGCCGTTCAACTATTCCATTGAAATTAATGTAATAAATAGTTGACATAATAGGCAAGTATTTGAAAAACATTTGGATAAAAAAGTTTAAGTAACTTTTTTTTAAATGGCCTTCAAAACTTGGGGAAAAAACAGTATTTTCCACTTTTTCAGTTTTATGTTTTATTTCTAAATTATTGATCAGTGTTATAAATTGTAAATGCTTCTAAATAAAGTAAGCCTTGTATTAAGCTAACGATGAAAAAAAATGGGACATATTGTATCTCGATTATTCGTGCCACGTGACCATACATGGGGGTGATTCGGGTAGCCCTAGTGATGCCCTATCACTGCCTTTTAGGACACCCTGTATAGACTACTAGCTTTCCACCCGCGGCTTTGCCCGTGTGAACTTCATTTTTATGATATGAAAACGAATGCAGCTTTTTAACAATGGAATAATTTTTGAAATCGGTGCGGTAGTTTCGGAAATTACCTGCCTCAAACATACAAACAAACTTACCTCTTTATATTATTAGTATAGATAATAGATAAACAATTGAACAGTTATATTACCATGAACAATCGTTAAAATGAGTCGTAAATCCCTGGTTTCATAGCGAGGCTACGTATGGGAAGAGGTGTTGATCCTGCTCCCAGCTCACGTGAGCATCGTCATGTTGAGCGCGACTGTGCCGAACACTCTGCAGTTCGCCGACTGGGTGGGGCGGACCAAGAAGCGCAAAGTGTACGTCGTGTCCACGCCAAAGAGACCTGTGCCTCTTTGTCATTACTTGTATACAGGTAAATAACATACTTCGGAACAGTTAGATACTCTTGAGCGGCTTCGCAACAGAAATGGAGACATTTTTCTAATAATTCAAGTTGATGACTTAGTCTAGTAAATGAGCTTTGGGCGATATTTATATTAATTTTATCGACCCCATGCTTATATGTATAATAATAATAATAACGTGTTTTGGTTCTGTAATTTATTACATTTTTTTTTAGGTTCCGGTGGAAAATCCAAACACGAAAGATTTTTAGTTATCGACCAGGAAGGCAATTTCCAACTAAGAGGATACAACGAGGCGGTGGCGGCCAAAAAAGCAAGAGAAAACGAACATAAAAAGAACTTTGGACCGAAATGTAAGTGCCTTTTGTTCAAGCTTAGTATACTTTCATTTAGAATCTCAATGCTGCTTAATATCAAGTCACATAAATTTCAAGCGCATACCTGACGTAATAATGAACTGTCATTGACCTCAAGAACCACTTACAAAATCTAAATTTCCTTAAGGTTATTGTTATTTGCGTACATAGTTTTCTCTTCAAAGGATTATATGATATTTTAGATTATTTTATGTGCGATCATTCTGATGAAACAATTTTATCATACATACATATTACCGATACCACAAACCTTTGTCCATCTTAACACCCACTTAAACCTATCTTAGAAGTTTATTTCATAATAATATTTCACAGCTGGTGGTAAGTCATACCAGAATCCCAAAGCTGACCAAACAATGTGGGTGGCCTTCATTGACCATCTGCAACAGAAGGATAAACTTCCAGTCGTTGCCTTCACGTTATCAAGGAACAGGTATATGCAAAACTTACTTCATGACACTGATTCAAATAACATTTAATCGCACCAATACAATTTTTGTTAAGTAATAGCAATTTTTTAATGACTCACTTAAACAGTACACATATTATATGACATCGGGTGTCTGACCCTGATATCGAACATCTATAAACTTGAATAAACTAAGTAATTTATAGTTCGCGTCAAACTTCTAATCCCCTCTGAAGTTGGTTTGCGCATGAGCAGTTCTTAATTTACTAAGATAATATTCGCAATCCGGGACTCGTCTCGTGTTCAGAGGGGTCTGAAAGCTGGACGCGAACTATACTATTTTTAACCGCCTAATTGTTTCATCATAATCTTGTAATACCAACCTGTAATGTTTTATTTGATGTGCAATAAAGAATATTTATCTTATCTTAACTTGTTTAGTTAAGTCTATAGGTGTCCCAGAGATAATGTGTTTTATACTCTTGACCGTGTAGCCGTTCCCGTTTTCAGATGTGACCAAAACGCAGAAAACTTGATGTCTGTAGACTTAACCACCGCCAAGGAAAAGAGCCATATTAAATCATTTTTCCAAAGATGTCTTCAGAGGTTAAAAGAACCAGATAGAAGATTGCCTCAAGTACTTAACTTTCTTACATAAGTTACACATACAAACATTATATTGTCACTTTGATTTGCAAAGTAAACTTTGCTTTTCAGGTAATAAGACTGCAAAGAGTTCTTGAAAATGGCATAGGAGTGCATCACAGCGGGATATTGCCATTGCTCAAAGAAATAGTGGAAATGTTGTTCCAGACTGGCTATGTAAGTTTGCAAATTGCTATCTTTATATTTTCAAGCAATTTCATTCTATACTCCATTCATTATAGCATTAGACAGAAGTAAAAATCTTTTTAGGTTACACTTTGTGGTAAAAGTACAATAAACATTATTACTTTTAAGATTTATGCCGAATTTTCATTTTGTCAAATTGTCATACATTTTAGCACCCCTGCTTCTATGAGCCTCTTATTTCTAATGTTAAAAATAATAGAGTATAGTGAGTTCCTAGCGACTTCGTCCGCAAGCAAGCCTCATTTTTTCAATTTTAGCCCTTTATATAAATGGGCTTATATTATAACTTATCCTTTAGATAATAAGACCCTAAAGAACAAACATGCTATTTAATAGAGGTAGGGCACTGGTGACCTGAGACACAGGTTTTGTAAAATTTACTTCAGGCACCAGTCTCTCACAAGGTACCATAGCTTAAGTATATAAACGGTACATAGTGATGAGAAATAAATGACGTTGAAATTTGAAAACAAAAGGTTTTTCCAAAATGTATTCAGTATGTTTCAACATACAGACAGATACAAATTATAAAAATGGTGAATTGATCATATATTATAGTTGAATAAAAAATATGTTGTTTGTTTTCCTGTACGGCTCAACTGATATTCAGTTTTGATATGACCTTAAAAAAACTAATTGAGTATGGATAGTATATAATGGAGCGACATACTAACCTAACCACCAAAATTACTATTTGAGCCTCTAAATATTCCAAAATTAGTGTTTTGTGGCCGACATATTAATTATTCTGGGGCGCATTTCAGTATTTTTAGTTGCTCAGTTTATTATCATTGACAAATTTTCTTTCTCGACGGTCTGAAGTTGTTATGTAGGTACATTTTTCTCTATAAAAATCACAGGTGAAAATCCTATTCGCAACGGAGACGTTCGCGATGGGCGTGAACATGCCGGCGCGCACGGTAGTGTTCGACGAGGTGACCAAGTTCGACGGGCAGCAGCGCCGCACGCTCGCGCCCGCGGAATACATTCAGATGGCAGGCCGCGCCGGGCGGCGAGGTTAGTCTCATTACTTTTGGAGAGCTAGAAAACCTTAAATTTTATTGTGATTGCTTGGAATGTCTGAAATAATAGTCATGAAGTTTCTTGGTACACGTATGAATCTTATGACACCAATTTTATCCCATTAATGAAAAAATCGTCTATAAATTAGGTACACGCCAGAAAAACTACTTATATTGCCACTGTTTATAAGCGAGAATTTATTTAACCTTATCGTTTTAAAAATGTTTAATATAGTTTAATGAATATTTTTAATTTACTAAGTCATTCACTAGGTGAAGTCAGAGTCGTCAGAGATGCTGAATCAGAACAGTTGTATAAACAAAATCTAACTTGACAGGACTGGATAGCACAGGCACTGTGATAATTCTATGTAAAGATGGAGTACCTGATCTAATGACTCTGAAAGGAATGATGATGGGGATACCTCAGAAACTTTCTTCGCAGTTCAGACTTACATACGCTATGATCCTCAGTCTGCTCAGGTAAGATGATCAGAGTTTTTTATCTTACAAAATAACACTTCGTATAAAATAAATAAAATGAGACATCCCCACATATTGCTACAATAAAGGGATCGCTTGTATGCTCGCACAGAGGCGTTCACTTGATGTAGGGGTAGGTCAGGTCGCGTTCCGGGATCAACACTGCATTAACCGGTGCCAGGGCAAGCCTTCAAGATGAGTATGGCCAGCTCAGTAATTGCTTTGCATTATTGTGCTTGTTGTGCCGGATGGTCACCTAGTAAGATTAGGCACACACAGTGTACGTGTATGAGTTCGTATATAAGCTTTAGTAGAATTATAATAAACCAGACTATTACCAACTGTTGTCTCATTTCACTGCCATTCCGTCTGTGGTTATATAGTAATTCTTAAGGTCCAACTGTGCCTTATTGCGTCTCCTCGACAGCACTGCAATAGCGGTGGACCCCGACGTGATGTCACGTCGGGGTCCGCAACACTAGTCATCCTCATATCTAGACCTCACGACTGCTTTCCATCAGGTGGAGTGAGGTCATCTTGACGGGTACTATAAAAAAAACTGTTTTCTGTACAGAGCAGCAACCGTGTCAGTAGAAGGCATGATGCAGCGCTCCTTCAGAGAGTTCAACCAGATTTTGCAAGCTGATAACTACAGGAAACAACTACAGTTAGCCGAAAAAGAGTACACTGAAAAATGTAGTACACCCTTGGCATCGCATTTAGCACCTTTAGCCACCTTTTATGACACGGCCGCTTCGTATATTGATGTACTGAATGAGATAATGCCAATATTGCTGAGTCAGTCTAAAGTGGCTAAAGAAATGACAGCGGGGAAGATACTAGTCATATCAGCAGGACCTTACATTAACCAGTTGGGTGTCTATTTGAATGGCAATGGTAAGTTTTTACATAATATTATTTAGTTGTAAAAAAAATTCGCTATTTCTACCATAGATTTAGTTTGATACTCATAGTTTCGGCTTCATTTCATATTGTTTGCAGGTCCTCGTCAAACTCCCTACAAAGTTTTAGTGCTTAACACAGCGGAGCAGGATACTTCCAGGTACAACTTCGAAGTAGATGATAGCTGGTTCAGGATGCTCAGTTTCTCAACGATGTACGATGGCATAGGTGATTATTCAGACATAATACATAAACCGTAGTGAAAAGGCCTGTTGGCAAAATGCTAACGATCCTGCCTTTTCCGCCAAAGCTCGTAAGTCCTAACTCCGAATAATCATTCGTATGATGAACATTGAGTTTGCACTGTGTCTAGGTGTTATTATTATTGATTTAAGTATGTATCTAGAAAGTCTTATGTACGGAGGCGTTCACATCAACCTTTACAAAACCGTTGCAAAATGTTTTAAAATTAAGTCAGGTGCATAAGTTGCCCTTATGTTAAGGTGGATGTGAACGCCTCTGTACGTTCATCAGTCTCTGACACCTATAGGTAGGCTTTGCTTAGTAAGGGGTCAGATGATCTTAGTTTAAGGTGGCCCAGTTTTCTTTATTTTGTTTGTGGTAAACAGAAGAGGGAGGACTCGAGATTTGCTATTGTTTCCCTTGAGTGATTTTACAGGTGTCTATAAACTGCAGCTACCAATATCAGGTGGTCTGCAGGCTTGCTTGCCTTATACGAATGAGTTTTATGACACAACTTTTTAATACAGGCACGGAAGAAAGCACTTCGGATCATACAATACTGTGCATCGCACCTAAAAACATAGTAGCAGTCACTAAAATGAGTTTGAAGTTAGATGTCAACATAGTGATTCAAGATTGGGAGAAACGACAAATGCCAAGGTTAGTCTTACATTTGGGGATCCGTCACTTTATCGCAATTTATTAGAACGAATTTCATTTCCCATAAAACTGTTCCGCAGATGTTTTTTTTCAATAAGCAACAACTCATCAAATTACAATACATCGCAAATTAATTTCCTCAAATAGTCTTTTCCATAAAACTCATTTCATCGAATTTTGTTTCCACATTTTGATCATAATATCGGTTCCCATAATTTGATTTCCACGAATGTTTTATATCACAAAATTGTTTTTTTTTGCTAAAGGAAAAGCGAGATAACCAGCAATCAAAAAAACGAATGCTATTGAAAAACGACTCATTTGACCCCGACTCTACGTAGTGTGGTCTGCCCTACCCCTAGAGTGTTATTCAGAGCCGCGAAGGTGCGTAGCCATCTGCGACGATTAGCACTCGTGTAACCGCCGGAGCCGTGACAGAAGTCAAATATGCTGCATTGCTATTTGAACGCGATTCTATTACTTTTTAGAGACATTGACATTGTAACTACCCACCACTTTAGAAATCAATAAATGAAACTGTACTTGAGTAGGCCAAGATGCGTCAACTTATGAACATATTTCGATCAATAGTGTAATTAATTATTTATAATTCATGCGAAATGTGTATTCGATGAATGGTTTTTCGGGTAACAAAAGCTAAATGGGAAAGTTTTTTCGATGAAACGTTTTACGTTTATTTGAAACAGCGTTGATTAGTTATTATGCCTTAGTATGCAAATGAAGTAATTGAAATTGAAAAAAAAGGTAGGTACTAAATGAAATAATTTCGTTATAAAAATAACTAACGAGTGAATTTCAAAGTTATATACGAAGATACAGATAATATATCTAGAGTTAAACGTGATACAATAAAATAATCGTAATTGTAAAATAGAGATGGGCCGAGTACTCGGTTAATACTCGGTACTTGGCGTACTCGGTGGGTTTCGGTCCAATTATTCGGTTTCAATGCCGAGTATACTCGGTCTAAGTAAAACAGGTGACTGGTGTTATTTGTGGCCCTAAAATGCCGATCAAGCTGAAGGGGCAGGTCTATAAAACCATCATTAGGCCTGTCCTTTTATATGGCAGTGAAACATGGCCGTTACTAGAACGACAGAAGCAGGAGCTGCGCGTCACGAAAATGAAGATGCTGCGGTGGATGTGTGGAGTCTCACGCAAAGATCTCGTGCGGAATATCCACATCCGCGGCAGCCTTTGTGTTCGTGACATAACAGACAAAATGCAGGAGTGCCTTCGTTGGTATGGTCATGTCTCACGGAGATAGGCAAACTTCGTGGGCAACAAATGTCTAGCCATGCCGCCCCCGCCAGGTGCCGGTAGAAGAGGTCGACCCAAGAAGCGGTGGCTCGACGTCGTCAAGGGTGACATGCGTGCCAACATACTCACCTCTGAGGATGCACAAGACTGTGCGAAGTGGGCCAAAAACATAAGAAAGGCGGACCCTGGGACCCAACACACCAGTGTGAGTTTACACCCGAAATAAACGCACGGATGATGAGGATGATGTTAATCAAAAAGTATTTATTATTAATTTAGGAAATATTTTACAATCTCAATTATGTTGTATTGAATGGGTGAGGGGTGTATCAACGCAAGCCGGCCGCTCGCGCCGCGCGTACCTGTTTGTACTAGCTTACGCGCCCGAAACAAGAATTTGATTGAACCGAGTTACTCGCCGAGTACTCGGTTGGAAAAAAATTGAACCGAGTAAAACTGTACTCGTTATTTGGCAAAAGTGCTACTCGGCGCATCTCTAGTAAAAAGTATCCATTGAAATATGTTGGAAAAAGATCATATGTTTGCTGTGAATGGTTATGTATAGTTTGCGACAGACTTCTAATCCACTCTGAAGTTGTCCCGAGTCTTGCATTCCTATGAAAAAACAAATGCTGCAAATGCATTGCGCATGCGTGATAGTGCGCATTAGACTATAAGTTGACGCGAACTATACTTCACAACAACGTATTACTTTTTTTGCGGTCAATAATATTTTAATAATGCAATTCTACTATCTCAAAGTTCCTTTATTCACATTCTATAGATTCAAAGACGCGCCAGTCGGCTCGAGCTGCGCGAGCGCAGTGCAGGATCTTTCGCGCATCTCCCACGCGGTGCGCACGCGCGCCTCCACGCTGGAGCTGGTCAGCCTCACGCAGTCTCTGGCCATCTCTACGGGAGAGATTCTGCACTCGCTTGATAGGATGAACAGGCTGTCTGTGAGTATACATCATTATAACATCACGACTATATCCCAAACGGGGTAATCAGAGGCAAATTACTGTTGCTCATGGTGAACGGAACACTCAGGAGCCCACTTTTTAGAGATGGTATTAGTTTAGAACCCAACGTTGGTGAGCTTTCCGCCGTTATTCAGGTCGATTTGGTTTTTTATAGATATTTTGCGGAAAGTTAGTCGGTAATTTAACAATGAACACAAAGATAGTTCAGGCCAGATTTACGTTCGGGACCTCATCAGCCACGATCAGAGTTAGGGTTAACTTTTACCCTTAAACTACGAAGGCAAGGTGAAGGCCGCGAGCTCTCCCGGTAACGCACCAATACTTTTGAACGCAATTTAAGAGTTATCAGACGTGTGGCGAATGAAGGTGCTAGCACTTTATTTATCCCTCGGAAGTGCTTCTTATTCCTTCTTGGCAATTTTCAACATCAGCGTTAATATCACCTCAAATGTTTCTAGGCCCAAACTATTAACCTTGAACTTCTTCCTTCAAGATACTTAATCACTCTTGCATGCCACTTAAAATACAACAGGTGTTAGTCTCGCACCTGACATGATATTCGTTCTAGTATTTCTATTTTTCAATGCTCGTGTTGTTTTATTCTAGGCGGAGCTAGAATCTCTGAAGAAAAGCACAGACATAGCGAACTTCAAGACTGAATTTGCTGTGGTGTACGAACGAAAGCAAGCCGAGAGAAAACGAGACAAGTACAAGCGTCTGCTGTCGTTCGAGAATCTGGCTCTATATCCTGACTACCAGAGGCGACTGCTAGTTCTGAAGGAACTTAATTACATTGATGAACATGATAGTGTTATACTAAAAGGTAACTTTGCATAATGTAAATCTACTTGTTGAGGTTTACGGTGTACGTCAATTGAGGAAAAAAATGTCAAACTAACAATCTGACATAGCATCACGACTTTATCCCAAATGGGGTAGTCAGAGGCAATTGATTGTGTCGTCATGGTGAATGAAACACTCAGAAGCCCACTTTTCACAAATGGTATTGGAACGCAACGTTGTAGGTGGTGAGCATTCCGCCGTTATCCGGGTTGATTTGGTTTTTTATCGATGTTTTCCATCACCGGAGAGTAAGTCGGATATTCAACAATGAACACAAAGATTTTGGTTCCGGCCAGATTTGAACTCGGGACCACACGATTCACGATCTGAGCTCGGGTGCTGAACCACTAGGCCACGACGCTTTACAACTAGCGACTAACAATCTAGCGATACAAAAAATTTCAGTAGCACCCATTGCTTATCGTTGAAAGCATTTGAAGATATAGAACCGCTTTAGCCAACGCCCTTTAAATTTTATTTTGACAAATTCGTAGACAACAGAAATGAAAATAAAATAGCATACTGATTGCTATAGTTAATTATCGTAAACTCATGGTAGAGAAACAGAAGCCCGTGAGGCATACACACGGACTTACAATATTGAAATTGCCTTTGGACTCGCTTCGAAGTTGTTATTAATTCCCATATTCTGTAGCTTTGCTGTACTTGTTAGGTTTTTCAGAATTTAAACTTAATTTTTTTTTCTCAACAAACAAATTGTGCTCTACTAACTTGCATTGTAAAACCACAACAAGTTTAAAAGAGTAACTGCTGAGTTTCTCGCCGGGTTTCTCAGCAAGAATCAACGTGGTGGTAGAATCGCATTATGTTTGAATACCTACTGTGTATTTATATATTTATATTATTATAGTATTTATGTCAGTTATTTAGTATATTTTTTGACTATTTAAAAGTACTGATCAAGTCTATTTAAATAAAGATATTTGAGTTTGAGTTCATGATTCCCAGGTCGAGTAGCATGCGGAATGGGCACAAACGAGCTCATAATATCGGAGCTAGTATTCAAGAACGTGTTCACGGACAAGACCCCCGCGGAGATCGCGGCCTTGCTCAGCTGCTTCGTGTTCCAGGCGCGCACGCAGCTCGCGCCGCAGCTCTCCGACAGGCTCGCCGACGGCGTGAAGGCTATCGAGCAGATCGACGACGAGCTGCTGAAGATCGAGTCCAAGTACATGGTCAGTGTCGGAGCTAGTCTGTACTAATAATATAAAGAGGAAACGTACACAGACACACACCCTCACCCGCAAACACACACAACACACACACCTACATATTGCATATTATTATTATTATTATTTGTCAATTTCAATTTCATTTTATTTTACTTTTTTTTGTTCTTTTTTACCTGCGTTATTAACGGTGAACGATGGTCTCAGTGATAACAGTTTTACAAGTGAACCTTTGGTTTACTGCGACACAAGCCTCGAGCTTAGTGCAGAAACCACTGATAATGATGAATGGCAGTAATTTTTATTTTTTGGTCAATCAATTTTTATTATTATTTATGTTTTGTTAGAATTTATAGTCTCTCCCTTCATAAGGGGACGATTTCAAGTTTGCGGGCTATTATTATTATTATTTGTTTGTTTGTATTGAATAGGCTCCGAAACCACTGGACCGATTTTAAAAATTCTTAATAAAGCTACATTATCAGGGAGTAACAAAGGCTATATTTTATTATGATTGAACAAAACTTTCAGTGAAAAATAATAATATATGTAAATCATGTCAGAGAAACGCGGGCGAGATGTGCTGCTTAACCGACGCCGTGACGTGCAATTACTTTTGACAGAACGAAGTCTGTCGAGACAACTAGTGTTTAAATACGTTCGCTAGAGGCGAATTAGCAATGTTGCGTTTTTGGATGATTATCGTGATAATTGCGTTGAATTCTAATAAAAGCATAATTTTTTCATTTGTTTTTTTTTCATATTACTGTACAGTTATACTTCAATACGTCAAATTTAAGGAAGTCAGTCACCAATGTGTTGCTGAATAAAGTAAAAACTGTTTTTACTCAATTAGTGCAGAGAAACTGGAAAATTCGCAGTTGAGTAAAGCAGCGAAATAAATGTAATTTTAATTTTAATTCGACGAAAGCACCACTAAAATCTTCCTAAAATGCGGCGTTGCCAATCCGCTTGTAAAACCTCGCTGAAGGCGTGTAGGCTATGGAGCAGATCGATGAAGAGCTGCTGAAGATTGAGTCTGTAACAACCCCCCCCCTCACCAACTCTAACAATTTCAACATATTTTCACATGTTAAAAGACTTCTACTACCCAAATCAATATGAATAAACATATCGATATAAATCATCAATAATTAAAAATAGATACATGATCGAACATGTAACTTGAAGATAAAATGGCCAAATGGTTGTGATCGTCTAATAGTGGTAGAACCGTCTACGTTGTGTTGGGTAAATAGTATTTATTACTGTAGTAACTCAATATTCTTTTATGAGGTATGTGAATGCTAATTATGAGTTTGATTGGACAATTAAGAACCTACTATGCTATGTAAAACTGTTTCAAACATTCTATTTATGACATGACTAACTAACTCACCTAATCGAAGACTAACATGAAATCAAAGACAGTGAAATTAGTAACTCTTCAGAAGTACCTAAGTAAATAAGAATAACGAGTTTAAAATGAATTGTTGAATTCGAAACCAAGTATATATTATTCTATGTATGTACCCAACAAATATTGATCATGATTTTAAATATAGTGCAGAATTTGATATTAGAGTGAAAAGCTGATATTTAGTTAAAAGAATCAAAATATTATAGGAAATTTCTCCATAGGAGCATTCCCTTTGGTGGTGGTCATAACGAGCTCCACCCCGCTCCAGACCGATGAAGGCCAACCAGCTCGCGCCTCCCCCCGAAATAGGATTGAGGATATTTGTAGTGACAGTCATAGACTGTGGTGTGACAATGTGTAAAACACAATTGAAACACTGAATTGTAGGATTGTAGCAGGATGTCAAACCCAGCTCCAACGTAACTCATTCTGTAGATGAATCATCATTAATTAAAATGAAATAATTCAATATAAATCATTGGTAGCATGATACTTCATGACTTGTCAACATGTACATCATGTTGATGACGATTGTAGATAAACATTCACAAAAGCAGACCTTGGACCGGATAATATAGGACTCAACAAAACATCGTCTTTAGGGTGAAGATAATTCAATTCACGAAGACTTAACAAAATACTAGAGTCAATGGAGAGCTAGGTTACTTACAGGAAAGCTAGTGTGAAGTTTGAGTTTGTATGTGGGGAAAAAGCATATTTGTTATCAATCAGAATACCACCACTGATTTGTATAATTTGGTGTGGAAAAGGGTAATTGGCTTATAGCAGAATACCGCCACATATATGTAGAGTAGGGTGTGGTACATGGCGTTACTGAGAGATAAGATGCGTCCACATATTTGTAAATTTGTAATATTTAATGTGATATGAAATGTACATATGCCATCAAGCGGGATCACCACCAAGACTCAGATTGAACTATATAAAATAGTCAATAATTAGCTTTGCAATAAATCTTGCAGCTAGGTTTGTAGGATAAGGTTTAATTTAAACTGGGATAGTTTAAATTATTATGTTTTGATTTTTTAGGTAAATCAGCACTCATAAATAGTTGAATAACTGTTAAAATCAACAGTGATTAGTAATAAGTTAATTTAACCAATAATATTTGCAAAAGCAATTTAAGAACCTTAATCAAGCTCTTATGTAAAATCAATTGATATCATTAGATAACATATTTAGGTTTAAAGTGAATCAACACTAATAAATAATTGAATAACTGTTAAAATCAACAGTGTTTAGTAATAGGTTAAATTAACCAATAATATTTGCCAAAGCAATCTAAGAACCTTAGTCAAGTTCCCTTGTTATAATCAATTGTTGTTATCATTAGGTAACATTAGCAATTAGTCCAGCATAGATGTTGGCAGTAAATACAAAAAGACAATGCACTCATACTAGACATTGGACCCCCACAAAATCTAGTATAAGCTAGCAATTATCATGTGGAGTACTGACCAGCAGTGGTTAGCCACTGACCAGCAGAGTTGATTAACGGGACATAAAAACTAAACCTCATCTCTAGGTTCCATTCGTTTACAGCGGCGTTTATAGCCTGACCTGTCAGGGGATGGAGGTCCCAGGACTTGGTACGCTCAAATCTTCGGCTAATCAATGGACGAGAAGAGTAAACTCAGCCAGGCACACACGTATTGATATGCGGTCCAGCTGCCACGCACACACGTATTGCTACGCGGCCTAACAGCCAGGCAACACACATACCCTACTTCTACGCGGCCACGACTTATAACTATAATGAGTAGACTCAGCAGGAGGCACACACATATCAATACCCTAATTAATATTAGGTGTACTGCTACGCGGCCAAAGAAACATCCCTCTTTTCCACACAATATTGCATAAAAAATGGTAATATAATCAAATGTATTTTGATAACCTCCATTCTGGACTACGCAGACCATATCAGTGAATTAAATAAATGACAAGGTGAACTTTACTAATTACTTTACCAATGTAAAACAGATTCTACAAATACTAATTCTTGTACTATCTTTGTAAGTACTACTTTCATTAAAAGAAAGCCTCTACATTTGAATGTTCGTAATTAATGTTAAGACCTTGACTAGATTTCATTATGTAAATATTTATCAGGTACACACATAAAACATACAACTGTTTCATAAAATCAATAGGTACTAGTTTTAGAAGAATATGTTGCACTATATCTGAGATTTAATAGGAAATAAAATTCTAACAATTTTTTAATCTCAATTTCATAGCTCTTATAACGGAAATATCTGAGCTTAAAATGCTGCGTCTCTAAATTCACTGATTCTAAAATTTATGACTTTATTTAAGATAAAACAAAGATTAAGTAAATCAACTAAAACACTTTTGTATAAAACTATTACTGAACCTAACCCTGAATATCTGACTTCCTAACCTGATTATTTCACTGCCAAATAAAGACTGTCCTACTAAATCATGGAAATCTAGATCTCCTAGCATTCTTATAGCTCTATATATAACGGAAAGATCTGACCTTATTTTGCTGCGTCTCTTAATTCACTGATTCTACAATTAATGTTCTATTTTAGATAAATAGAGGAAACTAAAACACTTTTGTACAGAACTATTACTAAACCTTACTCGTCTTAGGCCTAGAACCTAACTCTCTCACAACCAAAAACGAACTATCCCGTGTTCTGAACCTAACGTTCCAGGGTTACCAACAGACTCTCTTCTAAATAATGAAAGTCTAGATATCCTCACATTCTTATAGCTCTATATAATAACGGTAAGATCTGACCTTATGATGCTGCGTCTCTAAAATCACTGATTCTACAATTAATATTACACTTTAGATAAAATAATACAAGTAACTAAAAACCCTTTGACCGTCTGAGGCCTAGATCCTTACTCACGACCACAAACCAACTGTCCTCCCTACCGATTCCCAAATCATAATGCAAACTAAGTTACTCAATAAAAAGCAGAGATTTATTACCCTTAAGTGCGAATGCTGAACATGAGAATTACTAGTACTTGGATATTTTAGGGTTCCGCCTCTTGTACGTTGAATACAAAGAGAACCACCACAAAGTCTTATTCTTTGCAAAACTCAGACTTCTAAGTCAACGCAAACAAAACACACCGCAATGTAAGTCACATAATATTCTGAAACTTTTCAGATAATCGAAACCTATAAATTACTTCCCTTGCGGCCTTGTTATAAAATCAGTATTTAAGAAAAGGTAATGTCTCACATATCAACTAACAGGATAAATATAGAACCGATGCCTTCAGCCATTAACTGCGCCATTCGTACGTGTTACTCCCGTGCAATGAAGAATAAATCTTATTTGTTATCTTGCGATATTCAATTCAATTTGTGTCTCTCATTTGTAACTTGTCAAATTACCTACGTACTACCTGTCGACATTTCAGGTAACAAAGTATGTTTCTTTAATTGTCTTAAGCTCAAGCAATGTTATAATCTATTTCGTTGTGTAAACGCTGTTGAAAAATGGTTGAATTCAAATAAATAAATGGATAAATCAATAAAACCGATATATTATAATATCTAAATTTGTAGGTATGGAACCCTCAGTTAGTCGGACTCACACTTGGCCAGCTTTTTAAACAGATTTCTTTACACCAACCACTAGACCTTATCGTTTGACGCTTCAGCAAAATAAACATTTTGGAACAATTTATTGATATGAACAGTCACATAATTGAATTTATGGTCATGAGAACTAACAGGGACTTAGGATATTTGAGAATGTTTAACAAAAACAACCATTAAGTAAGACTCACACTCAAACATCAAATCGAAATTCTAGCTAACAATGAATCGACTCATGAGAACAATTACCCTTTGTATTGTATCTACCTACAAGCTTTTATTGGATAGATTTAATGCGAAAAAATTCAAATCCCAGCTTTAAATAGTGTAGGCTAAGGTGCGTTCCGTTACAAGTCTAAGTACATGGTCAGTGTTAATCAACAACTTATCCCCTGTGGCGCGCTCTAGCCCAGATTGGAACCTGACTAAACGGTATTGGGCAGATTAAAGGCGAAATTCCACGTTTGGCCACAGACCGCAAATCGTAATCACGATACTAATAGGTTGATTACAGACACCTAGAACGAAGAGTAAGATATAGTATCTTACGTTTAATTTTTATAATCTATCTATTTGTTTGTTTGTATTAAATAGGCTCCTAAACTACTGGACCGATTTTAAAAATTCTTACACCAATATGAAGCTACATTATCAGGGAGTGACATTGGCTATATTTAATTATGATTGAACAAAACATTCAGTGAAAAATAATAGTTTATGTAAATGTAGTCGGAGAAACGCGGGCGAGATGTGCTGCTTTAACGACGCCGTCACGTGCAATTACTTTTGACAGAACGAAGTCTGTCGAGGCAGCTAGTTTAACTAATAAACTACGTTATACCTGCTCCACAC
The DNA here is from genome assembly GCA_947369235.1 of Udea olivalis. NCBI lineage: Eukaryota > Metazoa > Arthropoda > Insecta > Lepidoptera > Crambidae > Udea > Udea olivalis. The sequence continues at coordinate 10,992,675 of OX376360.1, forward strand.
GTCGACAGATGCGTCCGCGGACGTCATCTGCGGATGCGTCCGCAGACGTGTAGACGGGTAGAATTGTGCGTCTGTGGTAGGTATCTAACGTCGGCAGACGCGTCTGCTGCCAATCCGTTTGATTTCGGTTTTTCGGCCCACATCCAAGGGTTTCCAGCGAGATGCCCGATGTCCGTCCACACGTCTGACGACGCATCAGTCAGTACGCAGTTGCGAATGCGAGTGCATGCGTTGTTCTTGCGGTTTTTTTATCGTTATTGTTAATTTCGTTCGCCAAAATGACTTTGAGCACTGACGAAACATTTGAATTCTTGGATATATCCACCACCTTCGTCTTTTCCATTTTTTTTTAATAACTGTACTACGATGCACACTCAAGTAGTAGTTAATAGTACTATACAAATAAACAGATGCAGCAGCTACAGTCTCAACATCCATTTTTTTAAATGTTGCGACCATGTTCCATCTGGCGAGAATTAACACAGGCTGATGAGCCAACGGACGTGTGGACGGCTCGTGGAGATCCATCTGCCGACGTCCGCGGACGTATCTGTTGACGTGTGGAGCAGGTATTACTGTTAATTCGGTTTACTTGCAGAAAGTAAAAAAGGTATCTAAGTCGATTTAATTGAGATATCACGTTGTTCCAAATGGCGTTCTATTGCCCTCACGCGCATAATGTGCGTGTACTCGTACTTGACTTCAGTATAGATTGATATTGAACTGACGACTGTCATCTATATCGAAAGAGGTAGCCCTGGCAATATATGCCTGTCACATGAAAACACGCACTTACAATTTGTCAATTTTGTGATTTATCTGTTACATATAACTATTAAGTAATCTGTGCTCAATGTTCAAAATAATACTGTTTATTTCTAGGTTGGCCAGTTGGAAGGACAAGCAGAGCGGCTTAACTTCGGCTTGGTGCGGGTGGTCTACGAGTGGGCGCTGGAGAAGCCCTTTGCGGAGATCATGGACCTCACTGACGTTCAAGAGGGAATCATCGTCCGATGCATCCAGCAACTACATGAGGTGAAATCAAAAATAGGGCTTTTAACTAAAACATGTCATGACGAGTCCCGTCTCAGAACTGAGGGCCGACTCCCGTTCACCTTACGGCCGAAGTTTCGTGCGCTATTCCGTTTTCGCTACAGATTGCACAGGTATGCGAGAGCAGGATAGCGAACGAAACTTCGGCTGTCAGTTTATCGGGAGTAGGAGGGTTGAAATCTCTAGCTGATGAAAAAGTAATAGCAACAAGCCAAGCAATGAATAGTACTCATGTAGAGATGGATTAATTTATTGTATTATATTTTATGCTTATAATTATTTACTATGTTATCCCATTACGGTACAATTTTAAAATTTGAGTATTATTCATATAAGTCCACAACAATGTATTCTTCCAGCTTCTAATCGATGTAAAGGACGCTGCAGTGGCTGTTGGAGACCCGAAGCTTCAAGCGAAGATGCTAGAGGCGTCCACCGCCATCAAGAGGGATATAGTATTTGCGGCCAGTCTCTACACCACGCAGAAAGAGTCTGTAAACGTCTGATCCTGCCTATGAAACCATAATAATGGCACACCTCCAATCAGGTGGCCTCATAAGAGAATCTCTGGTTTATGTCTCTCTTCACGCATGGCACAGCATATTATGTGTACCTACTAACTGTACAAGAAAAAAGGATCTAGTTTGTTTGGGTTAATTTTACTGTAAAAAAATAAGAAATATGAAACAAAAATGTGAAGGAGTCATTCGAAAAATATTATTTCCTATTTTTTTATTACAAAATTTTTATTGGTTTTTTGCTTAGTTTTGTAAGTTCGGTTTTATAATGTAGCTGTATTTAAAAAGTAGAATGTTTCTGTCTTCTATCTAATCGTAATTTAACAGTATGAGCACATGAAAAATATAATAGTAATTGGCTAAATTAATGCCAAATTGTAAACCTTATTAGAATTATTATAGATATATAACAAAACATAAGATTGAAGTACATAATATTGCTGGCTTAGGTTCGCAGTAGTTCTGATGTAAGCAATAATGATTCAAAACAGATGCCTCATAGTAGTTTCAGTAAACTATTAACTAATGGAATTGCTAATAGTATTTAAGCATAATGAATAAAAAGTACAAGCCTTTTTACAAGTTTTATCAACTACATAAAGTGCATTTACGTTATACAATAGTTGATAGTTAAGATTGTGTTAAGTAGTTAGGAATTCAGTCAGTGAGAGCATAATATTATAGATGGCGCTTCAGCACTCGGTACCTTGTTGCCCAATGAGGTTGACCTGGTAAGCTTACACAGATGGCGCTAAAATAGCACCCATTTGGTTTGAAGATGGTGCAAAAGGTACCAAGTGCAGCGGTACCACATAGAAAGTTGCCCATTACAAGTAAAAAATTGATGAATGTTTATAGTCCCAGTAAACACCAAGTTACATGTGTCAAGGTAGTCTAACTAAAGTACATTACTTAAATTGTTTAAGTTTCTATTAATATGAAGTCAATAAAAAATGGTATTATTATTGTCTTCTTCATTCCTTTACCTATAAATATATTCCCGCTTGCAGCGGGTCTCTAAGGCCCTATTGGTCTCCTCTTACCACAGGCAGGCAGGATACTCCTTTCTATAGTCCTGGTACTCGGTTTTGAACTATTTAGGGTAAATTTCCCCCTAAAAGAGCAGCGGCCGCAGCGCTTTTTGCGGCAAAATTTTCCAAACCATTTTGAATCTTATACTAGGAATTATAAAGTTCATAGTTGAAAGCACAGTAGGGGCAGCGCCCCTCCAGCGGCGGCCCCGTGATCAGTCTCTTGCTCTTACGGCCGCTACCTTTTCGGTGGGAATTGACTCCTAAAAAACGCATGTTGGACCTATTTTAAATAGATTGCTTCTGTTTAGTCCCTCTTTTGTTTAGTCACTCACGCGCTCGCTACCTCTTGCAAAGTGTATGCGCAGGCAAAATCGTGACAACGTCAACGTCCTATTTATTTTCTGTTAAGGATGACAATCAAACCTAACTATACCTTGTCCAATTTAGCATGATAATTTTGACAGCCTATGAAGTATTGCATTTTTTTTTGGTAAAGTTAGGTACTACAGTTAATATCGTACTTTATTGACGGGTACCGCCCACTTAGTGAATTGCTTTGCAAATGAATAACAAAAGATATAGAAAATCGGTTGTGAAACAAAATTAATCTAACATATAAACTTTGTGAACAAGAATTGATAATAAACTCAAGGGACAGTAAAGTTCATCTATTGATGTTGACGATGATGATTACGTTGTCCGGAGCTATCGTATAGAAAATTAACTATCGTGTTTAGTGGAACACGGCCTGCGGAGCGTCCGCCCATCCGGAGGAAAACCATCCGTCGAGCGCGTCCGCGCTCGGGACGTCCTAATCAGGACGCTGTACATTAGGCTACATGTTTACGAGGGTCATTCAATAAATACTTAGCCTACAAAAAGTAAACGAAAATTTTGGAATAGTGGCAATTTATTTTTCAACATAGTCTCCTTTTAGTTCGATACACTTAGCCCAGCGATGCTCCAACTTTTTTAACCCGTCCGAAAAATAGTTTTTGTCAAACTCTGCAAAATAGGCCTCCGTGGCGGCGATGACCTCCTCATTTGATCCATATCTATTCCCGGCGAGTGATTTTTTCAGATTAGGAAACAGAAAGAAGTCACAAGGGGCCAAATCTGGAGAATACGGTGGATGGGGCAGCAATTCGTAGCGTAATTCGACCAATTTGGCATTGGCAACGGCAGACGTGTGAACCGGTGCGTTGTCGTGGTGAAACAGCACTTTTTTCTTCGCCAGATGGGGTCGTTTTTTCTTTAATTCGGCGTCGAATCGGCCCAATAAATCGGCATAGTAAAGCCCTGTAATTGTTTTACCCTTCTCGAGGTAATCGATGTAGATCACACCTTGTGAATCCCAGAAAACGGTGGCCATAACTTTTCCGGCCGATTTTACAGTTTTCGCCTTCTTTGGAGCACGTTCCCCGGTCTGGATCCATTGTTTTGATTGCTCCTTGGTCTCTGGTGTGTACCAGTGGATCCAGTTTCATCGACGGTCACAAAACGACGCAAAAACTCCGCTGGATTACGCTTAAACAGCGCCAAACACGTCTCCGATGTGGTCTCACGGTTGCGCTTGTTTTCCGGTGTGAGTAAACGCGGCACCCATCGCGCCGACAGCTTTCTCATGCAGAGTTCCTCCTGAAGAATATGATGCACTGTTCCTTCTGAAATGGCTACAGTCTCAGCTAGCTCCCAAACCTTCAATCGGCGATCTGCCAATACGAGATCATGGATTTTTTTAATGTTTTCCTCCGTAGCAGCTGTTTTCGGTGCACCTGGACGTGGTTCATCAAAAACCGACGTACGGCCACGTGCAAACTCGTTGAACCAATTCTTGACGGTGGCCATCGATGGAGAAGAGTCACCGTACACAGCATCCAAGCGCTCTTTGATTTCGATGCGCGATTTCCCTTCCAAAAATAGGAATCGAATCACCGAACGATATTGCTCTTTTTCCATTTTTGTAAAACCGTTCGACACGTTCGCTTCCATAAGTTGTCAAATTAAAACAAATGAAGGGATTGGAATGAAAATTTGAAAAAAGAATTAAAAAAGAATGTGCTACACTGTGGTAAAACTCTTTTGAAACTACAGCGCCCTCTGGCGATGAGGCTAGGTACTTATTGAATGCACCTCGTATGTTCTGGTCCGAGCCCTTAACCTTAGTCCTTAGTCCGTGGAGCACTAAACGGTCGACCGACCGAATGCTCCGTTACGGGCGGACCGTACGTGTATCACTGAAGGCCTGCGCCGACGACGTACTTTTCTCCGAGGCGTAGACAAAAGTACGCTCCGCCGCGGACTCAACGCACACGGTGTGCGATCATTCATTGTCCGAGAGTATTTAAATATTCTGAGATTACCTACGCTGTGCTGTAATTTACATGAACTTTAAGCAAAAGAGAAGACGTTTCAAATGAGAATAACTACTGGGTCCACCATCCCCTTAATTCGAAATTTTCGAATCGATTTTTAACGCGGAGTAAAGTCCGCCGTATGCGTTGACTGCTAAGCTCATAGTTCGTTCGTTTAATTTCTGCACGGACGCCCGCGCACTTTAATTTGCTACGCTCCGTGTGCGTCCGCGGTGTTTCGGCTTATATAAATAAATAAATAAAATAATAAATATCTGGGACAATTTACACCAAGATCATCTGACCCCAAACTCAGCAGAGCTTGTACTATGGGTGTCAGAGACTGATAAACATATTTAAATATTTCTAAATACATACTCAAATAGATAATAACACCCAGACACACAACAAACACAAATGTTTGTCACATAAATGTTTGTCATGGGTGGGGATCGAACCCACGACCTCCGGTGCCAAAGGCAGGATCGCTGCCATTGCACCAACAGGCCATTCATATTTGGTTCGGCGTACTTAATCGTCCGTGTGCATTGCTTGATACAGTTTGTAAGGTATCTATTTTGACGGAAAAAAAAGTACGCTGCGGATAATTATTAATCCTTGTTAATTATGAGTTGCTATGGGAAAAGTGTGGAGGCATTGGTATACCGTCCGAATGTACTTCTCTGTTCAGATTTTGGTACAATAACCAAAAGAACCAGGTGGGATGGGCGGGTACGCTGTCGGATGAGTACTCACTTGGGGGCGGTGTGAGGCAGGGGGGGTTAAGCTCTCCTTTACTTTTTAGTATTTATGTCAATCAGCTGATTGAGCGGCTTAGCGGTACCCACATCGGCTGTTACATAGACGGACAGTGTGTTAATAACTTTAGCTACGCCGATGATATGGTGCTGATAAGTCCCTCGGTTGGGGGGCTCAGAAAACTGTTGGCAATTTGTGAAACGTATGCGGAGACACATGGTGTGGTGTATACTTAATGAAAAAAAGAGCGAACTCATGATTTTTACTGCCGGGAAACGCGCACCAAACCATGTGCCGCCAGTGTTGCTGAATGGTATGACACTAAACCATGTATGTAAATTTAAGTAGGTACTTGGGTCACGTCATCACTGCAGACCTTCGTGATGACGAATACATAGAAGGGAGCGTAGGGCATTGGCGGTAAGAAGCAATATGCTTGCTCACAGGTTTGCTCGATGTACGGGAGAGGTAAAACTGACCCTATTCAGGGCTTTTTGTCAATCCTTTTACTCTAGTGGTCTGTGGGTGACGTATACGCGACGAGCCTACAATGCACTTCGCGTCCAATACAACAACGCTTTCAGGGCCCTGTTGCGGCTGCCCAGATACTGTAGTGCTTCGGGAATGTTTGCGGAAGCGCATGTTGATGGCTTTCATGCTATCATCCGCAAAAAAGCCGCCTCTTTAATGCAGCGCCTGAGGGGCAGCGGCAACAGGATTCTGAAAGTGATTCTGTGCGCCCTGACTGTCCTATACAAACGCACTGGATGGGACTTACGACTGGGAAAATCAGGTAATTATGTAATAATCACTTTTATACCCACTAACACTCCTAATATAGTATAAGTATTCAATTGTTACTAACAACTATATAACCAATCTATGGATAATTATTATGTCTGGAAATAAATGATTTTATTATTATTATTATGTTGGTAGGATTAAATTCACGGGCCCATAGGGACCCGGTCCTTTGAGGCTTGCGTGGGGCCGAAGCCAACACGTAGAGGCCTTTTCGTACCATTTACTCTAATTTGAAATGAGTACCACATCTGCTGGGTTTTGTCTCTAGATAAATATTGAAAATCTACCCAAAGACAACACCCGGCAAATGCATGAACTATTCAACATTATGAAGAAAACAATAAAAATTGGGCTATGGGGATGTAAATTCGGTGTACTGGATTACTGGGTTATTGCTTGAGACGACGGACGTCTGCCATAAAAATTGTCTCAAAGTTTTATACCTGGCAGACGGTGACTTGCCACTCACTAGATGGGCCCCCCAAAATGTGCCGACACAAAAGGACGGCAAAGGCGGCAACATGGCCGTAAGCGACTCAGGGTGTGGAGAGGTGTGCACCGCTTTCTACTAGGTGGATAAACCACCTCCCCAACTCGCGACTTAGGCATGTTTCACTTCCACCCTGCGAGCATTCCGCTCTAACGCCCCACTCTGGACGGCCAGTGAAGGCAAGCCAGAGGTGAGAGTCCTGCGGCCCCCCTTGGGGTCCACTCTAGCCGGCCAATGAAGGCAAGCAGAGGCGGAGGGCCTGACCGACTCTCGGGGGAACTCGGGTCCGTGGTGTCGCTACACACCAACAGCTCGCCACAAGCTGCCCTGCAGGTTAGCGTCGGGATGATGGTAGCCCGTGGTGTCGCTACGCACCAACAGCTCATAGAACTGCCCTGTGGACTTATTATTATTATTATTATAATCCCACGTCTGCGCAGGCCTCAAATCCAGCCTTAGGTCCGGTCTCCACCAAAGCGGAGAGGAGAAGAGATGTATTTTGATAACCAATCAGATTTCGTTATTTCCACATCTGTATGTGAAATGTGGAAATAACAAAAACTGATTGGCTATCTAAACACCTTTACTCTCTGCTTTGGTAGATACTGGGTCCCCGTTTTAGATTACTTTACTACCTGTTATTTATTAGTCTATGACTGGGTCTAAATGTTGCTTGAGTAGGTATATGAATAAATATGTAATTATAAAATTTATTTATTGAGCTTTATTCTATGAATTTTTATTATTTTTATAATTGTAATATTATTTTTTAATTACAGTTCGACGGAGTTTATTTAAATTCCGATGAACTTGTAACAGTATGAATTTCTGAACGCAAAAATTGCGTGAAACGTAACGTGACGTCAACCAAACGTCAAATTTTAGTGAAACGGAACGTACAGTCGTCGTCTGATTTGGATTTTTTCATTGTAAAATATTCGATGACTTGTGCAAATTCAATGTTGATTTGTTGATGACGGAACAATAGTTGTAAAGCTCGAGCGCTTACCGTGTTGTAGTACCCAGCTGTTCTCATGTGGCCGTCAGTGATAAAGGACATTGGATAAAGTGCAATAAGATTAACATTGTGATTCAAGTTGTATATCATTGAAAATGATTCAAGACGACGAGTTTGAGCTGCTGGTGACGACGCCGGAGCGCATCCAGGCTCTGGGGTTCAAGCCACAGAAAGAAATCCTCACAAACCACATTTTGCCATATGCTGACGAGCTCGATGCCGAATCATGCAGTTTCTTGGAGCAAGTCAAAACAAATTTTGCCAAGTCTGTGGCCTTGCGCGAGATGAAACCAGCCTGTGGAGTCTGGTCTTCGAGGCTGATGAAGTAAATAGTTTATGTATTTCTTGATGAGCTGGAATTGATGGTATTGCTTTTCCTTGCCTTTGAAAAACTCACTTTGATGCTTTGCATAGCCACCTCATTAGCTAGAATAATTAACATTTTTCATCTAAAGCATGTTATGGAGGAAGCAGATCTTTTTATATCATTATTCTTTTTAAAACTTATAACTTTTAAGAAATTAGTTTTTTAGTTAAAAATGAGAGATTTTAATATCACATTTTATCCATTCTAAAGTTAAGATAAAACATGTTTTTCATCCTTAAAACATGTTCAGCAAAAAATGCACACAGTATGTTTTATTTAATCAGAGTTAAGGTTAAAAATACTACAGTCACTGCAGGTGAGACTGAGCATTGCCTAATTAAGAGACTGAATATTGTGTTAATTTTTCACATTGTACTAAAATATATATAAGTCTGCTATGTACATACTTACTAATACAGTCAAAACCGAATATTACAACGTCCCGGCGGAAGTCCTTTGAAAACTAATGAGTAAACACTAAACATACCTTTAACAACATTGCATACATATCATTTAAAACAACATTTCATTTAAAACTAGAGATGCGCAGAATGTTCGTATTTGGTAAATTCAGGGTATTAACTGAATGTTTGTATTCAGCTGAACATTCGGTTAATATGCCGCATATTTAAATTATTGCTAATATTTAAAAAAACATAGCATTAAACAGTATGCTAGTAAATATACTAAAACAGTGTGTTTATTCCAAAAATTGCAAATGTACAGAGTTTTTGTAAATGAAGGAAACACTACTTGTGTACAATTATTTATTGACAAAATCAACCGAATCATTCGGTTCGGTACATTGTCGACTGATTATTCGGCGGAACATTCGTATTCCGTTGAACCTACATTCGGCACATCCCTACTTAAAAAGACATATCGCTTAAAACAAGCAAAAACAACCAACCATTTACTTGTTGCAGCAAAACAGAAACAAAACAATAAGAACAATTTTTAACCTTTTTGACTTGTTTATTTGGAATATAAGCTTACACACTTCCTCCCACCCCTACCTCCACACTCTTTTCCATTTGACCTTGCAATTATTAGTTCCAAAATGTTACATATAGATGGTATATTTTAAATTATTGACACAATTTTGGAACCTGTTGGGCACAGCAGTTTGGAGGAGAGGGTGACGCTATTCATTCATATTAGGATTAGACTTACACCATCATTACAAATTCTATGACTAATATTCCAACTGGGCAATCATTGTAATGCAGGGCCTTAATCTGAAGATTAAAGAATAAGAACCTACTAAATGGCATTTAATATTCACCACTAATACTTCATAACATAAAAAGGGTGTTTCTATGGATTAATATTTGACTATTAAAAAAAACAAATTAAAATTTTAGTTTACTAAACATTACCTAAAACTGTAACAAGTTATAATGAGTTTTACAGTATGTATTCGTATTGTTTCTGTTTTATGAAACAGAACCATTACAAGCACATATTGTTTTTGAAAACTCATTCTTTTATATTTGATATTTATTATGTAATTATGGACTAACTTCCTAAATAATGTATCATATCGGTGCTTTTAAATTTATTCTGATGCTAAAATAATATTTCTAAACAGTATGGCTTAACCTTTGGCAGCAAATTCAATGTCTGAGGATTCTGGCCATTGCCCAGCTTCCTGAAGTCTACGCAGTGTGCTGTTTAGTGCCCTATACTTATGCAACGTTATTGTTTATTTATTTATTCTTTATTGCACATTCGTAAATATAGGTACAATTGGCGGACTTAATGCCTAGAGGCATTCTCTACCAGTCAACCACAAGGTTTAACAGAGAACATACAAATTTTGGGCTGTGCAACATATGGAATTTGGTGCAAGAAAATACAAACAACAAATTTGTTACTTAACTAAAACTTTAAAACCTACTAATACTCAAACTAACAAATAGCTAATACAATTTGTAAACTTAAATAAATCATATATAGATCATAATATAGTACATACTTAAATACATATAAATTATATATACTTATCATGCCAACAAACATACCTATTCATATACATTTAAAATAACTATACTAATATAATATCAAATACGAGGGTCATTCAATAAGTACTTAGCCTACAAAAAGTAAACGAAAATTTTGGAATAGTGGCAATTTATTTTTCAACATAGTCTCCTTTTAGTTCGATACACTTAGCCCAGCGATGCTCCAACTTTTTTAACCAGTCCGAAAAATAGTTTTTGTTAAACTCTGCAAAATAGGCCTCCGTGGCGGCGATGACCTCCTCATTTGATCCATATCTATTCCCGGCGAGTGATTTTTTCAGATTAGGAAACAGAAAGAAGTCACAAGGGGCCAAATCTGGAGAATACGGTGGATGGGGCAGCAATTCGTAGCGTAATTCGACCAATTTGGCCATGGCAACGGCAGACGTGTGAACCGTTGTCGTGGTGAAACAGCACTTTTTTCTTCGCCAGATGGGGTCGTTTTTTCTTTAATTCGGCGTCGAATCGGCCCAATAAATCGGCATAGTAAAGCCCTGTAATTGTTTTACCCTTCTCGAGGTAATCGATGTAGATCACACCTTGTGAATCCCTGAAAACGGTGGCCATAACTTTTCCGGCCGATTTTACAGTTTTCGCCTTCTTTGGAGCACGTTCCCCGGTCTGGATCCATCGTTTTGATTGCTCCTTGGTCTCTGGTGTGTACCAGTGGATCCAGGTTTCATCGACGGTCACAAAACGACGCAAAAACTCCGCTGGATTCCGCTTAAACAGCGCCAAACACGTCTCCGATGTGGTCTCACGGTTGTGCTTGTTTTCCGGTGTGAGTAAACGCGGCACCCATCGCGCCGTCAGCTTTCTCATGCCGAGTTCCTCGTGAAGAATATGATGCACTGTTCCTTCTGAAATGGCTACAGTCTCAGCTAGCTCCCGAACCTTCAATCGGCGATCTGCCAATACGAGATCATGGATTTTTTTAATGTTTTCCTCCGTAGCAGCTGTTTTCGGTGCACCTGGACGTGGTTCATCAAAAACCGACGTACGGTCACGTGCAAACTCGTTGAACCAATTCTTGACGGTGGCCATCGATGGAGAAGAGTCACCGTACACAGCATCCAAGCGCTCTTTGATTTCGATGCGCGTTTTCCCTTCCAAAAATAGGAATCGAATCACCGAACGATATTGCTCTTTTTCCATTTTTGTAAAACCGATCGACACGTTCGCTTCCATAAGTTGTCAAATTAAAACAAATGAAGGGATTGGAATGAAAATTTGAAAAAAGAATTAAAAAAGAATGTGCTACACTGTGGTAAAACTCTTTTGAAACTACAGCGCCCTCTGGCGATGAGGCTAGGTACTTATTGAATGCACCTCGTAATAATATATGATATGAAATTAAATTAAATTGCCATTTAAGAGAGTTAAACGTAGATGCCTGAATCGGAACTCAATGAAATGGTTGACTGAATCAGAGGCTCACTTAAAATGCTCACGCAACGACCTCTTCAGAGCAAAGTGGTTTGTATGCTTCAGGAGAAATTAACAATAGAATTCATGAGCTATGTGTGCTTATTTTAGGCTTAAGAGCTATAATTAGACAAATATAAGAACTTGGGCACAATTGCAAAAATCCGAAGCTTCAGATTACACACTCAAGAGGCATTACAAACATTGTAATTAACATACAGAAAAGAAAATCATTATAGAACGAAGTTATCGAGCGATTCGGTAAATTTGTGTTAATTATAGTAAATGATGCGCCTAACGGTAGCTATCAGTATTTTTATATGTTAAAGCCAAAGGCCTTAAGTTTTCATAAACAAAATAACATAAAATCTACCCTTCTTAAAAATAATAAAGAATAAATGAAAATAACCCAACCGGTTGATAACTTTGTTCTGAATCGGGGGGCAGATAATATTACTTTGTCATAATGCTTTTTTCACATAATATTTACTGTAGCATTAAATTAATATTACTTTGATAATAAAGTGTTGGATTAGGTTAAGCCATGTTATATTTTTTTAACTTACCTATTTTTCTACTGCTATAATTGGTCATTTCATCATTTTGTAAAATATAAATAAAATCACTTTATTTCAGACAGTGTCCATATTAATATAGTTTACAAAAATTAATAAAATTAATCAAATCATTTATCAATTAAATTTTAATTTTATCAATTAGAAAAAGTGTTAAATGAAAAACATTGGCAATTTAAAAAAAATGCTTTACACAGGTTTTTGTTTTGCAGATATATCAGGCTTTATGGCCTAAAATTTGGGAAAGAGGATCACATAGCGTTGATAAAGCTGGCTTATGAGTTGGTGCTCATCCCCGACTTAGAGCCATGTAAAGTTCACAAGTTTGCTACAATGTTCCTTATGCTGACCAAGTAAGTTTTTTATTTTTACTTACTTACTTTAATTTTTTAATACATTTTTATTGTTGTTTAGTCAGTTCAGAAATCGTTCACACCTTATATATAATCTGACTGATCTTATAAGCAGAGACAATGTGTATTGGACACACCAAGGTGAATGTATGGCTAAATTAAATACACATTTCGGTGTGGACACAAATTAACACTTAGGCACATACCACCTACCACACAAAGCCCTATTTTCAATCTTTAGGCCTGATGGGCAGCAACAATGAGTATGTGTGACGTCACACCAAGGTGATAGCATGGCTAAATTAAATATACATCTGGTGTGAATACAACGTAAGTTACTAGCCCATACCACATAAAGCCCTATTTTCAATCTTTAGGTCTGATAGGCTGCAACAGTGTGTGTGACGTCACACCAAGACGAAAGTATGGCTAAATTAATAATACATTTGGTGTGAACTGAACCTTAGTTACTGGCACATACCACCTTAAGCCGTATTTGAGGCCACCAGAACCAGAGTGGCCCAGGTGCATATTTTTGGATTTTGAAAAGAATAATAAAACTTGATGTTAAAAACAAGTTAATTTCAATACCAGAGTGGCCCAAAATCCAAAAAAAGCACTTGCGCCACTCTGGTTCTGGTGGCCTCATTTTCTATCGTTACATCAATTAGACATTTACATAAGTTTTTCTTAGTTATGGGATTAACTATCAAATTATAGCTGCACATACTTTTAGGAAAAGACATTTAATATCACCTGAGGATATGACACTACCATGGCGCCCCCTATACGACATCGGGAGGAAAATATTTGATAAGAGTGCAACACACGTGGGACTTTATCATTGTCTTTCGTAAGTATTTATCGACTGTTCCTAGTATTCTTCTATGTTAAGTATCTGTTTTGTGATTATAACAGAAAGCCTGCTTTGTTTTCTAACAGACGAAATTTAGCATCAGTATAAGTTAAAGTAGTTAAACACTAAATTTGCATTCTAAATAAACAGCAGACTTGTCTGCTATCTATGTTTTTCACTTGGCACAAAGCCAGAATAAATCATTCTAATTAAGATTACTGCTAAAATAAAGGCTAGCATTCTTAGGCCTATAATATCAATTGTGACTCAACCGTAATCTGTACACACTTGAGGCAAGATCTGAGCGACGATTTTGTATGAACTGACATTGCATTGTTAAATCTACCCGAGAACTAATTGTTGCTTGAATTTGTTTCTTCCATACCTATAAGCCCTATTTTCCCTTTATATCAATGTTATTTTTCAGAAAATTGCATAATGTCTTTGTAAAAGCAGCAGTGCTTAAACATTTTAAGTTCCCTAATTAATATTTGATTGTAGTCTAATAATAAATCTCATCATGTGTTCAGGCCAAAACATTCTGGCAAGCAAGGAGGCGATATGCTCGATATGATTCGCAAATTCCTGTCGGGGTACGGCCTTGATGACGCTCTAAGCTTGTTCGGCCTATCGGAACGGGACGAAAGCGAGCTGCCCACGTAATAAAAAAACTTTGAACATATGGGATATGCTTACAATCGCGCATCGGTGGTAGTTGGGCTCATTTGTCATGTACTATGGATCTGTGTTTAAAAATTTCTGTTTGGTGGCAGTGTTAAATCGGTGCTGAGTAAACCTATCTCACATGTTTACTAAAGGTCTACGCATATTCATAAGTTGTAATTTAATTATGCACTCTAACGTCACAACGTCACTAATGTAACACTTACGTTGTACTTTATAAAAGTATATTTTAGTAAATCCGTTTTATTGGCGGCGATTAAGTGATATTATAATTTGTTCGCCATGTTATCGCCACAAATATCTAAAGATTAGATGCTGGCCTGCACTAATTTAAAAGGTACCTACTAATAAAATCGACAAACCTAATTACCAACTTGTGCCATGTTTTAATACAAACGATCCCTGGCGCTGAAGCGCATTAAAACCATGATTGTCAAGTTGATCACCTTAAATCAACGCCACACTGATATAGTCGCCTGAAGCACAAAATATTATCACTAAACTTACACATTATTAGAAGGATGAATAAGACAATAAGATGGTTTATTTCTTAACTTAAATATTAAAAAGGCTGGCCCCTTTACCAAGCTTACCATTATGATTATGAACATGCGTTTACCTTAAAACTTCATCTATTTCTGCTGGGAAAAGCGGGAGGAAAATCATTGCAACGTCTTTACTTTAATCATCGTATCTAGGACGTTTTATAAATTAAATTCAGAGATCAATTAATTAATTTTTAATTTCAGGTCGTTGGAAGGGTCATACATGTCTATGGTGAAATGTGCCAGACCGTAAGTTATTTGGTAAACTTCTTAGTCGTGTTATTTTATTTAGAAAAATTCTACCTTATTGTTGTTTTTAGGTATTTCGAAGTGGGAGCGACCAAAGAGATACTGGCAGAGTTCCTTCCTCAAATATACCCATGGGCTTCGGACTCGAACCTGATGTGGCAGTTGGCGGTTATCTTACCAGTGGGCCTGAACCCGCGATTTGCCGCTCAGGGGCATGAGCTGTGGTTCAAAGATCTGATGGATTTTTGGGATACGTGCTACAACTCGCAGTGTGGCGTCTCAGTAAGTTAGCATAAATTTTATTGATAAAACTCAATTATACACACCAGACCCAAAATAAAAGACTAGCCACCTTCTAATGATAAGATAATTTTCAAATGTTCGCAATAAAATGTTCAGAAGAAGAACACACTCTGGGAATCATTCAGAAAAAGATACCAATAATTTATTTCCTAGAATCTCAGCTGATGATTCCTTCGTTGCGTATCTCTTAAATCTGTGGGATAGCTCCGAATTTATTAGCTTGTGATTTTTTTAAAGAAATTCGTTGCAGATCATCTCACTAGTAAATATACTAGTCACTTATCAACTCTTTTTTTTTCTTTATATAAAATGTCATTAAATCCCTATGCTTGACTGGAACCGATGTTCACAGGAGCTAGCTATGCTATTTGCGGGACTAGCCAAACGTAACCCAGGTGCAATCGACTGGACCCCGTACGTGCCCAAACTCTTCGCGCGCTTCCTCCACGCCCTCAACCTGCCTGTTAGCTATAGAGACATGCAGATCAGCAGGAATCACGTTTTCGGTAAGTTAAGACACTTTTACAGCGTCCAATTGCCGTGGCGGCTAGCCAACCCATTAAAAATTCTTGGCATGTCACAAAATACAGGGGTAGCTGACCACATTATTTTTATTACTGCGTAAACTTCATCGTCTTATCGTTCGACGAGGTTTTATTGACTTTCGTGCGGATACTGGCAAAAATGAAAAAAATCATAGAAGTGAAAGCTTGTAGCATGAAGGAGAATGATTAACCCTTGAACTGCCGAGATGCTTACAACAATAGAATATCTGTTGTTTAACATGGCGTTCCACATGTTAAACAATACAATATCTGTTGTTTAACATAACGTTCCAGATGTTAAACAGTACAATATCTGTTGTTTAACATGGCGTTCCACATGTTAAACAGTACAATATATGTTGTTTAACATGGCGTTGCACATGTGAAATTTAGAAGATGTTCGTTATTGATATAAGAGTAATAATAAATAAATTAATAATAATTTTGGGTTAAACAAATAATTCACTGAATATTATATTGACAAGGGTCAGTGATGTCTCAGGGATTTTGTAAGAAATTCTGTCCTAAGACTGTGCCCTTTAAGGTAAATTGATTTGATGTTCAAAATATTTGATCTAGGCTAATATCCTCAACTAACTTTCTTCTATCTAAACCATGTCATACCTATTAATTTGACTGATTCATTCTACATTGTTTCACCTGGCCGTAGTTAAGAGTGGACGGTCCTACCCTACAACTCTTTTATTATATCTGGTTAGATTCGCAGTCAAAGCTCATTTTATATGTGATATAGTGTGGTATCTCGTAAGCATCTCTAGCTATTGGAGTCTATTATATGTCCGACTACATGTTACTGTTTTGTTAGTGTTTCTTTAAGAAAACACGTAAATTACGATTGACACTATACTACTTTCGCCGTATGATGATATCCCTGACAGTTCAAAATTGACAATTATAGTGCTGTAACGAATGTAATTTAATCGAGTTGGCAAAGGAAATGAAATCAGATTGACCGATTTTTAATCTTTAAATAAATTCTTAATAAACGGATTATGGCTAAAACGCGGTATCTCGAAAATAATAGTTAAAAAATTGCACACAAGGCAGACGCACTGGTACTGAACTGATGCGAATGACGTGATTACAAATTTCAAAATAGTCGCTCCTGTTCATCGATTTTTTTGCCGATTCAGTAGTGTCAATACACTATTGAATGGCGTTCCTTTTCACGCATCAGGCGCTGTAAAGATATATTAATTTAATTTCAAATACTTCATTCATTAACGGTTAATAATAATAACAATAATTTACTTGATAAGATTCGAAAGAACAATAGTTTTTCAATAGTTTATAATATTTTATTATGCCAGTTCCTTCTTATTTAGTTTGAAATACACACATCATCATGGTCACGGATATTTCAATTAAACCTAAATAACTAAAATTCTATTAACTTTTTGTTCAGACACCTACACATTAAAATAAACCTTGTTTAATAGCCTATCTAATCTGATAAATAAACTTTTAGATAAAGTTAAATTTTAAAAAAACTTAGAAGAAGAGGAAAAACTCAGATAAGATTTCAATCTTAACTTTACTTAAGAAACATCCAAACCTAAACGAAACCAAAAAAACTTAAAATTAAGAATCCGTGGATCCACCTAAGACTCTCCTGACACATGTGCAGCGGTTCTGCATACTAAAAACAAGGGTGTCAATATCCTGTTGTGGAATACTGTCCCAAGTCCTGCTAAGATGCAAGAAAAGCTGGTTTTCATGCGCAATATCTTCTGGGAAATTCCTAAGAGCTCTTCTCTGAAGCATATCCCAGGCATGCTCAATAGGATTTAAGTCAGGGGATTGTCCAGGCCAGTCTAAAGCTTGGATATCATGCTGTTGTAACCAACTTGTAACGATACGCGCCGTATGTGGACGGGCATTGTCGTGCATTAGCTGGAAATTTTGTCCCATTTGCTGTCTGTGGGGCAAGATTACAGGCTCTAGCAACTCATCTCGGTATTTTAGAGCAGTCATATTGCCTTGTATCCAAACGAGTATCCGTTCTACCGCCGAGACGAATTCCTGCCCAAACCATAATCGTGCCACCTTGATATGCATGAACTTGTTGTGGGTGCTGCAGTCGATTCCAACGTCCAGGTTCTCTCCAAACGCGTACTCTTCGCGAATCAGGATGAAATCCAAACCTTGATTCATCAGTGAAAAGCACAAGTGACCATTGAGAATGGTTCCAGTTTTCGTGTGCAATAGCCCATTGTAATCTTCTTCCTCGATTGCCTCTCCTTAGCGCTGGTACCCGAAGTGGCCTACGAACACGTAGGTTGACTTTATGCAGTCGTCTCCTCAAAGTTTGACCGCTTACCAGCAAACCATACTCTCTCTGTAGCCTTTGAACTAATTGCATCGCCGTTACATTTGGTTGACTTCGTGCAGCATTTACTATGAATCGGTCCTGTACATGTGTTGTAATGCGTTGAGGTCCTCGGTGCCGTTCCACCACTTCCCCCGTGACACGATAACGTGACCAAAGCCCGGATATAACGCTCTGACTGGTCCTCATGGCTTCAGAAACCGCAATTAGGGTAGCGCCAGCTTGAATCATGCCCACTGCTCTTAACATTTCGTTCCTAATCAAGTTTCTACGTGGCACGATTAAATGAACACCGGAGATGCGTTTGACAAAGATTTATAGAAATTTATGGAGTTTTAATCAAGTTAGAAGTTCGTGAAGATTTACTTCTTTGGAAGAAATTCAATGAATGCGAATTTAAAAAAGGAACTTAATAGTGTTTTAATAATCTGTCATTAATAGTTTTTTTGTAAGGCCGTTACTTTTTAAGTTATTTAAAAAAGTTTTATATATCACTAGACCATGTTGTTGTGTGTAGTATGCGTGTCACGTAACAATAAGAGCTGTCAGGCATATCATCTTACAGAGAAAATAGTATAAATGGCACGCGTCAATATACAATTGGTAAAAGATAAAGAATCTTCGGTACAGGAGATAAAGTCCAAAACGGATATACCGTTCGCAAAGTCCATGGGCGGTGATTTAGCTGTGCAAGGTTTATACTGATTTGGACTTAACACGATGTAGAGACGGTCTAAATTACGATGTACGTCGTTAGGGTTTGATCGTGTTAAAGCTGCCACCATATTAATTATTTACGTACTGGTTTTTTAACCATTCCAATGACAATATGATATCAGTGTGCGCGACCTCAGCCTTCGTGCCGCAGCGGCCTTAAAAAGGTAATTGACATTCTTAGTACAGTCAACCAAATCTAAGCATACTGATGGCAGAAGTCCACACAGAGTCCAACAGAGTTAAGCTGGCATAAGCTGACTATGTTAGCTATAAGGACTTGTACTGTTGTTACGTAAGAGATGTGGATGGCTGTTCCAGCAAAACCAATACATCACCACTTATAACCAAAAACATATGATACAATGGCGCAGACTCTCTGCCTACACTATATAGCAAGTCTTTTTGTGCATGTATGTTGCTGTAGGGAAAAAATTCGCCAAAAACATAGTATATCGAGTGAGGGGCGTAGTCCCCAGTGCCGTAGTGAGCAGATTGTTTAGAGATGATGCATTGGTAAATTTTGCTCTTGTTATAATCCTGTTATCCTTACGAGGCAATAATAGTAATTAGTAAATACATTCTTTTTCCCAGTTTCGTTTTAAAATGATATTTAATATAAAGTCTTTTATTTGTCCACTATTTCGAAACTGTCGTTGGTTATTGGTTTTTCGGCTATCAAATATTATCTTTATCTGTTAACGCTGTTACATGGTGTGCATAACTGGGCTCGGCTATAGTACTGTAGACGGCATCAGGTGCAATAATGGAGTGCACATACTTACCCATGAAGCCTTTATCAGAAATGAAACACGTCGCCTCCTGGATCGTGTGGAGCATATGCCCTGACGGGGTAGTGCTGAAACAACTGCGCAGTTTCCTGGCTGGGGTCGAGAGCTACCTGCACAGCGCCAATGCAGGCCGCTGGTCTTATAAACTCAGGGATCTGCTCAGAAAGCTAGCTAAAGAATTCCTGAACAGGTAATTTAAATATTATTTTTTTCAAGTTGATTCAATATTCTTTGGTAATATCCTTTGGTCTTTAAATTGTATCAAATAATTGGATCCTCGACATTCAAATACCCAATCTAACACATCCCTATTTTTGTTTCAAGTTAACAAAAACTTACTGTTTTTTTGCTTTAGAGTACGAAGAGAACGAGAGAAGCGATACCAAGACAACTGGGAAAATAAAACTCCAGATTCCTACAAACTCACAGATGACGACATCACGGAATTCGTGAAAATTGTACTTGAGCCTACGCTCCAAGCCGTATACAGTCGCAGCGGTGCCTTAGACATTTCCATAGCATTGCAGAACTTAGCCACCCTGAGACCGGCGATTGTGGTGCCCCCACTTCTTGAAAGACTCAGAACATCGCTGACCTCACTGACGGAACCACATAGAGTAACAGCAGCCATGTCTGCTGTAGCTGCAGTGGCTCGACCGATGTTGAGAGGAGCAGACGCTGACTACCCTGAAGGCCCTACACACGTAGTCCCCTTCTTGATAGCGGTCCTTCCTGGCTTAGACCCTAACGATATCAAGAAGACACTAGTAACATTACACTTTATACTAATATTTACTTGCATGGTGCCGTTCATCGATTGTAGCTCCGCACACGAACACTGGTCAGATCTGACTGAGGAAGAGCTATTGACGTGTGAATCCACTGCTCAAATAGAAGACTTTGTTCTGGTGTTCTTAGATAGACTATTCATAATCATTGAATCTAGTACCATGGAACACGTTCGTCTTGACACCAAAGAGTCGGACGCTGTAAGGAGTAAAATGGATGCAGTGGTCGAAACTGCCATATCTTCTGCCGCGACCGCAGTTCTTATGCAATGCTCGCCAAAAATATTCAAAGAAGCGCTTAGGAAGTTCAGAGCCTTCGCGACTGAGTCCACATTTGAGACTAATGTATCTGGCAGCATGGTTGGTGTATTACTACGCGTGTTTGCCCGGATAGATACTGAATCAACTCTGGCCGCGTTCGTGCCCAAGTTATGTGAAGACTTGACGGAGCTGTTGTCGACAGAAGAGGCTTTGCACGAAGAGAATCCTCCTCGCGACCTGTTGTATCGTTTGGTGTTGCTGATGCACGTCGTAGTATGTGACGGTACAGTGCTGCTTAAATACGTCCCAGATATTCTGCCAATACTGGACAGAGCATTGAAACTACATGCAAATTACGCGTTATCTCGCGCGTGTCAAGTCCTCAGCCAAATGTTCACGTCGCTTTCGTATTTAGACTTGAAGGAGTGGCGGAGCTCTCCCAAAGATTACGGAGAAGCCCCCGAGAAGTGGTTGCCTATTCGCGATTGGGGTCGTGGCTGCATGCTGAAGGATGCCAACTTCAAATGGCATGTGCCATCTGAAGCGGAGGCAGAATGTGCTCAGATGCTGGTGGACAGATATTTGAAACCTGAAATGTTGCGGCTGCAGCAGTGGGTGAGCGGGGAGCGAGATATGTGCCGAGAGCGCAAGCTGAGGTGTTTCTTTATAATAAATGCTACGTTGTCGTGCGGTAACTTCTTGCGTCCGCCGGATGAGGAGCCTGTGTTACTGTAAGTAGATGTTTATTTTTAATTGTTCTCCTAAGTTTTATTCTCGAGTTTAATCAGTGCGAAACTAGTCTTATTCTCGCTGTGAATTCTAATAAAGTGGTTACAAGTAAGTGACGTTAGTTAAAGTGCCAAGCTTGTACAAGTTGGCAAATACATGTCTTGATTTGGGTCAATCGTTGTTCTGTGTGTTTTTATCCGTTTAAAGTTATGGTTTTGTTTTCATTAGACACAGACCTTTGTGGTCAGCTTTTCTTTTTCCATACATACGATTTTTCCACGAAATTTAGAACAAGTAATCTTTTTCGCCAAGTGGTAGTACGGTGTAATTTAGTTCAGATCGATATACTCGTAAGCAAGCTGGCCTGTTTTCTAACTGGGTAAAAAATTACTGAGTGAGCTGGAAACCACATACTACCGCATTGTGTCAGAGAATTAATAAATTTGTATTTCCGCTGAAGAAGCTGACTCAGACAGTATCTCAAAAAGCGGCGATAACAGCTTACCATGGAAACGTCGCCTCAAATTTGCGCTATGGTATTATACATTGGGGAAACGCTGCTCAAAAATACTTATTACCTTTATTCCGCGCCCAAAAAAAGTGTATAAGAGCATTGTTTGGTGCCAACTCGAGAGAAAGCTGCAAACCATTACTAACTCAACTCCACGTTCTTAGTCTTCCATCTTGGTTCATCTTTCTTACATTTATATTTGTCAAAACCAACAAGCGTTATTTCAAATTAGGAATCACAAAGTATCCACGCCAAACTAGAAATAAAAGTATGTACAACATAGGACCCAAAATTTTAAACCACCTCCCTGATTATTTAAAAGAAATGTCATTACAAATATTTAAAAAAACATTGTTCCATATACTTATTGGCAAGTGTTATTATTCTTTGCATGAGTACTTTGAAGACAAAATTAGGATAGAACAATGATACCTGTCATTATGGGCTATAGTATGTAGGATAAGTAAGAAAAGGATTTAAGTTGGAATTTAAGTTTATTAAAAATGTTATAATGTAACTTTAAACAGTATTACTCACAACACCTGTAATATACAAACTTATAACTTGGCTCACACACACACTCACAACACCTGTAATATACAAACTTATAACTTGGCTCACACACACACTCACAACACCTGTAATATACAAACTTATAACTTGGCTCACACACACACTCACAACACCTGTAATATACAAACTTATAACTTGGCTCACACACACACTCACAAACACACTCACAACACCTGTAATATACAAACTTATAACTTGGCTCACACACACACTCACAACACCTGTAATATACAAACTTATAACTTGGCTCACACACACACTCACAACACCTGTAATATACAAACTTATAACTTGGCAATAAAAAATATTTGATTTAATTTACTACAAATATACAGCCTTAGCCTGGAGTCGCAAGTGCCAGCCACAAGCATCCCGTTCACGAACGGCGTGCGCTACAAAGTGACGGTGTCCGGCGAGAACGTGCGCGTGGCTCTGACGCGGCTGCTGCTCGCCGTGCAGGCACGCATGCTCGCCGACAAGTCCGACGACACGCGCGGGTTCGAGATGCTGATACAGGTGACTTTTCTTTTTAGGATCCCTTATTTAATCACCTTAGAGATTAATTTTCCATTAAAGTAGAATTTAATAGTTTTTTAAGTAATTAATAATTATACAATTTCAGATTTTGTTTATAAATAAAATTCCAAATATCTTCTTATTCGTTGAATATATCGTACGTTTCTAAAAACCCGTCTTTAGGGCTTACCTATATTATAAAAAGTAAACTTGTGCTAAACTTAATTCCTCCTTCAAATAGTTGAAGCAGTGCGCTGATATTTTAGTCAATCAGTTAGTGAAAAACTGTGAAAGAAGGCATAGTTTTTATTTTTTGTCGAATATGATAAACAACGGATATAACCAAACTTTGTCATTCAGGTTTGGGAACGGGTAGTGGTGATGAAAGGTAGCCGCGGAGGCACCGGGTTTGAAGCCCGTTTGCGTTCATACGGAGCCCTGGAACGCGCTTTGGACGGGCGTGGGGGGGTAGCGGGGGATACTGCGGGAGGGGCTAGGCTCCGAATGCTGGTGGCTGATGGGGCGCGGCTGCAGGATGAGTCCAGGGTTGACCTGGTGTGCGATGCCGGGATTACCCCCTCGGCTTTGCAAGCGCTCAATGCGCTGTATGATCTGTCTATCAACAATTATAGTTCAGTAAGTTTGATTTAGGCCCCCAAATCCAGTAACGATAGTCAAAGTTGAGCACACTTTAAATTGATGCTGTCCTGTCACATGTCAGTATAAATGAAAAGGACAGCTTTTCATGTAAACTACTCTACCTTGATTTGTCGTTTCTGGATTCGGACGATAGCAAATGTTATACCTTTCCTTTTAAGTCGCTTTAGGTGCTCGTTGTTCATAGTGATATGATCTCTCAAAATTGTTGGTAAATACTTGCAAATGGAAAGTCTAAAAGAAAATATATTGGATAGTCGACAGAGTTTAACAACACCTAATCCACCGTTAATATTAAGACATTTAGGTAAAATAAAATGAACAATTAAATAAAAGAGTAAAAAAACCTTTAATCTGTTCTTAACTAATCAATACCAACCACTTCCGCAGGTCCGAATTCTTGCCCAAATCCGCCTCTACTGGATGCTAAGCCACTACCCCTACTCATACCGGGCACTGGTTCCCAAACTGGCCGCGCTATTAGCCGCGGGCGGCGAAGGCGAGGAATGGCACAACAAGCACAAAGGCGCCCTCTACATTATGTTGGGCCCCCGCGCTGGGCCACTTATTGCTAAGCAGGACTGGGATGTTGTGCGAACGCTGTGGCCGGCTATATTGAAGGCCCCCTTGAGCGAGAAACCTAGCATATTGCGGTAAGCAGTTGAATTACCATTGTCAATCGACGGCTGTGTGTGTAATGCCTCACTTCATCGTCATCATCATCAACAGCCCGTTACAGTCCACTGCTGGATAGTCATGAGCCTCCTCCACATAAGCGGAGGGATTTGCCATAATCTCCACGTTTGGCAGGTGGGTTTGAGGTCGCAGTTTAAAAGGTTAATTTTTATCAGAAAGCGCTGCTGCCTAAATCTTTTCTCTGTTGAATGCCTCACGTGTGGCTTGGTATTAAGGGATATCCATACGTTGCTTACGTCATCGCTGCCTTGCAATTCGATGCATCTCAATCTATTATAAAATGTCTAAGATCCTTTACAGAACGAATCTTATGTACGGTAACCGCCTGACTTTCGCACAACCTCTTTGAAGTTTATGGTTTAGTCTCAGATCGGACCATATACTCGTACTAGCGCATTGCTTGCCTAAACGCCACTTTCAATAGAACCATATCACGAATTGACATAATTGTGATCATTACGTTGAAAATGAAAGATCCGTGACTCCCCGAAAACATACTTACCCTTTTACCTTTCCTACTCTTCACAGCCTAGAGCAAGCGTTTAGCGACTCGCTACACAGATACTTCCCAACTGTAAATACTAGACTCGAGATCACTCAGTCAGCCGTGGCAGCTGCCATGTACTTCCTCGACGACGCAGATCCAATCCTCGCTGATCAGCTGAGCAAAGCTCCTGAGTGGGAGCTGGCTAATTCTAACAAAACTGAAGCGCTATATAAGGGACTTGTTGAAGAGTTGGTGAATGTTGCTGAAGCACCTAACATGTGAGTATATATTATGGGCTGTTTTAACGTACTTTCAAGACAGTGCAACTCAAACTCGGCTAAAGGCTGAGCCTTCTAAAAGAGAGCTGGGTAGTTCAAGACGTATGCACTTAATATTTGAGTAATTTCCGTTTATGACGCTTATTGCACGCTAATAAGGTGTATTGGATAAAAAAGGCGGTAAATAGTGAATAAAATGCATATAGCAAATTATCTACATCTTTAAACAATTTT
The DNA here is from genome assembly GCA_947369235.1 of Udea olivalis. NCBI lineage: Eukaryota > Metazoa > Arthropoda > Insecta > Lepidoptera > Crambidae > Udea > Udea olivalis. Next base: position 11,018,216 of record OX376360.1, read on the forward strand.
GTAATGCGTTTTCAATGAATGCTCCTTTTCATCTCATAAATTTTTGGCACTGTCAATATTTGCAAGATTTTGACAGAACAGTTCATTAGGTAAAATATTTATAAATAATAATAAATAAATAAAATTAATTTATTTCATCATACATTATTCATGGTTACAGTAATATACAAGGGTCGACTTCTTTTGAGTGCGGTTACCACCCGTACCTGAAGTAGCCACTCTTTCTCAACACACTCAACATACAATAAGATGAAATGAACATAAGACAAATCAACCAAGAGCGCAAAAATATATGTGTGTGTGTGTCCGTGTGTGTGTGTGGGTGTGTGTGAGTGTGTATTAGATATCCAATTTACAAAGAATGCTTTATTAATAGTTCAGCATCTTCATTGTTTAAAGTTTTGAGCCAGGAGATTACTTTTGGCTTGCATTCACGTCGAGATTAACGGATAAATTTGTAGAACTTTATTACATATACTCGTATTATACAAATGAGTAGACAAATATTGAAACTGTGACTGTGCAAATTGTGTACGGGTCCAGATTGCCTTTGCAACATTCATTGTTCTTCTTTTTCTGCTCTTGTAGGGGTTGTAGTCTAATTTTGAGTGTTTTTTCATAATTATGTGTAATATGAAGAGTCTTCTAATGGAGAGAGTATCAGTGAGAGTGTGGAAGAGGGTATGTGTGGAAATCTACGTTTATTAAAATAAGCTACTTTAAGCAGGCCCCTCTGTGCTCTTTCTGCATCTATTAGTCTTTTTTTTCCTGCATCACCCCAAACAGTAATGCAGTAAATGGAAATAGATAGAGCTAAAGCGATATAAATGAGATTTATTAAGTTTTGTGTAGCAACATGCCTAATAATTTTAAACATCGAAATCAATTCACGTAGTCTAGTAGCAACTAGCTCGATGTGAGCATGCCATGCCAGTCTGTAATCCAACATGACAGCCAAATATTTCACATTGTCTACTTTTTTTTATAGAGGGACAATTACAAACTGAAGTACGTAAAGTGTTACCGCAATTGTGTACCTTAACTTCAAAGTTAGCATCAGGCTAGTAGACTGAGAATGTAACATAATTTGTTTTTGGGTATTCAGTGTAAGTAAGTTGTTTTTAAGCCACCCCGAAAGCACCTCTTGCCCAGTCTCCGCATCAGCCTTCACTAATTCCCAAGTAGTATTTGAGAAAACCACTGCAGTATCGTCTGCATAAGAAAATAAACGAGCGTTGTTTATCTTTAGGTTGCAGAGGTCGTTAAGGTAAACCAGGAACAGGGTAGGTCCCATGACACTACTCTGTGGTACTCCATAGCCTACAGTCTCACAATCGCTCACCAGTACATCACCAACTTTAACCCTCTGGGTTCCCCTACTGAGGTAGACCTTGATGAGGTTAATTTAAACGAATGAATGAGTATATAGTAACCATTATTGTTTTCTTTTTAGCCAATGGCGTAGACTGGAACTAGCGATGCAAATGCTAACATTCTGTCCATCCGTACAAACGCCCTACCCCCCTCGGGCGGTAAAACTCATAGTCCGTTCTCTTCTGCACGATGACATCGCCGTGCGCCGGACCGCTCAGCGCTTGACACATTACGCTTTAAAGCAACGCAAGCGACCGCTGAAGAAGCTCGCTGTAGACCCGTATGAAGTTGCTGGGGTACCGAAGCCGGAGAAACATGTACCCGGTAAGTTGTGTGATCAATGAGATCATTCCAAATATTTCTACTTCTATAGTTACAAAAAGTTGCGAAGAGGAACAATGTCCCTGATTCTAAAACGATATTCAATGGTCAGCATCTGAAGAGGAGAATTAAACTGAATTTGAAATATATTTATTTTATTTAAAATAAACTATCCACCGTCATTATTATGTCAAATCTGTCTTGTCATATTATGTCTTCGTCGAAGTCGCGTTTGTCAGTCTGCTGGTCAGTCAGCCAGTAAAGTCAAAGAGTGCGTAACCGCATCCTTAGCATGTGTGTGTATGTAGCTGACCCGAAATAGTAAAAAAAGAGTCTACTGACCCCACTTTAAGTTAACTACATGAATTTCTTTTCTCTTAAGGGTTTCATTAGTCTACCTCGTAGTATTATCAAAAAATAATTACCAACATAACCTACATGCTGCTGAAAACTGAATCTTGGAGACAATAGTCAAACAATGATTTTTACTCCCAGGCTATAGGAAAGATCTAGAATGGGCGATATGGGATGAGAGCAGAATCCCTACTACTGACGAAGAATGGGACAAACCTTGGTTGAGGAGCACCACTTACGGCTTTTATGCTTGGCCTGAAAAACTTCTGGTATGATAATTAGTTCATTTTACTTACAGCTCGAGTATTACGTCCTAATAATCAAAATAATAATGAATTAAACTTGTCTAATTTTAGCATTTTCTTTTCGGTTTCTAATCAGTTATTTCCGTCAATTAATTTAATCGCGTAAAATAATTGTTATTTTTTCTGGAAATCAGAGCATATAACTTCCAAGTATGTAATCTTGCTGTAGGTGGCAGCACCTCCAAGCGAGCAACTATTTTCGTCGAACATTCCTCTTGAAGAGATGGAAGAAGGCGAGCGTCATATCTTTGAGTTTTTCAACGACGAAGCCACCGTGGAGAAGCTGGTTGGCTTCCTTACTGTCGAAGAGAAAAAGGGGCGAGATAAATTCAGTGGCGTGCGATTCTCGCTGTTTCGGGTATGTGAAATTAGGTTTATTAAAGTCTATTTTAGGTTGTAAAAATGAAATGTGTCAGTTTTATGTTTAATAATATCGTTTGTTTGGAATATTGATGTGTTTTGCGATTTTCCCATTTTTTTTGTAACACTGATCACGTGATTGAGTATTTTGTACTGTTTTAAGTCTTTACTTCCCCTAAATAATTAATAATTATATCACTAACCATTCTGTAAGGATTCGTCTAGTCAAGTTAATGAATCGATACTCTAGCTCAGTCACTATTAACTCAAATTCCACTAAAAAAATAATTAAATACAATAGTACTCTTTCAGATGTTGTTCGCCCAATTCGGCGAGAAAGTGGCTTCGAAGTACATAACTCACGCGATTCGCTGCGCCTCAGACACTCAGGAAGCGCCGCAGCGGTTCGCGGCCGAGCTCGCCGCCGCCGCGCTGCGGGCGCCGCGCTACTGGCCCCGCGACAGCGCGCTGAGGATGTACCAGGCGGCTGTTGACATCGTCACTGCTGGTGAGTCACTAACACTAGACAACACACGCTACCCGCTCCGCTTCAGACACTCAGGAAGCGCCGCAGCGGTTCGCGGCCGAGCTCGCCGCCGCCGCGCTGCGGGCGCCGCGCTACTGGCCCCGCGACAGCGCGCTGAGGATGTACCAGGCGGCTGTTGACATCGTCACTGCTGGTGAGTCACTAACACTAGACAACACACGCTACCCGCTCCGCTTCAGACACTCAGGAAGCGCCGCAGCGGTTCGCGGCCGAGCTCGCCGCCGCCGCGCTGCGGGCGCCGCGCTACTGGCCCCGCGACAGCGCGCTGGGGATGTACCAGGCGGCTGTTGACATCGTCACTGCTGGTGAGTCACTAACACTAGACAACACACGCTACCCGCTCCGCTTCAGACACTCAGGAAGCGCCGCAGCGGTTCGCGGCCGAGCTCGCCGCCGCCGCGCTGCGGGCGCCGCGCTACTGGCCCCGCGACAGCGCGCTGAGGATGTACCAGGCGGCTGTTGACATCGTCACTGCTGGTGAGTCACTAACACTAGACAACACACGCTACCCGCTCCGCTTCAGACACTCAGGAAGCGCCGCAGCGGTTCGCGGCCGAGCTCGCCGCCGCCGCGCTGCGGGCGCCGCGCTACTGGCCCCGCGACAGCGCGCTGAGGATGTACCAGGCGGCTGTTGACATCGTCACTGCTGGTGAGTCACTAACACTAGACAACACACGCTACCCGCTCCGCTTCAGACACTCAGGAAGCGCCGCAGCGGTTCGCGGCCGAGCTCGCCGCCGCCGCGCTGCGGGCGCCGCGCTACTGGCCCCGCGACAGCGCGCTGAGGATGTACCAGGCGGCTGTTGACATCGTCACTGCTGGTGAGTCACTAACACTAGACAACACACGCTACCCGCTCCGCTTCAGACACTCGGGAAGCGCCGCAGCGGTTCGCGGCCGAGCTCGCCGCCGCCGTGCTGCGGGCGCCGCGCTACTGGCCCCGCGACAGCGCGCTGAGGATGTACCAGGCGGCTGTTGACATCGTCACTGCTGGTGAGTCACTAACACTAGACAACACACGCTACCCGCTCCGCTTCAGACACTCAGGAAGCGCCGCAGCGGTTCGCGGCCGAGCTCGCCGCCGCCGCGCTGCGGGCGCCGCGCTACTGGCCCCGCGACAGCGCGCTGAGGATGTACCAGGCGGCTGTTGACATCGTCACTGCTGGTGAGTCACTAACACTAGACAACACACGCTACCCGCTCCGCTTCAGACACTCAGGAAGCGCCGCAGCGGTTCGCGGCCGAGCTCGCCGCCGCCGCGCTGCGGGCGCCGCGCTACTGGCCCCGCGACAGCGCGCTGAGGATGTACCAGGCGGCTGTTGACATCGTCACTGCTGGTGAGTCACTAACACTAGACAACACACGCTACCCGCTCCGCTTCAGACACTCAGGAAGCGCCGCAGCGGTTCGCGGCCGAGCTCGCCGCCGCCGCGCTGCGGGCGCCGCGCTACTGGCCCCGCGACAGCGCGCTGAGGATGTACCAGGCGGCTGTTGACATCGTCACTGCTGGTGAGTCACTAACACTAGACAACACACGCTACCCGCTCCGCTTCAGACACTCAGGAAGCGCCGCAGCGGTTCGCGGCCGAGCTCGCCGCCGCCGCGCTGCGGGCGCCGCGCTACTGGCCCCGCGACAGCGCGCTGAGGATGTACCAGGCGGCTGTTGACATCGTCACTGCTGGTGAGTCACTAACACTAGACAACACACGCTACCCGCTCCGCTTCAGACACTCAGGAAGCGCCGCAGCGGTTCGCGGCCGAGCTCGCCGCCGCCGTGCTGCGGGCGCCGCGCTACTGGCCCCGCGACAGCGCGCTGAGGATGTACCAGGCGGCTGTTGACATCGTCACTGCTGGTGAGTCACTAACACTAGACAACACACGCTACCCGCTCCGCTTCAGACACTCAGGAAGCGCCGCAGCGGTTCGCGGCCGAGCTCGCCGCCGCCGCGCTGCGGGCGCCGCGCTACTGGCCCCGCGACAGCGCGCTGAGGATGTACCAGGCGGCTGTTGACATCGTCACTGCTGATGAGTCACTAACACTAGACAACACACGCTACCCGCTCCGCTTCAGACACTCAGGAAGCGCCGCAGCGGTTCGCGGCCGAGCTCGCCGCCGCCGCGCTGCGGGCGCCGCGCTACTGGCCCCGCGACAGCGCGCTGAGGATGTACCAGGCGGCTGTTGACATCGTCACTGCTGGTGAGTCACTAACACTTGACAACACACGCTACCCGCTCCGCTTGACACTCAGGAAGCGCCGCAGCGGTTCGTGGCCGAGCTCACCGCCGCCGCGCTGCGGGCGCCGCGAGCTCACCGCCGCCGCGCTGCGGGCGCCGCGCTACTGGCCCCGCGACAGCGCGCTGAGGATGTACCAGGCGGCTGTTGACATCGTCACTGCTGGTGAGTCACTAACACTAGACAACACACGCTACCCGCTCCGCTTCAGACACTCAGGAAGCGCCGCAGCGGTTCGCGGCCGAGCTCGCCGCCGCCGCGCTGCGGGCGCCGCGCTACTGGCCCCGCGACAGCGCGCTGAGGATGTACCAGGCGGCTGTTGACATCGTCACTGCTGGTGAGTCACTAACACTAGACAACACACGCTACCCGCTCCGCTTCAGACACTCAAGCGCCGCAGCGGTTCGCGGCCGAGCTCGCCGCCGCCGCGCTGCGGGCGCCGCGCTACTGGCCCCGCGACAGCGCGCTGAGGATGTACCAGGCGGCTGTTGACATCGTCACTGCTGGTGAGTCACTAACACTAGACAACACACGCTACCCGCTCCGCTTCAGACACTCAGGAAGCGCCGCAGCGGTTCGCGGCCGAGCTCGCCGCCGCCGCGCTGCGGGCGCCGCGCTACTGGCCCCGCGACAGCGCGCTGAGGATGTACCAGGCGGCTGTTGACATCGTCACTGCTGGTGAGTCACTAACACTAGACAACACACGCTACCCGCTCCGCTTCAGACACTCAGGAAGCGCCGCAGCGGTTCGCGGCCGAGCTCGCCGCCGCCGCGCTGCGGGCGCCGCGCTACTGGCCCCGCGACAGCGCGCTGAGGATGTACCAGGCGGCTGTTGACATCGTCACTGCTGGTGAGTCACTAACACTAGACAACACACGCTACCCGCTCCGCTTCAGACACTCAGGAAGCGCCGCAGCGGTTCGCGGCCGAGCTCGCCGCCGCCGCGCTGCGGGCGCCGCGCTACTGGCCCCGCGACAGCGCGCTGAGGATGTACCAGGCGGCTGTTGACATCGTCACTGCTGGTGAGTCACTAACACTAGACAACACACGCTACCCGCTCCGCTTCAGACACTCAGGAAGCGCCGCAGCGGTTCGCGGCCGAGCTCGCCGCCGCCGCGCTGCGGGCGCCGCGCTACTGGCCCCGCGACAGCGCGCTGAGGATGTACCAGGCGGCTGTTGACATCGTCACTGCTGGTGAGTCACTAACACTAGACAACACACGCTACCCGCTCCGCTTCAGACACTCAGGAAGCGCCGCAGCGGTTCGCGGCCGAGCTCGCCGCCGCCGCGCTGCGGGCGCCGCGCTACTGGCCCCGCGACAGCGCGCTGAGGATGTACCAGGCGGCTGTTGACATCGTCACTGCTGGTGAGTCACTAACACTAGACAACACACGCTACCCGCTCCGCTTCAGACACTCAGGAAGCGCCGCAGCGGTTCGCGGCCGAGCTCGCCGCCGCCGCGCTGCGGGCGCCGCGCTACTGGCCCCGCGACAGCGCGCTGAGGATGTACCAGGCGGCTGTTGACATCGTCACTGCTGGTGAGTCACTAACACTAGACAACACACGCTACCCGCTCCGCTTCAGACACTCAGGAAGCGCCGCAGCGGTTCGCGGCCGAGCTCGCCGCCGCCGCGCTGCGGGCGCCGCGCTACTGGCCCCGCGACAGCGCGCTGAGGATGTACCAGGCGGCTGTTGACATCGTCACTGCTGGTGAGTCACTAACACTAGACAACACACGCTACCCGCTCCGCTTCAGACACTCAGGAAGCGCCGCAGCGGTTCGCGGCCGAGCTCGCCGCCGCCGTGCTGCGGGCGCCGCGCTACTGGCCCCGCGACAGCGCGCTGAGGATGTACCAGGCGGCTGTTGACATCGTCACTGCTGGTGAGTCACTAACACTAGACAACACACGCTACCCGCTCCGCTTCAGACACTCAGGAAGCGCCGCAGCGGTTCGCGGCCGAGCTCGCCGCCGCCGCGCTGCGGGCGCCGCGCTACTGGCCCCGCGACAGCGCGCTGAGGATGTACCAGGCGGCTGTTGACATCGTCACTGCTGATGAGTCACTAACACTAGACAACACACGCTACCCGCTCCGCTTCAGACACTCAGGAAGCGCCGCAGCGGTTCGCGGCCGAGCTCGCCGCCGCCGCGCTGCGGGCGCCGCGCTACTGGCCCCGCGACAGCGCGCTGAGGATGTACCAGGCGGCTGTTGACATCGTCACTGCTGGTGAGTCACTAACACTAGACAACACACGCTACCCGCTCCGCTTCAGACACTCAAGCGCCGCAGCGGTTCGCGGCCGAGCTCGCCGCCGCCGCGCTGCGGGCGCCGCGCTACTGGCCCCGCGACAGCGCGCTGAGGATGTACCAGGCGGCTGTTGACATCGTCACTGCTGGTGAGTCACTAACACTAGACAACACACGCTACCCGCTCCGCTTCAGACACTCAAGTGCCGCAGCGGTTCGCGGCCGAGCTCGCCGCCGCCGCGCTGCGGGCGCCGCGCTACTGGCCCCGCGACAGCGCGCTGAGGATGTACCAGGCGGCTGTTGACATCGTCACTGCTGGTGAGTCACTAACACTAGACAACACACGCTACCCGCTCCGCTTCAGACACTCAGGAAGCGCCGCAGCGGTTCGCGGCCGAGCTCGCCGCCGCCGCGCTGCGGGCGCCGCGCTACTGGCCCCGCGACAGCGCGCTGAGGATGTACCAGGCGGCTGTTGACATCGTCACTGCTGGTGAGTCACTAACACTAGACAACACACGCTACCCGCTCCGCTTCAGACACTCAGGAAGCGCCGCAGCGGTTCGCGGCCGAGCTCGCCGCCGCCGCGCTGCGGGCGCCGCGCTACTGGCCCCGCGACAGCGCGCTGAGGATGTACCAGGCGGCTGTTGACATCGTCACTGCTGGTGAGTCACTAACACTAGACAACACACGCTACCCGCTCCGCTTCAGACACTCAGGAAGCGCCGCAGCGGTTCGCGGCCGAGCTCGCCGCCGCCGCGCTGCGGGCGCCGCGCTACTGGCCCCGCGACAGCGCGCTGAGGATGTACCAGGCGGCTGTTGACATCGTCACTGCTGGTGAGTCACTAACACTAGACAACACACGCTACCCGCTCCGCTTCAGACACTCAGGAAGCGCCGCAGCGGTTCGCGGCCGAGCTCGCCGCCGCCGCGCTGCGGGCGCCGCGCTACTGGCCCCGCGACAGCGCGCTGAGGATGTACCAGGCGGCTGTTGACATCGTCACTGCTGGTGAGTCACTAACACTAGACAACACACGCTACCCGCTCCGCTTCAGACACTCAGGAAGCGCCGCAGCGGTTCGCGGCCGAGCTCGCCGCCGCCGCGCTGCGGGCGCCGCGCTACTGGCCCCGCGACAGCGCGCTGAGGATGTACCAGGCGGCTGTTGACATCGTCACTGCTGGTGAGTCACTAACACTAGACAACACACGCTACCCGCTCCGCTTCAGACACTCAAGTGCCGCAGCGGTTCGCGGCCGAGCTCGCCGCCGCCGCGCTGCGGGCGCCGCGCTACTGGCCCCGCGACAGCGCGCTGAGGATGTACCAGGCGGCTGTTGACATCGTCACTGCTGGTGAGTCACTAACACTAGACAACACACGCTACCCGCTCCGCTTCAGACACTCAGGAAGCGCCGCAGCGGTTCGCGGCCGAGCTCGCCGCCGCCGTGCTGCGGGCGCCGCGCTACTGGCCCCGCGACAGCGCGCTGAGGATGTACCAGGCGGCTGTTGACATCGTCACTGCTGATGAGTCACTAACACTAGACAACACACGCTACCCGCTCCGCTTCAGACACTCAGGAAGCGCCGCAGCGGTTCGCGGCCGAGCTCGCCGCCGCCGCGCTGCGGGCGCCGCGCTACTGGCCCCGCGACAGCGCGCTGAGGATGTACCAGGCGGCTGTTGACATCGTCACTGCTGGTGAGTCACTAACACTAGACAACACACGCTACCCGCTCCGCTTCAGACACTCAGGAAGCGCCGCAGCGGTTCGCGGCCGAGCTCGCCGCCGCCGCGCTGCGGGCGCCGCGCTACTGGCCCCGCGACAGCGCGCTGAGGATGTACCAGGCGGCTGTTGACATCGTCACTGCTGGTGAGTCACTAACACTAGACAACACACGCTACCCGCTCCGCTTCAGACACTCAGGAAGCGCCGCAGCGGTTCGCGGCCGAGCTCGCCGCCGCCGCGCTGCGGGCGCCGCGCTACTGGCCCCGCGACAGCGCGCTGAGGATGTACCAGGCGGCTGTTGACATCGTCACTGCTGGTGAGTCACTAACACTAGACAACACACGCTACCCGCTCCGCTTCAGACACTCAGGAAGCGCCGCAGCGGTTCGCGGCCGAGCTCGCCGCCGCCGCGCTGCGGGCGCCGCGCTACTGGCCCCGCGACAGCGCGCTGAGGATGTACCAGGCGGCTGTTGACATCGTCACTGCTGGTGAGTCACTAACACTAGACAACACACGCTACCCGCTCCGCTTCAGACACTCAAGTGCCGCAGCGGTTCGCGGCCGAGCTCGCCGCCGCCGCGCTGCGGGCGCCGCGCTACTGGCCCCGCGACAGCGCGCTGAGGATGTACCAGGCGGCTGTTGACATCGTCACTGCTGGTGAGTCACTAACACTAGACAACACACGCTACCCGCTCCGCTTCAGACACTCAGGAAGCGCCGCAGCGGTTCGCGGCCGAGCTCGCCGCCGCCGTGCTGCGGGCGCCGCGCTACTGGCCCCGCGACAGCGCGCTGAGGATGTACCAGGCGGCTGTTGACATCGTCACTGCTGGTGAGTCACTAACACTAGACAACACACGCTACCCGCTCCGCTTCAGACACTCAGGAAGCGCCGCAGCGGTTCGCGGCCGAGCTCGCCGCCGCCGCGCTGCGGGCGCCGCGCTACTGGCCCCGCGACAGCGCGCTGAGGATGTACCAGGCGGCTGTTGACATCGTCACTGCTGATGAGTCACTAACACTAGACAACACACGCTACCCGCTCCGCTTCAGACACTCAGGAAGCGCCGCAGCGGTTCGCGGCCGAGCTCGCCGCCGCCGCGCTGCGGGCGCCGCGCTACTGGCCCCGCGACAGCGCGCTGAGGATGTACCAGGCGGCTGTTGACATCGTCACTGCTGGTGAGTCACTAACACTAGACAACACACGCTACCCGCTCCGCTTCAGACACTCAAGCGCCGCAGCGGTTCGCGGCCGAGCTCGCCGCCGCCGCGCTGCGGGCGCCGCGCTACTGGCCCCGCGACAGCGCGCTGAGGATGTACCAGGCGGCTGTTGACATCGTCACTGCTGGTGAGTCACTAACACTAGACAACACACGCTACCCGCTCCGCTTCAGACACTCAGGAAGCGCCGCAGCGGTTCGCGGCCGAGCTCGCCGCCGCCGCGCTGCGGGCGCCGCGCTACTGGCCCCGCGACAGCGCGCTGAGGATGTACCAGGCGGCTGTTGACATCGTCACTGCTGGTGAGTCACTAACACTAGACAACACACGCTACCCGCTCCGCTTCAGACACTCAGGAAGCGCCGCAGCGGTTCGCGGCCGAGCTCGCCGCCGCCGCGCTGCGGGCGCCGCGCTACTGGCCCCGCGACAGCGCGCTGAGGATGTACCAGGCGGCTGTTGACATCGTCACTGCTGGTGAGTCACTAACACTAGACAACACACGCTACCCGCTCCGCTTCAGACACTCAGGAAGCGCCGCAGCGGTTCGCGGCCGAGCTCGCCGCCGCCGCGCTGCGGGCGCCGCGCTACTGGCCCCGCGACAGCGCGCTGAGGATGTACCAGGCGGCTGTTGACATCGTCACTGCTGGTGAGTCACTAACACTAGACAACACACGCTACCCGCTCCGCTTCAGACACTCAAGCGCCGCAGCGGTTCGCGGCCGAGCTCGCCGCCGCCGCGCTGCGGGCGCCGCGCTACTGGCCCCGCGACAGCGCGCTGAGGATGTACCAGGCGGCTGTTGACATCGTCACTGCTGGTGAGTCACTAACACTAGACAACACACGCTACCCGCTCCGCTTCAGACACTCAAGCGCCGCAGCGGTTCGCGGCCGAGCTCGCCGCCGCCGCGCTGCGGGCGCCGCGCTACTGGCCCCGCGACAGCGCGCTGAGGATGTACCAGGCGGCTGTTGACATCGTCACTGCTGGTGAGTCACTAACACTAGACAACACACGCTACCCGCTCCGCTTCAGACACTCAGGAAGCGCCGCAGCGGTTCGCGGCCGAGCTCGCCGCCGCCCTTCAGACACTCAGGCAGTAACCGCGTAGTTGACCTACGCTGCAGTTACCATATCAAGCTTAAATTACAAGTATTTCTGCAAAAAGTTGTGAACATTGATTGTATTTAATCATATTTGGCTCAAGTCGGCTAGCAACCATAAAGGCCTACTCCGCGCTTTTTAACCGCGCGTCGACGGTGCGCTTTTTATCCTGCAGAGAGTTCGAATGGTTTACAGGCTGGGTCAGACTCGCATATTTATCGCTACAAATGAGCGTCTACGGCGCGTTTATAAAACGCGGTGTGCGTAGGTAACTGACGCGATGACGTAAAGTAAGTACTGACTACTGACATCTACATCGACAGCACGCATTTACAATTGACAGAATGGTCAATATTCTATGATGTGATTTATCTGTTACGTAGTAACTATTAAGTAATCTGTGGTAGTAGTTCCATTACTTATCTTACTTATATTTGTTTGCCAGGTCTCACCAAGGTCACGCCAGAAACAATGGAAGACTGGGGCACCTGCCTAGCAACTGGTGTCGAGAAGTTGGAACCAAACCGGGGCGGTTTGGTCCTTCGCGCGCTGTTCCAACTATGCGCGCCCAGTCGTGAGCAGCGCGCACAGCCCGATAGTGACGCTTCGTTCCAGCTCTGTGCGAGACTTTACGCGCTGCAGGTAAGAACAAGAATAACCTATTCTCACAAAAGTTATCCCTAGCTATTTGTTAGATTGCCCGTGAAGATGACCTCACTCAACCTGACCACAGTATTATAAAGCACCTACCAGTACTCCGACTCCTTTGTTGATAAACGCATGCCGTCACTGCGTAGGTATACGCACAGAAACTCCGTCAAGGGCCAGGGTTGTCACAACAAAAACTACTCAAATATTTTACATTATATTTTTAATTTGTAATAACGAAAGAATAAAAATAGTCAATAAAGCCTTTTCAAGAATAACATCGTAACAGATATAAAACAGAAACAGCAAACATGACACCGCTATTTTTTTTTCGCGATCTCAAAGTTTGTCTCATAGTAAAAGTTGTTCAGTTTGATGGTCCCTATGAACGATATTTTCGGCTTTAGGGGTTTTTTTTCCTAACACGATGTATAACCTAAAACCTAGTATTTTTATCGTAAGCGACCTAGTATATTGCTGAGTAAGTAGGTAAATAGAGGTACTAATTATTTATAATCCTAAAATATATCGTAAAATAGGAATAGTCAACGGCACGCTGGCCTACCACGACAGGGTAATCAAACCAATCAATTTTATACTTAAATTCGAAGACATTTAAGGTTAAAATAAATTGCAAATGTTTGAAAGCTTTGTATAACCTGACGTGGGTAGGTACCTGCTGCTGCCTGTACATATACGACACGAAACGTAACATGCGAAAGATTCAGCAGAACTGTATGAAACTTTCTGTATTTTATTGAAAAATACAGTGGTCGTAGCGTATGAAAAATACTTGTAGGTAGGTATGTAGGTAGGAGATATATGTACCTACGCCTACCTAGCTTCATATACCTGCTATCTACATACGAAAATGACACGTGATTTAAAAATGACACATACCTACTACCTATAGTAGGTACGTGTCATTTACAACGCTAATCTACAGATAAGACGTACACGTCTACCACGAGTTGCCACTTTAAATTTACGTTATCGTTCGCGTAAAAAAATGTACAGAATTAGGTTTATTGATGTCGGTACTAGTATGTGCGTGAATTTGCGAATAACTCATCTAACATACCTAACATCAATTTTAAAAGCAAGGTAGGGACCTACCTAGGTAAATAAAAATAACGTACCGGTCGTCCCGTGGAAACGCTTCTTAAAACATACGAGTACACCCCTTAAAATTAGAGAGTGCAAACTAGAGGAGAATGCGCTCGCCGACTCTGCCGGGGCGGGGGGGTACGCGGGGAAGTGAGCCCCGCGTACCCCCCATCGTTGCCCCGTGCAAGTACATGAGTTGGAAGTCTGTTATTAGTATTAAGACTGTGACCCGACAAAGCGGCCGTGAGGTCCAGATATGAGGCCGACATGCACAGTAATGCAAAGCATCCATTGGGCTTGTCACCCTCACCTTTAAAAGCTTGCAGAAACGCCTTTTTACGCCACGCTTAAAGACTAGGGCGAAGAAAACACTGCGCTGGTCGTACAGAGGCGTTCACATCAACCTTTACATAGGGCACCTTATGCTGCTGACATAAGACCCATTTTGCAGTGGTTTTGTAAAGATTCACGTGAACGCATCTGTACCATCCAGACGTGGAACGCAAGAAAGAATAAAGAACCTTTTAGTGTGGGCGAACAAATGTTGAATTGTGTGCGGATAACGCCTATATCCAGCTTCACAAGAGTTGGCTTGTTTCTAAAAAAAATACTAAGCCGTAAGACCATCTCTTACAATACCTTGTTTGGGATAAATCGTCCATGTATTTAAATTAAACGATAAAATATCAAACTGATTTGATTGACAGGGAGCACTGGGATCACTTTCCTGGAGGACAGCGCCCCTAGCGGCAAAATTGCTTAAGCATTTGGAAGCTGCTGACTTCACAAACCATCCGTATCAAAACGTGCGAGAGACGGTTGGAAGGTAAGATCTATTTATTACTAGAATAATAACGACTTCTGCCAGCAAAGGTAGTAAAGTAACTAAACAGACTAATAATTAAAAATACAAATAAAAACCATTACGATGGTGACTACGATGGTTACTAAGGGTAAAAGGAAAAAGTCATATAAGTCAGTTGAGCCTACTATAGTTGTAAAAAACCCGTTAGCTACCCAAATGTATGGTTAACTACCGATAAAATGCGGTTATTTAACCGACTGCGACCGTGAAAAAGAGTACAGTTCTTAGTTCAAGGTAAATAATGGGCATCGACTAACCTCGTGTTCCCGAAGATGGCCGACCGAAACTAGGCAACTGGATGACAGCGCTATAGTAAAATAGCGCGACTGCTATTGACATTGACATTTATTTGTTTGCGACAAAGTTGAAATTAGAAGGGTTTTTTTAAATTGATTTTGTACGATTATTTCCGAAATTCTGATGTTTTCCGATGCCCATTATTTATCTTCAAGTACTGTAAATTATCTGTCTTTTTATTGTGTTGTCAACTCCTAGGTGTAGCGTCCTTCTTACGGTATTCCCATCGCACTGTGTGACTGGATATCCGACTTCCTGAGGGAACAGTCAATATTAGTGGAGCCAGCGCCATCAAGCGGTGGTATTTAAGCGTAACAAGCATAAAATGCGGTTAATTAATCGTTATTAACGGTTAACGGTTAAAAAATGCATTTTTAACCGCTTAGTTAAATCGTTAATAACCGGCTTCGCATCTATAGAGCCTACGTACTGGTCCAATAGAATTAATTGATTATTTGTACCTGTGTTTCTATTCTTTTGTTTTTGTACACTGTATTTCAAGAAATATTATTTTTGTGAATATTTTCAGCTTTTAGACATTTTTGCTCCCAATTGTTTGTTAGGAGAATTTTCATTTTGTGCGCCTCGAATAAATCTTGCTTGCCTTCCCACGCATCGAATATGTGTTTGATGAGCGCAACACCTGCATCGGTTGTATTCCTATTTTTAGTGAATCCAAATTGATTACTATGTAATAATTTATTCAAAGCAAAGTGAGAGTAATTGATTCAATATTATCTTTTCAAAAAATTTACTAATAGCCGGTAGAATAGAAATGGGTCTATAATTGGATGGGTCACTCTTCTCACGTGACTTATAAAGGGGTATGACTACTAAATCATTCATTCATTCATTTCATTAAATTAGGGAACTGACCCGTCTACACAGTAATTAAAAAGTAACGCTAAACTAGGGGAGATGGTATCTATGATTGATTTCAGTATATCAACAGAAATACCCCATAAATCCTCCGTTTTTTTATGTTAAGTTCTTTAAATGATCAATAATAATGACACATGTACTTATTTAACCTAAAATGTATGCAAATATTTTTTTTGAGTTTGAGTTTTAAACTTTTTGAGGATGGTATGAGGAGATATATGATCAAAGCAAAAACTAGTGGCGCACTCATCAACACTTGATGTGAGGAGATAACTAGCTAGCAGTGAACTATAATTTAGTTTACTGGTAGTAATAAAAGGTATCTCAGAAAAAAAATATTCAAATGTATTAGCTATATCAACGTCAGGTTTAATAATATTATCTTTAATTTTAAGTGAGAAAGAGTTATTGCGTGGTATGGACTTACAAGTTTCTTTATTTATAATGTTCCAAGTCGCTTTGATTTTGTTTTTTGCTTGTTTTATTTTGTCTCGCAAAAACATGGACTTGGTAGCATTGCAAGATTTTTTAAATATCTTAGAGTAAGATTTAACATAATCTACTAGTTTGGGACAAGTTCGCTTTTAAATCATATAATTCGTATAATTTAGTCCTACTTTTATGAATACCTGGAGTAGCCCAGTCACTGAATTTAAATTTATCAACTGTCACTTTTTTTTAAATGGTGTTATGTTCATACATTATCTATCAGTTACTACTGAGTAATAATGTATGTTTATATTTCAGCACTCTAATGACAATATTCGACACCGAGCTTGTGTTCCCCGGCGGAGACCGCGGGCCCGCGCCCAGCCTCAGCGCTTTCTTGCACTCAGTCAATCTGAGACTAGCTGCTTTGTACGACGAGAATGGTGACTTTGGTATGTATTTGAATATGCTGTATGTTTCTCTTAGTATGATTTTCATTCTGAGTTTTCCGTTTAACATAAGGGCTGACCTTTGACTATTCTGACATTATCTAGAAAAACATGAATTTTAAATTTAAAAAGAATGTCTCGGTAACTTTTT
Source organism: Udea olivalis (assembly GCA_947369235.1). Classification (NCBI taxonomy): domain Eukaryota; kingdom Metazoa; phylum Arthropoda; class Insecta; order Lepidoptera; family Crambidae; genus Udea; species Udea olivalis. The sequence continues at coordinate 11,034,814 of OX376360.1, forward strand.
ATACATAACAACATCATTTGCTTATGTTGTCGCATAAAAATAAAGGTATATTTTTTACACATGTAGCAGTATCATGAAAACTCCGTTAATTTGTCAAGGAAATCTCTAAAACACAGACCATATTATATTTGTTGGCGACTTTAATAATTAAATTAAATATTAAATATTTTAAAAATGATTTATCATTTTTTGCCAATTGTACTTTGTTGTTTATGTGCAATAAAGAATGACGAAATTAAGCACGCTATTTCCTGTTCCTTCGACTGAGCGTCTGAGGCGTCAGCGCCTTGTAATTCGAATGTCATTGTCTCCAGTGGTAAAGTCAGCGGTGTCCACTGTGGTCGCGCAGTACATACATCCGGAAGCGGCCCGCGCGCCCTCGCCGCTGGAGCGGGGCGCGCGGGGGGGGCGCGCGGGCGTGGCCGTTGACGTCGCGCGGCTGTCGCCAGCGACACCTGAAACTGAACATTCGCCGCAGGTGAGTAGTTAATGATTGCAGGTTGTTTATAGGCACAGACCACATAGCCCATAGACCCCGCATAGGAGGGGAACCGCGCTCGCCAAGCATATGCACAGACTGATCATATATAGTGCCACGCCTCCAATTGGCGATTTAGTCTGTTCTCGAACGTCATCGCGAAATTTTCGTACAAATAAATTTTAAAAAGCGGGTAAAATGCCTTGTTGCGCCATGAAATGGTGCGGGAAACGTAGTACCAAATCCAGTTTACAAAAGGACGGTATCACTTTTCATAGGTAAGTCACTTTTTATAGATAAACTCAAGAAAAAAGATTTAAATAAATTTGAGAAAATATTACAAAACCAATACGTTGTTGTCTTATTTCACTCTCTCTATCCTTTTCTATCCTGTGTATATTTGCAAATGACTATCCCGCTCTCACGTAGAAATTGTACGCTAGTGATGTGGGCAAACCCAAAGTAAAATCGTTTTCATCGATAAGTTATTTTGTTCATGTAATCCAAAGTAAACAATAATTTATTTAAACGAATGTCCATTTGAATTTTTTATTAAGAAAAAGCACTTATCAATCCTAATTTATTTTATTAATAAAAAAATCATGTTCAGTTGATGGCAGAAGTTTTCTGATAGTTGTAAAGTTATTCTGAATGTAGATATAATACAGAAAGTCGTTCTTATATTTTTATTGTTTTCCAATTCTAAAGGTTTCCAAAAAGTCCGGAGCTGAAAAGTGTGGATAGACGCTACAAGTCGAGATCTTAATTGGTTTCCAACGCCAAATAGCATCATATGCTCTCAGCATTTTTCTGCGGATTGCTTTCAACTATTGAAAAAGCGGAGATATTTATGTGTGTTTGCAAAACCTACCCTCATGTTACCAACTTTGGTACGTACTTTCAAAAATAAGTTATAAATTTTACTCAGTTTGCTTATCGTATTTTCACTGTGAAATTCATAGCTCTTTTATGAAATAGACATTTTGCAAGTATTTAAGTCTAGACATGAATTTTAAAATAATGTGTAGGTAGATAGATAGGTATATTCTTTATTGTACAAAAAAAAAGAGACTTAAAGCTAAGTATTGCTTGGGTTTGGACAAGCAATTATACTTAAATGATAATGTGACTCTTACCACCGCTATCGGACAGTTGTTTCCGTGCTAATAGGATTCGGAGTATTTGGACAGTAACTCAGCAGATACTTTTTTCATAAATAAATAAACTGTAATGCACTTCACATCTGGTGGTAAGTGACGGTGTCTTCTACATACCTTGTGACCTATTAAATCTCGTGTAAAACTTATTTTTAGCCATGTTTTTAAAGCAAACCTAATGGTAGTGTAATTAACAAACTCCTCGTTGTAAAAGTTAAAATATTTACACCCACAAGTATAGAAATCAAATATTTATAGTGATAAAAATGTCATTATCTAATTTTCAGAGCTCTCAAGGCCAATCCAGCTGCAATGATGATTTAATTTTTATTTTTATTAACATAACGTTGTCACTGTTTGCTAAAAACATCATTGAGTACATTGCGGGATTTGTTGTGCATTCTCTGATAAAAAGAATAAAATGCAGTAAATGTGTACAGGCACTAATATCTTTAAAGGAAAACAAATATACACTCATATATGCAAGAGATAAAGGTGGGCTACTTCATCCTTCTAATATGGTCGTTACAATATGCCGCCGGTGCGAAATTGTCGTTCGCAGCAACGAGAATTATAAAAAACTAAAGGCTGAACGCCGTGCTTATTTTTTGTTGTCAAAACGTTGCAGACATTCAAAAATGAAAATTTATTCCCAACGTTAAGGCAACATCAGTTTGATTATGAAAAAAAATCACGTCATAGATTTGATAGAGCAAAATGCGTGATGGAAAAATATACAAACACACGGCTAGCTTACTTGACCCGCAATACAGAACAAAAAAAGAACGTAAGGAGCCTTTATAAAAAAATAATACATTTTAAATCCCAGTAGGTAGCTGTGGGCTCAATTATAAATGATTGTTTTATTTACTTTACCCACCCAACCAAATATCACAGTACAACCACAATGTAGATAACGATAAAAATATCGTGCTTTCCCATCCCTAGGTCGGACGCCATTTGCAATTCACGTGACATCTGTCACTAGATTGACGTTGAATCCGCCAATCACAGTGAGCTTCATACCTCTGCACCCCCCCGACTTTTGGCGATTGCGTTTTCAACTAAGAAACGCTCAAAGAGGAGTCTATGGGATAGGTGGTCTGTGTTTATAGGTCATGAACTACAGAGGGTAATCTAGCCAAAAAAAATAATAGTATAAAATAATTTTTAGGTATTTGAAACATACAAATCATTGAAACAGTCAAAAACGCTTCTGCTCTGCATTATCCGTTGCTAGCCTTTCGTGATTCACAATTGAAGATAATGACTCGATGCGCTGCAAACAAACGATTCTAACACATAAGCCGTTCTCAGGATAAAGAAACTGCCACGATAATGAAATGAGTTGGTTAAAGAAGAGTCTTTTCGTTTTGTTATGCCGTCAATTAATAATTAATAATTCATTTATTCGATGCTTCATGTGGTAAGTTACAGGTCTTAAATAAAAAATATACTACATATACATGAACCCTGCTAGGGCACTGCGAAATATTTTTGAAATATTTAGGTAAGTTATTTACAAACATAGGTTTTCATGCACATTATAACATTTATGATCGATTTAAACACTTTCAAAATACTCCTGCATAGAATAAAAACAATTTGATAGCAAAAATATTTTGACACTAGAACTAAATAAGGATATTGATACCCTTTATTGAAAGAGGTAATTTATTAAATATCTTTACCGACATGTGGTATGGTCCCAAACTAACAATATGTAGCTTCGTGAGAGGGGGCTATCAGTCTGTGTATGTGTCGGAGATTACGGGACTGAGCATAATAGCTATCAGCTTGTGTGTAAAGGTGGGGATATTTTTTAACGAAAATGCACATTTCCAATATGTATAAGGAGGTCAAAGTTAAAATGTTAAATCTAATGTAGTAAGGTCTACATGTTTCTTTCTGCGTTATATTAGCTAATATTCGAATACATCGCTTTTGTACGATAAATATACGATCACTTTCCGTACCATTTCCCCAGAGAATCACAGCATATCTAAGCCAAGCATGAGCAAAGGCGAAATAAGCACTAGTGGCTGTTTTTAAATCCGTAACCCTCTTTAGGTGGTATACGTAAATCCTGATATTTTACGTGCTAACTTATCCATGTGGCTTTTCTAGTTCATGTTAGGCTCTACTCGTACTTCTAGGCCTAACGATGTACATGTACTCACGGAATCTAAAATCGCAAGAAACGATCTTTTCTAAATAGGCTCTGGTCTGGGTTTGCTGGGAGACGCGCTTGCCTTAATTCCTTGACTGATACTTCTGAACACAAGGATATTTATCATTACTTCAAGACCATTTCAAGTGGTGTTTTGTCTGGCGCATATTATATTATTAGATGGACGAGCGTCGACGTTTTAGCGCATTCACTTGAGCGATCCTCGCTGCTTGTTCTCATTAACATCGTTATAATCTGAATTTCTTTGACGCGCAACTACTCCCGTCTATCGTGCATCCATTTAAACTTCATTCAGATGACGCCTTTTACACGTTTTTTGTTGTATGATTACACTGCTGCTTACATTTGCATAATCAACAAACTAGCTTAGTTCTCAGCGATCGGTGTATAACAAAAAGGGGTTATTCCCATACGCCACCGCTGGCTCGAATTTATTTGAAAATATGTCCCAGTTGCTACCGGTGGCTCACCTCTGGGTAGCAACTGGGACATGTGTGTTGATAAAAGTGACAAAATATAGCATTACTGAATATAGTAAGGTTTAGGTGCAGGCAAATGGGACATGTTTATAAATAAATTCCCAATTGCGACCAGTGGGGGCGCTGCTAGTACTGCGGTGGTGTGTGAGAATAACCCACAAAAATCGCGTAGTTCTGAACAGGGTCTAAATAAGGTTGTCTTCAGGCCGGAGAAGGCGGCAGCGACACGTCGGACGCGGAGAGCGCGCCGCGGGACTCGCGCGCGAAGCAGGCGGCCGAGCGCATGGACACGGTGCTGCGGCTCGCGGGCGAGGCCGCGGGGCCCGCGCCGCCCGACCACGCCGCCGCCGTCAACCTGCTCACTACAGGTTCATTTATTTTATTTATTAGTACAACCCACAAGACAAACACTAATCACAGAAAAGTTGCGTAAAGGTGGTCCCTCACCTAGAGCATTTTTCCTTTAATGTCACGTTTCAGATTCGATTTTGAGCAGTACACAGTACTGCCTCCCTGACATTACGAACATTCGCCTGTTATTAAAATACTCCCTTACAAAACTTCAGGGAATTTTATCAAAATATGACACATTGTAACAACAAATTGCGCACTGTAATGTGCGGTTCTCCTTCCTCACTGATGTAATGCTCAAATTTTTAACATTGCAGTTTGCGCACTGTAATGCGCGGTTCTCCTCCCTCACCGATGTAATGCTCGACTCTGTAACGTCGCATTGCAGGAAAATGCTCTAGGTGAGCACCTTGACACACAAGGACTAAATGTGATCTTAATTAAAGCTACCACGGCATGCAATGTGGACTAAACATTATAATTAACTTACTAACTATAATAGGCTCTAAAAAAATGTTTAACTACTTACACAGATACTAATAAAAATTAGGAAAAGTAAAAGTAAAACTACTTGACATTTAAACACATTGAAAACAATTACAGTAACGGTTGGCCAAACAGGTCAAACAGGGACAGCCGTAAGAGACTCGAGTACTTTGCGCCGGAATTTCTGCGACTTATCCGCAGAGATGTCTTTAACAAATGATTGGAGAAACTATTATATTGCCTCTGTAATCTTGCTACGATAGTGTAATGGCCCAGATTGTTCTTGCTGTTCTTTATAAAGAAGAGTCCATACCTGCTAACGCGAGTCATATTATGTAGGGTAAACCCGTGTAACGCAGTAACGTGTGCCGGGTACGACGCAATCGCTGCTGACACTACAAACAGGCGTTTCTCATTCAGAATATTGCTTCAGTAGACCCGCAAAAACTTTTTTTTTTTGCCTGAATGTTACGACTCTTGTCACTGCTGTTGGAGATAAGCCCCATGAGAGTATTAAGAACAAAAACAGTTGGAGAAACGCCCCATTTGTGGCGATATAAAAAGGAAGACGACAGCTTGGTATATGACGCGACTCATTTTAGAGTTTTTATGAGATACGCCTGTGTGTAACGTAAGCGGCGAAATAATCGCAAGTTAGCATTCATCATCATCATCCACAGCCGTTAGAAGTCCATTGCTGGACTTGAGCCTTCCGTTTGCATCCAGTAGGTCATCGGTACACCGGGTGGGAGAGGTTCCGTCTTTCAGTTCGTGGTCGCCATTCGAGGACCCTCCTTTCTAGTTAGCATCGCACCAGCACAAATGCGGATTAGTGGTCCGTTTTGAGTCAAGTGATTTTAACGCGTATAATAGAACCACAATTTGATGACAGCGCGCTGAAAACATGTTATGGATGACTATGGTAACTGCGCCGTATTGCACTTACAATGATTTCACTTGATTTTGTAGGATTGATATTTTAAAACAGATGCGCGACGTCGAACATTATTCTGGTAAAATGTTTAGATAGTTTCTATACCGATTTCTTAAACATTTTCTGAGGGAGCTGTAGGGAATCACAAATTGATTGCCTATGTTTTTCATTATGTATTAAGGTATTATCAACCAATTATAAGCTAAACAACGTTTTGTAACCTCGCAGCGCTCCGCGGCTGCACCGGCGTCACAGTCCGCGGCGTCAACGGCAGCGTGGCGGCTCAGCAGGCGCTCATCAGCCCCGCGTGCGCGGTGACCGCGCGCGGCACGCCGCAGCCGTACGACGAGATGCCGCGCGCCGCCGCCGGCTTCCTGGCCGGACTCGCGCTCGCCTACCACACGCCGGAGATGTTTGATTCGGCGCTGGTGGTGCTGGATACACTGGCTAAAGGTAGGATTACGTACAGCTCAGTATTTTCACTTCAGTATTTATTTACATGCGATGCGATCGCGACTTAACATGCCAAAGGGTAAAGCAGAACGGGTCCGGCGCGTGAGCGTTCCGAAGCAGCACTGGAGAGGCGGCGGCCGACTGGGCCAGCGTCCTGCGGCGCCGCCTTCACCCCGCGTGCGCCTGGGCCGGTTTGGTGTAGTGATGTGTGTAATAACGTCTAGTGACGTCCCGCCACAAGCTTTTCCAGATGGCGTGTTTTACGAGCTTATTGATGCACGATTACACCGCTGCTTATCCCCTTATGACAAGTGTCAAAATCCGTTATCTGCTGGACAGACGCAATATGATGAGTAGATAGATCGTATTAAAAGCCTGTTTTCTCCAAAGTGTTTTATTTTTGTCTATGACTTAGTTCTTAAAGTAGCATTATCTGTCTAGTTGCATAAACCGTCAATGAAAACAGACCTATTATAGAACGAACAAAAAAAGTCATATTGAGTTGAAACGTTCAATACCCTGTATCAGCTTACGTCTGATGACAGCTGTCACATTCATCAGGTGAGAGGATAAATAGCACAATCAACAAACTAGCTTGTCAGCGAGCGATGTTTAACAAAAGACGCTTCAATCGCGCGGAGCTCCGGACGGCTCCTATGTCGTAAAAAAGTCTGTTAAGTGACGTTCATTTCAGGTCGATCTTGGTGGGCGCGGCTAGCTTGCCTGGAGTTCGCGCAGCCGCTCGTGTTCTACGGGCTGCCGATGCTGTGCGAGTGCACTGAGCGAGCGGTGAGGGTGGAGAAGTTCGCGCTGAGTCTCATGAGAGATCCGCGGCTGGAGGTAAGAAAGACAACATAATATTTATTTTACAATTACTAAAATGAAGCTCACAACTCAAAAGTAGCTACAATTTAGGCGTATGGTCACATTCGTATGACTGTTCATGTCTGATTGGGACAGTTACCGCACATGTGTATAGCGCGCTTGAATTTAGTGAAATTGAAGTCTAGAAAGCGAAAGACTTAGAAGAGAATAATGTACCAAGGAACCGAACGCCCACTGCCAAACAAAGCTCGAAACAGATTTTGCAGTATAACCAGGATCGTTTCTGTGCTGGACAGAAACGATCCTGGTTACAGAAAAAATGTGAAATAGCTGTCTAAACTCTGTTGGCAATTATTACAAATCATTTTATGAAGTATGTTCTTGATTTTCATGACATCTACTACTTATCTGGTAGTAGAAAACGTGGTTGAGTGCCACACCATGCATCGGTGCGTTGAGCAATCGATTTCCTATTGTCTTTTCTATCCGGCAGTGAATGTTGATACGATAAAATATATTTGAACAAAAAATATTTTGTTTTTTTAATCTTTTCATCAGTTACTATCGAATCTTCGAGTTATTGAATCTTGAAAATAAAATGTAAACCTTGAAATGATAGTAAAATTGATGTATTATAATGTAATGTTATTAGCAACAGCGCTGCAACGTCGCGTCGGTAGATTATTGAAATCTTGATAAGGGTGATGAACACTTCTTAGGAAGACGATTCCTTTATATTTACAACTAACTGCCTCCACAGACTTCCTTCTGTCAAAAGTAATTGCACGTCGCGGCGTCGGTAAAGCAGCACATCTCGCCCGTGTTTCTCCGAATTGATTTACATGTACTATAATTTTTCACTAAATGTTTTGCTCAATCAAAATAAAATATAGCCTACGTCACTCCATGATAATGTAGCTTCATATTGGTGAAAAAAAAAATTATAATCGGTCCAGTATCGGGGCCTATTCAATACAAACATATAAAACTTTTCTCTTTATACGAGGGGTGATCCAAAAGTAATGATAATCAGTTATTTCTAGTGCACACAAAAATACAAAAAAAAAATCAGTCACTTGCTCAGTTACCTACTAGTTCAGGAAAAAAAAAACATATAAATAGGTCACGATTCCCGGGAGCCACATTCATTTGAATACGAACTGGTAAGGAGTGAACATCAAAATGGAAAAACACGAAATCAGAGCTGTCATTAAATACCTCTGCTTGAAAAAATGTCTACCAAAGACATACACAGCGACTTGGTGGAAACATTAGGGGACTCTTCTCCTCCATATCCCACAGTTGCACGCTGGGCTAAGGAGTTTAAGCTGGGAAGAACATCGACGGAAGACGAACACCGCGAAGGACGCCTATCGACGTCCCTCACTGAAGAAAATGTGAAAAAAGTTGAAGAAGTTGTATTGGAAGATCGAAGAGTGACTATCAGGCATGTAGCTGAGGTCACAGGGATCTCGTATGGCAGCATTCAAAGAATCCTTGCGAACGAATTGCATAGGTCTCCGCTCGTTGGGTACCGAAAATGTTAAACGACGAGCAAAAGAAGAAACGAGTCGACATGTCAAGAGCAAATCTCGAAAAGTTCCAGGCAGACAAGGATAATTTTTTGTCCGTTTTGTGACCATGAACGAGACCTGGATCCACCATTTTGATCCTGAAACAAAACAACAATCGATGACATGGAAACGATCCGATGAACCGACGCCGAAGAAATTCAAAGTTTCAAGCTCAGTAGGGAAGGTTATGGCGTCTGTTTTTTGGGATGCTGAAGGAATAATCATGGTGGACTACTTGGAAAAGGGGGCTACTATTACAGGCTCCTACTATGCAGAACAAATAAGAAGATTGCGGGAGGCTATTAAGGAGAAAAGGCGAGGCAAACTGGCGGCTGGAGTGCTGTTCCATCAAGACAACGCACCGGTTCACAAAGCTGCAATTGCCATGGCTGCCATTCAGGAAGCGGGCTTTGGAGCTGGTGGAACACCCCCCCTATTCACCAGATGTAGCCCCCAGTGACTTCTATTTCTTTCCACGACTCAAGGAACACCTCCGAGGCAAGAAATTTGACGATAATAGCGACGTGATGGCTGAGGACTTTTTTGAGAGTCAAGATAAAGATTTTTTTCTAAGGGAATTTTAGGTTTAGAAAAGAGATGGACTAAATGTATAGACTTGCTAGGAGACTATGTTGAGAAATAAATTTTATTATTATTTTTATATTATATTCATTGTGTTTATTATTGATTATCATTACTTTTGGATCACCCCTCCTAATATTAGTATAGAAAAATAAACATATTTTAGGTCCGGCAATCAGCAGCCAAGCTTCTAACGGGGCTGATGCACTGCCGCGCGCTGCACGATGAGGACACGACCATCCGCGGTCTGATGAAGAGCTGTCGCTCTAAGGAGTTAGTGGAGAGGCATTGCGGGGTTTTAGGTAAGCTATTCAACTATGCTATAGTGGATATTTGTAAGGGAGTTTATTATCCATCATGATCTCGGAACTCACTTTGATACACGTTTTAGAGCTTTTTTTATGATAATGAAAAAATAAACTGTGCTACTAAAAATACTGAAATGCGCCCCAGAATTATTAAGTCGGCCACAAAACACTGATTTTAGAATATTTAGGGGGTCAGATAGTATTTTTGGTTGGATAAGCTTGTATTTAATAGAGAAATACTATACAAAAATATATGTTTATTAAAATCAGTACGTTTTGTAAAAAGGATAATATAACTTACGCCCATGAATATAAGATCCCAAAGGCAAACTTAATAAAAAAAATACAGCCGTCTCGTGTAAAGGAAACCATTATAACCTCACACTCCGCTAAGCGTTGAATGGTGTTGTATATCACTAGAAAGTTTGCTGTCAATTTAGAAATCAAGTCAATTCATGTTTTAGCTAGACTTGAAACCTAGACCACACGATATGTAAGCTTAGCTTGGCGATCTTTCTGCTTGAAATAACGTTATTTAAAAAGGTTATGGCATACCAAATCAGACAGTAAACTTTTAAGCCTTACTTAGGCCAATCACAAATTGCATTAAGGTTCCCTCACTTGAAGCATTCGCCTGTAAGGTAACGTTACAGACTCCAGCAATAGATTAGTGAGTAAGGAGAACCGAGCATTGCAGTGCGCAAACTGTCATGTTATAGATTCGAGCATTACATTGGTCCTCACCAACGTAACCCTTACCCTCATAAAGGACCGAGCTTTATAGTGCGCAACTTGATGATACAATGTGTAAAATTTTGATAAAACTTCAGGGAGGCAGTATTGTACTGTATTGCCTAGAATCTATTCTGATATGTACATTACAGGCGAATGTTCGCCATGTCAGGAAGGCAGTACTGTAATGTCATGCATGCTGAATATCGAATCTGAAACGTTATACACGGTGTCGGGTTTCATGTGGTCCAAACGCAAACCATCGATAGAGGGGTCCAGGGGCTACTCTAAGGACCCCCATGTATGTTCCGCGAAAATTTATTTTTCAAAAAAAATTCTTAGTACCCAAAATGACGCATTTTTTTAATGATGTCTCCTAAAGTATTATTACTAGAACCTTAATTTTTTTGTGAATGTGAACAATGAATAGGCCTTTCATTACACCACTACAGTTGTAACTCAGGCTAATTATTTTCTGCAAAAAAAAAAAAAACAGTGAAATTTGGATGATTTTTTACTTCTTTCTTTAGGGTGGTGTAACTCCAAAAAAGCACAGAACATAAAACTTCAGGACCCATTTCAAAAACTTGCCTACTATGTGGACCCACTACTTGTAAAATTTCAATCAGCTACTGCAAGGGCTTAAGTCCCAAATGACCTTCAATAATTGATAGATTCATTACAGAAAATTAGAGGATAACATGAAATAAAGTAGAAACATATCAACGATTTTACAAAAATACTTTAATATTTATTTTTTACTATAGTAAATGTTCGAAGTGACGTCCACCTTCAGCTATGCACATCCGACAACGTTTAATAAACTGTCTTCTTAGACGTTGAAAGGAGTCGTCTTTTTGTCTTATTGTCTCTTCTGCTTCTCTTAGTTTGGTGTTTAATTCTTCGATAGTATTGTATTATTTGTAATACGCTAACTCTTTGTAGAATCCCCAGATAAAAAGAAAAATGCTGTTTTCTCGAAAACTATAAATTTTCGCGGAACATACATGAGGGTCCTTAGAGTAGCCCCTGGACCCCTCTATCGATGGTTTTCGTTTGGACCACATGAAACCCGACACCGTGTATAACAAGCAAATGCTCCGAGGGAGGGAGCACTTTTATTCTATCAACTAGGAATTCTATTATTACTTTGTTAATTTTAGCATTTTACAATGCTTGTTTTCATATCGCTAGATAGAAAAAACCGAATTTCAGACCTTGATGAAATTAGGCAGGATTCGAAACTGCTTGGGAAAGCGGTTTCGAATCCTGCTCCGAAAGGACCGAAACTCGATTTTTTTCTATATTTTGATAAAACTTCTATTTCTCCGCAGGTCTCTGCTCGTACCTCTCATCCCGCCCCTACAGCCTGGGCCCCTCGCTGGGCTCGGTGCTGGCGGAGCTGGCGCGGCACACGTCCGCCCCCGACCCCATCCCGTCGTGCGTGCGCGCGGCGCTGGCGGACTTCCGGCGCACGCACCACGACGACTGGCCCAAGCACCGCGACCAGCTGACCGAGGGCGAGCTGGACCTGCTGGCCGACCTCACCTCGCCGCCTTCTTACTGCGCTTGAGACGGTACGAACGAACGATTGTGGGTGCGACTTTAGGGCGGATATGAGTGAAATTACATACATACATGCATACTATCACGCCTTTTTCCCAACGCGGTAGGCAGAGACCACATCTTTCCACTTGCTACGGTCCTGACACATTGCGCTTCTTCCACTCTCATTAATCCTTTCATACATGCTCGTCGATTATGGGTACTCCTGACCTGACCTTTTCTGAGCACGTCTTGGACTTGTCCTAAGTACGTCCGTCTAGGCCTTCCCTTTCCATGAGTAAAATTATCATAGAAATTATGTCTAGGGATAAAAGCGTTATGAAAAACAACAGTACGAGTTTAATTATATATACCTACATTAGTGATATTATTAATTACAAATTGTATGATTGATGACTTGGGGGATAAAAATTTTAGAGAGAGTGATCATTCGTATTGCAAACGGTAGGAAGAACAATTTCGGGTAAAGAACTTTAGGTGAGCCAATATGGCCCTACCGGTTGTACGAGTATTACTTACACTCAATCAATATGATATCAAACTCTTGCGTAACTAACTGACTGACAATCAGTCAATGCACAGCAGAAACTGCGCGGCGCAAAAAGCTGAAATTTGTCGATCAGGTTCCTTGGGAAGTAAAAAGCATCGAGATAAGATTTCCCGAAATTTATACGGGAACTAAACAAATGATATTTTACGCGAGCAAATCAGTTTTTTTTTTATATGGCTCGTCAATATGACCTCAACTTCAATTCAATATGCAAATGCTACAGGAACTACTGAGGGCTTACTGCGAATTTGTTCACAAGCATGTTAGCGCTGATTTGCAAATAAAAAAAAAGTTGCGTAAATGGGCCACCTGAAGCGCTATCGATGTATTTGAACAGCCCGTCCGGAATACCAGCGTCTCTAAAGCTTTTTACTGCAAAGGAGATGCTAAGGCAGAAAGGCTAACAGGCGATTGGTCCGTTTTATTGTTTGTTGATTTTAATTTTTCCGTTTTCGTCCGTTAACTGTTTCAAAATTCAAAAATACTTTATTCAAGTAGACCATTTCAAATTTTAATGTTCATTTCAAATTTTAAAACTATATTTTATACATGACTTTTCTTTATTTGTATAGCCACACTTCGCTCACCGAATGCTTGCTGCCGCAAACCCCACGACTGACGCGAGCATCACGAACATCCGACCAAGCAACAGTTGGAACTTCGCGCCAATCGGAATGCTGCATACTTCCTGGGCCTAAAGAAATATGCGGTGCTACTCATTCTATATAACGACTTGCTGTTGCCACTTCACAACTTCGACTACCCACAAAGGAGTCAATTCTCAATAATCTTAGTTTGCTGTTAGAAGGAATCTGCTGTCCACACTGTATATTTACTACGGGACACTGCGGTACCTGAATCTATTCGCCGACCTGTCCTCGCTTCTTACTGCTTCTAAGAAAACATGCCGTGCGACCTTAATTATAACAACTTGCTGTTGTCAAAGTGGTCTTGTACCACTTGGTACCTTTAATATAGTTAAAAAGTGGCTAAGCAAACGAGGGTTTATTAAAGGGTGAGTTCGTGCTGCGTGGTAATTGGACTGTTTTGATCTCTCAGTGGGGAGCGGGGATGTGGCGGAGAGTGGGGTAATTGGAGTATTTTCAAAGAAAGAAATATTAGGGCCTTCACGGCAGCTACCGATAGGCGGCGAAGATATCAAGTGCAGTCGGGCGATCTGTATATTGGTTTTTACCAGCTCACTTTAAAAACACCGCCTGCGTAGAACACTCCCATAAAGGAACTTATCTTTTTCTTAGCTTCAATCACCTGTTTCTTACGTCTGTAAAGCTGCAAATATTTCTAATTAAATAACGTGATATACTTCATACATGATGTTCCAGTATTGGTATTTATCTTTTTCTTTGAAGTGTCAGTGGTGTCGCTACTTTTATACGTCGCGAATTACATTTAGAAATAGGTGTTCTCAACTGATTGTGACGAAATGCGTTTAGGAATACGTGCACAAGAAAGTTAGCATATAGTTAGTTATGGCTTGATTTCGAAGGTTCACAAGTGATTTCTACAATATTATATATTTATTTGTATGTATACTTAAATTGTATGCCATAATACTAATCTTACTACAAACATAGTAAAGTATAATTTTTAGTGTGTATTATTAATAAAAATGTGGTATAATATTAAAACGTAATCAAGCATGTAATTAAGTAATCCAAATTATAATAAAATCTTTGCTGATTCAATGATTGACCTTTATACTGAGCAAAATCGGCTCTAGAAATAATTATAAAAACCGAATAAAATAGCGCACGTATTAATATGGTATTCGTTTTGAATACTTCACAATAAGTTTCAATAAACAATTTATGTGAAGCAAAAATTTTGGTATTTAATCATCACAACAGAAGACATCGCCACAGTTTTATTATTCATTTCATATTCTATCTTTACAACCCACGCCTTCATTCAGTTGAAAATGTTCATGAAATCATCTGACACCATATTCAAATGGACAGCACTAATGTTGAAATTCAACACGTCCTGTCCTTAGCTAGGGTTTGTAGGAGCACCTTCATGCTAGTGCTCAAAGATGTGGTGATAGGTCTCTCAAAGATTGACAGTAATATCCACGGAGGTGAAGGATTGTTACGGGTTTTTATTTATAATATCTTTATCATTTTGTCAAGGTAAATGTCTACATACTCTCTAGGCCAGACTAGTACCTATTTGACTAACAATAACCATGGTAAAGGATAAATCATAAGGTTCTCACTATAAACTGGTTATAAATTTTCAATAAATGCGTATAAAACTTATTTTGTAAGGAGTGAAATGTGAATAATATTATTTTCTGTTTACAGATTATTTTGTCTATTTTTGTGTTCTATTTTTGTAATATGCTCTAAGTTTGTACCTGTACGGATAATTTTGGATTGTTAAATCTGCAATTGTTTAATTAGGTTACTTAGGTACATAAAACATACTCCTATCATCCTATAATTTAGATCTGTTGATTTTGGAATAGGTACAAATTTACCTATTATTTCAATTATTGTCATCGTTTTGTAATAAAAATGGGTGCGTAATACTACAGATGTCTTTAATTTTATGCGTTTGGTGACACCACAGGTAGGTAACCTACACAAATATCTATCATTAGAAAAACGGTAAACGTATTAAGGTTGAGCGACAGAGAACAGAATGCGACCGCACGCGGCGGAACCGACGAGGCGCTCGCCGCTTGTTCTCTTTCTCGCTCTAGTAAATGACAGTTCTGAGTGATAGAAGAAGATAGAAGCATAGGAAAGTGCGATGCGGTGAGGCCAAATGTAGCTCACCCCTAAGATGACACAGCACGTTCGAGAGAATTGAAAAATAGGTAGGGGAGAGTCCTACAGTACCGGCCAGCGCATACAGTACCGGCCAGTTGCAAGTTCTCTAATTCTATAATAGATGGCGCTAAGAGTTTTACCGCCATTAGTGCCTTAAACTCGTGCAAGTTTAAGCCCCGCGCGGCGTTAACCTGTCGCGACTGGTTTACTGTCAGTGCAAAGTTTTCTGTTGCGTTGCGCGTGATGTACGTACATTACGTAATTAAAATTCTGTTGGTGATCTTCGAGGTTTAGGGATCTAATTTAAAACAAATAACTCCTGGTAAGTTTAAAATGCTTATAAAACTATTAGAAACCGAATTCAACCTTTGTACGTTTGTTTTCTTCTGAAATCGAAATTCTTTTTTTTTCGTTTCCTCCAGTACCGGCCATTACGTTGTCCTGCAGTACCGGCCATTTCCTAAATTCGTTTTTAAAAGGTTTGCATTACTTACAGATACACAAAAATACCAAATGATAGAAATGATGGCCAGACGAGGCGAAAAAAGGCGCCTGGGATCCGGCAGATATGCATAAAGCTGTAGATAAGGTACTGATTAACGAGATGAGTGCCCGTCAAGCCGCAGAACTACATTGAATGACAGAATTAGTGCTATTAAAAATAATGAAGAGATGTCCATGTGGAAACTGTAAAATTTGGGTCCATGGGGCTTGTGCAAACATATCGGAGCTATCTGATCAGTATATTTGCGATTTTTGTGTTGTCTAAATGGTTACATACTTACTGGCCGGTACTGGAGGCCAATTATTTATAGTCTGATTTTTTCTAGTCTTTGAATTGCAATAATAAAGCTGATAAATTCTAAACGATCTGGTTGTTTGTTATTTTTATTAATAGCACAATAGTTCTTATAAATATTTCAGGAGGTATTGAACATGTAACCTTTGGTATTTTGATTTTTTTGAGGATAAACCTTAAGGTGACAGTACTGTAGGACTCTCCCCTATTTGTAAAATCTATTACCGTCTGTTGCTAACATCGAGCCCTCCGCAGAGTGCTCGTACCGAAATTACCCATCAAACAAAAGCAGACAAAATCGACGTTTCGTAGTCCCCTGAACCCTTTTCGAAAGGTTGGCCGAATTAGTAATCTTTTATATAAACTACGAGGTGCATTCAATAAGTACCTAGCCTCATCGCCAGAGGGCGCTGTAGTTTCAAAAGAGTTTTACCACAGTGTAGCACATTCTTTTTTTAAATTTTCATTCCAATCCCTTCATTTGTTTTAATTTGTCGATCGGTTTTACAAAAATGGAAAAAGAGCAATATCGTTCGGTGATTCGATTACTATTTTTGGAAGGGAAAACGCGCATCGAAATCAAAGAGCGCTTGGATGCTGTGTACGGTGACTCTTCTCCATCGATGGCCACCGTCAAGAATTGGTTCAACGAGTTTGCACGTGGCCGTACGTCGGTTTTTGATGAACCACGTCCAGGTGCACCGAAAACAGCTGCTACGGAGGAAAACATTAAAAAAATCCATGATCTCGTATTGGCAGATCGCCGATTGAAGGTTCGGGAGCTAGCTGAGACTGTAGCCATTTCAGAAGTAACAGTGCATCATATTCTTCACGAGGAACTCGGCATGAGAAAGCTGTCGGCGCGATGGGTGCCGCGTTTACTCACACCGGAAAACAAGCGCAACCGTGAGACCACATCGGAGACGTGTTTGGCGCTGTTTAAGCGGAATCCAGCGGAGTTTTTGCGTCGTTTTGTGACCGTCGATGAAACCTGGATCCACTGGTACACACCAGAGACCAAGGAGCAATCAAAACAATGGATCCAGACCGGGGAACGTGCTCCAAAGAAGGCGAAAACTGTAAAATCGGCCGGAAAAGTTATGGCCACCGTTTTCTGGGATTCACAAGGTGTGATCTACATCGATTACCTCGAGAAGGGTAAAACAATTACAGGGATTTACTTTGCCGATTTATTGGGCCGATTCGACGCCGAATTAAAGAAAAAACGACCCCATCTGGCGAAGAAAAAAGTGCTGTTTCACCATGACAACGCACCGGTTCACACGTCTGCCGTTGCCATGGCCAAATTGGTCGAATTACGCTACGAATTGCTACAACATCCACCGTATTCTCCAGATTTGGCCCCTTGTGACTTCTTTCTGTTTCCTAATCTGAAAAAATCACTCGCCGGGAATAGATATGGATCAAATGAGGAGGTCATCGCCGCCACGGAGGCCTATTTTGCAGAGTTTGTCAAAAACTATTTTTCGGACGGGTTAAAAAAGTTGGAGCATCGCTGGGCTAACTAACTATGCTGAAAAATAAATTGCCACTATTCCAAAATTTTCGTTTACTTTTTGTAGGCTAAGTATTTATTGAATGACCCACGTATAGTCTATTTTTCTTAACAAACGAGTACCTATCGAAAACTTTGACCGCGTTGCTATTGGTACGTATTGCTACGTATGAATAGTTCTGACTTTACATTCAGTTTGTTTTTGTTGGCCGGCACTTACAGAAAAGGCCCAAAAATATATGGAGCCAAAATGATCTCCTTTGCATACTTAGAATTTTATTGTATAATAATCGAATAATTATTATATAATTCTTGTTATTAAATGGAACTACAGCGTTTGTGAGGAACGGTTTTTTGTTGATTATAGCACCAATAATCGGTATGGCATGGAAGTCATAGGGTTGCCACAAGTCAAGTTATATGAGTTCAATGATTCGTCATTTTCATACGTACAAGTAAAATAAAGTAAAATGCTTCAGATCATTACTTCTAGCATTATTTTGTTTCACAATGAGAATGAGAATATTTGAACTTATAACTTGGCTAGTGGCAACCGTACGAACTTTTGCTACATAATAACGATTGCTCCATATGACTAGTAATAACTATGAACCATTTGTTTTCGTTGGTCGGCACTTTCAGAAAAGGCACAAAAAATGATCTCCTTAACACATTCACTGCCACCAAGATTTTCTTGAAGTTCATCGAGATGCCGCCATATAAAACTGCGGACACGCTATGCGTGTTCGCGGCATTGCGTTTGGGAAAAAAGTGAACACGCCGCGCGTGTTCTTGGCACTGGTTAAAGGTAAAATTATTTAAACGGCTATTTTTCGGTTTAAACTATGTTTGCCGGTTAGTATTTCTTGTACTGTGCGAGAATAAAGGTGTCTAAAATAGTGTCGTGAGTTTTGCTACTTGGAATTATGGTGGAAAATAGATTTTATGGTAAGTAAATGTATTATAATGTAATACTTGGTTCTCAAACTTGTTTCACCAAAACCCCCATGCAACAATAAAAAGTTTGCGGTTAGTGTGAATTGTAACATTGGAACTGTTTATTGTGCAAGTACATCCGTTTCATTATTATATTGAGTGACAATACTTTTTAAACGTTAGTCTATGAATGAATGAATTCATTTAAATTATTAAACCGATAAAAGCTTTGAACTGCGGAAAGTTTGTTTACATTATTAATCTCGTATTATCGTATTGTTGGTTGGGTGGCCTTACCTAACCACATACGTATGAATTAAATTCAAAATATTTAAATGAAATAAATTGCCTTCTACCATTTTTTAAACTTAGAAAACAATAGCGATACATATTATGGGTGCAATAAAACTTAGTCAACATGTTATCTTAGCACATAAAAGTGAACCAGCAGGTGTGCCATTAGACACATTTCAGACATCGTCAATTGCCAAATGTAAAACACCGAAAGGCGAAGCAGGATAAAACCCCACACTTCTCAGTTAGCCCGACAATAACAAATAATTGGTCAGTAACGGCATGCATCTCTTATCGTGCGAAAACCCATATATCTATTTATCGTATCGTGTGTGTTATTGCAACAATGACCCATGTCGAGTATGTGTTAGTGGTGAAATTTACGTGGGGCGCAAGCAAGGCCTTTACCGCAGCAGGTAGCGGGAGTAGTATTGGTACTGATATGCTCGAAGTTCTTGAAAGAAACTCGTGTGCTAGCACAAATGAGGCGACGATTCAACGTCAATCTTATTTTCAACCGACTTCAAAAAAAGGACGAGGTTCTCAATTCGACTGTCTGTTTTTTTTATGTTTGTTACCTCATAACTTTCGACTGGGTGAACCGATTTTTATCATTCTTTTTTTATTTGAAAGCTGGTGCTTCCCGAATGGTCCCGTTTTTTTGGTCTAGTTCTGACAGTGGCATCCATGGGAAATCCATATAAGTCTTAAATCTAGATAGACAAAATGCGCGACATATGGACGAATAACTCAATATTACGCCAACCGATTTTGATAATTCTTTATTTATTTGAAAGCTGATGGTGCCCGTGTTGTCCCACTTTAATTTGGTCCAGTTCTGACAGTGGCATCCATGGGAAATCCATATAAGTCTTAAATCTAGATAGACAAATGGACGGGTAACTCAATATTACGCCAACCGATTTTGATAATTCTTTTTTTATTTGAAACCGTGTGGGTTTATTGGAAAGAATATACTTCAAGGGTAGTTTGATGAGTGTTAGGTTCTGATTATGGGATCCATGACAAAGTAACGGAACTCTTCAATTCTTAGGAGCAATTGGACGATACTTTTTCGATGTATAAAATAATTAAGAACTATTCACTGAAAATCAAGAAATAAACAAAAATTTTAACAAAAAAAAAACAACTTTAAAAATACTATTCCAACACAAAGCACTAAAAAGTAAAGAAATAATTGCGTATTCTTCTAAAACTTATACGATAATATAATGTATTCGATTTTTTGGAAAAGAAATATTCCTCTACTAGCAATATCCAGGGAGAAACATGGGACTTCGCTTGTATGGGAAAACGGCGCTTCTGTATCCTCATAATACATGCACAAGATTACAAGAATGGTGCTATTAGATATTATCACTTTACCGTAATCTGTGAATTGCTGCAATGGCGCACGGGAGATCAGACATAAACATACAATTTGCCACTTAAATAATTTATTATTAAGGTATTTTAATGGTAAGAATTATTAACTTGTTACAGAAGAAAATATCAATTTACTAAGTAATTCGAATATTTATGGTTTTATTCAAATGAGAATGAATAATAAAACTAGAAATCATTATACTAACTAATGGTTATCTTCGCTCTTCTACATCTGAAAATAAAACAAATAGGGTAATGAGATGGAATCCATCAAATATTAAAAATAGTATATGCTTGTATGCTTATTTATGTGCTCTGACATATGTGTGGGACAGAATATAATTTTATTTCAGTTATTATGTAAGTTGTGTATTTTGCAGACCTAATGTCTATACATAACTTTATTGGATTTTTTACAGTGAGAGAGACCCCACAATGTGTAGTGTTGCTGCGATAGCGATAGTTGACCTTGAAAATCAGTCATACTATCGATAGTCCTATCGAAACTATCGACCTGTGACGATACTATCGATAGTGAGCATTAACCAATACTATTGATCTTTTTCGATAGTATCAATAGTATCGTGCCATTAAAGTCGATACTATCGATAGTTTAGCTTTAGTAACTATCGAGGTATTTTCGATACTATCGACTGGGAAGTAAACGAAATCTTTCAAGAGCTTGCAATAGTATCGTTAAATGTTTGACTATCGATAGGACAAAACTATCGACAGATTAGTTATTAACTGATACTATCGATAGTATCGAAAAAGGTCAAAACTATTGCTTAAATCTCACTATCGATAATATCTATAGTATCGTCACGGGTCGATAGTTTCGATAGAACTATTGATAGTACAAACTGATTTTCGAGGTCACGATAGTATCACGATACTATCGATAGACTATCGCTATCGCAACAACGCTACTGTGCGGCGGTCGGCGGCACGACGCTGACGCTTAACGAACGCTAGTGTGGGTGGGGTCTCTCTTAAGGTCCACAGCACATTTTCACGGCGCGGCAACAGCACCGCTCCAACCTGGCATCGCTTCGTATTAAAAAAGCGGGCGGCGCGCTGACGGCCCGCCCACCGAGCGCTTTCCGCTTTTTCTTATTGACGTAAAATTCCCTCCGCGCCGTTATATAATGTGCGGTGATCTTATGACCAAATATCTATACAAGGTTCTTGTGTAAATAAATAAATTATTAATTATTAGTTTAAATTTAAGAAAGAAATTAGAAAATATTTTGACTTAACTATGTATTTAAAATTGAGACATAAATCAGAATTCATAAGAACCATTTTAAGAAACCATGATCGTTTTAAACTATAGAAAATTTTGTTTACAGCAAAGCCAACTGACTAAAAGATAAGTAAGTTTTGACGTCCCCTGTATTTATGTAACAGGAACAAATAAACTAAAAAATTCATAGACAAAGTGGTTTTATTTGCTGAAAAAGCTTTTTTTATTAGTTTTTGATTTAAATATTTGACTTTCATTTCTTTTTAGTTATGTATGCACAGCTGGCTGGCTTCTTTTGCCACACTTGTTGTTCTATCCTGTAACTTGGTCTGCTGGAAGAAATCTCTTTTTAGAGATAAGCTAACCTGTACTTCTGCTTTCTCTAATGTTGTCCCTTGCAATGTGTTTTTGTGTACGAACTAATAAATAAATAAATGAAATAAAATAGACTGAGCTTGGTATATTTTGTTAGGTGCTCGAAATTTTAATAAGCCTTACTTTGGAAATATAAATGTCAATACTCACTTTTACCATCACAGGCAACAATTTTAACTTTATCTACTTTGGCCACTTCTTGCACTTCTCGAAACTCCACATCATTTAACATAAATGTCCAAACATTATCACAGAACCTGGAAGAAAGAATGAAGACTATTTTAGTGTAATAATAATAAAAATTAATACAGGCCATTTATAACAATAAAAAAAATTGATATTTGGATGGCCTATGGTAGCTTATATTACATGGGTTTAATTTATATTGTTAATTCTTGATTGACTAACCACAACACATTAAAATCTAGATGTAATGTTACAGTCAAGCTAGGGTTCCATAACCAGACTAGTTATTCAAACTAAGCAGGCTGGAAATTATTCCAATATGGACACTATTTTAACAAGACTTATCCTGACAGTTTTCCCTCCCCAAGGTGAAGAACATGCCTTTTAAGTAGCATGCTTACAGAATTCCAAATATGCTGTATATATGCTAGGACAGCTAGCGGTAAAAGCCAAGAAAAATGCTGAATTTCAGACAGTTGTTACATGTCTATGCAGACCAAGGCCTATGCTCCATCTATGACCAAAATACCATTTAATTGAAAAAAATCTACGTGAATAAAAGTATACCATTGGTTTAGAATCTGAAACAGGGTTGCTTAGCAAATTACAGCAACCACCGAGATTTTCCGATTATCATACCTGTAGGTATTCAATTTGCCTGCTTTGAAGGTTAGTCTGGATTTAACTCTGTTGCCCAAAGCTGTATTGATAGACTTATCAAATTGCAGTAAAACTTTGACTGCTAAAGCCGGTGTGATCTGTCCATACTGTGAATTAAAAGCATAAGTTTTAGCAACAATACTGTTGTACATTAGTAAACAGTCATCACAAGTTGTGATGACTGTTTACTAATTTACAACAGGATTGTTAATTACAAGTGGCCTGGGCTGCAGTGGTATAAACAAACAATATAATTACTTGAATCAGCTCGTCCAGGCTCTCTTGTAAAGTATTCCCAATAGTAGTATTTCTATAAAGTTGATAAGACATTACTGCTACTAGGTATATTACAATTTAAAATATGAAAAATATACTTTTTTCCAACAACCTCTTGCTTCTTGTGGAAATTGACCACAGAATGCGATTGTCAATCAAATGTCATTGAAAGAAAAGTGACAATGACAAGTGTGACAGTTGACAGTTTGACACTTTTTTGTTATGGTTTGATTACGACTAAGGCTGCGGTCCGAATATCGCTCAAAGTACTTTTAGCGCCCATAGGAGCATCTGCGTCCGGATTTGCGCCGAAAGCACTTTGAGCGCGATTTTGGCAGATGGTGCGAAGTCATAAATGACGTCATCAACTTCGCCATCTTGCACTTACGGTGCCTCTGCTTTTCGTCGTTAGCACTGTAAGCGTTAAGTCAAATTCATAGAAGGAACGTCAAACATAAAAATTACGTAAAATTATTATTTTTTATCTAAAGTTTATATAGAGAGTAATGATCATTGGTTGTTTAGTAAAAAAAATACGACTCTACCACCGCGTCAGAGTTGTTTCTTGCTGAGAAGACCCGGCGAGAAACTCAGCAGCAGTTAGGTACTCTTTTAAAACTTGTTTTGGGTTCAGAACAGGCGGTAGTACAGTATTGTCTCTATCATGAAATTAAGTCATCCTAACAAACACAGGCTAAAAATGTATTTTTTAAAGATTAATACGATCATTTTGTACATTCTAAAACGTTTTCGGAAAGATTTAAACGTTTGGCACTACTATCGACTTCTTAAACTTTCTGTCCATTGGGAAATCTCAAGAGTTGAATATGAATATGAATATGCGCCAGACAACACACCTCTTGTAATGGTCTCGAAGTAGGGATTAATATCCCTGTGTTACGAGATACCACACAAGGAAATAAGCCAGGGGCGTCTCCCAGCACACCCAGACCCGAGTCAATTCAGAAAAGATCGTTTCCTGAATTGACCCGACCGGGAATCGAACCCGGGTCACTACGGAAATCGGGGCGAGAAACCGTGCTACAGCGCACTGCGCCAATCGTGTCGTCAGTTGTTTATTTATTTTATTGGCTAAGTTTAGTCGGTAAATGTAACGTCTTATTTGACTAAATATGGAGTATGACTGTATCACACATTATCATCATGGCGCTAGAACTCGAAGACTGTTAAACTTCAGGTTGTGAACTCCACATATTGTTTTAAACTGAAACTGAATTGAAAATAGTTTAATCACCCTGTATACACCAGCAGCTGCGTGTTACGCGCCCGATGTTTTCCACGGATTATAATTAAATGTGTTTATTTTACACAAACTATGCCCGGTACAGTTTGATGTGTCTGCTGTCTCTTTAACTAATATGTGACAAAATGTTCTTCGGCGTGGTTATTAAGATAACTTTTTATTCATAAAAGTCATATCTTGCGAAAATTGCGAAATACTTAAGAATTTGAGCCTTGAATTTTAAGGTTATGTGACTATAATTTTGCAGTCTGATTTGATTTTGAACGTAAGCTGCAGTCTGATTTGATTTTGGACGTTTTATGACTGTCAAACGATGGTGATAAAATAAAATAAAAATAAAGTTAAGTAAAGTAAGGTACCTAACTTAAACAACTTTATTAAATTAGACAGTAGATTAGATATTAGTAGTTAGATTCACAGTACTTTTCAATAGTCAAATTTGAGGCAAAATATACTGAAAAATACTATGATATATGAATGAATATAAAAATACACAGTAAACAGACAAAATACGACTCTACCACCACGTCACGTAAGAGTTTGCTGAAAGTAGCACGCTTTTTAATTTGAACCGGGCTAAAGTGCTAAAAGTACTTTCTTCGTAAATCGGACCGCAGCCTGAGTTGACACACTTTGAGGATTTTGATCGAAAGGTAAAGTACCCAACTTTTGACACTGACCTGACTGTCGACACCCTCGAATATAACGGTATTTATTAGTCTGTGAAATACATGGACTTAATATACAAATTTATGTACATTAAGTCCATGGTAAAATAAAGCTTGATTAGAATGACAGGTGTCACATTGATGTAAAGTAATTAAATAAATTAAAATTAAAGTACATAATTAAAGTACTGTTGAGATATCGATATCAGAATGACACATGTTTACAAAAAGTATTAATCATTTTTAGATCTCGCTTTGTTTTATGAAAACGTAAGAGGTTCGATCAAGCCCTACAAAGAAAAATACTACAGAACAGATTATTATTTAAACGAAAAACTCCTATACGAATAGATATAATTAAAATAATAAAGAACATTTCAACCAACGCTGAAGGAATAGAGGTATGACTATAAATATGCTGTTGCTTACCTTACCTAGTACTTTGCCTACATTTACCGCTTTAATCAATAAATCTATTGCAACAGGTGTAGTCCCAGCTATTTGGAAAAAATCGATTGTCAGGCCTATCCCGAAGGTTACCCAACCTACTGATATAAAGGATCTGCGTCCTGTCAGTATTTTGCCCATGATGTCTAAAACTATTGAGAAGGTCTATTGAGAAGGTATTGGGAAGGTACTTGCAGTTGGTACAGTTTTTAGAGGTCAATCATATTTTAGCAAATGAGCAATCGGGATTTAGATCAGGCCGAAGTACAACCACTCTATTGATAGATGTAGTGGATGATGTTCTCGGAGCGCAAGTTAATGGCGAAGGAACATTATTAGTGCTGTTACACTTCTTCCGCGAATTCGATAGCATTATCATACAGCTACTCATCTCAAAACTTGCCTATTATGGTTTTGATAAAGCCTCGAGAACGTGGTTCAAAAGTTATTTAACTGGTCGTTCTCAACGTGTAGAAGTATACAGTGAGAACAAAGGTATCAGCAGTGTCTCAGCTTCATCACCTGTTCACCGAGGAGTTCCACAGGGATCAATATTGGGACCAATACTATTTATTTTGTACGTTGCTGACCTATGTTTGTGCATTCGAAATTGTTAATTTCTTATGTACGCTGACGACTTATAAATTTATACGTTTCTCAAACCAAGTGAAACGGAAGTAATGGTTGGAAAGCTTAATGAAGATTTGGAGCGAATAGCCAGGTGTGCAGATATAAATGGCTTGGTTTTAAATCCAGAAAAGTCTAAGTTTCTAATAATGGGCTCAAAACATCAAATACAGAACATCAACAAGCACAATCCATTGGATAAGATTAGGGACAACTGCGTGAATCAGGTGACGGAAGCGCGTAACCTTGGAATACTCATGGACGGTAGATTGAGATTTGAAAATTACGTACTCGAGACAGTAAAGAGCTGCTTTTACAGACTGAAAATTATTTACAAGATTCGGCAGTACCTTAGCATCAACTTAAGAATATATTTTTGTGAGTCGCTTATCTTTTCTAAACTCAATTATGCAGATAACGTTACTGGAGGATGTCTTTTGGCTAAAACTAGAAAGCTGCTACAGCGAGTGCAGAATTCTTGTGCCCGGTTTTGCTTCACGATCCCACGCAGAGCTCATGTGACGCCTTATCTTAATAAGGGGGGACTTTTAAATATGGAATCTCGAAGAGGTCTCCATTTTACTAGCTTACTCTTTGGTCTAACAAAAAATAAAACCCCTCCTTACCTGAACGAAAAGCTTAAATTTTCCCATAGACCGTGTAGAACTGCGTTAAGATTAGCAAGCATTCAGTACCACGCCACGAAATGCTGGAATAATATACCACCGCCCATAAGAAATTCGAATAGCGTTGTCTCATTTAAAGCTAAATACAAACTTCATTTATTGAAATTACAGTCTGTAAACGTAAATTGATATTTTGGTCGTGTAATAAATGATATACGAGTATATTTTGAATACTATGTACACAGTTATAGTTATAATTGCTAAGTTTGGGTCCACTGTTGTAATTTCTTTGTCATTTTATCATCTATGTAATTAATATTTTTTTTGTAAAGCTTAATTAAAGTAGTGATTAAGATAATGGTAATTGCGCCGCTTCTCCCTCTTTGTTAGGGTAACCACTGAAAACCAGCGTCGTGGTGCTGAACATGGTACTTACTACGGCATATGCTGAGTTCCGGGAGCCTTTTCACAACTCTTGTGATTTTATTTTAATTGTTTCCTGTGTATGTATGTCAAATAAATTCATTTCTATTTCTATGAATACAATGTAATATATACAATGGTGTGCCCGAATATTTTGTCATAAAATGTGATACAACAATGATACATAGTTTTAATAGAGTAATACTCCACAGGCTGCTCCAAATAATACTTTTATATTTTCTGACGAGCTAGGCCAAATTTATGCCATCCAGGTATGTCCTATTCTGACCTAGTTAGTAACATCTCAAAAGAGAAGCTAGGGGTAAACTCCACTTTGGTTGTCTTTCATGGAGACTGCCGATCATTGACAAAAAAAGGGTTAATTAAAAATATTGAAACATTAATGGGCATTCAATCAAAGAACAAGTGTAAATTTATTTTGTGTGCATTCCCATACTCAAGTACCTCAAGTACTTCAAGTCAGAACAAGGTCATCCAAGACCTTAATTTAACTTTGTATAATCTGACATGTCGTCATAGTGACATTGACTTTTTTGATACAAATCTGTTTGTACCATACTTTAGGTTAACTGAAGATACCTACTATGTATCTTCCCATTAGGACTAAGCAGAAACTAGCTACTTTGTTAGCAAATAACATTAACAATGCCGCTATTGGCAGTATTTTCTATTCTGACATTAGTACTAGTACTAATTTATCTATTTCATGTGATGCTCCTTCAGCGTCTTGTTTAAACTAGGACCTAGGACAACAGCCAAGCCCAAATACTTGAATTTGATTCCACCAAAATATTCAAAGCTTGACGGGCAAAGATTTAGAAATAGAACTATTGCTGGAAAACCAAAATATTGATATTTTATGTTTTACTGAACATTGGCTGACTGATGAAAACTATCAGTCTTTTGTCCTTAATAATTTTAGATTATCAAGCGCGTTCTTTAGAAAAACCACTATTCATGGTGGTTCATTAATTTTTACTGCAAATAGTTTGAAATGTAAAGATCGCACTGACATTGTAGGCCTGTCCATAGAGCGTATTGTCGAATTGTCTTGTGTTGAGTTAGAGGGCTTTGTTGTGATAAGTGTATACCGTCCCCCAAAAACTAACTTAGATAGATTTGAGACAGTTATGGAGGAAGCTTTGGGTAGGTTAAGTGCTAAGTCTAAACCCATTATTGTGTGTGGTGATTTCAATATAGATTTGCTAGTAAACTCATCTGAAAGCAATAGGTTATTGTCGCTATTTAAATCCTTTGGTCTGGATTATCAATTCCATGAACCCACGAGGATAACAGCCACAACATCTACTTGTCTGGATAATGTATTTTGCAACTGTGCACCCATTGTGGGCAGAAGATAACATTTTTAGATTTAACTAACAATAGCGTTAATTACAGGAAAATAACATGTAGACCGAAGACGGGTAATCGCATTAATAGTTTTAAAACTAATTTAAAGCATAAAGTATCTTCCATTCCTTATAAGCAGGGTGACCCTGATGCAGTCTACAAAAGACTGTTTGATTGTGTTAAAAATGAATTTGATGCTTGTTTTCCCACCAAACAAGTTACTTGCAGAGTTCAATCTAAGTTTTGTGAATGGGCCACGCCTGGAATTTACAGGAGCAGACGTAAGATGTATGAGTTGTACGGCATGAAAAAATACAATTTCGATCCACTTTTTGTTGAGTATGTCAAGAACTACTCCAAAATATTCAGAAAAGCCTGCACTACAGCTAAGGCATTGCACATTCGTGATAAAATATCAAAGTCCACTAACAAAATAAAAACCACTTGGGACGTCATAAATCACGAAACAGGTAAAGCTAAACAGCGCGATACCTCATACACTCTTAATATTAACAATAACATCTTACAATCAGAAGCATCTGTTGCTGAAGCATTTGATAAGTATTTCAGTAATATACCTATAATCACTACAGCTTCATTAAATTCCTTACCAACTAGAGCGGAACATTTGTTGAAAGAAAATGTATCTTGTTGCAGTGTATTCTTTAAATTTAAACATGTTGAGTCACTAGATATAATAAAAGCATTCAGATTAATTAATTCAAAAGATACCGCTGATCTTTGGGGTATATCAGTCAAAATTGTTAGCCACATAAATGACGTGATTGCCCCTTATTTAGGCGTAATATTCAATGATTGTGTTGATGAAGGTGTTTTTCCAAACTTAATGAAACACAGTAGGGTTGTACCACTTTTTAAATCAGGCAACAAACAAGACCCAGGTAACTTTGGGCCTGTTTCAATCCTACCAGCTCTAAGTAAGATCTTTGAAAAAATCATTCAAGAACAACTATTAAGCCATTTTTATGAGAACAATCTCTTACACAGTGAACAATATGGATTCACGAGAGGCCGTTCTACTACTGATGCTGGCATTGCACTTCTAAAACACATCTTTAGGGCTTGGGAGAATTCACAGAACGCTCTTGGCGTCTTCTGTGACTTGTCCAAGGCCTTTGATTGCGTTGATCACGATACACTTATACGCAAGCTTGATTTTTACGGGGTTAGGGATAATGCTTTAGATTTGGTAATTTCGTACCTTAGTTTAAGAACTCAAAAAGTTGATGTTAACAGTGTACTGTCTACAGGATCACAAGTTAAAATGGGGGTCCCTCAAGGATCCATTCTAGGTCCATTACTATTTCTGATATATATAAATGATTTACCTTTTTACTTAAAAGATATTTGTGATGTTGTATTGTTTGCAGATGATATATCTTTAGTTTTTAAAACTGACAGAAATAAAAGCCTTTTTGATGATGTTAATGACGCACTTTCAAAGGTTTTACAATTGTTCACAGTAAATAATCTACAGCTTAATGCAAATAAGACTAAATGTATTAATTTTAAGTTGCCTAATGTTAAAGATAACCCCATTAGTCTAAAAATTGATGGTAATACTATGAAGCTTGTAGATACAACAGTTTTTCTTGGAATCACACTAGATTCAAAACTGCAATGGAACCCTCATATAACATCTCTCTCAGGCAGACTTAGTTCGGCTGCATTTGCAGTGAGAAAAATTAGGTCATTAACAGATGTTGATACTGCTCGTTCAGTTTATTTTAGTTATTTCCATAGTGTAAACCTCCCGAACAAGCAGGGTTCCGAAAAGGCTATAGTACCGTAGACCACATTCATACGCTGCGGCAAGTTATACAGAAGACCGAAGAGTATAACTTGCCACTTTGCTTAGCGTTCGTGGACTACGAGAAAGCCTTTGATTCGATTGAGACCTGGGCAGTACTGCAGTCTCTTCAAAGGTGCCAAATAGACTACAGGTACATTGAGGTGCTAAGGTACTTATACCAGAACGCCACCATGTCGGTCCGATTACAGAACCAGAGCTCTAATCCGATCCAACTACAGCGAGGCGTGAGACAAGGAGACGTTATTTCTCCGAAACTGTTCACGGCTGCGTTGGAGGATATTTTCAAGCTTCTGGACTGGAAAGGACGCGGCATCAACATCAATGGCGAGTACCTAACACACCTGAAATTTGCCGATGATGTAGTTCTTATGGCTGAGACCTTGGAAGACCTAAACATACTGCTCGAAGATCTCGGTAATGCTTCTCAAAGAGTGGGTCTTAAGATGAACATGGACAAAACGAAAATCATGTTAAATGCCCATATTGCACCCGCTCCAGTTAACGTTGGGAACATTACACTCGAAGTTGTTGACCACTATGTTTACCTGGGACAGACAGTCCAGCTAGGTAAGTCCAACTTCGAGAAAGAGATCTCTCGTCGAATCCAGCTCGGATGGGCAGCGTTCGGGAAGCTCCGGCATATATTTGCGTCCGAAATACCTCAGTGTCTCAAGACAAAAGTCTTTGACCAGTGTGTGTTGCCAGTAATGACCTATGGGAGTGAGACGTGGTCCCTTATGGGTCTCATAAGAAGGCTCAAGATCACCCAGCGAGCAAAAATATTGGTCGCTATGCTAAACACAGTGACATACATTGCAGAAATACTAGGAATAAGGATAAAATTGCACTTCCACTCTTTAGGTCACAAAAAGTTTTAGGATCCTTTATGGGGCAAGGTATACATTATTACAACAAAATTCCAAAAACCATTTGTGAGTTACCTTTACATAGATTCAAAAATCCCATCAAAACAGCTTTATTAAAAAAGGGCTATTATACTACAAAAGACTACCTTATAGATAAAAATGCCTGGGTATAAGCGCTCTGCTCGATGCGGGATTAAATAGCTCTATTGTAACAGATGTTTTATTGTAAGAGTTAATAGGTACCTAGTTTGTATGTACTGACTAACAATTTTTGTTTTTGAATTGTTTAAATGAATTCTTGTTATTATATTCTTTTATGGTTGGTTTTTTCTCTTTGTTTTATATTCTTTTAGGTTTATTTGTATCAAAATGACACACTGCTTGTACTTTACTAACGCCTGTTGTAAACCCAAAACAAGTTTAAAAGAGTAACTGCTGAGTTTCTCGCCGGGTCTTCTCAGCAAGAAACAACTCCGACGCGGTGGTAGAGTCGCATTATGTCTGTAAAGGAGGGGAGAGGAAATGATGTGGACTGTATATTGGGTGAAAAGTAAAGCGTGTATTGATAAAATATAATAAAAAACAGGAAATAATAAAATAATCAACTATACAAACCAAGACGTAGAACAGAACACAAAAAATATGACAGGACTTATGTCAAGAACAGAAAAAGATTCACATTGAAAAAGGTACAAAAACTACAAGAAAGTATTTAGTCGGCAACATCTCTCCCTCTCTTTCAAAATGGGGGAAAATATACGAACGAAGAGAGAAGGAGATAGAGATGGCTTTTATACAGGGAGTTGCACCAGCTTTTTACAGGGGCGGCGAAGGACTCCTCCTGCAGTGGTAACCTCGGCTACTCTCACTAACCCATCTGCGCCGGGAAATACTCGGGTTATACGGCCACGTGGCCAGGTTCCGCGAGGTAAGTTACCATCGACCACAAGCACGAGGTCACCTACAGCAAGAGTCAGTCCGTCGCCGGTCCTGTCACCTCGCCTAGGTGTCAGAGTTGGGAGGTATTCTCTAACCCATCGGTTCCAGAATAAATCTGTAAGCCTTAATGTCTTACGCCAAGAAGAACGCCCCCATAAATCCTGCGGCTCTGTCTTACCGTAATGGTTAGCCGTGGATGCTGTGCCGATAAGAAAGTGGAACGGCGTTAGTGCCTCTTCATCACTTGAGTCAGCGGGAACGTAAGTTAAGGGCCTTGAGTTGACCACAGCTTCAGCTTCCATCAAAAGAGTCGTCAAAACTGGTTCCTTTGGGGCTCTCTCCTGCAAGGTTACTTTTAAAGCAGACTTCACTGATCGCACGAGCCGCTCCCAAGCACCACCCATTGACGGTGCCGAAGGTGGTATGAAGATACACTCGATGTTCTGGTTGGTTGCAAACTCTTGAACTGCAGGGCCGTAGAGTTCTCGCATGAATTTGGCAGCACCGACGAACGCAGTCCCGTTGTCTGACCAGATCTGTTGAGGACTTCCACGACGGGCCGTAAATCGACGTAGGGCCATCAACGCTGCGTCCGTTGAGAGGTCATGGACTACCTGTAAATGTACAGCCCGCGTCGTGAGACAGGTGTACAAAGCAACCCACCGCTTTTCGTGTCTTCTGCCAACTGTTATCTGCACTGGACCGAAGTAGTCTAGGCCGACGAAAGTGAAGGGTCGGCGATGATGGGCGAGTCGAACCGCCGGGAGGTTTCCAACAGGGGGGTTCAAAGGGATAGCCTTCCTTATTTTGCAGTATTGGCAGGCATGTGCTGCTGCTCTGACTGCACTTCTCAGCTTCAAAATCCAGAACTGCTGCCGGAGTTCGTTGACAACAGTCTCGTTATTGCCATGAGAAAAGCGCCGGTGGTAATGGTGAGTCAAAAGTTTAACTGCTGGGTGGCTTCCATCGAGTACAATTGGAAAATTGGTAGCTTCAGTAGACTCTGCAACTGCTCCGATCCGACCTGACAGCGTCATTAAACCATCGCTTCCGAGGATAACATGAAGCTTTTGTAACTTGCTGTGGCGTGGCAATGGCTCTCCTAGTCGTAGTGCAGCTAACTCATCGGGGAACGAATCATTTTGGCATTTGCTCAAGATGTGCAGCTGAGCTAGGCGCAAATCCTCCGCACTAAGAGGTGGAAGCTGGGCGACGGAAGTTGTTCTTAATCTAGAGGCAGGCGTGTGTGATGTTGAGACATCAGCACTCGCTCTACATCTCAAACGCCTGATGTACTGATGTGCACGCGCCGTCGACCGTAAGAAACGCAACCATTGGCTGAAGCGGGACGGATCCGCAGAAACGGGATGGATGGCAATGCCTACTTGGATGAGATATGAATAAATTTTAGCACTCGGTTTCAGCTCATCTTTGTTGAGGCTAGTGTTATGTGGCTCAACTGGCCAATCACATTGAGGTAATTTCAAAAACTCAGGTCCTTCAATCGACCGACTATTTTTCAGGTCAGCGTCTGAGTTTTGCCGAGTGGCGTCATCTGCGACGTTCAAAGCTGTGGGCGCCCACCGCCGCTCATCTAAAGTTGAAAGCTCTAGGATGTCTGCTAGTCTTTGTGCAACAAATGGCAAAAACGAACGCGCGTCGCTGCGAAGCCATCCTAGAACATTCTTAGAGTCGGTCCATAGATACCGTATACTTATGAGCGTCGCAGATAGACGACGCTAGACGAGCTGCTACCGTTGCCGCCTGCAATTCAAGGCGAGAAATAGTGACAGGAGTTAAAGGCGCTACTCGGGACTTGCTACATATAAACGAAAGCTGCAAGGTTCCGTTAGCAAATACCAGACGCCAGTAAGCGACCACCACATACGCGTGCTCACTTGCGTCACAGAATACGTGCAGCTCACGCTCTATTAGATGAGCTTGGTTGGGAGCATGAGCCTCTCTTAGGTGCCAGCGTTGGACTCGAAGGTCAACAGATGCAGATATGTCAGCAAGCCAAGCTTTCCACTTGGTGCTTAGGTTCTGAGGAAGTTCCTGGTCCCAATCAATTCCTCTGCGCCAAACTATTTGGAAAATAATGCGAGCTTTTATGGTGATTGGAGCAAGAATTCCTAGCGGGTCAAAAACCCGCATCAAACTAGAAAGCGCGTGACGTTTTGTGATTTTATGAGGCAAAGCTAGCGTCGTTTTTAAGGCGGCCGCGTTAAAACCTAACTCATCAGACGACGGATACCATATTAGGCCCAACGTACGCACCCTTTGCGGAAAATGACCAACGTCTACGCCTGGGCTACTAGAATCTAGTCTCAAATTTGATGGTATAAGAGTGAGCGCATCGGGTTCGTTAGAGACCCACCCGCGCACTTCAAAGTGCGCTCGCTCTTGCACCTCTACGATGTCTCTAGCTAATTTCGCGGCTTCAACTGACCCTTTCAAACTGCCGAGGTAGTCATCCATATATGTATCTTGGATAATTGCATGGGCAGCCTCAGGATATAAATCTCTACACTCTTCAGCATTTTTGTTTTTAAGACAGAGTGCTGTGAATGGGCTAGAAGCAGCACCAAATATCATTGAAGACATTCTAAATGTCGAAAGAGGCAAGTCGGGAGAATCACGCCAAAAAACCGCTGCGCATCCCTGTCTTCAGGCCTGACTTTCACCTGTGGAAACATTTCTTTTATGTCAGCTATCATGCCGACCTTATCCTCTCGAAAACGAAAAATAATATTTAAAAGAGAAGGCAATAAGTCAGGGCCGGTCAATAAAAGGGAATTCAAGCTAACTCCCTGAGAGCGCGCTGCAGCGTCATGCACCACGCGCAGTTTACCTCGCTTGTTGGGGTTCACAACCCCAAAATGAGGTAGGTACCACACCCTAGGCGAATCAGAAGAGATGTCACATGGCTCGGCATAACCTTTCTCTATCATAGCGTGTATATTTTCGCGATACTGTTTGGCGTAATCGGCATCTTTACTAAAACGCTTTTCCAGACCATTAAAACGCGAAAGCGCTAGCGGGTAACTATCTGGAATGTCAGTGTCGTCTGATTGCCACAACAAGCCGACCTCAAACTGTCCACCTGGTAACCGACGAGCAGTGTCTTTAAGGATTTTCGAGGCGCGCTCGTCTGCGGCACACTGGACTCGTTGCTTGACAATACCAATTGACTCTAACTTATAGTTGTCCTTAATAAGACCCTCAATCTCCGAAAAATCATCTGACGTCACGCTATGATTGACAAAGGTCACCGGCTTAGTCCTACTAGAAGTTAAGCCAAATACAGCCCAACCTAAAGGCGTTAAACAAGCATCTGGTTGTCCTTTTGAACCTTGGCGCACCTCTCGTGGGGTCAGCAGATTCCAGTTATCGATTCCAATTATCAATTTTGGCTCAGCGTTTTCATATGTGATATTTGATAATGAAAGATGCCTAATATCGTCTGGGCGGACTGACTGGCGTGCAATACCTAGCGCTGATACAGACCGTGCTCTATGAATTTTGTGAAGTCCAGATTCGTGCACACCTTTAATATAAAAATCAACATACTCGACATCGGTTAACTTAGATAGTCCACCCATACACTCAACTCTGATTTGTGCCTTAGGGCCAACTGCCCCTATCTGAGCTGATACCTCATCGTCAATAAAAGTGCTAGACGAGCCGTCGTCCAATAGAGCATAAGTATTTATAGAGCCCTTAGGTCCGCTTACAATTACAGCTACGACTTTTAAGAGAACTTTGAGTGGCCCATTTGAAACGGCGTGAGCTACAGTCTCGCTTTTAGAGTCTATCGGAGTAGTCGAACAATTAATTTCGGGTTCGATTCCGTTCGAGAACGTTTCAGTAGTTGTATGAGAATTAACTGATTCAAAATTATGCAATAATTTATGATGTTTATATTTACAGCCTTCAACATTACATAAAGTCTTGGGATTACATGACCTATAGCGATGCGAACCTTTTTTTAGACATCTGTTACAAACTTTTTGGTCGCGGGCCCAATTCAACCTAGCCATAAAGTCAAGACGAATAAACTTATCGCAATTGTCAATCATGTGACATTGTTGACAATATAAACAACAATTCGATTTGTTTTGTTGTGATTGTGAATTAGAATGATTTTTAATTTCAGCAGACTTATTACCTGAATGAAAATTATTGTGCTTAGAGTTCACCACGTTAACCTGAAACATTTTTGAGCTATGTGGCTGACTTGACAAGTTGGCTTCCGCAATAACGCCAAACTGGAATTCCGTAGTGACTTCCTCAGCTAAAAAATCAGCTAGCAACTCTAATTTCGTTCCTACAATCGGGTTATAGCGGGACTTAGCGTAATCTTTCCAGCGTGCTCGCATTGCAGGGGTCAATTTCAGAAGCAACGAGTTATAAAGCTCCGGTGACTCTAAATAAGACTTATTATTAAGAAATTTCATAACGGAAATGCAACTGCGGACACGGCCGGCAAAGAAATGCAAGTCCTTGCCCTCAAAATTTACTTTAGGCAAAGCTCGCACAGTGGCGACCTCCTGGAGTACGATGAGCTCCGGTCTACCAAACTGAAGTTCGAGAACAGATATAATCTCGCTTGGGTTGTGCGCTGTAGCAAGTAAAGCACCGACGGCCTCTCGTGCCGGGCCGTACAGGGCCGCATTCACCCGAGATAAGTTATCCATTGGAGAATAAGACGCCTTAGACGCGTCGTAGGTTCTTTTGAAAGCGAGCCAATCTAAGGTTTTACCATCAAAACTAGGCAGGCGACTCTCCAATTTATCTTTAGACAAACCTTGTATGGCCTGAGCCAATCGATAAAAATCAGACCCATTCTGATTGTTAGACAATTTAGTAGGTAGGGTACGTACGCAAGTAGAGTCTTGAACGTCACCTGTAGGTCCGCAACAGGGTCTAGGCGGTGTCGGATCGAGCGCTAGGCGACTAGGCCTTGCAATACGATCGCAAGTGACACCGCGGCCGGCGGGCTCAGGAACTCGACGGTTAAACGCAGCGACCGGTAGAGTCGGGCTGCCGGGACGCACGATAACAGGAGCGTCCACAGTGGCAGCGATGACTGGCCGCCCTTCTAGGGGCGCACTCGTAGGAACCGCAAGTGTGGGACTACCGGGACGCACGGTTTCAGGGCCATCCACAGTGGTAGCACCACGGGTATCTACAAAAACGCATTCATTAGAAGGTGTCATAGTATCTAACCACTCTACAACGTTACCTCTACTAAGGCGGCTACTGCCGCGATGGCTGTTGGCGCGACGATTGTCGCGACGGCTAGAGGCGCAACTGATGCCGCGGCGACTACTGCCTTCAGCCTCTATTTGAGCTATTTCTGCGCGCATTTCCAATTCAAGCGCTAAACGCTCTGCCTCAGCAACTTTAGCTGCTCGTTCGCTTTCCGAATCAGCAATTTTTCGAGCGTATGTGGCCTGAACGGTAAGCGAGCGTGCGCGAATGGTATTTGACGACTTGGATGTTCTGAAATTGATTTGTCATCCGCCGCATGGACGGACATGACGGAGTCGAGCACGAGGGCGGGCGGCGGATGCTCAACATCGTGGGGCGTGCCGGAGTCCGGCAGCGGAGCCTCGCCCGCACTCGACTCTAACGCTTTACTTTGCAATCTAGTAAGCATACTTACTTACTGGTTACTTTCAAACAAACAATAAACAGAATAGTTATTTGTAGAAAGGCAAAATAATCGTAAGGATCAAGGGAAAACTATTGCAAGAAAATTTAAATTTTGAAAGTAAAATTTACCGAGCGAAAAGGACCAAATGTAAAGGAGGGGAGAGGAAATGATGTGGACTGTATATTGGGTGAAAAGTAAAGCGTGTATTGATAAAATATAATAAAAAACAGGAAATAATAAAATAATCAACTATACAAACCAAGACGTAGAACAGAACACAAAAAATATGACAGGACTTATGTCAAGAACAGAAAAAGATTCACATTGAAAAAGGTACAAAAACTACAAGAAAGTATTTAGTCGGCAACAATGTCTGTATACTGTTTATTTACATATCCATATTATTATGGTATTTATGTCTATCATTTAGTATATTTTGCTGTAAATTTGACGATTTGAAAGTACTGATACAGTCTATTTGAATAAAGTTATTTGAGTTTGAGTTTGAGTTTGAGTTTCCAATGTGGAAGGGTTGAAATCACATTACAAATTGCAATAATATCTTTAAAAAGTTAGTAAATGTCATTTTGTCAGATATTGGTAAAAAAAACCCTTCAACGTTTTACAATTGCAGTGTGAGAGGAATACTTCTTTCATGAATATTATCGAAACAATTTATATTATAGTTTTATTCCATTGATGAGCAACTATTGATGTGTTCCATGTCTAAAATATAAGCCACATGACGTTACCTAAAAAGGACGTCGTAGTTTAATAGATTAATAGTTTACAATAACTGCGACCGCGTGGACTTGGCTCTTGAATCTCTTCACTCAGTATTTGAATTTAAAGTAGATTGTATTTCAATTCAGCTTTTTTAATTTAGGTGGAAAGTTTTATCTATACATTTTCATGTGATGAAGAAGTACATACAAACACAAACATAGGGGTTTTTAAATGTAGTTTCGTATATTATCTTTAAAACTATACATAGGCATCGATTTTTGCAAAAAAAATGTATGTAACGTTTTAAATCAGTTACTGTGTTATTATATGCATAGATGCCTGTAAATTTTTATGATATGTGCAACTTTAAGATCTGGTTTCATAAAATACGCTTATTTAAAAATCAAACACCATTAAGAAAAACTAAACACGACAAATTGTAATTGAATTCTTCGCGTTTGAATATTGCAATAAGTGTAGTTGCTCATTTGCCGTCGGTACAAAGTCTATTTTTTTTTTACTTTTTATATTTTTTTTAAAATACCTTTTACTATTTTAAGTAACCAATTTGAATATTTCGTTGATCTAGCCGGTAGTTATTTTTTATTAATTTTTGAACATTGCGAACACATGACGTCACAAATTCAATTAGTGTTCCCACATGTGTTTTTTCCCGGATTCATGGTAAATAAATTATGAGGAGAAAATTACTGATTTACTGCACTT
Organism: Udea olivalis; assembly: GCA_947369235.1. Taxonomy (NCBI): domain Eukaryota; kingdom Metazoa; phylum Arthropoda; class Insecta; order Lepidoptera; family Crambidae; genus Udea; species Udea olivalis. Next base: position 11,074,125 of record OX376360.1, read on the forward strand.
ACGACTGAAATAGAGCTCACCGTTCATTATGTGAAACCTATTGGGTCGTATAATCGTCCTTTCACGTGATTGGTTGATAATCTATCCATCAACCAATCAAATGTCGCGGTCTGTATCATACGTGCGATTTTCAGATGGGTGATTCTGCTGCATGGTACTAATGGTGTTTCCAGATAGCAGATTTGAAATTCCCCCAGGTGAAAAATATTTTACCACAAAGTTATTTTTTATAAAACGTACTTTAATTTATGCCTGTTTGCCCAGATGGGTAGGTAGGACTTAAAATTGCCATTCGCTATAATCCCAACCCTTTCAGGTAGGACTCGGTTTCAGAACTAGACAAAATAGATTGTATCTGAAGTCTACTTCTCACATTCTCGTGTCTCTCAGTCGATTTTACATGATGAACGATGAGCTCTGTTTCAGCCGTAAGTGCAGTAAATCAGTAATTCTTTCCTCATTATTTATTTACCACGAATCGGGGAAAAAACACATGTGGGAACACTAAGCGAATTTGTGACGTCATGAGTTCGCAATGTTTAAAAAAAAAAAAAATAACTACCAGCTAGATCAACAAAATATTCAAAAATCAATTTGGGTTTGGTCCCAAACACAAATTGATATTTGAATTCGGCCTGAAGTTCATGTTGACCTTAAGTGTCGAACAGTGGTGCAATATGTGGAATCGACTTGAATTTGACCAAAGACGTAAAACAGATTTTAAAAAAAACAACATTGACAATTTGCCATCTGTCAACCTGTGTTGTTGACTTTTTATTTTGGACAACAAAATAAATTGAAAATCAAATCATAGTCGCAGAAATAAATACACGAATTACTTAGCCGAGGCAATAACATGATTCTATATCAACAGGTAAATAAACTTCTGTATAAAATAAATGTTTTCAACCAGCTTTTCCGTCATGTTCATGACCACTCACCGGGCAGACTTTATCCCCTGAAAAACAGAAAACTGTTAAAAGTTCAAGGAATGGATGCTTCTGGATTTCTGCAAGGCCTTATTACTAATGACATGCGCCACTTTGAAGAGGGCTCGACATCAATTTACGCGATGTTTTTAAACAACAAAGGTAGGGTGCTGTACGATACTCTTATATACAAATGGAAGAATGATGACTCGTTTTTAATAGAATGTGACAAGAACGTTCTTGATGTCCTTCAAAGACATTTAAGAATCTTTAAATTGAAAAGAAAAGTGGACATTGTTGATGTAAATGAAACCTTCCGCTTGTGGGCCTTAGTACCAAATGCTGATGATGGAGTCAACACAAATCCAAGCACTGAAGATAGGATTGTTGTTTATAAAGACCCTCGCATTTTAGACCTTGGGTATAGAGTATTGACAAGTGCTGTTATGGATGGTACTGAACTAGCTGACAAAGTTGGAAAAGATCTTATTGTTGAAAAAGAAGATGAAGGTTACCACTATCTGAGGTGCAGATTAGGAGTTAGTGAAGGAGCCTCTGATCTGCCTCCGGGAACATGTTTCCCTCTTGAAGTCAACTGTGACTACCTCCATGGAGTCAGTTTCCACAAAGGCTGCTACATTGGCCAAGAATTAACAGCCCGAGTTCACCATACTGGTGTTGTGCGAAAAAGAATAATGCCCCTGAAATTTCCTCAACAAATAGATGAGAGCTTGAAAATAGACACACCAATCTCAGCTAGTAATAATCCTAAGTCTAATTTTGGGAAATTAAAAGGCATTGTACAAGATTATGGTTTAGGATTGGTCAGAATTAAAGAAGTATTAGATGCGAAAGTTGTAAGTATTGGAAAATATACAGCAGAAGTAGTCAAGCCTGCGTGGTGGCCCATTGAAGCTCCCAAGGAGAAAGTCACAAGAGTAGAACAAGAATGACGTATTAGCAACTAAATACTGACAATATTAGTTATGTAGGTAATTATTTACCAATTCTTTTCACTAAATCTACACATATAAATGCATGAGTATCTGTACAGTATTCTCAGGAAGGTGTCTAAATATGTTACATATTATTTATCTTAAGTGTTACATTTATGTGTTCGGAAGCTGTGATTTTGTACAATAAAGTTTATTTTTATCTGAATCTTATTTTTAATGTAAAATTTTTTACCAATCAATTACCCCTCAAACTGTAAATAATCCTATTAAAATAATAGCCAAGTTTTTAGGATATTGTTAGAACCTAGAAATCTCCTGGTGGTTATAAACCCATTCACTGCTGAATAAAAAACAATAGGAAATTGTTTGTTAAAATGCACTGGTGCATGGTGTGGTATTATTTATTTATTTTATTTAAAGTTTATTAAAACATATACTCATAAAGTAAAATAAGTCCCGCAAAACTGCACAAGAGTTTGACTGCAGGATCGTCTAATAATAAACAATTCAATGAAATTACGAGTATTCTAACTATTAATGTAAAAGTGGCTAATAAAGTCTTAATTCCCAGGTTTGGCAAAGCTGTCTGGAGTTTTCGTAATAAAGGCCAACAAATAGATTGATAATTGATCAAATATCTCAACTTTGAAAACTCTTTGATTGAAAACTTTATTTTGGTTACAAACATAATTGTTTGAATAGAATATAAAACATTGGAATATTAAAAGACATACTCTTATTTCAGTGAAATGGAAGAATCTAAAACCAAAGATGAAGTTGTTCAACTGACTTATGATTTCAAATGCACCTCATGCAATCTGGATGAAAAGGCCCACTACAAGGGGACAAAGCCACCATTCTCACGGAACTTAGTTCTTAAGGCCCCCAGCTACGTCATGAAGGATCCCTTCAGCCCTCCAGGTAAGGGAGAGATATTGGTCCTAGGTGCTGACTGTGCAATGTGTGATGAGGCTGTATGTATAAGTAAAGAGTGCAGTTTGTTTTATTTAAAAACATATTGTTTAAATTGTATTTGTAAGTCGATAGACAAGTTTCCCGTGGAAATAAGGGCTAGAATAGCACAATTAAAGAAATAAAATGTTGGGACTTGAATTGTATTAATTATTCAGTTAACTTAATTTTAATGATCGAGCTTTTGCCCCATTTAGGAACTCTATGAAGCTTAGATAATTTCTTAAGTAATTTTGTTCATTTTGTTTCTGATAGTTTTTTTTTTTAATTTTCACCTAAACAAAGAGACCATATTTGACTTATATGGGCAAAGAGCAGTTGCGTAAGGCTGAGATCTATAGTTATTACTAAGCTAAGCACAGACTTATTACGATAAATGCTATCTTACTATAATATTAAATGAATGCCTAAGTTGATGTTTAACTGAGACAAAAATAATTTGATATTGATAAATATATAAATAGATAAATAACTGATATAGATATAACTGTTCAGTCTAAGATAAGTCTTAAGTTTAAGCTGAACACACTATAGATCTTGGCCTAAGACATTCTGGTGCTCCTGGTATTACACCATGCCTTACTCAAATGAAAGAAAGGTACCTTATTGCAATTCTTGAAATAAAAAAATGATGTGTTCTTAAAATGTTTTAATGTTGTTTTACAACAATAAAGCTATTTTGTAGAAGATAAAAAACATAGCAAAGAAAATATCTCTGCACATAAACTTAGTATAATATCAATAATAACATTCAAAATTCGCACACCACAGACAAAATATTTATTTCAGGTTACTTTTATAATTCTGATACAAGCTCTTTACTTACACAAAAGTTCATGAACCGATGTCGCTAAATATCGTATGTAAAAATTTAAGCATTGCTATATTATGTTTTTTTCTGAATTGACTTGAATAATACAGGTAATAATCGCGCTCAATATAACTGTTAATTCGTAACTGAAGTACTTCGTACCCTTCGGCCAGTTTGCTGAAAAACGAGAGTGGGACGGTTACCAAAGATAGTAGTATCCATATCGATAAAGATCTTTCACGCGACTTACATGATGAACTGGATGTCATAGACATGTCAACAAAATCAGAGGTATGATGGTTACGAAGCGGGGCAATATTTTTTTAAGTTCTGTCTGTTTACTTTATAAGTCTTCGCTCCTGCGGCGTATAGCTCATCTCAATAAGGTCTGCGTCTCCACCAACTTTCCTTATAGGCATGTCCATCAGCGAAGGAGCAGCATCTCTGTCTTTTCTTGCATCCGTGTCAATGAGCGTTGCATTGTTTGTGTCTCTTTTAAGAGGCGTGGCTGCGAGAGAGGTTGGGGCCGAGTCCTGCCCGCGCTCGACGGAGGCCGTGGCCAGCTCTGTGGTGAAGGTGGGGTCTGACCTGAGGGAGAGGTTGTCACGTTTGCCAGGCGAGCTAGCTGGACTACGCTGCATTCGACGGCCTTTTTTTAGGTGGGGAGTCAGTTTCTGTAAAGAAGGGCATTTGGTAAATGTAGATATCATTTCTTAAAGATGATGATAGCATAGACACGCCTACTAGGTACTTTTGAATTTTATAAACCTACTTAGTTTTACGATATCTTCGTTGAGTTTTTGGTCAGTAGGTGATTAAATAATATTCTGCTAGATTTTTGAATCAGTTAGATTTTTAAGGAAGTTGCTTCCGCTGTAACCAGCAAGCCGCGTTAAGTACCACTGTACAACTGTATCAGGAATACTTTTTATTCTGTATCTATGTGCCTCATAAAATAGTTTTGTAAGAGTTTTGTTACTAACAAAATATGGAGATTATCCGAAATAAACGTATTATTATTATCTTGGTACTTGAAAAATTCTCAGGCCCATTGGGACCCGGTCCTTTGAGGCTTGCGTGGGGCCTAAGCCAACACGTAGAGGCCTTTTGGTACCATTTACTCTAATTTGCAATGGATACTTCTGCCGGGTTTTGTCTCCAGATAAATATTGAAAATCTACCCAAAGACAACACCCGGCAGATGCATGAACTATTTTACATTATAAAAACATTTAAAACCGGTCCATGGAGGTGTAAAATCAGTGGGCTGGTAATTGGGCTATTGCCTGAGACAGCGGGCATCTGCCATAAAAAATGTCTCAAACAGGTTTATTCCTGGCAGACGGTGACTAACCCGCCATTCACTTTATGGGCCACCCGAAATGTGCCGACGCAAAAGGCCGGCAAAGGCGGCAACATGGCCGTGAACGGCTCAGGGTGTGGAGAGGTGTGCACCGCTTCCTATGAGGTGGATAAACCACCTCCTCAACTCGGCATATTTCACTTCCATCTGCGAGCATTCAGCTCTAACGCCCACTCTGGACGGCCAGCTAAGGCGCAAGCCAGAGGTGAGAGTCCTGCGGCCCCCCTTGGGGTCCACTCCGGCCGGTCAGCTAAGGCAAGCGGAGGCGGAGGGCCTGACCGACTCTCGAGGGAACTCGGGTCCGTGGTGTCGCAACACACCAACAGCTCGCCACAAGCTGCCCTGCGGGTTAGCGTCGGGATGAGGGTGGCCTGTGGTGTCGCTACGCACCAACAGCTCATAGAACTGCCCTGCGGGCTTTTTATTATTTATTTATTTATTATTTATTTATTTATTTATTTATTCATTTACAATTTAAACTTACAGCTAAGCCAACACGTTTACATGCTAAAAAAAACAAAAATATAGAAAAGCTAAACAATAACAAATACTTCGATTAAACAAACAAAAGAGTTTAAAGTAAAATAATGTACATTTAAAAAACAAATTGAAAGTTATTTTTCGAAGTAATGCGGATACTGAGTCATAAAATATGTCAGCATCCTGGAACTCAATTAGGACTTTATTGAAGAGGGCAACAGCACGAGCCGCGGGGGTGTTGCCGGCGTGGCGCTTGCGCAGGCCCGCAGGGGCCGCGAACAGACGGCGCCGCCTACGACCAGCTCCTCGAACATAATTTCGCGGCACATATAAGCCTAACCGGTGCAGGGTCTCAGGGTTATCCACCTTATTACGAAGCAGCAAGCAGAAGTGGACAAAAAGATGCACCTTACGCATAAGCTGCAACGTTTCTTGGCCTAACATACCATACAAAACATAACATACAAAAAAGGATAATATCCATACCTTTTTTTATATAAAAAGCGACCAAACTTCTTTTGGACTTTTTCTAATAGCAGAGTGTTTTTTGCACTACTTGGGTCCCAGATGATTGACCCGTATTCCAATTTACTGCGTACAAATGCGTTATAAAGCAATATCGCTATGTTAATGTCCTGGAACTGTGAGGCAGCACGCATGATGAAGCCCAAGGTTTTGTTGGCTTGCTTAGAAATGGCAACAATATTGCTATTAAAGTCGAGTTTAGCGTCAAGTGTAATACCAAGATCCTTCACTTTATTTACCCTGTTGAGAGGAACCCCTGCAACACTATAGGAGAACACGATGGGTGCTCGTGATCGAGTGAAAGTGATCAAGGCACACTTCGTACTATTAAATGACATACGGTTATCATTAGCCCATTTAACAACTGCATCAATGTCATTTTGCATTATTTCGCAATCGGTTACGTTTGCTATAGGATAGAACAGTTTCAAGTCATCCGCAAATAACAGACATTTGACGAATTGCGTTACTATAGGCAAATCATTGATCATTATCAAGAACAGGGTAGGTCCCAAGGTACTCCCTTGACTAACCCCAGAGCGAGTGCAATATTCATGGGATTGAAAACCGGACAGTTTAACGTACTGTTTTCGATCTCGAAGATAGTCCGCGAAGAATGATATGAGCTTGGGGGCAAACCCAATGGAAGACAGCTTCTGCAACAAGATATCGTTATCCACGAGATCGAATGCCCTTTTTAGGTCAAAGTATGCTACATCAACCTGTCGTCCCCCATCCATCGCTACGGCCACCTCATCGACCAAAGTCTCCAAATTAGTTGTGGTTGACCTACCCTTGCGAAAACCGTGTTGGGCATTGTCAAGTTTTAAGTTTATTTATTATTTATTTATTTATTTAATCTTTAATGCACAAAATAGTACAAAAGGCGGACTTAATGCTAAAAGCATTCTCTACCAGTCAACCATTGGGCGGGACAGAAATGTTGTTGGCGGTGCTAGTATCTGGGTTTGAGAAGAAAAGAAAAGAAACAAAGGTATTAAAAAAAGACAATAAATAACCTTTAACTTAGTAAAAATACCTAATACCTATATAAATAAATAAATAATATTACAACAAACAATAATATATATATTTATATATATAAATACACATACCAAATAATATATACATATATATAAATGTATATATTATTTGGTATGTGTATTTTTTGTTGGAGGGGAATCTGTAGGAATTACGTAGAATTTTTTGGAAGGGCTGATTTTTTGAAAGTGAGTTATTTGCGAGGTTAATGACTGATTAACCACCCTTTCGAACAATTTACTGAAATTTGACTTAACAGCTATTGGTCGATAAGATGTTACATCTTGCGGAGAGTCGCATTTAGGTATAGGCGTTACCCTGGATACCTTCCAAGCACTAGGGAAAACACCACTTTGAAGAGACAAATTAAAAATGTGAAGCAAAGGTTTCTCAAACGTAGAAAAACAGTCCTTCTCAAGAAAAGACGGCAAACCATCCGGGCCAGCAACTGAAGACGACTTAAGATGCTTTACTGCGCGGCGGAGCTCAACAGCAGTAACTGAGTCTACTGTAATCCAGTTTGAATCACCGTTACATGCAGCACCTTTCTCCGCAAGGCCAGCATCCAAAATCGGTACATTGGAAAGAAAAACAGAGCTAAAAAATTCTGAGAACTTGTCAACTACCTCCTGCTCAGTAAGCTTTTCAGGGGTATTGGAAAGCTGAAGATTTGATAGGCTATCTCCACGCCTCTTACGGACGTATGACCAAAAGCTTTTAGGGTCCCTCGTTATGGTACTTTCCATTGATTTTATGTAGATAGAATAGTCTCTCTTAATGAGGTTTTTAACTAAAACTCTATATTATTTGAACATTTCGTGATTAAATTCTAAATTGCGAGACTTGAATTTCTTTAAATTAAAGTATTTAACTTTAATATAATGCTTCAACTCGGGACTAAACCACTCTGGATAGGTGTACCGAGATCTATGGGGCGAGTGTAAACAACGGCGTGGTACGTTATTTTCAACAGCAGTAATAATTATGGCATAAAGGGTATTTACCGCTCTAATCACATCATTTTGCTCAAGAACGTCTGCCAAATCTGAGCTCATCAAATCCGCATTATTATTATTATAACCTCAGTAAGTAAAAAAACTCCATCAATAACGCACTAGATTAATCCTCTCGTAACGTCTCTCAATCTCATTTTACGTACCCCGTGAGGATCCTTGAGGTAGGCTCCAGTGCGCTTGACCACGAAGTCTGGCGCGGCGAGACAGCGCGCGAGGAGCAGCGCGCTTGCGCACGCCCACGCCGCGAACGTGCCCGCGCTCGCCGCCCGCAGCGCCGCCGCGCGGCTGCCGAAGCCCCAGGACGTCCCCTGAGAGTTCTCCAGGAAAGGGTCCACTGATGAACACCTGGGACGAATAAGTTCATGTCAGGTATTAAAACTAATCGAGAGCGACATTCACACGTTTTCATTTTCGGTAAAGAACCATCAACTGGTTTTTTATTATGTTGCAAAGTTATTGAGGTGTTCTTTCATTTGGCACTGATCCGTCTGCACTCTCCGTAGCACTTTTTTCGGTGTGGTGTTTTTTTTGTGTTATTTCTTTTATGTTTTTTTTGTGTTGGTCGTATTTTTGTTTGCACTAGTCTGAGCTTTAGGTAACGCCGTGACATTTATGTCACACCTGTATACCTAGTTCTCAAATGAGACTATCAAAAAATCAAGTAACTTGGCCCTTGGGCAGTGGTATTCACGTTTAAAATCAATGTTGAGTAGAAGAGTATGATAGAATATGTTAATAATTAAGTAGAAGAATCCTATTATTGACTTTAACATTTTCTGAACCAGATACTTATTCGTAAGTCAACATATTTATACTTACTTGGTAGAGTTTAAATATGACCCCACACTTACTTGGTAGAGTTGGTGAGGTTAGCGAAGGCGGCACAAAAGGCGTGTAGCCCTCCATTCGTCCTCGAGAAGCTATGCCCCGTCAGACCCAGTAGCACCAGCGCGAATAGCAGCGCTGGTGTGAGGATCCGCCATGGCTGCTGCAGCCTGGAAAACGTTCCATAAAATATTAGCAGTTGTTCGCGACTTCGACCCCATATTTTAGTACTTTTCATAATGAGAAAGTGTTTAAGAATTTAACCACAGGTAAATAAAAAGTTTTATAATCCGACCATCAGATTTTTTACGTTCCTTATAAAATTGGTCACTGATAGCGAAATATTTTACATTTCAATGATAACTTTACAAAATGACCGCTAAAAACTGCACTCGCGCAATAAATATGGTAACCTACTAATCTTCAGCCAGATCGATGAACTCAGGCGGATAGCCAGTAATTAATTAGGCTAATTGACGACACGGTTGGCGTAGTGCGCTGTAGCACGGTTTCTCCCCTCGATTTCCGTAGTGTCCCGGGTTCGATTCCCGGTCGGGTCAATTTAGGAAACGATCTTTTCTGAATTGACTTGGGTCTGGGTGTGCTGGGAGACGCCCCTAGCTTATTTCCTTGTGTGGTACCTCGTAACACAGGGATATTAATTCCTACTTCGAGACCATTACAAGAGGTGTGTTGTCTGGCGCATATTTATATTTATTTATTTAATTAGTACTGAAATTGGTTGTGGTGTTCGTTCGTAAAGGTCATAGAAGATTTTGTTTCGATTCTCTTGAGTTTTTATGTTACCTCCTACAACGATATTACGTACTTTTACGATAACCTCCTTTAAAGTGTTAAGTCCGTAAAGGGGTTCAACCCACGAGTGCCGAACCCAGTGGCAACATTCATGTCGTCAGCAGTCAGGAACACGAAAAATGCCGACTACAGATACGCCAGCTGTGACCTGTGAGGCCAGATACACATTGAGCTCTGGCTCCATCAATCACCAAGGAACACAAGGTATCAATCAAGAAACACAGATTCATAGGTAGTGTGATTAAGCTGAATTTCCGAGAGGTAGAGGAGGCTGGATGCATCCAGAGAGGCAGATCCATGAAGGCCAAAGAATGCACTGTGCCCGGGTAGGGCTGGGGTCCTACTTTGTGATGTCTTATTTTAGTGGTGAAACTATACAATTTACATACCCAGAGCGTGCCCGGCCTCCACCAGGGCACATGGTGAAGAGTGTCACCCAGACCAGAGCGCAGACGGTGGACATGACTGGCATGTACTCTGCGAACTGGCAGTCGTTCTCCAGGGCGAACAGACTTCGTGAAGTGTCCAACACCATTTGATGGGTTTTGTTCCCTGAATATGAAATAAACTTTTTATTCATGTTCGGTCAATGATATTTCTTTTTGACATTTCTGCGGACGTTTTACTCCTATTAGATGAATGTTTGTGTTGTTCTTAGTTGTAGATTTAATTCATATCCGTATTGTGTAAATTATTGTGGAACGTGAATAAAAATTCAGGGTTGATTCAAATTTTAGAAAGTGAAATACGAGTACGTACCTATGCAAGGCTCTCTATTAGTCAGTCAAAATCATAACACGCCATTTTGTTAGTGAATTTGGAAAAATGTTAGTAACATTAAAACACTTCCTACTGATTAATTAACTACAAAACACACACAAGGGTGTAACATTTACAAACATTTTTTCCTGATCCATTTTCGGTACCGTAAAATTTTTATTGAAAAGCTAGTAATCGAAGAATCTTCACGATGATTTCGAACGTGTCCTAGGAAAGATACAATCATATTATAATATAAATTAAATTAGATCGTAATGCTGAATTTAAATCCAAAAACGAAAAGTTGCGGTTCTATTCGAGTGGTGTCTCGACTCTCGACTGACAGTTGGCTCACTTGCAACGGTGTTGAAGCCAAATCCCAAGTGGTAGTTTTACAGAGCATCCCTTATAGAAACCCAACAGCTACCCAGGAAGGTGTTTTTTATCCCGCTAAATCAACCCTGGGGCCATTTACAATCTCTTATAGCCAGCCAAGTTAATTTCCTAAACTGACAACAGCGAGCAATTTCTTCAGTAAATATCCAGCCTAGAAAATACATTAGTGACAGGTATTAGCTGCTCACTGGCTGGAAATGAAAGTTCATATTACGAAATTTCTTACTACGCTCAGTTTAGGAAATTAACTTGGCTGGCTATAAGATCTTATGACGTAAATAAGTTTACAAATTAGAACAATTTGTATTCAGGGTACGCAGATTCCGCAATACTTTGTCCTTATTCAGGATAATTTCAAGGCTATTCAAAAATTACCTCTTGCTTGCTAATTTTTCGGTCATATTTGTACTGTTTCACTCGTGAACTGATAAGGTGTTTTGTGTATGGGTTTTTATGGTAACCTACCGGTTATAACAGTCACGTTCGCTGCGTCCATTGTAGTTTCATAAGTGTCCATTGTTTCGTTATACTTATCGAGAATTTCTCTTTTCGTTACATTTTTTTCAGCCGCTTCTCCGGGGACGGCGCCGTCTTGAGCAAAAGTTTCCTTAGATGAGGCATCAGTGGTTTGGTTTCCGTTGAGCAGTTCACCTTTATCTTCGTTCCTTTCATAGGTGATATTGGTTGCTACATTCCTAGTTCTAGGTATTGCGTGAAAGTCCAGAAGTCGAGGGTAGAGAACGCAGTGCCCGTCGATTAACTCCATGGTGTTTTGTAAGAGAACGTAGTTTGCGACTCCAAATATGGCAGCCAAGGAGAAGAGGATGAGGTGCCATACTGTGAACAAAAGAAAACTATATGCTTGCTAATTAAACTTGACTATAGGTTTAGTGGGTGCGCCTTTTTACGTCACATGCTCATTGTGCATTGAAAACATGCGAGTGTAGTTTTGTATTTGTAATGATGAAATCATCGGCCTGACCTACCCATCTACAAGAACTAAGTAATGATTGAATGACAATAGGGGTCATTAATTACTACCACTCAAAACAATGATGGGAACAATTTATGTAAACGAAGAAGTCAACCTAAACCAGTAAAAAACATGTAGGAATTTTCATTGTTTCGAATTTCATCCATCAGAAGGTGACACTTACAGGAGATCATAGTGAATTCCGGATTAGCACGCGAGGGTTTTAATGGCAAAAAAAAACACTTAAAAGTAATTTACGAAATTCTGAAATGTGAATCTTATCAGATAAAAATAAAAGGTTAATTAGGTGTTAAATCTTTTTGGGAACCTTGACTAGATCGAACTAGCCAGATTCTATAAAAACACAAAATGAAAACGTATCATTAGATCGCAGGGTATTATTTGATTAAACTAACTTTAAGCGCCACTTTTAAAAATAACATATTTTACAAGTTTCGCCTGGGTGCCCTCATTCCAGACGAGAGTGTCGTCATTCCAGTAGCGCATAAACACAACACGTATCCAACGTTTCCTGACCCGAATCACTATATCGGTTACAGCATAGGTACTATATCAAAATTACCAACTGAAAGCTAGTTTCAACTAGTCGGTTGACGAACCACGTTCAAAATAAAATTGCGTAAATGGTTATTATTGAAATGCTTTTACTCTATCAAGGAATATTTAGCTTCTAAAATTGACATAACATAATTAATTGTGACACAAAAGTTCCCTAATAATTTTGCATTGTTTCATCTGACATTCACATGCCCTGTGCTTGACAAAATAGACGCTTAAAATCACCACCACTGTATTTTATGTGAATAAATATTATTTGATTTGATTTAATAAAGTGTAATGGAAATTTAGAATGTTTAATGTATGTGTTTATGTAAATTCGTTTTGTGTGTCACTGTATGTTGAATTTGATTAAAATGAAATGACATATTTTGTAATTTATTTACCAATTAATATGATTATAATAACACACAAGATAATATGTATTGTATTTTATAAGAACGTATGAATTTTATATGTAACATTTGCATGCCTGTTTTGGTGAATTGTGCGGACTTTGCTATTTATACCAACTATTGTACCACTTTTCGAGCGAATAAATGAATCTGAATCTGAATCTGAAAAGGTTAGTGATTCCAGTACCAGGGGTTAGGTTCTCGAATAGGACAAATCCACATGTGAGAATTATGCTTGTTTGTTTTGAGACTGTTGTATATAATGTATAAATCAGTATTTATTGAACAGTAAATAGAATGTATATCGGTCTCCGGCACCCATATACTCATAGCACATACAAGCACAACTTAGTGGCTCGGATTATATTGGGTAAATCAAAAACCAATATCACACAATATCAGAATACAGATGCATGTAAATTTGTTCGTTGGTAGCTTTATTAGATACTTTTGAATTTGTTTTTGAGAATAATCTTAACACGTGAATCGGAGAAGATGAGTGTGCGTTACTTAGGTGCGCCTTGGTCTGTTGCACAAATTTTTGATACAGGCGTTTACTTATAATTTTGCTTTAACTCAGATTAATATGAAACAAACCAGTTTAACTGTTTATAAAAAGGGACCTAAGCATGTTAGTTATAATATAGCTTGTATGGGTTTTGCGAATATTGCGATCAGTTTTCGTCAAACTGATAAGAATGACAAGATTGTAACTCTATAAACGTCCTTATATCTTCTAGCTTAAGTAAACATTCATGTGCTTTACAGTTTTGTTATCAGTTAAATAGTGTTACTGATATTTGAAATGGGTTTCAACTTAATGCTTGTAAAAATAAAAACCTTTAATTATGTGTGTTTCACTGTTGGTTTTATGCTTTTCCTTGCATCATGGTCTGCTGGAAGAAATCTCTCTTTAGAGATAAGCTCACCTGTTCTTTGGCTATCCTTATTTTTCTATGTAAAAAACTGTAATTTGTGTACAAACTAATAAATAAATAAAAAAATAAAATAAATTATTTAGGTGTATCTACATAGATAGTAGAAGTATATTCAATCAAAGGTTCCTACTATGTAGTAGGAACCTAATATATAGAAATATACTTCTGGTTGACCTAAATCTTTTCTTCATCGCATAGTCACTCAGAGGTTAATACATGAGTTTACTCCAGTAAGCAATAACAGAACAAATAAAATAATATTTGAGAGCGTCGTTGCCTAGTGGTTAAGTACTTCAACTCGGATCGCGGATCGTGTGGTACCGAGTTCAAATCTGGCCGGAACCAAAATCTGTTAAATTCCCGACTAACTCTCCGGTGATGTAAAACATCGATAAAAAAACAAATCAACCCGGTTGGCGGCGGAAGGTTCACCACCTACCACCACGTTGGGTTCTAATACCATTGGTGAAAAGTGGGCTTCTGAATGTTCCGTTCACCATGACGGCAACAGCCACTTGCCTCTGACTACCCCGTTTGGGATAAAGTCGTGATGGTATGTTATGTTATGTTCTATATTATTGTCGCGTATTTCCCTCTAACTGAAAAGTGCAATTTACGCCGTAATATTATACGAGTGGTTCATTTATGTATACCGAAGACGCTTAAAATAACATTCTTGATATTTTTGAGACCATACGGCAAGAGAAACATTCCTCACAAGATGACGTGAATTAAAAAGAAATTATAGGTAGGTACTTGAAGAGATATCACAAAATAAATTCATTTCTATTGGACCTACTAGAAAACGTCACGGCTTTAGGCGGAAATCGAACCAATGTGATTATGTACGAATATTTTTTTAATACATCTTAATGGGCTGTCACTATTCACGTTGTTGTTGATTAGTTAGTCATACCACTGACACTTGATGTGTCCTCAAGAGGACGTTAATATAATTAGTAACCCCAAGAGACCCAACACACTACCTACTTTAATAGCTCATGTTAATTTAATCAGTTAAATTTGTTATTTTTTAAAAGAACTATAATTAGGGAAGGACTTCTCTGAATAACATTAAACTATGTATTTATAATAATAATAAATAACAACTTTTTTAGTTACAAATTAACTTAGAAACTATGTTAGTAGTGATTTAAAAAATTATGCAGCATTTGCTAGATATAAGTTCTTATCCAATGATGTTACATAACTGGATAATGCACGTCATACAAATTCATTTTATGTGTGCGTAAATAGGGTGGAGGTACGCGTCATTTCAAATTAGACAAGGTCTACTAAGGAACAACTGTGCTTAAAATGACGTTAAGCACACTTTTTGCTAACTTAAATACTTTATTCACTGCATATCATGGGTATGTTGCATCGAGACTCCGGTATGGCATAATATTTTGGGGCAATTCTACCAATATTAAAAATGTTTTTACAGGACAAAAGCGATGCCTGAGATCAATGTACCGATTAAAACAAGCGGACTCGTGCGTACCACTTTTTAAAAATCTGGAAATACCTACATTACTATGTGTGTATATCTATGAATGTGCTGTCTTGTTAGAGTGAACCTCCACTTGTTCAAGTTTAGTTCACGTAAGAGACATAAAAGTAAGCTTTGTATGGTCGCATGTAATTCATCGGCAGTAAACGGAAGTATCTTTTGTAATGCTCCTAGAATTTACAATAAATTTCCTGAGCCAATTCGTAGCATCAACGATACAAACGTATTTAAAAAGAAAGTACATCATTTACTAGTCGAAAAATGTTATTACGAAGTAAGTGAGTACCTTTCAGAAAATGTTTTTCTTTGATTGAGAGTCCGATCTGCTAGCTAGGTTACCTAATGCTATTTAATATTCAGCTATGTTTATAATATTATTCCTAATTTATTGACCTGGTGTTCATTTTAATAATTTTATTGCTATTTTTATTTGTATTTTTATTCATCTGTTATGTTTTTCGTATGCCTTTGAAGGCGCGTCATGGAATTTTCCTATTATTTTTCACCATACCATCTTGTACTACCTGTGATGACGAATAAATGAATTTGAATTTTCTGCACCTTTGACAGAGCACTGATGCAGATTCCTTGCACTTCGTAACTTCTTACAGTATGTGATTTCTTAAAAATAAAAACTCATAATTCGCTAATTAACTAAGGTTTCTCAATGTCATGACGGCTCACGTCTTCTTCTCAGAGTTCCCAGTAAAGTATACAGCTAAATGAAGCTCCTCCATCAGCTCGAACTTACCTTTCCATGTTTTTAGGTGCTTGGCCGCTCGTTCTTCTAGCTCGCAGTAATCGTACAGCAGTATTGTCATTCTCAATTTGTTCCGTCTTGATCTATGTCTTTACTCCATTGTACCCTGGAAGCAAAGTTTTTTATTCAATAGTATTCTTGCACAGGGACATTCTTAGAGTCCTAGGCTTAATTAGCCACACCACATTCAGTCTATTATCTTCGATCTATGGAAATTTGGACGAAAACAAAGCAATTTGAATACTCATAATTCATCGGAACTGGGGCAGAGCAGGGTGGTTTATGGAGTCTCGCTTCGATATTGATTACGCAAGTGCGTAGCTGGATGCCAGAAATAATTCGTGTGTTAATTCGGGTCGGTGACTTTTACCATCAAAAAAGATGCCATTCACATCCGACAATCTTACGATATTTATTCGTATTGCTTTGAAAGTCTGTGCTCATAAAACCGATTAATTAATATACACCACGACTGATTCTTTTTTTTTTAATGCGATCCCAGATCAAGTAAACTAATTTTCTACGAAGTAAGATAAAAGAATGATTGTGTCAGAAGGGAAAAGAACGATAAAATATTTACTTGACCTACATGATTTAAAAATTAAAGAATATTATTCTATCGAATTGTGGGGATCGAATCGAACTTAACCCCTAAAACGCCATAGGCAGGATCTGAATTCAATATATCAAGGGCCAAGTGTGATGTTGCCGGAAAGTAGTGTTTTTCCTGAATGACCGATAGCATAGCGTAGAATAATAATTTATCTGTCTGTGGCGATTGTGGTAAGTAAAGGAACAAACTGTTTCGTGTCTCCTGCTTGAATGTAGACGGTATTTCGACTACGTACTAAGTTTTATGTGAACATTTTTTTGGCCCTACCTACGGTGAAATAAGGTGAATACTGAATCCTGAGCACCCACATGTAGTTAATTTGATGCTATCCACTAAAATACAAATCCTGCTTTATTGAGTCAATATCGTGATGAAGATATATCTGTCTGAAACCTATGTACCATGGTCTTGCTACTTGTAATTAGCACTACAGCAGTAGATTCGAGAAGATGCTTTCGCTATTAAATTTTTAAAACAAAATCAATGTGATTTTATTCGTTAGATGTTTCTCATGTTTCTAAAAACCGGGTGATTATTTGGCATACCTACTAGTAGCTGATGTAGGAACTATCTAAGCTAGCTAAGAATAGTATTTTTTAAACTACGGTAAATATGAGGTTTCCAAACGTAAAATACGTGTGTTCGTTGGATTTTGGTATGAAGACCTTAAAATGGATGTTGATTAAAAATAATAACTACATACGTCAACTAGATATACCATATTTTTTCTTAACGGAATGAATAATCACCCGGTATATTCATATTTGTACAGTCGACCACAGTTAAAACCTGAACGTACTTGTATAAACTGAGCTCTAATTGCTGCATACTCCCATTACTACGCGCCGCGCTACGAAGGCCACATTGTTTCACTAGCACAGAGTTTGACTGTATTTCCATATAAAATCACTGAGTTTGGTAATTGAAATCATTAACATTAAAAAGGATTTGAGTACCTACGTGGCTAGGTATTTATTATGAACGGTTTTTGAACTTCTTGGATGAGTTTGTCTATATTGAGGTTATATTTTTGCACCTATAGAATTACCAAACTTTTACTTTAAAATAAACTTAAAATACTTTACAAGTGTGGCTTAAGCTCATCATAATGCACACTTGTCTCATAACAAACGGTTCTAGGAACTCCTATCAGACAACGACTGCTGAGTGGATGATTTTCAAAAGTTGATCTCAACCAGAACTTTGAAGTCTTGTTTCGTAAATATTTTGTGAAGCATTATACGGCTAGTTAAGGCATGTTAAACTTATATGTAGTACTTACTACAAGTGCTTTGATTGTAGTATGTAGGTACTACATATTCGTTTAATCAGTTCCTTTTGCCATTTGCCTCGTATGACGGTATGATTTTGTTTCTCGATTTGCTTAGAGTCGGTTGGTCATAATACCATACCCACGCTATTTGATTTTTGAATTAGGAGGTATGATTTTAAGCCTGTGTTTAAAACTACATTGTCCACATCTTGAAACTTTACCAATATTTACACTGACACCTACACGCCTACTAACCTATGACATCATGAGACGTGTACTAACACACGACAGTGCATCAGCATATGACCAATTTTGCAATGGCTTTGTAAAGTAAATACTGTAACTTCACTCTTCTTTACCCGTTCCGTATTCACCTCCTGAATTCAGACGTAGATTTGCCTCTTTGGCTAGGTTAAAACAGGTTTACGAGAACCAAAAAAAATTAGGTTATCATAAACATCCAGACTCAAAAAATGGCTATGTTTGAATTCTGACTAACAAAAATTTAACCTACTGTCCCTTCAGCAAGCTCCCCCTAACCTATAAAGTCGTATGGAGCCTTAAACGCAGAATTCAAATGGAATTCTTTTATTTTAACGTTCTTATAAATCAACTGAGTTTATTTCGGTCCGAACAAAAGGTTTTCGGATAAAAAACAAATTACATTGAACCTTGCGCCTGTTATGATGGTTCTCAGCCACAGCAGCCTGGCGTGGTGCCAGAACTCAAGCGCATGTGCTACTTAATTTCTGTCTAGATAAAACGCCTGCCATTGAGTCTAGATTTGTGATTCACACACAAACGAGTTACTACTAGCTCAATAAATCATGACTATGTTTTCAGATTCTATCAAACATTTTGTTAGTACTCTTTTCTTAATACACAGTAAGGTAAATGTACCTATGCTTGCCAGTTGCCACCCTGTTTGCTTTCGGTTTTCTAACATTGCCCAAATATAGTATTAAAAAAATCAAACAATTTACTGAGTAATTAATGCGTTAAAGTACTAAAATTTCTAGAAAGTTATTTTTTTTCATTTAAGCTATGTTATTTTTTTATCTCGTCGAAAGTATTTAACCAAAGAGTTTTATATTAGTTGACTGTCATGTGTGTTTTAATTACTTTCGAGAAATGTAGGTATATGTGTGTTTAAGGAAACATGCTTAAACAATTTGGAAACAGTAAACAAGCAGCAAAGCCAACAATGAAAGAAACCATGAGAGCCAGGTGATGCGGGCGAGACGGCTGTTCGCCGAATGCCAAAAAGTGTCCCATCGCGAGGCTCACTTTATATCGGCCGTTGCTTGGTACCCCAGAGAAAGCCGCGCCCCGCGCTTCCCCGCGCTTTAAGATTGGGAGTTCAGTTAAGGCGATGTGAGAATTTTTATGCTAGTTTTATAGGACGCTCTGGTTCGCGGAAAGAGTGGCCGATGTTTTTCCAACGTGAACGGAATTAACAATATTTATGGTTAAAACATAACAATTACGAGTATAAGTCTTAGGTTGCGGTAACTACTTTACAATGGTCGTAGTGATGTAGTGGTTAGCCAAACGGAAAGAAAGTCGCCGTGCAAAAAAAATGCGTTTGATTCACTTAATTTATCCTGATTATCATTGCACAAATCAAAGTATGAACTCCGGAGCACGGCTTCGTCTTGTCGCCGACGTTGTTTCTTCTGCATATCAATGACATGTTATCTCTTGGTAATATTCATTGCTATGCGGATGATAGCACGGTCCACGCGCGTTATTTCGAGCGCCCTGGGGCAAAGCAGACTGACATCGAGGAGAAGAGGCGAAGTCTTGTTGTTGAGCTTGACGGAGTGTTGGACCGCATTTCAGAATGGGGTGCATGCAATCTTGTCGAGTTCAATGCCAAGAAAACGCAGGTGGGTGCATTCACAGCAAAGGCGTCGCCGTCCCTTTCCCATCCCACTCTTCAGAGCACCCCGCTACCGATTAAGGATAGCCTAAACATCCTTGGCATGGATGTTGGTAGCAACCTAAACCAGCGGGACTACGTTGAGAGCGTCATTAGAACTGCATCCCGTAAACTCGGAGTCCTGAACAGAGTGAGACGATTCTTCACGCCTGAGCAGCTCTGTCTCTTGTATAAGACACAAGTTCACTCGTGTGTGGAATACTCCTCTCATCTCTGGGACGGATCCGCTAAGTACCTACTCGAAGCTCTTAACAGGTTGCAGCGGCGTGCTATCCGTATTATTGGAAACCTAGAGGCAACTTTGACCCTTGAGCCTCTCCAATTGCGTAGAGACATTGCCAGGCTAGGTGTTCTCTATCGCTTCTACAAAGGGGAATGCTCTGACGAGTTATTCCAGCTTATCCCACCCTCACCTTTCCACTCCCGTACCACGCGTGCTGGACTACGGCGTCACCCACACACAATTCAACATTTGTTGGCCCGAACTAAAAGGTTCGGTGACTCGTTTCTTTGTCGTACCATCCAGACGTGGAACGCTCTTCCAGCACATGTGTTTCCTTCCTCGTATAGTCCCGGGTTCTTCAAGCGGGGCGTGAAAAGGCATTTCTGCAGGCCTTCAAGGTGAGGATGGCCAGCCCAGTGATTCGTTTGAATGACTGGGCTTGTCAACCTCATATCTGGACCTCACGACCGCTTTCCATCAGGTGGAGTGAGGTCATCTTGACGGGCAATATAAAAAAAAACACTTAGTAGGGCCAATAATACTATAGCGCCAAAGAACGTGGAAACGATCCACACTTAGAACAACCATTTATGTGAAAAGTATTAATGTCTGATTGTGTCTAATCTATATCATAGTACCTACCTACCTATATTTCTAGATATTTAAGAATGTCAATCAATCTATTGACACCCTTATTTAGAAGATCTCTCCCGATTATTGGTTTATAAAATGTATTATGTTACGATAAGAACACTATCCAAATTGAAATATGAGTATGTATGGAGAAAATGGCAAAAGTTTGATAACCTTCAGTACCTTAAAATGTTGCGTTATTTTGAATACTAAAGGTTAGGTTAAAGGGATAAAGAAATCACTTCTCAACTCCCTGCCCGCGCTTTATTCAGAAGTTGAAATTTAATTTTGACTAAGTAACCTCGCCGCACGAATAATCAATAAAAAAAAATATTGTAATGTGAAAGTTAGGAAGACCTACTTATTTTTCTAAAAGCTATCTTCGATTGATGGCTAATATCTGGGAAAAAATTGGATGGTGTTTAAAAATATGACCCTGTATAGCTGCAGAAAATTTATGAAGAACAATTAATAAACATTATCTGTTTTTGTTATTAAAACGAAATCGACACTTGTGAATAGGGTCATTTCGCCTGTTCGCGTCTACCGGCCCATTCGCGTCCAAACTACGGATCACTCTCTAAAAACAGTGGAAAATAACCAAACCGACACAGTGACAAGCACGAACGACATTTCTATGAATGCCTAGATGTATGACAGGTACACAAACATTAACAAAAGCTTCTTGCGCGCTACCCTTATTGCGTAGAAAATGCACTAGTTTAACATGTGAAACGAAGAAGAGAGCACGTGCGTAATTTCAAAAAGAAAAATAGTGAGCAGCTGCGCGTTTCACGGTAAGTTTTCAATTGATTTATATCAAATTTGGGATTGAATTTTGTTTCCAGACCTTAGCCATGGACCATATTAGTCAGGATAGTGATGGTTGAGATTGTATTTTAATAAATAATGGTAAAAATAAGGTGGACGCGAATTGCTACAGTAAATTTATAAAATATCCACTTTGCGTCCGCAGTGGACGCGGTCTGGTCTAACTATCTTCAACTTGGATGTTAATTATCACACGATAAAAAGTGAAAAACTACTACTTCTTTTTATATTTATTTTAATGTTCTTTACATGCATATTGTAATGGCCAATTCGCGTCCACATTATCAGGATTATAAAACAAGATACAGATGTTGAAAATCTTACTTGGACGCCAATTGGACCTATTTATAGCGAAAGAAGAGACCATGAAAAAGATTGCGTCCATCCTAAAATGAGATTTAATCTTATTTTCTTTATTAATTTGTGTGTTTAATTGATTTATTTGAGATTTAGGATTGAGTATTAGAATTTCATGTTACTATTAAGGCTAGAAAAATGAATTCGCATTGAACAGTAGATACTAATCCGTATTTTAATTTTATTTTAGATGAGTTCTTCATAGGAACAAGTGGAAAGAAAAAAAAAATACATATTCAGAAGCGGATTTAATGAAAGCGTTGGACGAATAGTTAGGACTGCGGTTGGTGACACGCTTCCCTTCCTTATCACCGTTGGAGTACACCAAGGCCCAGTGCTTAGCCCGTTTCTGTTCAGCGTAATATAAGACGTTCTGTCAAACAGCATCCGAGACCACCACGAGCAACCACCCTGGTTGCTCATGTATGCTGATGATATTGCGCCAGCAGATTCGGACAGGGGACGGCTGGTACAACGGGTGAATAAGTGGAAAAATTCACTTGAAAACGGCGGTCTGAAACTTAATGTGGCGAAGACGGAGTACATGGCCTGCAACACCACAAATCCCCAGTCCGTCCGCATAGGCGTTGACGTGGTCGTGCGCACGGACCGTGTCAAATACCTGGGATCTGTGTTAAGCGCGTCTGAAGACATCGACCGCGACGTCAGAGCCCGGATATCCGCGGCTTGGGCCAAATGGCGCCAGGTGACTGGTGTCATTTGTGACCCCAAAATGCCGATCAAGCTGAAGGGGCAGGTCTATAAAACCATCATTAGGCCTGTCCTTTTATATGGCAGTGAAACATGGCCGTTACTAGAGCGACACAAGCAGGAGCTGCGCGTCATGGAAATGCGGATGCTGCGGTGGATGTGTGGAGTCTCACGCAAAGATCGCGTGCGTAACAACCACATCCGCGGCAGCCTCCGTGTTCGTGACATCGCAGACAAGCTGCAGGAGTGCCACCTTCGTTAGTATGTCTCACGAAGATCGGCAAACTACATGGGCAACAAATGTCTGGCCATGCCGCCCCCGCCAGGTACCGGTAGAAGAGGTCGACCCAAGAAGCGGTGGCTCGACGTCTTTAAGGGTGACATGCGTGCCAACAAACTCACAAGAATGCACAAGACCGCGCGAAGTGGGCCAAGAAAATAATAAAAGGCGGACCCAGGCACCCCACACACCAGTGTAACCAGTGTTGGTTCACAACCGGGATAGACCGCACTGATGATGATGATGATAGTCTGATTTTTACAAGAAATATAAAAATCTGAATTTATTAAATAAACGATTTGATTATAAGCCGAAGCTTTCCTTTACAATTATGAAATTCATCTCCCTTAATTCCCTATTCTAAATGGTGGACGCTAATTGGTCCATAGGCGGACGCAATCTGGATTTTTTAGACGCGAAATGGGTAAATCGCCTGTTTCAGCAATTTTTCGATTTATAATATAAACTACAAGTTGCTTTATCTAAAAGTGTGCAGGAAACTGACAAAGAGTAAAGTGTATTTATTTAAGGATGTCCTAAGACCAAAACAAACCTGACCTTGGAATCACCTATAGAGTTGGGCACAAAATTATCAATTGAATTCAATTCGTTTTCTGTTCGATATTCTCGATTTTTCAGATCAGTTCATTAGTTTAACGATTATTTATAGTTTTCTTTTTTACTGACGGTTATTATCGTACATTGAATACTGGAAAATGTAGTTAGAATGTTACTGCTAAATTCCGATAGCAAAAAAAAAAAAAAAAACAAGTCCGTAGGACACAGCAGTAAGTCGTTAGTCCAAGGAGTAACACTAACCAAATCACAAAGCACAAACAGAACCAAAAAACAGCAGCCAGGACGTTGAGGATCGACAGTATAGCACCCGTAACACACGAATAAGAACGAATAGGAACAAAAAACACATAGGAACGAATGAGGAGCCGCTGCCGCTTTTTTTTTTTTTTTTTTTTTTGTGTTTTACGGCTCTGGGTTCCTGCGCTTTTGTTCCAGCTGCGGCCGCTGTATGATCAGTGTTGCCAGATGCACAAGAGCTCCGGCTCAGCAGTATTTTATATCCATGATCTTTTGCTGCGACCAACTAACCAGTATAACTGCTCTAGCCATAAAAATCCTCAATGATTCAAACAATTTAAAAAGGTCACTAAATAACCTAGAATGTGCCTTTGGTTTCCAATTTTTTTACGTAAGGCGTTGATCCATGCTTTCCTCCTTTTTTCGGTAGGAAAACGGTGAACTCCTATATTCTTACAAAGAAATGCACAGCATAATGGCGTACTTTTAGAGCATGAGAAGTGAAAAAATATTTTGCTTTATTTCAGTATACCCGTTTGAAACAACAACTGTCGAAATTTGATTGAAATCATCGTTACATTGTTACTTTAGTGAGAATCAATATGACAGCTTTCTTACTAAAGCAGTAATGTAACGGTTGTTGTTTTAAACAGCTTTACATAATCAGCCTACTGGATTGCTGATTTTTTAGTTAGTTAATTATTAACTATGACTTATTTTATGAACATAATTTTATCTCTATGAATCTTATGAAAAATTCTACAATTTGGCAGGTAAAAGAAATGGTCGCCTTTTTTCTCATTTGTTTTTGAACTGTCATTTTAGTTCTTTTTATTTTATTTTGTGATTAATTTTTAATAATGACTAATACTTTTTGTTAATATATCAAAAAGAAAAACAAAGGCGATACATTTGACGCAACAATAGAATTGATCCTGCGTACAGTACTGTTAACACATTAGCTGCCATGGGGTCACCGGTGACCCGCAAACAATAGATTTTCTATTGTGTCTGCTTTAGCGGCAGTCAAAGACTTAATTAGCATTAAATAATAAACAATCTGTGATTTTTACGGACTAGCAGTGTGGCTGCCCGTTGCCTATTTTCCGTTTCCCGATAACAATACTTTCACGAGTAATAATACTCAGTAAATACTTTATCGATAATAATCAAATGAAAAATTGTTAACTTAAATTGGTTCATTGTTATACCCCATCACTAGTAAATCAATTGAGAGCTGTCAAAATCGGAACACAAATTTCGGTTAAGTTATGGTTATCTTGATTGTTTTGCAGTTTTCGACGGGAATTATGTGATATTTACTGTGAAAAAGGATGCAGTGTAATATGATTAATGAACGAATCACTTGTAGTGTGAATAAATTTGAGTGATTTCTTTGGAAACTCACGATAAGTGTTCAAGGTCAGGTTTGTTTTGGTCTTAGGACATCCTTAAATAAATACACTTTAAATAAGAAATAAATAAAATCCACTTTTCGTTCAAAACTAATGCACAAACATTTTCATTTTCTCTCTCAAACTTACCAACTCCCCTAAGTGGACGCGAACAGGCGAAATGACCCTATTATGATGATGCCCCCACGGGTTCGCTTAACAATTGCAGTGATTGTGAGTTTGTTATCTATTCATATTATAATGCATTAACATTAATGAGTAGGTAACAAACGGTGACGAGTTAACCAGCTACTTTTCGTCGAGACTCGTAATCTCGTCGAGATGACGCAACGCGCTCATTTTACATTCGGTTTTTTATAGCGCGACGCGGCTCGCTTGTGGAATAATGCGTTCAACTACTTGCATTGTAGGTATATTCTCGTATTCTTAACGGTACAAAATGAATATGTTACAATATTTACATATTACAGCGTGAGGATATAAAGCAAAACAATAATTGGCCTATATACTGTCCCATTGCTGGGCAAAGACCTCCATCATTAAAATCAGGTCATCACTTCAATTGATGGGAATATTGGCTTAATCAGCCACCACGCTTGCCATGCAGGTTGGTGACCATAAACCCGAACTATGTTCCGAAAATCCGAAAACGCACGTAACCCGACCTAGGATTTGAACCCAGGACCTCCGGTTTCGGGCTGAGCTCCTAAACCACTCGGCGACTGAGGTGTTTTACTTTTTCGTAGTCGTAGGGATATATTTTGGGTTGGACCACTATTCAAAATCGCAAAATATACTATTATGACCATTATAAATGGCCTTTTAAGCCTTTGTTTAAAAGCTATCCAGGATTAAAAATCCTTCTAGAACAAGAACTAGACTGTTGGGCAAATTAATGCAAAACAATGCATAAATTTAAGAGAAAATATTTCTATTTAAGCAAATATAATACGTAGTCAGAAGTTGTATATTAACCTATTTTCTACGACGTGAGTACCTACCTAGTCTAGGTCCTATAAAATCAAGGATATGTGGCCGGGGACGACTGCCCATAACACCATAAAAATTAAAGTATAAAACGCTGCTTGGCTCTAAGGCCTCAGCCTCGAATTTTGCTGCCCGCCCCCGCGCCGCGGTGCACTCCAGTCTAGCGCGCCCGCCGCCCGCAAAATTCGAGGCTGAGGCCTAAAAGTAATGCGGCATCTAGGTACAAAGAATGGATGGCTAGTACGTTAACTACCAAGGCCGAACATCACTAAATAAACGTTTTTCTATGTTATTCGGAAGTTGGCTCAAAATATATGTTCCGTAGAATACAGTAGGAGTAGGTACCTACCTAACGTGAGATGGATAAAAAATAAATCTCTTCTAGACAACTGAAAGGTATCACTAATCAGTGATAAAATGTAATGAGAATGAATACATTCTACCTATGATTGTAAGAGCTCGCTTTGTAGCGATGAGAAATGTGCTTTTATGTGGTGACTTGCTGTAATTATCTACTGCGTTAATCTTTTTGTGCTACTAAAACAAAAGTATTTGAGAATCCTAAAATAATTACATATAGAAACAAAACCCCGCGCCCATTTTGAAGCACCTTAATTGGAGCCCTAGATGGCTCCAAACGGACCGCTTTGCAGTGTGCATTACAGCTCCGCAGTGTTCAATGTCAAAGCGCGCCGTACGTAAGCAAGTAATAGTCACGCATGTGTGGATCGGATTAGTGCTTCATTTTTGACGGGGCGGTTGTATGAAGACTATCCTTCTATACGTTATTATTCTAAGTTGGGAATCTTATCATATTTGGTCCCTGACGATTTAACCTGTAGTTAGTTCCCTTACTACTTTTTAAGTAAACATTTTTGTTTACGGAGTACCTACCAAACGTACGAGTGACTTGACTTATATATAAATAATGAGGTTGTAACATTTTTTTTTTGAGACCCGTACCTTAAAGGCGGAGCCTTCAGACTGCCATAAAATATGCCAATGAAATAGAATGACTAAATAAAATCACTAATAATCATACCCAAAAATATTGTACCTAATCCTAATTTATAAGTTTAAATAAATATGAAAAGAAATTATAACAATTGTTTACTTTTGTAAAAAATCTATCTGCCTTAAATAATTTGTTTTTTTCGCTTTGGTCCTTGATGCTGCGTGTCAGTTAAACATAGTATGTAATAGTCATATCAACAGAGGCGTGTTTGGGATATCCAGTTTCTAGTTAAAGTACCTATGTCATAAAATTTTGTGTAACCGGAAATGTGTTTGTTAAACCTAATCATACCTTTTTATCAGCACCGTGCAATCTAACGTTGCTGCAACAATTGTTTGTGGTGATAACAAGAACTGGTTCGAACATTCACATTTTCATTGATAAAAATCTATTTGTGTATTTGTTGGTTACACTAGAGATGGTTATCAGATCGGTGAGCTTATCACACGTCTACACCACAACGCATGCCGCGATGACTGACACGGACACGGCTTGGCTCGCGCATTTGATTCGGTCAGGAAAATAGCTCAGAGCAAAAGAGATAGAAGGAAAACACTTAGCTCATGCGTATATTGAAGAGGGATGGATGTATTTTTCAAGTTTCTATGGGTTAGCTTTGAGCTTTCCTCAGAATATGTTTACATGACGTAACCGCATGATGTCATGGCAACGTAGCCATTTTGTTTGCGGTTTTAGCGGGCTTTCTGTACCTGATTACATGATTCTATTTGAGTTTTATTTGTTAAACAGGTTTTACTGAATCTTATGAAAAATTGGCCCGTTATATTATTTATAATTTTGTGTTTCTTCTGGGTGTAATCATATATTAAGTTTGAATTGACAAATAAGAATGTATGTGTGAATATCAAGCTCCGACACTCGTATCCTTAGATACAATTTTAATCTCCAATAATAGGGTTGCAGTACCTTGACTGTGGGGAAGGTTAGATACCTTAATAATTATCCAATCAAATTTTTTGGTAACTGGTTCTAAATTTCAAAATAACTTGTTTTTTCAAATGTGAAACCTCACAAACCACATATTTTTCATTATAGATTTTAGAACCCTTTACCAGTATTAATATTGGTTAAAAAACAGCGTTGAAGACAGAAAAAACCAAACAATTTTGAATTCTCAATTTATTATAAGATGAAATTGCAAAAAAAAGTACAAAAGGTATTTGGACCCTATGGTTTTGGATTTAACATACTTTAATGGAAAACCACATTAATACGGAAACAATAACAGATTTACCAATGAGAGCGTTTTTACAAGAATCACTTACGATATTAAGGATACATCATTTTGAAAACATTATGTACTTAATCAATTAGTGTCCGTAACTGTTCCTATGAATTTAGGTGATGGTAATATTGCTTGATGTAGCTCCTTGCAGTTATTGTATTATTTTAAACTGAAGTTGGCTTAGGCCTAGGACAAAAATGTACTTGTTTAAGTTAACATGACTATACACTGAGACGGCCGTAGTAAAGTACAGAAATGAAGATATTCCTAAACCTGTCAAGACTCAGATATCTTAATGTATTATTATCTTTATCATTATAAGTGTTTCACATAGACAGGTTGTTTAAAGTAGATTAGAAAATATTGTTATTTATTTAAGTGACTCTTTATATTTGCCCATCAATGTATAAGATCTAACCACCGAAACATGTTACTTAAAATAATGTTCTTATAAGTATACCTACGCATAATGTTCTCTGATTTCTGTTATAAATACTGTTTTTAGTTCCTAAAATATAACGTGTGATTTTTATTGCTCCCTTAAAATAAATCTTTTCTCGACTTTTCAAGCAGTTGGTTAGTCAAAGCAATATGTTTGCTATATTATAGATTTATGTTTCATGAAACTTTAGATCTCTTGCCTAAAAGATGCGATCCGACGAGAAATTATAAGAGATAGATGGTAAGCCAGACCTGCGATGCGTGCTAGGTCCTCCGGCAAAAAGCCAGACGAAGCTGCACGTGATGACATTATTGGCTATCGTCGCAGGTATATTATAAGTAGTATTGCATGTTTGTACTGCAATATCACGCTAGTCTCGCTTCTCCGACAGACGGCGGAGCTGAGGCAGAGAGAATCACATTCAGACTAGTGGCGTAACTATACCCACCTGAGACCCGTGGCAAATTTATTGGATGGGGCCCCAAGAAAAATCACCACAATGCCACTTTTGAGCTCGCAACCTCTCGGGTCGGGGGCCCGTGATGCCGGGGTCCCGTGGCATTTTGCCAGTCCTGGCACTCTATAGAATTACGCCACAGATCCATACCAAAAAAACAGGCGGAGTGTGTATATATATCGTGATGTCCGACTGAGACATAACAAATCTTATTTAATATTTAGGACCTATACTTATTTTACTACTAATTAGTTAGTCCACCAACTAATTTTTATCATTTCATAACTGACATATCACGTCACTTTTATAGCCCACCATTTACTCGTTCGTTAATATTTTAACATTTCAATTAATACCAATTCCTTCAACTCGATTATTAATCATATACAAAATTACAAGTTGAAACTTAAAAGCAGTCTTATCCGTAAAAACTTAAGCCGTCTATCAGCAAAATACATAAGGTCTAATACAGATGGGGCATCTGTCTGAAGCGGCGAGGCACCTCCTCAGGCAGTCGGCGTGGAAGAAGTGTGCACAAGGCGTCACGCGGGCGGATCTCATGGTACCGAGACACACCGCACACACGTCTTCTAGTGTAGCCAACTCCTCCACCGTCGCACGGCGGAATCTGGCCAGAGACCCCTTCGCCTCATTTAGTTTTACCAGAGCCTCCCCGAGCCGGTGCCGCCCATGTACAAACACGCAAATGTACATGACGAGTACCGCCAGCCTCCAGCGCTCACACCACGCCAGCGCCGGAACTAATGGTACTGCTAAAGCTGTTGTGATGCCGCGTGCCCATACTCCAAAATACATCACTTCCATGCCTTCTAGTCTTTCAAATTTCATAGCGGAGAGAGCAATAGGCCATAGCTCGAGGAAAGTCCTCTCCGAAAGCAGATAGTATACGCTAGTGACGAGAGTGTAGAGAATTGTTGGACGGTAATGCTCCAAGCCTTGCTCCAATCCGAGCGTGAGAAGGATGAACGTGATGGTCACGATGAAGGTCACGGCTTTAGTCCATTCCAGCACGATCTTGGTTGCGGACATCGCAAGGTGCTTCACGCGGGAATGCCGGGTCACGTTGACGTAAGGTGACCAGTCCTCCTTGGTGCAAATCTCGCGCACGTAGCTGACAGAGTAA
Source organism: Udea olivalis (assembly GCA_947369235.1). Lineage (NCBI taxonomy): Eukaryota > Metazoa > Arthropoda > Insecta > Lepidoptera > Crambidae > Udea > Udea olivalis. The sequence goes on from OX376360.1 coordinate 11,104,557, forward strand.
GTAATCACGTTGTAAAACATCAGCGAGTAGAGTGAAGTGAGCCTGCCTTTGCCCTGAATGACGAAGAGTCGATCACACGCAGTGAAGATTAACAACTGAAAAGATAACGTAAAATATTATAATCTTACATTATAAATAACAAAATATACATCGATGTAATATTTATGGCGCCCAACGTGGAACTGTGTTGTGTTTTTTTCGTTTCTATTTCAACAAAATTGTTTTAGGATTTATCTTTTAAAAGAAGCGTTAAATTTAATGATCTATGTCTCCAAAATGTTTCGTTACATTGGTAGGTAATTTTTTTTTTTAATATGAAAATTTGAGGTTGGGCGCCAACTAACTGATATAAACGCATGAGTTTAGGTCTGTTACATCCGGCCCATACCTGACTGATCATTGTTGAGAGATTGTTCATCTGCAGGAAGAGTCCCTCTGCGCGTTCAAGGGGCGAGTACATAGCTTTTAGCACGCCTAGCACGCGAGCCACTGGCGCGCGCATTCGTTGGGCAGCTCCTGAAAATTAACAGGTACATTCTTTATAGGCAATTTATCAAAACTTTTTTGTCGCAACAAACAACTGCCTTATGTCTCGTGGAATGACAACACAATGGAGAATTAGTACTTAGGTAATGGGTTAATTGTTTTCATCACTTTTGATTTGTTTTGGCAGTGTATGGCGACCATCCAAGTTATCAATAGGTTTTCTGGTTCAGATCAGGTTTAAAGTGCCTTTAGTCTCAAAATAAGAGCTTAAACTTATATTAATTCATTCCACTAGCAACCCGCTTGTAGATACTAATATGTTTGCTCTACTATAATATGGATGTTTTAAACTTAAATAAAAACCACTTGACTTTGACTGGCCTGTTGGTGCAATGGCAGCGACCCTGCCTTTAGCACCGGAGGTCGTGGGTTCGATCCCCACCCATGACAAACATTTATGTGACGAACATTTGTGTTTGTTGTGTGTCTGGGTGTTATTATCTATTTAAGTATGTATTTAGAAATATTTAAGTATGTTTATCAGTCTCTGATACCCATAATACAAGCTCTGCTTAGTTTGGGGTCAGATGATCTTGGTGTAAATTGTCCCAGATATTTATTTATTTATTTACTTTCTCTATTGATTAAAACCACATAGAAGTTAAAATTGCAATTTCGTTTAAAAGCCCTAAGCGTACAGACAGACGGCGGGTAGCAACTTTGTTTTATACTAATGTAGAGATGAGAACACAAAATAGCTCTAAACTCAAAAATAATCTTTCTTGCTGTGCGGTTAGCAACGCAAAATTTTTAGGGTCACCACAGCTTGTCACAACTTATTGTCTACTTAAGTTTTCCGGTTCATAGCGCTTTATCTTATTTGCATAGTATTTTTTTGTATTTCAAGTAAAAATGACATGGATGGTTTATCCAAAATGAGAGCGACATTTTCAAAGTTATCGTTGAATAATTATTAACCCAGCTTTTTTAAAATTCGGGAGCATCATAAATGGTTAAATATTGTTACTTTTTAATGTATAGCAACCGATATAACCAAAACAAGCAATTTTAGTTTGAGTAAAGAGCTTGGTTGGATCTATAAATTAAGTGTTTAAAACAGAAACTGATTAATTGTGAAATCCCTATATGGCATTTCAAAAAGGTGTTTTTTATATTTAATGTCACTTGGTTTTAACTGTTCAATCTCATCATTCGGACTCGGTAGAAGGCAACTAATTACCATGTTCAAGACAAAGACAGTAATTTTTTTTTTTCTTTATTTATTTAGGGGCTTTTGTCCTTTTTGGATATGTCAACCCCATCGTACCCTAATCTTAATTAAATCTATTCTTAAATTTACTGAGAAATTCAAAATCATTAAAACTAATGATTTTGCAGCAACACAGGTAGGATTTGACAGTATAGACAGGATAACACCTATTCTAATATTTTCCTATCTTGCTCATATTTTTTACATTCCATAAGAATATGTTGAACATCATCTATAGTGCCACAAACTTCACAATTAGGAGTGTCAGCTATTTTCATTAAATGCATAAACTTGTTAGAAGGATAGTGACCACAACGAAATCTATTCATAACTACAATGAATGAACGGCTTGAAAGACAGTAATCTTTTGATGAATAAGCCCTGGTAGCTACTAGGTACTATTGACTACTTTTAATTCTTCAAAACGCTAAATATGAAAAGATTAAGGGCACCTATTATAACGATCATAATGTGCATTAACTACCGCAAATCGTGGTACCATCGTGGTGGTAGGCAAAGAGATATTTAGGCTCTTAAGAAAGCAGATTTTACTTTTCAACCAATAATTTTAAAACGAAACATTACTGTGTTCTAGGAAAATGCTTCTTTTTACATAAAGCCGTCCTGGTCATCTCTGCCATGTTCGATTGTCACAGCGACTGCTTCTCGAAGATTTTCCCAAGAGAAATGTTTGGTATAAAAGAGGCAGTCTACCCCAAAGGAAATCAGTTCAGAGCAGCTCACCATCAGTGGACGTTAACAACTTGTCTATTCAAAGGCTCTGGTAAGCTATGGAAGCATATACCTATTTAATTTAAAGCTTAGTATAAGTTAGCTTAGTATTAGCCTGAAGATAGAAATCAAGCATTGTAAAATGCAAAAAAATTCAAAGTTATAAATAATTGTATGAACCATTTTGTGCACTACAAATATTAGTACGTACGTACACCTAAGAAAAAACGGCTATTTTCTATGGGACTAAACAGGCAGACAGAGGGGTAAACAAGATCTGCTCTAAAAAACGATTCATTTGTTTTTGTTTTTCAAGATCAAAATCATGACACGCGCTTCGGGTTCGTGGTATAAATCAACAACAATCACTGGTTGTAATAAAACAACCCGATTCTTCACCTCCGTCATAAACTCATAACATGTTGATGTGATGCTTTCATTGGATCCCAAAGGCGGATTTATTGACAGGTCAGCCATATGTGCGAAAAAGCTTTTATTTTTATCCAAGCAAATAAAAGTCGGAGTGTTTTACGATAACAATTTATGTTTATTTCTCTAAATTAAGATCAAAGCAAATTATTTACTAGACCGCAATTTTTTTCTGATTGGCAAAGAAAGTGTAATCACGTAAAGTTTTCTGAGGCCAACTTACGAGTCATACTGAGCCCAAGTTTTAAATGTGGAACATGTACGTTCGTATGTTGAGTAAAGCCTATGGGTTTGACTACTGCAGAGAAATAAAGCAAAACTCTTAAGTCGAGCATACCTCCCTGGATTAAAGGACTACATATTACATATACAATATATTACATATACATTGTCATATACAAGTATTTTCGAAAACCAAATCCAAATCGATAACCAGGCAGACTAAAACTATTTCCAGAAATGCCTTTAGGTGACTGTTTACTTTAAACTCGACTCCTCAAAATCCTACGATTTCAAATCGATCTTCTAATTCGAGTATTCCTTCGCCACGCCGAGTTGTTTTCGAGTAATTGGTTCGACAACAATCCGAAAATACCCTGGAGGTGTGAGAGTTCGCGTACCATAACCGAGATCGAGAACCGACGCAGAAAAGAAAAGTGTTTGACGCACGAGCGCTGGCCCAGGGCCAGCTTCCGCCGGCCCATTCAGCTCTGCTTCGACAATGACCCAACTTCCACGCGAATATTGTAGGTATTTTTATAAATAAACAACATACGAGATATAGCCACGCGCCAAAGTCAGACTCGAATGTTTTTCCAACAAATATACGACTGTATATACTTACTGTAGTAAAGCTTAACAGACAACACTACATTCCAATATTTTAAATCCGGAATAATCCGGTTCGTAGGACCACATTCTCGGGCACTACCACAATTTGGACATGCGCTAATTGACAGAAATTTCTTTTAGGATTTTAAAATGAAAAATGTCGTACTCTTTTCCTGATCAAATGACTCATGCATTTAAGAATCCACATGCAGTTAAAAGGAAATTATTGAATCATACAGTATGAAAATATTGTACTGAAAATGAAATGATGACGCTGTTGTCTGTGTACCTAATTTGAACAAAATTTCAATTAATAAATTTTAAACTTACACACGAAGGTTTTAGAGGCTATCAGGAAACGAGCCAGATGATACATAATTGGTTCTACACTCTGATGGTATCTAAGCGGGTTTTAGGACGAGTACAAAAGTCTCTCAGCCTGGATTAGGATTTTGCTGATGCCTAACTGGAATCTAAAAGTTTGGGGTCGAGCCACAAGGCCTTTCCATCGAGGATATTATATCTCTTGCCGGGTGTGTTGTTATTTATTTATTCACATTTAGGCTATATGAGATAGCCTACAGTCTCATGAAGTCGATATGAGGCGTTTTTAAGTGTGCTTAGTCGGTTGCCAAAAAAGACACGAAAAAACTCTTCAACAAAGTTAATTTTACTTTTATTTACAGTTCAGCTACTTATGTTGCTGGCCGTAATTATGAAAGTAAAAGAATCTTTGGTTTCCACGTGGTCTGCTTAGAAACATTATTTGTTACGCACTTGGAGCCGGTACTATTTGCTTGTACTTTCAGAAACGCATTAAAGGCCAAGTTTGTCAGGACTCCAATGCCTCTAAAGTATCACCATGAGGTGCCTAAAAAAAATTTAACAGATTCTGTGCTTCAGTGAAAGTGTTTGTAAATGATTAAATAAGAGCTTTCCAGTGTAGCCAGACATCGCTAGTTGATATGTGATTTTTCCTGCTTGTGATAATAGACGATGATGTTGTGACGATGATTGAAAATAAGCTTTGTTGTGTGGCGTGGGCGGGGCCATAGGTCGGGAAATTGGCACGCACTATGTAATACTGATTGTTTGCTTGCCGGTTCTGTTTATCACACACAATAACAGAATGTTTGTAATAAAAAAGATTCTATTTTCTAAACATCGGGCAATGCGTAACGAATGAGGGAGGATTTGCGTTTTAATCATCACAACAAACACAACAAAATAACTACTTCGAATTACTATAACTAAACCATAGCTCGAAGACATCCTAATTCCTCGTATGACCACACAATAACACTTTTTTCTCCCCTAAATTCGGGACGACGATCGGACGATAGTTATTTGGACGCTTGAAACGGTTATGTTAACAGCTGCGCAGAGAAAATAAGCTTACTTCTGAATGCTTTAGCAACAGCGGGGTACCATCTCGCGGGGTACTTGTAGTTGGCTGAGATGAGCACCGGCACGACGAGGCACGTGTAGGCCGCCATCAGCCAGGCGCCGCCCAGGGCCACCAGCAGCCCTCGCGGCGCCCAGTACGGCAGCAGCAGCACCAGTGATAGGAGCCATACTGCGGGAAATAATACTCTGCTGATAAAATTCCCTGTGAATTGCTCATTACTAACTTTTTGGACTCTGGTAGCTGTTTGGTGTTAGCCTTTATAACTAAACACGCATAGGAAATCTAAATGTAATGTAAAATGCTCAAGTCAAAAGTAATAGAAAATGATCAATTTTATTTTTTTACTAGGTCCTGGTGACCACGGCTACCTAACTAATGCGTTCAACGGTTTTTAACATCATTTGGAAAAGCTACTAAAAGTCTACTTTCGAAATAGTTTTTAATTCTAGTCAAAACAGAAAATCAAAAATTAAGGTACCTACTCAGAAACAACAGCTTGACACCATACATACCAAATACCCTATATTATTTTATACTTTTGCGGGTAAAATGCTGACTTTTCGATTGTGTAGCGTTGTAACAAAACTTTAAAAAGTGGCTTTCCTTTTATTGCTTGATTTTTGTTCCTCATTACATTACCATACTGAAGAAAATATTTGTGAAAACAGCCGCCATTTATAAGCACGGTAAAAAAGAATATATAAAGCCGTTTTCATCCATAAATCACTTTGAATGGCGGTAAACGACTGGAGTCAATGGACTGAAGTTTATAAAAAGTGCCACAAACGGTCTGCATTGGAGTCTGAAAGTGTGTGGTTATTTAAAAGATGCAAACTTTTTTTTTTCATGCCTCTAGAAGTCTAGACAGCAACATGCAAAAAACAGTTTTAAATACTTTCCTTTATTGTTGTTATTGTTTTTTTTGCTGCGCCAGACAACACACCTCCTGTAATGGTCTCGAAGTAGGGATTAATATCCCTGTGTTACGAGGTACCACGCAAGGAAATAAGCCAGGGGCATCTCCCAGCACCCCCAGACACGAGTCAATTCAGAAAAGATCGCTTTCTGAAGTGACCCGACCGGGAATTGAACCCGGGAAACGCACTACGCCAATCGTGTCTTCTAATAGTTCATAGTATCTCTATGTACTTTATGTCGTTTTCATAAGGAAAGAAAATAAACGGCATTTTTAATAATTTACGAGTTACTTATGGGTGGCGAATAGAAGAAAGAAAAAAGGCAGTTTTCCTATCCTACTTCTTTGTCACATTATTTCTACTGCTAAAAATGCAGTAGAAATAATAAGAAAAGTGGTGATAAGTGGGCTTCAGAGTGTTCCGTTCACCATGACGGCAACAGTCACTTGCCTCTAACTACCCCGTTTGGGATAAGGTCGTGATGGTATATAGAAATAATAAGAATAATAAATATTGAGCGATTTCGATTCACTCTTTTGTGCCTAATATTGTAACGTCGTAGGACCATTTGGCTAATTTCTTTGAGGATCTACTAACCCTTCTAATTTACGGAGGTTGTAGGTTAATAATAGCAAAACAGAAAGATGCAACTGACGTCCGCGACACGTGAGGACGAGTTCCGGAAGAAAACATTTATTAAACTAAGAAAGGTCATTTCCTGCCACCAAACAAATGACTGAATATGTAAAATTTATACACGCACGCTAATGCCTTGAATTATGTCATTTATTTTAAGAAAATTCTTCTCTGCCCTTGATCTCATTTCGCTGAGTTTGTCTCGTGCGTGCACGTTTACCTACACATAAAGTGAAGATACTCGTACAATACTGCATTAGGGAGCTAAGCAAACTAAAAATCCCAACGTAAAAAGTTCTGTTATCAAGTCGTAATGAATTGTTAAATCGATGTCAGATTGAAAATACTATTGTTTAAAATGATCTTGTTTCACCCGTTAGTTGTTCACGAGGAAAAATAATTTATTCTTGGACGATGTTTTTCAAAGAACCTAAAAGTTCGCACATAAACATATTCACAAATTATTATTAACAGTAAACAAACAAGTGACTCACTTCAACATCCTAGTAAACAACGAAACAAATAAAAATTACACGCAAATGTAAGATATCCGCTCTAAGATTTTCAAAACGTAGAGCTACCTCTAACTAAAACCTGGGTGGTAAAAGGTAAAAAACGCGTTAATCATAATTAATTATTCAACCAAGTTAGAGAATGAGAATCTATTGCTCAAATTTTAAGAGCAAAACTTGATATGATTGCAGTCTTATTATCACATAAACTAAACATTTAATACGTACCAATATTTGCGATTTTATCGTCCGATTTCATCGGCGGAATCTTTGAGAAGGAATCACTCCTTATGCGTCCGCGCACTCTCGATATCATACCCATTATCACTTTTTATAAAAAAATATATAAGTCAAGACACGAGGGCAGATAACCACGAACACTTTACAAAAGTATCGAATTAAATACAGCACTGTTCAAGACACCTCCGACTATGTTGAAGCGTTTGACGTGAATGCGCATTTCGCGGGCGGATTGCTTGGGCGGGCGGCGCACACAAAAACACATATCTACTTCTAAATTATTTTAGGCAGATTGCTTCATTCATTTCAGCATTCATCCCTGCTTACGCCTACCTATCTGCACATGAGCGCCAAACATTCGCAGCTATGTTTACTGAACCATATGTGAAATCACCATCTGGGTAACTCATGATTTAATTTCAGTCCACATTGCAATGACGCTTTATTTTTAAATTCAATCTCATGTCAGTGACTTGTGAAATGGAAACATTATTTATTTTATTATGATTCAGTATTCGTCGCACCCACCAACATACGTATGGATTGCCTAGTTGGCACTCATAATATGATCAGAGTACTTTTTCTTGCAATAACAGGAAGGTAGAGATATAACAATATAAATTATAAAAAACAATCTAGTAGGTATCTTGGGTGGATTCGATACTTGGCCAAATGAAAATTGTGTAATACAAATATATAGATATTACTTTGACCACACTTTTAATAGTCAAATCTTAATTAACACAGAACCATCACCGGACAGTGTCTCGTGATTTCTAGAGTCACGTGAATCTAGTTCATTCATGTAAACAGCTACGGCATACTCGTATAAGAATGTGTTAAATACAAAATAACATGGAATGTGTAGACGTTTATTCATCAGTTTAAAACCAGACGATGCAGAAATAATATATAATTTGATGTCAAGGCAGTTTACGTTTGGGAGTTCGGTGAAGTCAATGATTTTACCTTATTTTTAACTTCGCACTCACGCTTCGACTAGAGGACTTCACAGTCATCATCACACAATATCACACATTTTTGCCAATACACAAACCTTTTAATAAAAAAATAAACCAACTCCAAGAATAAACGCCTAAAATTATGAAATGATATTATTAGAAACCTATAATTTGTTTTAAAATCAGAGCCAGCATATCCAACTTCAGTACATAAGTGGCTCTCCATCTGAAGTGGAAAGTTCTTCCAGCGCATGTGTAGTTTCCTTCCTCTTATTGTACCGGGTTCTTTAAGCGGGAAGTAAAATGTCATTTTCGCAGGCCTCCAAGTTGAGCTTGACTTGCTCAGTGGTTGCTTAAAATGACTGTCAACCTCATATCCGGACCTCACGGGGGTTTTACATCAGGTGTAGTGAGGTCATCTAGACGAGGAATATGGAGGAGAATTGCACTGATGTGCAAATGGGGTGTAAATTGGGTACTCGTGATACTATTACTCTTCTAATGAATGCCATATAATTTTCCTGTGAATTAAGAAACTAAATGAACTCTTTTTACCTGCATGCATTAAATCAAAATACAATAGTTTAAACCGGTACAAAATGAAATGAATAATGGGTAAAATTCACAATTTGAACACACCTTATGGGGATCATTTCATAAGAACGGTTTAATTGATGAAACGATCATCATGTATGTACTCACTTGTTTTCCCGGTTTGTTGACTGGATGTTACGGGTCTTGGGTTCGCTCGCAACCGATAACTAATATTCATATGACGAGCATTTGTGGTTGTGCTGTACAATCGGACATCTAATTTGCAAATGTATACCGGGTGAATATCAAATGACTTACAAAAACGATACGGTATACTCAGTAAGCCATGTATAACTATGTTACCTACTGAAAGTAGGGCGGCGAAACTCGACTGCATATTTTACAAAACCGTTACCAAACGGACTTAAGTTAAATAAATAGAGTTAATATTGTTGAATTTATTACCATAAAATCGGAATTTTTAAAGATGGCAGGTCAAAGATAAATTATTACCGATTTCATTAAAACAATTTTTTTCTGTAGTGCAACAAAAAGTGCAAAAACTAAACGGTTTTATTTCCTGTAAGAGTACTCCAATCTACGCAGAAGTTTTCAATTACTGCAATCAATTCTATTTTCAATTTGTGTTATGGTAAGTTATATTTTAACTGTTTTAACTTAATCAATTAAATCAATATACTTTAATGAACATTTTAAAGCCATATACAAGTATTTTGAATGTTTTCTAGTGAAAAGTGTAAAAACAAACTGATAAAGAGGCTGTATGGGCATATCCTTCTTTGCCTTCCCATTGTTGTCATCAATGTCAATGTCAAATCACTCACATTACGTTACGTTTGATTTTTATGATTATAATATTTATACCATATTTTTTTCGTTTTTATCAAATAATCAAACTGTAAGAGAAAGTAGCCCTCCAGAATTACCTACACCACCTGTTGCAGAAAAACAGAATCAAATTGAAACCCAGCAAACAAATAATGAAGCCAACAATCAAATAGCTCTTCCAACAATAAGAAGAGCAGCTGCCACTGCTGGCTGTTGTTTGTTACCAGAGTGTATTGATCGGGAAAAACTCCATGTACCTGATTCTATACGCAGAAGGGTCCTAGTAGCTTTATGTAGTACAAGGGGGTGAAGCTATTTTCGGATATTATTGTTATTGTGCTGCTGGAAATCACACAGTTGGGTGTTGCTCGCACATAATGTCCATTTTATGATAAATGGGGTACGCTTGTCATCAGGATCGTTTCGGAGCGCCTGCTGCATTCTTGGACAACTTGTAATATTTAACAAAATATTTAAATAAATGTACATACATATATACGTTAATATGTTTTTTATTTCGTAGCTTACATAGCAGTAAAACTTTAATATCTATGCCTCACACTGAGCTAAACCAACTTAATTTAGGTACAACAGAAATGTACTTCTTTTGATATTTGTCTAGTTCTATAGTTTTGTGATGATGTGATAAGGGCTACAGGTGACAGATCGCTCGTGCCACGTACCGATGCAGCACGAGCTAGCCGCATAGTAGAAGAAGCACGCGGCCGTACTAACAAACTCGCAGTGCGCCTTTGCATGGGACGGGTATAGGGTGGATGAGGCTCATCGAAAGTTCTCATTGCACGTATCATGTAGCGCTGTTGACGGAACAAGCCCGTTCGTACACCCGCGACGGGACCCGTCGCACGGACGTGGGCCCGTCTGCCGATCCACGCAATTCTCCGGAACGGAATACTTTGCATGGAACCGTGCCTAGTCAGACAAAATGCGGATATTGTACGTTGCATTGTATCACTATAATAAGAAATATCTAACCAAACAGCCTCCGAAACGCGAAAGTGGAACGCCCGAACTTGTATCCGCTTACGTCTGACCAAATCTGACGTGTGTAAGCATCAGTGTCCTTGTATTAATTAAAAAATGAGTAAAAACCAACAATTCAAATTCAAACCTCACTACCTTCAATAGCTTTAAAATCTTTTTAACCCAGCTTTAAAAGAGTCAAAACAATTAACTTTTTTGTTAGTCTAGCATAGTTCTAAAAACGTCAACCGATTTCTTTTATGAACGCGGCCCATAAGTAGAGGTCTGAGATTACATGGAAGTTCGCCGTCCTTCTTTGCTTCTTTCAATTTACTTTAGTTTTGTTTTCGTATAATAAAACAGTACTATTCAACTGATTTGTATGGTGAGCTTGAAATGAAAGTTATTTAAATAAATTTCATTTTCACTTAGATAGTTTATACATTATAACATTACCTACTAAGTACCTATGCCATATCATTTTTGTAAGTCTTTTGATAATCACCCGGTATATCCTTATTTAGCTGTTCACTTACTTAACCCTTCAATTGGTGAACAAGAAAAATATTCACTGCTATTAACTCTATTTTAAACACTTAGGTATGGCAACTATTCAGCTACTTCCAGTTAAGGGTTACTGCCCCGGGTATGTTTCAGCATCTAAATCGTCTGTTTTTTTGTGCAGAACTCTGCCGACATGCATACTCTGGTGTTCTTGGTGCTTGCTATCGGCACCTGCCTGGCGTACTATGGAGGGTACGACTCTCGGAACCTTGTCGTGAGGGAAGAGTCTCAGAATGAAGGGTGAGTCTGGTAGTAAGTCCTCAGACAATCCTACACTAAGATATTGTGGCCCTAAATTGTACACTCGCCCACAGCTCACATACCGGCAAATTACGGTCTGTGTATGGTCACTTCAAAAAAACGGAACTCATCTCAACAATATCGAACCCAAATTCGATTTTCCTCGTCCTTTGCCTACTCCGCCACCATTAGGTTACCTTGATATTAGTTTGTTTTAAGTTACACACTTACTTAGTTTCGTACAACTGCCGTCTGGCGTAGCAAATATACCTACCTACGAGTACATCTTAACTTGCCTCACAATCAAGAAGCCTTAATCATTGCATTTAAGTTATCGGTAAAATCCAATCGGCCTCTATCATAAATAGAGGTCAACTCCACACATGCTTTGCTCGACCTGTTACCTGGGTCTCGATACGGGTATTAGCCACTGAGGAGTCCTAAGACAAGAATGATCTCAAATCATTTACAACGTTATGATAAAGGAACTGTTTACGGCTCCCAACTTCATGGTGGACATACTATCTGCCGCTCTGAAAAGTCATGGGGTAGGTTTGAAGTTCAGCAGTGGACCAAATTATCATGTAGATGAAAACACTTTTTAAGATTGTGATAACTTTTTTGTTTTTGTTTTTTAATTCGACAGAGAACTAGTAGAATGTCCGGTGTGCATGAGAAATGGAGACTGGCTAGCAAGCAACGAAGTGTGCCCCATAGAAATTGGCGACAAGAGGTACAAGAGATGCCAAAGAGGGACATACGTGAACCAGGTTTGCGACGGCCGCCTCGACTGCTATAGGGTAAGCATGTCTATTGAAATATTTTACAGATTATGAGATGAGATCTGTACTGCGTTTAGTATAAGTTGATACCCCTAAACTGAAGGGGTGCATGACTTAGCAACTTTTTAGAGCCGCCTGTTATTTACGTACAGACGTAACTCTTTCCAATTCCCAGGAATTAGTAAGTGATGAAACTAACTAATTCATAGTCGCATTTCACTGAAAGGAACTGAAATACATCTCGCGCATCATTTCGAATGGAGATAGATTGATGACATTGGAATACCAACAATGATTACCTGCCTTAAACTTCAAAATCGATTCAGACGAGTAGAAGTAGAGTAGGTACATACTTAGTCAGAATTAAGTATGTTTTCATTATTTGACGACACGAATGGCGTAGTGCGCTGTAGCACGGTTTCTCGCCTTTAATTCCGTAGTTTCCCGGGTTCGATCCCCGGTCAGGTCAATTCAGGAAATGATCTTTTCTAAATAGGCCTGGGTCTGGGTATGCTGGGAGACGCCCCTGGCTTAATTCCTTGTCTGGTACCTCGTAACACAGGGATATTTATCCCTACTTCGAGACCATGACAAGAGGTGTGTTGTCTGGCGCATATTTATATTTATTTATTTATTTACCTATAAATAATTAAATAATAACTCAATTTATCAGGGTCCTCGTGAGCCATGCACCGAGAAGATGGACTTCGACATCTACGGCCAGAAGTGCGCTCCCGGGTACTACTGCAACAAGATCCTTGGCGTATGCACCGGCCTGGAGCACACCGCGGACATCAAGACCCAGTGGCTGCTCAACCACAACCGGCGCTACCCGGTGCGCGCGCGCCGGGCCGCGTGAACCAGAGCTACGCGAACAACACAGCCAAGAGTAACCTTTAGATGCCATTTGTGATACTTGTATCTAGTCAGCGGTCAATGAACCTCAAATAATGAACATTTACGTCTATGTATGCTACGTATTTTATGTTGCTTTGACATTCTACACCACACCACTTAACTTTACTTAACTTTATATCTCAAGTTCAAGCCCATTAGATGTAGTAAAGTCTAATTAAAGTTGATGGGGCTTTTATCACTTTAAAAAAAATGTTATGTAAAATTTGGTTATTGGCACACGGATGAATATCGAAAAGTACGAAATGAATTGAAACGTATGCAGATTGCCTGATATCGGTTGCGGATTTGCAGTTTATTATTTTTATTTTGTATTCTGACTGAGTTTAGACAAGTAGGTATTCGATTCGTTGAATGAGGACTTCACCGAGTTGTATTGATCTCAAAATAATGTTTATGTTTTAAAAGTATTGCATGAAACATGTTAATGATCTCCATATCGTTTGATACTATTTACCTAGTGATTTATTTATTGTATTTGTAGTTAGTTACTTTTACCTATTTAGGTGCATGATATGCACCTAAATATGTAAAAGAAATATTATTGTATTAGGTAACTAACAATTATTGGATAAATTTAACTTTATTGTATGGAATTTACCATTTAATAAACTAGAAATAATTAAACTGCTGTTTGGTCAACACAGGTCAACACTTGTATATTAAAGGCATTTAACAGAAATTTACATGTTTTATTGTTATGAATTATGATAGCATAAGAATCTTACTACCTTACTAATATCTTACTAATATTATAAATGCGAAAGTTTATGAGGATGTTTGTTACTATTTCACGCAAAAACTACTGAACAGATTCAGATGAAGTTTTATAGTAATACAGCTTATATTAATACATAGGCTACCATTTATAAAGATTTTATATAGGTACATGTTACAGAAATGAAGATAACGCGGGCGGAAAGCTGGTATTATTAAATAAAACCTAAAATTATCAATAAAAAAAAATGAAAAACCACAAAAATAGCTATATTTCCTAATTTTCAAATAAAAAATCGTAACTCGTAATCGGCTGGGAAGCGATTTTTTTCCTGGCACGATCTGATAGGTCCCTAATCAAACTTCCTAGAAAAAAAATTATATCCATCTGGTCTGGACCACCCTGTATTATAAATGTTACGGGCCACTTGATAAGTCCAGGTACTGGTCCGTATGCATAATGTCAAATGGGAAATGTGAGTAAAATGGCCTGATTTATCACTTTTCCCAATCATTTTGAATTATAACAACCTTGTATTGGGCAAAATAATAAAACAAATTAATCTTTAATGTTTTTGTTTATTACTTTAAGTAAAATCAACTTATAGGCAATGTATGTATATGTCACCGGCAATCTGTATAATTCAGGTATTGTATACAATGTCTAGGCAATGTATCCCTAGAGGTTGTACAGTCTACATACATTTATTTGTACAGAATGCATTTATTGGAAATTAGTTTTGTTTAATTTTTTTCACAAAAAACTTTTTTAAACAGAAGGTGCTCCACTCCGTAAGAAGGGGGTTTATTAGGTAGCGAGGAGAGAAGCCACGAGCATGTTAGGTTAACATGAACGAGCTGCAGGAGCCGAGCGAGCGAAGCAAGCGTGCCGCGGCAGCGGACAGTGAGTGCCAGAGGCGAACTGGCCTCATTTTATTTATGCCGTTTTATACTTTGATATTATAACTAAAGTGAAGATATTTTGAAAAAGAAATTATACGAATCGATTTTATTTTTTCCCATCCAAAATATATGCCAAAGGACGATTCCTACAGTAAAATTATTCATAATGCCCGGTAAAAGTGATAAATTCTAGCTATGATTTACATTTAAAAAATATACATGCTATGATTTAGAACTTTTATTTATTAAACTGCCCACGAGTAGTCTGTTATTATTCATATGGTCCGGCCAAGGTTTTTAATTTATCTAATTGACCAACGTAAGTAAGTAAGTAAGTCTTTAATGTGTATGGAAAAAGGTATCTACATAGATCTTATAACTAACAAAGTATCACTTGATCCTGCTTTTGCAAGTGCACTTGGTCATTATTTATAAGGATCGGCCCGTATTACGAGTAATACTGCAAAGTTAATCAAGTAGCCCGTAACGTATAATAAGTATACATTCTGTAGTATATTTAGTATCAGCATAGCACCCGTGCGGAGCCGGGGGCGAGGCGCTAGTTTTTTTAATCAAATATTGAGCCACCATCAAGCTATCCACTTTTGGCAGATTGTCCGACTGGCCTTTCTGAAATCCTTCTTCCATCGCGTTATCTTATAGGATTTTATGATTTTATACAATATTACTAAAAAAGGATAGCCTAGCTACCTAATGTTAAAGATTTATAAATTACCTATTTCGGCAAAAGAATCACAACTCATACAGTGCGCGCAAGTAGTTTTACTCGAGTTTCAATAGGGCGGCGGGCGGCGCGGACGGTACCACTGGACTAGTGACTAGAGTAGAGTTGCCACGAATAGTGATTTGGCCGAATACCGAATATTCGGCCACGCTTTCGGCCGAAGGGCCGAATATTCGGCGGCCGAATATTTGGCACAAAATACTTGCTTTTCGAGCGTTTGAGGAAGTCGCCATAGATAATATGCGAAATAATAATTATGAGGAGGACGTGGAGAAGAATGCTGTGGCAAATGAGTTAGATTTTTATTTGGAAACAGTTCGCCTAGATCGGAAGGCTGATCCTTACAAGTGGTGGTCAGCAAAGGCAAAACAATACCCCAACCTCTCGAAATTTGCTAAAGTCTATCTTTCTTCTCCTGGGAGTAGCGTGTATCGTGAGAGGTTACCTATTTTCTGAAGCCAGTATCATTTACGACGAAAAGCGTAATCGTTTGCTACCAACAAATGCTGAAAAGCTTGTTTTTATCCATCACAACTTACCATTGATAAAATTTACTTACTAAAGTATTGTAATTTGGTTATAAATATATATAATCTTGAGTAATACTTATGACGTGTCTTTTTTTCATGATTAGGTATTCGGTATTCGGCCGAATAGTACGTATTATTCGGCCGAATACCGAATATCAAAAAAAGTGGCCAAATAGGCCGAATACCGAATAGTTGCCGAATATTCGTGACATCTCTACTAGTGACGTCGCGTAACAAGCGCGCGACATCTCGGAGATTTCAAAACTGGTCTAAACTTCCCGCAGCGATAACTTCGGTACTACTGCATCGATTTAGATGAAATAAAAACTAAAGTAACCTACGTCGTCTATACTTTGACGTTATTTATATTTTAGAGTAAAATTTTAACCTTTTTGTCACCCTCATTCAGGTTAATTGAATTGGATAACTTGGTCGTGTCTGCGCTATTCGGACATAACTTTTCGACAGTTCGATTTAACTATTGTCCACTGTAATTTTGACATTCGATACTATTAGATGTTGGTCTCGATCTACCGGTATGGCAGAAAACTGAACAAAAACTCAACAATGTCTTAGATTACAAGAAACAATTGTGATTAGAAAGGTTTGCATTTGATTCAACTTTCGTTGGTTTGTTTAGAACATACTCAGAGTGGTAATAAAATTATTAGTAAGTCGCTGTTACTTTACGCGGAACCTGATAGCCCTGCAGCGCATTACACAGAGAAACGTATATTAGAGCTTGAAATTGTGTGGAGCGCTGCATAGGTGTACTCAAATCACGTTTTCATTGTTTGCTGGGCCATAGAGTGTTGGTGTATACACCAGAAAAGACTGTCCACATAGTTAATGCCTGTGCAGTATTGCACAACATATGTTTATTCAAATTTTGACAATGACATTGCAGTCATCACAGGCTTTACAGGCCAATACATATATTTGAATAATGTTAATAAATGTTTAACCCCTTTTTTAGTAACCCTAGCAAAATTCATCCTGAGTCGAACTACTTACGAAGTTAGTGATCGCAATGAACAAATAATTGGTAGATTTCATGCGATCGATATTACCCCATGTCTTGGACATCAAATGAGTCAAAGTGAGCCCATCCAGCCTCGAGGTGGCGCTAACATCCGGCCGCACTATCCGCGCACCCGCACGGTATTTTGAATAGTCTATCTATGACTTAATAATTTGTTGTCTATGCCGTGCGTGCAAAATTGTTTTTTCTCGGTAGTTTTTGGTCTGTGTATGTCTAATAACTGGTTCTTAGTTAAACACTGTACACTCTTAAAAAAAATTCAGCCCGATACTCAAAGTAATTTACATAATTACCACGAATGGGCCATTGAAAATCCTCACGCAACTCGAGAATCTAACTTTCAAGTAAGATTCTCCGTGAACATGTGGTCAGGCATAATCAATCGACAGCTCTTATTATTTGAGCTGGCACAAAGGCTAAATGGACAAGAATTTCTTTCCTTCTTGGAAAATGACCTACCTGGACCACTACCACTTGAAGTCCGTCGCCAGATGTGGTTTCAGAATGATGGTGCGCCGTGCCATTTCTACAGACCAAAATCTTGGATGCCGAGGATTCCTCATTTTTTTTAAATTGCATTTTAAAAAAAACGTAGAGTGTGGACCAAGTTACGTTACCAGAATCAAATTAAATTTAAATGTACTCACACTTTGAGTATCAGGCTGAATTTTTTACTGGAGGGTGTACAGTGTTTAACTAAGAACCATTTATTAAATAAAACCTAAAATTATCATTAGAAAACAAATTAAAAATGAAAAACCACAAAAATAGTGAGATTCCCTAATTTTCAAATAAAAAATCGTAATCGGATGAGAAGTGATTATTCCTGGCACGATCTGATAGGTCCCTAATCAAACTTCCTAGAAAAAAAATTATATCCGTCTGGTCTGACCTGTATACAACGTTCACAGCTTTTTTGTCATTAGAAAATACAAACATGTTTTCTTTAGAGGTTACTCTTGTAAGAGCGACTTATAATTGGCCATGTTAAAAAAACTCAACTTCGACGCGCTATTTATAGGAACGTGCCGCTGGGGTGCATACATAATATAGTAGAGAAACACTGATAAATAATGTGCTGTCGTAAATAAATACATTTTTTTGCGCTTACATTGCAAACTTTGGCTGAACCCTACGAGATAGATCCAAATAATGTACTATAGTACATTTGTATTGTACACCTTAAAAAGGTCTACAAAAAAGACCGCGATTGTATATGTTTATCTCTTAGGGATAACCCACAATAACCATTTTTTATATTTTATGTTTTACGAGAAATAATGGCTTATTTACGAAGCGATTTTAAGGAATACAGCACTAATCCTTATCCAATTAAGTACCTTAAATACATTGTGCATTTAATATAGATCAGTATGGCAATTTACAGCATATAATTTAAATGAATATTTTCGAAGATATTAGAGATTTAAAATGCAGGCGCCTCTCGACTTGTGCCGTCATAGCACGATTGAGGGCCGAGCGTGTTTTTAAATATTATTAAATGAAATGGCGCACTTTGATCCTATTTTCTCAGCCATTTTTAAAGATAGAAAAAAAGTAAAAACACAGTTTTTTTCGTATTTTTTTCTTCAATACAATGACTCAATGATGAATTATAGAAAAAAACTTTTGTCAGCCTCATTGCATTGTACGGTAATTTGACCGAATCGGTCGGTAACTCAGTTGTCGAACGTGCCCGAATTGCCCTGCAGGTGGTTTGTTTAACTCGTACGTCAGAAGCACCAACTAAAATGAGCTTATCATTATTTCCTTGTTGTAGCAAATAATCAGATGCGCTGGTGCTGTACTCTGGCGGGAATTTTGCAAAGCAAATAGCTGAACTTGGTTTTCGTGATTTGTCTATGGGTCTTTGACAGAAATGCAGCCAGCATTGACAGGTACTCGTACTTAGTCTGTCTGTGGGTGCTCATCAGCTCAACTCAAGATTCTCTTTGTTCGGGGAATTCTTTGAAAAGTTATCTGCTTAGTGCTGTGCTTCCTGGTTGCTGGATTACAAAGAAAGATAAGTGAGTAAAGCGTTCTTTAAATAAAATATTTTTGATATAAAAGCCATAGTATCTACTTACTTACAATCAATCCAGTAAGCATTAGGAACCAAATCGGTAATCACATCGGTAATAAAACTGTAGGTGGTGATTAAATGCTGTACAACGTGCCTTTTATATCAAAATCAGCATTTCGTGAACCACAGATCAGAAAGAACTGTACAGTGAGTTGAGTTATGAGTGTTATTTGTTACTTCAACTAACACAATTGAACGACGCTAAGGATTTATTACCGTTAATAATCGTTCGTTCGTCATTTGTGTTGATTGATAATTAATTAAAATGTTAATGTTTAAATTATTAAACATAATTGTTAATAATTTTTTGTGTAGGTACATACCTATTTTAGTTGTACTCTTAGTACAACCAAACCTGCTATTATCAAAGAAATAATGGTTAGGACAGTACTACCATACTTTGAAATAGCAGATTTGACACAAACCCCAGTAACTTGCTTTCTATGGTACCTCCTGTTTGAAAAAGAGTTAAGGTTCTGTTGTAAATAAACAAAAATAAAAAAGGGCAATTTAAAAGAACGCAAATAAATACTTTATCTCTGATTTGTGAAATTGTATAATTTAGTAATAACAACCAACTGCTGCTGTACCTACTCATTCTACTTGCTTTATAATATTCATTTATATATCCTTAACCATTTAAGTGAAGGTCCACTACATAAGTAGGTATTTTATTTTGATTTATCCTCTGACTGAGAATTAGGTAGTAATATCAGTATTGCATAATTATTAAGTTCACCTGTAATATTTTTGTATTCTTCACCAATAAATTAGGTGGATTTCTTGCAAATGTAGTGTTAATTTATTTCAAATCTTTAAAACAAGTTTTTAAAAGTATCTTATTTATTACAGTTTCTTCATTCTTGACAGTCTCTGACACCCATAGCACAAGCTCTGCTTAATTTGAGTTCAGCTGGACATGTGTAAAGATGTCCAAGATATTTATTTTTCATAAACTTTTTTGAATTCAATGTCACTTTCAACATATAATGGGCATTACTGTTTACACACTATTATTTAATCATTAGGAAATCAAGATTGTATTTTTATTTTTTGTTTACTTGGAGTTTTGGATTATTTAGGAATTGTATCATTTTGGAATACCCATATTTGTGTTCATTTATTTTTATGTTTTGTCATTTTTTGACAGAAGCAATGGATTTTTGTGAGGTGTGTGGTATTGTGGATGAGCATTACGATGAATATGCAGAGGTTTTTCATGATAGCACACCTAAACATCTTTGCAACTTAATTCTGGCAAACTACAACAATAACAAGTAAGTATTGTTTATTTATTTGTTAAGTAGGATTGATGATATAAAATAAGAATTATTGTATTGAAGAATTATTGTATTATAAAAAAAAGAATTATTGTTTGATTAATATTCTCAAATACATATAATTTGATAAGTTCAAATGTAGTGTAAATTAAATTCTACAGTACCTTTGCAATTTTACAATAACTTGGTTTCAGGCAAACTTTTAGCAAGAACCGGGATGGAGTGATCATAATGGGTAGAGCTTCAGTGGAAAATATTAAAAATTCTACTATTGAAAGTACAGACCACCAAAAAATCTGGATGTTTGTAAGTACAAAAAATGCATGACTGTAATAAATTGATACAAAGAAAAAAACAGTATTAATATAAGGAGAACAAATGGCAATCTTAGTCTACACTAATATCATAAAGATTTAAGATTAGTTTTTTTGTAAAATGATAAAATCGAAAATCTATGACTAATTTTAAAAATACTTTTACCAATATAATCTGCATTATCAGCAAGTTACATAGGCTATTTGAGAGTAAACAGAGCAACCAAAATAGTTCAGTCCATTGGGACTAAGCCACGGGCTTACTTATAACTTTATAAGGTTTCTATGTCACATAGTAAGAATGCCCCTTTTCCTTACAATTAAAAAAACATCAAAAATATATTTACTAATTTTTGTTTTGTTTATTTTATCATTTTGTATAACAAGCATTTGTTTTTATATTGAAAGATAGAAAACTAGAAAAATTCAAATTCCAGACCTTGAAGAAATCAGGCAGATATTTACTGGTGTACAATTATTGCTATTGATGTCATGTTAAGTTTTTTTTTTAGGTAAAACCAAAGCAAAAAGTCAAGTTTGTTTTTGACATCAGCAATGATACAACAAAAGATGATTTAATTGTTGTTGGATTTCAACTGGGCCACCCTCAGCCACAATTTGAAATGAATGAACATCCTTACATTTTTGGAAAAGAGCCACATGTGCTAGAGAAAAGTATGTAACATCTTACAATTTTCCTGTTGACTTATTCTATTTTATTTTATTTTATTTCAAAATCCACAGCTCTTAAGAATAATACTTTTTTCACTTACAAAACCAACAGACAGCCAATAAAGGCACTTCTTGCACTTAGTAATCATCTTCTTGTTCAGCAATAAAGCTGAGCCAAGTTTCGTTAAATTAAAATTAGGGCCATAAAATGAGTGATTATCAGCCAAAACTGTGTGGCTCAATTACATGTTGCGATTCAATAAATATTCATAATTAAATAAAGGGATGAAATTACTTACTTGTAGACTGGCAGTTGTGCCCTCACCTTAAAACATTTTTTTGTGTCAAATTAACTTGTTTCTAAAATTAGTTTGTGCAGCAAAGACCTGCTTAATTCTTGCAATTATTAGCATTTAAAGTTCTAATCTAAAGATTTATCTGAATATCTGCAGCATATGAATATTAGATTATTATAACTTAAACTTAAACAAATTAAATTAATTTTGTGTTACAGAATCGTCAATTAAAGAAGAAATATCAGTATCATTTAAAGCAATAGAAATTGGACAGTATGAAATGCCTATTATGTTTACATTTATCAGAACCAGGGACAGTAAAAATCTTATCTTTGTAAGAGAAATGGTAAGTTTGCGTATTTAATTACTGCTAGTTTAGGTTTCATGTTTACACAATTTTATAAGTTATTAGCTGAGGTCGGAATGAGGTAAAGTTTTTTATGTACTTACACCGATTTTATGCAGCGAAAGAATATTGTGGATATGCCTCAAATCCCGAGATTAATTTTAGAGAGCAGGAAAATCCCGTGATTTATGGAAAAAAAAACTGCACGCGTGACGTTGCCAAACTTACATCAACGACATGGATTTTAGACGTTCGGAGAAATTCATTGAGGCCAGAAAATATTGAAAAGCTAATGATTAATATACTTCAATTCTCATTAAAGTTATACATCACCTAATGCCGGAAGCGAACATTTTAAATATTAGTGGTACTTTGAAATTATAAATATGAGAATTTGCTTGACTGTATGAACAAATTGTATTGTGAGTTAATTATCTTTGCTTTATTTGCCTTTTCTATCTCTGAGGTTTCTATCATTATTTATTTGTAATATTGTTGGCCACCTGGTATTGTCCATTAAAAATCCCGAGAAGATCCATATTAATATCAACATTTCGATGCAAGTACACAAATAACTGTACCTAATTCCGACCTCTGGTTATTAGTTATCTCATTGCAATTAGTTATTATTATTGTTTATAAGTTAGTGATTAATTTTTAGGGTCTGATAGGGTCAACCTAGCTAAGATAAGCCCGTGCAAAGATGTACAGGGTTACATTTATTAATGTTTTATTTTACAAAACTACTAGTCTAGGTGTTTGGTTGGCTCAGCAGCAAAGCTCCTGCGTCGTGGGTTCGATCCCCTACCAGGACTAAAAACTGTGTCGAACATTTGTTTTTTTTTTTGTCTGGGTGATATTATCAATTTTAGTATGTTCATCAGTTTTTGACTCCATAGTTCAAGCTTTGCTTAGTACAGTTAAATGATCTGGGTATAGCTGTATACTGCTAGATATTTACTATATTTTTATTTGTTTATTAATTTAATTTGTGCAGGTCGTAATGGTGCAAGAAAATCCGACTTTTCATCAAAGCGCAAAGAGCCCGTATGCAAACAAAGAATGGCCTAAAGATGTAAGGCTGATTAAATCAATTTCTCATGTGTAAGTAGTTTTTGGATTTTTATGGGGCTCAAAGCAAGTTATACTACTTTCGCCGTATGACGATATCCCAGACGACTGTATGTTGAATTTGATTAAAATAAAATGACATATTTTGTAATTTATTTACCAATTAATATGATTATAATAAGACACAAGATAATATGTATTGTATTTTATAAGAACTTCTGAATTTTATATTATGTAACATGTGCATGCCTGTTTTATTTATTTATTTATTTATTCATTTACAATATAAACTTACAGCTAAGCCAACACGTTTACATGCTAAAAAAAACAAAAATATAGAAAAGTAAACAATAACAAATACTTCGATTAAACAAACAAAAGAGCTTAAAGTAAAATAATGTACATTTAAAAAACAAATTGAAAGTTAATTTTCCTAAGTAATGTGGATACTGAGTCATAAAATATGTCAGCATCCTGGAACTCAATTAGGACTTTATTGAAGAGGGCAACAGCACGAGCCGCGGGGGTGTTGCCGGCGTGGCAGGTGCGCAGTTTGGTGAATTGTGCGGACTTTGTTTTTTATACCAAGTATTGTACCACTTTTCGAGCGAATAAATGAATCTGAATCTGAATCTGACAGTTTATAATTGTCAATTATAGTGATGTTACGAATAAAATTAAATCGAGTTGGCAAAGGAAATGGAATCGGATTTACCGATTTTGAATTTTCAAATAAATTCTTAATAAACGGGTTATGACTAATAAGTTATAGAATACTACGCGGTATCTCGAAAATAATAGTTATAAAATAGCACACAAGGCAGACGCACTCATACTGATGCGAATGACGTGATTACAAAATGATCGCTCATAATTATCGATTTTCTGTCGATTCAATAGTGTCAATACACTATTGAATGGCTTTCCTTTTCACGCATCAGGCGCTGTAAAGATATATTAATTTAATTTCAAATACTTCATTTATTAACGGTTAATAATAATAACATAAATTATTGTTGTGATTCGAAAGAACAATCGTTTTTTAACAGTTTATAACATTTTCTTTTGCCAGTTTCTTTTTATTTAGTTTGAAATAGTATGTGTGACACGGAACAATAAGAGCTGTCAGGCATATCATCTTAAAGTGAAAATAGTATAGCAAACTGACTTTTGACAGGCCTGTGTCACTTCTTAAGGTATATGACAGTAGGTTGCCGCTCGGCTCGCACACTCGCCGCCGAGTGCGTTATTTAATGTTTTGTTTCAACTGTAACTTGTAATTATAAGTAATTATGAGAATAATTATGACTACTACTAATACTAAACGATGTTATATTAATTACAGTAATACTTTCTTAGAAGTTAATAATTAAATCAGCGAGTTGCGACCCTGCGCTCTGACATCTAAATCGGTTACGTTCAGCGGCGCACAGTGGAATGTGAACGCTCGTGCTACGTGATAAGTTTCGATTCCGCGTGCAAGCGACCTAAACATGGCCTTGATCGATAGCACGGATGAAAAAGTAATAGTGTGACACGAACTTAAAAGAACCTTCTGTACGGAGTTCTATTAAATTCCTGTCTGGTAGGATATTCATTACAAACTTCAAGACTATGGCCAGTGGCGTGATGTCTGGCGCATATTTATTTATTTATGTCATGTGCTACGATCCTAACACACAGCTCTCGCTATTTCCATTCACTTCCCATATTGTTTTTAAGAAATCTCTAAGTTATTTGTCTAATCCATTAATCTAATTACGCATGATATTATCCTAACTTTAATTTCTCATAAATATGTTTTTCATCTTCCAGGCCATACGAGAATACTTACAAAATTCCAAAATTCTTGAAAATTCTCCTACCTCGCGGACTAGAAGACCAAGCATTAGAAGGTCTGGATGTCTCTACGGATGTAATGGAGAAACTTAGACTGGTGCTGATAAGTACAAGGTAATATACCTTATTATTTTGTGACTTAAAAAAAAATGTTTTGGATTTGCTTCAACATAACTCTTATGTGTTGGCGGAACTTGTCAAATGGAGGTGGTTCTGTACAACATTTCCCGAAGGAAACTGGTGAGTGCCACGTGGACCGAAAATCACTAAAATAATCGATTATAAAATTAATAGAGGTAATAAAAAAAAACCATTGGATGAAATCCCTCCAGTTATCTTTGAACTTTGTTTTGGTAAAGGACCCATATTATCAGATCAATTATTTTAGAAAGAAAACCAAAAATAGAAGACAAAGGGTCACAAAATGAGGTAACTTTGTAAATTTATTCTATCGAGCCAACTTTATCAAATCATGTTTCCACCGGATGGATTCCCTGTATTATCCCCTCAACTACACACATCAAAAGTGTCTAGGGATCAACATATATTTTTGCAATAACTTTTCTCCTGATTGATATTAATTAAAATTTTCTTTAAGGATTCATCAAATAAAGTGTTTTCGTTTGTCTACAGTAATCCTCGTAATCCATGCATGTCTACAGTAATCCAGTAGTCATCGTTCCTCTACAAGTGCAAATCGGTCCCTTATTTCAGTTAATGCATGATAATGCACGACCGCACACCGCAAGAGTTGTAAGACAGACTCTCGCCGCAGCTAACATCAATGTCCTGCCCTGGCCTGCTCAGTCGCCAGACTTGAATCCGATTGAGCATGCATGGGATATGGTACAGAGAAGAGCTCTGCCGAATATGGAGGGTATCCAGTCGCAAGAAGACCTTTTTTTGTTGTTGCAACGAACATGGGCGGCCATTCCACAGCGTGATTCGGATGAACTCATTTTGAGTATGCCAAACCGATGTTCTTGTGTTGTTAGTGTTCGCGGTAGAAACACGGATTATTAATTGTTTAAGTTACCCAATAAAATTTCAAAGAAAACTGTTATTTCAGTCTTTTTTTCGAACTTTAATGTTAGTGGTTCAAATGTCAAAAATCCCTTTATTAGGAAAATGGCAAATTTCTTTATTAATGCAAAGGTGACTTGGTTTATCGTTACTGTAGACAAACGAAAACACTTTATTTGATGAATCCTTAAAGAAAATTTTAATTAATATCAATCAGGAGAAAAGTTATTGCAAAAATATATGTTGATCCCTAGACACTTTTGATGTGTGTATATCAGTAAATTTTATTCGATTTTAATTTCAATGTTTACAGCTTCAAAAATGAATTCTAAAAACGTGTTTTGTGAACCACCTCCCCTAAAGGCCAGCACACACTGAGCGGTACAAAGTGCGGGAGCGGCGCGGTAGCGGTGCGTCAACTAGTAAGTCCGGTAGAATCCCGCTCCCACTCCTGCGCCGCTCCCGCCACAATTAGATTAGATAAGATAAAGAAAAATATACTATATTGTACGGCTAAAAATAAAATATATAAAAACAGTATCTACTTAAAATCTAAAAACTTAGCCTTGTACAAAATAGGCGGCCCTATCGCTAGGAAGCGATCTCTTTCAGGCAACCCTCGTATCAGAAATTATGTACCGGTATAATTTTATGTGTGCTTGGTCTGAAATAAATGTTTTCATTCATTCGTTCACTATACACTGGAACAATAGTACACTATTATTTGAGAGATTTTTTGTGATTAAAACAAAAGATATGAATTTATTGAGAAATTCCATTACTCAGATTATTTTTTTGGCGTATCAGTTGTAAATATTATTCGTAAAAGTATACATGCTGTAATATCAGGAGTCCGCTCTGTCACTCATTTATTTCATATTTTATTTTATTTATTTATTTATTTATTTATTTGAATAAATAAAACGGATAGACCAATTACATTAATCAATACATTAAAGATAACAATAATCAAGAAAATACAACATTAATAAACTATGAATATCTAGTAATATTATGTCATGCACTCGCCCTACAAACTACAATAGTAATTAAAAAAAAGTCAAGAAATTGTAATTACGAGTATAACAATAACATTTATATTATAAAAACATTCATACGTCATAGATTCGTTCTGCTCAGTTAGGGTTCATAATTTCATATTTCGAATTTATTTTAATATGCATTGGTTATTTTGATCATGTCTTTGAAAATCATGACGAAAACCCCTAATAAATTGCAAGGTTTCTTTAATTTTCATTTTGTTGTAAATTTATTTATATTTTCTATTCACAGAACAATTTTCGAAGAAGGGATCACAAGGGACAATTATATAACATATTTCCGCCACCTGCTCTGGTGGGAGGAAATTATTGCGAAAATTAACCTGCGGGTATGTTTTGTTTATTTTGTTTTTATTTGTTCATTTTGTTTTTCAACCTATTTATTTACAATCATTTTATTTTCTTTGTCATCTCACGGCTTATTTTTTACATGGGCGCAAATATGGGATAAACTTGTTACGAATGTTAAAATTTAAGTTTTATTCCTGGCTCATATTTTCGGAATACCTATTACAATACCTACTGTAGTTATTTGTGTCGGTGTGTGTGTCCCTCATACCCAACTGTCGACTTCCGTTTTTGGTTCAATTAATATTTTCAACAGAAATACAACATGACTGGAGTAACACTGGTTCAGGAACCAAGAGGATATTACCTTCAAGTGCCGGGACTGGCCGAGAAGCGGCCATCTTTGTTACGTGGTATGGAAAAAAAAGATTCAAACATACATATTTTTAGTACATTATGTACTGAGCTGCTTTAATGTGTGTGTAACGTTTTTAGGTGACAGAGTGTTTATAAGACCAAGTAATAGCAGTGTCAAATTTGAAAGCATTGTTAAAGACATTGACGGTGACAGGGTACAACTTGGTGACTTTGACGAAGCGTAAGTAACACAAATTTTTCTTTAGACACTTTTAATAGACCCAGCCCTGAAAAATCATCATGTCATGGTAGTTATTAGGGTACCTTATCTTACTTTAAAAGCCATTTCGTATTTTGAGCACATGATCCAACTTTTCAAGCGCCTAATTTACGTACAAAACGAGTTTACTTCGGGGTCAGTTGATCTTGTTGAAGATGTCCCAGATATTCATTTATTATTCTTGATCAGGTTTGAAAATAACTACACAGAGAATGCGCTGTTCGACGTCCGCTTCCTAATGTCCCGGGTTCCTATGGAGCGGATGCACGACGCCATATCGCGCGTGTTCACCTCCAAGCAGGGCAGCCGGATGTTCCCGGCGCCCATCAAGAAACCCGTCACTGTCTACCCCATTGGCAAGTAAGTGGCTCGAGGTTGTCCCGTAAAAACTGTTTAAATAGAATATGGTAATATACTTACAATTAAGTATAGTTTTATAAAATAGGAACGTAGACAAAAAATATACTATTATCAACGTTATAATCACGAAAATTATTCAAATATGCAACGTAGCCAATCCGCCCTCAGTGCACGATGTTGTTAAAAAGTGCATGCGTAATAATCGAACAGAGACGAAGCTTCAACAATATCACTGTGGCAGGCGACAGAAAAGTTTGTAAAAAATAGGATGATTAGAATGACACATAGATTTATAATCTGTAGTAAATAAAAAAGTGACGATAAGTGAAATAACGAACTGTAACCCTGTGAAGTTTGGACTTGAAAACAGAGCAGGGTTTTTTTTCGCCAACTCACTCACAGATGTTAAATATTGAATGAACGCCGAATTTATTACTCTATGGAATAAAAAATACCATAAACCCTAAATAAGACTTATTCCTAATACCAGATGGCTTAAAATGATAAAACAGCGTGAGGCTGGCATGTCTGCATATGCAGACACCGGTTTTAGAGGTGTACAAATTTGAAATGTCTGCATATACAGATACCGGTTTTTGAGGTGTACAATTTTGTGAGACATGCATTAGAAATAAGTCTCATTTTATTTTAAGGTATTTTTTATTCCATAGAGAAATAAATTCTGCATTCAATCAATATTTAACATCTGTAAATGAGTTGGCGAAAAAAAAACCCTGCTCTGTTTTCATCCAAACTTCACAGTGTCACAGTTCTTTCGGCCGAGTGTCATAGTTCAGTGTGTGAGGTGATGGTTTGACCGGTTTTTTGTGGATTTTACAACTAAAACATGAGTAAAGTGTTATAATTGTTTTATTTATATTGTTAAGAGATAAAACAAATATTAGGAAGTGTGTTTTGCGTTATAATTTATGGGTAAAACTCCAACTAAAATGAGGTCACGCTTCGGCCATTTTTTTCCAATTTTTTTCCGACTTTTCGTTTATCATCTTCAAAAAATACAAAAAAACAAGAAAATTGATTAGATACTTTACCTAAAGAACAAAGGTAAAACTAAATGAATAGGACTAATATTATCATGGCATTTAAATTTTCTATATACCGTCAATGCACGACGCGCGGAAAAAAAACATTAGGTAACTTCAACCCCAAACTTGTGAAATGTTTAGTATGATGACATAAATAAAATAAATATAAATATGCTCCAGACAACACACCTCTTGTAATGGTCACGAAGTAGGGATTAATATTCCTGTGTTACGAGGTACCACACAAGGAAGGTCTTTTTATGTTGATTCTAAATATAATACTTGAAAAATCAAACCCTGGCATGAACAAGCTGTGTTTTATAACAGCTTATGTTACCGGGTCGTGAAGAGACGTGCGATTCGGAATATTTCAGGGAACCTAAATTGCATACAAGCAGAGCATACCTTACTGAACGTAGTGTAATATTTGGCGCTCATTTGTTACATTCCAGTACAACCTCGAACAAAGCTGTTTATGTTATTGCTAAGGCGGTGGAAATAAGAGCGGCACGAGACCGTATCCGCGTAGGTGTAAGCAAAAATCGCATTTCAATATTGATAAAATCACACATCTCAGCTCCGCTGAGCAATATCTATCGGTCAATTTTTGTTAGCCTCAGCTTAACTCCGCGCAGCCCCGCTTCTGTGGAAACGCACCCTACCATGTGCTTGAACCTCAACCCAGGCGATTCAAAGGCATAAATTATTAAAATACTCCCGAGCAAAGTTGGCAAGAAGAATATGAAAAATGTTCCTGTTATATATCCCAAAAAGAAGTGTCAAGCGGAAGCCCACAGAAAGAGCACCCCTTGGGGTACCCGAATCACCCCCATGTATGTTCCGCGATTGTTCATAGTTTTCAAGTTATGATTTTTTTTCTGAATTTCTGAGAATTTCGGACCTAAAAGTTTAAATTTTTTATTTTTTTTAAAAAAATTCTTTGCCCTACTGAATCATCCTTAATTGTACTTTGACCAAAATGATGAAAATGTTGGTATAAAACCAAAAATGTATGGTTGATCAATAAAGACTTAAATTTTCAACTTTAAATTAAAAATCTAAGCGGGTGACTGTATGGTTTCTAAGTAAAGCTCAAAAATGCTAAAGAATCTCAGCTTTTTTAATCATTACAAAAAAGAAGTACTTAATGGGCTACGAGTACTTTGGCTAAAATCAGCCTTCAAAGACAGCGAGGTGGAAAATTCTTGAAATTAGCCATCAGATTAATAAATGTTTTTTGGCTATTTTATCATTCCTGAAGTTCATGAATTTGTTATCTAACCAAAAATTACTGCAGGAAGGCTAAGGAAATAATAGAAAGAATAAACATTTGAAAGTTTAATTAATAGAACAAAAAGAAATAGTTATTAATTATTTATCATTTATTTACAAGAAATGTTCAAAATGTCTACCTTCGTTCTCGATACAAATTCTACATTGTCTAAAAAAGTTGTCTTTTAGTTTTATAAGGCAATTCTGTTGTTTTTTATCGTCTCTTCTGCTTGCCTCAATTTTATTCGTAATTCGGCTACGTTGCTGATGTCCTTGGCGTAAACCAATTCCTTGTAATATCCCCAGACGAAGAAATCAATTGGGTTCAAGTCGGGGGACCGTGGCGGCCACGCAATGGGCCCTCCACGGCCGATCCACTTGTCTGGAAATCTTTTAGACAAATATTGTCTGACGATTCTCGCAAAATGGCATGGGGCGCCGTCGTTTTGAAAAATCATATTCCTATAAAGCGTTAACACGTCAACATCTCCTAACAAGTCGGTGAGATTATGTTGTAGAAAATGCAAATAGGCCTCGCCGTTTAGTCGGTCAGGTAGTTCGAACGGACCAATCAGCTGTCCGTTTAAGATGCCTGACCATAGATTGACACTGAATTGTTCTTGGAAATTAGATTCCCGGGTCAAGTGTGGATTTTCAATGTTCCAAGAATGATAGTTGTGTATGTTGAAAATTCCACATCTCTTAATTAAAATGTGACTCATCGGTTCATAAAATATATAAAAAAAAAAAAATCGTTTTCAGCTTGACGCCGCAACATTTCCTGACAAAACGCTACTCTTCTTGGATAGTCTGCGGGCTTAAGCTGCTGAACTTTTTGAATATGATATGGGTAAAAACCCTCTTGTTGGAGTATGCGATGTGCCAGTGATTTTGGAATTCCGGTTCGACGTTGTATTGTTCTCACACTTACTGATAAATCTCTTGCCACTTCTTCGAGCACTGATTCGACACTATCTGGGTCATGCATTTGAGATACACGGCCTGGTCTTCTACCTGGTGGATGTCCTCCCATGTAAGAGTTATGCACTCTTAAAATCATGCGATGATCAGGCCAAGTTTCGGGTTGAGGTCCACCTTCATTTTGTACTTGCTCCCTGTACAATCTGGCTGCTGCAGAAGCGTTTCCTCTTGCAAAGCCATAAAAGTAATGCATAAGAGCATAATCACGTGATGTGTACGGCATCTCACCAAACGAATGGGCTCGAAAGTTCGTTGAGAAAGCCAAATTAGTCGAAGTCCAGTATCCACACAAAACTAAATCGTAATCGCACTCAAAGTCCATAACCCCTTACCAGGCGCCGCTGTCAAAATTTATCAAGACGGAATCTGATAGGGGTTCTGACACGTTGCTTCAAAGTGACAGTGATTATCTGCGAGAAAAGGTTTTCAACTTTCCTGCAGTAATTTTTGGTTATTTAACAAATTAATGAACTTCAGGAATGATAACATGGCCAAAAAACATTTATTAATCTGATGGCTAATTTCAAGAATTTTCCACCTCGCTGTCTTTGAAGGTTGATTTTAGCCAAAGTAGCCCATTAAGTACTTCTGTTTTGTAATGATTAAGAAAGCTGAGATTCTGGAGCATTCTTGAGCTTTACTTAGAAACCATACAGTCACCCGCTTTGATTTTTAATTTAAAGTTGAAAATTTAAGTCTTTATTCATTGACCATACATTTTTGGTTTTATACCAACATTTTCATCATTTTGGTCAAAGTTATGAAACTGATTATTTTATGCATCAAAGTACAATTAAGGATGATTCAGTTGGGCAAAGGAAAATTTGAAGTCTTATACTTTTAAAAAAATAAAAAATTTAAACTTTTAGGTCCGAAATTCTCAGAAATTTAGAAAAAAAATCATAACTCGAAAACTATGAAAAATCGCGGAACATACATGGGGGTGATTCGGGTACCCCAAGGGGTGCTCTATCTGTGGGCTTCCGCTTGACACTTCTTTTTGGACACCCGGTATAAAATGTGCCAAATTTTTCCTTGATGCAGATGTTACATTCGTTTTATCCCAAGCGGAACAAAAATATAAAATTGCGGACTCTTTGTCTGGCTTTAAACGATAATAATAAAATCAAAACACATCGTACAAGTACTAAATAGCTATAAGGAGTAAGCTTGTTTCATTCCCTTCCTAGAAATGTAACTTGAGTTGCCGTAAGTATGAACACTTGGTCATGTGAACAAAAACAAAACTCGTTAGTGCTAGTCGCAGCAAAAAATGGACGTGCGTCGGCTAATAACGTTCAAACCCATTATATTTGCGTCGGTCGGTGCCAAATGGAGGGTAAGAGTTTTTTTTTTATATTGCCCGTCAAGATGTCTCACTCCACCTGATGGAAAGCGGTCGTGTGGTCCAGATATGAGGTTGACAAGCCCAGTCATTCAAACGAATCACTGGGCTGGCCATCCTCACCTTGAAGGCCTGCAGAAATGCCTTTCCACGCCCCGCTTGAAGAACCCGGGACTATACGAGGAAGGAAACACATGTGCTGGATGAGCGTTCCACGTCTGGATGGTACGACAAAGAAACGAGTCACCGAACCTTTTAGTTCGGGCCAACAAACGTTGAATTTTGTGTGGGTGACGCCGTAGTACGGGACGCGTGGTACGGGAGTGGAAAGGTGAGGGTGGGATAAGCTGGAATAAATCGTCAAAGCATTCCCCATTGTAGAAGCGATAGAGAACACTTAGCCTGGCAATGTCTCTACGCAATTGGAGAGGCTCAAGGGTCAAAGTTGCCTCTGGGTTTCCAATAATACGGATAGCACGCCGCTGCAACCTGTCAAGAGCTTCGAGTAGGTACTTAGCGGAACCGTCCCAGAGATGAGAGCAGTATTCCACACACGAGCGAACTTGTGTCTTATACAAGAGACAGAGCTGCTCAGGCGTGAAGAATCGTCTCACTCTGTTCAGGACTCCGAGTTTACGGGATGCAGTTCTAATGATGCTCTCAATGTAGTCCCGCTGGTTTAGGTTGCTACGAACATCCATGCCAAGGATGTTTAGGCTATCCTTAATCGGTAGCGGGGTGCTCTGAAGTGTGGGATGGGAAAGGATCGGCGACGCCTTTGCTGTGAATGCACACACCTGCGTTTTCTTGGCATTGAACTCGACAAGATATGCGTCAAGCTCAACAACAAGACTTCGCCTCTTCTCCTCGATGTCAGTCTGCTTTGCCCCAGGGCGCTCCAAATAACGCGCGTGGACCGTGCTATCATCCGCATAGCAATGAATATTACCAAGAGATAACATGTCATTGATATGCAGAAGAAACAACGTCGGCGACAAGATGGAGCCCTGCGGCACTCCGGCATTAATCTGGAGAAAGCGTGATTTTCGACCATCGCAAAGGACACGAATTCTACGTCCCTCCAGAAATCCAGCGACCCAGTCGCATAGGCGAGGTGGCAGACCATATGCCGGAAGCTTCGAAAGAAGCGAACGATGCCATACACGGTCGAAAGCTTTGGCAATGTCAAGGCTGACCGCCAAAGATTCCCCATGCTTGTCCATAGCCTCCCCCCAGATGTGTGTTACGTACGCTAGAAGATCACCCGTAGACCGTTTTGGTCGGAAGCCGTACTGACGGTCGTGAATGAGAGAGTGATCCTCTAGGTAGCGGATGAGCTGCGTGTTTATGATCCGCTCGAACACTTTAGCTAAAACTGAGGTTACGGCTATTGGACGGTAATTGGCAGGGTCAGACCGGTCCCCTTTTTTGGGAACTGGTTGAACGTTCGCCTCCCTCCAAGACAGCGGCACAAGACCCGAATTGTAGGAGAGGCGATACAGGCTAGCGAACACTGGAGACAACTCCGCTGCACATTTCTTCAGCACCACAGCTGGAATTCCATCAGGGCCACTGGCTTTCCTGACATCGAGTGACTGCAGTTCGGCACGAACATCACACTGCCTGATACGAATATCAGGCATTGTGGAGCCGCAATGTGGAGTTTCAGGCGGCGCAGCACCGCAGTCATCGATGCAAGAGTTTGCGGCAAAGAGGTTAGCCAGTAAATCGGCTTTCTCTTGCGGCTGATGAGCCGACGATCCATCAGGGAATCTCAGTGGGGGCAGCGAAGGCACGCAGAAGTTAGATTGCACGTGTTTAGCCAGTCGCCAGTAGGAGCGGCTACCCGTAGGGTGCATGAGGAGTTCTTGGCCAACACGTGCAATTCGCTGGGCGTCTGCTCTAATGTAAGCCCTCTTCGTGGCCTTGGTGGCTTTATTAAAGGCTGCTTTCAGGGAGGCAAGGTTTGAAACTTTCCACTTAAACTATAAACGCTGAATTCAAATACAAATGCAGTTATTGTAAACTAATAGCAAACTTTTAATCTAATAAACTACGACATGCTTTAAAGGTTACTTCATGTTGCTATTTTTTTAGAGATGGGACTCATTGATAGTTGCTCATCGATGGAATACAACTATATTTATTTGTTTGTTATTGTTCATGAAAAAGTATTACCTTTAGGCGCTTTCACATTGCAATATAAAACGTTTAAAAACGGTTTTTGACTATTATCCAACATAATAACAATTATTAACTTTTTTACGATTTTTCGTAATGTGATTTCTGATATCAACACTTCCAGACTGGGGAAAACTATGTATTGTTGTTGTATTACACTGTATTCCATTATATGACAATCTTGTCGAATAACTATTGTTTTGTATGGAACTTTTCGTTTAAAATAATATTATATTCTGAAGTAGCTTTTCTGTAGGGCTTGAACGAACCATAAAATAAAGTAAGATCGAAAATGGTAATTAATTTTCATAAAAATATAAGTATGCAGTCGGTGCGTCAATATGAAATAGATGTCTGAACTTTCACAGCCCTAGCTAGTTACATCAAGTTGACACCTATCTTTCTAATCAAGCTAGAATTACGTAAAATATTACGGACTATACTACTACGTGCACGAACCCTTACGGCCTTGTGGCGTGCAGAGAGAAACCGGTTTATATTGACTCAAATTACGCATGCGGCGCGGCGTCTCTGACAGATTGTCCGCTTAGAACAAACCCGCCATTTTGATCACGCACTCAGACACAGTGAGTTTACAGGCGATACCGGTGAGCATCAGTGTCGCGGCCAGTCGAACTGCCGCAAGTGTTTTTGTTTTTGTCGAACTTAGTGCAATTTTTCACATGATGAATTTTGTTTTTGACCGGTTCTTTCAAGTAGGTGAAGTAGGTATACCTACCTACTTCATTTTAAAAATTCAGAGCGAGTATTTTAGTAACCCTGGGCGGTCAGTGAAGTTTAGGAAAAAGGCGCGTGCGGTTCTTCTGTAAACTCTTTATTTTGTAGGTCAAGCTAGAGATCACGCGTCGTAGTGAACCTGTCACAGCCACTTGTGTAAAACGTTGTATCTTTGTAACTGTATACTCATGTGATATTTAGAAGTAATTAACCTATACCGGGAATTATTTATAACCTTCTCAGGTTCTACAATAAGTTAATAAGAGACAATGTGGAGCAAAAATCTGCCGTGGAGCACATTGTGGCTGGCAGTTCGGGCAGAGCGCCGTACATAGTCTTTGGACCCCCGGGCACCGG
The DNA here is from genome assembly GCA_947369235.1 of Udea olivalis. Taxonomy (NCBI): domain Eukaryota; kingdom Metazoa; phylum Arthropoda; class Insecta; order Lepidoptera; family Crambidae; genus Udea; species Udea olivalis. The sequence goes on from OX376360.1 coordinate 11,140,975, forward strand.
CAAAACTATGACCATTGTTGAAGCCATCATACAGGTAAAGCCAGTATAATGACATGAACAGTTCTTGTACTTAACAGCTGGTCTAAATAATCTATCCACTAATCATTTATTACTTATTCCTAAAATGTTTTCGGAAATTGCTTTAAAATTTCACTGTCACTAACGTTAGAATAGTCACTTCGTGAACATGGCGAAGAGTCAATGAAAAGGTACATGGTAGCAATCCCGTTTTGAACTATTCTAATGTTTTCACACACACCTATCTGTTCTCTCTGCAACTACTTACAGTTCTCTGAATCAAATTTTAGTCAGTTGTTGGTGATTCTGTTAACTAAGACGCAGGTCGTATATGCGATCCACATCTAGTTCAATCAAATATATACCCGTCCAGAGTTTGAATTGATTTTTATTATTCTTGAATTATGATTATTGGTCCAAACATAATAATATGATCTCATAATTAGAGTGCTATTTCCAGTTAGTGGTACGAAACCCAAGAAACCGGGTGATGGTGTGCACAGACTCCAACATGGCCGCCGACCACATCGCCGTGGCGCTCATGAAATACAACAAAACGCTTAACATTAACTACTTCCTTCTGCGCGCTAACTCCCGCTCTAGGGAATGGTAAGTCAATTAACATGCTCCTAAATAATAACAAAATCCCCTACCTGAGCCTATTTACAAAATTAATCCTTTTAACTAATAATCTATAGCCTATACCCTCTATATTATATGTATATATAATATACAGGGTGTCCCGGGTAACCTGTACCAGCGAAGTTCTGTGGTCTTCTTGTGGGACACCAATACCTATCGATTGGACCCAATGTATGTTCCGCGATTTTTTGTAGTTTTCGAGTTTTGATTTTAAAAAACGACTATTTTATCAACTTTCTATCACTTAAATTTCAATAAGATACTTTAGGCGCATCATTCTTAATTTTTTATTCAAAGTGTCCGAAGTGTGAAATTCGGGATCTAATGGTAGCAAATAAAACTTAATTAAAAGTAAGCCTGATGCATTTACTGTTCAAATACATCACAAAAAATTATAAAATGGCGACATCCTATTTAAAAGCAATCCTACTTCAAAAAAAAAACTTTTTCAAAAAAATCATCCACGGAAACGCGAAAAATAAAGTTTTTTACGGTGTCTTATTTTCGCTAATTAAGACAATGGCTATTTTGAAGAAAAAAATATATGCATTTGGTTTACTTATAATTGAGTTTTATTTGACCTTATGATTTTAAATTTTACTTATCAGACACTTTGAATGAGTATTTAAGTATGATGCCCTTAAAGTATCTCATTAAAATTTATGTGATGAATAGTTGATAAAACGGCACTGTTTTTGAAAAAGGTTTGGAAGCAAAAGTTCATGTAACTTTTTTTTTAAATGGCGTCAGAAACAAATGGAAAAAGAGTATCTACCACTTATTTAATTTTATATTTTTTTTCCTGAACTAGTATTCAGTGCAATAAATGTAAATGCTTCTGAATCAAGTAGACCTAGTATTCATCTAACAATGAAAAAAAATTAAGCATGCACCTCAACTATTTGCGCCACAGTAACCAAAAAAGTGACCCAAGCCATAAATTTTAGAAAATTCGTAATCGTCTCGAAAACTTCAACAAATCGCGGAACATACATTGGGTCTAATCGATAGGTTTTAGGGGCCCCAGACCACAGACCTTCGCTGGTACAGGTTACCCGGGACACCCTGTATATGAAATCAATTGCTGTTCGTTTGTCTCGCTAAAACTCGAGAATGGCTGGACCAATTTAAAGATGTTTTGTAATAAATACATCAACAAGAAAAACTAACTAGTGATGACTGTTTATATAGTACCTATGGAGAATTATATGTGATACTTAGTAGGTAAAATAGAAAGATAGAAACCATCATAGTGAAAAAAAATTTTTAAATACAATCTCAAGGTAAAAGTTCATTTTTTTAAATTACATATATTATTCACCTGCTGATTTTGTCGTATTATTTTACTTACGCTGGAATACGTATGGAATAGTCAGCCGGTATTCGTAGACGAATTACTGTTTGCTTGCAAGTAACCAATCATTTCTCTCACCAGGACGGTAATGCCTGAAGCCCTAGCCCCCGTGTCCAACGGCACCAGCTACGAGAATTTCTACTCGGTCAACAACGTGCAGATGTCTATGTACAGGATCGTCGTCAGCACTCTGTCGCATGCAGCGAAATATGGCTCGTAAGTACTTTAGAATGGAGATAAGAATCTTTTTTATTTATTTAAGGTTTATGTCTTGTATTTATATAAGTCTATGTATATACATATATTGATATTGATATAATTATGTGTAAGTATGTTTTGTTGTTTTTGGTAGTTTTTTTTTCAATAATTAGTTTCAATATTATTGTTAAGTAATTAAATCTACTTAACAATTAAATCTCTTGCACCGTCTGCAATTTAACTGTTTAATCATTTAGTTGACTGGTAGAGATGACCTTTTTTCGTTAAGTCCGCCTATTGTACCCACTGTTTATTATGTGCAATGAGGAATAAATAAATATCTATTTATATCAGGGTTTGTCAGGGCATTATCTATTTATTCCAAACATACACGTCAATATTTTTTTTCAGATTCCTCACACTCGGGGGTATCCGAAAATACCCCATGTATGTTACCCGATTTTTTGTAGTTTTCGAGTTATTAATCTTTTTACGAATTTTGGTAAATTTCTGGGTTGAGTCACTTTTTTGGTCACTGTAGCGCGATCTGTTGAGATAAATGCCTGTTTTTTTTCTATATTAAATTAACAATAGCGCTAGATGATTCTGAAAAGTTAGAAGTGCTGTTTTTTCCCTGAACTTTGAAGACCGTTTTAAAAAAAAAAGTTACCTAAATTTTTTCATCCGAATCTTTTTTAGAAACTTTACTATACTCTTAACTTTACCAGTAAATTTCAGTGAGTAACTATAACGGCATCATACCTAAATTTTCATTCAGTGTCACAAGTGTAAAATTCAAGTAATCGGTGTATCAACTAAAACTTGGTTACAAGTTGACTTAATGCATTGATTCATAAACAACGTCACAATAAGTGTTTAAAATGGTGACTTTTAAGTTTCACATAGATTTGACGTCGTTTAAAAAAAATATATCGCAAAAAATCGTCTAAATAAACGCATGTATGGCCTTATTTTTTTGTTTGTTTCACGATATATTATCTGTATTGAGCAATAAAATGGTTATTTTGGAAGCGCTTTATGGCTTTTTGATACTAAGATGTTTTTAGTTTACTTACAATCAAGTTTTAGTTGATACACTAAATACTTGAATTTTACACTTCTTACATTTTGAATAAAAATGTATATAGTATGCTGCCGTTGAATTAACTCATTGAAATTTAACATGGTAAATAGTTTAGAGTTTACTGAAGTTTGTAAATAAGACTCGGATGAAAAAAATTGGGTAACTTTTTTTCTAAATTGGCTCGAGTCTGAGTATGCTGGGAGACGGCCATGACTTAATTCCTTGTATGGTACTTGTAACACAGGGATATTTATCCCTACTTCTTGTCATGGTCTTCGAGACATGTTAACTGGAGCATTCAAAAAATCAAATATATGAAATCATATGAAATAAATATGAAAATGAATTGTGTCCATTCAGACCCCGAGCCCAAAAAGAGACAAAGCTCCAAATGAGTCACTTGTTCATCGACGAAGCGGCCCAGGCCTCCGAGCCCGGGACACTCATCCCCATGACGGGGCTGCTGGCGCCCACGGGACAGCTGATCCTGGCCGGCGACCCGCTGCAGCTGGGCCCGGTCTGCATTTCTAAAGAGGCCAGTAGGCGCGGACTGGGTAAGTTGCAAAAAATTGAAAACCTATAGACGGCATGTGTCACTCCACAGTTTAGGTATGCTCGGCTGCTGCACCCTATCGAGGGGCTAATGACTGTAGGTTGCCGATGGACTCGCACACGCGTTATTGAATGTTTATTTCTGATATGTTGCAACTTCAATTTGTATTTTCAGAAGAATATAATAGAACTGTTTTGCATTAAAACAAAACAGATTGTGTTGAATAAAACACACAGCGTTGAGGTTGAAGAAGCTGTTTGTTGGTTTTGGTTTAAATCTATGGATACTTACATATAGTCTGTGATACTTTCCTGTTTAGTTCCATAACTTCGCACCACAGGCGGCGCCACCAGCTTTGTGAAAGTTGTGGTGACAGTTGTTTGAAATCATAGAAGTCTTAACCTCACCTGCAAGGCACTTGCTGCAACGCTGTGTGTTTTATTCAACACATAATATCGGTTTTGTTTTAATGCAAAACAGTTCTATTATGTGCTTTTCTAAAACACACAGCGTTGAGGTTGAAGACCTGTTTGTTATCGGCTGGTGAGAAGTATATATTATTAATACAAACGCTATGTGATGATTGCATGGGTGCTAACATATTATATTCTGAATAAACTCTGCACACAATGGCTTCTTATTCCAATTTATTCCACACAATCACATACAAATTCAACACATTAACTAAACAAAATAATATTCTTTAAATTATCCATGATAATTATAAGGTAACACATGGTTTAGTTTTCATTAGAACCACAATACTGATAGTAGTGCATTTAATCTTAGATCTTTACACACAAATGTTCCCCTTTTTGGGAATGGGGAAGTTTATTGACACGCCAGAATTTTTTGTTTTCTTTTGTTAACTTAAGAAGAAGATGATTATCCTTAAAATGTGTAGGAGGATTAGCCACATTTAGGAGCCAATGACTTGATAACTGAATATAATTTTTTCCAGTCAAACAAAATTAGAAGGAATTTGGTTTAGTGTTTGGTATTTTCAAGTCCTTTCAAAATCCCATCTCGTCTAGTTATAATACATTCAGCTCTTAAACTGCAAATGATTTGCATAACATTAACTTCTGCTTGTGGACCAAAAATGACAATTTCTTTATTAAGAGGAGTAAGCCCCTCGGGATGTACGGCAGCCCAGTTTATAAGGTCCCGAAGACAGTTCTAACCAATTAACAGTGGTATAATAAAGCATTAGATGGTCTAGCCAACAAGTTTTCTGTAGAATGTAAATAATGTGTTATTTGAAATGGACACATTCCCCATTAATTTTGAAAGCTACAAAGCCAGGAGATGCAGATGCAGAGAGATTATACAGTGGCTTGCAAAGTTTGTTTAAAACGAATAGTGTCAAATTTCTGCAACTGAACTGTTTCAGCCAGACGGTCTTTATATGGGCCGGAATAATTGTCCGAAATTACTTAATCAAATATTATGCTCCAAACTATCAATAGATTGACATGGATTGCTTAAAATTTGAATCACTCCTGTTAGAATTCTTACTAGGAGGGTGACGACATGACATGTCGACACATTGTGTTTAGCTATGCAAATCCGTGAGATATTGTGCCACTTGGCACTGTAATGGCGGATCACCGCATGACTGTGCTGGCGTGCGTTGGAACAAGCAGCAACATACAGGGTGATCCAATTACCAAACACGTAATTAGTAATGAAAAATTATTACCACTGCTAAAACATATAGATTGGTGTCCAGTAGAGGAAATGCATTGCCCAAACGAGATATACAACTTTATCAAAGTAAATTTTGACAGGTGTTACGGGCAAGCCACGCACATACAGGCAGTTAATAAATTAAGTAAAAGAAATAAAGATCCGTGGATTAGTAATAAAATAAATAATCATTGTAAAAAAGAGATACACTATATAGTAAATGGATAAAAGACTCAAGTAACAAAATATTACAATTAGAATATAATAGGCAAAGAAACAAAACAAGAAAGACAATCGAAAAAGCGAGAAATAAATATTTTAACGATGAAATTGACAGCAATAAAAACAATCCTAGAAAACTATGGCAAGTCTTAAACTCATTATCTGGACGAATTGACAAAACGGTAGACGCAGCAATAATTAAAGCATTCAATAAAAATAAAATAACATTGAAAAAAATAGCTAACAATTTTGGGGAGGAATTCAAAAACAATGTAAAGAGTATAACGACAGATTGTAATGATAAAATGTTAAATGAAAAACTATATACTTTCCCGGAAAATAAATCAATATTTTTCAAAGCAGCACAAAACGACTGTGTATCAAAAATCATAAAAAATTTTAACATAAAAAAAGCTGCGGGAATTGATGGGATTCGGTGCTTAGATGTGAAGTTGCTATGCGAAAAAATTACCAACGTTATAGTAAGGCTTATAAATACTAGTATTAAAACAGGAAAATACCCATCAGAACTAAAAACTGGGATTGTTAGGCCAATTTTTAAAAAGGGATCCCATGGTCAGTATGAGAATTATAGACCAATTTCGATACTGCCAATAATAGATAAGGTCATAGAAAAATTCATTTGCAACCAAATTCATACTTATTATACTGAATATGATGTTCTTTCGAGTGCTCAGTTTGGCTTTCGAAAAAACCGATCTACTACGTCTTTGCTCGCGAAATTTTCTGATGAAGTTAACAATTATCTAAATGATAAAAAACATGTAATAATAATATTTATTGACTTTAGCAAAGCATTCGACACACTCAGACACGAAACACTAATAAATAAGCTAGGTAATACGGGTGTTCGAGGGCCTATCCTTAAATGGTGTGAAAACTACCTTACTGAAAGGAAATTTCGAGTAAAAGTGGGCGACGAACTAAGTGAAGAAGTACCTGTCACAGCTGGAACAGCGCAGGGTTCGGTCCTGGGTCCTTTGCACTACTTGGCATACGTAAATGACATGGAAAATGTCGTGGAAAACTGCTCTGTCTTGCAATATGCTGACGATACCTGCCTAATAGCAGCGGATACAGACATCTCGAAAGCTGAACTGATCATACAGAAGGATTTTACAAACTTATGTAAATGGGCGCATGATGCAGGGCTAGTAATAAATAATAGCAAAACTAAGATAATGCACGTCCGGTCAAATTACCTGTTGAACGTGATGAGACCTCTTAAGGTAATATCACACAGCCACGAATGTCTGCATAATGCTCCTTTGGCAAATACATTGTGTAAATGTGATCAGCTAGAACAGGTCACTCACTATAAATATTTGGGTCTTATTGTAGACAGCAGATTCAACTGGAGCTTTCACATCGATCTTATTTGTGACATATTAAGAGCCATGTTGGCTAAATTTGCCATCTTAAAGTATAAAGTGCCGCCTCGAATCCTATTAAACTTGTATAACTCTCTAGCTGAGTCTATTATATCGTATGGACTAACTAGCTACGGAAGAACTTTTAAAACCTACTTAGATAAAATTTATAACTTACAGCTAAGAATATTAAAAATAATAATACCAAATAAAATTAAAAAAAATATATGCAAAGAAAACAACTCGCTAGAAATATTTAAATATTGTAAAATATTACCCGTTCACGCAAAGTTTAAAATGCTTGTATTAATAGAACAGTTTCAAAATGAGCAGGTACAAATCAAAATCAAACACAAAATAATTACTAGAAAAATTACTCAAATTAAACTACACATACCTAGAGTTAATAATTACTATGGCCAACGTACACATCGCTTTCTAATACCTAAACTCATGAACGAAATACCAGCAAAAGTAATATCAGAAACTAATATTGAAAACTATAAACATAATTTCAAAAAATATTTTCTCGAACAGCTTCAAAGCTTACAATTATAATGGTATGGTTTACCCTGTATTGGTTGTTGTTTACGCCGGTTTCCTGACTTCCCAAACTGGTTTCCTGGCGCGTCGCGAGCGATGATTGTCGACAACAAGTAAACACGTGTGCCGCCGTGGTTTTTATGCATTATATGCAGTTAGCTGCGTATTGTTTTAAATTGTGAATGGCTATGAATTTTTGTTTTTTTAGGTACAGTAAGCTATTGCTACTTACTTTGAAATATTGTTAACTAAGTTTTTAGGCACAGGCCGCGCGCTAAGATGCTCAAAGCATCCGTACAAACCGATCAACGGTTTTTGTGATGTTTTATTATAAGAATATTATGTAAACTTTTTGTTAAATGAATATAAAAAAAAAAAAAAACTTAATTCACCAGTGCATCACGTGCATATTCGGTACTTACGTCTTTACTTATTTGCAAGTCCACCTCACTTGCAATCCCATCCTCATTTTCCGTCAACATGGCCGAGCAAGTCGACGAAGTACTTTTACAGTTTTCCATCGCTTCCTGATCTCCAACCAGAGCATTGGGATTCGATTTTCGATGTGTTACGCGTTCACTATGATCGCTCATTTCGATTAAACGCACTTTAACACTAGTTCACATTTATATTACACTGAAAAAACAATTATTTTCTCGTTTTGTGACTGTTAGTTCACAAAACCACAAACGCTATGATTTCAAACAAATGTCACCACAACTTTCACAAAGCTGGTGGCGCCGCCTGTGGTGTGAAGTTATGGAACTAAACAGGAAAGTATCACAGACTATATGTAAGTATCCATAGATTTAAACCAAAACCAACAAACAGCTTCTTCAACCTCAACGCTGTGTGTTTTAGAAAAGCACATAATGACTATTATACTACTTTCGCCGTATGATGATATCCCTGAAAGTTCATAATTGTCAGTTATAGTGCTGTAACGAATGTAACTTAATCGAGTTGGCAAAGGAAATGGAATTGGATTTACCGATTTGTAATTTTTAAATTAATTCTTAATAAACGGGTTATGGCTAATAAGTTATAGAATAAAACGCGGTATCTCGAAAATAATAGTTAAAAATAGCACACAAAGCAGACGCACTGGTACTGATGCGAATGACGTGATTACAAATTACAAAATGGTCGCTCCTATTAATCGATTTTCTGTCGATTCAGTAGTGTCAATACACTTTTTAATGGCGTTCCTTTTCACGCATCAGGCGCTGTAAAGATATATTAATTTAATTTCAAATACTTCATTTATTAACGGTTAATAATAATAACAATAACCGAGCTGGACGCCCTGGATGTAAGGGTCCGAAAATTGCTCACAACATATCGTATGTTACACCCACGCTCGTCTATCATTGGAACGTACATCCCGCGGAAGGTGGGGGGTCGTGGCTTTTTAAGTGCCGAAAACCTTCACAACCGCGAGGTGTGCAGTCAGTCTTAGGAGGTTTTTCCTCAGCTACGAGTGTGGGATACATCGCGATGTTGTGGCAGTTGATAAAGGCATCACGCCGCTCTCCTTGGCAAACGAGAATTGGCGTCAACTACCGATGCTCACCACCGACGACCGCAAGGAAATATGGAAGAGCAAGGAGCTGCATGGGAGGTTCAATCGGGCCTTGATGTTGATCTCTCCGCATCGGTGAACTGGCTACGTTTCGGGGATCTCTTTGGGTAAACCGAAGGTTTTGTCTGTGCAATTGCTGATGAAGTTATCAAGGTGAATAACTACCGGAAATACATCTTGAAGGACGGTACGGTCGACATTTGTCGGGCATGCCGCCGTCCTGACGAGTCTATTCGCCATGTTATTTCCGGTTGTTCTCACCTTGCTAGCGGAGAGTACTTGCACAGGCACAATCTAGTAGCCAGGATCATTCACCAGCAACTTGCTCTTCGGTCTGGCCTTATCGAGTCGGAGGTACCGTACTATAAGTACGCACCGGTACCAGTTCTCGAGAATAGTCGTGCATTGCTCTATTGGGATCGCTCTATCATCACGGACAGGACTATTGTAGCCAATAAGCCAGATATCGTGCTGGTAGACCGATCCCAACGCCGGGCAGTGCTCGTCGACATCACCATTCCGCATGACGATAACCTCGTAAAAGCTGAGAAGGACAAAGTCAGCAAGTACCTTGACTTAGCTCACGAGGTGACCGCCGTGTGGAATGTTGATTCGACGGTCATTGTCCCGATAGTCGTATCAACGAACGGCTTAATAGCAAAGAGCCTCGACCGACACCTTAAAAGGCTCTCGCTCAGCGGTTGGGTCAAGGGTTAGATGCAGAAGGCGGTGCTCCTGGACACGGCTCGCATTGTCAGGAGGTTCCTCTCCCTGCAGCCCTAACCACCGGTAGTCTGGGCCTTGCCTGCCCTGCTGCCGGCGGCACCCTAGGTTAAGGTTTATATAGTATTATAAATCATTGTATTTGTAACTTTAAGCTTAGCTTTTATCATCATCATCATTTCAGCCGAACGACGCCCACTGCTGGGCATAGGCCTCCCCCAAGGATCTCCACAACGATCGGTCCTGCGCTGTGCGCATCCAGCGGCTTCCCGCGGCCTTGACCAGATCGTCGGTCCACCTTGTAGAGGGCCTGCCCACGGAACGTCGTCCGGTACGCGGTCGCCATTCGAGAACCTTTCCGCCCCAACGGCCATCGGTTCTCCGCGCTATGTGTCCCGCCCACTGCCACTTCAGCGATGCAATCCTTCGAGCGATGTCGGTTGTTTTTGTTCTCCTGCGGATCTCATCATTTCTGATTCGATCGAGCAGGGAAATACCAAGCATCGCTCTCTCCATTGCTCGCTGGGTGATCTTGAGCCTTCTTAGCTTTTATAATTGTAATTATTTAGTTTTTATAATTATAATTCATAAGTTGTTTTTATTGTTATAAATCTTTGTTTTTGTAGGAATACTGTACAAATATCATACCTAAGTTTCATGTTAAATAAAGTGAATAACAATAATTTACTTGATAAGATTCGAAAGAACAATAGTTTTTTAATAGTTTATAACATTTTCTTTTGCCAGTTTCTTTTTATTTAGAGATAGTATGCGTGACACGGAACAATAAGAGCTGTCAGGCATATCATCTTACAATCAAAATAGTATAGTACTAAAAGATCTTGTTTTCGATACGAAAAAAACTATTTTAATATTAAAATAGCCGAGTTGCTCTCATCAGTCTCTAAATGGGTCTTGTTATAGCTCCTACACCTAAAAGTTGACTTTGTTCACGAGTGATCGTTCTCTATGGTAGCACTTTTACTTTTTTGTTCCTTAAGCCCTAGTGGCCTAGCCAAGAGCAACGCAAAATGAATGTTAATTACATGAGCACTCGCATAATCAAAGTGATTCCCATACTTTATAAACGTTTTTATTGGTCAAAACGGTTTGCGTGTTGCTCTCTTAGGTACGGCTTTCTCTCTTCTTTTTTAACATTGTGTTTCTGTATCCTATTGTTATTTATTTTTTGTGTTTCCTATCTTAGAAATCTCGAAACAATTTCATTATGTTATCATTAAACTAAATTCTTCCTCATATTTCAGGCATGTCACTCCTAGCGCGTTTGAAGGTTACTTACGAAAACTTGTACACCGATGACCCGAACTACATCACCATGTTGGTGAAGAACTTCCGCTCTGACAAGGACATATTGCAGATTCCCAACGAACTGTTTTATGAGGACAACTTACAGGTAAGTTCCCTATAATCATTGTTGATTAAGTTAACTTGCAAGTTTTAATACAAACTATCTATTAAAACCACACAAGTTAACTTTTCAAACGAATTATCATACATATGCAGCTGCTCAGATATAAATATTAATGCAAAATAGTTATTCTCGGAACTTAATAATGCATTGAATGTGCAAAATGCTTAAAAATACTTAATAACTTCGTTACGATATTTCATTTGTAATAAAGTAATAGCTGTAAAGTAATCGGCGTTATTAATCTGTCCCGATCCGACAGTCTACAGATACTGAAATAGATTTCCTAAGTTTTTGCGAAGTAGAGCAATATTTATACGTGTTAATGAAAAAGCGCAAAACCTCAGACACCCCAACTTATTGTTATTATAAAAGAATTAGGTAAATCATTAAATTTAATTTTGGCGGATCATTTACGAAGATATTAGCTTTTTTTGTTTTCTTGTGTTTGTCTGCAAATTACGTAGTCTATGGTAATAACGCGCGATCTAGTTGCGACGTTGCCGCTTCGCGTGCCGCCGCAATAAAATCAAATCAATAATTTATTTGCAAGAATACAGAGTTAAAAATAAGGTCTTAATATAATGGTATGTGATAAGTATTTAGTCTGCAAGCAGACGTGCAAATGTTAAATTAAATTATATTATATGAAATTTAAAATTCAATGAAATTAATTATTCAATGTCAATTATTGAACTATACTATTAAATTCAAATTATTAAAAATACGAATCATTTTTTACACTTATTGCAGAAGTCAGTATATTCATTAATGTCATAAAAGCAATTTATTAGGAGCCAGTCACTTAATTTGTTTTTAAATTTGTTACCTTCGAGTAGTTTCAGGTCATCAGGAAGTAAATAATACATGGTTATGCACATATTAAAAACATTTTTGTCATAAATATACTTTCGGACAGGGGGTTGATAGAGTAAGTTTTTGAACCTTTCTCTTTTTTGTCTGGTGTAGACTGCATCACGTTTAGTAAAGTAGTTTGAATAGGTTTTCACGAACAGACATAGGTCTCTTAAGTAGATACAAGGCAGAGGCAGAACATTGCATGCTTTGAAAAGGGGTCTGCATGAATCGAGGAACCATGCCTTGTTTATTACCCTCACGCAACGCTTCTGCACCTTGAAAACTCTCCATTTCGACTGAGTTACCCCATATGATAATCCCGTAGCTGATAAGGGATGACACATAGCCGTGGTATGCCATCAAAGCGGCTTCTTTGGAGACTGTTTGTCTGATTCTTTTCAGTGCAAAAGCGTAGCGCTCAAGTTTCTGACATAACTCGTTAACATGAGTTTTCCAATTTAAGTGTCTATCCATGTGTATTCCCAAAAATTTTACATTTTCTACCTCTTCAACGTTTTTATTATTATGAATTATATTTATTGGAATTGAAATTGTATTGTAGGAGTTAAACTGAACAATTTTGATTTTTTCTATGTTTAGGTTTAAATTGTTATCCAGTGGGTGACTTCAGATAGGGCTCTATTTATAGACTCTTGAGTCTTTTCTCTTTCACACCTCACCAATATTGTAGTGTCATCAGCAAAACGAATACACTTTTGAGAAGTGGCTATTGGGAGGTCATTGATGGGGACCGATTATGCTGCCTTGAGGGACGCCAGTGTTACTCAAAAGGGGTGTGGAGCGAAATATTGGTTTCATGAGGACCTTATTATTGCGCGTAGTGATTTTTGAGACCTCAGTGCACTGTTCTCTATTTCTAAGGTAACTCGACAGCCAATTCTTTGCATTACCTCTGACACCGTAGAAATCTAATTTGCAAAGAAGTTTCGAGTGGTTTACGAAATCGAAAGCCTTGCCCATGTCTAAGAAAAGTGATGTTACAGGTCGTCCATCATTTATACTGTCTGTGATCAGCTTAACTAGGTTAAAGCAAGCAAGAGGTGTTGAGCTTCCTTTATGAAAACCGTACTGTTGGTCATTTAGTATGCCATGTTTTGTCAGGAAGTCCTGCAGTCTAACGAGCAAAGCTTTTTCGAATATTTTCGACAGTATGGGAATAATAGTGATAGGACGATAGTTGTTTGTGTCAGATTTATCACCTTTTTTGAACAAGGGCTTCACAATCACCTTTTTTAGTTGACAAGGGAAAGTTCCTTCCGCAAACGACAAGTTTATAATATTATAAATAATATATTATAATAGCGCATATGCGCTAGGGGGTGACATATCCACAATGCAATTGACTTCACGGCACCAGTCGTGATATCGTCATATCCACTGCTTTTTTGTTTTTGAGAGACATAACAATGTTGTATACATATCTCCGTTGCATCTACTGGACGTAAAAATATGGTATCAGGGTTCTTATTGCCATGAAATGACAGAAAACTGTTATTTTTGATGTCAAAGAGGTGTACTTATTGCGAATGTCTTAAATTTATGAAATAATTATTAGAAGTCTCACAAATGTCAATTGGATTACTAAATGTCATATTATTAAAATTAATTGTTTCTATGTCAGTTTTACCTACACAATTTCCGGATGTAGTCGAAGAAATTGTTTTCAAGATAGCTTTTAGAGGAATGTTTTTCTTTACGAATCATTTTAGAATTAGTCAGTTTGTGAGAGACGCGAACACATTTTTTAAAGACATTATTGTATTTGACATACTTTCTCTTTTTTAAGCCCTTATCCCTGCCTGAATTCCTGTAAGCCATGTAAAGCGACCGTTTAACCTTACTGGATTTTCTTAAGCCCTTCGTCAACCATTTTAAATTAGATGGCCTGTTGTTTACTTTAACCTTCAAAATCGGAAAACATAAGTTAAAGAGAAGGCAAATCGAATCATAAAATATCTTTAACGCTTTTGCCAGCACTTTGGACTCATATACATCAGCAAAGGAAAGCGACGAGATGCTGTCACAAAATTTATTCATGTTAGCGTTGCAAAAATCGCGTCTAAACTTAAACCAAGTCTTAAATGCTCATTGTTTGTTTGTCTTAATAGTTAATGTTTGTGCTGTTTCATGGTCTGAGAGACCTAGGACATGTATATCAGTCTTAACGTTTCTTATGTTGCTAGCTATTTGGTCCAAGCAGGCATTAATCCGTGTTGAATTTCTAATATGGGCTTGGAAATTATAATTAGCTAGTATATGCCTTAGTTCTTTTGTTATAAGATCATTTTTTAGAATATCTATATTCCAGTCTCCGCAAATCACGATTTTCTTTTTAAAAGAGTTAAGTAATGATTAAACATGACGTAAATTAAAATATTTTTTTGGTCAAAATTTGCCCCTGCTTTTTATTAGTGGTATCGATTCTACTCTCGATTCTGAACGAACTGTTTTCAGGCTTGCGCTTTTTCATTAACACGTATAATTTATACCGTCAAAATGTTTGAATTTCATCCAGGCCTTAGCGCCCCCGGACCCGCTGAGCGGCACCAGCATCCTCGGGCTGCCGGGCGGGCAGCGCGCCGTGGTGTTCCACGCCGTCAACTCCCGCGAGCAGCGCATGGGCAAGGCACCGAGGTACGGGCTTCAACTTATCATTATTGCAACCTATTTTTTTTATGTTACTAAAATTTAACGAGGCCTTTGAGAATATCCGTCAATTTCATTTGTACGGACGAGCTACAGTACAGCAAAAAAGAAAATAAACTATATAACACATAATAACGAAAGGATAACTTCTTGAAATTAAAATTATTGTAAACAAAACGGTAAAAAGAAAAAATGTTCTGATAATCAGTTAACAGTTTTTCTCTAAAAATAAACATCTGAAAAACAAACTTATAGATTCCAAATATTAAAAAAGTATGGAACGTGTATTAAACAGCAAGCTCCTGGCGTACCTCGAGGATAACTGTTTGCTCAGTGATCGACAGTACGGTTTTTGCCGTGAACGATCAACTGGTGATGTTCTTGCGTATGCCACTTACTTGTGGGATGAAGCCATCGAGAAACACGGCGAAGCACTCGCTGTCTCTCTCGACATCTCGAAGGCATTTGACAGGGTTTGGCACGACAGTCTTAAAAGCAAGCTTCCTTCATACGGAATTCCCACCAAACTGGATATCTGACTTCCTGAGCGAACGGTCAATGAGGGTAGTCATTGATGGCTGCTCTTCTGACTTATTGGCTATAAATGCCGGAGTACCTCAGGGGTCTGTTCTCTCTGCGACACTTTTCCTGCTGCACATTAATGATCTATTGTGCACAGGTATCTTTGGATACGCAGACGATAGCACTGTTACAGAAAGATATATGTCCAGTGCCCGCGCCAGTGTCGCTCAGACTGAGTCCCTTGAGAGAGGCCATGGTTGAGCGGATGAATTCAACATTACAAGCAGTGTCCGACTGGGGCGAAGCTAACCGCGTTGAGTTCAACGCCAACAAAACCCAGGCTTGTCTGTACTCCGCCAAACGGAGTCCATTCAATCTGACTCCTACTTTCCTGAATGCACCGATACCAATAACCAACCACCTCGAGCTCCTAGGTATGGAACTCTCTTCCAACCTTAACTTTGGTAGCTCTATTGAGTCGAAAGCAAAAACCGCTGCCAAAAAACCTGGTATCCTCTTTAAGGTTCGGCGATACTTCACACCGGAACAGGTGCTCCACTTGTATCAAGCACAAGTTCGGTCGTGTATGGAGTACTGCTGCCACCTGTGGGATGGCTCTGCCAAGTACCAGTTGGATGCGATGAACTCAGTGGACCGAAGGGCTAGGAGACTCATAGGCGACGATGCGCTCGTTGGGAGTGGAACGCTCTCCCTGCGTCTGTGTTTCCGGATACTTACAACCTTGGTGTCTTCAAGGCCAGAGTGAATAGGCATTTTCTGGGTAAGCGCGTACCACCATCGGCCTCGTCATCGCTTACCACCAGGCGAGACTGAGGCCAAACGCAAACCCATTAAAAAAAAAAAAAACAAAAAAAAAACCATCTGGTATTTGAAACTTCGTTGTAGTGTAATGTTTTTCTTACAATTGAAATTAGAAAGAACTAAACATTTTCGAAAAAAAGAAGGGTGGCCGTTGCTGACCCTACCTGTAGGGATGGACATGGCCTAGCCTAGGGTCAAGTATTCCTGCAATATTCCTGCTCGGAATCATCGTAAACTTTTTTGTTTATTTATTACTTATGTTTTATTAAGGTTTAGGTTAGTTCCTGATTATAGCCATTGGGCTATTACTAATTTAAAAATTTATTGAAATTTTTAATTTAAAATGTAATTCCATTAAATATTAATATTTCCATTTTAGTTCCTACATGATATTTGTATCATTCAACTACATAGTTGGGTTTTTATTGGGCCAGTTTCATATGAATAAATGAATTGAAAACCGTTTAGATGTGTGTAGGTATCTGAAATGATTATTTGTACACATACAGTTATTTCAACGAGAGAGAACTGGATATGTTGAAGAGATACATCAAAGAGCTGGTGGTCAAGCATCGGGTTCTTCCTGAAGACATTGGTGTCATCGCCCCCTACATAAGACAGGTTTGTATACTTCCAGGAGAACTAGACAACTGCATTCATACTTAAAAAAACACATAAAAAACATATACATATTATTTAATAAAGCATGATATTTTGAAAATGAAGAAACTACAAATAATGAAATTGAAATTACTTTTTTGTAAGGTTTTAAATACAGGTGGTCCAAACATACACGTCAATATTTATTTTTAGCTTCCTCACACTCAGGGGTATCCAAAAAGACCTTAAGTATGTTCCCCGATTTTTTGTAGTTACAGTATGTACAGAGGCGTTCACATCAATCTTTACAAAGCCATTGCAAAATGGGACTTATGTCAGCATCATAAGGTGTGTATGTAAAGGTTGATTTGAACGCCCAGTAAAAGCTGTTTATTTTATCAATTACTGACAACGAATTTAATCATGGGAACTGAGTGTGTACTGTGTACTCGAATCCATGCTTGCAGGTTCTTTACCAATTTCGCCAACTGGTCAATTATCATGTCTTCTGCTTACTGCCAAAACCGAATAAATAAATAAATATCTGGGACAATTTACACTAAGATCATCTGACCCCAAACTAAGCAGAGCTTGTATTATGGGCGTCAGAGAGTTTATCAGTCGATAAACATACTTAAATATTTCTAAATACATACATATATAGATAATAACACCCAGACACACAACAAACACTAATGTTCGTCACACAAATGTTTGTCATGGGTGGGGATCGAATCCACGATATCCGGCGCTAAAGGCAGGATCGCTGCCATTGCGCCAACAGGCCAGTCCAAAGTGAAGAATAAGCCAGTCCAGGAATAAGTGCAGATATTGATATTTTGAGAAAATGGCATTTAAAACTTACATGCTCTAAGAGCGGTGTAAAACATCAACACAGATAAATGTCTTATACGAGAGGTGTAAAATGATATATCTGTCTTTAATAAGGGAATTAATTTATTTGTGTCGTCCTGATAGTAAAAATAGCATAAAATGAAAAAATACCGATTAGCGCATGCATATCAGGTTTTGAGGCCTGAAACTAGAAATAGAACTACTATGAATAAACATTTTTAATAGATTTTTACTGTACAAAACTTGTCTGTGCTAGAGTTTACACGTACGGTTCTCTATTAGAATACAGATTTTTTTAATATCGAATTTCATTTCACAGAAAACTTTGCTACGAATTTAGATACATTTTTTTTTCAAATCGCGTAATATCTCATAACGGTGTTTTATATTAGCGAATAACGTTAAATCGAAAAAACATTTAGCTTTTGTTAGCCGAACAACTATTCATTGAATACACTTTCACATTAATATTTATATTATCAAAACTTTATAGTATTTAGATTACACTTTTTATCGAAATATGTTACATAGCATATAGGCCGACTAAGTACTGTTTTATGATTGATTTCTAAACTGATATAATAGGGTAGTTGACATTTTTTTGTTGTGGTATTATCGAAATTTCGAAAACACGAAAACTCCCCGAGATATGACAATAATTAAAAATGATATTTTTGGACTTGCCCAAAACGCTACCTCAAAAACTGTCACAAGATAATGACGTCACAGGTCGCCTATTTCTATGCGTTCTGCAAGACACTTGTTCGGCAGCTACCTATATTAAATTTTGCGTTTATGAATGTGGTTTCTTAACAAAAGTTACTATACATTGTGTGTGGATTATCGAATGGTATTCTTATTTTTAAATATTTTACACTTAATATTTGACTTGCTCACCCGAGTTTGAACAGCCATAAAATTAATTATACCTAATTAAACAAACTAAAATTTTACATATGCCCCCTTTTTCAGTGTATTTTTTGTCAATTTTTAGTAATTTTTAGAATTCGATGATGTTGTCAGCTACCGGATTACATGCAAATAGCAATTCAACATAATATTTGCGGCGGTCACGCGAACAGTATATGGGATATGAAATTCGTTGTAAGAAATTGCGATAGTCACGGATCACCTTTCAAAAGATATTATTGGTAAAATGCCTTCCTTTGCATTAATTAAATGTACAAATCATTCATGTCGTAAAAGTAAGACACGGATTCAGTTTACATGCACCGAAATTATATTTATAAAGAAAATTTTCCTGAATTTCTTGTCAAGTCCGACATTTTTGAGTGACAAAGACATACAGAACGTGTGCGAGAGAGACACTTTACGATAGACTGCGTGCACGGCTTCAAAAACACGTCTTGAGCGGCGCCCGAGCGTTGCCGATGGCACCTGTTTGGGCAGCGCGCTTCTCTCGTTCTCACTATTGAAGAGCTCATCGCTCTATCTTCGTCGTTTGGTGGCATATTCTTTCATTCATAATTAAAGTGCGTTGTGTGAGTACGTGTGTATGTAGTTGTGAGTGCAAGCCCATATTTTAATTGACGATTCTAAGAACGTACCGTATCTTAATCTTTTTGATTGAATCTAAGGTTATGATGGTGTATAATGTGTTACTTGTATATGTCAATCGAAATATCTGTATTTATAAGTTTTTCATTCTGGATAACTCTGCAACGGATACACTTAATATTATTCGATTTTACCAGTAGAATGGGCATAAAAATTACATATAACTGTGTTCGTAACTTGACTTTGTAAAAAGTGCATTTATTCTGTTTTCGCAGTAAGCAGAGGAATAGTCACTGATCGGCTAATAGACCAGCTGTTGAATTTAGAATTATTTAGTCTTATTACAGTATGAAAATTGATAGTAATTATTATACATAACACAGGTATACAAAGTGAAAGCGTGGCTGAACGATCAGAACTACGACAAGATAGAAGTGGGCACCGTGGAGTCGTTCCAGGGCAAGGAGAAACGCGTGATCCTCGTGTCCACCGTGCGCGCCAACTGCCGCCTGCTGGAGTACGACGCCAAGTACGGGCTGGGCTTCCTGGTCGACGATAAGGTACGGATGTTGCTGTGAAAGTGTGGCCGGACGAGCAGAACTACAAGATACAAGTGGGGTACCGTGAAGTCGTTCCAGGGCAAGGAGAAGCGCGTCATCCTACGCAATTAGTCTTTTATTTCTTGGTCGCACTATCAGGTACTGTCACGCACGAGTCGTTTCATTGCCTGATGGTTGAGCCTCTAATATATTCGTTTTTACGATTTTCGTGTAGTTGAAAAGTGGTTTATTAGTTCTAACACTAGATTTGCACGTAAATGAACAAACTTGGCCGTAGTAGACGATTGATAGCAAAAAAAGAAAAAACAATTTGTGAAAAGTATTTTTTTCTATCAACAAAATAAAAAAAGGCTTTTACAGTTATTTCGTAAGGCATAGCTGTGCCTCAAAATATCTGTGTTTTAGCTTTTCAACAAGGTATAATAATTATGAGTATCATCATAAATTATAGAATAAAACTTAGATGAACGGCCTAGTTACCTTTTGTAGTAGTAAAAAGTAACATTTTAAGCAAATTAACAGTAAGAAAACCTTGTAAGAGTAATTTATTTGAAACTGTTTTACTGTCCGTTGTCTGTCAGTCACTCGGTCAGCAACGGAAAAGTTTTATATATCGATTATTTTTCCAGCGGTTCAACGTCGCCATAACCCGAGCGAAAGCGAAGATCGTGATCATAGGCAACCCGAGTTGCCTGACGCGCGACCGCAAGTGGCGCATCTACATGGAGCTCTGCAAGAAGCTCGGCTGCTACTTCGGCGCCGACACGCAGCAAGTGGAACGGAACTCCAAACTCCTCAACGAAATCGCTAAGATAAGATTCGACAAATGTCGCATTACCGAAGTCCTCAATCTTATCAATGACAAACAAACTACTAGGGCTTAGTTTTGATCTAATATTACTTTTAATTATTGCTTTAATCATAGAATATTAAGTATTGTGCTGAAAATAATTTTGATTCCCACTTGAGGCTGTCATTTTTATCAGCATAGTAATTCATAGATTTTGTGATAGAAGTGATACATATTTTTCAAGTGAAATTCATCCGTTGAAATAAAGCAGATGGTGTAGCTCACAATAAGTACAAAAATATGTATATAACTAAAATAATAAGGCATACTTTTTATTAATAATAAATCGATATCCATATGATTATGTATGTGATCCTTGAAATTAAAACTTTAGCATAGGCACAATAGTTATGCCTCTAAGACTCAATTTCACCAATAAGTATTATTTACTCCCCTTAAAAGCGCATTGATGGTGTGATGTTTTTGATATCTTATTTCTTGCGGCAGACAAATTAACCGAAGCGCTCACTATGGAGGATCAGCCTACTCAGATCAGCCTAGCTATGACATCTTGTTGTAAGCCATTTGAATCGATATGAGGTGATATTATGTGATATTGTTTGTTTTCTTTTAGACTTAAGAGTTCCGAGTAAGATAGATATACCCCGACTTCCTAAAAGTCAAGTCAATGTTTGAGTTTTATAACTAATTGTTTAGTATTAGCGGGAAGAGTTGCTTTTTACCAGAGGGGAAAAAGAAAAACTCCAACAAAAGGGTCCATTCACTTAGCAAGCTCTTTTTATGGCAGTGAGTAATCATATATCATGTAGCATGATTTTGAACTTATCAAGGAAAAAAATAATAAGTTATGCTCTCTATTAGTCTTAAAGAGACCTGGGGCCCTAGCAAGAGCAACACGCTACTGTCGTGTCGACCTGTCAAATGTGAAAAATGTACGGGATTGACATTAGCACTCTTCTAATCTAGATGACATTTGATGTCAATTCCATACATTTTTAAATTTTACACACACTGGCGAAATCAATCTGCGGTTTAAGCAAGATTGCTAGGGCCACACTACCACAACTTAAAAAAAAATGAAAATCTGTCTTGGCTAGCCCCCCTGATATAACTCTGCGCATTACCATACCGTATTAATGTAATAGTAGCTTGCGCCAAAAATGCGGGGCCATTAGTTGCCACTATCTAGGTCCTCTTTGGTTGTAAGTCAACTGTAGGTGCTGATATTACAACAGCGCGTGAGACAGATAGCTATAGCGACTTAAAGCGTCTGAATGATCTAAGTATAGCAAAGAATCCGCAATTGCGATCCTGTCTGCGCATATATAATTTTTAATTGTATTCGCTATTGTATCTGATCTTTCAGATATTGTCATATTCTTGTGAAGAAGTAACTATTGGTTAATTAACCGCACCTTAAATTGTCATTTTCAACCGACTTCAAAAAAAGGAGGAGGTTCTCAATTCGACTGTATTTTTTTTATTATATCTAAATTTCAATTTATTCGTTTTTAGTCAAGTGTTTAATTTCGATATCTGTTTTTTTACTTCCTAAGCTTTTATATAGCTAAAAGATGTTTTTTAGAAAACTTGTAACAAATATTATGTAACAAGACAAAAATATATTATATACAAATAACTCTGTTTTTTTTCATTTATTAAGTTGTCACACTACTAGCGGGTACAATGCCCCCCTAGCTAAGTAATAGGCAGAATTACTTTGCTAAGGGCATTGTACCCGCTAAGCACCTAAACGATATAATATAATAATACTGTTCTATATTTTTATCAACGAAATAGAGGTGGGATTTTACTTTTCTTGTGTTCAATAACAGGTTCTCACACCTGAAAAAAATAGGTCTCTACTTTTATGTTCTGTTCAACTTCGACCCGTTATTTGTTATTTCAAATAGATCCGCTACTAAATCCTTTCGTTAATTTATTAGCCCTACTACTGCTAAGACTACCTATGGTTTCAAAATATACACACCCGCCCTGATTTTCGACTTGCAATGTGACTGTTGCTAAATAGCCAATGAAGATGCTTTTTCTGGCGTGAATTAGCTGTTTCACGGCTCGTCTGCCAAAGATGATGCCGTAATTGAAGGACATAAAATAACAATGATTTAGAATACAACAACTGTTTTTTTTTTTACACCAAGATCATCTGACCCCAAACTAACCAGAGGAGCCTTCAAATTTTATTTTGTTATTAAAGCCAAGCTAGCCATGATCCATAACAAATAAGTTTATTAGAGTTAAATAGCGCATAATAAAAATACTATGATAAAAACAGATAATATATTAACCACTCAAGTGCTTGGCGCTGGTGGGATCACCGTTTTGCGCTTGCGCCGCGCATGAAATTTGACACCACTCCAGATCACTCGCCGCTTGAGATTTAAACGTGATTTATGAGTCACACGTGAGGCTTTAACTCATTCAATGACATCGACACGCCTGGCATGTTCAGGCTAAGCTAAGTCTCTATGCCAAGAACACGCCTGGCGTGTTTTCAATGTTTTGGTACTTTTCTCAAACTAGGCCATATTTACTGTTCAAATTTTTTGTACATCATTTTTAAGGTAGGTACAGGCTATGGCATATTGAAGCGGCCGCCTAAAAAAACTAGTTATAATTTTTGACGAAAAATAGCGAGCGTGTTCACTTACTAAAGCTGCCCTTAGGTTCCCAAACTTTTTTATTCGATTGAACGCTTCGCTAATTTTGAAGTTATAAGCTTGCGATGTGTGATTTTGAACTGACTTCAAAAAGTAGAAAGTTATCAATTTGTTGCGTTTAAATACAGGGTGACCTTGAATGGACGCACCAAATCTCAAAATAAATATTTCGAGATGCAACTTTAACAATTTCTTTTATTTTTATTATAGTCTTTTTTTTATTAAATGACGTGTATATTAAAATATCCATTAAGCTCAATACTTGGCAACGCTCACGTCATCACGTTATTTTGTGTACGCGAAGCCATTCATCGAAACAATCGTAGTGATAAGCTGAAAAATCACATATCTCAAAACACAAACGCGCGCGCTTCTTTGAACTATTCGTTGAATAAACAAGTGTCTTAACAGGTAGATATTTTAATTTGCTCGAAAGTAGAAATTATCATCTGAGGTCATCATAGCTTTGTGCCTCCTCAACGTACAAGAGTCTTTTCACCTCCCCACACATCGGAAGTAAAAATTAAGTCAGGAGATCTAGCAAGACACTGTATCAAGCCTCCGCTCACATTCCACTTAGGTATCACACCCTATAGTTCAAGCGCTGCGTGGACGCCGAGACGCAACGTCCAAATTACGGTGTGGTGGTGTCCCCGGCATGACGCTGACGCTGAGATTACGCTACTGTGGGGTGTCTCTTAAAGAAGCTACTCAAACGGGTGCTACACAGTTGCAGGACCACCAGCAAAGGTGACCTGCGATCGATCCATTGTTATTTGGATAACTCTGTTGGGTGTAGCAAAGGCTTTACTTATCTCTTGTAAGTATTTTATATCGTGAATCGGACCGAATGTCACTGTCAAAAGTATCAATCACCTAACTTGGATGTAATTTGTAATCTGTAGTAATCCAGTCGGATCGGAATTGCTCTGGACGGATGAGTGCGCCTGTTTTTAATTTTATATGGAAATACATAATATAAATAATTCTAAATTTATTACGTCTTCTGGACACTAGAATACTAGATCTCTAGATCCAACCATTAAAGAAAACAGTGCTCGTTAAGTTGCCAAAAGTAAATTAAACCGGTGCGTGTGTCTACAATAAGCGAAATATCGCAAGAAAATTTGTGAAAATGTGTGAGAAATCACAGTTTTTAGATATATTAGAACCAAGGAAAACTGAAAGTGGAATCTTCAGGTTCATGTCTAAAGCATGGTACCCGAAGAGAACTCAAGCTTCAGACAAAGTTTATTCGCCTCAAGATATCAAGGATACAGCAGCTGACTCGTCGTATTTGGAAGCTATCATTCAGGCGGTAAAAATATGTATTACTCTATAAGTACACTGTTTAATACAGACATGGGTTCCTTTACTAGAATCTGAATGCATAACCAAGACAATGTGTAACATAATATGTATTTCAACTTGAGTTAAAACTGGAGACAATACATTTATTTTACTTCGTCCGCGTCGTATGTTTGATTTTAAAAAGTACAAAGTTATGTGCTTAACCATTGCATACCTACACATTAGTTTACATATAGTCATGTTAATTATAATTATCTCTAAAGGAACCATGAATTGTTTGTCTGACAGATGCAGATTTTATTATTCAATGATGTCCATTTGGTTTACAGGAGAGTTCTAAAACTGGTGTGAGCAAAGAAATACTAAGGCAGGAAGTATTAAAATACATAGATGAAATTGGAATGGATAAGAAACTACATGTTATACGATGGATAGGCATTTTTTCTCTGAAAATTGCTTTCATGATGAATATTAAAATATATGTAAACGAAGCTGCAGTATTAAATGTAAGTATAGCAAAAGCTGCTATAGTCTACATTCAGTACCAAGGACCTTAATCAGTGCATTTCAGAAAGCTTGGTGATTATTTTGTAGACTTGATTTAATGATAACATGTTTTTGTTTATTTTAGCTTAAATCAACAATGGGGAAAAATCCTGTTTTATTTTTGCCAACACACCGTAGCTATGCTGACTTCTGTATTTTGACATACCTATGCTACCATTATGATATAGAATTTCCAGCTGTTGCAACTGGAATGGGTAGGTAATATTGTTTTAATTATTTTGTAAACTATCTGGCCATTTAACCACAGTAAATCCATAAGATATATTAACTTATGCCACTGATCTATTGAGGTCATTGCTTGCAAGTAAATATGAGCTTTGGACTATACTTAGCTGGAGATTGTAAATAATGAATGTTGTCTCATAGAACTCGACAACATGCCAAGACAAATATTTGCACAATGTGTAAATAGTTTAATTGGTATTAAATATACAACAAAAATGTTTTTTTTAAATTCATACTCATAATTTATTTATTAAAAATTCTCTGTAAAGTAATAAATATGAAATAATGGAATTGTTAAAATTGTATTGTTATACTGCTGGACTTGATTATGGTATGCTCTAAAGCTATATTGTAGCCATAAACCCACTACCTGACTTATTTCTTTTAATCTTGTAGCTCGTAACACAGAGATATTAATCCTTACTTCGAGACCATTACAAAAGGTGTGTTGTCTGGTGCATATTTATTAATATTTACCACCAACGGAAACAACATTTTTTGTTGCTCAGAGCAATATTTGCTAACTTGTAACATTTTGACTCTAAAAATTATGTTGTATTGGTTGCTGGTAGTGGGTGTACAGTTGCTTTATAAAAATGATAGTTTATTTGACAACATCATCGGATTCTAAAAATAATTTATCATGATCAAAAAATTCATTGAAAAAGGGCCCTATAAAAACTTTCAGTTTTTGTATTTATTTAAGTATGTACAATTCATTGTATGGCCCTTCAAACTTGGGTGGGCAAACCTGTTTTGAAAGTGTAAAGTAAATAAAAAAAAAGGATACCATTTGATAATCTACACAATTTATAGCAACTTTTGCTAAGAAACCATTCTCATAAACGCAAAATTGAATATAGCTGCTGAACAAGTGTTTTGCAGAACGCAAAGAAATAAATTGTAAATGACGTCATTTGCAAGCAGCAGTTAGTAGGTAGGCAAGGTCAAAAATATGATTTTTAAAATTGCTGTATCTCAGGGCGTTTTCGAAATATTTTTATTACCAATGTTTCTATTTTTGAGAGGTCTTTCAATAACAAAAAAATTGGCGAATACTTATTGCAGCAATAAAAAGTACAAGGTATTTAGTTTCTGTTTTATTATTTTCAGATTTCTACTCCATGGTGGTAATAGGACAGTTACTCCGAGAAACGTGCGCATTCTACATACGCCGCACGCTAGCGGGGGCGCCACTGTATGCGGCTACTCTCAAGCAATACGTGCGCTCTCTGGTCGCCAAGCACAGCGCCCCCATCGAGTTCTTTTTAGAAGGAACAAGAAGTAGAAGCAATAAGAGTTTACCACCTAAATATGGTGAGCACTTCAATTGATTACTTGTTCACCTACCTTGACTGTCCAGTTTGATCATAGTCTGGTCTGGAAGATCATGGCCTGCCTAATCAAAAACATAATCACCTAATATAAAAAACATTATCTCAGGCATAAGTAGGCCTTAATCTTAAAGAATATTTGATATTCCAAGCGGAATATTTGCTTTTGGAATTTGTGGTACTGCTATGGGGTAACCGACATAGCCCTCCCGAATCTTTTCGCGTGAGCATTTCATGACGGCAGTTTATTTTTTTTTATTACGTCAGAAAATACATCTATTGTCTTGGTCTCGAAATAATGATAAATATTCATGTGCTGCGCGGGGTTTTGATAAGTTGGTTTCCTGAACGTACCTCGACCGGGAATCTTCGATGCAGCAAACTAAGCTAATCGTGTAGTCAGTGCTGGCTGGTAATAACCCAATAACTCTTTAATAGGTATGCTCTCGATGACGCTGATGCCTTTGTTCGCCCGCGAGGTGCCCGACATCACCATCGTGCCCGTGAACATCAGCTACGACAGGCTCATGGAGCAGAACACCTTCGCCTACGAGCTACTGGGCGTGCCCAAGCCCAAAGAAACTACACGGGTAGGACAAAGCAAAAAAATATCTTTATTTAAATATACCTGTAGAAAGTACTTACGTGTAAATCTTCAAATCATTACAAAAAAAAAACTGTAATACACTTAAATACCAAAAAACTCAGAAAAACTACATGGCATACTCAGTAAATGATGTCAGTGAAAATTAGATTTTTTTAATTGACTTTAACTTCAAGGTTTTCATACAAAAATCACTACCTGTTCGACTGATTTGAATGGTGACCTTGAAATCAAAGTTAATTAAATTAATTTAATTTTCACTTAGATAGTTTCTACATCTATTACTGTGTATGCCATATCGTTTTTGTAAGTCATTCGATAATCACCCTGTATAATAATATGGATACATACATATATACACTGTATACAGACATAATGTGACTCTACCACCGCATCGGAAGTTGCTCTTATACTGGGAAGACCCGGCAAAAACTCAGAAGGTACTTTCTCTTTTAAACTTGGTTGGGTTTTTACGAAAAGAGTTACTAAAGTACAATGAGTACTAAAAAAAAGGCTTACCTCCGTTCTAACATTTTCATATGAACCTTAAAAGTACATCTAAACTCAACTAAGAAAAAGAAAAGTCATTGTAAGATGCAAATTCCGTCATGTAAATATCACGATATGCGACAGTAGCGGAGATGGTTTTGCGTACGGCTACAGTTTGAAGGCCACCAATTTCCTTCAAAATTCGCTCGTGCGCAGGTCTTGGCCAGCTTTTTTTTTGAATAACGGGTCCTATAGTTCCTATTTCAATATTATAACTTGTGAGTCATCTTCATTGCCTAACTTTAGGAATCAGCATTTTGTCTAACAGAAACCGTGTCAATTTTAAATGAAATGAAATTTATTGTGAATATAAATCTGGGTGCACACATTTGTTACTATTATGCTATTTTTAGCAAAATTAATGCGTAGTGGTTCAGATCTTCTCATCATAGTCCACATTGTCACTGACTAGTAAATAATTAGTTTAGTTTTCAGAAGTTGGTGTTGATCTTTCACTGACTTAACCCTTATGGTAGTACATTAGCACCTCGGCAGTGAACCGAGGTTACCTAAGGGTTGAGCTACATCTTCGCCTTGTCGCCTCGCTCTAGTAAATGGCGGTTCTGAGTGACAGTAAAGGTCCAACCCCACCAAGCGGCCCGCATCGCGTCGGATAGGAACGTATTTTATTTACTTATTCTATAATGCATAAAGAGAAGTACAATTGGCGAACTTAATACCTAATGGCATTCTCTGCCAGTAAACCATTGGGCGCAGCAAAAATCATGTTGGCGGCATATTCTAAAAATGTAAATTGGTGAGGAGAAACAACATACTAAACCAAAATATAAATTCTCTAAAGTTACTATATACATTTTACAATTTTTCAACGAAATTAAAAAGCTTGTGTACAGTGTTTAAAGTCTATATTACCAAGTCGCGCACCGCAGCTTGAATGCATCGCGTGTGTCGTCGGGTGAACACAGCCGGCGACAAGATTGTAAAATCTGTTCCTATCCGACGCGATGCGGACCGTTTGGTGGGGTTGGACCAAATGGTCCCTTACGTTGGACCTTAAAGGATAGAATCATCGAAAAGTGTGACGCCAAGTGCAGCTTATCCCTAAAAAGAGTTCGGCAACGCCTTACCGCCTGCCCATACGAGTCCTTAGGCAATCCGAAATTCCAGGGCCTCCTCAAATGGATATCGACGCTGAATGGGCACTTCGGCAACATGTACATAAATTTCGGCGGCCCCATATCAGTGCAAGAGTACCTGCAGCGGATACCTTACTCTGACGAGACGCTTAAACCCATTGATCTACAGAATCTCACATCTGAGCAGTTTAAGCAAGTGCAAGACGTAGCTGGTAAGTTTAAAAACTGATTAAAGGAGAATGCGCGAAATTGTATGGAGTTTGTGCGATCCGCGGCAAAACTTAAGTTTGTTGTTCTTTGGTGTAGTTTATTCATATAATCATTGTGCAGAGATTTGCGTCCACGTGCTTTTATTATCACGTACATTTTAGGTGAACGCATTACACAAACTGAATAATTGTTCTTATGTTCTATGCAATTCCATCATGTTTACATGGAAGAGTATGTTTTCCTAAAAAGATTGCTGTGAAACGCTCGTGGCAGAAGTTGTACCTAGTTCATCACTGCTTTCATTTGACACTACTTCCTTCAATGGCCGTCCACCGCCCGAAAGCGATCATTCTCCTTTGTCCCGTATAAACTACGATCACAGGGTATTTTTTATTAAATAAAACTAAGCTGTTATTATGACCCTTTGTTTTTTCGCAACATAATATATCTTATCATATTTAGCGGATGGTTATGATAGTAGTGCATTGACTTGCATTTTACAAATGCAGTGACTTATCCATCTAGTTATATTAGGAAGTCCTGTGGGCTCCGCTCCATTCTGTCAAATGTTGGAGCACTTTTGATTAACTCCGCCGCGGCGCTGCGATTTAGATGTGGATGTTTTTTCCATCTATATTGCGCAGCGTGTCTTATTGCAGTTATTATAGCATACGTGTTTTTCACTATCGTAAAGAGTTTTATTAGAAAGCCTTTTTTGTTTGTTTTTTAGATTACACAGTCACCCAACAGCAGGCCAATTCAGTGGCAACGATATCGAACTTGCTAGCATTGGTTCTGATGCAGAGCCTAATGGCGCAGCGAGCGCTGCCTTACGAGGAGGTGATATCAGAGGTGGACCGCATGGCTACAATCCTCAGAGGGCTGGGGGCCACTGTCTTTGAGGAAGACGTGAGGAAAAACGTTGATAGGGTGCTGGTGGTGCAAGCGAAGTCGTGGACGCTGGATAAAGACAGGTATAAAAAAAAGTTTATCTACTTGTATTACGTACTAACATAAATTCGTTATCGCTGTAATAAACATGAAAATTCTAACGGCACACGTAAATCTTAAATAAATGGTGTTTTAATTTTCTGTTATTCTGAAGCATTTGCAGAGATGTCCATTCATTAATTTATTTGGCACATCGACAATGTGAACCGTGAACAATTATGGGTCGTTGTGTGCCGCTTTGAGTATGTGTGCCCAGGAGTCAGCTAAAGGGGTTGGTGGCTACTACTGTCCTTAGACCAGAACCACCCAACTTGTACTATTGTTATAACGAGCGGTTCTTTTCGTTTAACAAAAATTCACCAGCACTGACATAGTTTGTTTCAATTAGGTGCCTCCGCATAGTGTCGTCTGAACTGATCGATGTCACGGACGAGTTAAAGAAGAAAATGAAAGGTAAGTTGTTAATTTTGACCTCGACATGTTCATTCACTTAAACTTTTCTTTTAGGCATTTCTTAAAGAAAAGTCTGATTCTGTAAATCATGTCAATATGTATCGAGTTCCCCTGAACGATTCTGGCCTATTATTCTTCATAGCATACTTAACAAAATCGTTGTTCAGGCCTTTTGAAGCGATAGCAATTATTTCTTAAAGTTATCCAAACAATAATCATTTTTTCTCTTTGCATGAGATGTTGCCAAAGAATATCATCCTGGTGGAAAAGTAAAAGTAGAAACCTGATTAAGCAACATTTTAAATATTAAGCAGCCCTGGAATTAGTAAAAAGTAAAGTAAAAAATATCTTTATTCATAAAGAGTTATAATGAGTAGGTACTTTCATGACAAGTTGAAAAAATATATAAATTATATACTAACTAAAAATAAACGTAAATAATACTATGATAGTAAATATCATAAATAAACATAATGTGACTCTACCACCGGTTCGGAGGTTGTTTTCGATCGAGATGACCCCGGCAAGAATGCCAGAATGGCCTCGATAAGTTTTTAAGGTTGGAGAAAAAGTTCTTCGCATTTTTTAAGAAAATTCAAATAATTTTTTAACATAGTTTATTTACATTTAACAAATGTATGTAGGTGCCATTTTGTTTGATTCCTTTTTGCCATCTTGTAGGTAGGGACATGATCCCATTGCTATAGGAATTTTGAGGCATCTCATCAAAATACCGCGACAAGTGGTTTTGGCTGTCCTCTCGTGATGTTAACCTGACACTGCCTAAATAATTCTGAAGAGACCGAAACAGGTGGAAATCTGACAGGTGCAAGGTCAGGACTATACGGCGGATGCAGTAACACATCTCAATCAAACTCTCTTAATTTTTGCTGAGTGGCTTAAGATGTGTGAGGTATCATGATGAAAAACCACACCCTTTCTGTTGATTAATTCCGGCCGCTTTCTCTCAACTTCTTGCTTTAATCTCATCAGTTTTTCGCAGTAGAGTTCAGAATCGATGGTCCTGCCTGGTGGTACCAGCTCATAATGAATAATGCCCTTCCAATCCCACAACACACACAGCATCACCTTGTTGCGACTTAACCCGGGTTTCGCCACAGTCTGTGAAGCCTGACCGGCCTTTGACCACGACCTTTTTCACACGTTCTTGTCGTACGTGATCCACTTTTCATCACCAGCTCCTTCAAAAATGGTTCGGTTTTATTTTGTCGTAATAAAGAATCACAAATGAGTACACGGTTCATTAGGTTTCTTTCAGTGAGCTCGTGAGGTACCCAAATATCGAGCTTTTTTGTGTACCCAGTTTTTTTCAAATGCGCCAAAACTGTTTTGTGGTCAACTCCCAGTTCTTCAGCTACGTCGTAACTACTGTTATGCCGATCTTTGTCAATTTTTAAAAAATGGCATCCATTTTATCCGTAATAGTGCGACCAGAGCGACGTGCATCTTCGACATCAAAATTTCCGGATTGAAAACGCTTAAACCAAATTTGTGCTACTCTTACTTCAGTGTCTACTGCACTAGGTCCATAAACATCGCAAATTTTTTTCGCGGTTTGTGGCATTTTTACCTTTTTTGTAGTAAAATTTAAAAATGTATTGAATTTCCTCATTAGATTCACTCATCTTGACAGTAAGAAAAACAAATGAAAATTACACATTTTCCTAATTAGAATTTGGAATTATCTTCTTGAAAATGTAAACTTTTAATGATACCAAAACCAGCCAGATACAAATAGTATAGCCAAAGAGATTTTATTACAAATTCATACATACTATATGCGAAAAGACTTTTTCCCCAACCTACTATTTTTTTCAACATAACCATAGAGTGAGTTTGTCGTTGAACAAATTCTAATGTCCTTGTGGCGTCTCGAAACACCGAAGCATTACAAGTACATGACAAGTGTTTAGTGATAACAAACAAACAGAAACACTTGACATTGGGAGATTATCTTTCGTTGAAAGAGGACTGGAAATCACTAAAATAGATAGATGCATTTTACCTACTAATTTTAACACCAGGAACGAAGAATTTTTTTTGAAAACGAGAATTTTTCACATTTATATTCTATTTTCTTGTTTCTCGGTAGTCGTCGACTTTGACCAGTTATACTAGTTGTACAGTTACCAATATTATAAAGATATAAAGTTTCCAATTTTGTTTGTTTGTATGTATGTTTAGTGATCTTCGGAAATACCGATCCGATCATGAAAATCCTTACCTATTCTTAGTTTTGCACAGCCTTTACCCGTTTTTTATTATACAAGTCTCTTCAGAAGGTAGTCTGGAAGAGATCGCTTCATAGCGATAAGACCGCCGAAATTGTACATTTCATGTCTACTTACTGTAATACTTGCTTGTTTGTTTGTGCAATGAAGATTATTTGTCTTATCTTATCTTTATCTATTTTTTGTTCGTTAACGGCAATGTTCCAACGGGAGAAATAGTCCACGTGGACGAGGCTGCTGATGGAAAGCTATTCTATATCTATACCAATGTTATTAAGAGGATACAGAAGCGCCGTCTTTCCATACAAACGTAGTCCCCTGTTTCCTCCCTGGATATTGCTAGTAGAGAAATATTTTTTTCCCGAAAAATCTATGGGCATTATGAGCATGTCACTATGTTTCCTTTTTTAATAAGTGAATTACTAAAAGAGATATGACCCTTCAAAAACCGAAAAAAATGGCCCGATTTTCCGCTGTGTTCAAACATCCAGAAAACTAATTTGACTAGTTTGTTTAAAAAAAAAGGAAAACAGGAACACGGCCACAGTCTTTCTTCTTTAATTTTTAATGAAAGAAGTAACTAAATCGGTCAACTTTTCGTAAAGTGATTAGGGGACTACGAAACGTCGATTTTGGGTACCTTTGATAGGTAATTTCGATCTGATTTGCATCTGTCTCTATCGTACTCTGCGGGGCGCTCGAGGTTTGCAAAAGACAGCAATAGATTTTACAAATACCTATTTTTCAATTCTTTTGCACGTGCTGTGTCCTCTTGAGAGGAAAGATTGTGTGGTTGTGGTTTGTTTGTTTGTTTGTATTGAATAGGCTCCGAAACTAATGGACCGATTTTAAAAAATTATCTCACCAATATAAAGCTACATTATCAGGGAGTGACATAGGCTATATTTTTTTTTATTTAGGCTATATTTTGGCGGGAAAGATAGTCTACGCGGGCGAAGCCGCTGACAGACAGCTAGTGTTAAACATTTGCATTAATTACTCACTCATCTGCCACGAGGCGTCGGACAAATTATAGATATATAGATCTAATATAGATATAGATATGCGCCAGACAACACACCACATGTCATGGTCTCGAAGTAGATAAATATATCCCTGAGTTACGAGGTACCAGACAAGGAATCAAGCCAGGTGCGTCTCCCAGCACACCCAGACCCGAGTCAATTCAGAAAAGATCGTTTCCAGAATTGACCCGACCGGGAATCGAACCCGGGACACACGGAAATCGAGGCGAGAAACCGTGCTACAGCGCACTTCGCCAATCGTGTCCTCAAAATTGATTTATCTATTGTGTCTGCGGTCGGACATTGAAATGGTAATGAATTTTAATCGACAGACAAAGTGTCCTAATTTAGTCCGATTTAGCAAATAGAAAACAGTGAAGTAGTTAAATTTCAATAAAAAATTCGCTTGCTTTGTAATATGAAATCTCTAAATTAGCCACCAGTTGATTTTTAACTAACCATTTCTAAAAGTCCATTTTGACTGGCCTGTTGGCGCAATGGTAGCTATCTTGCTTGTAGCGCCGGAGGTCGTAGGTTCGATCCCTGCCCATGACGAACATTCACAGGACGATCTATTTATTTTTTATCCAACATAACAAACGATATTCAAATTCACATAAATACACTCATAAGTTTCACTACAAATCGCTGTTATACCTAAAGGCTGCCACGGTATGCACCAACTTAAGCTTAAAGAAAGTAAACTATTTTAATATACAAAATGGATGTATTGTACAATTCAAAAGAAAAACTAAAATTTTGACACAAATAAATTTAAACTTGTATGGTAAAGACGACATGTCATTTTTAATCACTTGTTTTTGTTGTGTGTCTGGGTGTTATTATCTGTTTAATATTTGGGCTAGTTTATTAGTATCTGACACCCATAGTTCAAGCTATGCTTAGTTTGTGGTCAGATGATCTTGGTGTTATATGTAGGTACCTACTAGATATTTATTATTTATTCAATGCTTGTTTTAAGGTGCTGATGCATTGGAGCGTTCATTTGTCAAGTATTAGAACATCTAGCATTCGTTGTTTTTAAATTTACTCGACTAACAACTTGTTTTTAAAAACCAAGCAAAAACGTTACATTGAATTGTTTTTAGAATACTGAAAATTTTCTTGTATTGTAACATTCGTAAAAATAGTACATTACGATGAAATGCTCTAGCAAATGCTCTAGTCTATACCCACCTGTAGGCCACACCCTGAAGGCGGAGACGATGGTGAACGCTATCCCCATCATCCAGCTTCAGTTGTACGTGAACCCCATGCTGCACTACCTGGCGCCCGCGTCCCTCATCTACGCTATTGTGCACCGGGGACTCGTTACACGAGGTAATGTACTATACAGGTCGCGTCACGTGAAAAGCGCTCTAGGGCTCTAACGAAACACGCGTGGTAGTTTCTCAAAGACTTAACTTTTTTTTTTAAACAAGCAGGTAGGTCCACGCAGCGGAGAGGGCCCGAGAGGACGATCCTCGGGCGGCTCCTCTCCGACGCAGACGGCGGGGTATGCGAAGACGGCGGTTCGCCCGTCCTCCTCCTGCTCCCTAAAAGTAACTCCGGGGTGATTGCCGGGGGCTTTCACCCCATTGCACGGTGTTCCGGTCTGGGGTACCCCTGTAGCGTGAGGAGGCACGTAGGCTGGGCCGACCCCATGGGACGATGTGGTAATCTTTTTTGGCTCCATGTCGCCCCATTCCATAGCGCTAAGGTATACCCCGGTCGTTTTAGTGCGGTATCCCGTCGGCTACACGGCGGGGAGTCCCACACTCCCCCACAGCCTACCGCTCGGGCAGTGGGATAGTCCATAAAGGATTAAAAAAAAAAGGTACGTACACTTAATTTGTCATAGAGGTCGCTAGTAGTATCTCCACTTATCAAAATAATCTAAACTTTGTACATGTATCTTATCAAAGTAATAGAAGCAAAACACCCAGTAGTATACAGTCATCCATTAAACTATGTTTTGAATACACCTCTTTACAAAATAGTTGTTTCACACTACTTAATCCAATCCCATCCTCTCCAGCACTAGACGATTGTACGAAGCGAGGAGGGCTAGGCGCCGCACGAACGAACCAATGGGCTGCCCTTGCGCCATTGGTTTGCTAGTCGACACATGCGCAAACACATCCCCTCCACTGTCTCCCAGGGCGCTTTTTACGTGACGCGACCTGTACTTGTTTTGTTACCTTTTTTTTCATCGTAGTAACGTCGTGGCCTAGGCGGCACCCTAACTCGGATCGTGGCGTGGAGCGTGCGGTCCCAAGTTCAAATCTGGCCAGCCAGAACCAAAATCTTTCAACATTCCAGTGCTGGAATCAATCGATAAAAAAACAAAATCAACCCCAGATAACGGCTGAAGGCTCATCACCTACCGTTGACTCCTAATATTATTGGTGAAAAGTGGGCTTCTGTGTGATCCGTTCACCATGACGGCAACAGTCACTGGCGTCTGACTACCCCGTTTGGGATATGTGATGGTATATATGTTTGATAATACATTATTGACAAACAACGCGAACCGCCGCGATGGTAAGCGGTTACCGCAGCCTATGGTCGCGCGTAACACCAGCGCGCTTTTCTCACACGTCAGTTCATACGATTTGTCAAGCAAGTCGACGAGAAATCGTATAAACTGACATGTGTCGAACAACATTTTCTTGCGTTGCGCATGTTAGCCCTACTGGGCATTACTCGCGCGTTGCTGACCCTGTGAAAACCTTTTCAATCCTTAATTAACTCCATAATAAAGTTCATAAGAAAAATTGTGAATGGGACCACTCAGAAGCCCCTACTTCAGGGAGCGTAACATACGTGGTAAACTACCTACTGTCGCTACCGGACAGCTACAACCGTAAATAATACAGTGTTTCTGTGATAGAGTTGATGATTTAGGGCTTGTTTTACACTCCATCTAGTTTTCGAAATGGCAGCCATCTCTACTTACGTTTTATTATGTTTGTAACTCCAAGTAATAATCTGCTCGACTAGGATTGAACCTGGGACTTTTACATCCGTTTGACTCATATCGTTAATTTAATTATTTTGTTTGGTTTCAGATGAATTAGTTCGAAATTATAATCGTTTGAGGAAACTACTACGACACGAGTTTTTCCACATAGAAAAGAGTGAAGAAAAGGTAATAATCAATATTTTACAGTTTTAGATAATTTATGTGAATACATTATTTTTACAAACATATTTTATTTACGATAGTTTTAGAAACGAATCAATAACTTATGAGTCAAATACATTTTCTGGCACGCGGAGCCTTACCCCAATCCGCCATTTCATTGTACTTGTATCGCAAAACTTGTCATTCATATTTGTCCTGGGTGGAAAAAACGACCTTTGACGTCATAGGCATAATATTTTCCCATTGCGCCATCTAGCCACCACTTTAACAGTATATATCAGTACAGATGCTACTTCTAGTTTATGCCTAACCTTCTAAAACCTCAGTGATAACGATAAACAAATCTGAAGTCATATCAGCTGCTGAAATATACGTAGGTACTGAACTTTACTACTAACATGAAGTTAGAAAAGATTTTTTGTGATAACAGTTTTGATAACCAAATACAAGGGTTAAGTTCAGTTATATCTTTGTTGTACATTGAACCCTGATAACTAACTTTTAGCGTCACCATGACTATTTATTTCTTTTTCGCCCCCCCTTTTTTTATAATTGACCCGACCGGGGATCGAACCCGGGTCACTACGGAAATCGAGGCGAGAAACCATGCTACAGCGCACTACGCCAATCTTGGATGGATGAGTATTGGCTTCATATAAAAAAAATTGGATGCAATTAAAAAGTAGTGTAGCGCGTCATTTCTGGTTAGATAAGCTTTACTTAATTATGGATGATGCTTGTATGAAACCGGCTGCGCCACAGGAATTCTTTGTTGGCTCTTTCTATTACCTACTCATTTTAATTTACGTATATGAAGGGTGTAAAAAGACCCTTAACGAAGCCGACACCTACGTATTCTGCACATCATCAGAACCATTTTTTCTTTCTAGACCATACCTGGGAACTCAATAGTGACCAAGTTATTGAAAGTCGAAGTCCAAAAAAAAATCTCCCAATTTTGATGAAAACAGTCTTTAATCATTATTACTTAATTTTTGTCCTAAGAAACATTATCAAAATTTAAAGTATTTCCTAACAAAAAATTGCTTCAAAACGTTCAACTCGCAATGTTCATCGTGCGTACCCTTTGATTATACGTAACAGCCGCGCACACGCACAAAAGCGCAGGAGCGGTCTGTTGCACGCGTTACATTGCGTAGTCCGTTTTTAGGTTTAAAATTGACACCTAAAAAAAATTTAGTTCCCCATCAAAAAATATTTTTTGCTGTGACTTGATTTAATGGTGCGTAGATGCCGGCTTCGGTATGCGTCCTTTTACACCCTGTAGATAGCGTGCTTAAACAAATTCTTGAAAGGAAGCATGTGTTAAAAAATACTACGTGTGTAACGGAGACCTACAAAAAATATATTGAGTCTGATGTTCGACTGTCTAAAACTTCTAACAAACGAATCGTTGAAAACCATCACTTTTTGTTTTTTTCCAGACTTTCCAGGACGCATTTGATTACTGCGCGCAAAACAACGTAACTGTTGTCTCCGGCGAGCGCGTGTCGGCCGGCGCGGACACTCAGTTGCGATACCTGCTCCAATGGGCGCTGTGGCCCGCGCTATCCACGCTGCTGATATGTACAGATGTCATGACAGAGGTATCGTTGGATACTTATTCAAATGCTAGCTTTTGCATGGAAATTTTCTTTCCCACAAGGATTTCGGTAAATTCTATGCTACTGCATGTGGCAGAATCGTATCCTGTGGCACTTTGAATCCCATATAATTTTGCGATCTTTTACCTGAAATGAAATTTGGATAAAATATTACAAAATAAATAAACATAGAAAAAAAGTGTAAGTCTAATATCTTGAAAACCGTTGAGTTTGCGTTACATGTTCAAAATCAAATCAGTCACCCCGATCGAATGATGGAATCTACAACCCCTTAAAGGATCTAGGTCGACTTAACCTCAGACCCTGTATAAAGTATTGTTTATAGCGACAATTAATGTAACTAATCTTCAATAAACGATTGTAGACATTACTTTTTTATCAATCGTCCATCGCTAATAAAGTTTAATGTTTGCACGTTTAGCTCAAGAGCTGTGAGCACAGTGAAGCTCTGAAGATAGTTCAAGAACGAGCTGAACAGAAGTTACGGCATCCCTACTGCCTGAGCCTGGACGCCGCCGCCAACTGCCTGCGCGGCTGCGGGGAGGCCGGCGCGCTCGCCAGGCAGCGGCGGTGAGTACACCACCACAGCAAACCTTACCACCATATCATACGCAGTCCCATAACACACCACCTTACCTACTCCCAGCGACGCTCTTGAGCTCGTCCAGTAGCGGCGATAAGTACACCATCACACCATATGAATGAGTGTTTTCATTATTTCTCTAAGATATAAGGGTTTGTTCTTCAACGTATAACTATATCAGACGTGTTAGAATCGTAGTGCACCTACTATGACGCTAGGGTTTGGTATTTAAAGGCGTCAGCCCTAGCTCTTGATCAGGTTAAAACGCGTGAGTCGGGTTGGCTTTCGACGCCATATATTTTTAACATTTTTCGCTCGCCAAATTAAGCGAATGGCAATATTATCAACATTTTCGCTTTACTGAGTACAGAGTGCGAGTTGCAGTGAGAGAAGTGAATGACATCAGCATCGCGTTTTGCTAGCAAAAAAACTAAAATTTGTATGGCACCGAGTCAGCGCCATCTAGCGGCCTTGATGTTGTCCGACTTAGCCGCTAGATGGCGCTGACTCGATTCCCGACCAATTGACATTTACGTGCTCGCAAAACACGATGGTGAAGACATCCACTCCTCTCACTGCAACTCGCACTCGGCCCTCTGTTGTCAGTGTTGACACTCGATGCATGCCGTTGTCACCTATAATTAAGTTTGTATTTACGCATGAAACATTAGTATGTAAGATATTTACCTTGTTATAATGTAACCTTACGAACCATAGTTAACGACCTGTGTTGGCTTTACGGAAGCGACTGCCATCTGACCTCCCAACCCATAAAGGGGAGCCATCGCCAGAGCCTCGTTTCTTATTCAGCAGGGTGCACCAACATACAGGTGAGGTTGGCTTAAAGCCCAAAGATGTTGGTGAGCCCGCTTACACCCCCAAAGTAGGTACCGGTAGAAGAGGTCGACCCAAGAAGCGGTGGCTCGACGTCGCTAAGGGTGACATGCGTGCCAACAGACTCACCACTGAGGATGCACAAGACCGCGCGAAGTGGGCCAAGAAAATAAGAAAGGCGGACCCCACACACCAGTGTGGGTTCACAACCGGGATAGACCGCACGGATGATGATGATGATGAATGTAACCTTGTTGGTGATCTAAAAAATAAATAAATACTTCGCCATTGTTCTCGAACTTAAATGTGTTCTACAATCTGCCCTTTTCACTAGATAAAACACTATCTTGCCCTAACTCATAATATCAGTATTAGACTAATGTATTATGATAATAATATATTAGAACTTAGTCTAATAGTTTTTTTTATCTATATCTTCTTTATCATATTAGCCAGTTCATAGTGTAAATGTTACTATGGCAATTAAAAATATTACCGACTGGATGCCTATTTACACATTGACGTAACTTTTGTTAACAGATAAAATTTAAAATGGATTCTTATTATTTATTTAATTCCTAAATATTTAAAATTATATAATTCGTGATGAAGGGATGATAAATATGTATAAATAGATAAGAAGCGCAGGACGGTAGCGGGGCAACACGCTCGAAAATAAATGTATTTTGTTTTCACTATTCTGTCAGTGATTGCTGACAGACTGGACTGCAATTATGTCAGGCGTTGCTCGAGCAAACACATGTCAAGCTGTGGAGGTGTGAGGAATTTTTAATTTCTAATTTTATGTTTAAATTGTTAATTGTGAATTTTAAATTATTTAATTATTATATAATTTCAATGCATTCTAATTTTAATTTTATTGTATAATATTTGATTGAAATGTAAATGTGTAAGCCTGTATGGACCCTGTTGTCTGAAATAAACTCAATTTAATTTATTTTATTTTTATTTCCCCAAAACACGGGTTATGGGTTCGATTCCCATTCATGTATCGAACATTTAGTTACCAAAGTAAAGGGCCAGTCATGTCATGTATAAAGGCGCTGATAGGTATTTAATAACTTTTGATTTACTTATTATTATTTTAATTAATGTGTTCAGCCGTGGGAGCATATTTGTGATGACGCACGCTCGCGAAATAAGGTTTCAAAACAGCCACCATTGACTAGTTCCCAAACTTTTTTTTCGCATAGACCATTTTCAAAATTAAGCTGGTTTTGGTGGACCCCCAGGAGCTACATTTCTACCATATTCTCAAATATCGACAAAAAATGTGACGCGAAAATGGACCCGCGTCGAATTTCCCGTGAACCCCTTGGGGTTCACCTGACCCACTTTGGGAACTAATGGCCTAGAGCATTGTGAAGCTTTAACAAAGTCGCCGAGTATGTTGACATATTCCACTGCTCCTTTCCTTGACTGAATACACAACTAAAGCGATTCTTTTTGTATTGTGTTATGAAAATTTATTAATGAAATCATATTTGTGAATTACTGTTATTATTTATTTCTATTAAGGATTTGTTATTTATTATTATTTTTTGAATGTGATTCATTTTTTGTTTAGCTTTACTATTGTATTGGGTAGACCTGTAAAAATAGTGTAAGGTTTGAAATAAAAAAATAAATTATTTTTTTACAGGGGCCAAAAAACACACTACCACGTGGTTGAAGATGTGATGGCGGAATGCCGGTCGCTCATCGGCGCGCTCCTGCCGGCGCTCCGCGTCGACTTCAGCTCCAGCAACCCCGTCATACTCGACCACAGGGCCAAGTCTAGGTTATAAGCACGTACACCTTTTAAGCGGACTTAAATTGTTTATATACCGTAAAGAAAATTATATAACATACTTAGTAGGTTGAATCTCTCTATTCGAATGAAAATTTGTAACATTTATTTAACATTAATTTGATGGTTCTGATTCAAAATCAGTTGGACATTCGAAAACCTTTAAAATACTTCTGAAGACTAATTTTTGTTCGATAGTTTCTCTACCACCTGGTGAGTATGTCATATCATTTTTATTACGGTATAAATGGTCACCCGGTGTGTAAGCAAGACAAAAAAGTGGAGACGCTAAGCTATGACGTGGGAAAGATATTTTCTCGCTTAGTTTACTCATACCTATGGTGGTCATATCCTGCTAGTCATTGCATTCAAGTTTATTTAAATATCAAAGAGTCCTATTTAGTATCAAAGTATGTGAAAAAGACCTACCTACCAATTATTTAGGAACGGTTATTGGTACAGTATTTTCAACACATCCTCTCTTGATATTATTTAGAGAATGAGTTGTAACAAAACCAATTGAAACTCACTTACTTTTATTCCTTTCTTTTACCTAAAGTAAAATAATCATTCATAAACATTTGACGATTAAGCGATAGTTACTTCTAAATGTTAAAAAACAACACTAGGTATTTTGAGAACATATGTATTTCATTCGGATACAGCCATTTATGCATAAATATTAATGCATGCTTATGTCAGAATTTGTGTGGCTCGCTTAGTATACAACGACATTTACTCATAGCAGAGAGGGCCGTATTGGCACAGAGTTACTTGAAGTAAGGTTAATATTAAGAATTGTTGTTTCTTTTATGTGTGCCAAATGAATGTTTTTTAAAAGGCATGAAATTCAAAAACGTGTTCATATTTAATAGATTATAAAGGGCCTTATAGAAATTGGAGTTATATGTGTTTAACCAACTACCAAAATACTACTTCTTTGATAATCCAAGTATGCATATGTCGGTTAATGTACAGGAATGTTTTGAAATAGGCTTCAATATCAGCAATACTGTATTTTACTAACATAATATAAGCCTGCGCGGACGACGTACGCGGGAAAAAAGTACGCTCCGCGAATACAAAATCCCCCGCAGACTACGCACACGGTATGCGATCAGTTGTTGTCCGAGAGTATTGAAATATTCTGAGATGATGTTGTGCTGTAACTTACATGAAGTTTAAACAAGAGAGAAGACGTTTTAAAAGAGAATACTGCGCCCGCGGACTTTAATCCGCTACGCTCCGCGGGCGTCCGCGGTGTTTCGGCGGGTTTTTGGTTTGGCGTACTTTTAGTCGGTCGTGTGCGTTGCTCGATACAGTTTGCAAGGGATCTATTTTGCCGGAGAAAAAAATACGCCGCGGATAATACGTCGTCTGCGCAGGCCTTATGTTTGATTTTATGTATTATTTTACTCAAAACAGTATTTGTCAATATGTGATATTTTTCATTCTTCACATATATTTATCCCCGCTGTGGCAGACATGCTATATCTGATTTAAATGATCTATACTAATATTATAAAGTGGAAAGATTTGATTATTTGTTTGTGTTGATAGGCTCCGAAACTACTGATCCGATCGTGAAAGTTCATTCACTAACAGAAAGCTTAACTCTTCAGGAGTGATATAGGCTATACTTTATAATGATTGAACAAACAATTCAGTGAAGAATAATAGTACGAGTATATGTAAATAAAGTCGGAGAAAAGGGGGCGAGATATGATGATGTACACCAGCTGTCAAACATGCGACAGAACGAAGTCTGTTGGGGCAGCTCGTTTCATACAACAGACAATGGCTTTGGTAGAAATAGAGCAAAAATTATGTGATAAACTTTAGAAATACAACCACAGAATAAAATAATCCAAATAGGTTAGCATAATAAAATAATTTCATTATTATAATAAGTTCGCACTAATTGGAATAACACATACACTTCCCTTTTCATTTTCCTGTAATCTAGTCGTCGATATCTCTTTAGAAGTCTAATTACAAACTATAAACTTGTCAATTTATTTCAAATTATTTTATAACAAACAATGATAACATTTATTCAATAACTAAATATTCATTTGTGAACCTCCTGGTTCAGACATCTTAATATCATATTTTAAATGTTCCTTGAGCACTGATCTGTATTTGAGTAAAGATTTGATAACATCACATAATACAAAAACGACATTAAGACATCATTTTGAATGTATTGTTGAATATATCGCAATCCAAATTATGAACAAGTACTATAATATGATGAAGGTCCGCGTTACATAAGGATCTGGATTATTATCCATGAGCATATTTAGAGCCCTTTAATCCAAAAACATTATTTAAGTTTTACACAAAAACAATGATTTTTAAAAGTGTTTTATAATGTAGGTAATCTAATCACGGACGATATAAAAAGTAGGTTTGGCCCATATCATGAAGGACCCTTGCATGGTGTAATTTCATGATAATGCTATTCTTGAAAGAGTCTGGCGTTCATGATGTGGGCTTTGGTAGCATCTATAATAAACTTAATGAAACGACTTCTAAGTTTATGCGCTTTCGAGCAGTGAACTTTTAAAAATTGTTGAATGTATTATTATTCATATTGTGATAGTTTGTTGTGAAGTGGATATGTATTACTGATTCCGTCAGTTTAGTATTATTTAGTTATTATATATTTTTGTTTTAATTAAATGGTTATGTTTGAGTGTAAATTTTGTGGGTTATTATTATTGTGTTGTATTGACTTGAATGTAGTACGTTTTATAGTTACCAATCGTTATTGATTATAAGCTTTTTACATGTACCAACTGTGTTTTCTTAGTGTCCAATTTGACAATAACGTCATTACAATTATGGGGTAAACAAATGACCTGTTCTG
Source organism: Udea olivalis (assembly GCA_947369235.1). Taxonomy (NCBI): domain Eukaryota; kingdom Metazoa; phylum Arthropoda; class Insecta; order Lepidoptera; family Crambidae; genus Udea; species Udea olivalis. The sequence goes on from OX376360.1 coordinate 11,185,747, forward strand.
TTGCTAGGTTGCTACCCATTGAAATCAAAATCAGTATCTAAAATATATTTACTTTTTTATAGTCCAATCATCACAAGAGATTTTTACGGAGATAAATTTTGTCCTTTACAACACATTAATTGGAATAATAGATGCTTAAATATCGTGAAATCAAAAAATACGCAATAATAACGAAATTTCAGAAACTACAAGTGAGTTTCTGAAACTACAAGTGAGTTTCTGAAACTCCTAGAGTTTAAAATTTTGCATGGGGGTTCTTTTTAGAACGTAGGTGCTCACTAAGACGGGTTTTTGCTATATTCGACCTCTGAGGGTTGTTTTTGGGGTTGATAGTTTGTTTGTATGAAAATTCGTTACTTCAAGTGGTAGGAGTCTTATCTATCTATGGTCGGATTCTTTTTAGGACGTAGGTGCTTACTAAGACGGGATTTTGTGAATAACAAGTATCGTAAGTTGGGAATAATATAATATATGCTTAAGAGGCAAAACCAGACCAATGATCATAATTTATCTAGATTTGAAATTATTTACATGTTAAATTTAACCTATTACTGCTCTAATATTACTCTAACTCATTTCAATTTAAATTATGTAATTCAATTAAACTTCATGATAATATAGTTATTATAATGTAATACAATATTAAATTAGTTTTACTTTATCTCATTGTAAGTGAACTATTTTAAGTTTTTATGAGAAATAAATTTCTATAACCATATATATACCCATAATCAACGAGCATGTATGAAAGGATTAATGAGAGTGGAAGAAGCAAGAGGTGTGTCAGGACCGTAGCAAGTGGAAAAATGTGGTCTCTGCCTACCCCGTTGGGAAAAAGGCGTGATGGTATGTATGTATGTATGTATGTAAGTTGGAAAAAATCCCGTGTCATAAAAATGAAGTCCACACGGGCGAAGATTATAATGGATTAATAAAAAACTTCCAGTGGATTTTATTTCCTATATTTACAAATTTATATTGATATAATGTTTATGTTAACATTGCAAATATCTTATAAATAATAAACTACTAATTTCAAAGACTTGCATCTCATGATTAAGTAAACTAACTATACATAAAGTCAACATAAGCCATCATTTAATTTCATTCGCGAGATCAATTCTCAATAGATGAAAAAACATAGTTATTGTAAAGATTAAAAAAAGAAATATTACACCAAAGTACTGAGCCATAGACTCATTTTCAGATAGTAGACCTTTAAAAACATGGATTCAGACTTCAGTTAATTCACACACATAAATAAGTTTCCAGTTTTCCACACTCATTAATCTTATTCTTTTCAATAGACATGAAACTGATAACTTATTCATGCGTGACCATACTTTTTTTGCGAAAAACTAAATTATTATGTACAAACTACATAATATTATATGTACATCATTTATACACAAGTCTTTAGAATTGTAAAAAGGGTGAAAATTTGCTGCGTTTCGTTCTTATAAATTATTAGAACTAAGTATTTTTCTGTAACATATTTCAGTTACTGATGTATTTATATACATCAATAACTGAAATATGTTATAAGTGGATAAATTTCCATTTCTAAATAATTAACCAGGATGATAAAAACTAAAGTGTACAAATTATGCTCTCAAAGTTTATTATTATTTTCAAAGGACTGAGTACAGACAATAGCTTTCAAATATTCTGGATAGGTTTTAATCTTTAAGTGAAAATTTAATATTGTGAATTGATTGACCAATCTGCATTTTGTGGCGTTACTTATTATTAACTACTTCAAAATGTTTACTTATTCAGGCTGCTACTATTATTTTGGTAAATGCATTGATTGAAAGAGAAAAATAATAGTTTTAGAATTGATTTACAAAAAAACATTTCTTTAACTTAGATACTAATTGGATTCACTAGAAAACAACGTATTCAAACTCACTTGAACATCACAAGAATTCATTTTAGCTCCAAATTTGTCTTTTAAAATAACAATGTTCCCTTAATAAAAATAATACATCCAGACATGATTTCTTATTTTTTACAAATAAACCTTCGAATAAATTATCATTCCATATAATGTTGCAGTAGCAACGAATTTTGCGCTTTAAGCTTTGCAGTGATTAAGCACGGTTATGTGTTTCGGGTATCTTAAAACATAGATAACGATGTATGCTGCTAAAACAACCAAATAGCAGCAAATATACTGTAATATGCAGTAATATTTTATCTGGGTGTCATCAAGTATATTATTGTAATTTACTAACTGATATATTCTCATTTTTTTCCTATTATGATTGACTGCGATCAAAGCAATATAATCACATGATCTATAGACATGGATGGCATTAAATGCTTTGAATACTCTGAAGTTACTACAAGTAGAATCGATATTACTACCAGAACATCGTTTTCGATTGAGCAAAAGACCTAGACAAATAAACTCATGGTAGACTTACGGAGTGCCTAGTGCGAGTTGCACAGAGATTCGAATGACATCACAATTTGCCGCTAGGTGGCGTTGACTCGATGCCATACAAATTCGCGTTTACGTGCTCGCAAAACGCGATGGTGAAGTCATTCGGATCTCTTTGTCCAACTCGCACTTTGCACTCTGATTAACTTTGCCGTAATAAGTTTTTCTTCCAAGTAGAGGTCCCCACTAAACGGCCCGCATCGCGTCAGATAGGAACGGATTTTACAATCTTTAAACGAAATTAAATCTTGTACACAGTGTTAGAAGTCTATATTACGCACAGCAGCTTGACTGCGGGACGAGCGATTGTAAAATCCGTTCCTATCCGACGCGATGCGGGCTGTGGTCCAGTGGTGGGGTTGGACCTTAATTTCTTCAGCCCTACCTACGAAGAGATGTCAACGATCCCCCATTGCCGAAGGCTCACTGCTTGAGCGTGACGTTGAGGAAGACGGAGCGTATCTCCATGGGGCAGAGCGCGAGGCGCGCGTCGGCCAGCGGCGCTCCGACGTGGTTGTGAGTGAGAGTGCTGGCGAGGACTGCTGAGCCTTGCAGTTCCACCATGTCGGACAGTTGGAACTAAGGGGAAAGTGGGTAGTTTAATGCCAGGCTGGATTTCAGACGGCTGTGTCTAAACACACTGCCGAAGATACGCGACCGAAGATCGGCATGATTACGCTTGCAATGCTATTTGAATTACTGATGACACATTATGCCGAAGTTACGTTGCGTTATAAAGATACTGATATATTTATTTACGTAAACATGTGGGCATAATACATATAGATGCATTTAGATGTTTTATGATTTTATGTAGCAACATGTTTTGCCGCTATTGGCGTGTAAAAATTAAGTGAAATATTAATTATACAATAAATTGAAAATGACAAAATTATATTGTACGTTATTAATAATCCTTAACAAAATTACAAATCTTAACGCATGCACTAGTGTCAAAAGTATCTATACATAAAAAAGGTCAAATAAATAAATTAAAGTTAAAATGAGTCATTCAGGAATTCAGTAATATTATAGTAGCATTTTTCTATTAATTATTTTTTAAATCTAATTCTAAACAAATGAATGTTGAGCAATTTAAATGTCTTAGGAATTTTATTATAAATTTTCGGGTCCATGCACACTACGCTTTTTTGCAATAAGGTAGTTTTAGAAGAGTGCATGCAGAGCCTGTCCTTCCGTCGGTTTCGTACGACTTTATCGGATAGGCGGAAAAAAAAGTGGGGGTTACTCTTTACAAATATGGCAATCTCCATTATGTAGAGACACGGAAGTGTCATAATTCTGTGCTTTTTAAACATTGGTCTACAACTGTCTGTCATTTTGAGATCAAACATAGCTCGAATACAGCGTTTTTGGCACTTGAAAGCTATATCTTTATTGGTTGAGTTTACCCAAAATGTAACGCCATATCTAAACACAGACTCTACGAGGCCATAATATGCTGTGAGTAATGCGTCTGTACTGACTGTGTTGGTGAGTTTAAATAGGGCGAAGGCCAGAGAACTGGCCCTTTTACTCAGTTCATCTATATGGTTTTTCCAGTTTAGTCTTTTGTCAAATCAATAGACCAAGAAATCTAGCCACATCTACCTCGTGTAAAACATAGTTTTGGTAAGATAATTTCATGTCCGAGGTTATGTGGGTCCTTTGGCCAAAATGCATCAGTGGTTTTTGTCATATTCATTCTCAAATTATTATTATTAAGCCATTTAATTATCAATTTCAAAGTATTATTTATGTCAGATTCATACGTATTAATGTCATTAAATTTTATAGTAATTGTACTGTCATCGGCGAATAATGTCATAAATTGATTTGTTACTTTTAGGAGATCGCTAATGTAGATTAAAAATAGAAGTGGTACCAGAACACTACCTTGTGGTACATCATACAATACTTCACGCTCTTCGGATGTATGCATTTCCTCACATTTTGTTGCAAAATTTAGTCTTGTGATTACAGTTTTTTGGCGACGATCAGTCAAATACGATTTAAGCAAATCCAAAACATTGCCTCATAAGCAATATGCTTCAAGTTTCTTTGACAAGATATCATGGTCAAGATAGTCAAATGCTTGTGTCATATCACAGTACAAAGACCCTTTATGCGCAAATTGTCAAATTCGCAAATTGTCAAGCGGTCGCAATCTGCCAAATTCGCAAATTGTCAAATTCGCATATTGTCAAATTCGCAAATTGTCAAATTCGCAAATTGCCAAATTCGCAAAATGTCAAATGCGCAAAATGTCAAATTCGCAAAATGTCAAATTTTCAAAATGTCCAGTTGTTTAGGTTTAATAATAAAAGTCAAGTTATTAATTGGCAGAACTTTTAATCATTAAAATGTCAAGGGTTTTTTTTAAATATGAAACCATAAAACCGTAATATAAAATCAACAACAAAATCAAAATCCTAATATTTTCGTATTATATCAAATCAACAAACCAAAAACAAATGTTTATAGATGAGCAATGACTTATCTATAAACATTTGTATACAATGGTATAAAAAAAAAAATCATGTGTAAAAACTTAATTTTTTGAAAAAATTGCGTAATAGATATTTTGTCTTCTTCCAATTTTTTTAGGTATTTTTTATACCTAACTTCAAACTGAACATCTTTCAACCTTCTTTTGCTCTTCATACGTCTAAACAAGGAATCTCTCATTAGCAATCTCTTCCAGACAACCTAAGTCGAGGAAAATGTTGAAATGCGACATAGTACAAATTGCCGCATCCGGTACGCTCAGCTGCGTCTTACATCGATTTTATCACAAAGTGACGACATGACTTCACTGTGTTCGTTTTGTATGTCAGCATTTGTTTTTTCTAAAATATTGTCTCTGTCAACCCGTATTATTATTGTCGAATTAACGTGTATGGTTTTCGTTTAGGTGAGTGCGTTTTTTAAAATTTATTAGTTGTATAAGTTTCTCAGTAGGTGATTTCTTTAACCCTAACAATCGAAAATTTTAAAATAACCGAGAACGAGCAGGTACTTGTGGCGGTTTTCTTTTTTAAGTTCAGAACAAAAATTACCACTAAGTACTTTAATGAAAATAAATTAGTATTTCTAACATGGGTTCTGACGGCGTTTGACGTTTTTGTATGAGTTGCTAGTGATTAAAAATGGAATCAAAAATGACATACTTTATGAAGTCAACTATCGTCGTTTACGTAATTGATATTTATATATTGATTGATTTGATATAATACGAAAATATTAGGATTTTGATTTTGTTGTTGATTTTATATTACGGTTTTATAGTTTCATATTTAAAAAAAACCCTTGACATTTTGCGAATTTGACATTTTGCGCATTTGACATTTTGCGAATTTGGCAATTTGCGAATTTGACAATTTGCGAATTTGACAATATGCGAATTTGACAATTTGCGAATTTGGCAGATTGCGACCGCTTGACAATTTGCGAATTTGACAATTTGCGCATAAAGGGTTTTATTTTGACGGAAACCTTTTTGTTCATGGCACAATAGTACACTGTTCACCGAGAGGAGAAAGAGACCGATTACCGACGAGGGTGTCGTTTGAAGCCCGAGCCGTAGGCGAGGGCTTTAAAACACCCGAGTGATACATAGTACTTTATACTACACCTACGAGGAAAATAAAAAACTAAATCTTTACTAATTGACATTTATATTGAAATTGTTGCAGTTAGTGAAGCTTAATGTAACACTTTTTCCATTAATGTTTGTTTCAACTGCGGCGGAGTTAAAAAATCTTCATCATCACTATCACTACTTATCATTTTGATAGTTTTATTTTACTTTCTACGAAAACTGAATCCTCAAACAACACACAAATTGAAAATGGCGCTAATGGCGTCTGCAATTTTCACATGTTCTTTTTTCAAATTGTTTATCCTGCCACCGCAGGGTCGCACTGCCAGCCCGACACCATCCGACACACAGCTAGTGGCCAGTGTCATTTTGCGACTTTGGAGATAAAAACTCACTGTAAAAACTTTTTGGCTTTTGATATTTAGGTTACCGGCGCATAGTCTTACCCAAAATTAAAAAAGAAAAACCACGTAAGAAATGGATTTTCATACACTTTTCTCTCCCGCTCAGATGCGTTTTCTCCCCGCATATTTGTTCGATATGCAATGACGTACTTTCTACCGTAAATTTGATAAAGTATCAAGGTACTTTCCGAGCAGGTGTAGTATAAAATGTTATTTCTTTCCAGGTAACAGTTGATTTCACAATAATAGTACTTTTCAAATATTTTAGAGAATATTGAGATCAGCGCAATAGGTCTGTAAGATTCCATGAGTTCTTTACTATGCTTTTTGAACAAAGGTTTAACGATAGCCATCTTGAGACTAGTAGGAAAAGAGCCTGTTTGTATGCTAACATTAATAATATGGCGTAGATGATGGCACAAATGTTCATTAACAGCTTTTACAATTTTAGTTGAAAACCATCATGTCAATTTCTTTATTATTTTGTGTACATCTTGTGGTAGGCATGGCACCATGAACATAGAATTTGGGTGACGATTCATAAAAAAAATACTGATCAATTTTAATTTTGCTTCCTCCTGGTGATAAAGTTTTAGGTTCGTGAAGTCATTCGGTGAAATAATTTTCAATTTCTAATTAAATTTCTAAGAAACCGAACTGAGGTTAGAAATTTTCCTTCACTAAAGCATATTTTATAAAATAACCGAAAATATCCTCCATTTTATTTGGTAATATTTCAAGTATTTAACGTGAGCTAATAGACTATAAGATTAAGTTGACATTATCCGACACGGAGTTAGTGATTTGGGTTTCTAGAATTGACCACAGTCTTATCTGAAGTACCACTCAAATAATGTAAGTGATGATGGACAGGTGGTGTAATGTTGCGGTAACCGCATCAGTGCGGTGAGCTCACCTGTCCGTCGCCCACGGGGTACCACTTGTAGACGTGCTTGCTGCCGTAGCACTGGTCCAGGCGCACGCGCTGGAACGTCAGCCCCATGCCGTGGATTATGCTGCCTTCTTTAGTCTGGAAATATAAATAATTTATTAAAAAAACATAGTAGCAGTACTCATCTTTGGGACTAGCTAGTTAGCCACCAATCTTATATTAAGTTTATTTATTGTTTATGTTTAGTACGCAACGAAATGAAGCTGTTAAAATGTGAAGGTAAAAAGGGTGCATAAAGGCGTTTGTCTTATAACATTGATGAAACAACGTTGGCTTACAACTTATAATACTATATACTAAACGAAGACACCAATAAAATTCGCCAGGTCCTTTAAAATGAGTTCGGAAGCTTAGTTAAAAGAGTAGCCGTCCGGATCGCTGAAGGCGCGGGTCCAAGTTGTAAAATTTCAAATAAAAAAGTAGGTCAATTTATGTCGGCCGGTAAGCACCGGTGGCTAACTAGATAGTCTCTAAAAACATACATCTCTGCCCAAACCGGCCAGCCGTTTGCCGAAATTATGAATTTCCACCATAAACAAGTGGCAACGAAACTAGAAACTAACCTTAGAGGCCAAATGCGAGCTATAAGAAGCGAGCACGACGTCGGCCATGTTGGTGATGGCGCGCGAGTACGTGCGCACGGCGGCGTCGCGCGGCGAGTAGTGCATCGATACGATTGGCTGCAGCAGCGTTTGTTGCGACACGTGCGCTCCGAGCGTTAGGAAACCGCTGGGATGGTCTGCTGCGGGTTTCTGGGAAGATAATTATAATAAAACACAGTACAAGCTAAAACGAAGAAGAGTGACCTATGTTTATTTGTAGAATTCTGAAAAATTCGAACTTGAATTCACTCAGGTGGCCAAAAAATACGCATTTGCACGCCCATCCACATTGACTGTCAAAATCGAATTAAATTTAATTATTTAATCACCACGTCCACCAGTGAGTGAGTTCGTTTTTTGTTTTAACGTTTATTTGTTTTTTGGGTTATGTGTACCCCAGTGATAACTTACGGAGCTGAAACGTGGTCTCTGACTATGGACCTCATCAAAAAGCTCGAAGTCACTCAGCGAGCTATGGAGAGGGCTCGGTTTCTCGCTACGTGATCGTATCAGGAATGAGGAAATCCGTAGAAGAACGAGAATGATCGACGTAGCCCAGCGGGTAAGTAAGCTGAAGTGGCAGTGGGCAGGGCACATAGCGCGCAGAACTGATGGCCGTTGGGGCAGGAAAGTTCTAGACTGAAGACCGTTTCAGGGCAGACGCAGCGTGGGACGCCCGCCCGCCTGCAAGGTGGACGGACGACCTGTCGATAGTGGCGGGATTCCGGTCGCTTTGAAAATCGGTGGGGGAGGTCTATGTTCAGCAGTAGACGTCTTGTGGCTGCGAATGATGATGATGATTTTTGGATTTCATGTATTTATTTATTCCTTTTGTAGCATACCTGGCAGGGATGGTTGGCGGGCTCCACCAGCAGCCGCAGGGTGTGCCTGGTGCGCACGTTGTCCAGCACGCCCTGGTTGAGGCCGCGGTTGTCGTCGCGGCTGAGGCGGCGGTCTTGCATCACCTGGTGATAACATGTTCATTACTTTTTCGATTTCAGCATTTAACAACGCTTGTTTTCATATCTAAAGATAATATAAATTATAATCCTGCTAGACAAGCTGCAAGGACTTGGTATAAGAGGCAGTTAATTAGAACTCTTTTCCGATTACCTGTCAGATCGTTTTCAAAGGGTAAAGATTGGTGACCATATCAGTAATGACCTTCCAATAAAACACGGTGTGCCGCAGGGTAGCGAGTTGGGACCTACGCTGTTCCTCACCTATCTATATAAATGATGTCTGTGACCTTGGGATGAAAAATGGAAAAATTGTTGCTTTCGCAGATGACACGGCTCTGCTCTTTCATGCTCACACATGGTCTGAGGCCTCTGAGTATGCACAATTAGGTTTTAACAAAGTAACTAGGTGGCTTCAAGAGAATAAATTTACCCTGAATATAGGGAAAACGAATTTTTGCAATTAACTTTTGCAATAAGAAAGCATCTCATATCTCATGTCACCTAGTTAAGTTAGTCTTTAATACTTTAGGGCTGGACGACCACATCAGCAGGCCCTACCAGAATACCAGCGTCTCTGCCGTGCTTGCACTGCAGTGGCACATGCTGAGGCAGGGCCCTGATTGGCCCACTACATCTTCATTACTTTTTATTTCTTGTCCTATTTGTATTTATTTTGTACCCTCTAGTTTAAGCTAATTTTAATTGGTGTTTGGGTCAATAAATTCTTTTTCTATCTTCCATGCCTGAACTTGGCTCTATGTGCATTAAGGCCCACGTTAGCACCCAAAATAACAACTACTCCCCTTGCCCTGACATAACTAGAACTGACTGAATAAAATATTGGGTGTGATAATTGACCAAAATTTAAGTTTTAGTCCTCACATAGATCTGCTATCAACAAGGATACGTAAATAATTTTCGTTTTTAAAGATCTTCGCCATTTGGCAAGTTATAAAACCATTAAAATGGTTTACTTAGCGCTTTGTCAATCGTTGTTGACATATTGTATTACAGCTTGGGGAGGAGCGCCCAAAACAACTATGATATTGCTAGAAAGGGCTCAAAGAACTATACTAAAGGTAGGTTACTCTCTCCCATTCCTGTATCCTACTAATGATCTCTATAGACTGAATAACGTCCTTTAAATCCGGAAATTGTTTATTCTTCACACTGCAATACTTAAGCACTCCGAGCTGCATTATAATCCTGAAGTTGAAAATAGAAGAAGAATAGACAAAGTTTGTCCAAGCCTATATTTCGAAACTCAATTTTCACATATTTTTTTTTGCTTACTGGGAGGATTATAACAAATTGAATAAAACCCTGTCGTACTACTCCATGCCGGCACGATTATGCAAACACTTGTTACAACAGTGGCTACAGGACATAGACTACGAAACTGCGGAGAACTTACTCATAGTAATGGCATGAGGAACTGATATTAATATTTATTTTCGAAATTACATACTAGAAATAAAATGTACGTACACACAGACATATACACAAACACACGAAAAATACACAAATACAGGATAACTTCTTGTATAACTGTTAGATGGAACTAAAATATACATTAACACATACAGTAACGTACAAACACAAACGCATAAAGCCATCCACAACTAACATGATCGCACAGTTTTTGATATTTTCTTATAAAATATTCCTGTACTTACTACTTAATTTCCCTATTATAAATATTTCAAATGATTTTCTTTGTATATTAGGATAATTTTACAATGTTTAATAAATATCTGGAGCCTAATTTGTAGTGAATCGGAGGGTGAGGGCCTGGCGATCCGTCACACAGGGATTACCCTAGTATGGACACCAGTCTCTCGCAGAGGTGGAAAAGCGTCAACTCTGTAATTTTATAACCCCTTAGATTGTGAAGAGAACCTACCTTTGTGATGAGGAAAATAAATTACTTTCATTATTATTATAGAATACCGCACGACAATTTTTTTATTTATTTGTCTATATTTATAGCGTCGTAGCCTAGTGGTTAAGCACTCCAACTCGGATCGCGGATAGTATGGTCCCGAGTTAAAATCTGGCCAGAACCAAAATCTTTGTGTTCATTGTTTAATTTTCGACTAACTCTCCGGTGATGGAAAACATCGATAAAAAACTAAATCCACCCGGATAGCGGCGGAAGGCTCACCACCTACCACGTTGGGTTCTAATACCATTGGTGAAAAGTGGGCTCCTGAGTGTTCCGTTCACCATGACGGCAACAGTCACTTGCCTCTGACTAACCCGTTTGGGATAAAGTCGTGATGGTATGTACGTATGTCTATATTTAAATAACATGTTAATTATATCTCATAATCCAAGAACAACATGCAACTTAGTTCACACTTCAAATAACTTTTGAATGTATTTAGAATGAATTGCTAAAGTTGTTATGACACACAAAAGTGCTTCTTAGTTTATTCTAATATAAATACATTATATCTCATTATTTATTTTATTGGTCATTATTATGCATTGTTTTAATATTTTGTGAACTTGTGTTTTCATTGCAGTATATTGTGGCGAATGGATATTAAATGTTATCTATGCAGTAACAAATCTAAAGTCAGAAATATAAATTAGGAATAGCAAACAGACAGTAAAAAGCGCCCGTTTTTTTAAAATGTTGCTAGGGTGGGGCAGTAGTGTTTTTTATAGTGGCACTTAGCAAACTCGAGCGGCCGGCCCCCTAAAAAGGTCACCATTCATCTGTAAGATTTAGCTGACGGGTTGCCTGCCAGGCAAAAACGTAAGGGCCTCTCGGACAGATCTGAGATCTGTCCGAGAGTTCCTTTGGCGAGAGAGGGGGGCGAGGAACAACGTGTCACAAAATAGCCCCCTGACACGCATTTGCAGAAATTATAATTTGTTGTGCAATGATCCAGACATCTTTCATCAGAGTGCTACATCATTTTTCAACAGTTTGAGAAATTCGGAGGGTTTCGAAATGCATTCTCACAAAATGAAGTGAGATTTTAATTTAAGTTATAATTCTTTTCTTTAAATCTATTTAAACGTTGTGCGCGGTCGTCATCGAAATGCAAATTTGACCATGTTACAATGTACTCAAAATCGATGTATGTATTAGTTTGTATTTTGTTACTGCGCCAAAGAATAAATAAATAAATAATTTTTTTCTCTAGCCAAGAAGTTTTCGCCTGACAGATGTGCCCGTGCGTGTATGGTGGCCTATTTTTCTAACGAGCAACGCGAATCAATTGCTAGTCACTCGCATTTTGACAGCTTGTCAGCCAATGACGGTGCAGTATTTAAGGTCAAATAGCAATAATCGCTGTCAAAATCACGATTTTCTTGCGGTTGAAGTTAGTGATAAGCCCTAGCGGGCCGGCTTTAGTGTGAAGAGGCCAGAAGATTACATTTTTAACAGTAGAAAAGTTAAATATAAGTTGTAGTTTGCTACCCAAGCAATGAAACAAAATTAAATACATTCTGGTAATTTTTCTTGTGTGAAAAAGACTCCGAAGAATGGAGAAGAAAGATTGGTGTTTATTTTACAGTTATTCTTCTTTGCGATTAAAAACTGACGGGGATTAATAATTTAGCACGTTAACCGTAATAAAAGTAGTTTGAATTTGTTCTAACTTCTAATACTACTTACCAACTATAGTGACACTTTTTTATTAAAATTTGATTAGGATTCAAAGTATTGAAATATCACAAACGCTAATAATAACCCTTTGACAATTTATTACAAAAATAATTGAACCACAATCTTCCAACTCCATTACGTAGGATACAACACTATTTTAAAGTTACGATAAAGTGGCAACCCATCAAACGTCGGTTTAGTATTCCACATTAAATATTGGAGTTTAGGATTTTAGTTTCAAAGGAGCCTTAAGTAGTGAACATTTTGAATACCTATTTAAAATGGATTAAGTTAAGAATCGTGATAATAATGGTACTGTAAGATAATGTAATACTTATTAAGGAAACGGGACAATTGAAATTTCTTAACCGACTTCAAAAAAAAAAGGATCTCAATTCGACTGTATGTTTTATTTTACCCAAGTGGACTCGAAACTGTGTGGGCACTAGCACTACTGCTGCTTACTTCTATCTGTCCGGGCTGCAGCGCCGCCACGCCGAGCGGCGTGGAGGTGAGCACGCTGAGGCGGCGCGCGGCGTCCTCGATGTAGGCGGCGGCGGGCAGCGGGTAGAAGTTCGCCTGCAGCGGGAGCTTCTCGAAGAAGCGGCGCTTTATCATCTGACAACAAAACAGAACACAATACTTGTTTGTTGGTTTAACTGGTGAAAGAAGTTGTAGGATATATACAATTTATAAGTAGACCGACAAACGAAATGAAATGTCTTAAGCACAAATATCTAAAGTCATCCTGAAAAATGCTGCTACTGGTACGTTAAATGGTTAACTTAAATTTCCGGAATTATGGGTTTTATCTCAATAATGAAAAAAATGAGTTGGTTCAGTTTAGTACAAGCCGTTTGATCTTACTCTTTTTGTTATATACTATAGATAGATACATGACGCGAATACTCGCTATTATTCCATATTCGGTATTACTAGACTTCGTTTGTTGTTCTTCGAATACCGGAATTATAGCCTATTATTCGAATTTCGGCAAATAGTTGTCTAAATAATAAACTTCCAATGAACTTCAAGCAAATTTTCAACAGTTCGTACATAAATAAGTATGCCTTTGAGTTAATGGTTCAGTTTTCAAGGAAATCAGTTGAAAGGGGCAGTCATCTCCAAATTCGGAAAGTCGAATACATACTTGCATCCCGTTAAGGTCAGTGTAGAAGACGTCCCCGTTCTTGATGCCGGTGGAGAAGCGCACGGCCAGCTCCAGGTCGTCCACTTGAGGATCGATCAGGAACGTGTTGCTGATTTCCACCTCGCTGTGCGGTAGGGAAGGGTTGTTGTACACTGTGACCTGGACAAAGTAACTTGATCTGTTGAGCGATTCGAAAAAAACAAACTCGAGCTCCAGAGAGCTCGAGTTTGTTTTTTCCATTCCACCAGTCACCTGAGAAGGTGACTGGTGGAATTGGAAGGAGTTCGACATAACTTTACCGTCTCCAAGTATTGGCCGGTAAAATACGAGGGTTTCACCTTCGTATGCCTAAGCGTAGATCTGCGCGCACCCCGTCGTGGGCCTAAGCGCAGATCTGCGCTCCGATGACCTACCACACTTTTTATGCGATTTTAAGTATTAAATATTACGACATAAGGTCCAGAGTTGTTATTTCTTTATTCCCTAATAATTGAACAACCTTTAGAAAATATGACTCATTGAGTGAAGCCCATAGAACCGTTATTTTGACCATTTCAAATTTAACGCCAAAGCGCGACATGTTCGTAGTGTTGAGTGCTAAGAAACTGGTGTTTTTGTGGAAAAAGCAGCATAAAGGTGAGTTATTGTTACATTTTATTTATTTCTTTATCCAATATAGAAATGTAATCTGAACGAAATAGTAATAAAAACATGTCTAGGTTTAAATAATCTTTCGTCAAATGTTTTTACCCATGGAGCGGTTGTAACGAGCCTTAGAATTTTACAAGATTTGTAGACTTTTTTGTAATATTTTGTTCATATAACTACATCATCATGAATATAATTTTGTCGACAACGCAATTTGTTATAAAAACAGTCACAAATGCTAATAATTTACATAAAATTATAGTTTTTCAACGTACGTAAATAATTACACACACACATACACAGAGTGAGCTTGATCACGTCATCTATACGTACACGACGTGAAATGTGTTGACATACAGGTTGCTGTTATTTTTATCCCGAACTGGTATGCCGAAGCGCAGATATGCGCATGCAATAAGTTTTTTACTTTTCTATATATTTCCTTCTTGAAATACAGCTATATTTGTAATTATTTGTTTTTAATTGTGCAAAAATAACAGGGTTCCGAACGAAAAAAGGGTTTTACAAAAAGGTGCCATTATATTTTCTTAAAGGTGATGTGATGAAATCAAACAACTTTAACTAAGAATTGTATCGGATTATAAAAAGTCTAGACATTGTTAATTACTTAGTTTGTTACAAACACAGACCACATAGCCCATAGACCCCGCATAGGAGAGGAACCGCGCTCGCCAAGCATATGCACCGACTGATCATATGTAGTGCCACGCCTTCAATTGGCGATTTAGTCTGTTCTCGAACGTCATCGCGAAATTTTCGTACAAATAAATTTTAAAAAGTGGGTAAAATGCCTTGTTGCGCCGTGAAATGGTGCGGGAAACGTAGTACCAAATCCAGTTTACAAAAAGACGGTATCACTTTTCATAGGTAAGTCACTTTTTAAAGATAAACTCAAGAAAACAGATTTAAATAAATTTAAGGAAAATTACAAAACCAATACGTTGTTGTCTTATTTCACTCTCCCTATCCCTTTCTATCCTGTGTATATTTGCAAATGACTATCCCGCTCTCACGTAGAAATTGTACGCTAGTGATGTGGGCAATCCCAAAGTAAAATCGTTTTCATCGATAAGTTATTTTGTTCATGTAATTTAAAGTAAACAATAATTTATATAAACGAATGTCCTTTTGAATTTTCTATTAAGAAAAAGCACTTATCAATGCTATTTTATTTAATTAATAAAAAAAACATGTTCAGTTGATGGCAGAAGTTTTTGGTAGTTGTAAGTTGTAGTTATTCTGAAGGTAGATATAATACAGAAAGCCGTTCTTATATTTTCTTTGTTTTCCAATTCTAAAGGTTTCCAAAAAGTTCGAAGCTGAAAAAAGTGTGCATAGACGCTACAAGTCGAGATCTTAATTGGTTTCCAACGCCTAATAGCGTCATATGCTCTCAGCATTTTTCTGCGGATTGCTTTAAACTATTGAAAAAGCGGAGATATTTATGTGTGTTTGCAAAACCTACCCTCATGTTATTAACTTTTTTTTTTAATTGAAAGTGATGCCACTGATTTTATTGAAGCGTTGCAAGACATAACGTTGTCACTGTTTGCTAAAAACATCATTAAGTACATTGCGGGATTTGTTGTGCATTCTCTGAAAAAAAGAATAAAATGCAGTAAATGTGTACAGGCATTAATATCTCTAAAGGAAAACAAAAATACTCTCATATATGCAAGACATAAAGGTGGGCTACTTTACCGCCGAACGCCGTGCTTTATTTTTTGTTGTCAGAACGTTGCAGACATTCAAAAATGAAAATTTATTCTCACCGTTATGGCAACATCAGTTTGATTATGAAAACAATCACGTCATAGATTTGGTAAAATGCGTGATGGAAAAATATATAAACACACGGCTAGCTTACTTGACCCGCAATACGGAACAAAAAAAGAACGTAAGGAGCCTTTATAAAAAAATAATACATTTGAAATCCCAGTAGGTAGCTGTGGGCTCAATTATAAATGATTGTTTTATTTAC
Source organism: Udea olivalis (assembly GCA_947369235.1). NCBI lineage: Eukaryota > Metazoa > Arthropoda > Insecta > Lepidoptera > Crambidae > Udea > Udea olivalis. Next base: position 11,202,139 of record OX376360.1, read on the forward strand.
TTTACCCACCCAACCAAATATCACAGTAAAACCACAATGTAGATAACGCTACAAATATCGTGCTATCCCATCCCTAGGTCGAACGCGATTAGCAATTCACGTGACATCTGTCACCAGATTGACGTTGAATCCGCCAATCACAGTGAGCTTCATACCTCTGCACCCCCCCGACTTTTGGCGATTGCGTTTTCAACTAAAAAACGCTCAAAGAGGAGTCTATGGGCTATATGGTCTGTGGTTACAAATGAGGCTTGTATAAAATTAAGGGTGTTAATTAAAAATTATTTTCTTGGTTGAATTTTAAAACCCATTTTTATAATAAAACTTGTAATTTTGTATAAATTGTTATTACAAAGTAAAAATTATTGTGTCATACACACATGCAAAGCTTCAGTTTCAAGATTTTATTGCATTGTTAGTTACTTAGTTTGTTACAAATGAGGCTTGTATAAAATTAAGGGTGTTAGTTAATATTAATTCGTTTCCTAGTTCGATTTTTCTATCAATACATACATACATACCATCACGCCTTTTTCCCAACGGGGTAGGCAGAGGCCACATCTTTCTACTTGCTACGGTCCTGACACACCTCTTGCGCTTCTTCCACTCTCATTAATTCTTTCATACATGCTCGTCGATTATGGGTACTCCTGACCTGACCTTTTCTGAGCACGTCTTGGACTTGTCCTAAGTACGTCCGTCTAGGCCTTCCCCTTTGAACAGCTCCATCCACCCTCGCCTTGTAAATTTGTTTCGTTAATCGCCTTTCATCCATCCTTTCCATATGCCCAAACCATCTTAGCATTCCCATCTCAATTTTCTATCAAAATGTATAGAAAATAAAAAAATAAAAGAATAAGATAATCAAGCCCAAAAAGACTGAATTAAAAATATATTTTATACATAATATTTATAATTCATATTTTTTATAAGTAAATAGTCTGTAAAAATGTACCTTTAATGAAAGTTATTCCTTCCTCAGCAAGCATTTTTATTATAATCGTAATTGAAGCAAATAAAAAACACAATTTCTTTTAATTTTCAATATTTCATCACGACAAAAGTGAATAGCCTTTTTATTTGCGCAGATCTGCGCTTAGGCAGTTAGCGGATACCGAGAGGAGCGCAGATCTGCGCTTCGGCAGCCGGTGCACTGAGCTATACACACACACATGCGTAAATGAAATGAAAGTAGAACGAAACTTACCATCGATTATTTTATCGTTTTACTCCTTTTTTGTCTACTTTATCATTCAGTCATTTCCATAAACCATAATAATAATAATATAATAATAATACTCTTTATTTCAGATAAATTACATCCATATTTTGTTGGTCCAGTGTCTTAGATCTATGGTTAGTAACAAGATAGGCATTTTAGAAAATAAATAAAATAAAATTCAAGTGACCATCACGCGAAAGGGTAAGTTCCCGCGTTGGTCACTCTCCGCACAAAGCACCACCAGAGCGGCGATGTACACCGATCTGCCAATGCCTTCAGGATGCTATTAGGACTGCTTCTCACTCTAGCTATCAGGGAGCTCGTTTTTTTGCGAATGACGGCTTCGAAACCGTCAGTTTGATATTCAGCAAACATCCCTGATGCACTGCAGAAACGAGGCAGTCCCATCATCATCCTAAAGACATTGTTGTACTGGATTCGCAGGGCTTCCAGTGATTTTTTAGTGTGATTGACCCACAGATTTCCCGTGTACAGGCTTTGACAGTATGCTTTAAAAAGCGTGACTTTTACGTATTCTGTACAGTGAGAGAATCTGCGAGCCAACATATTTTTTCTAACCGCTAGAGCCCTCCTCTCCCTTTCGATATCATTATCATCCTTGAGGTCGCTGGAGATGATATGCCCTAGATATTTAAATTTCGTTACACGTGTTATGTTCAAGCCATTAAGGGTGATATTAGTTTTGTTATCTGGGCATTTACCAGCGGTCTCAAAGATCATATATTCTGTTTTTTTAACATTGTATGTTAACCCATGATTTGCAGCATACGACTCGCAAACCTTCAGCATTTCATTGAGGCCCCCCACCGTGGGGTAGAGAGGTAAAAAAACTTTTTTTTTGACAATGAAAAAAGGCTTGTCAAATCGGGTATTGAATTGCTAATTGCCAAAAAAAACCATTACCGTAAATTATGCTATTTTTGTACATAATAATTAGAAAGTGATATATTTAACGAAAATAAGCACTTCATTACGTCAAACACTTCCTCATTAGAGATCCAGAGGAAACACAAAGTTGAGTTTGAACCAGTGCCAATTGTCGATATTTTGTCAGTGAAGTGCGATTTTCAATTCATAGTCTCTAAATAAATGTTTACTGGGTTCAATGAGTTTTTCATACCAGTGGATAAAATTTTACTGTTTCTACAGCTGGTGTAGTAAGTTGCATGTGTGGTCCAAACACCTATCAAAAATAAAATATTTAAAATGTTAATAGCAATATATACTACATAATGGGATACATTGGTTATCTAACTATATATTTCAATCATTGAATGACTGTCTTTCAAAGGATTTGTCGGAAATATTCAATCAAATCGACACTATGTCGAGTGCACTCTAAAATCGCGCCATATTGCGGCAGTGAACGGGTATAAATTTACGCCCCTCCTGGCTTACGAAAGGTTAACCCCTCACTTACCGCCAGCACGATCTCGGCGGCCTTAGGCCCGGTGAGCGCGGAGTACATGGTGGCCTTGTACATGCCCTCCGTGAGCACGATCTCCGGGTAGGCGTCGCTCTTGAAGGGCTGTGCTGGGCCCGACGGGATGAACAGGTAGGCGCCGCTGTTGTTGTCCTGCCCCTTTTGCGTGTCGTATCTAGGTAAACAATAATAAACAATAAATACTATTCTTGTGAGGGAAATACTTGAATTAGCAGACCATAGAAAGCAGTCATTAATCGGTGTGCACCAACAGTGTAGACAAAAAAAGGCTCAGAGAACCTCCCCCTTTCTCGAAGTATGGTAACGGTGCTTAATCATCATTTGACGACACGATTGGCGTAGTGAGCTGTAGCACGGTTTCTCGCCTCGATTTTCGTAGTGTCCCGGGTTCGATTCGGGTCAATTCAGGAAACGATCTTTTCTGAATTGACTCGGGTCTGGGTGTGCTGGGAGACGCCCCTAGCTTATTTCCCTGTGTGGTACCTCGTAACACAGGGATACTAATCCCTATTTCGAGACCATCACAAGAGGTGTGTTGTCTGGCGCATATTTATTTGTTTATCATATCAGCCATAGGACGTCCACTACTGAACATAGGCCTGCCTGATTTCCACCTATTCCGAATAGAAGCGGCCTGCATCCAGCGATTCCCAGCGGACCTGACTAGATCGTCCGTCCATCTCGCGGCGGGCCGTCCTACGCTGCGCTTGCCGATACGCGGTCCCCACTCGAGCACTCTTCTGCCCCGTCGGCCATCAGTCTTCCGAGCAATGTGTCCAGCCCACTGCCACTTCAGCTTGCTAACCCGTTTGGCTGTGTCGGTTACCTTAGTTCTTCTGCAGATCTCCTCTTTTCAGATTCGATCTCGCAGAGAAACACCAAGCATAGCTCTTTCCGTAGCTCGCTGAGGTGTTATATATATGAAGTGGTAATTAAAGAAGTTTCATTGCAGGAAAATTTATAGACCCATTTTAATAGGTATTTAGAAATTTTAAAACATCCTTCTTTTTTAATTATAAATGATGTCTTTTCTTATAAATAATACGTTTTTAATATTAGTCACTAACGAAAGCTATGTTGTCAGTTTAAAGAATATACTCCATGCATTTTCCAATGCAACTTTGAGAGATTTATTTAACGTTTAAAAAAACGCTTTCTAACCATGGTTTTTTCTCCTGCCTTCGACAAGGTAATATTTAGTGGACTCACTGCACAAAATCCATATAAACAGGTACAGGTACCGTGGTCACAAAACAGGTTTGGTGTTTTGGAACGCGTTTAGCAAGTTTAATTTCATTCGTATAGCTCACATTTGACAGCTTTCATTTTGGTTGATGTTTTGTGGAACTTATTGGTAAGCAAATTGTGAGAGTACCGAAAGTCAGTTTGTGCTTTTAAGTTAGCTTAAATTATCCACTTGTTTGTATTTATTATTGTTATTTTGCAGGTCTTAGAGTTGTTTATTTGATAAGAAGTGTAACATAGTCTAGTAAATCATTAAAAAGTATTCCGAAACCAAGTTTTTTTTGCTGTTGAACGCAGTTTCTTTTTTTAAAAGTAAATTCCATTAAATTCACTGTACGAAATCCATATGCACGGGCACAGTGATCCCAGCAGCCCGTGCATGGTGGCGGCCTGCAGCGTGACGTCATCACTCAGCTTGGCCGAGGGCTGCTCGAAGGAACGTCGCAAATAGGCACTAGCAGTCGAGTTATGTGAAGAATGCAATTTATCTGACACCCTAGCAGTCACTTTAGTATTTTCGAACGCGTTAAGAAAGTTTTGCTGATATTCAACAGCTTTAGCAGCATTTTTGTCGAATTTGTGGAAGTTTACGTCCTTATTGGCATGGAAATTGTGAAAGAACCGGAAGTTAGTTGATGACATTAGCTTAAATTCGTAAGTCTGCTTTTTTGTGCGTTTAATTTTTATTCGGAAGGTTTTGAGTTGTTTGTTTGTTAAGAAGTGAAATAATGTCCGGTAAATAAATGAGTAGTGTTCTTTTACGTCTGTGGTGGGTGCAACTAATTGAACTTACTGTACGAAGTCCATATGCACGGGCACCGTGGTCCCGTCCGGCGCCACGATGGCCTTCAGCAGCCCGTGCATGCTGGCGGCCACGCGCGTGCCGTTGGCGGCCTGCAGCGTGACGTCACCGCTCAGCCGCGCCGAGGGCTGCTCCACGGGGAACATCTTGGGCAGGTCCACCGACCAGTAGTCCGCGTTGTAGATGCGCACGCGCGAGTATGATGTGTACCTGGAAAGTTAGTGTGTGCGGAAGTCGCTCAAATTGTAACTAGACATTTATTTATTTACAATGTAAACTTACAGCCAGGGAGCCACGCTTACATGCTATACAATTATCGACAATACAAAAAGAGAAAACAATTCAAACTAAACAAAATACAAACTTAAAACTACATCAAATATAAACTTAAATAACAAATAAAGAGTTAATCCTCCGTAGTAATGAGGGTAGTAGGTCGTTAAATATGTCGGCATCCTGGAACTCGCTTAGATAAGCATTCAGGAGCACAACAGCCCGAGCCGTGGGGGTGTTGCCGGCGTGACGTGTGCGCACGTCCGCGGTAGAAGCAAACAAACGGTGCCGTCGACGACCAGCTCCTCGAACATAATTTTGTGGGACATATAACCCTTATCTGTTCAGGGTCTCGGGACTATCTAGTTTATGACGGAGTAGTAAGCAGTAGTAGATTAAAAGTTGCACTTTTCGCCTAAGCTGCAACGTATCGTGGCCCACCATACCGCCTACAAACAAGGATGGATAAAGGAAGGGGTAATATCCAAACTTCCTTTTAAATAGGAAACGTCCAAATTTTTTATTAATTTTCTCCAAAAGTGGCGTATTTTTTGCAGTACTGGGGTCCCAAACGATTGACCCGTTTTCCAACTTACTGCGAACAAATGCGTCATAGAGTAAGATTGCAATGTTGATATTTTGGAATTGCGACGCCGTACGCATAATAAATCCCAAAGCTCTGTTAGCTTGCTTAGAAATTGCTATGATGTGGCTATTAAAGTCAAGTTTAGTATCAAGTTTGATACCAAGGTCTCGAATTTCATTTACTCGGTTCAGAGGCACTCCAGCCACATCATTGAGTAAATGGGTGTTCGACATCGAGTAAATTTTATTAAAGCACACTTTGAGGCATTGAACGATATTCTGTTATCAACAGTCCATTCAACGACTGCTTCAATGTCAGTTTGCATTCTTTTGCAATCCGTTAGGTCTGCTATAGGATGGTAAATCTTCAAGTCATCAGCAAACAACAGACATTTTACTAATCGTGTGACTTTAGGAAGATCGTTGATCATGATCAGGAAGAGGGTAGGTCGCAGGGTACTTCCTTGACTCACCCCAGAGCGTGTAAAATACTCTTTCGATTTGCACCCAAATAATTGGACATACTGCTTTCGATCTCGAAGATAGTCAGCAAAAAACGATAAAAGTTTTGGGGTAAAACCAATAGAAGATAGCTTTCGCAACAGTATATCGTTATCAACGAGATCAAATGCCTTTTTTAGGTTAATATGCCACATCAACCTGCCGCCCTCTATCCATCGCCAAAGCCACATCATCTACCATACACACTAAATTCGTTGTTGTTGATCTACCCCTGCGAAAACCGTGTTGCGAATCATCAAGGTTCAAGTTTATTTGCGGGCTCATTGCCTGATTAATCACCCTCTCGAACAACTTACTGAAAGTTGACATCACTGCGACTGGTCGATAGGATGAAACGTCTTGCGGAGGATCACATTTAGGTATAGGCGCTACCCTGGACACCTTCCAAGAATTCGGGAATATACTACTTCGAAGAGATAGATTAAAAATGTGTAGCAAAGGGATCTCAAGGGCAGAAAAACAATCGTTTACCAGAAAAGTAGGCAAACCATCAGGGCCAGCGACTGAGGATGACTTGAGGTGCTTTGCCGCGCTGCGTAGCTCAACAGCAGTGACAGAGACAACGTCAACACGGTTAGTGTCACAGTAATCAGCGGGATCCCTCTCTGCAAGGTCAGCATCTAAAATCGGTATCTCCGAGAGAAAAACAGAACTGAAAAAATCTGCAAACCTGTCAACCTTCTCCTGCCTGGAAAGCTTTTCAGATGTATCGGAAAGCGAAAGGTTTGTTAACCTATTTCCACGTCTCTCACGGACGTACGAGTATGACCAGAAAGTTTTGGGGTCCTGCTTTATGTTATTGTAAACTTGCCTTTATTCAATGTTTTATAGACTATAATGAAAAAATATTTGCAAAATAAAGCATTTGCGCTCATGATTTATGGCTGGGATTGATATTATTTTTTATGGAACAACTCTATCATATGGCGCAAATTAATGTAAAATATAATTCTTTATGAGGTTACCAAGAGACCATTAAAAAAATTATTTTTACTCTACATCCCAACGTTTATTAAAAAAATTGTATACTACGTCGGTGACAATCAAGCACGCGGACCTCCTGATGGTAAGCGGCTACCGCAGCCTATGGACGCGTGCAAAACACCAGAGATATCACTCGCACGTTGTCGACCCTGCAAAAACCTATTTAAGCCCCTCTTGAAGAACTTCATACTATTGCTGGTTAGTCAATTATTACACTATTTATAATTGACTGCCAATGACGTCAGGAACAGCTAAATAACAAGATCTCAATGTCTAAAAATAGAGCTATTTTTGGTAGTGCTTAAAGAACTTCTGGTTTTTAATGACCGTACGAGCCTCAACTAATACACTCACTTGTTGATGCTCATGCTGTCCCTAAGCGAGACGGTGTACACGGAGAGCGCGAGAGGCTCGACGGCGACCGGGAAGGAGAGCTGGAACTTGTTGGCGGCGAAGCCCAGGCGCTTCTCGCCGGCCACCACCGGCGAGACTTGAGACATTATCGGGTCGCCGTCCGGGTTGAACACCTGGGAAATAATGTGGAATATTTTAAACAGAACAGAAACTTCTAAACAAATGGAGATCTGGAACACCTCACACTAAGATCATCTGACGTCTACTGAGCTTCTACTTTGGGTGATAGAGGCACTTAAATATTATTAAATACATACTTATACTCCATTTATTATAGCATTAGACAGAAGTAAAAAAGGTTCTTTTTAGGGTACACTTTGTAGTAAAAGTTAAATAAACATTATTACTTTTAATATTTACGCCGAATTTATTAAAATCTACTTAAATAGCAGCTGTCACACTTAATTATTCTCATTTGAAGTAAAGTCACTTCAGAATTCATGAGGCTTTTGCTTAAATAAATTATTTTGTCTTGCATCAAACTATATTGTCGATGTAAAAACCTAAAAGAAGCAAGGGTCTTTATCCGAACACATTTTTACAGTCACTATAACTCTACCAAATCTAAAATTTTACATAATCCCTTCATACGTTGTGGTCGAAGAGGTTTTCAACTTTGCTAGGTTATACTCAGGTATGTCATCGTCATGGCAACGTCAAATGCAAATTGTCATTCATTTTAGCACCCCTGCTTCTTATTTCTAATGTTATAATGATTAAAGTATAGATAGATATTACCACCCAGACACAGAAAATACAAATATGTGGTGGGGATTAAACCCACTTTCTTCGGCGCTAAAGGCAGAATCGGTAGGTAACATTGCGCCAACAGGCCAATCTGTTTCATACTCGTAATTAAATGTATATTTCTAAAAATTAAAGGTTTATCTATATATTATGTATCAGTTTTATTTTTAACATTTTCAGGTTATTTGATGAAATAAAAATCTGTAAAGCGTACATACCTCAACATGAGGAGTGGAAACCAGAAAAGTGAGTATCTCCTGTCTTTTGAAAGCGAGCGCGTTGTACAGCACCAGCCGCCGCGAAGGAGACACCACGTCCAAAGCTATGGTGATCCTCGAAGGAATCTCGTCGTGCCGCCGCCAGATGTCGTCCACGTCGAAGTATATGTCTTCTTGGATCTGGTCCTGCACTGCTGGCTGCTTTAGTAGGTAGTAGGCTGATTGCTGGATCGCGGATTGACAGTATTTGATCGCTGTTAGCATCCTGGAATTTGAATTAGAAACAAGTATAAAGATTTGGGTGGAAATGCCATCGCGGCATCGTGATGACCGAAAGTGGACCTGGTAATTCTTAAACAGACTGCAGACTCAAGTCGGCCGCTGCTAGGACAGTCTATTTAGATTGGGGTTCCTTGTTGGCGCTAGCAATGCATGCAAATGTGGCGTTTCCAGACAAACCATGGGTCATTCGTGCCAGGCTAGCTGCACAAGCGAGGATCTTTTGAGTGGCAGTATGCTGTGCAAGAAGCGGAATACTCGTCACACAGGAAGTAGCTTTGCCACCAGATATGATAAGAAGAAGAAGACTAGTATTTCTTGGCGTAGTCCTCGCGCACCACATCTTGTGCGGTGATTGAGATTTTTAGTCAGATACCTTCCATCCATTCCGTCGCGCCTGCAGAGAGTGCTCCTGGTCATAACTCGCCATAGTCGACCTAGATCCTTAAATAGTCTGTACACCCAGGTTGCACGCTATTGTAACCTTCTATTGTGCGCTGCGTGCCTGCCAGCTCCATACGCGATGGCCAAATTGGTGCTAGCAAAGATGAAGTGCAGCAGAAATCTGATCACATAGGGTGGTTTTGCCACTCAATACGATAAGAAGAAAACACTACCTCTTGGCGTAGTCCTCACGGACTTCATCCCTCGCGGTGCCGGTGACGCCGTCGTGGTGCTGGAACAGCGCGAGCTCGCGGCGCGCGTGCTGCACGCGGTCGCGAAGCTGTAGCGACAGCATATACGTAACCGAAGCGCTGGCCACGGCCTGCGATGATATCACTTCGGCAGCCCTGAATGGTCAAGGGTGCGTTAGGGGTTACGATTTGGCGAAACGTGCTTTATTTACATAAACTATTTACTTCTTGCTGGATTTCTAGTGACGAGGCATGTGTCCAATTACTTTTGTTCAAAACTGATTAAAAAATATCTTATACGTTAAGCCATATTTACTCGTATATACTTTAAAAACCCGCCTATCACTTACTGATGTACAAGGCTCGAGCCCTGCGAGTCCTTTTGTCTAGGGCTTGGAGTCGTTTACAGGGCTCGCCTCGTTTGTATGAAGCTCAACGACTCGGGAGTCTTTTCAGAGCTCGATCGATCGAAAGAGAGAAATCGACTGAGGGAAACTGCTCTTCTACACCCGGTATTAGGTACTGGGAGAAAGATAACTGTTGCTGGAGGTGAGTTCGAGTTCCCAAAGGTGATAGGAGCCCCAACCAACCGCTAAAGACCGAGGCACACAAGAGCACAGCTTCACTGGTAAGTGTTTTATCTATTCGATTATCTCTTTCCACTATTGTCGAACTATTTTCTGTCGTATCGTATTTATTTAAATTTATCGATAACAGTCCACTTTTATCGTTTACAATAAACATCTCCATCGACCCTTATATCACCTAACTTTGAAACATCATATTACTCATCACTACAAAAGACCAAAGCTCAAAAAGAGACTCGGGCGCAGAAAAAGAGTCGAGCTCTAATGTCACGTAAACTCGTAGTCGTCGAACAATCAGTTAAAAGAGTCGAGCTCTGTAAACCACTCCGAGTCCTAAGTAAAAGGACTCAGAGAACTTTAGTCTTGTACACCATTAACTATATTATTACTTACGGAGATATAAGTCATAAACATAAACTTGAACTTCTATTGAAGGCTCGCGTTCATTTTAAGACTCGAGCTCTTTTCAAGGCTTGAACTCTTTTGAAGCCTCGAGGCGTGGCTCAGGGAGCTCGCGTCTAGGCTAGGCTCGGGTTCACGAGCCTACCGAGCTCAATGAGTCCTGCCAATTCGCCTCCAAGCTTCAAAGGTAGAACTTGACGCCTCGAGGTTTGTATATCACTAACAAGAACAGTGTCATTAAAGGATGCCGATGAGACCTACCCTCTTAGATGGGTATGACAGTACGTGGACAAAACCAACTCCTCTGGCTATCGCTGAAAATATGCATTTTCTGATGTGCAGAGCTGATTATAGGAAGTTTTGCTAAGCTGGAGATAATACGATATTACAAAATAATACTGAGCTAGAAACTGTGTAATTGCCATCAACACGATATAAAGAATATCTCTCTGTGTAAATTGCCCTGTAAAAGTATTTTTGACTACCCTTACCTGACATACGCGAGAAGAACCCTGTCCATATTCTTGTAGAAAGGTCTGGAGGTGTAGTAGCCGCTCCAGTAGTGCTGGTTCCGATCTGCATACGTGAAGAAATCGCCCGAAAGAACCGGGAAGTCAGAAATCTTAACTTCTTCGTGTACTGCTTTGAAGTAGTCTTGGAGAGTACCAAATTGCACCTATAATATTTAAACCGGATTATTTGTAGATCTCGGAGCCCGGATGGAAATCAACAGCGCTCGGCTTGTGATCCATAGGTTTATATCCTGTATAAGTGCTTTATAATGGCCGTCTATTTGAATAAAAATATTTTTGACTTTGACTTTTTGTATTCGCATTTTTCTTCATGATCAGTCAGTGACCTCCATTTTGTAGCGTGCTGAACAAACCATGAACCATAAATTTCAAACGATGGTTTCATATCACTGAAAGAGGCTATCTAGAATTCTAGAGGGAATCTAGACAATATCTATATCTATATCTAATTAGTACCGCTGGGAAAAAGCCCCTATCATTGCATTCTTGGTCACCCTATCGGTTACCTCAGCGTTCCAAGCATCGTTATTATTGATGTAGTCGATGATCATCTCATAGTTGGAGTACTGGTTGTCCCACTCGTTGGCGCGGTCGTAGCGGAAGTCGTCGCCCAGCGGCACCAGCACGACGTTGCTGCGGTACAGCTGCGCTTTCTTACGCCATTGGTCCAATATTAAGCCAGACCTGAAAGAGAATAAGGTTGATTTTGGCAGGTGATTTTAGGTCCGCATTCAAAATAGATACCTACCACATCTACAGGGACATTACACTTAGTTTTTCACAAAAACAATGCAAAGAACCGCCACCATCAGGTGATATACCTTTCGTCGACGTTTTTCTGGATGATTTTTCTAGGCGGTAGACCCCATGGACACGTAACTCCATTGCCTGGCAGTCTTTTGAAATCAAATTGACAGCAAATCTGAAAACAAACATTTTATACAAATTGTTACCCATATCATGATGTCACACGGTAAATCTTAAAAAAATATCGTACCTTAGGGTCGGGACCGCAGGTATGCGGCACGTCGTAAGAATAGAATGGCATCATGTGAGTAAACATATCGGTTTTGCCAGTGCCATCTGTAACAAAAGCATTTCTACACTAAGCAAAATACTAATTTTATAAGGTCCATATTGTAATATGCACTAGACAGGTGTTAACGAACAAAACGCGTACTAAGTTACATGTTCCAAAGTCCAAACACATACCTAAGAGCCCATAGCACTTACGCTAAAGGTATATTTGTTTAACTTCACTCACCCCATAGCTGTCTCCATTTAAATTCCAACTGCCTATTTTGTGCCAGCTCCTTCTTAACCCTATAATGTATCCTCTGTATAACCGAGTTCTCGAATCCCGCCAGCTTGTACAGGTATGGCTGAGCACTAGAGTGGCCGAAGGGGTCGATAGCCCAGGAGTTCTTCGGGATGTAGCCCAGGTTCTCTAGCAGCCACTGGTGGCCAGCTGTCAGCTGCTGCGCGATTGACAGCCAGTGGGAGTTGGCTTCATCGTTCATCACCCAGCCTCCAGTGACTATTTCGATTTTTCCCGATTTTAGTAAACTAAAAAAATAAAATTTCGTTTTAAACATGTTTCTATTTGCGTTATATCAAATAACACATGGAATTTCAGCCATACGTGGTTAATTTTCTGTGTAATAATAGAGGTTTTTACATCAAATCAATGCAATTAGAAGTAATGGTGATACAGTTTTCGAGCAATGTTTTAACGACTGGAATTGAAGTTATCGAAAGAGAAGAACAAGGTATGAGTGAAAAAGAAAAGAATGATCTTCCGTATGATTCTAGGGCCGAAGAAGGAAGAGGATTAAAGCTGAAGGATGATAGAAAATTTCGAGTTCGAAGATCTGTACGTCTACCACAAGTTGCCACATTAAATTTACGTTATCGTTCGCGTAAAATTTTGTATTGGGATTTGACATGACATGACATGACAATGTCAAATCCTAGTACAATTTTTTACGCGAAAGATAATGTAAATTTAAAGTGGCAATTCGTGGAAGACGTACTGGTGACGGCATAGTTGGGGAGACCAAATAGGCTAGACTTCACTGACGTGGGCACGTTGAGTGTTAAGGAGGACTGAACAGACGTCGTCCGTTAGGATGCAAAACGCTTTAGGTAGGTAGGGTACCGCTGTAAGTAGTGGTGTAGTGCGGAAAGACCCTCTTGACCATGGCATTGTTGCCTAGCAAAATATGAAATAATATCATACTTAAATTACATTAAATCGTTATCTAAGATCTTGCAAACCGAAACTATCCAATAACATGATAAAAAACCGGATATGACGGTTTTATCATATAGGTCAATCAGTAGGTGTAATTATTTTCGTGATAACTGTAGCTACTTGTGTGTGGGTATATAGCGCAAAGGACTGGCGACCGTTTCGGTAAAGAAGTACTGAATGGGCAACCCTTGATGGCAAACGCAGCGTGGTGTGCGTGATGTTGTGTTTGATGAAACGCTTGGCGTAGTGCCCTGAAGCACGATTCTAGCCTTGACTTGCGTGGTGCCCGGGTTTCGATTCCTGGTCGGGTTAATTCAGGAAACGAACTTTTATAATTAGCTCAGGCTTAGGCGATTTGGGATACGCCCCTAGCTGTTACCCGACAACTGTCCGAAGATCAAGTTTTAGATAATAGTATTTTTAATCGGGCATTTTGCTGCGTTTTCAGTTACTACAATCGTCGCGTGTAACCGGAATATATCTACTTTTATAGACACTGTTGATATTGAATGAGAACTTCATCGTATTTTTTGCATATTTACAACGTTTTCAATGCTCAAAATGTTGACGAAAGTAATTACGGTCGATTGAAGACAACTTACTTTTGGAACGCTGCTTTTTCCTTTTCGGTCGCGTCGGAAGCCCACCACATGGACAGGTAAGAGATCTCAGCCCAAATGAACTTCCTGCCACTGCCCTCAGAAAGCTTCTCTACCATGTTTGTGAATATTGCTTTCGTTTGCGTTTTGTAGTAGTTTTCAAATGTTTTAAGCCATCCTGTAAAAAAGCGAGAATTAGTTTAACTAACTCGTTCATATTATTTTACGGGACAACTTTTTTACATTTAAAAAACAGTGTGGGTCGGCAAGATTTTGGGAATAAATCACCTATTCAATACTGCACTTATATTGTTTAACTACGGAAAAAAAAAGATCACGTTATAAGGGTTCCGTACCTCGAAAGGAAAAAACGGAACCCTTATAGGATCACTTTGTTGTCCGTCTGTCTGTCTGTCAAGACCCTTTTTCTCAGGAACGCGTGGAGGTATCACGCTGGAGATCAAAAACTTAGGTCTACTGTCCCTTGGAGCTGTGAAAAAATCAAACTTCTAAGCTAACGCAATCAAAAGATACAGCCGTTTATGCCGCAAATTTCCGCAATTTTTCGACACTCGCAAAGGATTCAAAACTAACTGGGTACCTACTTCCCGTGAACTCAGAATCTTGAAATTTGGTACGTAGCAACGTCTTATAGCACAGATAAAGAAAAAATTGTGAAAACCGTAAATTTTTAGTTAGGTACATCATTGCTCAGAAGGTGATGAAGAAACTATATAAATGAAAATAAAATTTATTTACCTAACTCTCATTTCAAGGTCACCATACAAATCAGCCCAACAGTCAGTTTTTTTGTTCGAAACATAAAAATATTTTTAATAAATACCTACAGGTTTGTACGGAACCCTCGCTGCGCGAGTCCGACTCGCACTTGGTCGGTTTTTATTTTAATTAAAATCAAAGCTTTAAATCAGCACTAGCAGCTGGCCGCGATACGCAATGCCGTTCCGGTAAACCGTAGGGCACATGGCCAGCCAACAAGCACGCTTTACTTCGGCTAGCCGCAATGTTTCAGTTCTATTGCGGCCCGCCGAGCCACGCCATTCTGATAGGCAGTGTTACTAGAATTATGAGAGCAGAGAATCCAATGTTTTTTAATTTGCAAATGATGTTTGCAGCTTATGGCGCCGAGTGTGTACGCGGCACGCCACATCATCCAATCGGAGAGGTACCTACTCGGCTTACCGAAAATCAGTGTGTTGATATTCATCGGTCGCATATAAAAAGTTAAGTGCGGTCTACTGCAATGGCCAGCGTGCGTTTTTTAAGGTGGTCCCTCACCTGGCGCATATTCCTGTAATGTAACATTTCAGATTCGATTTTGAGCATTACAATACAGTACTGCCTTCCTTCCTGACATGAGGAATATTTGCCTGTAATTTGTATTTCAGATTCGATTTTGAGAGAGATTCTTCGAATTTCGAATTTGCAACATTATCTACAGTTTGCGCACTATAATGCGCGGTTCTCCTCCCTCACCGATGTGATGATCGACTCTGTAACGTTGCATTACAGGAAAATGCTCTAGGTGAGGGAGCACCTTAAGACTAAACCTGAGCACAAGCACGGGAGCTACCCCTGGCGAACATGTCGAGAAGTGTCCATATTAAATTACTAAACGATAACCCTATTGTCTACTAGCATATATACCTTTTAGAGCTCAATAGAAATTTAAAGCAGGAAAAGTTTTAAGTTTTTTACCTAGCATTCGATAAGAGCAAATATTTTCTTCAAATTAATATTTTGTTTTAAGCGATATAATTTTCATCCACGTGTAGGAAAATTAAATGATATCTTGACTGGCCTGTTGCAATGCAATGACAGCGATCGTGCCTTTAGCACCAGGGAACGTGGGTGCGATACCCACCCATGACAAATATTAATGTGAAGAACATTTTTGTTTGTTGTGTGTCTGGGTGTTAGGCCACTTCCTCACCGCTACCGCTTCTGCACCGAATCTAGTTGTCCGTCAGCGGCTTCGCCCGTGTAGACTGTCTTTTCCGTCAAAAGATAACCAAAGTTTAAAAAAAAATAGCCAATGTCACTCCCTGATAATGTAGCTTTATATTGGTGAAATAATTTTTAAAATCAGTTTGGTAGTTTCGGAGATTACCTACCTCTTATATATAAGTTCTTAATTCGCACAATATATATAAAAAAAAAATTCAACTCAGATCAAAGTTTTACCAATGGCTCGTAACACAGGGATGACAGGGATGTTTATCCCTCCTTCGAGACAAGTGGTGTGTTGTCTTTCGCATATTTATTTATTTTGATTGTCCTCAGACGGGAAACATACAAACTCACAAACCTCTTTATAATATTAGTATAGATTTAAGTATGTCTTTAAAATATTTCAGTATGTTTATCAGTCTCTGAGGCTCATCGTATAAGGTCTGCTTAGTTTGGGGTCAGATGATCTCGGTGTAATTTGTCCCAGATATTTACTATTTATTTATATTTATAAAGTATCTGGAAGACTCCAGACAAAAATCAATTGACCACAAACTTCCGACCGAATACCGATTGAGCCACCAAGCGGTTGCGGTAAAGCTAAGCCTGATTTAAAATATTATAAATAATCCAATAATATTATAAATAATAGCCTATTTTAAATTAGCAATGAATGTGTTCTAATTAATTTACTCACACACTCGTTATCAAATAAGGTGTGAACGTAAGCAAGTATCAAGCGCGAATTAAATTGACCAATACTACGAAGAGATAAGACATTCAAGTGATGAAGTGTTGCATAATTAAAACTTTTTATCAAAGGCCGCATGTTCGTTCCACAGATAATCTCATAATTATAAAAATAAATAAAACAACATTATATCCATTGGCTTGGCCCAGAACAAAGTAAGGTCTTCCCTTGTGTTATGAAAACCAAAAAAATGAAGGTGCCACAAACATTCAGAACCAGAACTAACACAAATATTCGTTTTACTGTTGCAGGAATCGAACCTACGACCCTCCACGTTTCCATTAGCGCTCTAACCACTGCGCTAAAAGGGACATCAGGGACATACTCGTAGCATAGAGCTAGATTAGCTGTTGGCAACCCTTGTCGTATAAAAAAAATGCACTAGAAGTATATCAAATAAAAAACTATTTGTATCGAAAATAAATAATGAATATGGTAAATGAACATTTAAGTATTAAATACCTCACCTTCTTCACTCACAAAGTACCAAACAAAAAAATATTATAAATAAAAAAATATTAGGTTGAGGAAAAAGTATTTTCGCATATAGTATGTATGAATTTGTAATTAAATCTCTTAGGCTATACTACGAGTATATGTATCTGGCTGGTTTCGGTATCATTAAAAGTTTAAACTTTAAAGAAGATAATTCTAAATTCAAATCAGGAAGATGTGTGATTTTCATTTGTTTTTCTTACTGTCAAGATGAGTGAATCTAATAAATAATGAAGAAATTCGATACCTACATTTTAAAATGTTACTACAAAAAAGTTAAAAATTCATCGCAAGCCACAAAAAAATGCGATGTTAATGGACCTAGTCAACTAGTGCAGTGTCTGTGAGAGTAGCACAAATTTCGTTTAAGCGTTTTCAATCCGGAAATTTTGATGTCAAAGATGCAAGTCGTTCTAGTCACTCTATTGCGGATAAAATGGATGCCATTTTTGAAAAATTGGAGCAAGATCGGCTTATCAGTAAGTAAAGAAACCTAATGAGCCGTGTACTTACTCATTTGTGATTCTTTATAACGACGAACCATTTTTGAAGATAACTGATAACTGATCATGAAAAGTGGATCACGTAGGACAAGAACGTGCGAAAAAGGTCGTGTACAAATGCCGGTCAGGCTTCACAGACTGTGGCGACACCCGGGTTAACTCGCAACAAGGTGATGCTGTGTGTGTGGTGGGATTTGAAAGGCATTATTCATTATGAGCTGTTACCACAGGCAGGACCATCGATTCTGAACTCTACTGCGAACAACCGATGAGATTAAAGCAAGAAGTTGAGAGAAAGCGGCCGGAATTAATCAACAGAATGGGTGTGGTTTTTTATCATGATAACGCTAGACCTCACACATCTTTAGCCACTCAGAAAAAATTTAGAGAGTTTGGCCAGGAGGTGTTAATGCATCCGCCGTATAGTCATGACCTTGCACCTTCAGATTTCCACCTGTTTTGGCCTCTTCAGAATTCTTTAGGCAGTGTCAGGTTAGCATCACGAGAGGACTGCTAAAACCACTTGTCGCGGTATTTTGATGAGAAGCCTCAAAATTCCTAAAGCAATGAGATCAATCCTATCATCATCATCCGTGCGGTCTATCCCGGTTGTGAACCCACACTGATGTGTGGTGTGGGGTCCCAGGGTCCGGCTTTCTTATTTTCTTGGCCCACTTCGCGCGGTCTTGTGCAATGCGGAATTTTCTTAAAAAATAAAAAAAACCCCAACCTATTATTAAAAGAATTCCTCAAAACATATTTTTTAACCTAATAATGTTGTTTACTTTTATCGGACGGATATGAATTGGAGCATTCTATGTAGTACTTAGGCTGGCGCGCGCACAAGTTGCGAATGGCAAACTGTGTCCCGACTCCCGAGTGCCGGCGTGCGTGCTTAGGTACGCACTATTAACACCAGTATGCATCGGCTACCGGTTTCTTGTGTTGTTTGTCTTCGCCTAGGATGTCGAGTGCCTTTGTCTATGTGCGTACGCGCTTGCTCAAACATACCTATTACAATGTAGGTTGTTTTTTTTAAGATTACATATTTAGTACAAATTTTAGATAACTTAGAATCTAGATTAACCTAATATAAGATAATTAATTTAAGATACTACTAACCAAATGTTTGTAAGTATTTATATGTGGAAAAAAATAGTTTTTCGAAATACTCAGTAGTATCAGTCTTACAATAACTTACAGTCAGCCAACAGGCACGTCTAGACAAAGCAATCGTGTGGGGTGTGTGGGGTGTGCGGGGCGAGCGGGGCGCGGTGCGATCAAGGCTTGCCATCCACTTCACCGGGGATACATGCGTCAGGAGTGGCGCATTTAAAATCAAATGACAAAATCAATAAAACTTAAATTGAGGAGACCATAAATATTACAGTTCTTTCGAATAGTGAAAAACATTTTAACTTTAGCTAATAATATTATAACACATACATAATATTACTTGTACTACGATTCCATGCGATTCATTTTAATTTATTTTTATACCATTAAAAATGGTTCATACTACATGTGCTGTGAGTGACAGCATGTTCCTCTCGCGAAGAAAAATTTAAATACATTGTGTTTCATTTTGTTATTTCTAGAATGCTTGTTTTGATGTTATACGCAAAATGGCGGATGTTTGTGTTCGCAATAAGAATTGAAAGGTTTATTTAATTAATAACATGCATTATTATATGCGTAATGTCTTTTTCAATAGGTATATATTTATATTACAAAAGTCGCTAATATTTAGGCAAAATTTAATTAGCTATTAAAATCGAGATCAAAAATGGTGGATGTGACTTTTAAATAAAATAATATTAATTCAAAAGTAAATTAGTAGTAAATATGTCTCCTTTTTTAACTGTAGAAAGCTACTGTATATTTATTTTTATTTACCAATTTCAGATGCAAGGTTTGGATTGAGGCATGTGGTAGACCTGATTTAATAGGCCCATAGCCTAAAGAACAACTCCATATTTGTCTAATTTTGAAGAAAATATGTGTGGCAAGAAAAAATGGAGGAAAACAGTGATTTCCTATTTTAAGTACTAGTATTGTATTTTTGTTAAAAATAAAACGGTTTGTGAGCTTCTATTTCTTTTCCATAAGGATCCTGATATACATAAACTAACCTACCAAAATGAAATAGACTAAAAATTAATGTGACAATGACGAATGTCTAGCAAGACGATATGGCGGCATTTTGCGCAACTTCAAAGGCGTTGGACCACTGTAAGTTTTTAAAGCTGTGGTAGTATGTAGTTAAATAGTCAATTGTTTTCAGCGCAACTTGCCATCTGGCATGTAGAGTCTAGACTCTAGAGCGACCACACTTCTCGCTCTGACCCTGGGTCTGTGTAAGTGCTTCGTTTTGTATCAGGGGTTGTTGTATGTATATTTGCCATATTTACACTGGGTCTATATTGATTTAAGGTTTAAATTGATGATGCCTTACAAAGATACATACATTTGTGTAGCTGTAAAGAACTTTGAGTATAACATCTTACCTGGGTCATTGTGTGAGTGTGGAACAATAAACACTTTGAGTTTATTTTTCTGATTCCACTGATTCTCATTGTATTCAACATTCCAGCCTTGTTTCCAAACTCCACCATCTTTATCATCAAACATGATTCTTTCATACATTGACAACATCTATAAAATATGTTTTTTTAGTTTTTCATTACAATAAGCTTTTCTACTTGAAAGCAACTAGGCTAGAATTACTGAGTCGTACTAACCTGCACATCACTTTTAGGTGTTGCTTGTGTTTGTATTGGACAATATGATGCATTGAACTTGACATGGCTCATTGGGGGTGGCTCATCACCAACCGCTTTGAACTCTCTTATCTTACGGTCTCTTTCACGAGACTCCTCTTTTGGCCTTTTCTGTGGCGGATGATACTCAGACTGCACCACAATTTGATTGACCGCTGATTTGATTTCCCCCACCACTGCATTATGCTGGTCGAGTTCGATTTCAATGTGCCGTAACTTTGATTCAAAAGATGACCATTTACTCTAAAATATTGTTACAAATTAAGATTTCTAACATAGTCTGCTCAAATTTATTGCCTTCTGACAAAAAATTAAAATATCAGTTGATGATAATTTAATAATGCTAATTCTACTGCAGTTAGTTAAGGTTTATTTTAATTGATTAATCTTTAAGTATCAATTATGAGAGTCCTACATAATTGATAAAGAGTAAATTATAAAATATTTCATGAAATTGAATAAAAACAAAATTTGAATTCTTTTTAAATATAATATTACTCACTTCATCTAAATCTTGAATAGCAGGTTTGATGCTGGGTAACTTAAAACTTAAGTCAGTGACCACATACAATATGAATAGGAACACAACAATACATGTCATCCAAAATAATGCAGACAGCCTTCTTATCCTCATGTTGATAGTTTCAGAACTGATAAAAGAAAAAAACATAGGCTTATTTATTATACGTAGCTATAAATATTATGAGGGATAGGCATTAAATATTACATGAAAGAGAGCGACTAAAATCTGCATAACAAAACTATGATTTGAGCAAACAAGTGCTGAAGTTAAATTACTCCTGATGTTTTGATTGAAACGGCACAAATGTGTTATCCATTTACTTATGAAGTTATTATAACATACGTAGTACATAAGGCTTATCAGTTGGTCCATAGAAACACTAATTCCAATTAAAATTTAGAAGTGAAATTAGAAAATCTTTCGGGCCTTTTTTGTACACACAAACATTGCGTTTCAACAAAATCTTTGGCTTACCAGTACTTTATTATTTTAACTAAACTTTAACAAGTTTCAGCTTCTTCAACTTTGTATAACAGTTTTTCATCTTTACTATTTACTGGCTAAAACTTTAGAATTATGCACATTTATTTTATCACCGCTGCTGCCTGCAAAACTCAGGTTGTCAAATATGCTATGTCAAAATTGACAAACAAACTGCTCCTTGTCAAATTGACGTGAAGTGGAGACGTTTTGTTCCAGAGATTTGAGTACAGCTTAGACCGGCCACTGGTCGCCAGTGTTTGTATTTCATGATTATTTACCGGCAAATTTGGCCGTTCTATATATGAAATGAGAGAGAACGTCAAACTTATGTGTAGTTTCGAGTACAAGGTTATTTATTAGCAAAAACTTTCCTTAAGAATTTGATTGTTAATTGATCGAGTTCATGTGGTAACTAAACGCGCACCTTAAGTTGCGTCTTGTTATCGATTTTCGTTGAACGTCAAATAGTTTGTGAATTGTGTGTGAAACATGGCGTCAAAGGAGTCTCTCGACGTGAGTATTTTTTTTTTTAGTCCTGTTACTGATATAGCCATCTTTTATTCGATTATCATGTACATTATAGTATGCAGATACAACTTTTTCTTCAATTCTAGCGCGAACACATACTTATTACGAGATATACCGTAGAAAAGACCACGCCCCTAGTGCAGGATTCTAATTTGAATTTTCAAACAGATTTTAGACCGAAATGAGGATCCTAGTGACCCTACGATTTATGTACAAGAAGCCCATATATGCGGGCTATAGTTTTTTTTTATGAATGACTTCAATCATCGGTTTTTAATTCATAAAATTACAACAAGTGTGAGAGGCTTAGGTGATGGGCCTAGTACTATTTTAGCGGCTTTTTTAATGACAATAAAATACAATTTTTTAATTTCTTAACATTTACTGTCATAGAATAAAGTATTAAATTATTCTAATATGATGATTAAGATAAACTTATATTGTAAATAGGCCTGCAGAATCCTTTATGGGAACAGAGCTGCGGTATCAGATTTTCCTAATTTTCATTTAAGTATTGATATAAATCAGTTTTAATAGTTATGTAACAAGATCTCATGTTGGATGATATAACATTATTATAACTGCATGATAGGTATATGTTGAAACTTGTAAGTGCTAACTGTTATAAAATGTGCCTAGAAAAGCTTTTTTTAAGTATTTAATGTTCCATATAGCGACAGCAATGATAATCTTAATCTTTATTAATTATTAAAAGCATAGGACAATATCGTGTTGCATTTGGCCACCATTATCCTGGTTGTGCTCAAGATATTCTATGCAAATGGAATTTTAATCATGAGATTATTGCGATATTCTCCTGAAAACTTGTGGCTAGTCCTTCGGTTCTTGACAATTGTATAGGCCGTGGTATTGAAAGTAAGACATTAATTAATTCTTTTATAAAAAATCCCATCACTTCTATGCCAAGATAATCTGACCCTGAACTAAGAGGAGCTTGAACGTTCAGCCAAGAAAGTGGTCTACCAGTTTTGACAAAACTTTCTGTCTCATCTCGGTTGACATTTTAAAATTATTGCAAGCGGAAATCAACATTATTGTTTTATGACATCCATTCAAATGGTGGTGGTGAAACACATTTGTGGCCGATGGTACTGTTGGTGTCAGACATCAGAAACTAATCTTATTCTGGCCTGGGTCAACCAACACGCAAATATTTGACAAACAATTTGTGGCTAACTTGTCATAGTTGTTGTCTTAAAAAATGTAGCACCCATTTGAGATGTCCATCAATTTGAACATTTTGTGATCCTACTTAAAACAATTTCATAAGTGCCAGAATTACTTAAATATGTTGAATACTAAAACTATGAAACATTTACTAAGTAAATGATATGTTGGCTTGATGCTAGATTTTAGAATGGTGGTGAGGTTATTGAAGTCAGCTCTAAAATCGACTTGAATCTTAAATGACTCATTTGCAGTTATGATCTTAAATAGCAACTTCTGGTGTCAAAATTAGTAAAGTTTCTATGACTCAAATTAACTATAAGATCCTTTTAATTTCTAACTAACTCAATATCTTTATTCAAATTCACTAAACACTTAAGCAGTATAAATTGACTACACTAAATGGTCACTTATTCAGATTTATAGTACTGTAGAAACGCAATGTCAGCCACTGTTCAGCTGGCTCAGGTTTATTTTTTTGATAGTTCAGTCTCAATCATAAAGAGATATTATTCTCATCAAATTTTGGATTATGGATTTTGTAATTCCAAAACTCTTATCTTACTAAAATTTATTTTACTATAACATTATGAATTAATCCTTTATCTATATCTAAGTGTAATTTTATTAAACATTACTAATAGCATAGATGAGAATACTTCATAAGAGCTAGATATCTAAAACACATGTAAATGTTTTTTACATAATTGTACCACTCATAAAATATGTACCTCTATGTGAACCCTTATACTATGAATTAATCTACTGCCTTTCAAGTTATCTTGATGCATAATGGTGTTGTAAAAAGATGTTTATTTTGAGTAAAACTTCCTCATATTAACCGCAGCTACAAACTGGGTTAAGTTTTAAACACCCTTGGAGTTATTACCTGATAAAATTTCATGAGCAATTTCACATACCAACATTTTAAAACTAAAGTTCAAATCTCGGGTTCAGAACACTTTTACAAATCTTTTGCAATTTTTGCTGTTATTTTAGAATTGAGGAGAATGAGAAGTAGCTTGTCGAGTTTCTGGGAGAAAAAAGAATGAGTTGTTTTAGTTGATTACATCACTGCCCTTTATTGCCTACTCAAAAGATAATGGAAGTTCTGATTAGACTGGGTATAACATCTAGAGCTGACCCGGTATTATTGGACTTCCGAAACTATAACGGCTCGCGTACACTTAATCCGTTATCGGCCGAGCATAGTCAAACGAGTAGTCCGAGTAGATCTGTCCGCCATTGGTCGATAATCGGTTTTGGTGTACGCGTACCGTTCATTTACATACGTTTGATTTGATCGGATGGATGTAAGGGGTTGTAGGGATGTAAGGGGGTTGTTATTAGATCTCAAAATCCCAAGACAACCTCACCTTCACGCGGTGCGTCCTGTTGGCCAACAGACGAGGCTACAGCGACCGATAGATGGCGGGGTATCCATCTCAAAATATGGCGTACCTATTTAGGTGCACATTTGTGCACAGCACGTGACGGGCAGCAGTGTCACGTTGCTAGAAGGCAAGCCCTGCGCTCGCCAACCCGCCTGCCAAGCGTGGCGAGTATTGGCAACAACCCTCTATCTATGAATAGCAAAAAAAGGACCAGGCCCCCAGTCTATGGCAGCCCCGCTGTTCCTGGCTATGGTAGCGGTCACGGTAACGGTGAGGCAGAGGGTGCTAAGAATCCCCGATTTGAATCGATTTGCTACCCCCGACGAAAATTGGCCCTGGTAACACAACATACGCACCTTAAGGACTGACGAGAAAATCCTCGAGCTGGAGGAGGAAATCAGTGGGTTACGCTGGGACATCGTGGGTTTATCGGAAGTCCGTAGGGAGGGCGAGGACTCGATAACCCTGAAGTCTGGTAACATACTTTACTACTGGGAGGGTGAACAGAAGTCCCAAGGTGGTGTCGGGTTTCTTGTCCACAAGTCCCTTAACAACATTGTGTCCATCGAAAGTGTGTCGAGCAGGATGGTATACCTTATACTCAGAATATCTAAAAGGTATTCGCTGAAGGTCATACAGGTGTACGCACCGACCTCGACGCACTCAGATGAAGTAGTAGAGGCTATGTATGTACGACGTCATCAGTGCATCCATATTCCATACACACCTCCAAGACACATTTTAATGTTGTTACATGTCAATGCGAAGTCAAGCGATTGTGAGCAGAAAGTGGGGCGTTTTGAATATGGGCAAAGGAACCCCAGGGCACATAGGCTGGTGGACTTCCTAGAGAAAGAGGGACTTTTTGCAATGAACTCTTTCTTTCAGAAGCCGCCTCACAGGAAGTGGACCGATGAGTCCCGATGGTTCAACGAGAAACGAGATAGTCTTCATCATGACAACAAAGAGGCAAATATTCAATGATGTCTCAGTGATCAACAGGGTAAAATCCGGTAGCGATCACCGACTGGTAACAGGCATATTGAATATTAATGTCAAACTTGAAAGGGCAAGACCCTTTTCCATCTACTGAGATTTATTAAAGTGCCCCCTCTACCAACCTCACGGTTATGCAGAAAGGCACACTATTCCTAGCACACCGTGAAGTGTACCAGGGACCATCTGCGGTAGGTCCTGCCGCCACAAAGCACAATGCATTACACATTATGGTACTCATAGGCGAGTAGCCCGTGGCATTACCCACTGGCTACTCGCCTATGAGTACCATAATGTACTATGGCCCCGTGGCTTTATCCAGAATGGTACCGGAGCAGTTAAAGTCGCTCACCACGCGCATCCCAAAAAACGCTAGCGGCTTCAATCCCCGCTGGGGACGTCAGAGAAGCCAACTACCATTTCTCCAGAATGGTGCCGGAGCTGTATAGCACGCTCACATCTCAATGCACTGCCGTACATCTACCCTTAGCTACAGCCGGGTAGCCGGATAGGCAATCTAGCGGATACCCATCTCCTTGCTATCCAGGCAAGTACCGGAGGAGCGGCAAACCGCTATAAGGGTTCCTCACTAACCCCGCATCTAAACACTTAACAGCCCAACGCCCTAGACCAGTCAATTTAGATACTCGTTGCGCGCGAGAAGTGACGCTCGGTACACACTACCGAGCAGTCGAACATGCCCCTCCTCTGCAACTAACCACATGCCACCACGAATCCAACTCCAAGTTCGGGCCTGCCTAAGAAAAGCAGGGTTGGGACCCCCAACACCCGTGGTACCCTGATCCTAACAGCCAGACCCGTAGTTCCAGCTGCGAAAACCCTACCTACCCGGGTGTAGTAGATAGGGACCGATGGAGTAGATAGGGACTTGAAAGGGCACGCTTAATAAAGTGTACGCTCCGACCTACTCGTGCACATGTTCAGAACCCCGAAAGCTTTTAACTAGAGCTGAGAAATCGCTTAGCTTGCCTGGAGCATTGAGTTTCGGTGGACGAGATAAATAACGGGTTTGTGGAAGCTGTCCACGCGGTTGGATCCAGATCCTTTAAACCTGGCCGTCGCAACAAACCGCAAAAACTATTGACCCAGACCCTCGACCTCATGGCTGAACGTCGATCTCTAGCGCTGCAGACCTCCTATGATGCTGAAAACAATCGGTAGCTCAATAAACAAATATGGAAATCTTTGCGACGCGACATCCGAGTCTTTAATACGAATCGTATCAAAGAGACGATCGAACGGAACAAGGGATCCAAAGTGCTTGTGAGGGGTATGTTAACTGGGCAAAGTCAGTTGATGAAGCGAGCTATGGAGAGGGCTATGCTCGGTGTCTCGCTACGTGATCGAATCAGGAATGAGGAAATCCGTAGAAGAACAAGAATGACCGACGTAGCCCAGCGGGTAGTAAGTAAGCTGAAGTGGCAGTGGGCAGGGCATATAGCGCGCAGGACTGATGGCAGGAACAGTATTTACCACTTTTTCAGTTTCATATTTTTTTTTTCTGAAATTTTTTGTTATTATTATTCAGCGCTATAAATGTAACTTCTTCTGAACCAAGTAGACCTAGTATTCATAAAAAATATTAGTAAAAAAAAATATGCATGTACCTTAGCTATTTGCGCCACAGTAATCAAAAAAGTGACACAACCCAGAAATTTTCGTAAAAAAAAAACATAACTTGAAAACTACTACAAATCGCGGAACATACTCGTACATGGGGGTTCAATCGATAGGTATTGACGTTCCCATACCTCAGACCTTCGCTGGTACAGGCTTACCGGGACACCCTGTATAATAAAACACTAAGCGATGATATAATTGCAAGAGACAAAACTCTCAGCGACCCTATGTATTTTTAATATAAAAGGAATATTCAAAACTATTTTTTTTTAATTTTGTAGTAATTTTTGAACAAACAAAAATAACTTAAACCTTAATTCGACGCCGTGCAGTAGTGTTCCCATCAAAAGAAAAAAAGCTACATCAAAAAATATATAGTATATTCAGGGTTTTCGGTGCTTTAATGAATCCTGAACTATCTACCTACATTGTCAAAAATCAGCTACGCAATCACATCTATGGGACGTGAGCAGTCGCCGGCAACATGACCAGAAGGAAGAATGGGCTGCGCGGGCTTTCAGTCAGATGTGTTTTATTCATTTTTTTATGGCTAATACCCTTGTAATGTTGTTGAAAACCAAAGATAACATACCCAAAAAGCTACTTATAATGTTTTCATTGCCTTAGTTTCATTTAGTTTTTACGACGCCTGCAACATGCATGTCCAGTATACTTCCCGTCGTCGAATTACTAATAAATTAACTGCTAGTTACTTTGTCCAGTATTCCCCTTGCCAAATTAGTAGAAAATTGATTTTTTTCTTATTACTCGTGATTATATTTAGAGGGATCCGCGGATAAAATGTTTTACACCCCATTCATTTTGTTTTGCAAAGTTTTAAACCTAAAGGACATCATTTAACAGCATTGGTGCTGCCTGAATACGCTCCGTCCGATGAATATAGTGGTTCTGAACCTGAAAATAAAGAGGGAATTGTAGTCCATAGAACTGACGAGTTATTTCATTCACATAGCGTGAGGCATTCAGCGCATGAATAATAGATAGAATATAGGAGTTATATGAACGGTAATAAATATTTTCTTTCCAAACAATAATTCCAAATTTAGCTACCAACGATGACTGCACTAAGCTCTGAGCTTGTGTTACAGTACCTGCCAACTTTAAACTGCCCTCTACACATTTACACTGTTCATAAAGGCAAGCAGTGCTCCATTCACCATATTATTCCCTGCTACCAATATCGCCTTCGTGCGTGACCCTGGTACCCAGATACGTCGGTTTTTTCCAAGTCCACGTAAATGCGGTAGACTTTATGGTTTTAGGCCAATACCAATAACAATAACTTTTCAGCTACGTAACGCATGAAAAACAGGAGGAGGAGTAACACAGGGCAATCTCCTAGCACCCGGCCGGCTCTCCAAAACAGAAATTAAAAAGGCGGTGCATTTGACACGCCGCTTTGCCTCGTTCGGCCCTCAGCATCGCTACAAAAACCCTATCCTGTCCTGCAGCCTTACCACCGTTCATACTTTTCAACTCCGTCAAACAATCTCGTCTGTGCGAATCTCTTCACCATCTTCTGTCGCGGAAGTTTCAGCCATTTCGGCGAATGCATCATCCCTTTCCAACAAAGTTACAAAATACTCCTTCCATTTCTCTAAGATATTCTCCTCCCCTTTTGAAATCCTTTCATCCTTGACTTTGATTTTTACTAGCTCTCTTAAGGTCGATGCCCCCCTAGAAGATCGTACTGACTTCCAGAAAAACTTGATATTTGACTGAAAGTCTTCAGTGAGCTTCTCATCAAACTCATTCTTTAGTTCTTGTTTACTTTTGTTTACTATATACTATCATCATCATCATTTCAGCCGAACGACGCCCACTGCTGGGCATAGGCCTCCCCCAAGGATCTCCACAACGATCGGTCCTGCGCTGTCCGTATCCAGCGGCTTCCCGCGACCTTGACCAGATCGTCGGTCCACCTTGTAGAGGGCCTGCCCACGGAACGTCGTCCGGTACGCGGTCGCCATTCGAGAACCTTTCCGCCCCAACGGCCATCGGTTCTCCGCGCTATGTGTCCCGCCCAGTGCCACTTCAGCGATGCAATCCTTCGAGCGATGTCGGTTGTTTTTGTTCTCCTGCGGATCTCATCATTTCTGATTCGATCGAGCAGGGAAATACCAAGCATTGCTCTCTCCATTGCTCGCTGGGTGATCTTGAGCCTTCCTATGAGACCCATAGTAAGGGACCACGTCTCACTCCCATAGGTCATTACTGGCAACACACACTGGTCAAAGACTTTTTTCTTGAGACACTGAGGTATTTCGGACGCAAATATATGCCGGAGCTTCCCGAACGCTGCCCATCCGAGCTGGATTCGACGAGAGATCTCTTTCTCGAAGTTAGACTTACGAGCGTCATTAAATAAATACTTAGCCTACAAAAAGTTAACGAAAATTTTGGAATAGTGGCAATTTATTTTTCAACATAGTCTCCTTTTAGTTCGATACACTTAGCCCAGCGATGCTCCAACTTTTTTAACCCGTCCGAAAAATAGTTTTGCTAAAAACTCTGCAAAATAGGCCTCCGTGGCGGCGATGACCTCCTCATTTGATCCATATCTATTCCCGGCGAGTGATTTTTTCAGATTAGGAAACAGAAAGAAGTCACAAGGGGCCAAATCTGGAGAATACGGTGGATGGGGCAGCAATTCGTAGCGTAATTCGACCAATTTGGCCATGGCAACGGCAGACGTGTGAACCGGTGCGTTGTCGTGGTGAAACAGACTTTTTGCTTCGCCAGATGGGGTCGTTTTTTCTTTAATTCGGCGTCGAATCGGCCCAATAAATCGGCATAGTAAAGCCCTGTAATTGTTTTACCCTTCTCGAGGTGATCGATGTAGATCACACCTTGTGAATCCCAGAAAACGGTGGCCATAACTTTTCCGGCCAATTTTACAGTTTTCGCCTTCTTTGGAGCACGTTCCCCAGTCTGGATCCATTGTTTTGATTGCTCCTTGGTCTCTGGTGTGTACCAGTGGATCCAGGTTTCATCGACGGTCACAAAACGACGCAAAAACTCCGCTGGATTCCGCTTAAACAGCGCCAAACACGTCTCCGATGTGGTCTCACGGTTGCGCTTGTTTTCCGGTGTGAGTAAACGCGGCACCCATCGCGCCGACAGCTTTCTCATGCCGAGTTCCTCGTGAAGAATATGATGCACTGTTCCTTTTGAAATGGCTACAGTCTCAGCTAGCTCCCGAACCTTCAATCGGCGATCTGCCAATACGAGATCATGGATTTTTTAATGTTTTCCTCCGTAGTAGCTGTTTTCGGTGCACCTGGACGTGGTTCATCAAAAACCGACGTACGGCCACGTGCAAACTCGTTGAACCAATTCTTGACGGTGGCCATCGATGGAGAAGAGTCACCGTACACAGCATCCAAGCGCTCTTTGATTTCGATGCGCGTTTTCCCTTCCAAAAATAGGAATCGAATCACCGAACGATATTGCTCTTTTTCCATTTTTGTAAAACCGATCGACACGTTCGCTTCCATAAGTTGTCAAATTAAAACAAATGAAGGGATTGGAATGAAAATTTGAAAAAAGAATTAAAAAAGAATGTGCTACACTGTGGTAAAACTCTTTTGAAACTACAGCGCCCTCTGGCGATGAGGCTAGGTACTTATTGAATGCACCTCGTACCTAGCTGGACTGTCTGTCCCAGGTTAACATAGTGGTCAACAACTTCGAGTGTAATGTTCCCAACGTTAACTGGAGCGGGTGCAATATGGGCTTTTAACATGATTTTCGTTTTGTCCATGTTCATCTTAAGACCCACTCTTTGAGAAGCATTACCGAGATCTTCGAGCATTATGTTCAGGTCTTCCAAGGTCTCAGCCATAAGAACTACATCATCGGCAAATCGCAGGTGTGTTAGGTACTCGCCATTGATGTTGATGCCGCGTCCTTTCCAGTCCAGAAGCTTGAAAATATCCTCCAACGCAGCTGTGAACAGTTTATACTACACCAGAACAACTATATACTAATTAATTGATTTCTAATTAATTTCATAAGTTAATTTCTTGCAATTTTGTATACTCCTTTATTGCTTCAAACATATCATCATCTGTCCTGATGCTAGCACTTATAGCTAACCAATCCAACCTCACTTATTATCCATCCACACACTCTTTCTCTTACCGGCATTGCTTCTTCTTGTAGTTCCACCTAAACCAAAAACTGCACGCACTAATCCGTTTCTAACACAATACCCCAAATCTTTTTTTTTTAATAAGATAATAGCATAGTGTTGTGAAGATTTCTTTGATATTTAACAAATAATGTTCAAATCATAAGTGGGTTCTCAATGTTTATAAGTTTTCCAAGTTTGTCTTAGTGTTTTAAGTATAAATGTAACTATGAGACTTAGTTTCTAAATATGATGTATATTCGAATAGAATATAACTTGTTTCTTCTTTTCATTCTATTTGACAATAGGAAATATACTGCACATAGTTGGACTGCATCAGTTTCTTGTAAACTTGGCAATGTCCAGTATATTGGACGTAGATTTTTCAGGAAACGGAAACAAGTAGATTTTATCCGGGTTTTTTTTAGGGTCCCTTACAAGCCAAGAACCAAAACCTGTAACGGTGCTACGAATCAAATTAAAAAATAAACCCGTCAAGTTAAGGCTTAAGCTACAGTTACACATGCTCATTACTAGCACGAAAGCATGCTTCAATTGAACAATTGCTACTTAGTAGCATGTGTATCGAAGCATTGCTAATAATGGTTAAAACGAGCATGCTCACTTTTTCACTGACATCAGCATGCTCGTTTTAAGTTTGCTATTTTAGAGCATGTGTAACTGTAGCTTTATTCAGCTCATTCTAATGAATGTTTAATAACAACGCTTGAGTTCTTTTGTAAGTTATCCTTAGTAAACGACTCATTCATTTTAAAGTGACAAATGCGCTCTGTAACCGTATGCTACCCTCATAAATCTAATCCTCATCCATGACAAAAGATGTCGAATCAAATCTTCCATAGCGCTCCGTGGCGTACCTCGACGTATGCCAAATCAAATTTACTGTTCACGTAGAGACTCTTGACATGGAGGGATCGTTCGAAGACTCTTCGTATGGTGTTTATATAAGGGGTGCTTCGTTTATTCGGTTTCGAATATCGTGTGCAAAGCTTTTCTTGGTGACGGCGACAGCACGTCTGAGGAAACTGATTATGATATAAATATGAGACGAAGGTATTGAAGGAAAACGATCTACTGACTCTCAAAGTCTCATTTTTACGCAGTACAATTTTTCAAAAGATATGTAGTTTTAAACAGACTTACAGACAACAACAACAACAACTTATCACAGAACATACTCAAGTCATGTTTCATTATTGGCCCTTGAAATGTTGAAATAGGATGACTCCATAAAGCACATCACAAAATTTGGTCCCAAGCAACAGCAGATTACGGCTTATTTAAATGCCAGTACGTCACGCAGTGCATTTATTCCTGGAGAAGTCAATTCAGTCGTTATCGAACCCGCTTCGGAAATCGTATCGACCGTGTCACCTAACCGCATGTCCTATTTTCGTTGGCGAACCAAAGTTCCATTACATAATCTACTTAAACGGATCTGTTCAATGTAAGCGACGATATACGGTCCACCCGCCCTCCGTTAAAGTCACTGCCAGGCTAGCTCGGGGCTTGGCAGCTGGTCGATCAGGAGCATCATGTTCTGATTACAGTGGCAGCCATTTCAAAGGGGTTAATGGTAGAGGGTATCTGTGCCATTCAGCGCCATAAGTCATTGATTGAACACATAAGTGCTTCATAGCAACAGCTATGACTGCCTTATAATTTCTATCTAAACCTGAACGTTTAAGTAGCTATGGATCGCACCTCTATCGTTTCTGGTTTCCATACATTTTTCATGGGGCTGGTAGCACAACTGACGGGTTTCAATAAATGATTCTCCCATGATTTTTGTTATGACAAACATTCTTATTTTTATGCATCGAATCTAAATTAAAGAGTCTAGTTGGTATAGAGTCAGAGATGAAAGTTTATATGAGTAAGAACCTTACTTATTACAACTGAAGTGGTTTCATGGCACTTCGAGAATTCATATTTATGTGCTATGGCGAGGGCAGTGGTAGCCTATCATTCTGATGAGACCCTTAAAAAAGTAAATACT
Source organism: Udea olivalis (assembly GCA_947369235.1). Taxonomy (NCBI): domain Eukaryota; kingdom Metazoa; phylum Arthropoda; class Insecta; order Lepidoptera; family Crambidae; genus Udea; species Udea olivalis. The sequence goes on from OX376360.1 coordinate 11,235,331, forward strand.
ATTGAGTTTGCTCAGCGATATATGCATATATATGCATTGCAATAATCATGAAAAATTGTTTGGTTTGGTACCCATACAAGCCAATGTATGTTTCCCTTGTGTTACTTGTCTTATGAGATTTCGGTCTTTTGAACCTGATGTTGTTTTTTTATGTGGTCACTTTAAACTTTAAGTGAACACATTTTAAATTGTGACCGATAGATTGCGTCATAAATATACTTTTGCTACTGCTCAGCTCAGTGCCCCCTATCAGTCCGCCTGGCAGCTCCCCTGCCACAGCGTCAGTGCAGATGCACTCGCAACTCACGCACTATTCTAGGGCCGTCTCCACTCCTATGTGTGTCATTACCTTAATTCACAATAAACATATTGCAAGATAAATATAAAGTCTGACGCGGTTCAGGCAGCCTGTCTGGTTATTCAGCTAGGCGAAAACTTTCCTCCTAATCCCCGATTTTCGTTTTGCTAAGATCCGAAGATGAAAAACACGACCCTAAAAATCCCTAGATGCTAAAAGGCTTGGTATGCGCCTTTGCGCCAACAGGCCAGTTCAGAACTTCATGACGCCCAAGTTTCGGCGAAAAAAAATTATGAGCGTAAGATTTTTTGTCGATTCACGCAATTGTCAAGTTAACTTCTTCGCGCCTATTCCGCCGCCTTATACCTTAAGCGTATCTTCTGTGGTGCACCTTTACTATAACAGTATACTCATAGTAAACGCACACATCAGTTGCTACGCCAATTAATTATGGAACTCGTAATCTACAGGGATTTGCAGAAGGTTCCATGAATAAATCGCTAGGTTTCCACCTAGTACATATCATAGAGTCTGTGTAAGGAATTTTGTGGCTTTGAGGCTGCAATCTGTTTCCCTTATTTTGCTCTCACTGGTACCAAGTTTTATTCATGACTGCTGACTTCCAGCTGACGGGTCTACCAAGCGGTGGTTGCGCTCCCGCGCAGCCTTGCTTGTGTTTAGCGTGGTTCGATAACGGCCATCGCGGCAATTGACCGCATCCGCATTTGTGTCAAAGGACATAGCACGCGTCTTGGCGCACAACTCGCCCCAAGGTTACCTACACATCCGTAGACAAGCTCTGGTTGCTCATGTAGGATGTGGTTTATAGCTAGTTTCGTAGTGATAAATCTCATGCGTTAGACCGAAATTGTTGCGACAAGACGTGGAAGATTTTGTGCAAGAGTAATTTACTCTACGCATCTTTACGAATGTTAAAAAAGACAAAACATATGGTCTTAATGCTGTGTTGCCAAGAATTAGAAACCATACAAGTTTTGGCCAAAAAGCAAACTTATTTCATTTAAGTTAAAAAATAATAGTCTAACTTCTTCATCATACGAGAACATGTACTTCGAATAGATGAATATACAAAAAGATGCCATTGCCAGCCAATACATGAATAGTTACGACCTTCCGCGCCCTGCCCAGCATTGTACAACTAATACATTATAGCATGAATGACTGTGTCTGAATAGACGATGCGTCTCATTTTTCAGCATGGCTAACGGATGTGCTTCCTATTCAAAAGATTTTTCTACACGTACAATATTTGTATCTCGCGTGACAACCTCAGTGCCCGTTTCATAAAAGCCACTATGACTTGCTAATTTTGTTGAGGTAAAAAGCTGTCACGGTGGATTTACTTTCAGAGACAATGTAAATCCCTGAATATCTTCAGCATTTTTCCTGTATACTGAAATTCGCTTTTATTTTCTTGCCTCTAATCTGCACTGGAGTGTGAAATTACAAACAAGTCTTTCGAATGAAATAGGGCACGTCAAAATGGAAACCCCTTTCGGAGATGATTCGGTTCAATTCACAAAGGCTCACTCGATGAACTCATTAGAAGCAAGTGAAGCAACTCGTTTTCCACAGAGTTTTCGGAAGTTGGAAATTTTCCACTAGACTAGCTCTGAGTTGATCGCGCTGATCTTTATAAGCCCTTAAGTGCTTGATGGCGAACTACAAGGTGAGCGCTATTTGCGACGGCGGCCATATATCTTGCTAGAAATCGTCTGACAGATCGTCTACGCCTAAGCCGAGGCTAAGGTCCTGGCTGTCTGACGCAAGTGGCGCGCTTCCCGCAGGATGTCGGGAATGAGAGCGTGTCCTCATAACTCTAGCTGTCGTGGGTGGCGATCGTCGAGACATTGTGTAACTCTTCGTCCTAATGATATCCTCATTATTCAGCGCGTCTAAATGCGCCGGTCGCGAGCGCTGCGCTTTTTTTAAGCGCTTTAATTACAACGCCGAATGCAGCCACCTCGTTAGTACTCGAAACAAAGACAAATTGTGCCGTCAACGGCGCGACTTTGTTGGCGTTATCAATTTTATTCGCTGCTTTTTTTGTAAACTGGCGTAGAAAGACTGATACAAATAAATTAAGATGAGTACTGTTTCGTCGTTCATATCTTTTGCGTTTTAGGTACTTGATCTGTGAGTCAATCTTTCAATGAAAAAAAATTCTGCCTAAAAACTGAATAGAGTATCAGATTTGAGATTAGGGGAAAGTCCGCTCTTAATTCACGAAGGTTGTTCATTTTCGTTAAACAACGACTTTGTCACGTTGCATTAGGTCTAAGTTCTACTTGTAGGGAGCGAGGGCGGGACCACGGCTCTGCAGGATTACGAAGTTTATTTAATACGCCTTCCACGTAATAATTGTGATTCATGCGGGCCTCGAGACGATCTGAAATTGCGTCTATTTGAGAATTTTGAGCGAGTCGTGAATATTTATATCCAGACCTACTTACTGGAACTCTGGAACGTTCTGACCATCACTTCATTATAACACCTCCCGAGGAGAACACGTTACGTAACGGGCGATTCCTATTAACGCTTCTTCTTCAGTTTTTATTACTTAACTTCGTATTCGTAGCCTCGCAAAATGTATTCTGCAAATGATTCATGAATTTAGTAAAAGTAATGAATTGCGATAGTGTCGTTACTATGAAGTTAACATACATACCATCATGACTATATCCCAAACAAAGTAGTCAGAGGCAAGTGACTGTTGCCGTCATAGTGAACGGGACACTCAGAAGCCCACTTTTCACCAATGCTGCAATGGTATTAGAAACCAACGTCTAGGTGGTGAGCCTTTCGCCGTTATCAGGGTTGATTTAGTTTTTTATCGATGTTTTCCATCACCGGAGAGTCAGTCGGAATGATTTGAACTCGGGACCACACGATCCACGATCGGAGTTGGGGTGCTTAATCCTGTGTGCTGTGTGCTTGAGCTTGTAGTTAAACATGGTCGAATATTGATCTTGTTACTTAAATGGGTTCGGAGCCAGAACAGTAGCATGTTTAGAGCAATCAATCAGGCTTTCTCCATTTTATGCAGATTGTTAAAGTAGGAAAGTCGGGGTGAAATAAATTTCCTACTTTATAAAGTAGGCGAAGTAGTTAGGCACAATTTTTACGTAAACCAGCCCAGTTTTAGCGTAACAGAGACCTGTAAAATTTGCGGCTATATGGAACTCTAAAGAGGTAGCGACACAATACGTTGCGTGTGCGAGTCTCGCCAAGATAAGCCCCTAACGACAACGAATATTTTGCAAAGGTTACAAGGCCGCTGCGAAGGAAATTGGCCCGTATCTATTTAGATACATAGAGTATAGTGCGATATACGAGTGGGGTCGACGTAGATACTAATCTAGATATTCAATATGTAGCGCTGTCGGCTTAGACGGTGCCCAGGTAGGCGAAATAACAGGGTTTTACTGGAAAAGTACCATATGCGTTTCAATTTACTCCCCGACCTATTACACTGGCAGCTGAGATTTTACCCCTTTTTATTCGTGACACAAAAGAAATGTTCTTCCCCGTTAAAGGTATGCAAACCAACGCAACTATTATGCATTCAGGCGACAGGACTGTTTTACATTCCTTTTAAAGCAAAAGGCTCGTTATTTTATAACCATTTCAGATCCAACCACGATCGTTCTCCCTCAAAAAAACTCATTTATTGAATTAACATAAAATGCTGTTAAGATATTTATGTTCGTGATAAGTTAACTAATAAGTATTTCCGCACAAATGTACGGCACGCGATTTTCCTCCACACCTGCCCATTTTCAGTTAACACGTATTGATTTTCAATTACTGAATGCCGAGGACCGAACTCCAATGTAGGTAAAAGGTACTCGAAATTCACACAGGGGCATTATTTATGTGTCACTTACTTAATTAAACAGTGGTGTATCGATACCACTACCGAATTAAAACCAAACGATTATTTTAAGAAATACAAACATAATTGTGGCTATTTCACTTATGTTTAATGACTGAAAAGCCCTATTTCAGGACGTTACTTGACCAAAATCTGTGCTTAAGTAGTGGTCTTAGTAACGTTTCTTATAAACAGACTATTTAAAAATCCTGAATGATGATTTATCAGTAAATACTACGTGAACCTTCATGAACCATACGACCTGCGATGAGTCGCTAGCTATTTGACAGCTCCTCAGCCAATGACCAACACGTCAAAACTGTTTTTTTTAAATCATAAGCTTTCAAAAATCATCCAATGCTAATGCAGTATTAGCTCAGTCGTCGAATACTAATAAATAGGGACTGTAGCCTGACTACAACACTTTTTTTGCCATCATAGTTAGTAAACCTTACCTATAGGCCAGGATTTCAAATCAAGTTTAATATTCATTAAACTTAATAAAATATGTATTTATATTTCCCTTTAACTAATCATATGAAGGCGATTAGGCGACTTAAGCACATTTTTTCTCGGGTTCAGTTTTGTCTTCTCCCAACTTCCATAACCTGATCAAAGCCTACAAATAAAGCTGTTTATGGCCGTTTCGGAGGTGTTAGCTTCGTGACACATCACCATCACGATTCTTAAAGACATTAACGATAACGCTCAGGCAACTAATAAGATTGTGTTTAAAACTAATAGCGTTCAAAATGAGCTGCGCGCTTTTTCTGGGTCATTAAGCGACGTGCCTGCTCGAGGGTCGTAATCTATAAATGCGCTCGTTTCGAGTGACGGATTAATATTCACCGTTAAGTGTTTCTGTGAAACTGAATTGTCTTCCTCGCATCGGCGCTTTTCTTCTCCCCTTCTGTAACGGACATCTTCAGCTGAGAGTTCACTGTCAGCTAAATCTCTTGCAACGACATTCGACTACTACTGTCGCAGTTTGCCACGCGACGAGGCAATTTTCTTGAAAAATGATAATAAAGTGAGTGACTTAAGAGACATTACATCAAGTGACATGTTATGGCTAACTTAGTTTTGAGGTCTACTTTTCCATAAATGAATTCTGACACATTTGGTGACACGCACATACAGTATAGGTAGTAAGACTTCAAAAAAGTTTAAGTATTTAAGTAAAAAAAATGGTTAGTGAGTTATGATAGTCGTCCGTTCCTCTACTAAATTATTCGTCGCATGCTCGCGTGCTTTGTAAAAAGAGAACATAATATCTCTTTACTTTACACGTAGTACAGTAATAAAGCCTACTTTGAACATACCTTATACTACCTATGGTAAAGAACTCAGGAATAAAAACCATTAACTGAAACTGGTGACTTGGTGTAGTAAATCAATAATAAAACCCCTTCAAAAATGTAGCATATCATAACATAGGAGGGTCATTCAATAAATACTTAGCCTACAAAAAGTAAACGAAAATTTTGGAATAGTGGCAATTTATTTTTCAACATAGTCTCTTTTTAGTTCGATACACTTAGCCCAGCGATGCTCCAACTTTTTTAACCCGTCCGAAAAATAGTTTTTGTCAAACTCTGCAAAATAGGCCTCCGTGGCGGCGATGACCTCCTCATTTGATCCATATCTATTCCCGGCGAGTGATTTTTTCAGATTAGGAAACAGAAAGAAGTCACAAGGGGCCAAATCTGGAGAATACGGTGGATGGGGCAGCAATTCGTAGCGTAATTCGACCAATTTGGCCATGGCAACGGCAGACGTGTGAACCGGTGCGTTGTCGTGGTGAAACAGCACTTTTTTCTTCGCCAGATGGGGTCGTTTTTTCTTTAATTCGGCGTCGAATCGGCCCAATAAATCGGCATAGTAAAGCCCTGTAATTGTTTTACCCTTCTCGAGGTAATCGATGTAGATCACACTTTGTGAATCCCAGAAAACGGTGGCCATAACTTTTCCGGCCGATTTTACAGTTTTCGCCTTCTTTGGAGCACGTTCCCCGGTCTGGATCCATTGTTTTGATTGCTCCTTGGTCTCTGGTGTGTACCAGTGGATCCAGGTTTCATCGACGGTCACAAAACGACGCAAAAACTCCGCTGGATTCCGCTTAAACAGCGCCAAACACGTCTCCGATGTGGTCTCACGGTTGCGCTTGTTTTCCGGTGTGAGTAAACGCGGCACCCATCGCGCCGACAGCTTTCTCATGCCGAGTTCCTCGTGAAGAATATGATGCACTGTTCCTTTTGAAATGGCTACAGTCTCAGCTAGCTCCCGAACCTTCAATCGGCGATCTGCCAATACGAGATCATGGATTTTTTAAATGTTTTCCTCCGTAGCAGCTGTTTTCGGTGCACCTGGACGTGGTTCATCAAAAACCGACGTACGGCCACGTGCAAACTCGTTGAACCAATTCTTGACGGTGGCCATCGATGGAGAAGAGTCACCGTACACAGCATCCAAGCGCTCTTTGATTTTGATGCGCGTTTTCCCTTCCAAAAATAGGAATCGAATCACCGAACGATATTGCTCTTTTCCATTTTTGTAAAACCGATCGACACTTTCGCTTCCATAAGTTGTCAAATTAAAACAAATGAAGGGATTGGAATGAAAATTTGCCTACAGCGCCCTCTGGCGATGAGGCTAGGTACTTATTGAATGCACCTCGTACCATCACGAATTCACGACTATATTGCGAACGGGGTAGTCAGAGGCACGTGGCTGTTGCTGTCATGGTGAACGGAATACCCAGAAGCCCTCTTTTCACCATTGGGTATTGGTAATGGTAATGGTAGAACCACCTACCGGTGGTGAGCCTTCTGCCATTATCCGGGTTGATTTAGTTTTTTTTAGATGTTATCCATCCCCGGAGAGTGATTCGGAGATTTAACAATGAACACAAAGATTATTGGCTAGATTTGAACTCGGGACCACACGATCTACATTTCGAGTTGGGGGGCTAAACCCTTAGGCCACGACGCCTACTGACGTGAACTGAATAGCTCGTAGCAATAGTGCTACGAGTGACGAGTTTCCTCAAAGTATAGCATGGCTGCTACTCGATTCCCCACAACAGTCAGTGCGAACTTCGACGAAGATGAATCTCCATTTTGTTACACAACCAGATAATTGACAAGCAAATAGCAACTGTGACAAGCTCCAGTTCAAACACTGCACTGCCCACCACCCATTGTCGAGGTTCCTTAGGTAATCACACTCTGCGTCTACGCGTCGTCGAGTTTATTTTAAAACCTTAAAATAAAGTGGCGGGTAACAAGGTTACGACAACCCAAATGCATTAAATTTATTTACCAATGGGGTATCCAAACGAGACGTGGAAGCTTGCAGCAAGTAGGGTGAGGTGAGGGCACCTGGTGTGACTGTCTCACTTGCACTAACAGGCTTCATACTTAGATATTACCTATTCTGTGCTTAGACTCAGTTATCCACATAACATTAGGAGTGGGACTGTCTGTCGAATTTTGTATATTTTGATTTGATTCTAAATTGAATGCAAATCTAGCCAGGATATATGGGCTACTCGGGTTCGAAACCCTTACGCTACCGTGCTCTTTTTGTTGTTCTCCTTGTTGTTTTGGAGTAGTGAATACAGTTTAGTACATTAAATCAATAATCAAATATCTTCCTCCTATTCACTCTGACTTCAAAAAAAATCAAACCTACTTTTATTCGGCCTGGCCCTTGGACAGTGTCCGTTTGTAGACGTAACGGTTCTTGTCATTTGATAGGTTGAATATTTTCCCATATTGCTGCCACAAGCACAATAGTGGCAATGTTAATATAATCATAAATGTTAAACTTCTTTTAAGTGCAATACACCCCAGTTACTGTTTTCATGTTATTAAAGACAACATTATTTTCGCTATTTTCTAACGCAAAGTATTTATCTGAAGTAGCGTTTTCCTGGTGACAACCTTCATAAATCTTTCAAAACAGTAGGAAAGCTGTTTTAATATGATGGTTTATATCATTGCATTGTTTGCTATTGTCAGAGGAGAGAGTTCATCCTCACATTCTAGAACCGCCATGAATATGGATGATATATTGGTGTCTGAAGGGTTTCCTTTTTAGGTCCCAAAATTATGAATTGAGTTTTCTGCTAAAGTTGTTTCTGTTAAGTCAGTGAGCTTTGATGAGTCGGATAGTCGCACTGTCGCGAGTTTTTTTGTTTTTGTCGAACTTGGTGCAATTTTGCACATGATGAATTTTTATTTTTAGCCGGATCTGTCAAGTAGGTATCACTTACTTACTTCATTTTAAAAAATCAAAGCGAATATAGTAGTAACCCTAGGCGGTTCACGCAAGTTTTGGAAAAAGGTGCTAGCGGTCCTTCTGTAAACTTTTTATTTTGTGGTGATAGGTTGCGCTCCTCTTACTATTTGCTACTGACGTTTTATTTAGTGCAAGAGTCTACTTGTTCTATCGGATTGCAGTGGAGTTAGCATATCTCTGGCTATAAAAAGAGTACTTTGAGAATGGAAATCAGGATCGAAACATGATGAACAGTGTCCATCGCGCCCTCTAGCTTTCACATCCTTCCTCAGTGTCGGATATTTGCTTTTACTTTGTAATATGACGAAGCAGCCGTCGACGGCCCTCACAGCTTGCCTCTGTATAGAATTACTACGGTAAAAGTCTTGCTAAGAAATATCTCGAAGGCTTTCCATTCCCTTTGCGCGAACTAATAGCGGAGGAATGATCGTATCGATTCCTGCTCGAGGATAATAGCGTGAAAGAGATGGATGATAATGACGTCACTTGCTGCTATTTTGGCTAAGTGGTAAATTCTCAGGGCAGTAAAATCGTAACCGATGATAGATATAGACACACAAAACATTTTTTTATGATTAGTTGTGTTTCAAAGTCAAAGTCAAAATATTCATTTACGAGAATACATGTCAAAAAGGTCTTAAAATATAGCATAAATTGTCCATTGTATTCGGTCTGCATGCAGACGTGTAAATGTTTAATAAACTAGCTGGTTTTTACATAATTTTGAACAAAACTCTGTATATTCCTTAACACTTTAATAACATTTTTCTAATAGCCGTATCGTTAATTTTTTCTTAAATACATTAGGTTTTAATATTTTCAATTCGTTCGGCAAGCTGTTGTTTAAAGAAATGCACATATTTTATATATGTATTTATTCAAAGTAGAATACACTCAAGCATATGGTGATAAAATTGAGAGCTAGATTTAAATTTGTCGTATAGTTTCGAAGCAAAGCTAAAATACAGATAGACAGTACATATTATTTTAACATATTTATTTATTGCATACTTTTCCTACATACTAGATATCTATTATATTTATTTATTACTTTTCTCATATTGCAAATTTGCGTACTTAATTAAAATCTTAACTAGGTGTGACCTACTCCGCAGTAGCTAATGACATTTAAAGCTTTGGGATTAAGTTCGCCAGAACGACAATAATCGGATTATGCACAAGAGCACTAAAAAGACATAAGTACGAAGCAAAACAAAGAGTAAATTTCAACATGAGGATGAGTTTATAATTTTATTATAAGACCTTATTGGCTTACGCCTTAAACTTTACAATCTTTATATTTTGTATAGAAAATAAAGCAAAAAATCTTACTAATTTTACTAATAATATGAATGCGAAAGTTTGTGAGTATGTATATGTTTGTTTGTTAATCTTTCACGCATAAACTACTGAACGGATTTAAATGAAACTTTTCAGTAATATTATAAATTGTTGCCTATGTGATATTCTGATGTAAGCTACAGAATATCACATAGGCTACAATTTATAAAGATTTTATGTAATTTGGCCATAATAATATGTAACAATAAAGTTCACGCGAGCGAAGCCGCAGGCGGAAAGCTAGTAAAATATAATTTCGATAAGATAGAGAGATAACAAGAGGTTATGAACCCTATGAAACTAAAAGATTTGTAGTTTTATACTGGATGTTACCTTTAACCTTCATAATATGACCTTTTGTTCTATTTGAAATGCTATGATTTTGATTATTCCTTATGATTTCCATGTCTTTTACTAAGTACCGTACATTAAAAAAATTATGATGAGTTAAATATATTTTTATGTAATTTTTTGTTTACTCTTCAAACACGGTTGATGACAGGTCAACCTTCACAAAAGACATAACCATTGTAAAATGGGTCTGATGTCAGCAGCTAAAGGTTATAATAAGTGATTCTTTATTAAAAATCACTCTCTGTTTGTCGAAATCCGAGCTCTACAGCTCTCCTCATCTTTCTAGCGCGCATTAAAAATAGCGACCAAATAAATGAGGTCAGGTTAGGGTATCTTAAAGCTAACGTAATCCTTAAAGTTGTTTCTGCTTCTGCGTTTAGTTTTTTCGAAAGATGCTATAGAGTCTAATTTCTAATTAAGTAATTCCTTCGCACCCTTGCCAAAATGTATCCTTTGAAATACCGGCAGAAAAACATCTCTTGGGCGGTGTTCAAAAAACCTTAATCAAATAATTGATTCACTCAATTGCTAAGGAACATATTTAAGTCTTACATTGTTCTCTTGCAGCAATTTCTAGGAAAGTGCACCTTCTTTGTCCTTATCTTACGTTGCAACGCTTCTTACTTGGTCTCATTTGTATGCGCTTAATGCTTGGTCTTAAGGGGCCGACAAGATTTCCTTTTAAAAAAAATTCACATAAAAGTATACAATCACAGTAATACATAGTTTTCTTTCAATTAATATGGCAAATTTCATAGTAAATGGCAAGACGGAAGATAAAAACTTTGAACATATTTATACTAATAAAATAAGCAGGAAAGTTTTTTTTGTTTGTTTGTATTGAATAGGCTCCGAAACTACTACACCGATTTAAAACAAAATTTCACCAATATAAAGCTACATTATCAGGGAGTGACATAGCTTTTTTTTTAATTCAGTCTATATTTTGACGGGCAAGGAAGTCTACGCGGGCGAAACCGCCGACGGACAGCTAGTCTACTATAAATATGTTTTTCCAGAACTTATTTGTATATATTTTTTTACTATTTAGGCGATGTACTATTCTCAACGTTTCTGTCTTGTTTGCTTTAATAGATAGTTCGTCTATTTCTATATAATATAATCTTGATGTCTGGTGAAGTCCCGATGATGATTTTTAGATGAAGAACGCAACTCCTCAAAAGCCGACAGCAAATTTCCCACGTTCGATTCTATGACTTAGCTTATTATATCCAACTAAACAAAATTCCATTTTTATTTGATTTTGTATGGAAAATATCCTCACGATTGTAGGAGTTTTAACGTCTGGTTCTTATAGGTGCAATTAGGTGCAGCACGAGCTTAAAGTGCAGCATGGTCAAATGAAGCCATTTAGGTCAGCGTCTCAGCGATGATAAAATCTAAGGAGAACCCTTTTTTAATGGCCTGTTAAATAGAAGCATTAGAAAGCTTCTGCTTCACGTTGAAATACCTACAGGAGTCAGTATTTTAATGCTACACTGAATTTTTTGCGACTTATCACGGAAATGCAGTCAAAATTTTCAAAACATGTCATGCGGTCAATGCCTATGAACAATTCATTTGTGGCTGCGTTGTATTTTTTTATAAAAGTAACAGTTCTTTATATCAAATTACAAAATGAAATGTAGCACACCTTAAACCATCACTAGTTTGCATGACCATGGTTTCAATGAACAGGTTGTAACTTATTGTATTCACTAGTCCGTTAAATTTTAATTGAAAAGAGATCGATCGATGGTCGATCTCTTTTAAATTTTTGAAAGTTCGAAAGTTCGAATCACATATAACCTCCCAAGACAATTGAATCATAACTCGTTATAATAGTTTTACTATTTACCCCATATTTAAATATAACATTTAATTAATAATTATATTCAACTCTACACCAGACTGTCGGACACTTTATTAGTCACAGCTTGTAGGTGACAAGACCATTATGTTCAAATTGAGAAATGTTATTACAAAAGGTGGGAATCCAACCAACAACACTTGACGCAGTAACTCCTATAAATCGCGCTATACTTTTTCATCCCGAGGAAAATCCTAACGACTAGGCTTATTGTAAAAAAGGTCGTGCTTCATTCCAATAAGGCCCTCAGTTTCAGTAAACTACCGTAGTTAGTTGCCAGAAGATTTTTCGCCACAGTTGAAACTAGCTCACCTCGAGCCACGGAAAGTTTTTCCCGGGGCAGTTAAGTGCATTGCTCGCTAAGGGGGTCGCCGATCGATCCGCCAGGTCGCCGGGCCCGCCGGGTACCCCCATAAGCTGGGTGCACTGGCGCCAAATGATAACTGTTTCTGTTGTAGGCAGTAGTTACGTAAATGTAGATACGTAGGGCGTACGTTGGAAAGTCGATAAAATAGTTTATGAAATAGCTTTAAGTAGATTCTCCGTTTGGAACAACTGAATCAGACTGCTTTAAATGCATTAGAGGAGCCATAACTCAGCTGGGGATAGCACACTTCAGACTTACCAATTTATCCTTGAAGTACGCTGGAAAACGTGTGGTATAGAAAGTAACATTTTCGTCGCTAAGATTCTGACTCCATTTTGCAATAGTTGTGAACAGCGATGATTTTTCCATTCTTGTGCTTATGGAGTAGATATGAAATATAAATGGCTTTGAAGCTTTTTGTAATCGTTGGTAATTGACAGATCCTGTGGTCTTATGTAGAGCTGCTTAGATTTGACGAGCGATTATTGCGTCTGAAACCTTTCGTGGAAGTAACTTCTCACTAGTAATTTCACGATTGTGCTGATACTGTTTACCTCTTGGGTTGGTGCACCAATGACAAATCTATACCAATTTCTGTTAAGCTCTCCCTGATCTAACAAATTGGCTGTTGTGTGTTGAAGCGCGTCCAAGTCTTTCTGATAGTCATTAATTACCACCACCAATACATTGGACAGTTCGTAGCCTGATACTTATATATAATTTTGTGACAGAACCACAAGCAAAGTGTCGTTTGCTAAGCTCATAACAGCTTTAGTGTTTGTATTCTCCAATACAAAGTTCCTAGCCTTCCGCAATATATTCTTTCTTGAGGAAAAGTCTTTAAATCCTTTAAGGTTTACTCAAAGTTATATTTTATGAAAGTAATACAAAGTAGAAGTAAATCCCTGGAAAATTTTGGCGTCTTCCAAGTGTGATTATTGTGCTCGACTTTATTGGTCAGATTTGGAAAAAGACGAAAACATTTTTATTCATTCAGTTTTCGATTAAGTCTCTTATTTTGAAGGGCAGTTTAGCTTCAGTGACAAATTCCTAATATAATTAAAAGAAAGGTGTTTCAACATACTCGTAACTTCACATAACTCTGCCGATATTAGTGCCACCGTATTTATAGGAACTGCGAGCTTCACATTTTGTTTTGTTAAGGTACACACGAAATCACACAAAGCTTTACGTAGGCACCTTATGCTACTGCTATAAGACACAGTTTGCAATAGTTTTGTAAAGGTTGTCCTGTTATCTTCCGTACGAGCGTAAGTCGCCAAAACTGCATGCGCTGCGCTGGTCGCGCTATATTGCAGTGGCGCATATAACGTCACCACGCGTGACCCCAATTGATTTACTGCAAATCGACTATGTTACGACGGCACGTGCCACGATTCTCTTGTTTGAACAACATTTTCCTGATTGGCTTGATTTTCCAAAATAAATCCACGTGTTCAATCAAATAATGTCGTTCGAAATCTTTTAAAAAAGGTTTGAATTCTCATTTTGAGCTAAGTATCCGGAGCCTTATTGTATTGTATAGGACATTTGTAACATGATGAACATTGCAATCAACTTGTAAAATTATAAAAGACGGTTCTACGAGTATGTAGGTGGTACTCTATTTTATATATCACGCTCGTGAAATATGAATTTCATATTACACCCATCGCTGTATATTTTTACGTTACCCAAAAGACCTGTTACGTAAGTTTCGGCACTATATCATCCTAAATTTAGACAGGCTTCGTGTCTTTGTAGCGATAGTGTAGATCTGCAGATATGAAAGACGACTTCAACTAACTAAAAGTTTTGTCTAGATGATACGAAATATTTATTGTAAAAATATGTGTCTACTAGTAAAGCTTATCATTGTAAGCATTGTGGACATTTAGAACTATTTAATGAAACTTCTGTTGTCGACTGCGTTGCAAGATACAAGTTGGAAGCAGATTAAAACTCGCTGTGGACGTCTTAGAAAAGTCAAGATGCTCATGATTTGCAGGGGCTTTAAACTCAAAGTTATATATTGTAAGAAAACTGATATATGGAAGGACCCCATACCACATAGAATTTCCATACAACTGGATACTGAGTTATTCATAATCCTGAATAATCCTAAACTTATTGCGATTTTAAACCTCAACACAACATATTCGTGGCAATCAGTCGTATGTCTTGAACTTTCCGATAAAAGCTCTCATCAAAGAGATGTCAAGATTCATTAATTCGATTTGGTTCGGGCGCTCAAATGCCCTTATGAACGTCAATCCTAATCAAACCCCGTCAGAGTATGAGTGCCTTTCCATTTTTACAAACATCGCCTGGCACAAGCCGGAGATAGTTGGATTTTACATCCAACAAAGTTTTAATCAGAATCTCATTAAGTATTCCCAACTTTATTAAAGTAGCAGCTCGATGTGATGTGACACAATCAAAACAGAAGAAGTATTTTAAAATTTTACATTTACCCGATAATAATTTACGAAGATTTAGTATGAAATATGAACATTAGGCATTCAAAAATCTCTATCTCGTATATTTTTACTGCATATTTATGCATGTTCTCACTTCAATAAGCAAAATGACAGGATTATATTTCAATTCCTGTGAAGGCACTATCTTTCTACGTCTCGGTCAGCACTTCTATTTCATCTTGTCTTCGCGAAGACAGCATGACTATCCTTCCTTGACTCTGTTAAGATCTTCCTTTCACTGCACCTATCTGCTTAAGTAGCTTTCTTCAGCGTCTTCTTTCTGAGTTTTCTACCTCTTACAATCCTTTTCTGACCATCTTAGCGCGCATAATACAAAAAACATTATCTAGGTCTAATTACCTGATATTTAATTTCACGCCAGCACCGAATGTATCTGAAATTCGATTATTTCTGAATTCAAACTATAAAAGTTTAAAAGTTGTGTTTGCTGATGCCTTGTTCAAGCGAGCATGTGCAGTGTGGAAATATTTATAGACCAGTGCAATAGGTAGGTAACTTCACGTAAGTATAAATTCTAAAGTTGGAAGGTCGTGGCATTTACAAAAATAGCGTTAGCGGAATGGGGTCTTTATTAGAGACATCTTATTATTGCATCATCGATAGAAGGATGTTTTAATTAAGGTTTTGTCCATAGCTTAAATATACCGTTGCTATTCGAGGGGCGAAATGAATTAAGTCCCCGAAGGTCAGTTTACTTTCGAGATTAATTTCGTCGAGGGTGTGCCAACATCGTAATAATGTACTTTCTTCCCATCACTATGTTTACACAGGTCGTTCTATATCTGGTGATGGATAGCGCCTAATGACCTTTGTTTTTTTTTATAATTCGTCGGTGACAATCAAGCACGTGGACCGCCTGATGGTAAGCGGTTACCGCAGCCTATAGACGCGTGCAACACCACCAACCTATTCAAACCCCACTTGAAGAACTTCATACTATAACTCATTGGGAAAGCAACATATCTGAAACCGAACTGTACGAGACCAATGCGGATTCAGAGTGTGAGGATGAACTCCCTGCCGGTGGCGAGCAGTACGGTGGGCATCATATCGAACAGTTCCAAAATTATTTTTTTCATTAAACGAGTAAAGCCCGAGTTCGTGATATGATTCTGCATTCAGAAAATTCCTAATATTCAGTCTACAGACAGGAAAAAGCTTGCTACATTTAAATAAATTAATTATTATAATTAAGAAAAGATCCTAGTAACCTTTTCAGGAGACTTCCTAATATCAACAACAGGCTTTGTTTTGATATTAGGAAAGGCCGCTTAGTGTGGGAAAACTTGATTATAACGATCAGCGGACCTTCGAAAGACACGGTAGGGGGTGCTTCCGGTTATTACGTAAGATGAATATGGCATTCGTGACATTTTAGTCACATCATGTAAGAAAGCTAAAAAGGAGTATGGGAGAAAATAAATGATAAAGGAGCTATTGGTTAACCCTAGCCCTAAACTGATGAAACAAGAAGAATGACAAGGAAACATCGTTTCGTGTTCTATTGAAGTGTTACTTGTATTTCTGTATTCCACTCGACTGAGTATTGTGTCCAAGTTCTGAAACATTTCTTGTTAGTTTATTTTATGAATTGAAGCCCTCGCTTTCGTTCTTATAGAAATGTTTACTGTTATAACAAACTTCTTAACAATATGTTTGAAAGAAAGCGGAAATGAAATCGTCTTTTGTGACAATTGTTTTAGACGTGCGGCAAAAATATGATTTATGGAATGAAAAAACAAGGGGAGCTTTTACTGATTCATTTGTTTTTCAGGAAGTAGCTATTTTTTATTAGATTATAAGGGTTCCAGGTTGGTATGTTTCTTTTACTTTTCCCTTTTCGCACACCTACATTTTTTTTATGCTATGGATGTCGCGTAGGAGTAATTTGTCAAGCCTTTAAAGAGATGTCAATTTATATGTAAATAAAATCTCTATTACTCCGCGGTAACTTAATTGGAGTTTCAGAACTTGAAACTGACATCTTTCTAGGCTAAAACAATGAGTTTGATAAGAGGATGTGATAGGAATCTTGCTTCTTAGCTGATAAATATTCACTAATAATATAAAGAGGATGTTTTTGTTAGTTTGTTTGTATTGAATAGGCTCCGAAACTACTAGACTGATTTTTAAAATTATACCACCAAAATAAAGCTGCTTTATCAGGGAGTTACATAGGCTATATTTTTTTTAATTCCGGCTGTATTTTGACAGGAAAGACAGTCTACGCGGGCAAAGCCGCTGACGGACAGCTAGTAATAATAAAATGACTGATTTCGTTATTCATTTATGATGCAACCCTTTTCTGGCAATCGTGTATGAGGTTTTCTTCAAAGATGCGTAAATTAGACTCTTATAGCACCTATTTAGGCAAATAGCGATTTTCCATATTCATACAATTACGCTTCTCCGAGAGCGTCTTGGCCTAGTGCTAATAAGAACTCCCGTGTGGTCCCGAGATCAAATCTGGCCGGAACCATCTTTGTGTTCATCGTTAAATTTGCAACCAACTCTCCGGTGATGGAAAACACCGATAAGAAACCAAAGAAACCCTAACCCTACGTTATCACATTTGTATAGTGTGTTAACCTGATGATGAAAATGGTCATTAAAGCGGAAATCATCTTTTCATATTACTATTTAGGCGTTCTTAGTTTTATAAAACTACTAACGGAACTTAACTTGGGAGTACGACGCCCCCGAGAGTGGGATTGGTCTAGTATGGACGTTAAACAATCTTCCTTATTAGCCACTCCTTCAACACATATTGCCCCACATAAAATAAATTAATATACTCTGACCACGTGCCCTGTGCGCCTGTGCCTCTCCTGCTGTGAGAAAATTGTAAACATCCTGGCTAAGACAATATTATGTCACGCTTCTACCGACTAAATCCCCTAACCTACCTAAGTGGACATAAATTAGTGCTAATGCTTGTGTCCCTACAGCAGGCCCCTAATGAATGGGGAGCCTGGAACCATGAGCCATGCCGAAGGGCGGCTCCTCTGTAAGCATTTAGCTGTAGACCCCGCCGGGCCGCGATGCGCAGAAGGAATCACTTGCAGAATACACGATACGGTGGAACTGGTCCACTGTCACGGCAAAACTTTGTTCGTGGAGACTCCAGCGACCACCGCTACTGAGCTCCACTAGGCAAGTCCTCACGTAGGGGACCATATTTCAACAACGCACGGAATGTCATGCATATGCTTTCATCTTCCCCGTGCACAGCACAGCAGTTGTGGTTAGACTGTAGCTGTTAAGTTGTTTATTGCCCGTCAATAGCACAGAAGGTCACAGGGGCGGTAGGTTGCGTGTTGCTATTCGTAAACTTACGTTTCGGGGTTAGTTTGGGCAAAAAAAAACCTTGAAATATGAAGGAGGTCCGTCGCTGGTATTGGTTTCGTGCGTGTTCGTCATTGACACAATTCGAGAAAGGAAAGTAATTTCGCATTATTTTATGTGTACAATCTTCACGTGATCTTCACCTTGCATTTTAAACACCTGAAAATGATAGTAATTTTTCTAGTTTAAATCGAATGTTCTCCATCCAGAATCTTTATTTCTGTGTGCTTTTACCAGGTACACAATTACTATCGTACAAGTAGACCACATATATTAACTTACAAAGAGGTCGAATTGTGATGCATTTATCCCTTTTGCCTTTAGGCGTTTTCTGCTATACAAACACACAGCTAAACGAATATTAGGCAATGCAACAATTCGATCAAAAGTACCTATACGCATACGATGTAGTATATTTTATAAATAAATACCCAACATGAGGAATATAAAAAGTACTCAAAATGTTGGTAAGCAAAAATAGTGCTATATCAATCTTTTGAAGTGGTCGTGCAATACAATGGTATTGATTGCACGACCACCAAACGAAATGAATCCAAATCTGTGCGGCACTGCAATGCAATGGCATGAATCCACACAGATTTCTTATCGAAACGGCAAGCATGTTCCAGGGTCATTTTATTTCAAAGAAAGAAATAACAAACGAACTTGACATAAAATCTTTGGTTCAGATATAAAGACGATTGAAGTCTGATGTAACTAGACAGTTCGATCAAGTTGGAAGAGGAAGGAATACTGTTATTAATGTAGGAGCATCGGCAGTTCGCGACGGAAAAGAACGAAGATTCACTAAGTGATTCTACTATAATTGCAACATCAGCATGCAGGAAAAAAATAATGAGAAAGTTAGCTTAACAAGTAGGTTATAAAATAGAATGTTTAAAACCAAGTTATGAAATATTGAGTCCCGTCAGTGAAATATATCTACGTGAAGAAACAATTCTTCATCGGCAGTTTTGTTTATTGTAGGTCCTAATTTTCCGCAGAATGTGGATAAAAGTGTGCTCTTTTCTTCCTTCACATCGTGTACCTTTGTTTTTCTGAGACATTTCCCGGAGTTTTTTGGGTAGTGTTACATAATTCAGAAGCTTTGTTTTCCTTCGGCTGAAAATGGTGCTATTCTGATGTTGAAACATTGTTATATAATAAGAACCTACACAGAAGAGAAAGGTTCTTTTGTCCTTTATTTAACTAAAAAATCTTAATTGTTTCTGCAACTCAACATTTAGTTATTTATTGAGGCTGACATCTACTTTAAGTTGAATAAGGTTTCGTAGTTTCATTATACGAGTATTACTTGCAGGACTTTTATTATTTGCTACAGAGTTGATAATGTGTAACTTTGTGGTATTTTGTGCCAAAAACAGATTTGCCAACTGTCATAAAATTTGCAATTGCATTTTTAATCCGTACATTACCCTGACATTTCTCCAGACTCATTTTTATGATTTCTGCAGTCGCTGTCGCGAACACTAGCTTTAACGGCTTCACGTAATGTTACTTTATGTAAGCTGCATATTGCCTAGGCGTATTTTATTACATTTGCCCGTTTATATAAATTTAACTTTACACTGGGTAGGTAGCTTTAGCAAGATGGCGGCCGTGATGTCTGAACACTGGAGCGCTTAGAGCTTTTCCTAGTTCATTGGCCCTGATATAGCACGAAAAGCCCGCCGTCGTCGTATTGATTAGACAGGACTGCTGAATGTTACATAACTACGGAGCGCGACGCGCCCGCAGATCCGTAGACTGCAAGACTAGGCACCGTCTACGAATGTAGACCGGCGAGGCCGCCCCGACAATATCGGAAAGGAATTGACTTAACAATTGCTATTTTCAGTGGCCTTAAAACATGCCAGATAAAAGCGAGTCTAGTGGAGATACGCTTTTATCTGGCATGTTTTAAGATTTATTGAAAGCAAAACTGAAGAAGAAAATGCAAATTGTGCACAAAAACTTAGTCGTCTTCAAATCAAGATACGGTTGGAAGTTTCCGGAACTTTTGGCGTGTATCCTACAAGGCGACGTGTGTTCCGACTTCCACCGCATTAAAATGAATACGGCAAGCGTTCAGTCTGTTCTTAATGAAATCAGGTGTCGAGATAACATAACTTGGCGTTATGTGACAAGATACACTTCGCCTTCAGTTAAGGGGTTTGAGTAACTTTGTATGGACCCGTGGCGACATTTTTTTGTTCTAAGTGATATCAGAGCCGAGATATGATTCCTTAAAGTATTATTTTTTGCCAATATTCCACTAAAATACTAGTTCTGAAATGTTACTTTATGGAGCTAATCTCACCGGCTGTTAAAAAGGATGCAGAAATGGAAAGGAAAATTTTCTTTTTAAGATGTAACTGTTGAGTATATTTTTCTAAAAAAAATCCATCCAACAATACACCAAGTTAGATATCCATAATAATGATAATATTGTTTACAAAGCAGTAAATGTTAAGTATTTGGCATTAGGAAGTGGAACACGAGCTATCACGAAAATCGACCTTAACGTCAATGACATCAAAATGACATTTTCTAATAGTCAATATGTAAGTAGGAGTTATTGGTTCTTAACCGTCGATATTAGAGACATTACATGGGAAAAACGCCTTAAAATCTTTTTACCCACAACAATGCCTCTTTTTACCTTTTCCTTGGTATGGATCAAGTTCAATTGAGTACTTAGTTAAAAATACAATACCTAATATCTCAGCTCCGATATACTTTAGCTTTATGTGCTCCAAATAAAGTTTGTTCCCCTCGATGTGTTCTTTCATAATAATAAGGTTTGGTGAGTGGCCGCGAAATTTCAAAAATGACGCCAATATTACCCAAACCTATTTCTCATACAAATGTGCTTTTGAAAACATACTTACAAAACAAAAACAAAATCATTTTGTGCCGAACCCCAAAAGACACGTCGTATTGTGGATATAGAAATAGGATTTTAGTTTGATTGAAGCAATGTTGTAAATGGAAATACGGGAAAATGGGCGCATTGCAAATCAGATTTGTCGTTTAGTTGGATTGAAAATGGCATCGTTAGTATTTTGCGGAGCGGCAGAGCGGGAAATGTGATTTGAGAACTAGCAATTAGGATTTGTATAATTTTACGCCACAGCGTAATAAATAAGTTTATTTGAAAGGACATATAAGTACTTAGAAATACTTGCCTTTCCTCATTTATATTCACCTATTGAAACAGGGGTCAATTAGGAATCAGTTTACAGCTGAGCGTGAGATAGCAGGAAATAAAAACAAATGATGTTACTTTTTTACAAAAATATTTTTCATAATTACTCGATGCATTCGAGCTGATAAATACTTTCCGCAATAGGCACAACTCGCCCAGGTGATTTTGTTTTTCTCGCACTAACTTCACTCGCTTGCACTGTTTTCTGCCTCCAATTGCGCCTAAATAAGTACTGGTATACGACTACCTAATTGTCTACGAAAGAAAATATATGAGCGCTAGGAAACAAAACAACACACAGAACCTAATTATGTTTGCTTTAGGCAGTGCGAGAGATGAGGCTCTCAGAGGGATTGTGACAAACTGAAATTCATCATGTAGTGACGTGAAAATGGTGCAATATTTCTTTTTCAGCAAATCCAGGTTGAGGCTTTCAATGAATGTTTTATGAGATATAGTTTCTCACAGTTGCTGCGTAATTATTAGTTATAGTGCTGTTCAAAGTCTCCACTGCAGGTAACTTCGTCAGTAATATGTAGTGTTTAATAAACACTGCAGTTCCCCGCTTTTAGTATGGTTGTTGTAACTTTTGTGCCTCTTTGTGAGGTGAGCTGCTACAGTAAACAGCATCATCATCTAAAACTACCCGAGTCTGTCATGATATTGTCGCGGCTTTTCATTCATGTTGTATACAAGCTTCCAAATAAGTCATCACATAACTTTACCGAATGCCGATCAAAGCCCTAAAAAACTACGGTTGATCGGACCAGCAGGCTCCAGAACGTTGTATTTTAGCAAATAATATAAAAGATATTATTTTGTTAATAAAAAGGGATTGTTGTCCTTTTTTATTAAGTTTATGAAAAACTGAACGCGCCCACTGACCGCACGTTTCGAAATCTGGTGGTATCCGATAAATAATTAAAATGTACTACCAAAAAAAGCTAAGAGCCCAAGTTCGTTTCATTTGACGTATTCTTTCGGAATTCAGACTGACTTTAATCAATTCTGCTGACAACTCGTAACATCAAAATGGAAATCTGCGCGATATCGCCAGTGTCCAATTTATCTCTTATTTACTTTAAATTTAAATTTTATTACTTTTGCTCTAATTTGCTCATTGTTTGTTAAGTATATTAGTTACATGAGGTGTGTTATGAATGTATTGAAACTGTATTGTTTAGGTTGGTTTGATGATCACAGGCTTAGGTTTAGATCCTAAAATGGGACTGGATGTCGGTTCAGAAACAGTAACAGCAACTAATGTCTTTTATCTAGTTTTTATAATTTTGGTAGACAATGACATTATGTATTGCCGC
This sequence comes from Udea olivalis, assembly GCA_947369235.1. Lineage (NCBI taxonomy): Eukaryota > Metazoa > Arthropoda > Insecta > Lepidoptera > Crambidae > Udea > Udea olivalis. The sequence goes on from OX376360.1 coordinate 11,258,131, forward strand.
ATTTGCCTTATATCGAGTTGAACCATTGTAATGATTCGCCGGTCTGAATATTTGCTCAATTTTGTCAAGACCTATTATATAGTGATAAGTGAATTTACTATTAAAATAAGTGGACTGATCGTATCTCAACTCAAAGTCAACTAATGCAACTTATTTAGTATATCAGAACTTCTTAAGTGTACCTTTAGGCCTTATATAGAAACTATCGTATTTATTGTCAATTCTCACTAACCAAAGAGAACCAAGCTGTTTGTTCAGTAAAAAGCAGTACAAATTTAGATGTTCAGATCACATAGGTTCTTCCTCCGTTCCAGAATGCACTTAAGAATAATCCAATAAGACAACTTAACAATAGCTACTCCTTTATCAATATATATATTGTCACTATAAGCAAAATGTTTGTGTTACTGCTCTGTGTTTACAGACGCGTTCTATGGTTTGAACTTCAATTTCCATTTGCATTTAAAACATCATGAGTAATTGAGTCACGTGACACTAGTAACTAAGTGCTTATTTGGTTCATACTGCCTTTTTATTATTTTATCCTGTTCTATCGGATGTCAAATTACGGAACTTAACTTTGGGTACACATCCCACGTTCAATTTCTTACTAACTGGGTGTGTAATCATTCAGTTTAATGTTACATGCCAGCTGAGTGAAGTAAATGAGTGAGTGTTTTTCACGAAAAGAAGTTATGTTACAATTACGGCATACAGTTATTACATTGAAGGAGTAGAAAAAAGAGCCAAGTTCATAATAATGACCACTAAGCTGAGACCAAATAATTAATTAACTTAACAGAGAGCGAATGGTACACTTGCCTTTAAATTTATGCTTCAGCTTAACAAAATTATGTAATGCCCCCAAAGCATTCTCAACTATTTTCTCATTTAAAAACCGCTGGAAGCTTCGCAAAGCTCGTGGAAAAATTAAATCTGCAATTCTGCGAGGCAGCAAACCAGCTTCTCGCAAATCCCATTTGATTCGCCACCACGCTTGCCTCTGCAGCGCTCATTTGAATTACTACGAACTGGTTCGCTCAAGTACCATTGTAATGTGAGGTTATTGTGTACGAGTACTTTGCAAATTTCATTCATGAAGGCACACCCACGCCCAATTGTCCACCGTTCTCGGATTACGCCGTAATGAGGAAAGAGTACGTACTCAAACTGTCCACGAGGACGAATGAAACCCCTTCGTTAATTAGCTGCGTAAATAGGACCCTGGCCGCGAACAAATTAACGTTATCTAGACACCTCGCCTGATTTATTAAGGTCCTCTGGGCTCGGTCTTAAATACTGGATTGAATTTTGCGGAAATCGTTACTAAGGTTATTTGTGGCAACAAAATATTGCATGGCCATCTATTTGCATTGTCTTATATGAGAGTACATTGATCCAAAGCCGTTGGTGGCATCGGGAGCGGATGTGAATCGGTGTGCTCGGAGACACTGGTGCGCCTCGCTTCAACCGGCTCGCACCGGCACCGGTTAATCTCCGTCGAAGAGTATAATTTATTGTCCGGCCAAATGTCCTCCGGCCTCAACATGTACTTGCAAAATGAAATAAACTCAACGTCTCTAGTGTCCAGACATCTCGGGAATTTTACGTATATTTCAAGACTGCAGGCACCGTTTAAGTAGAAAAAAGATTGTTTCAGGTAGCGACCTTAACACATGATTAAAAAATATTAGTTTATGGTGCCATAGTTCATAATGTTAATTAATTATGTCTTTTGAGTGCGTTTCAGACATAATTTTTGGCTCATTTCCATAAACCCAATATTGGTAATAAATGAGGTCAACGCTAAAGTGCCACCTTATGTAACACGCTTTGATTTCAGTCTACGTGCTCCGGTGTCCTCGGTAAACCTAATTTGAGTATAAACGCTACACATACATTGAGGGCCGTTTGATCCTTCCCAATTTATCCAGTCATCTGGCGGTTTTTTTCGAGCAGCTCCCTCTGGGGTGTAGAGCGAGGCGTCGTCAAGCTTATAATTAAATTATGTGGAGCACGGCAATTCTCGCGTGCACTTAACGCTGGCTGATTCACGGTGGATTTACGTAACGCGAAATACCCCTGGAGCATGTTTAGCGGCACCCGTCTACCCGACCCTGTCCCCGTATTAGATCCTCGCCTCTTCGGAAACGGTTAAGGTGAAGACTCATCCGTTGATTAAGAGGATTTGTTGAGTGCGGGATATTTCCTGTATCTAGAGGAGGTTTTAAATTAAATTTCCTTAATGCGGCATTGTAGAATATACTTGCTCTCTGTTGATAACTACTTTTCTCAGAGTAATTTTTCTGGCATAGATTTGTCTTTTCATATCTTGAGTGATACAAATAGCCAAATAATTCCAGTAGTTTTTTCTTTCTACGTGCATCAATCAATTGAAAAGTGCATTCAACTTCAACCTGGTTTAATGTCGAGTACATCGCGACTGCGCTGTTTGACTGACATTATTACATAAGAAATACTCGTGCGACTCCCATCCAGCCAGTTGTCTCTGAACTGGTAAGAAACATACTATTTTTTTGCTTTTTGCAGCTGACCACTAACATTTTCGCTAATATTGACATCAAGCAATCGTGTTTAGGTTTGTTCTGTTAGTCCAATCACTTCGTACTTTTTATATACTGAACTGTGTTATGTATTTTGCTTAAAAATGTTCATGGGTCCAATAAAAGTATGATATTAACCAACCGGCGAAATCCGCATATTTTGGTCATTATTACAAATACGCTTCTTTGGGTGGATCTAGTCTTCGTCAGGTAGTAAAATAATGAACAACCCTAAAAACGATTTCATGGGTTCTTGACAACTTTGTATGACTCATATGTAAGTCAGAGCAGTGCCTGCTCTCTATTGTTTCCTCAAAAACATACTCATATTTCCTGTCGCCTGTCGTACGCGCGTTCATGTCAAGCTTTACATAGGGAAACCTTTGGTGCTGACATAAGACCCATTTTGCAATGGTTTTGTTAAGGTTGACCTGACTTGCTCCGTATATGTCGCTTAGATCTTCGGTTACAAAGCTACCACAATCCGCTGCTTCTCGAATTTCCGCCAGGCTGCATAAACCTGCACATTTGCGATTTCGATCGAAATAAACTTTGATGTCTAGATCTGCGTCTGCTTTATGTTCAATGCCACCGCTATAGTATATTGCAGGTTTTATTGGATTATTCTAAATGTGCGTAAGGTTTCGTATCTTATTACGTTCAAATTATGGGCTTCTGGTGTTCTCTCGAAAGTACAAGTGTTGTTTAGGTACAGTTGAAATAGGCCGAAAAATCGGTGTACAGAATGTTGTTTGTCCTTGTTTAGCTTAGCTTTCATTGCTTTACTATAAATAATATTCAGAATCGAGGCTAATGTAATTTTTAGAATGTTTCAGAGAACTATAAATCTTATCTTCATAATTCCAATAAACTTTCTTCGGCTTCACCTTCAGTTTATATGAGAAGTGTGTGAATCAACAGTAATCGCGTAGCAACGCACATGACGCGCACTGTTTATATTCATCTTGGTTTATCATACAATTTCATTGACTGAAATGTTTAGCGAAACGTCAGCGGCGATCTATACTGAGATTATTGCAAAATATAAAAACATTTTAACCTACGACGCGATTTCTTCGGATTTCCCAGTAAAAGGTTCTCGTAGTCAACGGTTCAAAGTTATTTTTACAATTTCCGCCCCTAAAGCTACGGCATGATGTAATCGGGTGCTAATTTCCGAGAGATTTTCAGCTTGACTCACGATTGATCTTCGATTTATACGATTATTTTTGCGCCTATTTGAATTTTAAGTATAAGCGTTAAATTTCATTAAATTGGGCGCAAAAGTGCTGGCTCAAGGAATGGTCCGTTTCCTGTTTTTGTTATATTTTTCTATAACCAAACAATGTAGACTAGTTGATGAAACAATAAGACACCTCTGCCTATGTTTCTTACCAAATTTTGCGAATCTCTTAGAGTGTACCTTGTTAAACCTAGTTTTTTTCCCACACCCTATGGGAAAATAAATTCAGATCCACTTCACGCAAATGCCCATTTTAATCTCTCTAAAGATAAAACCCACCACTCAGACGCCTCACTTTTGCCTGCACGCAAATTTAATATCGGAAATTGACTCGACTCCGCTAGGTTTACCCGGTTTGACCTCGCCTCTACTCAGCCCGAGGTGAGGTAAAACTATTATCTTCCACTTCATTGCATTCACGAATCCCGAGCTGCTAAAATTTGCGTCTCTACCTATGCTGACCTAAGTTTTACAATTTTTGCCTAATATTTTGCTACGGAACACTAAGCCAAATAGTATTATAGTAAAATTATTTAACTATTCATTCTCATGTATTCAGATCTCTTATGTTATGATGTGAACATTACGCCAGCCACTTATACCGTTACCCAATAATTACAATCAGATATGTTAAGAATTAGCGATTGATCATAATGTCTTTGTAACCGGAGCAATGAACAGAACACGCTACTCACTCATAAGAAATATTTGGGGAAAACTAATTTATGTTAGCAAAATAAATTTCCTGCTTATGAGTGATACAGTTTGTATGAGAATGCGCAAGTTGTAATGCTATCAATATCTTTCTTAAATTACCGTAAAATTGGAGTTATCTTCAGAGGCAATTAGGTTGTCCTTCGATATTCCACACAGAAAAGACACATCTATGAAACAAGTATGGTCGAGTTATTATTATATGCCAGGCATATGCGTTCAAAGGAAATCTAATATTAAAATATCGTGATCGTCTTAATGTGGTGCAGTAATATTGATAACTCATGTATCTTCTTTGAGGCGGTTAGAGGTGGATCAGTCTAAGCAAGACATGCAACCTACTACGACCTCGACCGAATTATGTAATCAGAGTTTTTACTATGATTAGTATATATTTATAACAATTCTATATATTCTAATAATTGTATATATTTTATGTACATAGTCGGAAAGTTTATAAGTAGATTCAGTACAAAAACTCAAAATTAATGTAAAATTTGCATCTGATTACAAATAACTACAGTTAGTTACTCCTTTAAGTGACCTTCTTTTAATAGTAAAAAAATACAGGCTTGTCCAAAAGGATTGAAAGAATTTGAAAAGGATGAATTTATAGCACCGAAAGAAGGACGATGCTAAATGCCCTCATAATCCATTTCCCCGGGGCGAAGACTTGTAACTGTGTAAGTGGTGTCGGTGATAGATTCCTCCGAGGGATCGCGATAATCTATCAAAATGCGGTCAGAATATTTTCGGATCTTCACGTGCAGAAGATTCTAATATTTCTGTCTACTACTGTCTATGATACGCTTGTGAAACAACGAATAGAAATGTGAAATAACGACATTATGTTGTTTTTGTGGTGATTTATGTTCGAAAACCGTTCCATCCGTCTTTCTTATAATGTTGTTGCTCGTTGTATCCCATAAAATGCTGTTATTACACGCTGAAGAGCTTGAACATGAAAATAATGAAACCTCAAACCTCAAGAACGTTGAACAGTCATTTTGTTAGTATTGTGTGTTGACACGTTACAGGGATTATTCAAACCCACCGATTTGTTTTGGAATAGAAGCTATCCTAAAATAGACGTATATAACAACAAAGCCAGAAATATTTACGCTAGTTATTATATTCCGATGGACGTTGTTCCAATATTCTTAATGTATAACAAAACGGTGATCAATATGAAACATACTACAGTAACTATCGTTTTGAAAATAACTTTAGTGGCACATCGTTTTCAGAATGTAACAGTAACGCGCAATATACCATTCGATGTCTGTCATGTAACCTATTGTCATAGGAGTACGAACGATACGAGTAGTCGTTGAATTTTATTACCGTAGGGGTAATTACGCATTTATTTTATTATGCTATTAGTTCATTTAAAGTATCCATCCAGTGCATTATACTTTAGGTCGGCTTGCCTTTTCTTATCCTTGTTCATATCTTTCACATCCTTTTTATCAAATTTGACCTTTACAATTATTTTTTCAAATCAATTGACAACTGTGAACTGGTGGCTCTAATCTTGTCTTAGCAAATTTCCTTTGTCAGATTAACAAGAAGATAAGTAGTTACATCAAACGGGTATATTTGGTCGTTTGATGTTATGCGTCGTTATAACTGTGTTCGTTCACCTTCTGTTTCGATGCGGTCTTGTCGGTCTATTTCTGATCACTCGGATTGCGGTCTAGGTGTTTTACCTAACAATAGATATTTTGCTTAGCGTGTACCTATACCACAGTAGGTAGGTACAGCAAGCTGATACTCTTCAACACGAGTGCCGTTGCCGAGAAATTTCAAGCTCATTCATCTTAGTCCTTGAGAGAAGAACCCTCAAAATTGATGTTGAATTATTTATAGACGACGGTGATGTATTGCTGTCAGCTGATAATGTGATTATGTGGTCTATTTATTATTTGGAGTTATGTTTTATTTCTCATGCTACAATAAATCTTAATATCTGCATCATCCTGCTATTTTATTATTTTTCTCTTTTTATGAAAATGGATTCTTATGGTAAGAACACCTATGCTATGCGCAATATACCTACAATGTCTTTTTGACGTGATTTATGTCATATAAAAGTACATAAAGCTCCCCAAATACGAGTATTTTATCCAATTTGCAAATCTCTTAATTCCTCAAAAGTTCTTGTGAAATAATTTTTAAATTCATAAAAACATTATATTACTATACCATGCGGCCGAGTGTTTTGGTGAACAGAACTTACCGATGTGTTAACCACTAGTCCATTCAAACAACGTAATCCTGTAAGGTAATCCAATAAAGATGTCACGACAAAATAAACAATTCGACAGCGAAGATTGAACCGTTGTAAAAAAGTGAATAAAGGACAAAAAGATGCGTTGAAATATTAAATAACTTTGTAAGAAAACTTTACCGTCGGACGTTTCTTAATGTAAAAAGTTTTTGCGAAGTCGATAGAGTTAAAATGCAAATGTCCGGATTCGATGGGGACTTGTGGCGACTGTTCGATACGCGCTGTATGATAATAACTACGGAATACGCTTTACTATGCAAAAGGTTACTTCTCGGTCGTGCTCTTTGGGGTAGGAGTTTGTGAACTTTTTCTTTTTCCTCTGGCGCAAGCTGGCCTACCCACTTCTGTACGACCTCGAGCTGTTGGGCTGTCCTTGAGATTTTGACTAAATCCTCACTGGCTTTAACCAGTGGTTATGCGGTCGTCCTCTCTCGGGCATTTACGTATTCTTGCTTCAATATTTTGTAAAGGTACTAACTTTTTCATTATCCTATACCGCAAGCTGGCCCATCCACTTTGTTTGTCTCCGAAAACTCGTGCTACATTTACGTTGTGCTTTGCTTGAGGTTTAGCTTTAATCCTTAAGGGTCTTTACTGGTTTTGGCCAGTTGTTATGCAATGGTCCTTTATCAGGCAGGCAGGTATTTTTGCATCGTAATATTGTGAGCAACAATGGTTGACAATATTCAGTTTTCAACATAAAGATGCAAAACTTTGTGAAAAGAGAGTCGGATCCGATTCCGTAGCTTGTTAGCATTCGCCTCGTCCCCCGGCGTCTCGCTGCTAATATTTATTATGCTTCCACTTACTTCGTTCGTTATGAGCTAAAGAGGCCTTATTAAAAGGTTTTAACACTTTTAGGGCATTATTCCCCTTCCATTCCATCTAACTTGCGAAGTCTCGAAAACGAGTTTCAATTTTCAACGCCCGGCCCTTAGTAGTTACTTCAAAAAGAGTTCTGTAGGGATTACGATACTGTCTATTGTTCTGCGTTACGTAACTTTTCGCGAGTTAGTCGTGCTAGGGAAGAAGAGCTAGACCGAACGGGGCGTTGATTCGCCAAGCTATTTGGTTGTTTTTTTAAGCATTCGTTTTTCTAAGTGGAAACGCTCTTTTACACGCAATGGGTCCATAATGCTCAGTTTAGGCTAAATAGCTCATATAAGAGGCGATTTGGAAAATAATTAATTTCGGTGGGGCAGTGTGCGAGACGCGTTAGGTAACCGGCGGCGCGAGAGCGAGAAGGTAGCCGGCGCGCGCCGCCACCGCTATTGATCGTGGGGAATGACGCCCGGGGTGACCCAAATAGAGCCTTCGTGCACCCCCCTTCCCCCAAACCGTGCGCCGTGAACACCCTACACCCGCCGACCGCTCCGCGACGAATTTTCATATCATGCCAGTCCTCGACGAAGGAATGGCCCGCTGTTCTGATACTAATGCCTTACATAATACATCAAGAACGCCCCTTTGAATTATCTTCTCTTAAAATCTCTTTGTCCTTCTGGCATCTGAAGCGTTAAAAGCTTTATTTTATAAGCCATTCATATAAGCTACCGCTCAGTAGCTCTATCACACTATTTCAAGGACTAGGAAGGTGTGGTGTGAGTGTGATATTCGCATAACGCGCCTAATAATGTAAATAAAATGTGTGAAAACTTAGTTATTTTTAGCCGAGGTGGGCTATATTAAATACACGCATAGAGGGCGCATTACTCGTAGTAACTGACCTATGCCCGAGGGTGTTTCACGGGTCGCAGTAATCTGGTGCATGCGTGCTTTACAGTGTCCTTATAGCTGATATATTGCGATATTGATCCGACTATTCGTCGACCATTGCAAGGATACTCTTACATAACGCGCATTTTAATTTGAACGTTTTGTTTCGTGTATGCGGAAATAAAAATATATCTCCGAGTATGAATCAACTGGAACAATGAGTGGAGAAATCCTTTTGTTTAACGTTCCAAGCCAGAGCAGTGTTGGAAAAATGAAAAATACGCTCAGAGCAAGGGGAACGGCGAACGTTGAAATTGAAAAGTGCAACTTTGCTTTTTATTGTGCTGAAGCAGGCCTACTCTCTAGGTAGGATATTGCGAATAAAATATCGCTTCTGCCTCGGCCGTTTCAGCATTTACTGCGAACCGATTCTAAACTGTATTCAATATTCTTAACCATTTTACGATTACGCAGATGGTAAACTTAATTGCGGAAGGAGATTGAACGGGTTCAATTCGCTGGAATTCTATTAGCTAAACTTGAGTTTGAATAATGTTTTTTGTATAAAATAAGATCGTCCTGATGGTACCTACTAACTTCATCTACAAACAGTCCTGATTTCAGCTTTATAATTTTATTAAGAGTAACAGCTTCTAGGTTACCCATGATGATACCCATACCAGATACCCATCTGACCAGCAAGGTACCAAGTTGAAGGTTACAAATAAATGGACATATTTTTCATGAGACATTATAAAACAAAAGCTGACCTATCCTCAGTCCCGTGCCAACTTTTAATATAAAATGTATAGGCCACTTTACGTGACTAAGTGCAGTAGAAAAGTTGATACGAATATATGAAGGGGAGATACGTCTATATTTGCTGACATGTAATTACGGGGCAGGGGGCAAACGCCGGAAATTAATATCGGACAGGTGGCACTGGTGCTCCTGCCTCCGGAAACAGTGTTGCCAACTTGCTGCCGTAGTTACTATGGGCGCTACCGGTATTGCCAATGCTGGCAGGCTGTGTATGAACCAGTTAAAACGTCAAGATTGTTGTTAAATCGTCAAGATCTTACTCAAGTTTAGTTGCTAATAGTTAATTTTGATGAGATTTGTTATATCTCGGAATGAAACATCGGCAACCATCATTTCAATGATACTATATTTTAAAACTAAAAGCTAAGGAATTGCCGTTACGCCCCTTGTCAAAGATGGTTACACTTAATAAAAATAAGATAGGTTTAGTTTAGTTTTCATTTGTTTTGAACCTTATGTTAAGTTAAAGTTTAAAATATGGTGTCCAACATATGGACAGTGCTTAATAAATGTTAGGGAACTGAACTGGAAGCTTAAGTTATTCCTGTTAACTACCCTCAGGTTATTTTCCTTTCTAAATATTAGGAAGTAGAGTCCATCATGCGCCAACACCGCACTTCTAGTGAAGTCGCGACTGCGAAGCCGCTCGATCAATCTTCCCATTAATCATTTACTAACTTCTGTGAATGCTTCCCTTTGTTCGCGTAGTCTACTGATCATTTTTCCGATTCGAATTAACTGTTCAAATACATCATATTCGCAGCTCATGTATCACTCCAGTTGACCTGGATATCGGGGTAAACAGGATCGATCATTACCATCGGTAGTACATAGCCCGAATGTGCAACAAACCATCCGATGGCAATTTATTTTATCGATTCTCTAAAAATAGCATGTATGCACTGCCGGTTCTTTGCTGCCATGAAAATTTAATGAAATGGATCGTTATGGTGGCTCACCCTAACGTTTTGTTACTAAGGCCCCTCTTCCATAAATAGTGTAGGTATCTATTTTTAACGATGTCTTATCATATGTAATTTTTTCACAACCAATCTTCGCGATTAGCCAGCAAAAAATGTATCTAAACTAGGACAACATATTTTGAACCCTGGTCGTAAGTACAAGGTTTTTCAAGGTCGGAATCCGCGCGGGGATATTTTTCACTATGGCACTCTCATTCGGACAAAGGATTTAATGGACCCAATATAATGCGCCTAAAGCCCTTTTTCGGTTGTAATGCGGGTTTCTATTTCTCGATGGTGAGGTAATAAATTTCGCGAGTGGTAAAGGCGACTTGCGGATTTAGTCAGGCGGAAATCTCGGCCAGTAGAGGGGCCCGGTAATAAAATGTTTACTTCCACAATTTATTTATTTGCGGATGGTTATGGCATCGTCATAATGCCAATCCTATAAAACCAGCTTCAATATATTCTCAGGCTATAAAATCAATAAAGAGATGCAATTTTAAATTGCATTAAAAATAAAAATGCGTCATTTAAAACTACAACTGCTCAATTGTGGAAATTCAAACAAATAAGTAGTTAATGTTCGTTTCACTTAGAGCTATATTATTCTTTATGATAAATATATTGTTATCTAACTTCAAAGAGATATTCAGATATACACTTTTCTCGTTAAGAATTCATTCTACAGATAAAGCCGCCTGCCAATACTCAATATTGTATTAAGGTTGGGCGCGCGAAGAGACGACCTTCCGGTCTGCCGTCGCCGCCCTGCCAACAAGTTCCTCATAAAATTTTGTTACCGCCCGGCTTCTCTGCGGGCTTTTACCGTAAATTCCGCATACTTGTGTAATTCCAAAAGTAAATTTTGTTAAGATGTAGGTGTGTTTGAGATAATTGGGGATACGTCCCAGGATAGATGTCGATCAGGGAAGGCTGTCAATGTACCGGTTGTGAAAGGTTAGCTCGGGGTGGGCGCGGGTGTCGGCGCGGCCGGCGCGCGGGGGGCGGCGCGCAGGGCTGCGCGCGACGGTGGCCGCGCAGGACGGCGCGGTGGCAGCGCGAGCGTCGTGACGCAGTGTGACGTCAGTGCGCCGTCGGCTCGATACGCGCCGGCCCCGCCGTCAGTCGCCGCCCGAACCAGGCCGCCAAACGTCGCGCCCTTAGCGCATAGCCATCCGCGCTCCTTCTCATACCGGGTTTTAGTTTCGTACCACGATGACATAGCCCTAGTGCCGCGCGACGAGACTACGTGAAAGCGCACACATTTTTAAGTTTTTTCGTTGGAACGCGGAAACCGTAAAGGTCCTCGTTGTTGCAGAACTAGCGACGACCCACCCCATTCCGTTGAGGGACAGAGGCGAGACCGAGAGGCGGCTCACACCTTTTTATCCGCCTTTTTATAGAGACTAGCGAAAATGGGCGAGGTGAGTGCGGTGCTTGTAGTAGTGCTTGCCTTAGCCTTCCATTAGCGAGCCCATGTACGGGGCTAGTGCTTTCGTGAGGTGCAAGTGCATGCCGAGGAAGTGAGTTGGAGCCGTCGAAGATTCCTTCTACCGGTGCCCGCTGATGTGAACAGTGCTTTCTCTCTTCTGGACATGACCCTCGTGCCGCCTCATGCAGGAATCCAGAATCCATTTGCACGCTCAATCGCCTTTGTTCTTCTAGATCAAATGAATGTGCAAGCAACCTTGTGCACGTATCATTCGATTCATTAGTAGAACATAGACCATTCTCTTTGTTGAAGCTTGAATTTTCAGTATTATTTTTTTACATGCACCATTTTCATGATTGCAATTATGTGTCTAGTTGTAGGTATCTCTACTGATTTTGTGGTAGAGATTGTATTTGGTGACAAGTGATAGCGGAAACATCGGCCGCGACAGGCGCCGGCCGGGTTGCGTAACTCGGCGTATCGATCTGTGCGCCGCGGGACACCTCGCTCACTCGTATGCCTCGCACAGATCCACAGATCCTTTCTCAATCATCTTGCCTGAGAGTTTTTCGAAATACTTTTTCATGTTTTTCCAAATTACTCAACATATGAACGTAAGGTTTGGAAAACGGAAATTTTCCGGAAATTTTATTCACGGTATCCCCAAATTATAGGGTTGAAAGTATTTTAGTTAAACTTTTTTACATAATTAATGGTAGAGGCAACATGACATAAAGATTCAAATAAATTTCCAATAATCAAAAATACATTCTTTTTTGTAATTTGAAGGTAACATAAATTAAGTCAAAAGCAAAAATCACGCGTATTTCTGTTTATTTCTTATTTTTAAAAGTTATCTCTTATTTTTAAAAGATAAAAAGATAAATGAAGTAAAAAATCTGCAATACCTACAGTAAAAAGTATATTAAAACGAAATACCTAAAACGAATTAAAGTAAATAGCATAAGGTTTCACAAATATGAAATACTGAAACCGCAGTTAGCTTCAATCACAAAAAAGTCTCAATCCTTCAATTTCGACCTGACTTCGGAAATTTTTTCAATTAAACTACGTCCAAATATAATGTCATAGTTTTTTTGTACCCGAGAAACGAAAAGGTCAAATTTTTGTAAAAGAATCATATCCCCGAATCCAAAAATGTAACTCCTGCGTTGAGCGCCTCTTAGAACATTGCCCTTAGTCAACGTAAAACTCACAAGGGCTGCATGACTGCTTAAGTAACCTTTCAGAATTCAGGCCTGAAGTTCAAATCATTGTATCATTTTTAAAATTGATAGTCTGACGCGGTGTTGAGTCACTTGGATCAGATCGAATTTTTTGGGTTTCTTTCTTTGCATTTTCGGAAGCCAACATGGCCTCGAGCGTGATAATTTTATATGACAAGGTAGTCGGTGATCCCGTCAAAAAGAAGACTCGCTAGGTGCTCTGAAGGAAGCAGCTAACAGGTTGCCGGGAGCTCGGAGCACGGTTGCTTCGACACGAGAACTATAAGCACCGAAGGTTTATTAGAAAATTGCCTCGTCATTATGTCATTTAAATCGCATGGAGTACCGTCGCTCTATTGGAGTATTTCCTTTATCCTTTATGACGACAGCGCGCTTCAAATAAGATGCTAGACGCGGGATTGGGAAGTTTCCTAAAGCCCCAAATTAGTCCTCTAATTCAACACTTTTGCTTATTAGATATTAGAAGATTAATTTCAACTCATTCGGACGAGAACGATTGTTCTGAACATAAAACAAGTAATTTACCATATTATTAAAATATCATCTCCAGATCGAAAAAATAATTCTTAAGAAACAAGAAAATACCTATAGGAGTTACAGAATAACTTTAAATTGAGGCAATTGGTAGATTTGGTTGAGAAATAAGATTAAATCGTTCTAGTCAAAACTTAAAAACTTACAGCTGTAAGGAATAAAATCAATTCATCATAAATTTTCGGTATTCGTTTTTCAATTGGATTTTGAAATACGAACGTAAAAAACAATTAGCAACGGTGACCAAGTTTCCGACTTAATTTGAATTCTACGAAAGCTACGAGTGCTACGAGATTTTTGTAGCACATTTTTTCCGCCGGCTACGAAAGTTCACATTATTCATTATAACTTTAAAACAATGCGAAAAATCTTGAAACTACATCAACTTTGATGGAAAGAAGACAAAAAATATTCCATTCAATAAGTAGATAAGAGGCATGATACAATGAATAAAATTACGAGTATAATAATGATGATTAAGTTTTTAAACATCACAAACCCTACAAAAGTACTCAGCCCACTCGCAATTGACCGCGTTTAGATTTACTTACTGGAATTTTAAAATAGTGTAGTATTTTAAATAAATATTCATTGTTTATAATTAAATACTAATATTATAAAGCTGAAGAGTTCGTTTGTTTGTTTGATTGATTGAACGCGCTAATCTCAGGAAATACTGGTCCGATTCGAAAAAATATTTCAGTGTTAGATAGCCCATTTATCGAGGAAGGCTATAATATATCATCACGCTAAGACCAATAGGAGTGGAGCATCAATAAACAATGTTAAAAAATCGGGGTTTTTTTCTTTTGCAACAGTTAAAGATTTGCAAAAATCATGTATGACAGAATTGTTCCCCTTTAAAAGTTCAAAAAAAAAAAATTTCTAAAATAATGCATTATTTGCGATGGTATTTTTATAAACATGATATTAATCCTTATCCAAAATTCCAAATAAATACGTTATTCATCACAAATACTTAATTTAAAACAAAATTGCCCTTTACATCATTCGATTTCAATGAATATCTTAGGAGAAATCGCAGTATAGAGTAACATCGCAGCAAAATAATGATCAAGTACCTACTGCGCGCGCATTTATAATGTGCAAGGCCGGCGGGCAGTCATGAGGGGGAAGGGCGGTGGCCCCAGTTAGCTATGAGGAGTTTCAAATTTTGCATAGGGATAACCACGCGGACGAAGTCGCGGGCAACAAAGTTTTTAATATTCGATTAGAAATATAACTGTTTTAATTTTTATTAAACCGCTTTAAACTAATATTAATCGGTCCAATTCTGGTATCCGATTACAGTGAATGAAAAAAAAAGTTTACTTTTTGATTTCTCCCGATCGCATTGGTTAATTATGAAAATTAAGAGTAAAAGATATTTCCTGGTTATCATTCCTTTTTTATTACTCATTTTTTTGCCTTAATTGGAATTGTGAGTTGTTTTAAGCCAAAATAAAAATGTTTGGGTGTCTAGCTTGAAAAATGAATAAAGTTTTAAATAAATTTCGAACCCTTTATAGCAAGGAAAAAAAAACAGATTTTTGTGTTTTATATTAATGTTTGTGTGCTGAATGGTGCTGATTCTATTCTATCTCACATCCAGCTCATCATGTCAGCTTATTATGACTTCAGGATGCAACCTGAGCGTTTCGATGTTCATCAGTCATTAACGAAATTTGGGGATGTTAGATGTATAAATCTACTGTACGTGCTACATATTTGTAACTCAGTAGGTATGTTTAACAATTTCATATTATAACATAATTCAAACCGAATCTGTAAAATTACATAAAATACGACGAATCGCTTAGTGTCTGATCACCAAGGATTAGCACACAAAAAACAGAAATAGTGAATAGTCTGTCATTTGTCCGGCATATTTTAAATTAGGATGCATTCAAACCGAAACTATGACGGTTCACAAATACGAAGAAAATCTACAATTTTTATTTTTCATTTTATAATTAACTAACTGACATCGACAATAATGAACGTTTAATTTTTATGTAGGATTTAAACAATGCAATCGGAAGAGTCACGAAATTCCATTAATTGGAATCAGGTAACGAGGTCACATTTTTATGTCTAACGGCACGTGGAGTGCCGATAAAGATGCGATTAGGATGTATACCGCATGCCGTAAATTCAGGTCATTAGTATGTATATCTGAATGCAGAAATTCCTGAATTATATCTATTGTTACTGTATTTTTGATATATTTATGATGCCACGTACGCCGTGTCCGTAGCTTAACAATCGCGAAGCAAGTGATAGGTGGGTAATCACATGACCAGGACATGTTTTAACGATAGAACGTTCATTATCGTGATCATCCGCAGTCATCATAAGGCATCCACTGCTAAACATACTGCTGTTTCATAGATTCACAGATTGGCCGGTTGGTGGCTTTATCTACCGAAATCTTGCGATCGTGTCATTTGTCCACCCTGCGGTGGATATAAACATCATCCCTTAAATGAATAGTTAAAAAAATATGTGGAAGTAGGCAATATTTTTAGATTTCCACACATTTTAAGTATTAACTGTGAAAAAGTTTTACCAATCCTTGAAGAGTTCAGTAGTCATTAGGTCCACTTTCCAAAAGGGCAACTTTCTAAGATTATTTACTTTGTTTTAGAGGTTATTCATATTGACTAAATGGCTTATATAGTTCAAAATAATAACCTAATCCTTTGTTTAAAAAAAAAGTTAGAATTAAAATCTAAATTAGAATAAATAACTTTCAAACTACTTACTAAAATAATCCCAAAAAAAGTAGTCCTTTTGGGAAATGGGTCTAATAGAAACCCCTTGATTTAATCTGAATATCTCAGTTTTCCTGTAAGTCCTATATTAACAATTTAAATGTAAGTTTTCATATTTCTAGAATAGGTGAATTATGGATTATTTAAACGTAAAAAACGAAATAAATCAAGCTCTTTTTAATCGGTGTTCAGACCGTCTAAAAGTTTCCATTTAAATAGCGAAACTTTTGCATTTCAGTAGGCTCCTAGTTTAAAGGAGTAACCGAAAAATTTCTGCTGTTTCATTAAAAAAAATAAGGTCAATGATAAACTCATAATGCTGAAAACAGCTGCTAAAAATAATAATTCTCGAAGTAGCTTTCTGTCCTTCATAATAATAAGTCTCTTACTAAAAAAGCTTGCTTGACGAAAAGTACCATGGCCTCTTGTGAATACAACGAATATGCAGTTACAGAACAAAATAAAATGAAAAGCGTACATATTAAACTTACATCATAATTGGTTATCTCTTGTCCTTCTGTCTTCACGATTTGTATTTTTTGACCACAACGTCTCTTGAGTCTATTGATCTTTCTTATCTAAAATAATGAATAATATTTATGAAACTATGATAAGGTTATCTTAATTACTTTTTAATTCGTAATACTAAATTACTAATTATTAATATGTAATTTCATTTTTGTTCGTTCACTTCAATCAACTGGGGCGGGAAAGTTCTAAAATAAAGAACATTAGATGGCCAACACAGTTTGGACGCAAGATGGATGGTTTGCAGGATTGAGGCCACCTACAGTCAATAACTTTGGAAATTAATAAGGACGGCCTTTGTTCAGTCTTTTGACTATGGATGATGTCGGTTAATTAATTCTTTGACGGTGTATGCTTAGTCTCACGTGTTTATTTGAAAAGCTAATGCTTATGACCAAAATCCAACAAAACAGATGAATAAACATCTAAGAAATAACGGGCGTCTAGCAATTTCTTATTTTACGTGCTTATTTTAATATTTACATACTGCTTAAATACAATAGTACAAATACTAAAAATATCCGCCTTTGATTATCATTAATGCATTTTACTATTTGGTACCACAGACTTGAACATGGACTTAAAGCACTTCAGTTTATGCCAAAGTTAATTTTTGTTCTTATCAGGTCTCAGACATGACACTATATTTTTCTCGCACTATCAGTGCTACATCCAAGGCGCGCGTCACCTACACGTTACAGTATAAGTATCATGGACATCCTCGCGTTCAAAGTCTACTTAGTTATTAATAAAACTAACTCACGGGAAAATATCTGAACCGGTTTATGTTTTGGCAGCGCTCGCACAATCGCATGTCGTCACTGCGCCGCTATCACGGCATGCGACGCGCCTCATTAATGTTAAAAATAATTGTCTCATTCATACGTCATGCATCTACTACGATAGTAACCACAAATTTTCGGTACAAAGCAGTTTTGTGGCCGTGGCAGTGAATCTTTCGGATAAACGTTCATTGACATTTCTATTTAGAACACATGACTTTTATATTAGGAACGCGAACGCCGGCATGGCTGCGTTCTTGCGTTTGTAATTACTATTTATCACGAGCGGCACGAATGTTTTGTTTCTCTTGAATTTATTAAAATATTTTTGAGTAAATATGAACTTGCCGGCCTACGGGATAATCCAACATTTTGGTCTAAATGCACAACTTGCTAATTTTGAATATTAACTGTATAGTGCTAGCGGTACGCTAAATTAACCTGCAAATGCTGTTAAAGGAATGAAAATCGGAACGATTAATCTTTAGATCATACGAATCAATTTGACCCATAGCACGGAAAAGAAGAAAAATAGGGGCGGTGTTATGGCGTCGTCTTTTTTTTGTATGAGAAAAAAAAATTAAAACCTATCGTATGTGGTATCTAATCAAAGGGCTTACTGAGCCAATTCCAAAAATATATCACATCATTACATTTTAGTCACTTGTATTAAATTTAAATGAAAATCATTTTCAATACGTACCAAGTTTGGGCTCCTCCAGATATGATACGGTTGCATATTTTTTTGTAAAATAGGCTTCAAGTGAGACCTAATATACCTGTATGGTATACTTGGTATGTTTTGAAAAAGATTTTAATTTTATTTTAATACAAGTGACTAAAAGGTAATGATGTGATATAATCTTGGAAATGGCTCAGTCAGCCCTTCAATTAAATACCACACACGATAGGTTTCAAAACGAAATAAAAAAACCCATACAAAAAAAAGATGACGCCATAACTCCTCCCCTTTTATTCTTTTTTTCCGTGCTACGGGTCAAATTGATTCGTATGGCCTAAAGATTAATCGTTCCGATTTTCATGCCTGTGACACCATTTGCAGGTTTTGACTGAATTTCGGGATGTACCGCTAGCACTAGAGGCATATTCTTTGACTTTTCAAGGTCAAATCCAATCGATAAAATCTGCTCTGCAAAGGCTTGTCCTTAGTTTTCGATTGTTGTAATCGTGATTCGTGAGGTACGAAAAAGCAAATATAAACAAGCTTCCCTTCGAAATCTTTTTAGTTCATCTTATTCATTGATCGAAGCCGGTGTTTTCTATAGGAACTGAACCCGACGGGACAATGCAGAGAACCCCTCTTAAATAAACCCGACACATCCCTGTCCCTGACCCATTTCAAGGCGCCTAAATGAGCTAGTCAGCCCTTCAGACGATGTTAACATTTCATTCTGACCAGAACCAGTTTCGATTTTCCATCAGATATTCTGGTTTAACCTTTATAGAGATTATAAATGCGGTCCTCGGGGTCCGGGGGTGGCAACCTTGTCTTTTAGCTATTTATGTCGAGGGTAGCGGGGGTTGGGCCGCCCCGCGCATGCTCGCAACTCGCCGCTTATGTAATGCGGCCTGAACACGCTGCCGCATGTCTGCCACTTCGGTTAACGTGATCTTATACCGTATGAATATTCCATCATCCCCTTTGCCACGTTTATGGCGGCCTTTATGGCTCTTAATTAAGTACTGACCGTAAAGCATCCAGCCTTTGCCACCCTCCACCCGAGCTCCGAGCGTTCCTGCGCCTTCCGTAATGTCCCAGCCGCAATCTCTTAGGCCGTACGTTTCCCACAATTTGCTCCAGTTATTCTCATCATGACCTTCAGTGGAATTCAGGGCGCGGTTTAATGAGGCCTGCATGAAACGTTGATCAATTATCGACGGCGACGGCGGACCTGTTTACGGCAGCGCGGACGCATTTAGAAGCGGTGACATTACCGCCCCTATTGAACACAATGCGACCGTTATTGCACTTACGTAAGAGGCGACACAGTTTCCGGGACATATATAAGCTCGGGAGCGCTCGTTGCACGTGCGACGAACGTGAATTTAATAACCGCGTTTGCGAAATTGCGAAAACGTGGCCCACGTTTAATTTGCTACTTAAATCATAATTCTAGAGTTGTATAGAAACTTTTGCGGGAGTCACGATAGTGTTAATCGTCATGTATCGAGGTTTGCGGTGTCCATCACTAGCGCGCTTAGGTTCGCACGCGCAACTAGTTCATATCAATTGAGCGCCAGCCATTGAGAATTGGTCCCTACCAGGACTATAGAGTATACGTTCGGCAAGGTTATAACATCGTGATCTGTATTATCTGTTGCTGTGTGCTAGTCACTGAACGCTTTACAATTTAGAACTTGATTGTAATGTCTATTTAGTTTGTAAAGATAGCTGTAGCTACGTTTTACAATAGGCACTTAATTACATCCCACTATTAAGGTGTCAACAGCAGTGTTTGATTGTAAGGAAATGAATTGATTAGTTAATACCTGATTCATTTTCTTGGCATATCAATGCATTTTTTTGTTATTTCTTTAGACAATGGTGATGCATGATTAAAATGAGTTTACTAAATTAAAAATCGGTTACTTTAAATGCCATTATATCATGCGTTATCATCAACTTTGGCCACTTCCACCTACATCCCTTTTTTGATTTGTGCATTGATTTTGCATGGTTCTTATTCTGACTAAGTTCTTTTGACTGTGCATATTTTGATTGTGTTGATGACTATTAAGCATTAACTGAGGAACGAACATGCATTGTCATTGCTGGCCACTTCCACCCTCATCCTTGATGCATCGCCCATAGGGCCGCCTTGTAGAATGTGTCTAGCCCCTAGTTGTGTTTGCAGCATGGCCGTACCGATTCGTACCGCGTCGCCACCATCGGACCCATAAAGGATGATAATAGAACCGCAGACGGGCAGTACAAGGTTTTTATTTACATTTCCATCTTTCATTTTTGATTATCAGCTGTGATTGATGTTGACGGTTTGAAAAACCAACATCCATCTCCACTGGTTTCTTTTGCATGCTTTTTTATTTTCAAACCATCCTTGTAGCATTTTGAATTTGATTCATATTGTAATGTTCATTCAACTGTATTTTTATGCATGTTTTAAGCAATGACTACAACCCTTATTTCTTTTCAATCTTTTTGCGACGTGAGTTGAAATAATACAAGATGGTCTCCAATGAATGGATCATGATTTTTCGTTGATGATAATATGTTTTTGATGTGCGTTTCAGACACGCCGGAAACCACCCGCGAAAAAACGGAAAGCAGGAGATTTAGATGACCTCAAACAGGAGTTGGACATTGATTTCCACAAAGTAACACCGGAGGAACTTTACCAAAGATTTCAGACACACCCAGAAAATGTAAGGATTCACAACCAACCAGGACTTTAATTCTGAATATCGGTCATTTACTGCTGATTTTTAATATACAAGTATGTAATTTCAGTGCTTATATTGTTCATATTTGAATTTCAGGGCCTTAGTCACGCAAAAGCGAAAGAGAACCTCGAAAGGGACGGTCCAAACGCACTTACCCCGCCTAAACAGACGCCCGAATGGGTGAAGTTTTGTAAAAATCTGTTTGGTGGCTTCGCGTTATTATTGTGGATTGGTGCTATTCTATGCTTTATTGCCTACGGAATTCAGGTAATACACTTGTCAAATGATACGTTTATTTTACATATCATTTTAATTTCTTTGTACCTACTGTTTAACATTTTGGACCATAAGTTAGTCGAAAGCACATCATAATTCGTTTACCGTATTACAGGCGAGTACCGTCGAAGAACCAGCGGACGACAACATGTATCTCGGAATCGTATTGTCGGCTGTGGTGATCGTTACAGGCATCTTCTCATACTACCAGGAAAGCAAGTCATCAAAGATCATGGAATCTTTTAAGAACATGGTGCCCCAATTCGCTACCGTCATTCGTGAAGGCGAGAAACTGACCCTGCGTGCTGAGGATCTGGTGCTTGGTGACATTGTTGAGGTAAGCACTTGCCATATAATGCCTTTATGGAGCTCCTTCAGGGAGCTGTCTTTGGCTCACAACTCTATCTTCTCTTGAAATTGCTTGCAAAATCATTAGAAATGTAAGTCAAATAGATAAAGAGTAGAAACACATTTATTGACTTTTACAAGATTAATACACATAACACAGAACTGAAGTGTGTGTGCATTTAAAAATGAAATATCTTTATTTCTGTTTGAGGAAAAAAAAAACTTCCTTTCAATGTGGTTTCTGGTTTTGTGTTCGAATTTACTTTCAACTATTTAAGTGATTTGTTTGCTGACTAACCAAAGTAATTTTTAGGTTAAATTCGGAGACCGTATCCCTGCTGATATCCGTATCGTCGAAGCTCGCGGCTTCAAAGTGGACAACTCCAGCTTGACCGGCGAATCTGAACCCCAGTCCCGCGGCTCCGACTTCACCAACGAGAACCCCCTCGAGACCAAGAACCTGGCATTTTTCTCCACCAATGCTGTCGAAGGCACTGCTAAAGGAATCGTTATTTGCTGCGGAGACAACACGGTTAGTGTTTTTCGTGAAAATACTAGTAATAGTCCCAGCTATAAATGTAATAGAATTTGAATTAGGAAGCAACAGAGAACAGAAATCATTAAAACTAATAAATTGTCCGGTTATTTTATGTAATGAAAACTGCAAGATTGACGTCAACATAACGTTAAAGTGATTGGCGTAGTGCGCTGTGGCACGGTTTTCTGCCTATACTAACGTAGTGTTTCGGGTTCGATTTCCGGTCGAGTCAATTCAAGAAACGTTATTTTTTAAATTGGCTCAAGTCTGTTTGTACTTAGAGACGCATCTGGCTTAATTCCTTGTCTAGTTCCTCGTAACACAGGGATATTATCCAACTTCGAGTCCATGTCTTGTGGTGTGTTGTCTGGCGCATATTTATGTATAATTATCAGAAAATGTCATAGAAAGGATGTGGCCATATAGGTCTGTTGAGATTCATAGCCAGTAAACGTCACGTGTTGGTAGCCTTGGCCAACTTAGCTTTTGTGATGGCGTACTGTTGATCTACACAGTATGTTTGCGTTAATATGGTTATTTTCGTGCTACATTCTGTCGCACACAAATTCATAATATAGGAGTAACTGAAATAGGTGGTCTGGATAACAATTATTATTTCCTTCGGTAGATTAAATAAATATTGTTTTAGATTAAGTAATTCTCTCGGGTTTCGCATGAAACAGTATCTTGCTATTTTATATCAGTGACAATCAATGTACAGTCGGCAACTGATGTAGATGAACATTATAGTACCTTGTTAATCTCTTTTCCCTAGTTGACATAGCAATTATGTAATTATGGCAGGAAGAATGGGAACAACTATGACAAAGTACTGAATACCACAAAAATATCTCAAATGGTTGTGAAAGTCAAAGTGTAGTTTAGATGTATAGGCGAATAAACGACCATACTCGTACAACTAAGCTAAGAGATTGCTTCTAGCAATGAGAATCCTATTTTTAGCTTCAAAACCATTGACAATCGGCATGAAGCCTCTCCTTCAATAGTAATAAATTGCTAAATTAAAATCAGTATTATAAATCGCGGCATTTGTCGTGTAGGTCATGGGTCGTATCGCCGGCTTGGCGTCTGGTCTGGACACGGGCGAGACTCCCATCGCTAAGGAAATCCACCACTTCATCCACTTGATCACTGGAGTCGCCGTCTTCCTCGGAGTCACCTTCTTCCTCATCGCTTTCATCCTCGGCTACCATTGGCTTGACGCTGTCATCTTCTTGATTGGTAAGTTTTATTTTATGACCGATAGTAAAATAAATATTTCATAAATATATGAACAATACATAAAACTCTAATTATGCCCATTAAATACAGTAATAATATTTCCTCGTTCATCATAGCGAGTACTGAGATCTATTAAAATAATAAAGTGTTCTCTATTCAAACATATTGTATCTATTTAATGTAAATAGTCATTACGTCACTGCTTTTAATCTATAACTGTTATTTCTTGTTCAACTCAATAATATATAATAATAATTTAAAGCTTTACAAAACTTTTACATAACATATTAATTTCCATTTTAGACTATGAATCTATGATATTTCCATCATCGAAGAATTCTAGACTATCAACCGAATCCACACGTAAATTTACAGGTATCATCGTCGCCAACGTGCCTGAAGGTCTGCTAGCCACCGTGACGGTGTGCCTGACGCTGACCGCCAAGCGCATGGCCTCCAAGAACTGCCTCGTGAAGAACCTGGAGGCCGTCGAGACCCTCGGCTCCACCTCCACCATCTGCTCCGACAAGACCGGCACGCTCACGCAGAACCGGATGACCGTTGCCCACATGTGGTTCGACAACCAGATCATTGAGGCTGACACCACCGAGGACCAATCTGGTGTTCAATATGGTAAGTATTCAGCTTAAAGGATATACGGGACACTTTTGATATCAAAGGCATTAGCTTTGATATCAAAAGTGTCCCATAGACCACGATATCTCGCTTGTGTGACAAACGACCAGGATCTGAAGTAAAAGTAATTATAATTAATAATTTTATTTGTCTAACAGACCGCACCAGCCCTGGCTTCAAGGCACTGGCCAAGATTGCGACGCTCTGCAACCGCGCCGAGTTCAAGGGAGGCCAGGACGGCGTGCCCATCCTGAAGAAGGAAGTCGCGGGAGACGCCTCGGAAGCCGCTCTGCTCAAGTGCATGGAACTGGCTCTCGGAGATGTGCTGTCGATCAGGAAGAGGAACAAGAAGGCCTGCGAGATTCCCTTCAACTCCACCAACAAGTACCAAGTGTCGATTCACGAGAGCGACGACCCCAGCGATCCTCGCCATCTTCTGGTGATGAAGGGAGCCCCTGAGAGGATTCTGGAGCGATGCAGCACTATCTTTATTGGTGGCAAGGAAAAGGTAAATTACGCAGACGAACAAAAATCATCACTTAAATTTTCTGCTTCTTTCGAAGCCTATCTCTATTATTGAAACGAATAAAATGTGATGTTAAATCTTGAGTAATAAGCGTGAGCTTTGTTGTAAACCATCATCAGTGTCCAGCCAAATCGAAATAAAACGACAATGAAATCTAAAATCTGCTCCTAACTTTACCAAACCATCCGACTCAGGTTCTCGACGAAGAAATGAAAGAGGCATTCAACAACGCATACCTCGAGCTGGGCGGGCTCGGCGAGCGCGTGCTCGGGTTCTGCGACCTGCAGCTGCCCTCCGACAAGTACCCCATCGGCTACAAGTTCAACACGGACGAGCCCAACTTCCCCGAGGACAACCTGCGCTTCGTGGGGCTGATGAGCATGATCGACCCGCCCCGGGCCGCCGTGCCCGATGCCGTTGCCAAGTGCCGGTCCGCTGGTATCAAGGTACGTCTGAACGGAACTTTTTTGGTATCAATTTTACAGGTTTGAACCGTGCGATGATTTTTATCTCCTTAAATTAAAAAAAAACTCTTTTTACTTTGCAATACTTATTCAGACGTTTTATTTATCGAAATAAAGTCAATTTTCATTGTCATAACTGATCTACTTGAAAATATATCTGGGTAGGTAACCAAAAATTCCTATAACTATGAAAAAAAAATGTTATTAACAAAAGTAAAGCGTCAAAAAATAAATATAGCACTAATATAATGAAGTTTAAAAAAACAGCAACAAAATCCCTGATTTTAGAACTCCTTACTTTTGTGATCCGTCACAGACTATCCAATTAGAACTCTGTCTTTGAAACAGCATATATTGTCTTTATTCACGCCCCATCTCTCTCCAGGTTATCATGGTGACCGGCGACCACCCCATCACCGCCAAGGCCATCGCCAAGTCCGTGGGCATCATCTCGGAGGGCAACGAGACGGTGGAGGACATCGCGGCGCGCCTCAACATCCCCGTGGCCGAGGTGAACCCGCGCGAGGCCAAGGCGGCCGTGGTGCACGGCACGGAGCTGCGGGAACTCAACCAGGACCAGCTAGATGAGATTCTCAAGTACGTCAATACTAAAAAACGTATCGTCATCTTATGAAGTATCAGTCGGCAGTAGTTTCTCTTAAGTACATCAAGATATACAGTAGTGAAACGAATATTAAAATTATTTCTTTTTCGAGAAATGTCAATTGAAAAAATAAATTTCTCGTCAATTATAGAGACTGTATTCTCGCTAAAAACTTAGATTTTCAATCAAAAAAGTTTTCGTCAGTTGTAAAAAAAATACTAATAGTATCACATTTTAAATAGAAATAGAAATTTATTTGCAAAACCAAGTGAAATAAGTTAATTTTTACATTATCTATTGAGCATGCCACATTTTCTGATATCAACAATCATCAGATATAAAAAAGGAAAACACTTTTGTATTAACTAAGCGTGATAGTTTTTTTAGTATTTCGATGTCATCGTCGATTTGGGCATCACCTTTTGATGACAATTGGCCGATTCTAAAGAATAAAAAATGTTCTGTATCGATTGTCAAGCGTCCCCTACCCCCAGGTTCCACACGGAGATCGTGTTCGCGCGCACGTCCCCGCAGCAGAAGCTGATCATCGTGGAGGGCTGCCAGCGCCTCGGCGCCATCGTGGCCGTGACGGGCGACGGCGTCAACGACTCGCCGGCGCTCAAGAAGGCCGACATCGGCGTCGCCATGGGCATCGCCGGCTCCGACGTGTCCAAGCAGGTCGGTGGCGCGTGCGCAGGCCGTGTGCCTCCGCTAGGGGGCGCGGGCGGCACTGCTCCCTCGGGAGGTCGGATGTCCAGTCACCCAGTGCGGTGGGAATTCCGTAGAAAGGAAGCTTCACCTGGGAGTTGATAAAACAACAAAAAGACAGATTATTTACAATAATTCAAGATAAATCAGAAAACATCGGAATTTCGGAAACAATTGTAAAACATTATAAAAACAATTTTTAAAGAGTAATTATTTTGAAAAAACACTTCTAATTTCAACTTTTTCGCAAATAATTAAATGACAACGTCATAGCCTATCATCCAGTTGCCTAGTTTCGGTCGGTCATCTTCGGGAACACGAAGTTAGTCGATGCCGATTGTTTACCTTGTTTTTTCTCGGTCGCAATCGGATAATTAACCGTTAACCGCATTTTATCGCAAGTTAACCATAAATTTTGTTAAATAACGGTAGCTAACGGGTTTTTTTACCACTATAGTCACCACACAGGAATGAGTTTACGACACCAAACTACAAAATGTTACGTCATTTTTAGTTTTAGGACCGAAATCCCATGTACACAAACACTCCAGGTCACTACAGAGATTACCGACATTCTTCGGCCAGAAGCCAGAGCTGGAGGCTCATCAATAATTAATCAGC
The DNA here is from genome assembly GCA_947369235.1 of Udea olivalis. Classification (NCBI taxonomy): domain Eukaryota; kingdom Metazoa; phylum Arthropoda; class Insecta; order Lepidoptera; family Crambidae; genus Udea; species Udea olivalis. The sequence goes on from OX376360.1 coordinate 11,285,128, forward strand.
GTAGAGTTCCAAGTATAATCTGTAATAATATGTTTTAAAAAAACACTAAAATTAAATATTAGAATTGCTTTTCGTAAATTCTGTTATTCTCAGTGAATAATATAAAAGAATCAGGCTGAAGACATAAAATGTGGCCATACTAACTATCCTCACCGTCTCGTAGGCCGCCGACATGATTCTGCTGGACGACAACTTCGCGTCCATCGTGACTGGCGTGGAGGAAGGCCGGCTGATCTTCGACAACCTGAAGAAGTCCATCGCCTACACCCTCACCTCCAACATCCCCGAGATCTCTCCCTTCCTCGCGTTCATCCTATGCGACATCCCCCTGCCTCTAGGAACTGTCACTATCCTTTGCATCGATCTTGGAACCGACATGGTAAGTTCGACTTTGTTATTACAGTGTTGTGATACTTTTTGCCATGTGATGTTACATTGCAAAAGATTTTACGTTTGGGACGATTATGGTTGACTTCAATTATTTCACTTATAAAAAAACGTAAGTTCGGAAAAGATGACGCGATTTTCTTGACACTACAGATGATTTTGCAATGTAATATGAGGTTATACAATTTCATGTATCGCCATTTTTGAAGCTTTATTATCAGTATTATCACTCTTATAAAAAAAAAATACTTGAGACTGAAAAAAAAAGTACTTAGTAAAAAAAGCTTCAAAGATAGACTGACTAACTATTTCTATATAAATCGAATAATAATGATAAAAAGACTTATGGCTGTCGTTTTAATCACGAAAAAAATCTGACTCCCCGACGAAAACTACAGGGTGTTATTATTTTAAGGCTCTTGTCTATGTTTTGTCTGTAGCTTGTGAAGAAGTTTTATCGGGACGATTTTTCGCTGTGTTTGTCATATACCTTGTCTCGTCGCTATTTCAATGTCAGAGGGATTTTAAAACTACAGATTTAAAGGGATAGAAACGATATTCATCGATTGTCGTTTATTTTTCTTAATATTTTAGCATTGGAGGCGTGCTGATATTCGTAACATTTAATTAATAAGCCTTGACGTTAGGTGCCAGCGATTGCGCTCGCGTACGAGACGGCGGAGGCCGACATTATGAAACGCCCGCCTAGGAACCCATTTTGCGACAAACTAGTCAATGAGAGGTCTCTATATGTGTTTCAGTGTTGACGTTAAATACTAACTCGTTTTCAGCTAACGCCTGTTGTCTCGATATCGTAACGAGTGGATGTTTACCTAATTGCGACTCTATTGTACTTAATCTTAACTTACTTTTTATTACTTAAAATCAAATGTAATTAGTGGAGATTTGGAAAAAAGTTATGATTAAGTAAAATAAAGCTGATGTAATGTGTAACGTGTTATAATGAAATGTGGATTCGTGAAGGCGAACTAATAAGTTTTTTGCTAAATTAGAATACATTATTCAAAGGACTATCTGATATGTGAAGCCAGCTGTAAATAAGATGATAATCTAGATGTGTTTTGTTTGTTCTAATCCCTGGATGTTTATAAGCTACGCCGAGCTTATACGAGCTCACCCGGAGGTTGCGTAGACTAACTAACGACAGACACAACACACTAATGTTACCACAAGTCATGTCACGCCATCTCATCACCATAAGTCCAGGTCCAGATCGACATGATCAAGTTCACATTCATCATCATTCATGATACATTTTAAATTTACGTTCCACATGTCGGAGCCCACCACAGCCGAAGTCATGTCATGATCAACATTTTTGTTATGTGTTATCCGATTATTTTTCTATGACGTGTGAGTCAAGTAGTTGCGAGCAGTGGCCGCTGTGGCCACTGGCCGTGTGGCGGCCACTGGTCGCACGCTTGCTGAGTGTTCGGTGTTGTCCACTTGTGATCGATGCACCGCTTTGGTCGCCGTCGCCGTCCGCTCACATGGCTAGTGTTTGTGTAGGTGCCCGCCATTTCCCTGGCCTACGAGGAGGCCGAATCTGACATAATGAAGCGACAGCCGCGTAATCCTTTCACTGATAAACTAGTTAACGAGAGGTAAAACATCCCGAGTGCCGACAGCGCTCGTTCAAAGATATTATTCTATCGCTAATTGCTTGCTACCACGTGTTTAGTCTTCAATATTGAGGTTTGGTTGTTGCCTGCGTGTGTGGACACGACATAGCTCTGTGGATATTGAAGGCGACAGATCGCACCGCTCCTACTTAATGCCTTGCGATGTCTTTTCCATTTTTCTACTAACAAACTTCCTTTTCTTTATCCGTATGTAGCTTGGTGTTGTTATGAGGGAATGCGTGAAGTTGCAGTCGTACACGACGCGATCGCATTCTTTCATTCGAGTGGTTTTTTTTTATCAGTACTTTATTTATTTTCTTATTTTATTGAGTGTGTGTTTCGAAGGTAAGTTATTTGATGTCTCTCCCTGTCTCTCTGTCATTTGTCTCTCGTGCATGTACGTAAGCGTTCTTTTTACGTCAATTATTTTTCCTTACTAATAAAAAATATTAAAACATTCTCCTAAACAGCTCCACGTTGAGAAGTTCAACACATGTTATTTCTTTATTAGTAAGGAGTAATATTATTTTAACATTGTTTATCTTACCTTACTTTTACCTCATTTCTTACCTCATGATCTCCATGCACACCACACTATTTATTTTACAATTGAATCGTTATCATTCAATTGACACGTCTACGCAATAGCTTCATCACACCACAGTCGTATATATCATAACAGGTCTAATCATCTGTATACAGTAGGAACAACGACACTGAATCATAATAAATGATACATACTCGTACAATGGTATTCTATCAACGCTGCTAGGGCTTATTTATTTGTAACTTCTATCACTAGAGTAGTATTTCAGATATTTTATACTGTGTATTCTTATGAGAAAGGTAACTTTATAAATCTTGATCACGCCAATTTTTCCACTTTTACATCTATCTAGCTAATTAAGTATAATAAATTAGTATTATTGGTATTTAAATAATGTAATATCGCTAGCTGTAGTACCTCGGTCGGCGGGATTGGTGTGTATATTTGTTATGTATGTGTAAGTGCGCGCGACGGGCGCGCGTGTGTTGGTTTGTGCTGATTGCTTGGTGTTACTGAAGGTGCCTGCTATATCATTGGCGTACGAGGCGCCCGAGTCCGATATCATGAAGCGGCAGCCCCGGGACCCTTACCGCGACAACCTCGTCAACAGAAGGTTGGACTGCAGATCCGCACCCGAAACGCCAAAGGCGTCGCTTACTAGTTACCATTTGGGTGTTACACCATCACCGGCCCGCTATGTGAACGCCAGAAATCTAAATCAATTCAAATATGTTTTCACTTCGCTAATGTACAGAAACGCTTATTTTTTCCATTGGTTGAGCCAATCATTCTAAAACAATAAACTTGTAGAACTAATTACCACATTTATTTTATCAGTCAATGGTTAAACGATGCAAATTTTGTCGGTTGCAGATATTCTAATAAATAATTGTGCTCCAGTAAATTAGCGAAATAAAATTGTTTGTATTGATGTCCACTTTGCGGTCGGTTCGGATGGCGCGGTCACTCGTGAATAATCCAATTACTACATTACCCTGGATGTGGAAGAGTGATAACTTTAGCACAAAGCAATTGGTCCCCAAATTTTAATTATAATTGGTAAATAAAGCCTCCTCAACTTGTAAAAAAAATAGTGAAAAAAAACTTAAGTCGCGAAAAAATTAAAAAAATAGTCAACTGAATATTATATTACGCATTACAAATTAAAGATAATCTAAGGCAACGAGATAATAATTGATACGGATTTTGATATCTAGAATTTGTGTAGTAAAAATACACAATAAATATACAACATTATAGAAAATTACACTGTTCACGCTATTTTTTGAAATATGATTTCCTTTCCTAGTTCTAATTGAATAATTTTTGAAAGTTTTATTATAACATAGAGCTCTTACTTACATAGATATAAAGGAGCTAGTCCTTTATCTCTATCTCTTCAATCTTCACTCTTCCATGTTTAATATAGAGTTCCAACTATATGGGACGAAGCGCAGTATTGAGTGCACGTTTAGAGACCAATAGAGGATTGTTTAGTCTGCGTTAGCCGACACACTAGTCAGTTATTTGTGTGATTTTACATGTTAGCGTAGAACAAACCTAGCGTTCAATTAAATAATGGTTTTAATATTTTGTTTAAAGGAATGATTAAGGTGACATGGAGCATCTGTCTAATGTATTTTAATCATATTATTTCCTTCTTCAGAGTATATCTTATTTTATATATTATAGCTGTATTATATTTATTTGAATTATAATATAGTATAGCATGTAGAGAGCGAACCACTCCGCTGCAGGCTTCTGCTTCACTAACACACAACATGTAGGTTACATAACGAACGCCTTCCTTAGGTTTTTTTGTTGATGCTTCTAACTTCCTTTATTTTTAAGTGCTGTGTACTTAAGGCTTGTTTACGTCAAATCGAGCCGCGTTAAAAATATATTAAAGACTTTAACACACTCTGTACTGCTGGGTGACGCGGGCAAGATTTTAATTTGGAAACATTTAGACTTTACACTTGAATTCAGAAATCTTTTTTACGACCGTGACCTAGGGTCGTTTCCGGTAACTCATATAAATAAAGTTAATTGAAAACGGTACTTGTCGAGGCCCTATTAAATGTTTACAAGCCTATAATAGTGCTAACCCTTGCCTGCTCTATGCACTCCGACGTTGATTACAAACCGTCTTAACTGATGCTTGCAATTTTGTTGTTCAAGCTTTAACAATCAGGGTTGCCTGATCAGGGTTCTTTTCGTAATTCTGGGGAAATAAAATAACAACGTTGTGAATTTTGGTATTAACTTTAGTAACATGCTGTTTATCTGATGGCCAAACCTGAAAATTTAATTCAAATAAAATAACTTAAAATTATTAAAGGCTGGCTAAGAAAGCGCGAAACACAGTTTTAAGAGGTTTTCCGACATTTCAATTTTAACCTTTTCTATTTGAAGGGTTTTTAAAAAACATTTGGATAAAACTGTAATATTCACTAGCGGAAATTCAGAATTTCATCTGGCAACCCTGTAAGCAATTAACTTGCCTTAACTTCGCTTTACTCCTTGTCTGGAATTAACGCGTAACGCTCCTCGCATGTTTGTTGTGTGTACCCTTGGGGTAGTTAATGTAAGTTAACACGAAACATAATCTAGTGTTGTTGTGAAGATCTTTTTAATTATTTAACATCCAAAATACCATAGTATCAACTCCTTTAATAAAAAAAAGAATAATTCAATAGTCGTTTGTTTAGATTTGACCTAAAAGTACAGCATTATTTTAAACCTTGAAATTTTAATGCAATTTTAATTTGAAAGATTTACAGAACAACATCAAATAATGGCACGATTGTTATGAAAAACTTAATGGATAAAATAGTAAATCTTTGCTTTTCACACTATTTAAAAACGTAAAGAAAAAATAACACTCGTAAATGAGTTATTGCAACAAAAAATACTATTCTAATCTAAATTCTTCTCAATAAATTCCCGTAATTTTTCGAATAATTAACCTACACTTTTCAATAACAAAACATTTGCACAAACTTGCTTTCGAATTACAATAAAAAGTCAAAATGCTTACGATGTGTCTCCACTTCTCCGTCTGACGCTGGGTTGGGTGTTGGCAGGCTGATTTCGATGGCCTACGGGCAGATCGGTATGATCCAAGCCGCCGCCGGATTCTTCGTGTACTTCGTGATCATGGCTGAGAACGGGTTCCTCCCGATGTATCTTTTCGGCATCAGGAAGCAATGGGACTCCAAGGCTATCAACGACTTGACTGACTCCTATGGACAGGAATGGGTGAGTAGTCCTTGCAGAAAGTAGTTGGATGCATATGGCTCAAAGGCGTTCGATGTGTTGTTCTACGGAAGACACCTATGTCCAGCACTTCCAGCAGTGGATGATTGCTTGGTTAAGCTGGTCCTCTACAACCAATCATCTTTGTAAATCTTTGGGGGGGCTAAAGTAGTGACTTACGATAATCTTAATCACATCATTGATGCTATTAGACTAACACAACTAATTTTAACACTGCAACTTAATAAAACGAGGCAGATTTAGAGAACTAAAATACTGACGTTATTAAATACGTTTATGATTTTTTCTGTTGAAAAATTAGCAAGTCATTGTGTCTCTAATTTTAAATGTTGAACAACAATAACATTTCGTATCGTACCCAGACATACCGCGACCGCAAAGCTCTCGAGTTCACCTGCCACACCGCGTTCTTCGTGTCCATCGTTGTTGTCCAATGGGCTGACCTGATCATCTGCAAGACGCGCCGCAACTCCATCGTGCACCAGGGCATGCGCAACTGGGCGCTCAACTTCGGCCTCATCTTTGAGACCGCGCTCGCCGCGTTCCTGTCCTACACGCCTGGCATGGACAAGGGTCTTAGGATGTACCCACTCAAGTGAGTATACCAATTTAAAGACTTCATTTAGGTTGGTGAGCAGACGCATAGTGTCATACTCAGCTGTAGATTTTATCTTGGAACAAGCAGATTGAGCATCACATTTTAAAATGAGTACAAAGCATAGTATTAAGGCACTTTCTTGGGCTGTAACCCTTCCCTGAAAGCGGTTATCTAAATGTCAACATTTATTCATTTATACAACACTTATGACTTCGACAATGACGTCTTAATCAACGTTGGTGACCAGTGTGTTATTTAAAGATATGATGATCGAATCCTATGATCGAAAATAGTTTTTTAGATACTGTGTAAAAAAGGAGCTCTAAGGTCTTACAGAGACTTACACCTTTTTAAGCCGTTGTCAATGTTATCCGTTTCCCGCAGGTTCGTGTGGTGGCTGCCGGCCATTCCATTCATGCTGTCCATCTTCATCTACGATGAGATCCGGCGCTTCTACCTGCGCCGCAACCCCGGCGGCTGGCTGGAACAGGAGACTTACTATTAAGCGCCTACCACTGTCCACACACTCGCGCATCACTTAGTTACTGCGTACATAAACTTCATTTGTGTTCTCTCGGAGCGCATAGCCCCTATTGTGATGTGCGGTGCTGCGGCCAAATAACACCTAAGTGATAAGTCGGGATCCTTGAGTCTAAGTCTTAAGTTACGCGTCTTCTAGGGGATATGCGCTCTGCGTTCAGGCCGTCGCTCACTCATCGCCTCGAAACCGACCGGCCCTCGCTTCCACTTTCATCTCGCTTCTCTCTGAGAGTTGTATGAGAAGCGAGGCGGCTGAGGCGGTCGGTGAGCGACACTGCCAGACTGACAGAGGTTGCGGTGCCGTTCCGGTGTGTGTGTAATCGCTGTCGTGTAAGCTTCTCACTGCTTGTTACGCATCGCTCGAGGCCCGTAGCCCCGAGCGCTGCCTCGTATCTTGCGTTCGCGCGTAACGTGACCGAGGACGGCAAGCCGGCGCCTGCCGCGGCCCCCGTCCGCGCAAACTTCACTAATATTGTTTTAACGAACTATGTATGTATATATGCACAGTGGAGTATGAAGTTTGATATTTGTGATGAAAAAAATATTATACATGTATTATTTTAAAATTAAAATCGTGAATCATGTTATTTTTATATTGAAATCGTTTAAAATGTAATTTGAGTATCTCGAATGTCATGTGTGACAAGATGAATCTCTTCAGTATTTGTTGAATCTCTGTCTGATGTATTGTTTGGGGGTGGGACTGTCGGTCCCGCCCGCGACTCCGCGGTCGCGAGGCGTGGCGCGACACGGCCGCGGCACCGACTCGACACGCACGCGGCACTGACGCGACACTGGCGCGACACGCAACGCCCGCGCCGTCGCCTCGCGACTCCACGCGCAAGCGGCCGCCGACTCGGACTTCATGTTACAGTAGTACGCTCTCAGTAACACTAATCACATAAGATATATAGAATTAAATAATACTAATAAAATTGTTTTTCACATACTTATAAAATAAGTAATAAATTATCGTTTAGCGGTAGTTCATCGTTCGTGAATCGAGTGGGCAAAAGTACGACGCCCGCCGCGCTCCGTGCTCGGCGGCCAACGAAAGCATTTGTTGTAAAATTACCAATTAAGAAGCCATTATTATTATTATAATTTAAGTGAAATTAGATTAAGTTGAATTTTTCGAATGAATAAAGTTTAGTTGAAGATTCGGTCGGGTGCATGGTGTATGAGAGGTTGATGTGGAGTGCCTGAGTTTTAGTGTACTACTGCTTACTGTTAGGTAGGTAGTTGGAATTTTGATGCTGTATTTTCAATTGTAATAGTAGATAAATAAAGCATAACACTGACGCGAACGCTTAGGTGCGGCCGCGCGCCCACGTTGACACAGCACTGCCGTCGACTATGTTCGTTTGTTCGTCTCCGTCCGCGCGCGTGCGTCTGTACCGGCCCTGCTCCGTGCGACCGCGTGACGTCACGCCGCGCACCAACAGCGCACGCCGCCACGGGACTAGACGCTTTTCTTTTATAAAATAATCTGATCATTAGCGAATTTCGTCAAATTTATTAAAATAGTCTGCTCATGGTAATTACGTAAGATTTTATTTCTTAATTAAAAGATAATAACAAGACGTAGGAATGCGTAATTAGAAATTTTTAAAATTATACAGTTATGATAGAGTCATCTTGTTTTAGTCGCCACTTGGCCCTTCTACGAGGGCGAGGAGACGTAGGGCACAGAGCGAGAGTATCGTAGCGCCGCGCCGCGGCGGAGTGGGGCGGCGAGGGAGGGACTGACGGATGGGACGGGACGGGACGGGACAGGGCGTCACGGGACGCGGGACGGCTAGCATGTCGCAGCGCGGCACCGCCAGCCGGATAGAAGGACCAAGTGGAGAGATTTATTTCAATTTTTCGTAACGAATACATATAACATTATAATAATGGTTACAAAAGTAAAATATAACATTATAGCAACTAATAAATCTAAATTATATGAAATGTTTATAGATTTAAATGACGTTCGTTTCTTTAGGGTGGACTTTCCGTGCTTGTTTGAAGAGAACGATGTTCATCTCACTGACAATAGTCGTTGATGATAATGTAACAATCCGGTCTTTGTGAGCGTTTGTTTTTAACGTACACTGTAGAACTAACATTGTTTTGCGTTCGACAGTTCTTTACACCGATTCATTTTATAGTATTACTCTGTTGGTTAGGAGCGCTGTAAAAATGTAAGTGTTAATAAAAAAAAAACATTTTCAAAATATTATTACTGTGTTTTATTCATAATTATTTTTATTTTTCTACCCGTACTCCCTAAAATAATGACCTAGTTAAATGGATCGAACACAACAGTCGCAACACAACACTAAACATAAATGGCAATCAATGATCAAGGAAACAATTGACATGACCATAGACGAAAAGTTCTATGTAGTCTTTATTACAGAAGCATAATTTGCAGATGGCGTTTCAGCTGCGTGATTGATTTTTTGAAAACGTCGATGCTGCCACAGTAATGCGAGCCGGACCTTTTGACTGGAAATTGAAAATCAAGATAGATTTCTAAATTCAAGTAAACTATTTCAAAATAGTACTTTCGAATCGTCAAAAAAATTACTACAATACTTTAGACATCACGCATATTTATTTATATTGAGAAGACTAGGTAGTTTATCTTTTTGAAAAAGTGTGAGACAAAGTAGTTTAGTAATCAATACAAGGATACTCGTATATCGAACCGTGAAGCAGGCAGCACTGAAGCAGTGGTGACTTACCACTTACAGCAGACTAGCATACCTGCCCCCCGATTCAGAACAAAGTTATCGACCGATTCGGTTATTTACTTTTCATTACTCATACTCTGAAAGTAGGTCTGAAGTTGCCTGAGGAGCGGGATGAAAGTAATACTTTTCATCCCTGATATGAATTTAACGCCTGATTTTGTAAGAGAAGAGGCTAAAGCGGTAGTGGAAAATAAAATTCACTCATTTTTTCTATAGCTAATTCATGTTTTTGTAAAAAGTAAAAATAATACTTTCCTTGTATTTGTAATGAAAAGCAAAGTGTTTACCTCGGGTTAAAGACTTATTTAGTCCCTCGAACTATTGGCGCCCTCACTTCGTTCCGGGCGCCAAACTCCGTCTCGGGACTAAATAGGTTACTTTCACCCCTAGGGTAACAATGTACTATTTATTTTTAATTCATTTTTTAAGTAAGGTATGTAGTTATTATGTAATTTAGTTTGTAGACATAGTATTCGACCTGCATGCAGGTGTGCAAATTGTTGTTATACTTACTAACTACAAACATAATGTTTGGTACATTCTTGTACGACACCTAAAATAATGTATAAAAAATAAAAACAAACTAGACAGAAGAAAAAATACTAATAAGCTAATTAATAACGTCTACCACGAGTCGCCAATTAAATTTACGTTATCGTTCGCGTTAACAAATTGTATTGGGGTGACACATAACATGGCATGACAATGTCAAATCCCAATACATTTTTTTACGCGAACGATAGTGTAAATTTATAGCATTATACACAAAAAGAACCCTTGCAAGAAGAAGTGAGTGAAAAGTAAAGATGTTCTGTTCAGTCAACCACGCTTAATGGTAACTTTACCTTCATGAGCTGTTCAGCTGCGCGGTAGTTATAATTGACTTTGTATATAACTTCCTTAATTTAAATGAATTATTGAGAAAAAGGTACATTAAATATATCCATACACATGAGTAGAAAATGTTTGATTAAGTAATCCAAAAAATCAAAATAATGATAAACTAATAGTGCGGTTAGCGGAAGACGCGGTTCCAGAATCACGCTTGCTTGACACCGTTTGGGTATTTCGGGCCGAAATTCGAACAACTTGTTGATTGTGTCCGCGATAACTATTTTGTATACCCCAGCTAGAAAACGCAAAACTGCCAAGGCAAGGTTAACTCCGATGAGTAGGTATGAACTCTCATACAAGCGCGTGCTGCCGACGTTTAGTTGTAGACAGGCGGCTTTATTTTTCGTGTAAAACCTATTGAACTAAACTTAACTCGTATAGGTACTGATTTTCTTAACGGCAAACAGCCTCCTCGTTAATTGAACGAAGTGATAGGTAGTTTAGACACCATCATAAGTACCTATGCAACTACCAGTTACCACCACACCACACAAAACGACCAATATTTTGTATTAGTCAAAAACGAACCCTAAAAAGGCAAGATAACAACTTAAACTCGACGAACTTGATCACCTAATCGCACAAAGATTTTTCACGGAGTAACTACAATGAGGTTTTTGCAACGATCGAAGCAATTTTCATGAAAACGCCATTAGTGTGGATATGGAATCTATAGCGTAACGTTTACGTGAGTAGATATGCTTGTCTTAGCTAAAATGTATCAAAAGATTTAATATGACACATCTTTAGTAGCAAACTGTATACATGTACAAAGCCTGTTTCAAACGCAAGATACCTACCTACTTTTGTTTGAACACTACAATTTCTTGAAAGAATCGTTAGTGATTTATTTTTATCAAAATAGAGTCATCAGATCAGAGAGAGAGCGTCATAGGGTTTAAATAGTCTATGTAAATAATATAAATTGTATCTCAGGGGTAGGTAACGAAGCGTTTCCGAGTAACCAAAAAACCATAACGTTGTTTCCACCTGGAAACAAAGTTCATCATCTTTCATCAAGCGTACACGAAACGGCACATCCACATTCCGAATATTTGTACAAAGCCAGTACCACAGAAGTTCTAAACAGCTCATATTTATTCATATAGGTCATATTGAATATCTGAATGGTGTTAGAGCGGTACTAATCCCTGAGGGCCGGAGGGAGGCACGTGCCGCCCTCGGCCTTGAAGATAGCCTGTAGCTATTTCATTATACGTATATTTATTGGTCCTTCGTCCTATAGCAGAGAGTTCCACACACACACCCCGCCGTGCCCTCCTCGCACCGCGCATGCGTGGCTTTGACAGCAGCCGTGCCAACACAGCTTACTGTGTCCTATCATCCCCTATGTTTCAACGTCGCAAAACCAAGCCATTGTGTTGTGAAAGTGCAAGCCAAATGTGAACGAGCGGACTCCAACGATGACCATCAAAACCGCGGACTGAGCGATAATGGTGGCCCACATTGGCACGATCAACTCATCTAATGGTAAACAAATTTGCTCTTTACCTACCAACTCACAAAAAATTTATCACTTAATCTACCTAAAGAACGTAATGACACTCATAAACTTAGCATCTAGGTAAGTACGTAGATAATATGTCGCCACTGCTTAAGCAATATCCTCATAATTAAAGGACATACGTTTTCAAAATCGCTGTTACTACCCACTGGGCGAGAGAAGAATCAACGCAGAACATTGTTGTTCTTTCTAAAGTTATGGTATTGTTCTGCCTTTGTTCGTGAAATAGGCAGGAACGTAATTCTTCGGCTTCAGTTTCATTAAAACATTGTTGAGTTAGTATTAACTTCCTTTTCTGGCTTCGGAGTTCAGACCTCAAATGTCTTAACTACAGTTAATTTAACTTCATATTTTTTAATATGATGATTTAAAATGACGTCATGTAAAAGGATTTTGTAATTATTTGACAGAAGGAAACTAAAAAGGATAACGTTATTTTCACTGGTTCCTAATTTTTCTAAGCCATGGAAATTGTCATATGGCGCATCAGGCTAGATACTGACGTACCTGATCTCTGTTTTATGGTTTACCGTTAGGGGGTTGATTGCAGATTACCAAAATCACTTTTAGTATTCGACCACACGGCAGCCGAGTAGTTATGAAAACTAAGAATTGCTTAATTTGTTGCACAGTGGAGGCGACAGCATACATAAGCGCGGTAGCAGGCTTCGCTGCGGTGGTGCTGGTGCTGCTCCTCTTCCTCGGCCGCCGCTGGTGCTCCTCAGCGGTCTTCGGGCGCAAGTGCTGCGATGGCATCCTCGCTGTGAACCCCAGGGGCGTCGCGCCTGCTCTGCCACTCAACAATGCTCAGTTTGGTCAGTCTTCTTTTGTTTTGTTCGTACCGCCAAAGCAAGTGGATTATGTTCAGGCAAATTCATCAAATTACTCTATCGAATCAATCAAATTAGGACCCTTGGCTCAAATTAATGGAATGCATCTTAAGCGTCTTAGGAATTGACTTCATTAATGAACTTAGTAGTGATCCGAATTAGTAGGTAAACCGCGAGCCATGGGTCCGCGAACCTTGTCTGTGGTTATGTGTCTGGGTGTTGTAGTGTACATATCTAAGTGCCACCACTCTTAATTTATTTTTAGTTCGGGTTTAGTTACCTATATCTATGTGATTTAATTTTCATGATAGCAAAAGGATTCAGAAGATACGCGAAGCCGGAATTGAAATCTAGGACTTTATAATTTTCGTCACGCATCTACTAACGCCCATTTGCCTGAACAGACTCCAAAAACATGAGGCCTGAAATCTCTCTATTATATTTAATTTATTTCCCATAGAAATATGTCCAATCATAAACAAATAAAATAGTAGAGACTGACACTGTTTAACGACAGTAAGGGTAGTTGACGACATCATCGAATTCTTAAAATTATTTAAAATAATAAAAAAATAACAAAAGGGGCTTTTGAAAACTTTTAATAAATTAGGTATAATCAATTTTATTTCTCTTCAAACTCGGGTGAGCAAGTCTATTTTTGAAATTGGAAAATAAATAAACATAAGTAAGTATACCATTCGATAATCCACACAATGAATAGTAACTTTTGACGAGACCATATTCATAATCGCAATATTTAATATAGCCGCTGACCGAACGAATGTGTTGCAGAACGCAAAGAAATAGACAGTAAATCACGTCATTTGAAGGGGGCTGAGTTTTGGGCAAGTCCAAAATATGACTTTTTACATTGCTATTTCTCGGGTAGTTTCGACAATTCTTCTATTTTTGAGAGGTCTTTCGATTCGAACAAAAAATAGTCAAATACCCTATTAAAGGATCCTATATATTTTCTTCCATATGGTCGAGTATTCGAGGCAAGGAAATAGTAGCTAAATACTCGTGTCTCAACAACTTTCTTATTTATGGATTAGGTATTAATTTTTATCACATGTATGTTTTTTTTAAAACTTTAAATTTTTCTTGGTCTAGGTCGTTAAACTATTTATTATGGTTAAAATTAATCATTCAAACTACACTAATAAAGCAACGAATCTTAAAGAGGATACAGTCCCAAACATGGTTGACTGATGATGCTTTTAGAATTATTAAGTCCGCCTCCATTTTTATGCATTAAAGGTTATATTTTAGGTAGAACAAAAAGTAAATGGTTAGTAGAATATGTATTTGTCAGGCTACCTTTATCCTACCACTATCTTGAAACACTAGGTTAGTAAAGTTTAGTAAAAATAATTAATGGATAATGAATATTGATTCAATAAATGTCAAATATACTATGAGTATATGGGTATAACCTTGCGTGCTTTCGCGGTGCCCTTGTGAAAGCCACGACTCTAGCTACGATAGATTTAGGGACGTTAATATTTTAGTAGCCTTTAGGTAGTTTTAGGGGGGCTAGCCTTGAAGGCCGCCAGCCATAGGTTTCTTTGTCCTTTCAATAGCAGTAATAGCACATAAGTAGTTGGTTTTTCACTAGAATAATATAGTACGTTAATGTATAGGATGTTCCAGCTAGTCTTTATATCTAGTTGTAGATATAAGTAGATATATCCGCTAATTTTATGTAGGGTAATGCGTATTTATATTGCTCATACGGTTGGCCACTGCTGTGGTCAAATTCACGTTTTTTAAATACCTACGTTAATCTTTAAACTAATATAAAAAATCGTAAGCTGTTTTATATTGTAACTACGTGGATTTGATAGCAGATTTGAATATGTAAGGCCGACTGTATGTCTGTGTTGTTTTAGATGCTTTGTCGAAACCGATCCATTACCCCGAACGCATATTCACGTTCGAAGCCTCCGACTCTGACGACGAGCTGCGTTTGCGCATACAACAGGTGAGGAGTTGCTAGATTGTGTGTAGAAAACCCCTAAGACATAAACATTATATTTTGTTAAAGGCACTTTTCATGGTTAAAGGGACAAACCACCTATTATGTATAAGTATTTAACTATATTCATAATAAATAATTCATAATATGTTTCTACTTTAATTTGCTCATTAGTTTTCTGTTTGAGGGAGGCATCAAGATGTATGCCCGCCAATATACTGTCACTGTTCAATAAATAATGAATAAATAAACAAGTAGAAACATAATACAAAAGAAAGATGTTGGGCTAAGCAGGCGCAATGTACAATAGTGATTGAGGTGAAAGAACCAATTTCTGCAAACTCTACAAAATAATAAAGTAATCAACTAACAAAGTGCAATTGAAATTCGAGTTACCCTGTATAATACCAGTTTCAGCAATTTCAGTCTAAAATTAAAAATGCATCGTGAGGCCGCCCGCCACGGAGTGCAGATCAGTGTAATTCGGACATTCATACTATAAATACATTCTCAAAAATACCGAGCTCATTTAGGCAGTTCAGTGCACTAAAAGATTTTATAGGTTTTAGTTGAAAATGTACTTTTTGGTAAGATTTTGTTAAAAATATCCTCCCATTCATGTTCATCATTCAGAAGAGTAATACACACATCAAAAGTGTCTAGGGATCAACATATATTTTTGCAATAACTTTTCTCCTGATTGATATTAATTAAAATTTTCTTTAAGGATTCATCAAATAAAGTGTTTTCGTTTGTCTACAGTAACGATAAACCAAGTCACCTTTGCATTAATAAAGAAATTTGCCATTTTCCTAATAAAGGGATTTTTGACATTTGAACCACTAACATTAAAGTTCGAAAAAAAGACTGAAATAACAGTTTTCTTTAAAATTTTATTGGGTAACTTAAACAATTAATGATCTGTGTTTCTACCGCGAACACTAACAACACAAGAACATCGGTTTGGCATACTCAAAATGAGTTCATCCAAATCACGCTGTGGAATGGCCGCCCATGTTCGTTGCAACAACAAAAAAAGGTCTTCTTGCGACTGGATACCCTCCATATTCGGCAGAGCTCTTCTCTGTAGCATATCCCATGCATGCTCAATCGGGTTCAAGTCTGGCGACTGAGCAGGCCAGGGCAGGACATTGATGTTAGCTGCGGCGAGAGTCTGTCTTACAACTCTTGCGGTGTGCGGTCGTGCATTATCATGCATTAACTGAAATAAGGGACCGATTTGCACTTGTAGAGGAACGATGACGTCTGATACAATCGTCTCAGCATAAATTTGAGCGTTGAGGTTGCCTCTGATCCAAATCAACTCAGTTCTTCCGCCGATCCAAATACCCGCCCATACCATGATGGTTCCACCACTATAAGGATGGACTTCCTGGCAGGATTTTAATCGCTGTTGGCGTCCAGGGGTTCTCCAGTGTCGTATACGTCTTGTATCCGGTCTCATACCAAAACGAGACTCATCAGAAAAGCACACGAAACGCCATTGTTCTTCTGCCCAATTTCTGTGTTCAAGAGCCCATTGATATCGAATCCTACGATTGTGCATTGCTATAGGTGGTACCCTTAGCGGTCTTCGGGAACGTCATCGTTCCTCTACAAGTGCAAATCGGTCCCTTATTTCAGTTAATGCATGATAATGCACGACCGCACACCGCAAGAGTTGTAAGACAGACTCTCGCCGCAGCTAACATCAATGTCCTGCCCTGGCCTGCTCAGTCGCCAGACTTGAACCCGATTGAGCATGCATGGGATATGCTACAGAGAAGAGCTCTGCCGAATATGGAGGGTATCCAGTCGCAAGAAGACCTTTTTTTGTTGTTGCAACGAACATGGGCGGCCATTCCACAGCGTGATTTGGATGAACTCATTTTGAGTATGCCAAACCGATGTTCTTGTGTTGTTAGTGTTCGAGGTAGAAACACGGATTATTAATTGTTTAAGTTACCCAATAAAATTTTAAAGAAAACTGTTATTTCAGTCTTTTTTTCGAACTTTAATGTTAGTGGTTCAAATGTCAAAAATCCCTTTATTAGGAAAATGGCAAATTTCTTTATTAATGCAAAGGTGACTTGGTTTATCGTTACTGTAGACAAACGAAAACACTTTATTTGATGAATCCTTAAAGAAAATTTTAATTAATATCAATCAGGAGAAAAGTTATTGCAAAAATATATGTTGATCCCTAGACACTTTTGATGTGTGTAGTTATTTACAAAAGGCCGAAATTAGTAAAAGGTACATGCGGTCCTTCTCGGTCGAAATTTAGTTATACTCATTTGTGTTACTAAGATATATCATATTATTGCACTTATTCATGTTAGACTTAGTTTACTCTGATATTTTAAGTAGAAGGAACAATTTTCTCTATAACTGCATGTCACTATTTTGAAACCATTTTTTTACTGAAACCTAAGCTATGCCTATTCTCAAACTTTCAAACATTAGAAATTCTATTAATTGTAAAGAAGTCACGTGTATAATACTCGTAGAAGCTTTAGTTCATACAACTGTTACGGGCTACTTGATTAACTGGGCAGTATTAATACGGACCGGTCCTTTTGAATAATGACCAAGTGCATCGTTCAATTTGATAAATTTATTACTTCGGCCGGTCCATATTAATAATGGCTGACTACTCATGGGCAGTTTAATAAATCAACGTTTAGAAATCTTGAATTTATTACTTTGACCGGATATTATAAATATTTCACTGTCAAAATCGTGCTTTGGCATACATTTTAAATGAGGTTTTTTGTAAGTAAAATTGAACAGAACTAGTTAAACCGAGCAAAATCTATTTATTTAAGACATAGTCGATAGCGTATCGCCTAAGCGCACCCAGCATTGTATACGTTGCCCATAAGTTGATTTTATACGATGTAATAAACCAAAACATGGAAGATCAATTCCTTTTATTATTTTGCTCAAGACAAGGTGGCCATTATTTATATTGACCGGGAAAAGTGATAAATCAGGCCATTTTACTCACATTGCCCATTTGCCAAGGGCATTATGCATGATGGTCATTATTAAAAGTGCCCGGACTTATCAAGTGGCCCGTATCACAACGAAGGCTTATACAAGGCCGACAAGCCACTAAGTTTCTACGTGTAGAAAACATTAAAATGAATGAAAAGGACATTAGGACATACTTAATAGGCGATCAACAAATAACAGCATTCGATTTATGAAGAAACTTCTCCTTGCTTCGGAAGGTACGTTTAACAGCGTTCCCGGCTAACGTAGCAAGATATCAGTCATTAGGCCTAGTTAGAGGCCTAAAGAGCGGCTTGACAACATCTTTAGTATGGCTCGAATCACCTCATAGTTGAGGTGAGGCCTGTGGCCAGCAGTGGGACGTATATTAGACTGTTACATTTGTTAGTTTGTTGCTATGAAGAAACTTAGTGGCCGGTTGCTCCTATCTGTGCCCACTGACAACATAAATAAAACGTGTCAAAAATGTACGGTTATATAGCAAATCACAATCAGTAAATCTATGAGGTATATCTAAATCTGCCTATAGTCTTCAAAAAAAAGTTAGGTCCAGAAAGATAGTTTCTGTGATCTGCTATTTAGAGTAAAGAGCTGTATAATCCAATATGACTAGACATCATACCGTTTCTAGGACAAAGAAGAGGTCGAGTGTCATTACGAGGAGAAGAATGAGAACCAATCCTCGACGAAGCTGGACGTCGAGCTCGTGGAGACGGCGTTGAGGGAGACCACGCTCCGGGAGACGACGCTTCGGGAGACGAGGATCGACGAGGTCATCCCTCAGCGCGCCGAGTTCATCCACACTTTGGAGGCCCAGAGCAGCGTCGATAGTGACGTCATAGCACACAATGTAGGTTGACAAATCATCGGAACAGACGCCAATACAAAAACTCACAACAGGTCATGGTACAGTCAGCAACAGAAGTAGCGTAACACTTTAGTACCCTACATTGTCAGTAACATTAACTTTGTCCACGTCGTTGTCTACAATGACTATACAAGGGAAAAAAAATAACGATGACATAGGTACTAAAGTGCTTAGCTACTTCCGTTGCTTACCGTACGCCCATGAACTACGTCCCATCCAAGTTTTAACTGCCATTGATGATGTGTTTGGTTGTTCAACTTCATTATATTTCACTTTTCCGTGCGCGGCGCCGATGCGCGCCGCTGTTCAGTTTTCAACATTTTAAGCCCTGCGATAGAAAATCAGGAGTTTTCTCCCCATTCTTGGGCACTCAATCAAATGAGAAGTCTTCTTGATTTGGGCACTTAAACTGCGGCGGTTAGACCGATTCTTGAAGGATCCGCTATTTCACGCTTCCATCGAGTCTCACGTGAAATCCTCGTAACCATGGGAACAGAATTGGCCTCATTCTCGGGGTCCCATAAGTTCCTTCGCTAACTCAGTTTAAAAAAACGTTCTTAATCATAATCATAATCATTTATTTACTCACCATAATAAAAATATACAGTGGTAAGGGTACAATGAGAACAGTCAGTACAGTTTGACTATGGTGAGCTGATACCTGAACTAGGCCGGAGCCTGTATCTCACGATATCAGGAATCACGCTCGAGCGCTCTTGTTAAATTTGATGTTTGACAGGAAAAGGGATAAAGCAGTATCAAATTACAGGATACATCCCTGCTCTGCGGCGAGGGCAGCAGCTCCTCTGTGGAGCGAGGATCGGTAGAGCTCACGGTGCTGTACGACGCGCCCGTGCGCAGCATGACCGTGCACATCCTGCAGGCGCGCGGGCTACCGCAGCGCACGCAGGGGGTGATCCTGCAGAGTCAGGTACTACAGTCAGCAGCACTTACAGCATTGCAGGACACATCCCTGCTCTGCGGCGACGACAGCAGCTCCTCTGTGGAGCGAGGATTGGTAGAGCTCACGGTGCTGTACGACGCGACGCGCCCGTGCGCAGCATAACCGTGCACATCCTGCAGGCGCGCGGGCTGCCGCAGCGCACGCAGGGGGTGATCCTGCAGAGCCAGGTACAACAGTCAGCAGCACTTACAGCATTGCAGGACACATCCCTGCTCTGCGGCGACGCCAGCAGCTACTCTGTGGAGCGAGGATTGGTAGAGCTCACTGTGCTGAACGACGCGACGCGCCCGTGCGCAGCATAACCTTGCACATCCCGCAGGCGCGCGGGCTTCCGCAGCGCACGCAGGGGGTGATCCTGCAGAGCTAGGTACAACAGTCAGCAGTACTTACAGCATTGCAGGACACATCCCTGCTCTGCGGCGACGACAGCAGCTCCTCTGTGGAGCGAGGATTAGTAGAGCTCACGGTGTAGTACGACGCGACGCACCCGTGCGCAGCATGACCGTGCACATCCTGCAGGCGCGCGGGCTGCCACAGCGCACGCAGGGGGTGATCCTGCAGAGCCAGGAACAACAGTCAGCGGCACTCACAGCATTGCAGGACACATCCCTGTTCTGCAGCGAGGGCAGCAGCTCCTCTGTGGAGCGAGGATCGGTAGAGCTAAACGGTGCTGTACGATGTGCCAGTTCGCAGCATGACCGTGCGCGCTGCCGCAGCGCACGCAGGGGGTGATACTGCAGAGAGTAGATACAACATTCAGCAGCACAATATAACGTACGATCTTACGAGCACGAGCTCACACACACCAAAATACATCCGGTATTCGAAAGCACTCATTACAGCGTCAGTGTAATCTGGTTTCATTCAATAAGGCCTAATCCGAAGCAAGCTATACAAGGGTAAAATAAAATTGAAGCTTATGTTTAAACATAGTTCCTGGTGCGCCATACATTAGTAGATTGTGATAGCAATGCAGATATTGTTTGAATACACGCGTAAATATTTCGGCTACTTTTATTTTAATATTTTCAGGTCCGAATCGTGCTTCTGCCGCTGAAGAAACAAAAATTCAAATCGAAAATTCGTAATGGCGAAAATCCTCAGTACATGGAAAGCTTCGTGCTGCATAAAATTAACCCAGGTAAATAAACATTTATTAGGCACACCACTCGAAGAAATTTGCTTTACCATTCTTGTTGTGATACGAGTATACCAACCCCTTTTTTTTCTCTGGGTGTTTAAAATACGTTACGTACTGCCCACTGTTACCCTACTGCCCTGGGGGAAGACAGTGGGGGAGTGTGGGACTCTCCGCCGGTGAAGCCGGCGGCATACCCACTAAAACGCACCCGGGTATACCCTCAGCGCTATGAAAAGGGCGACATGGAGCCTTGCGGATTGCCACGTCGCCCCAGCGGTCGGCCCAGCCCACGTGCCGGGCCTCCTCACGCTTAGGGGGCGTCCCGGTATACTGGGACACCCCCAGACAGGAGCACCGTGCAAGGGGGTGAAAGCCTCCCGGCCAACACCCTGGTGCTGCTTTAGGAGCAGGAGGAGGGCGGCCAAACCGCCGTCTTCGTGCCCCCCGCCGCCTGCGTCGGAGAGGGTCCGCCCGAGGATCCGGTACGTCAAGGGCCGCTTTTCCCGACGTACCCACTGTTTGAGCACCGGCCGTATCGCGTCTATGGTGTCGCGGCCATAGAGCGAGTCGACCAGGTCCTCCGCCCACCTCCGAATGAGCGCATCATGCGCTCGGCGCCTCAGGCCTTCGACCTCGTCGAACAGGGGCTAAAGAAATAAAAAAATAAACAGGGGCCGCTCGTCTCGTGCTCTCGCCATTGCCCTGAAATCGTAGTCAACGGCAAGAACTTGCGCTTCAAGTTCCCACGGGGGCATGACTGCGAGAAAGCATGCTGCCCCCGCCAAAATCGTGCGATACCCACGTATTGCTCTTACTGCCATTACCCTTTGTGGGGCCCGCAATATTATCTTGTTGTGGGCAGTAAGAGTGGGCAGATATTGGTGCTTCGTCGAGCGCCATACTTCGTATTATGCCGGCGTAGAGTCGCCAGCATGTTTGATCCGGGCCGCGCTCGTTTGGAAGAAGATGGCCCAGGGCTCCCGCCACTCGGATAAGGCGTAGGGCGAGGTGAAAGAAATGCTTCTTAAACCGCCATCGCCCATCCGAGATTAGAACCAGGTACTTCATCTGGGCCTTTAACCGCACCTCAGCGCCATTGAGGCTGACTACGGCGCCGGGTGGTGGTCCCTGCCGAGGCCCGTGGAAAAGGAAGGGCCTCGGTCTTATTGAGGGCCTCTCGTAAACCCAGCTCCTCAGTCCGCCCAATGATGAGGCTGTCGCCGACCTCCGCCAACCTCCTAGCCTCAGGGAAGCTTTTCCCTCTTGATACGACTAGGGTGTCATCTGCGTAGCAAAAGACACGCAACTCCGAAGGGAGCGCGCCGCGGAGCACCCAGTCGTATACTAGGTTTCACAACAAGGGCCCGAGAACGGACTCCTGGGGGACACCACACTGCATCGGCCAGCGAGCAAGGACCCCGTTGCTGCCCTCGTATACAATCTGGCGGCCTTTGAGGTAGTCCTCCAACAGCCTGCCAAGATAATTAGGCACTCCGAAGTAATAGTGTCTCCCTTATCGCGCCCAACGGCAGACTGTTGAAGGCGTTGGCGATATCGAGGCTTATCGTCAACGACCTCTCACCCTGAGCAGAAGCTGCCGAGACAGAGGCATAGACCAACGGCCTTCAAGAAGGCCAAGGCGTCTAAGGTAGAGCGCCCGGCCCGAAACCCATATTGTGTATCCGACAAATCAGGTCACACGTCTTCGAGGTGCTGGAAGAGGCGGAACGCGAGTACCCGCTCGAAAAGCTTCCCGGCCTCATCCAGCAGGACAATGGGCGGTACGCACATGCCTCACCAGGGGTTCTCCCCGCCTTTTGTAAGAGGCATCATCGGAGATCTCCCGAAGCCAAGCCCAAGTGTTTAAGAGCCAGGGCAAGAACGTTGCCGGGCACTCCGTCAGGACTTGGAGCTTTTTTCCTGGCCCCGAGTCGATCTCCCACCGTCTCCATTTCTTCGTCAGTGATTAGTGGGATCGACTCTTCTTCTGTGGCTCTAGCGGGAGGAGCCATCGGTGAAGGAGTATGTGCACTGGAAAAAGCTCCCGTACCACTCTCTCTGAAACCTCCGGTTGGAGGGTCTCAATCAGAGGGAGGCCTTGGTGGCACAGTTTGTCCCGCGCAGTACGGTATGGCCTCCCCCATGGGTCCCTATTGAGATCCTCCAACATTTCTTGCCGAGCTCTTGCCTTGACCTGGCACTACAGCTGCCTTCTTATCGGCACGGTAAGCGGCCTGGCCTTCCCTTTCATTGTCTCGGTTGCGGTGACGCAGTGCCCGAGTGTATGCCCTCCGCTATTGTGAGCACTGTTCTCGTAGACCGTCCACTTCTTCACACCACCAGTAGACCTGGCGGTGCCGCGGAGGGAGCTCTCGCACTTTTGGCATGGCGGCATTGCAGACTCCAGAGATGGTATCATGGAACCTGCTTGCCGGCTTCCCGACATCCAACGTCATTGAAGTCGAACACCAGGGCGCCATAACCGCCGCTGCCTCCGCTAATTCCTGGTCTAATTTGGAAAGAGCCCACCGGAGGATGGAGGAGTGGCCCCTCTGTCAGGGTGGCCCTGTGGAACCGCTGGAGGTGGATATCTCGAACCTTATATATTTATGGTCCGAAATGGTCTCCACCTCACTCAACACCCGCCAGTTCTGGATGTGATGCGCAAGAGAAGGGGTAGCGAACGAAACGTCCAACACGGACCCCCCCGCTCTGCGCACACACGTAAGTGCCGTCCCTCGATTAAGGAGACACATTTCAGAACTGGCAGCCCAGTCCTCGACCGCCAGGCCCCTCACATTTGTTGACACACTCCCCCAGAGGGTTGACCATGCATTCAGGTCACCCATTAAAAGTAAGGGGAGAGGTGCCAACCGCAGGATAACAGGCGTCAAGCCACGCAAGAAGGTCTCAAGGTGAGCGAGACCCTTGTTACGGGAGACGTACACGCTTTAATATTATTATCGTGGGGAAATCCGCATGGATACCTCGCCACCCGGGGGAATGACGAGGCTATGTCGGTCGTCTACTGACTAAAACCCCACGGTACTCGACCTCAACACTTCAGCGGCGATGCGGGGTCCCTAAAAAGTTTCGCAACGCCCCGCAGCCAGTGCTTCCATGTCTTGGGGCCTTTGGGGTACATTGCGGGCAAAAGCACCCCCACCTCGCGCCCGTGGGCGCCCCTTTAGGCGGGCAGTGGTAGGCACCATACCACCACCACGCCCGGCGGCAGGCAGTGCCATGCCAGAGCCCTCTTAGCTTCCCGGTGGTTCCACCTGCCACCAGCACTAACCCCCTAATTTTTTTTCTGCAATGACCGCAGGAAAACTACGATATCATTCAACGATACCTACAGCATCTTGAAGATGGCAAGCGTTGATTTGAAAGTTATGTCACTATAATGATATTCAGCTGCCAGGCGGCGCTTTACAATTTGTCTACTAAACAGATCACATCAATAGTTTTCGTCCTCATTCAAGACAAATAATCGTTGTTTGCTTGCAGAGGACGTGCACGGCCTAGGCCTGCGCGTGCGCATTTACGGCTGCGAGCGCATGCGCCGCCAGCGGCTGGTGGGCGAGGCGGCCGTCAGCTTCGCCACGCTTAACCTCGAGCTCGAGAACAGTCTGTGGCTGCAGCTGACTCCGAGGCAGCATCATCCGCCGTCTCTGCAGGTATTGTTCTCTTCAACACTACACTGCTCATTGAAATATAGGTAATCTTTCTACATATCTAATAACTACGTGTTAACTAGTTATTAAGTACTCAAGATCGCGCCGAGTCAATTCCAATTAAGATATTCCATACTTTTGCTCGCGAGTGTATTTCGTTAGTATATATAATGTATTCATGATTTTTCCAGATATAAATATAATTAAGACAATTTCAGAGGCTACTGACTGACGCATTTGGTCCCACGTCTAATTAATAATGAAGATGATTGATGATGATTGTGCACCACACCCAGCCAGGTTGTAAGCCTGATCCGGTCAAACCGGCAAACCAGGGGACGCGATTTTGTTAGGAGGGACACGCTCTGGGAAAGGAAGGTCGACTAGCCGCAACCGGCCGACCACAACCAGCCGAGTATGCACCCTGTGAACCAGTATTGGAAAGTAGGAACAGAGGTTAATTTTTAAGGATGAGCGTTGATGAGTTGGTGGGCAGTCTTGCCTTCGTGGTTAGTCTGGGTGTTTTTGATTTCTTGCTATACTATTATAGTTATGGCTCCACAGGAGATTTTGGTTTGCTTTCCCAGCTAGAGATTCTATAGCCGTTGGTTTCTGTTTATGATGAGGCGACTGCATGATCGTTGAAGTTTTTTATTTATCCTATTTAACTATTCTTAGCCGCTGGTTATTGAGGATGATGAGGCGACTGCATGTCCGTTGAAGGTTTTTACTGCTCCTGTCTCAGTCTTCTTGGCCGCTGGTTATTGAAGATGATTAGGCGACTGCATGTCCGTTGAAGGTTTTTATTGCTCCTGTCTCAGTCTTCTTCTTGCTTAGGTATTGAAGATGATGAGGCGACTGCATGTCCGTTGAAGGTTTTTATAATTCCTGTCTGATTCTTCTTAGCCGCTGGTTATTGAAGATGATAAGGCGACTGCATGTCTGTTGAAGGTTTTTATTGCTCCTGTCTCAGTTTTCTTGGCCGCTGGTTATCGAAGATGATTAGGCGACTGCATGTCCGTAGAAGGTTTTTATTGCTCCTGTCTCAATCTTCTTGGCCGCTGGTTATTGAAGTTGATGAGGCGACTGCATGTCCGCTGAAGGTTTTTATAATTCCTGTCTGATTCTTCTTAGCCGCTGGTTATTGAAGATGATGAGGCGACTGCATGTCCGTTGAAAGTTATTATTACTCCCGTCTCAGTCTTCACTGACGCTGGTTATTGAAGATGATGAGGCGACTCCATGTCCGTTGAAGGTTTTTATAATTCCTGTCTGATTCTTCTTAGCCGCTGGTTATTGAAGATGATGAGACGACTGCATGTCCGTTGAAGACTTTTGGTACTCCGCTCTGACCCTTCTTCGCCGCTAGTTATTGATGAGAATGATGAGGCGACTGTATTTCCGTTGATGGTTATTGTTGAGACAGTAGCATGTGCGGCAATCGTAGTTAGTACTTTTGTCTTTGAATTTTTAGTCGCTGGGGACCAATGATAATGAGATGTCTGGTAGGTGTAGTCGACGGTAGCTTGCTTCTTTTGTTTAATATTCGTACTTAATAGCTGTCTAAAATTTTGCTGTATTTTATATTACACGTTACCTTTTTTGTTTGAGTTTGATTGCAATGACAGAGATCAAAGGCATGACAGATTTGCATGATTTATACTTAAAAATAAAAACAACATTAATCATTGCATGCCTTAGTTAAGCAGAATATAGCAATGTACTTTATCACTACTCTAATTACCAGTGACACCTGTATTCTGTGCAATAAAATGTATTCCATTCTATTCTATTCATGCAATAAATAATTGAGGATTCTAATATAACTGTTATGCATTATCCAGCCAAACAAATATTATGTTAGACTTCAATCTCATTGCCACTGTAAAATTACAGTACTTTTTGCTACTACGAATTATTTTCCGAAATCGATCTAGACTTTGGAGTACATAGGTGTATGAGGTACCTTAAAATTTGATTAGCATGCCGTCGACAACGAGTGTATAAGATTTGAAAATATTTATAGTCTTTGAAAATCGGTCACTCCTCACGAGTAAGTATGGACAATAAAACACACAAGTGCGATGGACATTGGCCTGAGGAAGAGTACTGATTGTCTGCCTAATCATTCTTCATTCATGTCGTCTATTCACCTAGGGCAGCAGATGTTGTGGTGATTATAGCCCCACGGTGCTTTTCATAAAGTATCGAGACACTTAGACAATACGTCAGTTCCTAGATATCATAAATAGAACGGGCTCACCGGGCGTCGATTCAGCTCTAACAACTCGATTGCTACGTTGAAGGTAACGTTCGGCGAGGAATTGTTGAGGTGCAGATTCTAAACAACATAACACTTTTGTACGCACTTTTTTTAGATCACTCAAGCTATCAACTTTTAATAATTGTCAACACTGCAATTTCCGGAAATTTCAGAGGACTACCTTTTTATAGTTTATTCCCTCTTGATATGAATTAATTCGCGGTTTCTTATCTTTAATTATAACGAAGTTAACAAGACACTTCCCGGGGTGCAGACGCGACGGCGCGGGTTGCGCTTGCGCCGGCCGGCCGAGCCGATGGGCAAGTTTTTGGGTCAAAACCAATAGGCTAACGAGGGGCGCGGCGGGCGGACGTGTGCGACGTCTACAAAGGTCCGGACCGAACTCCCGGTCCCACGTCTAATAAATAATTGAAATATAATTAGTTTATTTTTATTTATAATACTAAAACAAATATTCACACATCTGAATCCTAAATAACGACGTGGAGATTTTATTAGGTGAGATATCTCGCCGCGGCGAAATGCCGTGTGTACCCGTGCTATCCCCCGCCCCGCGTACCATCAGGAGGGTCGACTTAACGGCGGTTAACCTATATTTCAGGTTTACACGACTGAATAGTTTTACCGAATAAAATTTCGCTGCCAGGAAAGCGAGAAGTATCTGCGCTGTTAACTACCCTTACAATTTTGTCCTAGCTCCCAAAACTGGAGTTAAACCACTCCATGTCGGGCGTGCTAGCGAGCCCTATTTCCACCGCGGCGACCCCTAGCGGTACGGGCGGCGAGGCCTGCAGCCTGGCGCGCTCCGACTCCGCCTCCTCGTGCTGCAGCGCCCGCTCCGCGCCCGAGCTGCTGCTGGGGCTGCAGTACAACCCCACTACTGGACATCTGTCTGTGGAGGTCAGTACCTAGCGAGCTAAAGCGACCCCTAGCGGCGCAGGCGGCGAGGCCTGCAGGCTGGCGCGCTCCGATTCCGCCTCCTCGTGCTGCAGCGCCTCTCGAGCTGCTGCTGGGGCTGCACTAGAACCCCACTACTGGGTGATACATTTTACTCGCATAATTTTATTTGACAAATTTTTTTAGGCATAATTAATGTTGCATAATTTTTATTGTCCTAATGAAACTTTGGCATAATTGTATTTTGGCATAATGAGTTTTAAGCATAACGATCTGTTGGGCTATTGAGGAGACGCATAATAGTCTTCAGCCATTTTTATTATTGATAGTGTTTTGTCATAGAGGTTAATAAGGATGGATTAATAGGTGTGAGGAGTGAAGCGACGAGCACATGAACCTATTGCAATCAAGGGGCCAAAAAACCCCATTATTCTAGATTTTGATGATTTTACTTATTAATGTTATGCGTTTCTCATTTTATGCGTAAAAATATTATGCTAAGTTATCTTTATGCCATATCTGATTGTGCTTAAAAAATATGCGAATACAATTATGTGTATAGTATGGTTATGCCTGAATTTTAGATAAATAATAACAAAATTCCTAAAAACACTACGCCTGAATAAATTATGACAAAACTACTTGAAATGTCTGTGGAGGTCAGGAACTAGCGAGCTGAAGCGTGCTAGCGATCCATAATTTACCGTAAAGACAGTTAAAATAAATTAATAACTTATGAAAAAAACAAAAAAATAACTTGTGAGCTTTAGTGGGTTTAATGGGTGAATTAAGGGAAGGTGGGTAGGCAAAATCTTAACCGCTAATGTTATATTCAATAAAAAGTGATAATGAGTATGAAGCAGTTACATATTATTTATTGTTATTTTATTTTTCGATATAATCACCTTTGAGGTTTATACACTTGGTATATCGTTTTTTTAATCCTAAGATGCCGCCCTTCTTGAAAAATTCTTTATTTTGACCGCTTAAAAAATCATGTATAAAATAATAAATAAATAAATATCTGGGACAATTCACACCAAGATCATCTGACCCCAAACTAAGCAGAGCTTGTATTATGGGCGTCAGAGACTGATAGACATACTTAAATATTTCTAAATACATACTCAAATAGATAATAACACCCAGACACACAACAAATACATATGTTCGTCACACAAATATTTGTCATGGGTGGGGATCGAACCCACGACCTCCGGCGCTAAAGGCAGGATCGCTGCCATTGTAATATGGCAATCACTTCCTCATCATTGCCATATTTAATATTTGTGACTTCTCAGTTGTTATTTGTGTTTTAACAACATAAGCTACGCTGACGACATGGTGCTGTTGAGCGCATCAATCTGTGGTTTAAGGAAGCTTGTGACAATTTGTGAAAAGTATGCCAGAGATCACGGTCTTGTTTACAACGATAAGAAAAGTGAAATCATGGTCTTTGAGGTCAGTGGAAGGGATGCTGAGAGCTTTCCGCTTATTAAGTTAAACGGTACAGCGCTGAAGAGGGTGTACAAGTTTAAGTACCTGGGACATATACTGACCGCTGACCTCAAGGACGATGATGATATTGAACGGGAGCGGAGGGCGCTGTCGGTGAGAGCAAACATGATAGCCCGCAGGTTTGCACGCTGCTCTAAGCAAGTTAGGCTTACACTTTTAAGAGCATATTGCAGTTCATTTTACACGTGTAGCCTGTGGAATGTCTATACCCAACGATCCTACAGCGCCCTGAGAGTTCAATACAACAACGCCTTCCGGGTGCTGTTGAGGCTGCCCCGCTTCTGTAGTGCCTCGGGGATGTTTGCAGAAGCACGCATAGACTGTTTCTACGCAACTATGCGTAAAAGATGCGCGTCCCTAGTGCGGCGGGTGCGGGCCAGCACCAACAGCATCCTGAACATGATTGCTGACAGGATGGACTGTGCTTATATGAGTCGCTGCAGCGCAATATCCTACGGACTTGCACTGTAATGATTAATTGGTGATTTAAATAATAAAAATAGTTCTTAATATTTTGTACTCCCTTACTAACATTAGTTTAAGATTATTGTTACTAACACTATGGACTTTGTCTGAAATAAAAATAAATTGAATTGAATTTAACCGCGGGAACATGTAGAAATCACTAGGCGCAAGGTCAGGTGAGTATGGAGGATGTTCCATCAATTCAAATCCAGCATCTTGGATGGCAGTCATCGCAAGTCGGGACTTGTGTGTGGGGGCGTTATCTTCGCTTACTTCCTGACACAGTTTTTTTATTTGTCCTGCGTATAAGGGCCCCGTAATAGTGGCTCCATGATTGAGGTATCTGCTCAATCACTATCACCCTCTGGCTGTCCCAGAGAATAGAGCATTATCTTACCGGCGGATAGAATTGCCTTAAACTTCTTAGGCGTTGGAGATGACGGATTGATTTGAGAAATCCGCAGTCTCTTTGTTTATGCTCGTCTGTAAGCATTCTAGGCACCCAGCGCGCTGATACTTTTTCATGCCGAAAATTTTATGTATAATATGGATACTTCCTATCGCAATCTTTAGTTCTTCAGCTAGGTACAAAACGAACAGTTAAGTAGTTACAGTCAGTTAACACGACGATCTACAAAAACTATTTTTTAAAACTTTTTTTATCATTAATTGTTCGTGGCGTCCCGAGTGCGGGTCGTCCGTAGTTAAAGTTCTTCTTCTCTTAAACTCGGCACACCACCGCGCAACCGTAGAATACGGAGGAGCATTAACCCCTAATGTTCCTTTCAAGTTTAGATTTACTTGCTCAGTAGTACATTTTATCAGGCAGAGATATTTTATTACGGCGCGAATTTCAATTTTATCCATTTGGCGTACCACGCTCTGAAAACAAATGACTTCTATTTTTGAAGTAAGAAAAAAATCAATGATTTTAATTTTTTTATATTATCAAATGTCTGGGTTTTACCTGCCAGTATTCACTTTTTTGTTGTTCAAGGAGTTTATATGCCATTATTACTTTTTATGGAACACCCCTCGTATTTAATTCATGATGAATAATCGGTTTTCAAAATAAGGGTAAAACACAAAATTTAAGGGTTTGGCTGACGTAAGAAGTCAATTGATGCATCAAATGGCATTTTAAACTATTCAATAAAAAATCAATGTTTTTTCCTTACGGATACTTACAGTAATGCTGGTCTAAGAGACAAAACCACAGAGTAAGCTATCTGGGTTATGAAATTTACCAATTCATGTTCACCGTTTGAACAGGTAATTAAAGGCACGCACTTCCGCAAGCTGTCGCCCAACAAGGCGCCGGACACGTACGTGAAGCTGTGCCTCATCAGCTCGCTGGGCATGGAGATGGGCCGCTGCAAGTCCACCACGCGCCGCGCGCAGTCCAACCCGCTGTATAAGGAGCTGTTCATATTCCAGGTTAGCTTAAAGCTTGTTTCATTAATTAATTCTCAGTTACAAATAGCAGGAGAAACAACTCCATTGATCTATGTTGTAAAGATCGCCTATGTATTATGTGGTATTTAAATTAATTTGTTTTTTAATATATTTTATACTGGCTACGGCCACTGGACGGCGTTGCTACCGTTTGTATTTTAAATAAAATGTTTCATTAGACAGGGATTAATGCCTGGCTTTTAAGAAATATACCAAAAGCAAAAGTATAGTATAGTTTGTTAACTATAACAAATTAAGGGACAAATCAATCTATTTTTGGTTCGTATTCTTTGTCGATTTATAGTTCCTATAAAACTTGCTGTCCGTCAGCGGCTTCGCCCGCGTAAACTGTCTTGACCGTCAAAACATAGCCTAAATTAGAAAAAAATATATCTTATGTCACTCCCTAATAATGTAGCTTTATATTTGTGAAAGAATTTTCATAATCGGTTTAGTAGTTTCGGAGATTATCTACCTACCTCAAACAGACAAACTATAGCTACTTATATGAATAAAATAAATAAAAGGACCGCTAATTCATTCAAATTGTGTGAAGCTTAGTATTGGTCTTGAAAAGGAGTTGCTATTAAGCCTTGTAACCCAACTACTACGAAAACCTAGCAATCGTGGAGCACCTCATTGTCCTATAATTTCGACATCACTGCAAGGTTTTTTTTTAATTTCTAGGTGGCTCTGTTCCAACTGACCGAGGTCACGCTGATGGTGTCGGTCTGGTGGCGGCGCAGCGTAAAGCGCAACGAGATGGTCGGCTGGTTCTCGCTTGGCCACAGCAGCTCCGGCCGCGACGAGGAGCGCCACTGGCTGGACCTGTGCGAGCGCCAGGGGGAGCAGGTACAAACAAAAACACAACGAGTAGTTCCCGTCCTCTAAAAAATACGCTGGCCAAGAACGAATGATCGAATTTAGGGCTAAATTAGCGCTATTATAAATATACCGTACCTACCCGTTAGATAGATAGATCCATTCTACCGTACTTTTCACGTGACGACACGTTTTACGGTTACGGTTAAAGACATTTATTTCTCAAAAAGAATACATTATTCACCTAACAGATAAACACGAGAACTTACATTTAATTATTATTACGCGAGTCTACCTTCAGTAAAACAGAGTTACAAAATTAAAAATATTAATGTGGGTAAGATGTTACAAAAGTTGGATTCAATTACTTATCAGTCGACACTTGCTATGCAACGATACTGTATCTCACATCTTGTTATGAAGTCAGTTTCAAAGCCAGGGTTGACTGAATTAAATTCATAATGCTCCTGAGCTACTGTCAGTGACTTTGATCCCCAAATAGGGCAAACATTTTTGGTTTAGGGAATGCTCGGAAGAGCTCTCCCAACTTGTGCCATCCTCACTCTTCCACTCTCGTACCACGCGTGCTGGATTGAGGCGTCATCCACACACAGTCCAGCATTTCAAAAAACAACACAAAAAGGTTCTATGACTCTTTTCTTCGTCGAACCATCCAGACGTGGAACGCTCTCCCAGCGCAGTGTTTTCTTCCTCTTTTAGTCCCGGGGTCTTCAAGCGGGGCGTGAAAAGGCATTTTTGCAGGCCTTTAAGAGGAGTGACCAGCTCAGTGATGCTCTGCATTAGGTACTGTGCTTGTCCGCCTCATATCTGGACCTCACAACCGCTTTCCATAAGGTGGAATGGGGTCATCTTGACATGCTCTATATAAAAAAAAGATTGGGAATAGATATTGGGAGGACGCTCGACGCTCTTGTTCGATACAGACGTGCTTAGGTTCGCTCCATTGTTTACATTAGCTACTCATTAGTTATTTTGAAATTCCGATTTTGAAATTTATATTAGTCGAAAGCTAAGTGCCTAAGCTACATCTTGGTGAATTTTTTTTCGTGATATTCGAAAGGGAAGCCGAGAAAGAAGCAAAAAACATATTTCAAGCATTGTTTAACGGTCGTTGCAACATCAACGCTCTTGATCGCTGTCGCGGGGACGACGTGTACAGGTCAGTGACCTCATCTTCGTCTGATTCATCGGGTCGGTCCGCCGCTGTTCGGTGTGTTCTGAGAGCAGACGGCGCGCTGAGGCGGACAGGTGCGTCGTTCAACGAGATTGACTCATCGGCGCATTGTTTTTTGCTTACCTACTTGCTTGCTTTGATTTGCAGTCATGGCACTCATGGCACCTGAAGCTTTGCCTTTAACTTGTGCTGGTTGTTTGCATGCTATAATGACGAGAGCTTATCTTAAGTGCGCTCTGTGCAAGCAAGCTTATGATCTTCTTTGCGCTAATGTACCAGAGTGTCGCTTTAATAATACCATGGAAAGCCACCATAAAGCTAATTGGCAGTGTCCAGCATGCTCATGCAAAAAACCAAAAGGGGACAATACTAATACCCCAGTACGAGTTACTAAAAGTACGACCGGAATTATGCGAGATGAAACTGAGGTCTCTTCGGGGAATTTAAACGAATCGCTAGCCGAGGGTTTCGAAAATGTCACCATACGTCGTCGTAGAAAATCCTCTCAGCATGACAGCTACATGGAACAGAGCCAAGCAGATATAGCAGAAGAAACCCTTTTCATGGATAGGATCAGTACGGTTATCCGTCGTGAGTTAACTGGTGAAGTTGGTGAGCGCCTGGCTCAAATTATTAGCAAATCTGTTTCTAAACAGTTTGTCTCTGTCTTTGAATCATGCGTGGCTCCTTTAAATGCCAGAATTATGGGTCTTGAAAATCAAATTGCGAGATTACAGCCCGTCAACACTTTGATAAATTTGCCAAAGACCTGCGACACAGAACCATTGCGTGTCCCTCACGTAGAGCAGACGTGCAGCAAGCAGCAACAGCCGACAAAATACTCTAAGTCGAAAAGAACGAAGAGGGAGGCCCCGAGTGCAGTAGCGCCTGCGCCGGAGCGTATTGATCTAGGTGTCGTATCCAACACCCAACATCCTACAGCGTCAAGTAATTGTCCTGAGAAGAAAGTATTAGATGCACTGACGCCAATACCATCAGAAGCTTTAACAGAGACTTCTTTAAATAACGGGGACATAGGACGATGGGAAGAGGTAAGGCATAAGCGGCCTCGCATTTCATTGAAAAACGTTATAACGAAGGGCACCGCGGTTCCTGGCGCAACAACTATCGAAGCTTCAGCCAGGACTACTTATCTACACGTATTTTACGTTAAGACGGGTACAACAGCTGATCAAATACTCTCGCATCTTGTATCCATCGGTGCGGGTAACTGTTGTACGGTTCAAGCTTTGAAGGCGCGCGGGGACTATGCATCCTTCAAACTCGGGGTTCCGGCAAAGCTATCTGAAAAGGTGACTTCTCCAGATAACTGGGAAGAGGATATTTGTATTAAGCCCTGGCGGCAGAATTTTCGTGCCAAAAGTGAAAGGGAATCGTAGTTTTGCTGCATCAATGATTTACCAAAATGTACGGGGCCTTCGTAGTAAAACGCACATCTTTTACAATAATTTGTTAATCAATCCATGTGATTTTGTCGCGTTAACCGAAACCTTTCTAACTAGCTCAGTATTTGACAGTGAATTGTTTCCTAGTAATTATAAGATTTTCCGCAAAGATAGAAAAGGAGATATTGGTTGGGGAGGCGTTTTGTTAGCCGTAAAAGATAGTTACAACACCCGTCTTATAACTGGTATTGACGGTCTTACAGATGACAAGGAACTAATATTTGTTACTGTTTCATTTAAGAATGTGAAATTGTTAATCTGCGTTGTTTATTTACCGCCTAGTTACAACGAGAGTCAATACATAAGCGTATTATCCTGTATCGAGAATGCCATTTGTGAATATTCATCTCTTGATTTTCTAATTATAGGAGACTTTAATCTGTACTCTTGTTCAAAAAAAGTTAAATTGCACTTCGAGCACTTTATTGATTTTTGTAAACTCCATCAAGTTAATAATGTCTGTAACGAGTACGGAGGCATCCTGGACTTGGCGCTAACTAACCTTGAACTTAATGCAATTGTCGTCTCGGAAGTGGACCCATTAGTGCCCGCCGACAAATACCACCCGGCTCTCGGGGTGTCGCTCTCCTTAACTACTACAGGCATTTTTGTTCCTAACAGTGGTAGTGCTGCAAATGGCGCAGATACTCATGAGTGGAACTTTCGAAAAGCAAACTTTCCGCAGCTCTACTCGGATCTTCTCCAGGCTGACTGGACTGCAGTGCTGAAATTGCAAGATGTCAACACTGCAGTTGACGCGTTTTTGGGAGTGGTCAATGCTGTTATTGGAAAGAGCGTTCCTCTTCGAAGGCGTTCACAGCCCACTGGCCAGCGTTTTACGTATCCCGAATGGTTCAGTCCGGAGTTAAAGATTTCTATTGGCCAAAAATATTTTCATCTGAAAAAATATAAATGTCATGGGCTAGACTTTAATCGCGAATTATACAAGTACTACAGAGCGACAGTTAAGAAATTAATGAAAATAGATTATAGCACGTATTTGAAGTCTATTGAAAGCAACATAACTCATGATCCCAAATCCTTTTGGACTTTTGTAAGGAAAAAGCGTAAAGACGGGGTAAAATCTTCAGAGTTTACTTGCGATGATGAGGTATTCACTGGCCAGGAAGCAGCAGATAAGTTTGCTGAGTTTTTTTCCTCTGTCTTTCAACCAGACGCCCCCATCCTAAATCCTGAGGCTGCACAGAGAGATGCTGGTGTTTGTAGCAGTCCCAGCGCTAATAGAATCTCTCTTGAGTCCATAACGTCATATGAGTTGCAGCGCGTTGTCAGCAAATTGAAGGCATCATCAGTGGCAGGTCCTGATGGCATACCTCCCTTTCTAGTAAAGGATTGCGTCTCAGAATTTGAACTTCGTTTGCTTCACATTTTTAACTTGTCCCTTCAAAGCGGCGTGTTTCCAAAACCATGGAAAGTATCAAGAGTGACACCGATACCCAAGGAAAAAGCTTCGCAGGATATCACGTCATTTAGGCCGATTGCAGTCATGTCCGTATTTAGTAGGATATTCGAAGGTGTAATAAATAACCTCATTACTGCACAGATTAATCCCTACATTGATAATGCGCAACATGGTTTTCGTAAAGCAAGGTCTACCACAACAAACTTAACAACTTTTGTTGATGAAGTTGCCATTGCAATGGACAAAGGACTACAAGTTGATGTAGCTTATTTTGATCTTAAAAAAGCGTTTGATCTGGTGGATAACGATATCCTATTGCGTAAGCTCTCGGTGATTGGTTTCACTCCTAAATTATTATCGTTTTTCGCAGACTACCTTAGGGACCGCAAACAATATGTCAATTTGTTTGGGTTTCAGTCTCACGACTACTACACCCGCTCCGGTGTCAGTCAAGGTAGCACGTTGGGACCAACCCTATTCTCGGTAATGATAAACGACCTCCCACCTGTCGTGGGTAAAGCTCAATGTCTCCTTTTTGCAGATGACCTCAAGTTATTTCTTCCGGTAGCAAATGAGGATGACTGCAGCGACCTTCAAAATGATATAGAGGCTGTT
Organism: Udea olivalis; assembly: GCA_947369235.1. NCBI lineage: Eukaryota > Metazoa > Arthropoda > Insecta > Lepidoptera > Crambidae > Udea > Udea olivalis. The sequence continues at coordinate 11,321,895 of OX376360.1, forward strand.
CATGGCTGGGCTTTAGAGAATAAAATGAATTTCAATTGCTCTAAATGCAAAGTGATGTCTTTCTCGCGATCGCAGTTACCCTTACATGCAACGTATTGCATCGCTGGGATGCCAATGAGCAGAGTAGGTGAAATTCGCGACTTAGGCGTGACTTTTGACGCTAAGTTGGATTTTTGCACACACATCACCTCTATTTGTAAGCAAGCCAATAAGACCTTGGGCTTTATAATGCGTACCGCTGCCCAGTTTCATAACCCAGGCGTTGCAGTTTTACTCTTTAATGCTTTTGTGCGCAGTAAGCTAGAGTACTGTTCCTCAGTCTGGGATCCGAGTACCACTAAGTACGAACTCCTAATAGAGAAGGTGCAGAAGAAATTCGCGCGCTTCTTATATAAGCGGCAATATGGGTACTATCCCTTTCTTTTCCCATCAATGTTTGTGGCTGGCATGGTTGGCCTTGATTCCTTAAAGTTTCGACGAAAGCTATTACTGGCCATCCATTACTTTCTATTGCTTGGTCATAAAGTTGATAATCCGGCGGCTGCAGGTCGATTCGGGCTTTATGTCCCTCAAAACTATATGCGAGGTGTTGGCCGACGTTGGCGTCAGCTTTTCTCCACTCTGGGTAGCCTGCGCACACAGCATGCTAGCAACTGTCCCACAGCTCGTGCTATTAATTTGCTGAATGGATTTTTGAGGGAGGTCCATGATGCCGACGTTTTCGCTGATTCCTTGCAGTGTTTCGTTACAAAATTGCGACGCTACCTTAGTTTTATGAAATAGATTTTAGAGTAACAATATAAACGTGTTGGCTTAAGTAGCTGTAAGTTTATGTTTGTATCTGTGTTAATAAATAAATAAATAAATAAATAAATAAATAAATGCCATGTTTTAAGAATCCCCAAAAGTTGTTTTTTTTATGGGTTTCATTATCAAAATTTCGCAAAATAGCCCTTCTATCCAAATGTTATTCTATCACAAGTTCACAACACCATACCATAGAGCCTGGAAAATCTAGTTCATCAAGCTAAACACAACCGCCTCTAAGACAACAGAATATTAATATCCTAGTGATGTATAGATTTTGAAATGTCCTCACAGGTGCAGCGCTGGCACGTGCTCCTGGACTCCTGAGGCTCGCTGACCTAGCGCGAGGACAGCGCACTGGTCTGAACTACTCTGTCCCCCTCGGGGCTTGTCTGAGCGCTGTGACGTCACAGCGGGCCGCTCCGCCGCTCGGCGGGACGCGCGGTAAACACCAAACTTTTCGGACGACCAACTCAAACTGAATACTCACACATTTTGTACTTAATGCACAGATAACCGCACACGTATTTGGACTAATCTCGATATAACAACTTTCATATAGACCAATAAGGACGTTCAAAAAAGTTTGGGCTTTTCAATCTTTGGGTTACCGTAATGTACGGCAATAAAACCCGTATCTACCTATATACTTGTGTAAACGCAACCCGAAGCCGCTGAAGATAGACAGGAGTTTTCTCGCAGCCTTTTATGACACGGACTAAGAGAAGATTTAAAAAAAAAGGGTTTTGGGTGAACGGAGTCACGGGGATCAAGCTGTTTATTATTAAATGTAAATAGGTATCTACTGTTCATTATGTAATATTTTATATTATTCGATGTTATATTGGTGAGTGTCGCTTCGATTGTGTAAGGCACTGTGACTTGACTCTAGTCTTATTGTGTTTTGTGAATTCACTCACTCGGTGAGTCTTATAATTGCGTTCACAACCTAAAATATCCCTTTAAGGAGCACGCACATTTCTGACTGATTGAGAATTTCGATACTATGATATTTAGATTAAGAGATGCGAGAAGGTACATGTGGGTAGTGTTGATACGCAAAATCATGACTTTCCATGATCTGTTGTCGGCGTATCAAATGCGTTGGACGGGAATGTATCTATAAGATAGTGCATCGTTTATTTAAAAGGGATATTCCTGAAAGCTTGGCGTAATTATAGATCATTAATGAAATTTGGTTTTGAAAATGTTTGAATGTACCGTTTTGTAGTATTTGTAGACTAATTATGAAGACATGGAGCGCACAATACATGTGAGATAGAATATTGTTTAGAAACTAGATTAATATATTTACCTAATACAAAATTGAAATTATAATAGCTATTTTTACAAATACCTTTACTATTATCTTAGACTATCTAAACATTTTTTGTGACTATGTTATCAAACAATTTTATTTACAATATAATAATATTATGTTATTACGATGTTGTTGAATTAAAAAAATACAAAAACTGAAAAAGACAAATGGTTTTGTAAAAGTAAGTCTTTATTATTTTATTATGATAGAACCGAAAAAACGTTGAAAATAGTATTTAAAATGTTTAAATTAATCTCATTAAGCTTTTGCTTACAATAGATAAAGGTAAACAATTGCTAATTCAGTTAAACGTACGTACCTACTCAATGAATTTTATACTTAAACACTAGTTTAATCAATTGTATGTACTCTCTAATTACATTTAATAATATTATACATAATTAACATTATCAAATCTTCGTTCATGATAATATTTATCAATTTGTGCTTAATTTAAGTGAAAGTTTCGAACCCCATCACTTATTTCCAACGCTGTAACGTCGATCTTTTATATTTTTTGTATTTATATACTTTCAATGTTAAATTATATATGCATAATAAAGTTGGTTGCGGGTTATGCGTAGGTATATGTATTTTCACACATTCTACATTTTATACAATTCTAATGGGGTTACTTTTGTGGGGTAGCTTTGTCACTTCGATTTGACTTCATTTGAGCATTGAAAACTACCTATACTGTGTTATAAGAAATTCAATGTGCTTGCAATTTTATATCATATACCAACTTGGTGTCTTCGTATGAGATACGAATGACATAATTTTCTAAATGTCCGTAACATAAAAAAAACATAAGTAATATAGGTAGGATATTTTGTTATAATGTATATTGTTTCATTTTGTGTACTTAGTAATTTGGGTGTTCTTCATAATTTTAGATTTTGGATATAAGTATCGATATTGAAAAGTTTCAAGTGTGTTTTGGATTTAAGGTTTGGATTAATTGCTGCTTTTAACCATAGGTTAACATAGTTACGCAACACAATATATCGATAGGTAGGCAAGCAGAAAATTCCGTTGAGTTGAAAAAAAGTGAAATAGATTTCCTTTTCTTTGTAGATAGTTTTCCCAAGGATGTAGTTTTTTATTTTAAAAAAGCACATTTGGTAATATGTTTTGTTAAACCGCAAAATGTCGGTTCGTAATAGTATACTTATACTGTTGATACATAATATAAAAGTATTATAATTTAATAAATGCATGCATTTATTAGTATGCTGGGTAACGTTTGCAAATGAGTGAGAAGTGAACATAATGTCACCTAGATATACCTCATATGTATAACTTAAGATTATGAACCCATCATTAGGCGTAACTGACCAAAAATTGTAGATGTAAGAGTTTCCAAACAGTTTATTAGTACTTCAATTTTCCCTCAATCTTTAGCATAGTATTTGCTATTACAGATATTTATATATATCATATATATTAAGACATAGTTTATCTCATCGTTGAATATTAAACAAATATTTTTAAAAAATATAGAAACTTTTAAAACTTCAGTTATGTGCAGACAGCGTTAAAAGTAACTGATTATGTTAGTAAGTGACATTATAGTAGCTGATTTGACAGCCTTCATTTGAAAAGTTGGTCCTAACTTTAAACTTAGTTTATTTTAAATGGTACTAAAGTGCTGAGTTACTTTGATGTTGGCCTGATGAGGTTATTAATATAGTAGTTAGTATACTTTATTCATAACATTTTACATCTACCATATTATGTAAAAGCTTCTAGACAAATACCTACTCAATATACCTTTACATTTAAGCAGCCAAAATTTGTACCTGCTCAGTAAAACAGTACCTAATATCTACTTAATAATATAATTAAATTAATATAATAATTCTAAGAATACTTTCTTTCACATGCAGACAAATGTATAAGTATACATATATACATATGAATGTATAAGTATTTATACGTTTTTTAAATCCAATCATAGACCTTATGAACAGTTAATTGTGGACTACTCGTACTAGCAATGTCTGATAAGTTTATAAGTGTTCTTTGAAATAAGTAAAGTGGAAGAATCGGTTTTATGATCCAGCTTGAAATTCGATGATGTCATGCTTAAAATCTTGTTTAGGCTGGGATTTTAAAACAGAACCGAATACATTTTTCAAGCTTTGTCCGTCTTGATGCAGGCAATTTTACAGTTTGATTAAACCCTAGAGTACTAATAAAAAAAATACTGCTTAGTACTAGGTAAATATTCATCGCTTGGAAGGCCATTTTTTTAAAAACAAGTTGTATTTTTTAAAACTCTTTATTTCAGAAAAAAAAACATAACATAATAGGCCCACTTCTGCCTTTCTAATATCCAATATCAAAAAAAAAACCTTTCTTAAATCAAAATAATCACAAATGCTGCTGAATTATTTGCCATTACATGGACATAAAAAATAATATATATTTTTTTTCGTCTTTTTGCATCTTAAAAATTAAACATTTTTCTCAAAACAATAGCAGTCTGTTGAGATTAATTATAAAAACTTACAATTTGCTTCACATTTTTTATGGCACATACATTTAAACCTAGTCTTTTTATATTATCTTTAATACTAAGGATCGCCTCCCAGGCGATCCAACACTCTGTAAGTTGCTATTGGACAAGAGCCCGCGCGACGTGCAACCACTATCCACAGTATCCACCGCGTCACGTGGGGCACTGAGTTGATTGAGTTGAGGGTGAGGGCAGGGAAGAGGAAACGTCGCGCGCGCGCGATACGCAACGGTCGCACGATTTGAAATTATCACCAAAAAACTGTGAGTGCGCGAACTCCCAGGCGATGATTAGTACTCTAGGGTTAAGTAAAACTTAGTCTTATTCTACTTATATATACCCAAAACTTAGTAAATAAGCTTTGCATGTCTCCCATCCCTGTACCATTCATCCTTTCACAAAGTCAAATTAACGTTTGCCTCGCTTTTTGTGATTTAACAATAGCTACAAACTGTCGTGTTATCGGTGATTAGCTATTCACTATTCCATACAGTGAACCTAGGCTAGTGTGTAACACTGCCAGCATAAGCTGAGCTTTCATTACCTACGAGCGGAGTTTGAAGTTGCAAACCTGTGTGGGACTCGAAGTTTAACAAACAGAGTAGGTTTTCGTTCGTGTATTTCTTGATTTATACCTTTTTAAAAAAGCTGACCGTGTCGTTCAAATCGTGAATCCACCATTTGACTTCTCACTCACCTCCCTCGAACACACATCCCCTCTCGGGCGCTCATGCTCATTCGGAAACACAATCTTTTGCATATTTCGGATACAATTGGTTTGAAAGATACGAAATTCTCAATGTTACGTTTGAGCTGCGGTCAACTGTACTTATTTATTATTTTATCAAATACTAGTCTTATTCATTCTTTCATTTAACCGACAACTCAGTGTCATTTTGTTTAATTCAAATGACATTAATTAAACCTGTGTTGACTTTATTTAAAATTGATAATGTTGAATTCTTGTTGTAATGTTCAGTAGCTTATTTAATAAGTATCTAATAATATTATTTCTTTTCAATGTTTCGGTATGGCTTTCATTGCATCTTCGAGTTGTACTAACGATATTCAATAATATAAAAGTTCTCAATAAAACCACTTTATACAATTTTTCTAAATATTGTTTCATTGATTTTCCTACGGTATGTAAAACAGTTGAAGTATCTACTAGAAAATAAAGGTCCCTTAGAAATAACGTAATTAGTAAAAACATTTACAAGCTACTCAAATTACAAATCACAACTATTTTTTAAAAAACATTTTTGTAATATCCAAGTAACACAAAATCTAGTCCATGATTTTGTCTCCCTGATAATAAATGTGTGAGTAGATAAGACAAAAATACTCCAGATAGGTACATAATTGCGCGTGTCAAGGACGCACTTATCAACTCTTCACAGCTGCTGTGATAATGATCGACATGCAACTTAATTAAACATAATTGTCTCTTCGTGTGTAACTTGAAAATTGTGGGACACGCATGTTCACCAAATACCCATTTTAAACTACTTTAATGAACAAGAAACTACAACGTGGTCTTAACTACGTAGCAATTGGATACTATTTATTAAGTAACTAATAATAATAGGCTAGAAATTCTGAGGAAAGTACGAATAAGATATTATTACTGTGACATTAACATCATGAAGGGGGACTTTCGTACTCTTTTTAGAAGCTACTGCTTAGAAGGTACTCTGGTGGGTTTGAAATATTTCTATTTATATCCGGATCGAGTATCCAGGTTGGTTTTTGCATTTTTTAACATAATTTTAATTAAATTTGTATTGCACTATCCTTTACAAAAACTTTGGCCGGTGCTTATGACAACCGAAGTTTAAAGTTTACGGGAATTTCTATATTTAGCATTATACAATGCACTATTTTCTACACAAATATAAAATACAATAGATAAATTCGACTAACGGCCTCGGTAGCTCAGTTGGAAAGCAGCCACCCGGATTGTGGAAGGTCGCGGATTCGAATCCCGCTTGAGTCCCCAGGATCAGGGCGAATTTTTCCAGTTTCTATCTTTGTGTAGAAAATAGTGCATTGTTAAATGCTAAAAATAGAAATTCACTTATCCTATAAGCTAGTTTCATCTTAGACGAAAGTCAAATATTTGCAAAAATATTTATTTCGGGTGTTAAGGCGCTTGCGTATAACATTGATTAAACAAACGTTTGCTTACAACGTAAAATACCCTAAAATAAATTCGCCGGGTCTGTTAACGGCCTCGATCGGTAGATCGATTGGAAGAGCAGCCACCCGGATTGTGGAAGGTCGCGGGTTCGAATCCCGCTTGAGTCCCTAGGATCAGATCGATTTTTTTATTCTATCTTTGTTTAAAGTTTACTTTTGATAATTTTCTATTAAAATGGTAGGTCCCCTTTATAACGTGAAGGGGCGTGGGTTTGACCCCTGTTCGGAACAAACGAACTAAAAGTTCTAAAAGTTCTTTATATATAAAGAACTTTTAGTTTTAGTTCTGTGCTCTAAAATGAAACACTTTCTAAGCAAATTTATCTTGTTTTTAGCAAGTTTAAAGGTTTAATTAAGATAGGGGTTTACTCCTCCAGTAGATACGACATTTGCGATTTTTTGTTATACTTTTAAAAGGTGATTAATAACATGCCCATGTATTTTGTACAGTAATGGCATAAATATATGTACGTTTTAAAGGCTTCAAAAATATCTGAGCAAAACATTAGCTACCAATATTAAAATATATTGGTACCTAGCTAATGTTTTGCTCAGATATTTTGAAGCATTGGTAACGTTGGTGATTCATGCTTTGACAGTACAATATTATTATACAGTGTGTTAAGGATAGAGGTAGCGATATTTTCAGGGCATGTTGTATACTTAATTTTATCGATAAAAACACCCCCGGGGGTCCATCTGCTCTCTTTCAGAAATCACAGCTATTGTTAGTTTTTTTTATTTTTTTTCATGTTGCTGATGAAAATTATCAATATCTCTGGATTTTTCCTAATAACAATGCCACATAAAAAAATGATTATGTTAGATTTTTGTTTAAAAATTGACTGTTTTTTTACTATTATGTAACATACTTTGAAAACTAGCTGGTTAAGGTAAATTATTTTTGTAAATTACAGAAACCTAATAATAATAGCTACAAAACAACACCAAATTTATTGCTCTAAGTCACATAGTTTGGAAGTTATTGTTATTTGAATATGACCCTTGCCGAACTCTTAATGTGCATTGTGGGAAATTGATAAGAGTAGTTAAACACAAATCATGCTAAATATTACATTTAATCAAGCTTTACACTATTGAAGCTAATTTAAAAATTGTTCGAAATGTCCACCTCTTAGCAGGCATGCTGTTGCTCTAATAGCCACAATAGCCACTTGTCCTGTAGCCCTTGATATCATGGCGGTATCACTTCGTAGTTCGTCAGCTACCGCCCTTATTTTCTCGATAAGCTCTTCTCGACTTTTAGGGACCTCTGCATAAACCTTTTGCTTCATCTATCCCCACAAAAAATAATCTAAGGGTGTCAAATCTGGGGAACGTGCAGGCCAAGCAACTGTTCCTCCACGTCCTATCCACGACGAATAATTTTCGTCTAAATGCCTTCTCACGTTGCGAGCGAAGTGCGGTGGTGCACCGTCCAGCTGCAGCCACATGCGCCTACGGTTGATGAGCGGGAGTTTCAGTATAATAAAGCGTAACTGGGTCTCCAGGAATTCCAGAAATGTAGGTCCATTCATTCTTGCTGGCAATCAGGGTCATATTCAAATAACAATAACTTCCAAACTATGTTACTTAGAGCAATACATTTGGTGTTGTTTTGTAGCTATTATTACTAGGTTTCTGTAATTTACAAAAATAATACACCTTAACCAGCTAGTTTTCAAAGTATGTTACGTAATAGTAAAAAAACAGTCAATTTTTAAACAAAAATCTAACATAAACATTTTTTTATGTGGCATTGTTATTAGGAAAAATCCAGAGATATTGATAATTTTCATCAGCAACATGAAAAAAAATAAAAAAAACTAACATTAGCTGTGATTTGTGAAAGAGAGCAGATGGACCCGCTTAAGGGGGTGTTTTTATCGATAAAATTAAGTATACAAGATGCCCTAAAATATCGCTACCTCTATCCCTAACACACTGTATATTTGGCTCAGAATAAAAAAGGTAAAAATTCTGTTAAGTTAATTAATCGCCTAACGATTTGCGATACCTACATCGTATTCGAACGATCCAAAGAAGACCTTTAGATAGCTCCGATTTGTGTGAGCTACGCTGGCTCCCGTGTAGAAGTTATATTCCATTATTTTCAAGTGGCATTACAGATGTTTCTGGTCAGTGACGATGATGGCGGTGCTGTCCCTCGCGTTCTTCCTTACGCTGCGGCTCTACGCGCGCTTCCAGGAAAACCCGACGCGTATCACCATCGAAAACCAGTACGCCTCCATCAAAAACCTCTCCTACCCATCCATCACCATCTGCTCGCCGAACCAGATCACCATCAGCTCCATTGAGTACTTCAACAAGACTCTTGTGTGGGTTGGCCATTTTTTGTAACTAGTTTTCAATAAGAGTGATTTATTTGAATGTGGAAGTAACGATCCATAGTAATAAATTCATCCTTAGCTTCATCTCTGGTCTAAAAGCAGACTCAGAAGCATTTTCCCAACTTAATTTTATGAAAATCTATTAAAGAAAATTACACGTTTCTAAGTTTCCCAGATTTTCATTAAACTTACTGCTAAATACCTCTCTATTTTGCCGTCTTGAATGCAAGACCATTGAAGAAGCGCTTTATCTTATATTTTCTAGTGATGGTACAGAAAACCTCACAACGACCTTAGACAAAATGATCCCCCAACTCCTGGGCTTCTACCAGCCGATGGCGAGCATCAACGAGCAGGAGATGGCGCTGCTGCAGCGGCTGATTGACCTCAATCGATACTCAGTAAGATTAGCCCTTTATAACTTCCTCCAGTCTTGATTTGGCTGTAGGAATCTAAATCTTGATAAACTTTATGATACGGAATTATATGAAGTTCGTAATAGTTGATTTGCCGAGCGGCAATAGGTTTAAAAACCAAAACTACAACGTCTTTTGGGATGGCGTCTTTCAAGAGGCTTGGAGCGTCCGAAGATCATCCCAAAAAAAACACGCCAGTAGACGTCGAAAGCTAATCTCGCTAGTTACCCCGATCAAGGGCCAGAACCGGCATCAGGTATATCAAATTCTACCTAGCAGTTAACAGTTTTATTTTAAGTACAGACCTAAGAAGGGAATCGAGGAATGGTGGACGAGATCGAGTGTATTTTTTACATTAAATTACTACTAATAAGTATGAACGTTTTAAACACCACAGACATCAGAAGTGATGAGCACACTGCCGCAGTCGTGCGATCAGTTCCTGAAGTTGTGCAAGTTCGAGCGCGCCCGCTACCCGCGCTGCCGCGGCCTGTTCGTGCCTGTGCTCACCGCCAACGGCCTGTGCTGCGCCTTCAACAACAAGTATTACTTGCACGACAGGAAGAAGTAAGACAAAATTCACCCTACTTGTCCGTCACTGTGTAACTGAAGCTTCGAGTTCGAGCGCGCCTGCTCCTTGCGATACTGCAACCTGGTGTTCCCACGCGAAGTTCCCACTGTTCACTCACACGTTTTACTGATCATATTTATTTATTATTTGAACTGCACCTTATATAAACATAAACGCCACCGAGCAATGCCATCAAAAAGTACGTATTCGACAAACTTATTTGGCGTTACAGGAGCTGAAATCATACCTAAGTACTTAATTGTAGTTTAGGGTTTACTCATGGCTGCGCCGCTCAAGATAATTTAATGCAGCATTTATAGGTACGCAGTTTACTTACACCATACTTCTATGTGCAGAAACGTGGCGAAGCCACAGTTCGTGGAGCACACGGTGAGGTCAAACAGCTTCACGGACGCGCTGACGGTGGTGGCTGACTACGATCCGGCTGACGCCGTTGACGGCACTGTTATTAATGCGGGCAGTATACGGGTAAATAAGCATGAACCTATGGCATCATTATTAAACGTGGGAATGACGAAGTTATTTAGTACTCATACCAGCTCAAACTTCAAGCTACTCTGTACCATATGGGACTTGCCGGTGGCAGTCCGTGGCACTATTTCAAATGAAGCCTGCTCAACGAGTTTTTAGATTTTCAAATAATAATTAAAAACTCAATAAGTCAATGGGTGCAAAAATAATTATTTTGTTTGATCGTTTTATTTCTTATGAATCCAAGTTGTTATTTTCTTCAGGTCTCTTTTAACGATTGGACAGAGTTCCCAGCAGATGATGTGTCAATCTTGGTGCCGACTAATACTGAAACTTTCAACTTCATTCACTCCACCCATACCTACTGCTCCGAGGACGTCAAGGTGCTGCCGCAGGAGAAGTGAGTAACTGACTGCACTGTTTTAACAATGCTTTGATGAAAAACCGGAAGTCTGGAAAACATTATGAGTAAAACTTGATCTACTCCGTATAGAAGGGTTCACACTGGCATCATACTACTGTCGATCCAATAAGGAAGGCGGAGGAGTATGCATTCTGCTGAAAGAAAAAATTGAATACAAAGAACTAAATGATTAAACTTGGATATCTATAGAGTCCGTTATTGAAAATCACGCAGTGGAAATACATAAACTGAACTTAATAATTGTTAATTTGTATCGACCAGATAGGAATAGAATGCCCGATGTATTCCATAGTTCATTAACAAAACTTTTACAGCGACTGCAAAATAAGTATAGAAAAAGGGTGGGGAAAAAGGTGTTATAATAGGCAGCGATTTTAATGTGAACGTATTGGAAAAAAAATCATCAATAACTATACTCTTAGAGTTAATGAGCAGTCATAATTATCACCAAAAAATAAGAGAACCGACTAGACTAGAGTAACACACAATACTTCTTCTTGTATTGATTTGCTCTTCTCCAACTTCTCTGGTACAAAACTTCTTAAAAACGTAGAGAAATACGGTATCTCTGACTATAAAGGGGTTTTAGTTGTTTTACCTGCATATAAAGTAAATTCAAATAAAGTTTGGTTGATGGAGAAACGATTCTTCAGTGCAAAAAATATTGATAAATTTCGATCCGAGCTTACAAAAACGGATTTCACAAGAACTATTCAATTACCACTAATAAAAACATAGACGAAAACTGTAATTCATTTTGCAATCAAATTTAAACTATTTTAGTCAAATGTACGAGTATACCTAAAACTCAGATAAAAATAAATACAGTAAAGAAAAAGTTATGGCTTACGACTGGAATTAAAACCTCATGTAGAAATAAGAGGCTTCTTAAAATGCTCGTACTCGTATCTCAAATAAATAATCCGATTTTGAATGATAATTATAAAACATGGAAAGTTGTTAAAAAAGTCCAATTCGGTTTCTAAAAAACTGGAAAAAATTAAAAAATCACATAATGTAGTAAAATCTATGTGGGATGTAGTGAAAGAAAATACAAATAAAAAAACACAAAAAAAGAGGAAAAATATAAAATTAGATAGGAAATAAAAAAAAATCACAGAAGATCCTACTATAATAGCAAACTTTCTAAACAACTTTTTCACCGTAGGTGATGAAGGTAACAGACAGCATACGTGCCCCCCTCCCGTGCAACATGCCTTTTACTACCTCAAGAGAGAATTCTATGTACCTCAGGCCCGTAACTACGCAAGAAATTAAGAAAGCAATCCGTAATTTGAAAAACAAACAGAGTTTTGGTCATGACGAGCTACCATCCTTGCTAATACGAAACTGTGCGGAGGAGCTCGCACCAATAACGGCATACTTAGTAAATCAGTCGTTCAATGAGGGTACTGTTCCGGATAGATTGAACATATCAGTAATAAAACCTCTTTATAAAAAAGGGGATAAAACCGATTGTAATAATTATAGTCCAATTGCTCTACTTCCAACTTTTTCCAAAATTTTTGAAGGTGCTATGTCTAAACGCCTATATTCATTTGTGAAAAATTTAATATATTTAGCACGAATCAAAACGGCTTTCGAAAAAATGAGTCCACATCATTGGCGGTTTTTTAATTATATGTGTCAGGTACTGAACATCATAAACGAGAGGAAATACGCTATAGGGGTTTTGCTGGATATGAGCTAAGCCTACGACAGAGTTCATAGCATAGGCGTAACTCAAAAATCGAATACAATATATCGAAATCGATCATATTGACGATTCAACTGGGCGAATAACTCATGTTAGATCAAATCCTGCAAGTATGACAAAATCCATACCTCAGGCCTCCATACGTGTCCTCGGTTGTGTTTTGTTTTTGTTGTACATCAATGATTTACCAGAAGTAACAAAAAGTGCATATACACTATACGCTGATGATTTGTCTTTGGTCATCCCATGTACAAACAAACAAGATCTGAACGGACAATTAGATAATATCCTTGGAAATATTATAGCTGGCTATCGCTTCAGAATCTCATATTAAATTTTGAAAAAACAAAGATAATGCAATTCAAGCCATATCAAAAACCATCGTTATACATAAATTATTCACATGAGGACATTAAATTAGAATGCGTAAAAACACATCCACTTTTGGGCATAGTGCTTGATTCAGCCATAAACTGGAAAGAACGCATAAAAACGGTAGCGTCGAAATTATCCAGATTCACACTAATGCACTCCACGAGCTTAAGAAATCAACAGATGCCAAAACAGCAACGTGTGCGTACTATGCTTATGCACATGCCTGGCTCCAATATGGAATAACATTATGGGGAAATTCTACAGACTCCGTTAAACTATTTATTTTGCAAAAGAGGTGTCTTTTAATAAAAGTAAATATACAGACCATAGACCAAACCAAAACCCACTTCTTACTTTAAGAGAAAAAATACTCACTCTTACTTTTATATATATTCTGGAAGCTTCTATTTTTGTGAAAAAGAACCCAGAACTGTTCCCTCTGTATGTGCGAAGTGTGTACAGAGAATCAAATATCAGTAAATTTAGAAGAAAATTGAAACAATATTTTTTCGAAAAAAGTTTTTATTCGCTGTCAGAGTAATGATAGTGTGAATTAGCTGTTGTATTGCATAGTTTAAATATTTTAAGTGTTCCCGGTTTGCAGTGCCCTTACAGGGTTCATGTTCTGAACTTAATTTAAATATAAGACCCACAATGTACAACATGAATGTAATAAATAATTTGAAGTTTGCAGTTTTTAAGAACTGATACATTTTTACAGGGCTGGGGTAGCACATACCTACCTCTACCTAATTCGAGCAAGCTCAAAAATAGCAAAAATAGAATCCGTAAATGTTGCAGTGTATGTGAATTAGAAGTTGCAAAAATTCGATAGTTTTGGTTTTCGAATATTCGAATATTTTTCCAGTACTATTCGAATTATTCGAATAATATTCGAATATTAAAAAAAACGCAATAAATCACATTTTTATTGCTTTAGGAATTATTATTTTATGTAAGTAGACCTAGCATCCCGATCGCAAACAAATATTTATTTAAACATCAAAACAATTCACAACTTTAATCAAATCAAATTCTTAAACAAACGGATGAATTTTACGAACAAATTATTAAATGCTGCATAAAACTGGATGCGCACAGCGCAGGACCGATCGTTGTGGAGATCCTTGGGGGAGGCCTATGCCCAGCAGTGGGCGTCGTTCGGCTGAAATGATGATGATGATGATGAAACTGTCAAAATTGTCAACGAAAACTCAAAACTTTCATATATTTTAACTAATGCAATGAAAATAATTTAATGCAAGAATGCAACACAACAACACAACTAGTATCATCCTTAAACCTTATTTAAAAAATATAAACAGTGATAAAATTAAGAATAATATCAAATCCTTAAATAGAGTAGGAAACCTATGTCTTACAAGCAAAATAAAATAATATTTAACAAACATTCTGCATCATTTTCACATTGTCATGTAATCACTAATAATCAGATCTATTTAACGCGGTAAGTACTATACATTTTAATTTAATACCTGTAACCACCATAGGCACATACATCGCAAAATAATAATTATTTACGTATCCTTTGAAAGTGAGACCTAAGGAAACTTAAGGCGTTGATGGAATCATCGTTTAATTTACATCTGAGATGATTACAAATATATTTGGTAGAAGAAAAAACCCTTTCGCATTCTGCATGTTGACCACGTCTGTGGAAAGATTAATCGTTTTAGGTACGTTCTTTGGAGACTAACTAAGGTAGCCAACATGCAAACTGCCTTGAAAGCATATCACGGATTCGTCGCGTCAAACCTGCGATATGGAATTTTGCTGTGGGGCAATTCGGTTGGAATACAAAAAGCATTTATTGCGCAAAAACAATGCATCCGGGCAATGAAAGATGTGTCTCCCTGGACTACTTGCAGGCCCTTGTTCAAGCAATTAAATTTACTAACACTTCCTTCTTTATACATCTATGAAGCTTGTAAATTTGCTAAGCAACATCCTCACTTATTTAAGAGAAATAAAGACGTTTGTCTGTTTAGGACCAGATATCCAAATAGATTGGTTCTGCCGCAAATACGCACCAATATGTGTAGTAGAAATAGTTTTGCTATGGTGGTCCGAATATACAACAAACTACCAACAGATATTTTAAATTTGCCAGCAAATCAATTTGATAGAAACTTATTTCAATTTTTAATTAACAAATGCTTTTACTCTGTTTCGGAATACCTAAATGGCTGAAAAATTTCAATGTGACTAAGCCGAATTTCACTATCGACATTGACATTTAATTATAGTGTTATTTTATTTTAATTTAAGATATTGTTGTAATTGTTGTTGATGACCGTCATTCGAAAATGTATTTAATATTTGCAAAATTTGTAAGCCAGAAATGGTAGATGTGTTGTACTTAAATCTATACCTTGTCACCTTTATGTCACCCACATTTGAACAAATAAATGATTGATTGATACACTAGTTGGTGGAATAATAAATAATAATAATAAATATCCCTGGACATTATTCCACACAGCGCCATCTAGCCCCAAAGTAAGCTAATTAAAGCTTGTGTTATGGGATACTAGACAACGGATAAACATACTTAAATACATTTTCTTTTGTAAAAACATACTTATTATACATAGGAGACACCCAGACCAGTACAAACAGACATGTTCATGCACACAAATGTTTGTACTGTGCGGGGATCGAACCCGCGACCTCTGGTGTAGTAGCCAACTTCTTAACCATTACACCAAGTCGGTTGTCAAATTAACAATTAGTCAATGCACATTAACACGTTAAAAGCCCGAGATAAGTGCATTTGTCTTGGCGCTCCAGTGTCATATAAAGCCATCTGCATTTTTATTGATGTTTCCAGATCATGTCCGCAAGTTGCTGTGGACGTAGAAGGCACTGCACACATTTCATCGTCTATCTTTTTCTGCAACTGTTCTTTTATTGACATATTTGAGATTCTAGACGCTTCTTCATTTTGACAATGCTGCAGGTCTGCTAGAAACATGTAATCTTGGTCATCTGAGTGCCGAGTGCGAGTTGCAGTGAGGAAAGTGAATGACTTCACCATCGCGTTTTGCGAGCACGTAAATGTCAATTAGTATGGAATCGAGTCAGCACCATCTAGCGGCGAATTCGGGCAACATTAAGGCCGCTAGATGGCGTTGACTCGATACCATACAAATTCGCGTTTTTTGTCTTGCAAACGCGATGGTGAAGTTATTCACTTCTCTCACTGCAACTCGCACTCGGCACTCAGAAGTGCCAGTGTTAGTTGTCGTTGAAGGGTTTTGATAAAAATATTTATTTTGAATGTCAACTATCACTTTGGTGATGACATCATTTCCTACTTCAGGGAAAACAGTAGAAGACGGTTCCTGGTAGTATTTGTTAGGATTGTGCAAATACTTCAGTGTACACACCAGATCTGTTTGTCGCCGTTGTCAAACTTCTTCTTGGGTAGGTAGTTGATTATAATCGAATAAAGGTACTGACAGACATGCTCATAATCATGCATGCTAATAAATAAACTAGCAGGCTCTGCAACTGTTCACATTTGCAAGCAATAAGCATGCCAGTTTTAAGTATATCCTATGAAGTAGTAGTAAAGTAGCATGCTAATAATATAATAATTAAACACGTTCAGACGTACCCGCACTCCGCACCCCAGGAATGAAAAATCAAATGACTTCATTTTTATGCTCATTACTAGTAAGTTATGGACAGACGTGCCACTAATGAGCAATGCTTTCGTGCTAGTAATAAGCATGTCTGTCAATTACCTTTAATATTTAAATAAGCAACTTAACACAGCTCTTTTTGAGTAGGATGGCATTCGGGAAGTTTTATAGGTAACTTATAGTAGTAACCGCGTGATATAATGGTATTAAATATTATCCATACCTACTAATTACTAACAACTGTAACAACCTAACTAAGAATGACTCTTATAAACAGTCGTGGTATTCTAGGCTTATTGAGTACGATTTGAAACAAAACATAATAAAAATTTAAATATTTCAGGTTAATCATAAATTTGTTTATCGTATTAGCTAAAATAAACTAAATAATACTAACATCAAATTGAAAAATCCGTAAACACTTTATGTTAACCACCAGTACAAAATCACTACACAAAAGAACAAAATTAGACGCTTTGCAAAAACAAACAACTAGTGCCACGCGCGTTCTGAGATGTGAAGTCAACAAAATGGCGTCAAGTCAAACCGTCAAGCAGTGTTGCCAACAGCAATTTTTAATTCTGGCAACATAGACTAAGTCGCTTTTGCGTTCAATGTTATATTAAATTTTTATGGTGTATTCGAGTATTCGAATATTTTTTAATTTACTATTCTAACCTGAATTACGAAAACAAATTCGAATAATTCGAATATTCGCATATTCGATTGCAACCTCTAATGTGAATGTCCTAATAACAACTCTTTTATTTAGTAAGGCATTCGTACTTGTGGAAATCGAAAAAAAATCTGCAGCATCTTAAATTTGCTTTACAATGCTTGTTTCATCATCTGTCAGTCTAACTAAACATAAAAAAACTAGAAAGTTCATTCGGTCAAATGGCACCGATAAAAAAACCTTTTTGGCGCGTCTTATCACCTCGCATTTAGTTGCATTGACTGTAGGCATAGTAAATGAATAGCTTTAGGTTAGCCTCTCGTGATCCTCGCGTTTAACAGATATACCTACCTAAGTAGGTATAAGCCTAAGCTTACGCGGCTATTTCTAAAGGGAATAATTTCGGTATGCAGAAGTACTTTAAAAGCTCAATTCTTATATTCTTTATGAGCCGTGCCGAGTGCCTTCAAAGTTAAAAACTGTAAGTTTCACTTGCCACTTAGCCGCAAGTGTAACCTGATCAACGAAGGCTCGCTGGAGTACTTCCACGGGTACCACAACTCGGACTGCGACCACCTGTGCTTCGTGTCCGCCGTAAAGCACGCCTGCGGCTGCATCATCTTCTTCGTGCCGCACTACCACGGCAAGTCCTGCAACGCCACTAGTGTCTCTTGTGTCGGGAAGGTCAAGAGTAAGTCTATTTATTTATATGCACCATTTTCATGGTATTTTTTTTATCAGCGTAGGTCTAAAATTCGAAAATTACTTACTTATAAACGATCAAAAGCTACTTTAAAATCCTGAAAGGCACTAGTCCAGGATTACTAAATCACTCAAAAAAAAAATTTTGGTACCATGGAATTGATTTGGCCCACGGAATTGATTGTACTAAAATAAACTACACAAAAAAAAACAAAGGAAAGGTTTTACGTACCAGATATATATTTTTTGAATCAACTTCTTTGCGATTGAAAAACTATGTTATTAGAATTATAATATGTAATGATATCGTTTTTGAAACATTTACAAAAAACATACTTTTGTTGGAAATTCAATAATATTAGTTCTTTACTCTTGAAAAACAACCACTTACTAATAAAATGATAGAAACAAAAAAGTAGTTTTACTGAATAACATAGAAATCAAAACTATTTACAGTCGGTGTTTGGTGGTCCGATGATAGAAAGTAAAGAGTGGCATCAAGATAAGAAGTTCCTGCGCCAACTCTTCGAAATACACCTTAAAAAATGAGTTTACCACTGGATGCCGAAACTCATTATACCGCTTAGCACAAGACCGAGAAGATTTGACCAAGTGATCGTTTGTTCGCAAAAATATTTAATTTCTATAACTACCTATATTTGCAAATTTATATAACGCGATAAAGTAAAAGTACCTATGTGAAAAAAATGAAAGAGATATAAATGAAATAAAAAGCTAAGTAACATTTTCTGATTTTATTATTTATTTATTTTTTTACATATTTTTGTATTTTAATTTAAAAAAGGAAATAGGCATAGATAAAAAGTGAACTCGTGTACCTACGTTTGTCAAGTGTTATGATGAACTTATGAAGATTAAATTTTACTTCTATAACGTAAATATTTTGTAATATTGTTAGTTTTTAAAAAAACATGACACATGACGACAACAGTCTTGTTTGTGAAGGTGGTTCGTTCGCTTAAGTTTTTATTATCCCACTATCAATATTTTTAAAAATTACGTTGCTGTGTAAATGCTACACTGTACACATGTCATTGGTGGAATAGTAACTAGCTATACACACAAGAAGAAGAAGACAATTTTAACTTGCAAATTAAACTCGTATGTATGCATGAGTGTGTATACTGTAGGTATTAGTACTTGGATATTTATATCATCTCAATATCACGTCCTCTTTCATTCCTTTCACATACATACTTTTACTTTGTATAAATAACTTTGCAAATATAGGTATAGGTTTTAACATAAAATCACATAAAAATATTCGATTAACATTTTCTTTGTTTCACTACTTACTTAGTTAGGTTTAAGACATTTAGTCTAACTAAGAATTATTAACAAATCACTCACATGAGAACATAAAAAAAAAACACTTTGTTTGTTCCGAAAACGTACACAAGAACGGTAGCTTATCTACGAATTTATTACAATATACCGTCAAACAAAGTACAAACACGAACTCAGGCGCCGATGGTCGGCGCAGCCACGGATATACTCGTGAAGTACGCTCGCTCCCAATGCTAGATGTGACTTGTATTTGCAAATCAAACCATTGGTTTTTTTTTATTTCTTAAGATAATATTTATTTATCACTTTTTTACTGAGGAGTTTGTTTTTTTTTCATCATAGTTTTTTTTTTTTTTTAATTTATGTACTAGAACATATTTAATTAAAGGTAGTATTTGAAGTTATGTAGTATTTTAGTGTAGAATGCATTATCAAAGTAAAATTGTAGTAGTTTATGTCTGAAAGTCCGAGTATCTTTTGGAATTTTCGCATATATTTTTGGTGCCATAGCAAACACACCTTTCGAAAATAAGGCAGTTTTGTGTTGCCGGATTACCTTGGTGCTTATTTGAATTCTATTGCGAGAGCCAAACGTAATCGTGAATAATTTTGGATTTTGTCTCACAAACATAGCAATTTTAAATATGTATAACGAGGGAAGAGTAAGTAGGTATTCTCAGGTCACTAAAATGGGTCCTACAGGTGTCAGTCCTTTTCAGGCCTAACATCATTGATATAAACATATATACTAGATTAGCAACTTCTGCGTCAAAGCGTTGCCACCGCATATATTATGTCCACAGACATATGCCCGGTTAACTTCCACTCAGTGCATAATGTGACGTCGACCGAGTTGAACATTCTCCGCAATGGTTAAATGTGTAGTGAAAATATGCATTTCAAACACATAATAAATTAAGCGGAATTACTTTTCACACGTACCTATGTTTGTTGTTTTTAAAATCAAATTAACGTAAAACACGTAAAAACTGGAATAAAATATCGAATATTGCGATTTAGGTTGTGTTACCACTAGAAAACAATTTTGGTTTTCCCACATTTATGGGTGAATATGTAAGTTATGGAATAATATTAAAAATATAATTAAATCTTATTTTAGTGCAAAAACGAATAAGGTAGTAACTTTATTTTATTATCTATTCTATATTAATGATAATTTTGCAGGGTACAAAAAGATGCAGCACGCCGTACGAAATGGGTGGAAGAAATGCGATTGCTGAGAAAAGAGACTGATTGGCTACCCCTTAAATCCACTGTCATATGTTCAAAGCATTTCCGGGATCAAGAAAACTAAGACCAAAAAGTGATTGTGGCCGTGTTATATCTAACGAAGCAATTCCAATGCTTATTCAAAGTAAACTTTTAAAAGGTAATTCAAATGGGTTTAAAGAATTAAAGATGTTGTTCTATGATTAATTGTTTAATAACTTAGTAATCATTTTTATAGTGCTTTTCTGATAAAAAAATTGTGTTGTTTATTTTTCAGGTAGAATCTCATTCTGAAAAACCTATAAAAGTTTCAGTAGAAGAGAATTTGGATATGGATGTTGTGGAAACCGATGACGAGATTGCTGAAATAACTGAAACACTGCGAAATAACAAAATGAGAAAAATAATTAACCGTCTAAGAGTTGTATCCACACGAAGACTAAGGAACATGAAAAATCTATAATAGAAAAATACAAGATTAGAAGTAAAATTTAAAAAATTAAGAGACATCATAGAGGATCTGAAAAAAACCGTATTTAGAGCGAATAAGAAGAAATGCAGCTGAATTTTAGTCTCAGCGCCTTTAACTTTACAAGGCACAAGTAAGGCTGCACATGGAGTAGGTACTGCTGCCATCTTTGGGCTGGAGCAAAACAGTATCTTCTTCATCCTCTTGACCGTATACAGTGGAGAGCCGCTCGAATTGTCAACGACCCTGTGATTTTCGACCGCTTAGATCCTTGGCCCTACGGAGAGACGTTGCATCTCTCTGCGTTTTCTACCGTCTATACAATGGGGAGTGCTCAGACGAATTGCATGACCTGCCGCTGAATTTCATCATCGCATGACACGTTATAAGTTGAAATTCCATGCCTGGATGGCTGACACTCAACTACCGTACGTTTTTCGCATTCATTTCTTTCGCGTACGTCCAAGATATGGAATGATCTTCCTGCGGCGGTATTTTCAAAAGAATATGACATTGCAACCTTCAAGAAGAGAGCGTATTCCCATTTAAAAGGCAAGCAACGCATAGGTGACACCTCAGGTGTTGCAGTTTTCCATGTGCGGAGATGATCACTTTCCATCAGGTGACCTTCCAGGGGCCCGATTCTGCTATTTAAAAGCCAATGTGATCGTGATTGAATGGCGTGATTTTAACAGATTTAGTATGGTCTTAATGTCAATATCGTGTCATTCAATTACGATTCCACTGACTTTTAATTAGCATAATCGTGCCCCAGCTCGTTTGCTCCCAATTTCATAAAAAAAAGATTGAAACGAAAGATGTCTATTATTTCCGTAGTTCGTGATTCGACTCACACTTGGCCATTTTTCAGTAACCTTTCACCGGTAAACAATAACTTCACCAGTTACAGAATGCATGAAGAATAAAAATATATAAATGTAAATACTTACAAAAAATCTGTTTCATATTATACTATACTAAATAAAGCTCGTTATTTGTATAAAAGCAAACATTTCAAACAATTCCAATCAATTTATTTCCTTATTAATCATAATTAAAAAAACTATTTCATTCATTATTATGGGTTAAATTTCGTATGGTAGTGGCCATTTTTCAGTAACCTTTCACCGGTAAACAATAACTTCACCAGTTACAGAATGCATGAAGAATAAAAATACATAAATGTAAATACTTACAAAAAATCTGTTTCATATTATACTATACTAAATAAAGCTCGTTATTTGTATAAAAGCAAACATTTCAAACAATTCCAATCAATTTATTTCCTTATTAATCATAATTAAAAAAACTATTTAATTCATTATTATGGGTTAAATTTCGTATGGTAGGCAACACCAACCCGATTTCGCATTTTGTGTTTCTGTCTTTGTCTAATCTAAGCGGCGGTATTGTCCTAGTGACTTGGGGAAGTGAGACAAATATATATTTACTTTAAAATGTTTAGTGATTTCAAAGCTACGTCATCGCGGGTAAAAAGTGTTTACACTTTTTTTTTGACACGCGGTAATGAGGCCTGCTTGACCTGCTTCTCTAGTTATTTACCTCAATGCCTAACATACCACGGATGCATCTTTTCTGACACCTAAACACTCGATCCCAATTTGTGGCATTTCCCCAGAAAATTATCGCATATCTCAATCTAGAAGCCACACAGCCATGATATTAATATGCCGTCAGCAAAGTGGAGAGATTTACTTTTTTTGCCCGCATGTACAAACTTTATGACAACAGCGACACTTTTTTGCACACATGATCTATGTGGCTTTTAAGATCACAGTAAACACAAAATTCCTCGGCCTACAAATATGTAGGCCGAGGAATTTTGTGTTTTTTGTCAGGTTAAAGGGTGATTGCATTTAATTTGATAAACATAATAATTTAATAAGTTAAAAAGTATAATTATAGTAAGTCGATTGACTAATGTGGTCTTGGCGCCGCCATTACGGTCGTAAGCTGGTTGACAGGAGAAATACGAAATTGTAAAGTGATAAAATAAATAATTCTTAAAGGTTGAAGTGGTTTAAGTTTTCAGTAGGGATTACGTTACGTGGTTTGTTCTTTGTTTAAACTGCATTACTTTGGTTTTTTCTACATTAATAACTAAATTGTTCACCTGCAGCCACTCAACAACAGATTTTAGACTATTAATCAAATCTTCATCTTGGTATACCTACAATTGTACAGTCGCCTGCAAAAAGCACCATTTGCTGGTCAGTTGATTTAGGCCTGCAACGGTCCCAAAATGCTGCCCTTTGGAACCCCGAATGTAGTGGATCTGAAGTTTATTACCTGCTTTGTCTTTGGGAAAACTTTACTGATGCTGCTTAATTGATTTTTTTGTATTTGTTTGTTTTTTGTGAAGCTCTTTTGAGTATGCATATTTTTTGTAATGGTTTGATGTATCAGTAAACAAGTAAAGTACATAAAAGGTATAGAAATTAAATACGTGTTCGACCAAACGTTACTCGGTCAAATGTAAAAAAATCTATAGTTCGTTAGATTTTTTGTTATATTGCCCGTCAAGATGACCTCACTCCACCTGGAAAGCGGTCGTGGGGTCCAGATATGAGGTTGACAAGCCCAGTCATTCAAACGAATCACTGGTCTGGCCATCCTCACCTTGAAGGCCTGCAGAAATGCCTTTTCACGTCTCGCTTGAAGAACCCGGGACTATCCGAGGAAGGAAACACATGTGCGGTAGGGCGTTCCACGTCTGGATGGTACGACAAAGAAACGAGTCACCGAACCCTTTAGCTCGGGCCAACAAATGTTGAATTGTGTGTGGGTGACGCCGTAGTCCAGCACGCGTGGTACGGGAGTGGAAAGGTGAGGGTGGAATAAGCTGGAATAACTCGTCAGAGCATTACCCATTGTAGAAGCGATAGAGAACACTTAGCCTGGCAATGTATCTACGCAATTGGAGAGGCTCAAGGGTTAAAGTTGCCTCTGGGTTTCCAATAATACGGATAGCACGCCGCTGCAACCTGTCAAGAGCTTCGAGTAGGTACTTGGCGGAACCGTCCCAGAGATGAGAGCAGTATTCCACACACGAGCAAACTTGTGTCTTATACAAGAGACAGAGCTGCCCAGGCGTGAAGAATCGTCTCACTCTGTTCAGGACTCCGATTTTATGGGATGCAGTTCTATTGACGCTCTCAATGTAGTCCTGCTGGCAGGACGCTCTGAAGAGTGGGATGGGGAAGGAACGGTGACGCCTTTGCTGTGAACACACACACCTGCGTTTTCTTGGCATTGAACTCGACAAGATTGCGTGCACCCCATTCTAAAATGCGGTCCAACACTCCGTCAAGCTCAACAACAAGACTTCGCCTCTTCTCCTCGATGTCAGTCTGCTTTGCCCCAGGGCGCTCGAAATAGCGCGCGTGGACCGGGCTATCATCCGCATAGCAATGAATATTACCAAGAGATAACATGTCATTGATATGCAGAAGAAACAACGTCGGCGACAAGACGGAGCCCTGCGGCACTCCGGCATTAATCTGGAGAAAGCGTGATTTTCGACCATCGCAAAGGACACGAATTATACGTCCCACCAGAAATCCGGCGACCCAGTCGCATAGACGAGGTGGCAGACCATATGCCGGAAGCTTGGAAAGAAGCGAACGATGCCATACACGCCATATAACTATGTGAAGCAAAATATCGACGATGACACCGCAGCAGAGGCGCCCAAAATAGGCAAAATCTCCCCGTTTTTCCTAAATTTAATGAACATTTATGCACTTTCATTTATGATGCCTCGATAGAATATTAATGCGTTCTACCTTCTGACAACAATTTCACTATTGAAATGTTAGTAATATATTTAATATTGCGGCGTTACACAAAAGAAGCAAGTTCCCGGAAACCACCCTTATGAGTGTTCGCCTCCCGACTTCGCCCGTGCGGAACTACACACACAAGTGTTCATCACTGAGGGCATCACAATAATTAGTCCGTACTCGAACTAGCACTTGCCCGATTTTTGGATGGGCGTTCCCACTGCCGATTAACTTATTTGGGACTAACTTGTTTGAATTCCGAACCCTATTTTTCATCCGCTTTTGCAGTGAACATGCACCATTGGCTGAATGGCGCGTGCGACTGCCCGGGCGACTGCGAGTCGCGCCGCTACGCCGTCGAGATGACCATCGGCAACCTGAAGGCAGTGCCCTACTTACCCGCAGATATCTAGTAAATATCGCTACCACCGTATAACATTTTTAAGTATTTACCCAAGGTCCAACCAACCTGACTTACTTGTTATTATAACTCTAAACAACTAAAATATTTAAAACGTAATATTATAACTCTAAGCAACTAAAATATTTAAAACGAGTCTGGGTGTTAGGTCTTGTAGTCGTCGAGGCTGGTGTGCCCCGTCTGATCCATTCATTTATTTTTAAATATTTATTTTCAGTCCTGGTGTTAAGTTTGAGAAGAGTACGGCGGTCATGCATTTCCTTTTTCACAACTCGGTGTATGTGAAGCAAAAGCAAGAAACTGTGATGGCCCTTATCAGCTTGATATGTAAGTTTGGAAACTTGTGGGTAAATCTATTATACGAGGATTTTCCTCGTCATTCGCAGTATTGAAACGGCTAGTCAAAAAAAGTAAAGAACCTTCTTAATTAGTCGATAACCATGTGGCTTAAAGAGAAATTATTAGTTTTTGTGTAAAAAAAAAAGTTTTTTTTGCTGGGTGTAGATTCGTGCAAAGTAGAAAGCATAAAATGTAACAGGCAATGAAATAATTAGTCATCCACATTCGCGCAATATATCATGCAATAATATATTCCCATAGTAGAAGCACTGCGCGCACGCACTGTGCATTTCACGCGCACGCTGCGAGCATTTTCAAATAGTTAGGGCGCAGAAGGGTCAATGGGAGGTAAATGTTACGAAGCGTGCGCGCGGATCGTCAATACTGATGAAATGCTCCTTTTACATTACGTTGCATGTTGCCTTCCATCAGTCTGTACTCAGCATTCGATGATATTGACTGGCCTGTTGGCGCAATGGCACCGATCCTACCTTTTGCACCGGAGGTCGTGGGTTCGATCCCCATCCATGACAAACATTCATGTGACGAACATTTGTGTTTGTGGTGTGTCTAGGTGTCAATATCTACGAGTAGAGTATGTATTTAGAAATATTTAAGTATATTTATCAGTCTCTGACACCCAAGTACAAGCTCTGCTTAGTTTGTGGTCAGATGATCTTGGTGTAATTTGTCCCAGATATTTACTTTTTATTTTATAGGTAGGGATGATCCTTGTGAAAATAACGATAGATTAGAATAAATAGCTAATCCTACATTTCTGTTCGCAGCAAACCTTGGAGGAGTATTTGGCTTGTGCGTGGGGTGCAGTGCCCTGAGTGTGGTGGAGATGTTTTTCTACATATATGTGCTCATAAGAAATAAAATAAAGAACCACTTGAGGAGAAAACAAATAGGGCAGATGGCTAGCCAGCTATCCTAAACTGTGTACAGAGTGCCGAGTGCGAGTTGCAGTGAGAGAAGTGAATGACTTCACCATCGCGTTTTGCGAGCACGTAAATGTCAATTACTATGGAATCGAGTCAGCGCCATCTGGCGGCGAATTCGGGCAACATTAAGGCCGCTAGATGGCGTTGACTAGATACCATACAAATTCGCGTTTTTTTTCTCGCAAACGCGATGGTGAAGTCATTCACTTCTCTCACTGCAACTCGCACTCGGCACTCTGAATGACTTCACCATCGCGTTTGGCGAGCACGTAAATGTCAAATAGTATGGAATCGAGTCAATGCCATCTAGCGGCGAATTCCGGCAACATTCAGGCCGCTAGATGGCGCTCACTCGATGCCATTAGAAATTCGCGTTTTGTTTCTCGCAAACGCGATGGTGAAGTTATTCACTTCTCTCATTGCAACTCGCACTCGGCACTCTGAACAAAATATTGATAAGTATATTCACATACTGAAAGAATTTCGGCGCATTTTATGTGCGTATTTTTGTACTGTCTAAGCAACGTTTGCTGGTAGCACTAAGTAACTGCTACAATCGGAATGACTGCAAAAAAACACAACATTGTCGCTCAAATGTGTTAGCCAGAAGCTAAGTGATATGTGCGTGCTCACAGTAAAAAAAAACACCAGGCCGAACATAGTATACTTAATAATAATAAATCTTTATTTTCATATTACAGAGTATCTTAAAATATACACGATTGGTATCTCCTTTTAAGCACAAGTTAGCCTGAAACAGGAGATACCGCTCTTCCTTAAAATAGATTAGTTAAGTATACACTAAAACTTTAACTTTATACCTCCAAAATATTAGTTTTAGATACATAAAAATAAAATAATTTCACAATTTAATTTAACTAGAGTGCTGCAAACAAATTGTGTGAGTGTGATTGTGCGTGTGCATGCGTGTGTGTGTGCGTGTAAGTGCGCGCGGGTGTGTGCCTGTGAGTTTACGTGTAATAACAGTATATTGCGTCTAATTCAGCAAAGACTCAATATCATCATACGATTTTGGTTCTAGCCATGTCTCCAATAATCTTTTACACTCGTAGTATTTTTTGCTATATAATTGTAACTTCTTATTGAATAAGTTGTAGAGTTGTGCAGATCGTTTTTTATATTGCCGACTGTACGAACGATGTCACGAACACGAAGGCTGCCGCGGATGTGGGTGTTCACGAGATCTTTGCGTGGGACTCCACACATCCACCGCAGCATCTTCATTTCAGTGACGCGCAGCTCCTGCTTGTGTCGCTATAGTAACGGCCATGTATCACTGCCATATGAAAAGACAGGCCTAATTATGGTTTTATAGACCTGCCCCTTCAGCTTGATCGGCATTTTGGGGTCACAAATGACACCAGTCACCTCACGCCATTTGGTCCAAGCCGCAGAAATTCGGGCTCTGACGTAGCTGTCGATGTCCCCGGACGCGCCCCCGATTCAGAACGAAGTTATCGTTACCTTTAGAAGTTTGAGTTTGAGTTCAACCAATTTGGTAAATTTGTTTTAATTATAATAAATAATTCGTTAAGCGGTAGCAATCAATATTTTGATATGTTGAAGCCCTAAGTTTTTATAAACCAAATTACATAAAATCTACATTTCTTAAAAAAAATTATTAAAAATGAAAGAAATTAACCGAATTGGTCGAAAACTTTGTTCTGAATCGGGGGGCTGGTATTTGACACGGTCCGTGCGCTCGACCACGTCAACGCCTATGCGGACGGACTGGGGATCTGTGGTGTTGGTAACACACACTGATCCTACGATAACTTACGGAGCTGAAACGTGGTCTCTGACTATGGGCCTCATAAAAAAGCTCGAAGTCACTCAGCGAGCTATGGAGCGAGTTGGCTATGCTCGGTGTTTCGCTACGTGATCGAATCAGGAATGAGGAAATCCGTAGAAGAACGAAAGTGACCGACGTAGCCCAGCGGGTAAGTAAGCTGAAGTGGCAGTGGGCAGGGCACATAGCGCGAGCGAAATACCTTTCTGCATCCTTTTTAACAGCTGTTAGATAAAATGAGCTCCATAAAGTAACATTTCAGAACTATTATTTCAGTGGAACTAAGGCAAAAAATAATACTTTGAGAAATCATATCTCGGCTCCGATATAACTTAGAACAATTCTGACATTTCAGATATGTTTCTTTATTAGGGTGCTATGAATCAGTTATAAAATTATTGATGGCCGCTAAAAAAATATATAAAAAAACAAACTTACTTACTTTTGTTTAGGTCGTACTTTTGACTTTCGCCTTTCGCCTACGGGTGAGTAATAAATTGGGTGTAGGTGTGAGAGGGTACAGGCAGCACACGAGTCGTTGAACATTTTAGTAGGTAGGTACTTTGTAATTTTACACAGCTCCATTAAAATTAAACAAAACTCGTTAATAATATTAACATGGCAAAGTACTAAAATATCCAGTTACAAGCTGCAGAAAAAATAAAAAGCCCAAATTCAGGTGTATGTAACAAATTTATATTTTCTGATTTACATATATATTTCACTATACCTGACGACAATCCTTCCAATACTTTTATTAAAGATATTGCTTTGCTAACTTCATGAAAAAATACAAAAGTATTCTACAATTGCTTTACGAAAAAACTTTCTAGAAAAATTACATCTCTCTTATTTACCTAGATGTTCATATTATGCGTAAACGTTCGTTTGCTATAAAAGTCGTTTATTCACGAAATATACCGCGCACTATTGCACTGAGGGTACACAATGTCGATGATTAAAATGTACACTAAATAAATATTCATTGATTTCTGTCGTTTCTAATCAATAATACTTCAAAGTAAATGACGGCTACAACTAAACCTACAATAACGACATAAATCAATATTTGGCTTAGATTTAAAATAAATCTACAATAAAGCAAGTAAAGTAATAATTTGGTCTAAGTTACGAATATTATAATTTTTAAGTGCTCTTAAACTAATTATTGCCTTAAAATAACTATATTTTTAATTCCAGTGGTTCTTAGCTTTAAGATTTTGAAACTCATGCCTGAAATTTTGTATCTAAAATACAATTTACTATAACTAACATGTTATTTAATATTGATGGCATCTAGTCTTTGGATTATAAAATTTGTTTTAAATAATAGACATTTAACTTGAAAACAATATGGTTAAAATTTAGTTACAAGTGTGATGTGTAAGATTCCATCAATATAAACGACACGTACGACAACGCAGCACGAAGGCACGAGTTTAGTTCGGCGGCCGCTAGGGGCAGCACCGCGTCACTGGACGTATCACAAAGTTGCTTACAATAGAATAACGTTACACTACCAGTATCTAAACGAATGGAACGGTACAACGTTACATTAACATTGAGCTAACTTACAATCAATATATTAATTATTCTTTAAGTAATTTGTTAGTTTACGGTTAACTAAACATTTGACATAATTGTTATCCTGAGAGTAGACGAAGTAAATGGCACACGGTTTATTATGACAAGATTATAATGTGAAGATCCGAAGAATTTGTGCCGAAATTGTCTTAGAATATTGCTTAAAAGAGATCTTTCACATAATTTACTATTTAAACGCACCATTTAGTCTAGCCTCGCTAGATATTAAGCACAACTCGAAATAAAATCCCTGAAATGCTTTCAAATAAAACTCTGTTTTATTTTTCATCATCACAATTATTATTTCTGCATTAGTACAACTTTTTTCCTATAAAAATATCCTCCTTCAAAAAGCTCATCAATTGACTCTGTAGGTCGGCAACGCTAGGCCAATATAATCTTTAGACTACGATATAAATACAAAAGCACATAGTGAGCAAAATGTAACCTCTACTCAATAAATAGAAAGAGACAGCCGATCACCTTACAGTAGGCAGAGTGAAATGGACAGAGAAGGAAAAAAGGATCGGCACGAGCGAGAGAGTACATCGAATAAATAAGTATTGCGTAGTCTACGAACTCGATACGCGAACTGCGCTCGGGCGTCTCGCGGCGCGACCGGCGCGGGGGCGCTTCCGCTGCGCGACCACGTGCCGCCGGACGGGTAGGTGGCGCCACTTACTGCTGACAATAGGTTTGACTTCACGTCGAAATAGTAGTATCTAAAATGCGTTTAATAGTTGCTCCATCAAAGAATGAAGCTGATTTTGTAGAAAAAAGATAAAATGACAGTTTTAAGACTGAATTTTTCAACTTCACGTGAAAAGGCAATTAGAAAATTATTTGCAGTTTTTAACTTGAAAATCAGCAAGTTCATAAGTGGCGCCCTCTGCCATCGGCAGTCTAGTCGCAAAGTTCGAACCACTCAAACAGCGGGTACGCCCCGTCCCAGTCTCAGAGGCTGACGAGGCTGCCGAGCTCGGCGTCGGGCAGCTCGCGGCGCAGCGCCGGCAGCGGGTGCGGGTGCACCGGCGTCAGCCCCGTGCCGCCCTCCATGAGGCTGTCGAAGTTGAACGGGATGCCGTTGGAGGGCGTGGTGATCTCCACGCCGGGGACGTTGTTGTTTTGCCCGGTTAGCGCCTTGATTTTGTGCGTCTGAAATGAAAGGGAAAACTATTGTAGTAAAATAAATATATATATATAATAATTAATAATTTAAACTGTATTTTTAGAAATATTATGATTATAGTTGTTGTAGGCTACAAATTATCTTAAAGTCGAGAGTGAAAACGCTAATACAATCAATACAATCATTGTCGCAAAACATTTATACGAATATTCTCAAAAATGGGATATGTGATGATTACTTCATCACCTTTGAATTTTAGAATGAGGGGACACTGGACAGGCCGTATTTTGAAACATTACGCATCCAAAATATATGCTTAGCCAAAGATTCGAGGCACGTTTTTGTATGAACTGACGTTGTTGATTATTAGATAAATAACAATATCGCATGAAATTTATCAGTTAACTGATAGAAAGAAAGGTTTACTCGATCTACTATAAAATATATCAATATTTAATATCAACGGAAAAACCGAATTGATGTACGTTTTCATTTTCTCCCACAATTTGTTTACCCTGTTTCTCAATAGTGTCATAAAAAGCAATATGAAATTCCCTGTTGGTAGAGGAACCATATTTGTAGCCATAATTGTAGTAGTATACTCTATCTAGAATTCAATTTTTTTTTATTCGCTATTTATTTAATCAGGTTTGCTAACAGCTAATCATTTAC
This sequence comes from Udea olivalis, assembly GCA_947369235.1. Lineage (NCBI taxonomy): Eukaryota > Metazoa > Arthropoda > Insecta > Lepidoptera > Crambidae > Udea > Udea olivalis. The sequence continues at coordinate 11,353,847 of OX376360.1, forward strand.
AAGTTGTACAACATTTATATACTCTAGATCGCAAAAGCATTGTAAAATGTTAAATAACTTAATTTAATGAGTCAACTAAATAATTAATTGTACTTATTTTTAAAAGTTAAGAAAAATCAATTTCGGCACAGATTTTGAAGAAAGGACATTGCCAAGGTTTGGACCTAGTGCTGCTTAGGAATGGGAGTTGGTCCAGTGGTACTGGACCTGGAAACATAAAAGATTATTTTTTTTAAATTGGCCCTATGAGAAAAAAAATGTAATTCAACGCACAATATTTTTTCCAATACAAATAGTTAAAACAGGAGGCTGTTTTTCTTTGGACTCCTGGGATAGATTTTTATGCGCTTTGAATTACAGATTAGTGATAGTCTGAGGAACTAAATGCACGTAAGCATTCTAGGCAGCAACCTTGGTCCAGCTTCCATACAAAATTAGGCAATCTCCTTTGTTTTAGACGTTTCGCATCAGAAGCATTCATTACAAGCTACGTGTAATTCCTGTGACTCCTTTTTCTTACTTTCTTGTAAGTCTTTACTAATATCATAAAGAGGTAAGTGTTTGTGAGTTTGTATGTTTGAGGTAGGTCATCTAGGAACTACCGAACCGAATTTGAAAATTCTTGCACCAAGACAAAGCTACATTATCAGGGAGTGACATAGGCTTTTTTTATTTGGGCTATATTTTGACAGGAAAGACAGTGTACCCGAGCGGAGCCGCTGACGGACAGCTAATCATACATAAGTGTGCTACCTGTGCGGGGTTGGCTTGTATGGGCACGTGCAGGAAGGTGGGGCGGTTGGGGCGCGCGTTGGCGGGCGGCGTGTCCAGCGTGATCACGCCCGAGGCGCTCGTCACCACCGCGGGGTTGGCCGCCGATAGCATTATCCTGGAAAGAAGATATGGTGATGTTAGTTGTGAACGTTTGATTGTTCAATAATTTTGCAGCTGTTGGAGGTTCACTTCCTTGCTGGCGATTGTTGAAAAGTTGATTATGAGAGAGAAAGAGATTATCATGTCCTCTATGTACCAAAAAAACAATACAAGCAAGAAATAAGGATTTTTTCAGTTTAGCAGTGTTTTGAATGCCATGTACTGTCTTTGGTTTTCTTCCGCTAGCTTTTCATCAGTGCTGCGTGAAGGAGGAAAGAATCAGATTGATTTCGACCGGATGTGATCCTTGGTCTACTGTCTAAAATAAGAACAGATCATATTTTATACATTATATTATTCCTAATAACGTCAACGGAGTTCAATGATTGTACCCGTTGTTTATAAATACTCTAATTAACTAATGATAAGTAATACCGGCAGGGTAAATTTGAGAATTAATAATTTTGCAGATTTTGAGCAAAACTTTGGGAGTGAGAATAATTAATCTACGGCTATTACAGTAAGCATTTAAGCGTACCTTTTGTCTGGCATCGGCGAGATGAAGATATCGTTATCTAACCCCATCACGGGCTCCCCCGCCGGCTCCACCGTCTCCACCTTCACGCGCACGCCGTCCTCGGGCAGGTCGGGGAACTCGTAGGGCTCGTTGAAGGGCTTCACGTCGGGCGGACTGGCCGAGCGCTTCGCCAGCCGACAGGACAGCAAATGGTGCTGAAGAACTGACTGCAACTGCTCCCGTTCTGCGCCTAATCTTCTCAGCTCATCCTCTAGAGAGCGTTTCTTGTCTTCCAACTGATCAGTTTCGTCTTGCAGCTCGTTGGTGTGATCGAGTCTGCGCTTGCGGCATCTCGCTGCAGCCATCTTGTTCCTCTCCCGCCTGACTTTCCTCCTCTCCTCTTCTTCAGGGCTGATGTCTTGGGGCGCCTGTCGTGGGCGGCGCCCGCCCATGTTGCGGCGCTTGGGCGCGGGCAGGCCAGGGCTGCTGCTGCTGTCGCCGCTGGCGGAGAGCGGGCCCGGCGACACGTGCAGCGCCGTCGTCGGGCCCGAATCGCAGTACCCCACAGAATTCAGTATGCCTGGAAATACAATGGGACTCGTGAGCATGGCTGGACTTGACGGAATGATAATTGTATTTGGAATTAGGAATTGTCTGTGACTTAAGGTTCATCAGGAGACTTTTTATGAGATACCTTTCCCTTTTTCTTAAAAAGACACAATATCCCTATTAGCTTATAGATTGATCTTTGATTACAACTTTGATGTTTTTTTTTTGCAGTTACAGTGATAACTATTAAGTTATTAAAGTTAAGTTTAAGATCACAGATCAGAAACTTCAGACTTTTGTAAGAGAGGTTGCGTTAATATTGGAAGTTTTAACGTTGCAAGAACTTTTAACCTGACTAATGCTAGAACATCGCTTGCACTTTCTGCAATAAGAATTCAAATCAAGATGAATAATGGGCATTGTTAAATTATACAAATCAATGCAACAGTGCGCCATGGAAGCGCATGCCCTGCCCTCTTGTGGGTAACCCACGCAGCCCACGCTATACACGTAACATCGTGGATAGTGCTGCACAATGAATATTCATGAAGTTGGTACTTATTAAGAAATGTTTAAGCCAGGGGGCGGATTGTTAGCAACTTAGTATGGATGGACATGTGCATTATTAAGTTATCAATAGCTATAAAGTTCTTTTAAATCTTGATTTTGTTTAAAAGATCTACATTTCCTGATTAAATTAGTAGATAGCTTTCGAAGGTACTATGTTTAAAATTGTTTTTTGCTGTTGCAACGCATTGTAAAACCACAACAAGTTTAAAGGGGTAACTACTGAGTTTCTCGCCGGGTCTTCTCAGTAAGAATCAACTTCTCCGACGCGGTGGTAGAGTCGCAATATGTTTGTATACTGTTTATTTATATATTCATATTATTATTATTTTGTATATTTTTTGACTATTTAAAAGTACTGATTATTATTATATTTGAGTTTGAGTTTGAAAAGAGTGAAATCGCCTTACTAAGCAGAAGAAACGGAATGTTAATGTAATACTCCTAGCTACCAATCACCATGTAGGTGAAAAACATATTGAATCATGCGCAGTTCATAACAACAGGGAGTAGTTCCTATTAAGATTCTGTGAGGTGAAATTCTATAATGTTTTGGTGTCTCCGGGTATGCGCAGATTGCACCCATTCTGCAAGCGTGGATATAACCCATACACCATCTAAGAGTATTATAGCAAAGACCTGATTTCAATGATAAAGCAAGCTTTGCCTAGCCGTGGGACAGGACAGTATATAGCCTATCACTTACCGTAATGCGTGTTGGCGTGCGTGACGGACGGGGGTACGAAGCCAGCGTGACTGGCCTGCTCGCTGCGACAGTTGCTCAACTCGATATAGGTCTGCTCGAAGTTGCGCAACTGGGTGGGGGTGATGGTCGCCGTCGTGCGGGTTGGGACCCCCGACTGGAGGCCCTCGAGGTTTGCCAACTGTTGACAAAAGAGTTAATTAATAAAATAAATAGGGTGTGCTGTGAGACGCCCCTGGCCTTAATCCTGGTCTCGTACCCCGTAAAACAGGGTACTACATATCCTTACTTCAATTTTTTTTTAAATCTTTTTGATCTGATTAATTGCTATGTTGTAGATGTTACCAGCATTATAATGTGCTTCGATTCCAAAAAGGATAACAGTCGTTCTAGGTAGAGTCAAGAAAACTCCCACTCTAGTCATATCTTAGGGCGAAACTAATTATAAGAAAAGAAAGGGTAAGAGTTAATAAATGAAACGAAAGATTGAAGATCATGAGGACGAACATTTTCAGACGATCTACGCGTATTTAAAAATACATTTTATTGCTAATTTGCTTTTGAAATTCATAGATGCATACTATAATGCAGCTAACATTCCAATTCACTAAAAGGAAAACTACTTGTGAAAGGTTTTCTACGCACATCGGCAAGTTATGTTTACTAATAAATATTTGGGACAATATCTGAGATCTGTAACTGATCTCAGATATTTATTACTTAATAAATTGGTTAGTTTGGTTAATTGGTCCGAAATTCAGGATAGAGGCTCAACACAGTTAGCGGTAAACTTATTAATAAAACAATGTCAAGTTTAACAGTGATTACAGTAACTAAATTAGGTTTTAAGTCAAATTTCAGAATTCCTACACCTCCTCAAACCGTTGTTGGTTTAATTTGCAGCTCTTTTTACGAGCAGATTTAATAATTCAACCAACATACATTTTAAAAACATTAAGCAATGTTTATTTATCTTCTGCTCGACAGCTATTGCTTCCACATGCCAATCAATATTTATCAGCACCATATTTGCATAACACAAGTAAAACAATGAAAACACATGGATACTGTTACACATTACTGTGAAGTTAATTAAAATAGTGACCCAGATTTGGTTTGCAATTTGTGTAACTCAAATATTATTTATTGTCTGATAGATAAATGAATTTGCATTGGCGTTTGTAGGTACAGTCGAGCAAAGCCAAAGCTTGAGGCTGCTTTGCCACCAGCGATGTGCTATATATATGCAGCTATGCTGCGAGGATGTGCAAGCTAGGCTACGAAACTATTCGTTTCCACTGATGATATGCTATGTAATGTAAACGGAGCGAGTAAGATGCGCCGGCGCATGGTAGCTGTGCGAGGAAGATGCGCAGCTCGAGCTATGCTATGTATCCACAGTAGGTGAGGCTCGCACAGCACGCCCCCATGGCACGCATCCACATAATATGTCATATTAAAAACATACTCGTAGCTTAGTAGAACCAGTTTTCCCCACTGATATGCTATGTGAACAAATTACTATGATTGGTGTATAGCAAAAGCATCCACAGCAACGTAGCATTGCACATCTCAGGTGAAACAGCAGCCTAATACTTGCTCAAATGTTCATAGTATATATAGAAATGACAGCTCAGCTTTGAGCTCAAGGTGGTCCCTCTCCTGGAGCATTTTTCGATTTTGAGCATTACAATACAGTACTGCCTTCCTGACATGACAAACAGTTGCCTGTAATTTGCATTTCAGATTCGATTTTGAGCATTATATTACAATTCTGCATTACAAAACTTCAGGGAAATTGTATCAACAAATTGCGCACTGTAATGCGCGGTTCTCCTCCCTCACCGATGTAATGCTCGACATTGTAACGCTGCATTACAGGAAAATGCTCTAGGTGAGGTAGCACCTTTATGCAATTTTTGTGTTACGCTCTAGCTCCCGACTGTACCTTTATTATGAACTGCGCATGTTATAAAAACATAAGGGCAGGCACTTTTAGTAATGCTTAGTTGGTATTTAATGAACACCTGTTGGGTATAGGATGACGAGGTATGAGATCGGTTGCGTAAACAGTCGCACAAAGATTTACAGGAAACTGCTGCCACTATCTCATTGCTCTATTTAGTATTTAAAACGTTTTCCTCGGCACGTTTAAACGTTGGATAATTTTGGTTTATGACAAATAGTATAATTAATTCAGTCATAGAGATGAAATGATAGTTAAATTAAAATACCAATGAGTTACAATCAGGTCTTTGGGCAAGCAATAATGAATTATCTCAATATTTGATTGCCGTCCGGCCCTTGAAAATTAACAAGTGAAAGGACCAAGCTTTCTCACGTTCAATATTAAAAAAACAAAGAATAATGTTGATTTAGTTACGGCACTTTGAAGTGCGTTAATTCCAATGATGCGGGCCTAAAAAGAACATAAGTGTAACATAGCGAAAGCGGTTACAGCCGAAGCTGCTGAAAGCTCAGCCGTAAATCAGTCGCACCACTGATCTCAATAATAAACAAAACAACGACGCTAACGTCGCGTTACTCATACAACTAATTAGTTTGGAAAAGGTTAAAATTAGAATCGTGGTCACTGAGATCGAATCAGAATACACATTCACAATATTTTGATTGAACACTTGAAAGATGTTAATACCCGTTTCTAATGTACAAAATGATGTGCTACACCGTTCGTTAATGCTTCTTCAAATTGAGGATAACGAATTTGCTAAAACATTAGCAGATTTACGTGCATTGCATCAAATCGACTATGAGGTACTGAGCCAGTATGATGGATCTAGAACAGGCCTGTAATAAATGGACTGATACAGATAGGAGGTAATAAAAGCGATAAGTACCACTCAACGCACAACAAGTTCTGTTAACTGTTAAACACAACATAGGACTGCGCGCCGGTATACCTGGTGGCACCATAGCTCCGTGGCCAAGATGTTGGCGATCTCCAGCGGATCGATGTTCTGCATCTTAGCGGTTCTACTCAACCACGTTATAATTAGACGCTTACTCTATTGTGTTGCGCTTTTTGCGAGGCGACACCTTCGTGCGGCTCGAGTTTGTTAGTCGATTTCGTTTAATCCGCCCTCGCAAGTACGGTTAAGTGAGTTTGTATTCGATCCTTGCGGCACCGGTAGCCGGTAGTTGGTCGCAGTCGCGGTTGTCGTGGGGTGGTTAGGGCGGATCGGTCGTGTCGCGTGGATCGCGAGGTCGTGTGCGCGGTGCGGGTCGTTCGTTCGTTGCGCGCGCGGCGGCCGGCCGCGGCTGATCGCGCGCTACTGCCGACGCCGCGCCAAGCGAGCCCGAAATCTTCGCCCACTAGCGACTTCGAATCATTTATTAATAGAGTACTCCTTTAACTCCGGAAATATTCGCGTCATTTCGCATCGCATGAAGTCGCTAGTTATCTGAGGTAATGGGCATCGCATTAAAACCCTGGTCGCGGGCAGCGAGACGAGCCCGCAGAGGATGCGGTTGTCGCTCCCCAAACATAACAGCTTTTCAGAATAACTCAGTGACAGTAATTTCTCTATAGTCACCGCTTCACATAAATCCCAAACCCATTTCAGATGCCATGCATCTTTCTAATCAGCTACTTAGCGCTGCTCATTTGTCTTGACACTTAAGTGGTCGCCAGAAGTTATGATGGCACGGTTAGAGTACCGTCGGCAGCGGTGGGCGGGAGGCTTGGCGGACCTTGCGGCAAGGTCGCGCCACCCGTGGGCGCCGCCCGATTCAATACAACCTTATTTGGCATTGTTAATAAGAGATACAAGTTAATCATAGGTTAATATTTGATACCAAATTTGGAGATTAATGTGTTAAATTAAATCAGAAGCAAATTAAATACGAGATAATGGCATCATTAGATAGAAACCAACACATCAAAACCTGAATCTTGCTGAAAGCATTGAATGGTCATGTGAAAAAACAGAGAACATCACATTACTTCGTCGACCTATTATAGCAATAGAATTTAGCAATATAAAAAAGACATTACCTCACCACTACTGTTATACCTGGTAACATAAGAGTATTTCTGCACAAAAGCACATTCCACTTCAAATAGAAACCGGAGCGCAGTTAATCTCAAAATCAACACCCAGATGTCCCAAAGCAAATACCGCATGCAATTTTCCGAGAAGTGTAAAATTACGATGATTTCATTCCTCGGCAAGTCGAGCACAAAGGGGACAGAAGTGGCTGCTCCGGAAGCCGTGGAGCAGACCAATTACCAGTATTACCACAATTGCTTAAATGAAATTCGTCTCGATGCGCGGGCGCTGCCGTTCTTCGTTAATTGGTCACGGTGCTTACCTAGCAATTAGTTGATGCTTTATGTGTTTTATCTTGCATTCTTTGCTGTCGCCCATTAAGAATTTTCGGGCGCATTGATATAAATTAGGTTAGCGTTTCACATGGTATAGAATAGAACTCGGGTCAGACTACCACTGCTGATAAGTCATCATTAAATTTAATATCAGTGAAATTGTCGATAGAGCAACCATTCTTCCATTCTGCTAGCACGTCATTCTGTTCATTATACAACACGAAGTATTAATATCGTCTCCGTTAATTTTTGCCCTCTGTCTATCTATTGTCCGCATAAAGAGTCCCATCATTTTCCTGCGTTTGCTGTTTTTTGGTACCCAGGCCTAAAAGCATTTACCACTATTAAAACGGTAACCATCTAAAATTACGCCTGAAATGTCCAAATTGACAATACTAATAAGACATTAAAGACTAACTCTGAATAGATTAAATACTGTTGCAAGACCGTGATCTGAAGCAAATCGTGCGAGCTTTAATATCCAAATTACGTATGATATCTCTAAATATGAATACATTACGTTTCGCGAGGACTATAATAGTGACGAGTGATTAGCGGTAATGTACCACAGATTAGGGTATAAGAGCGGTGTTGTGGCACCGACCGCGTGGTGGGACGCCGTGAGATCACCACTATAACTAGTTGTGACGTATGCACTTGATGTACCTCGCCAGTCGATAATCGTTATGCTTTACGTTTTTTTACTAAGTATTGCTTTCGGCTAGCTACTTTAAGATCGTTCTCGCAAAATCTAAGTGCGATACTGTATGGACTATTGCGCAAGTGCTTTAGACTTTTTCCAGAAAACTGTGTTTGCTTTAGACTTTCTAGAAAACTGTGTTAAGTGTTAGGAACAATGCTTTTGTTATTAAGTACCTACGCACCTTCGCAAAACCACCGATCCATAAGGTAAAAGTTCTACAAATTATATTATTCTTAAAAAGATTAAACTTAAAATGATTTCCGGATTCTTAATTTACCGCACATTGTGCAATCTTTTGCAATGTTTGTAAAAAATAGTTTAATTGTTGCAAATAATTTAGGTTACAAAATATGTGTGTATACTAAAATCATATTGCGCTCGAATCACTGTACCTACAAATAGAAAATCTACTTACATTTAATTTTATATTAATTAGAGGACAAATATTTGCCATAATATTTCCCACTCCAAATAGGGCGAAACCACTTAAAACCTTAGCGGATATAGGAATAGAAAATTAATTTCCTTATTGTTTTGTTTCAGATGGCTCGAATGTTTTAAGGCAGTTTGTTTTTTCCTGAAACCGAAAGTCGTGTTTTCAAAGTGGCCACGTCACGGTGTATTAATAACAGAATCTGTTTCCAGAAACGTTGGCCGATAGCGTACATCGAATTAACAAATAAATTGTTTATTTCAATAAACTACAAACATTGCTATCTGGCCTAACAATGGAATTAGATACGAGTATAACACGTATTTAGGAAGGCGGGTTTTGCGCACACGCAATGAGGACGATAGAGGGTGCCCTAACAATGGATCTGAATTTCATAAAGTTATTTTCATTTTTCAATTCAATGTTTGCTTTTCGATCTGTCAAATTTCAAAAAAGCTTCATACCTTTAGTTAATTGATAAACAAACCAATAATAAGTCAAATAACAACGGAAAATATGATGAAACATCGAGATTCATATTTTGAATAATGATCATCAACATTATTATCAATGGTGAAAGCCTTGCTGCAGTCACTGACGCTGACACAGCAGAAAACATTACGATCCGCGTACTTCAAACGCGTGATCATTGCAACAATAAATAACCTGTTAGTTGGTAGGTAGTTTACTTTGTTTTTGGCTAAAACTAGGTTCGTGCGTGACGTGCGGCTCGAAGCGTACGCGGGCCTCGCACGTGGCGGCCGCGTGATGCGACAGGTGAGCGCCCACCCATGCACTGCACGTACGGTTTGGCCACTGGCCTTAGACAGACATACAGTAATAATAAAGGTAATTACATTTTTGGACTTCTTACCCCAAAGCTTGTACTGAGGATGTAAATTACTGATCCTTGGATCAATCTTCTATCTACATGCTTAAAAATAAATACTCAAGTAGGTAGATCATAACACAGACACAAATTATACCCGCATTATATATACATTTATATATATAAATGTACCCGCGAGCCAGTAAACATAAAAAGGCACCTAGTATGTACTGACTAACAATTTTTCTTTTTGAATTGTTTGAATGAATTTTTGTTATAATATTCTTTTATGGTTGGTTTTTTCTCTTTGTTTTATATTCTTTAGTTGAGAATCTCATTTGGTTTATTTGTATCAAAATGACACTCTGCTTGTACTTTACTAACGCCTGTTGTAAACCCAAAACAAGTTTAAAAGAGTAACTGCTGAGTTTCTCCCCGGGTCTTCTCAGCAAGAAACAACTCCGACGCGGTGGTAGAGTCGCATTATGTCTGTATACTGTTTATTTTCATATCCATATTATTATGGTATTTATGTCTATTATTTAGTATATTTTGCTGTTAATTTGACGATTTGAAAGTACTGATACAGTCTATTTGAATAAAGTTATTTGAGTTTGAGTTTGAAACAACTACAACTAAAAAGAAAGGGTGTGTAAACCAGGTAATACGGTTTTTTTTTCTAGGTTTTTATGCAGTACCTACTCAAAAACAACTTTTGATAAATTTAATCCTAAAACCGAGGAATTTGTTACCAGGTTATGTTTAGACTCAGTAAACACCAAGCCTGATCGCATGTGAGCATTACCGTCTAATAGTTCCTTACAACTCGGTACTACTGTAGGAGTAGCGTAAAATTCCTCCCATACTATTGTTGAGTACGAGGAGTTGCTCGAAAAGTGACCTCATTTCCATGGAAATACGGAACTTATTCACACCAGAGAAGGCGCGCCATAAACCACTGTTAGGCTATCAAGTTTAAAGTGCCCATCTCGCTGCAAGGCGACGCGCACTGCAGCCGTCATTCCGTATCTTGCCGGGTGTATGGGAGCTCATTAACGCACTGCTAATTGCTCGCACTAATAGCCCTCCGCTTGTCGAGTTAGAAAATTCCTTGAACAGAATCTAAATGGAATAAAGATGTGCTTGTGTTGTAACATCTCAAAGCACTTTCATGTTTCGACAACCAAGGTAAGGTAAACCAACAAAGGTCAAACATAAGAAATCCCCTCGAACTGTTATATCCGTGGAAAGAAATGTTGAGCGTCAAGGTTTCGACCGTTTGCCACCGTGAGAACTTGACAGAGCTTACATAGAGTGATTATATTTTATGATACTTGTGCCCATTACACGTGAACACTAAAGTCAAAAAATTCTCCTCGTGGCATTAAAATTTTACGAGTATGCCGCATGAAATAAGTGATCATTGTCGTCATCGCGAAACTCCTCGAAATTCTCGGAACAATTGGGTACAATGTTATTTATGATGTGCTAATTAAATACCCGCATTAGACTATTCATCCGTTGAGACTGGAGAGATACGCCTAAGTAGGTATTAAAGCGACATATGCCGTCGCTGTGCGGCGCCGGGACCGTCGCGACATTGACCGCAACTGAGCGAATAATAAAATAAATCGACGGCTGGCCCGGTGCCAGCCGCCCTTCACTTCGCCTTATTCCACGAACGCATCAGGCTAATCTGCAACCATTGCCGCGCCGCCCACACCCGCGGAAAGTGAAACCCGACCTAGCCAGCAATGTAGACTCGGCAGAAGCACTGCGACGCGATCGATGCACTATCGCTTTTGAATGCACCCTAGATTCACCCCCATGAAGTTTAAGGTCATGCACCTTGTTATTGAGCTGAAATTCGCCGAAAGCTCTTCAATGGCATATAAATGTATAAATGTGCTATAGAAATGTACAAAGGAGACGTCTAATAATTCGAAGCGGAGCCAACCTTCGTTTTCACGAAAACTGTACCATTCTGCGTTTCTCGGAAAACCCGCGTGAGTCACTCGCTCTCTATCGCAGGTCACTACGATCGCGTATTTACATTCGTCGTCAGCTCGATTCAAAAACTCGATTACGTTGAATGATTCATAGTTACTATGAATCAGCACGCGACATTATTTTCACTTATGAATATTTGGCGGGCTCGAACTCTAAGAGCAGGTTGAATGTTGAATAGATATTACCGCGAACTGCGTTTGCTCTTGCATTTTTTCTACTATGCAACTGAAAAATATGTGTACGTGCAAGTCTGAAGGACACAAAGGAGGAAGTAATAAGAAAACAGGAAAAACTGGTAAGATGGCGGAAAACTCGTGTCAGTAACGCGCCTTGCAAAGAACTTCTTATCACACAAACGACAAATGGGTTATATTTTTGAAACAATGCATAATCGTGTGCCTCTAATCATGCAAGCCACAAATAAGATGGAGTAATCTGAAAACGCGACGAACGGCGCCGCGACGAGGACCGGATATCGTCCGGAAATGGCGAGCATTCCGCGCGGCGCCGCTGCCGACCGCAGACCGAGCCGAAAAAAACAAATGATACGCTTTTTGTAAATGGAACACGAACTAAACTTAACAAAAGACTAGGTATAATATAGCTGTTTTTTTATTATAAACCCAAACAACGATTTGTTAGGAATGCAAAGTAGAGACCGATTCGCGCACACGTCTTGGTCTCTCTTGGTGTGCTTAGCCTTGCGGTTTTTCCAGCAACAGCAACCTTCGGGTGGCTATTTTTCCTCACCTTTAATTTAATTAAAATAATTAAGAACAAGGTTGGTAATATAATAATGAATTGTATGATTTGATTTAATAAATCGCCGAGAGTTATCTTTACTGAGAAGTGTTTAAAATCACGTTTATAAGTTTGTTGCGATAAGAAGGAACACAGCTGCGCGAATGTGGTAGATAGAACAAAGAGGTGAATGCTTAAGCGTCAAATAGCGCAAATTATATACTGCGTTGTGTGCACTCCAGAGTTGTGATTCTTGGCGAGGTGTAGGCAGTATAGATGCATTTATTTTGATGACAGATGTGGCTTAAGTCATAATTAGCGGTAGGTTAATTAGATGGATTTATTACGAAACAAATTGACTAGTAAGTTAGAGCACATGACTCATAATGTCAATAATAGCCGATTACATAAAAATCATTTTCGTAGAACTAAACAAAATAATCTCACCTTGTTTTGACGATGTAAAATATCTACTTTATTTCGTTGTTTCCTTATCTAAGAAATAAACAAACAATGTCTGCATAACATTCTGAATCATTTTACTATAAATAAGTAATTCAGAAATCATAATGATATATAGATATATTACTACCTATTCAAACATTGATTGCTTGACGACCATTGAATGTTAATGTTTCGGAGTAAAAATCGTATTAAACATAGTTATAATTATTTATTTGGTAGTTATTCAAATAACTGTTTTTGGTAAGAGAATAAGCCTGCTTCTAAACAATATGTTGTCTATTATCTTATCATGAATAATTCCTTTTCAGTGAAGCCAACTTTGCAGGCAACTTTTTATGCGAACCTAAATCAAAAGTTAAATACATTTTATCTGCCTGTTGCAACTGCTGGGAGCAAGGCTAATAAACAGGCACATATCAAGAACAGAGTTTACGCCACTCACGGCGTTTAAAACATAGTGCACGTCCTGAGCCGCATTGCACGTATGGGCGCGATGCGTACGAGTCGAGCAAACACGGTTCCTTTGTCGGCAACGCGAAATTACGCTGTAAAATGTATAAACGAAACAGTTATAGCTGGCGACGCGCGGACGGACAGACGGACAAGCAGACAAAGCCATTGTCTCTGCCGATGTTAGGCGGGCACTTATGCTAATTTCTTTTGAGGAGCGTTACAACCTTCCGTAACCGGGTACAAGCACTTTATTACCTGCGAGACTGCGATATTTCACCGAAAGACAATTACGGAGGCAATGAACTGATGTCGACTTAGTTAATTATTATGAGATTTACACAGCGAACCTTCTTGAACTGCAATTCCTTTGAGTGCTAACGCCATTTCGCAAGATTGTCGAACTCGCAATAAAAAAAAAATCTTACATAATATAGTGAATTCGAAAGAAATAGAAGATAAAGGGTACCTAGAACCTATACCACTCTGTTTAACTATCGTTGATAACATAAAACTGTAACCCAGAGCAAGCATGTTTAAACTACGAATCCATGGTCAGATCAAATCGTTAATCTACTAGAATGGTTGCGCGGGCGCACTGTTAAGCGTTTCAGTTTATCAGCTGGGCGCGGATACCTCGCGACCCTGGCACCGCCTAGCACAACCACAGATAAAGCTACGCCCATCGTGCTAGAAACGAACTGGAATAAGTGTACTTAAGGAAAAACACCGAATGTTACAAAACACCAAATTATACCTTCGCATTATCGCCAGATAAATGGTCATGTTTACAAAAAGCGTGCGTCGATATTGCGACAGACAGGATTCGCTTGGTTCATGTAATGTTGCCAGTTGCACACAAAATGATAAACCAATACTTAACTTTAGGCTTTGGTAAATATTTTGAACATTCTAGAAAGTTATCGTCACCTACTTTTAGAAGATGTATTAGCACTTCAGGGTGCGTTTCCACCATGTGCGAGGAGAGGCATCCTTGCACATCTCTGATGGAAACGCACCTTTAGAAGGTTTATTTTATCTCTACTGTAACTACCTTCAGAATGATTTAATTGTCCTTAGTTGCGGATTTGTTTCGTTTTGTTAAAATGTTTAATGTGATTAAGTAAAGGTATGATTTGCCCAACACAATAATACTGTTTAGTCCTAAGTCTCATGTAAGTGAATTTCAATTCTTTATGAGAAATAAAGTTCTTATACCGGAAAACAGATGACAGTCACAACATAATATTTGTTGATTGAAATGTATTTTGGGGTAACTTTTGCCCAGTGAATTACCATTTTATTTTTCTTGCTAGTATCAAGTTATAAATGCAGGATTATCGTTTTTATATGCTTTGACGACGTGTTGGTATAACGTTCCAATATTTTTTTGCGGGTTCATAAACGATGGAGTGGTATGTGTGTGCAGGACACGGGGCGTTCTGGCTTATCAGCGGCAGATAATGGCATCCGAATTGTCTGCCTTCACCGGCACCACGTTATCGCTTTACCGAGAAATCGTACACAAACACTTGCACTTATCGCAAAATACCTATTTCACAATCGCTGTTCTAAAGAAATTCCAATCCAACATGGCCAAGTTACAACTGCCCTTAATCATTTATTGCATAGACATATTTTACAAATATGGTCAAGATTAATCGACGCTTCCTTTCTGGTAATGTCTAGATCGAATGAATTACTTAAGTTGTGTCGGGAATTATTGCGTGCAATTGAAGTATTGTGTGGGCAATTGACTATCTATTAAACCATTTCAATATACCCTGATAGACTTCGAACTAAATACAAACACTGATAGCATAGACCATTGTTAACATTGGATTAAACTTTATACGTCCCTATAATATTGTATTTCAGCCGTTAGCAAATCCGGGGATTTTCGAAAACAAATGATATCGTGTATGGCTCATTCAGCCAACTTTCTGTCTGTGCCAATTTCGTATTTCATAATGAGCTGCAGATGTTAGTATTTAAATTGGATACCATGTAAATCGTTTAAAGAATTCTAAACGTTTTCTATTAGTGATATCACAAGGAAGTGAGATTCAACGAAAATTTATTTAAAACGCAGTAGTAGTATTAACAACTGCACAACGCGTTTTTATCCATTTTGGCACCAGCCCAAGCTGCTTTGTCCACATGTACCTACACGTATAGATGCGAGGTTTCGGAAGTTTATTTATTTGCACTATCATTTAGTAAGAATTGTTTTGTTACCTATTTGTACACGTGCATTATTTGTGGATAACTAATCAAGCTATTATTTACAACATATTCAGCCGTCTTTTCAAAATGTCATAAACCTACCTACTCATTATCTGTTCAAATTACACTGATGTCCTCATATTACAGCGTAATGTACCTTTCTGATGTTTGAGAGGCTAGTAAATATTCATGAGATTAAAATAACTCAAAGTACCAAGAATATTGCAAACATAACTTGGGAACAGTAAAGTATTTTTAACAAGTTATAAAATAACTTTGTCTACAGAAGACGGTGAAGATAACCCGCTTTTTACGATTCTCATCAAGCAACGAGGCGCATTTAACGACACACAAAGAATAATAAGCCCGCATAAACTAGACATATTCACTTTTATCCATCAAATTGACGGTGGAATAATGGCTCTGTATGTTGCTGCAGCTTGAATAAAACAACGCTGCTTTCTGCTAAAATTATATGTCTTTTAAGTCTCGTACCTTGCTATTTTATCACCCACTAGGCTTTTATTTTATTTCAGATATCAGTCAAACATTAGGAAATACTAGTAATTCTGTATTCACAAATTGAAAACAGATCAATGTCCGATTTATAAGAAGTTAGTTTTTTCATGCCATTTCTTTTTAAAATATAACCTATAACCGGAAACCTTAAACGAGCCATTTACTTAGTAACAATAATAAGTTTAGTATAATCTACTAGAATGCATTTAATAGAAAAAGAATGCTCTCTCCGTTCACCTTTGCCAATAGTTACGCATCCACTGCTCTAGAGATAGGTATTGCTATATCAAGCTCGACTAGGTATTTGTTTTTAAATATCCGGGATTGAAAACTCTTCTTCGTTATCATTAGTTTGAAGATTAAACATAGATATATAAGTACATCGCTCCGTCCATTGTTTACGGCAACGGATACTAGTACTACATATCTTATCAACAAGGACATCAATCTTTAACAAGAACGGTTATTGAATGTTGAAACAGCAGGCTTGAACTAGTGCTAAGCGTTATGTTTAGTGGAGCTACGGTTAAACATCCCATTTATGGAAATATTATTGAATAAATACCATTTGATTAAAATACCTATACTTCTGATCCTTGTTCAGGGTCAAACCTGACCAATCTTCCACAACCTGGTGAACCTGGGTTTAAGAAAGATCTTCCCCAGTTCCCAGCAATGAGAACTCATAGGTTGGAAAATACGATATATGAAGGTGAGTAGTACGACGTCTAATACTAGCTCAATTCGGTGGCAGATAAAAAGTTTGTTACCAAGAGAGAAAATTGTAACCAATACAGCTTGTATTTTTTTATTCCAACAGTATTAGGATACAATGTTTTTGTTTTCTCAGTTGGGATTCCCATAATAAGTATTCAAATACTGTTAATGATGCTATTGAATTTATTTAAAGCAAAGGGATAAAAAATAAAATACTAAATAACTAGGTACAGAGGCGTTTACATCAACCTTTACAAAATGGATAATGTCAGAAGCATAAGGTCCCCTACGTAAAGCTAGATGTGAACGCGTCTCTACTAAGAGTTCTTAGAAACTGCAATACTAAATCATTTAAGTAATAAAAATGTAACCTTGAAAGCAGAGTTGACCTCACGATAAAGATATTGGGCATAAAGGCATCATGATACCAAAAAGATGGTTAAAACGAAATTTGAGTTCAAGTCGCGTCATGAGTAGCATTAGCGAGACAATTAGAGGTACGTTTACAGCCCACTGTGGGTACAATGGCGATGCAAATAATCGCGATTATGGCAAGGTTGACGTCGGGCGGCGAGGGTTCGTTCAACTGACCGCGAACGATGACACGGAGCGTCGCGGCGTCACATGCGCCCGCGCCGGCTCGCGCCTGGTGGAGCGACGAGCCACCCACACCACCGACCGATCCACCGATCTCAACGAGCGACCCACAACCTAACGTTGACCACATCAATAAGACAAGCTCCATAAAAAACTGATGCAATAATTTTAAAAACACGTGCATTGAAAGACACTTATCCGCAACATAAATAAATATATCCACACAAATTTCATGTATGGCTCAAAATAGCAAATTGTGTTGAACATGCTTACCAAAAATCCTTAAACTGCAATCCAAATATGACACTTCACAATGCAACAGAACAAGGTCCCTAATTATATAAAGCGTCTTAAACTTGTTGGAACTTGATAAAACAGGCGCGAAACACGCGTGCGCGCAATGAAAACAATCTGACAGATGTCGGTCGGCGTCGGAAAACCCCCTCGGAAACTACGCGGCGCAGAGGACGCAAAGTGTAAATATTATTGCTACGGCTGGACAAAGGTTTTTGTTATCTAAACCGGTGTCAGCGAGCATGGAGCGGGCCGCGCGGACTGCGTTCGAGCGTGGAGTGAGGCTCGCGCGCCTGCCCCGCCACCGTCTGATAAGGCTGGCGCGACGCCCCCCGGAGACGCCTACGCCCCACTCGGCGCCGCCGATCGCACCGGTGCATCGCAATTGTAAACACCACCGGCCGCCCCTCGGCACCCGGAGCCGCCACCGTCGCCGACGACCAGACGGCCCCCGCGCATTATGCACTGCACCTACGCAAAATTTCACAACAGCAGCAGCGTGGTGTAGAAAATCAACAACTTTCGACTCCTTTAAAAGACGAGGAAACAGCGACACTTGCGAAACTATGGCGGCAGCCCAGATACAGCCGAGAACAATGCGGCGCAAACAAACGCAGAACCTTTTTAGTGTCCTCCTAATTGGGCTAGAGGTACGTCGGCCAGCAGAAATTCAATATGCAACGCGATCGGCTCGCTACATAAACGGAATAATTGAATTAGTGCGAGCATGTCGAGCACGAGGGCCGGCAGCTGCCCACCTATGAAGACTGGTGTCGAAATAGCCGACGCCATTGGCCAGAGTCCTAACTCAGCAAGAACCACAAACCACAAACTGCGTTATTGTACCTTTTGAAGCACATGTCAGTAATTTATTGATCATAAACCCCTTTAACTGTACCAACTTGCTATACCACAAACCACAAAGTAACAGAATTAAAGTTCTGAAGATAAAGAAACAAATTATTTTCATGAGGAACTATTATTCTCTCTTCTTCTTCTCGATTTTCTTGAACCCTTCCTACAAGAATAACTCTTGAACTGTAAATTGAGAATATAAATGGTAAAAACAATAACACAAATGGAGAAGAACAGACAAAGACGGACTGAGGAAAATGCATTTGCCGTGTTTAGTCTGCTAGTGCGTGAAGAAAATATTTAAACATGTTTACAAGATTTGATCGGCCTAAAATGGATTAAGTTAGACGAGTATTCCATAGCGATCAATCAAGGAGCCAATGACAGTATTTCAGAGTTTAGTCACCTATAGACAGGTACTTATGGGGTTCAACGTTCGACAAATGCCTACCTACCTACACTGTTGTCACTTACAAACCTTAAGCAATAATTTTGAAAATTGTGCACAAAAACACTATATCCAACCAGTTCGGGAAACATGAAAATTTCGAAAGTAAGACAAGTTAGTTTCGAAGAAAAGTAAAACCAAGCAAATAACGAAACTGCATGATAAGTGACCTTTTGCAGATGTATCAGTATTACAAACTGCGTAGGTGTAGCTAAATACAAAATTGTTTTCGAAGAATTGCGGCCGGCCAGCAGTCGTTCGAAACCCATTAATTCAGTTGTTTACCGAGACCATATCAAGGCTTATCTTGATAATTGGTGGTGGAACAACCAATTGGGTATTTAAAATGTGTCGAATTCGAATTTGTAGTCAATTATGATGGAAATTTTCACATAAAAGTTCAGATAAGTAAAAAATTTTTATTTAAAATCGTTGTTTTAGGTAAAATTACTATCCAACAAGTTTTAATTCACTGCAGCACCGGTAATTTCAAATGTTAACATATGTCTTTACCAAACAAGTAAGATAATTTAATATTCATTGAGACTCGCAAAAAAAGCAATCCGAAACCAGCAATCGCGGCAACAAACTCCGCATACGGGTATTTAACAGAATGTCGTAAATGTGAAATATTGTACGTCAGTATAAATTTTCGATTTTAAAAGTCACACAAGTACCGTGGGGGTATCAAAAAATGATTTAAATAACATTGACGATGGAAGCGCAGGCGCAACCATAAACATTTACGAGTGCATTACTCTCGGTCAACTGGCATTCCCAAGCAAATTACCCCACCATCGACAATTTATTTCATCCGAGATTTTTCGATAAATAACACTTTAAAACCTAATGGCACTCAAAAACCGTGAAATAATAAATTTGAATACCAATCAAAATATTTCAGAACACAATAAGAGAACTATTTCATAGAGAAATAAGGTGGTTGGGAGCCAAGAAAAAATGAGCTTACCTCTCTTTTGTTACATAAAATCAATGTCATATAACTCACTCTGTCAGCCGAGAAATCTGGCGAGACACGTTAGGCCCACATAAATTACGAGATTAATCTTTTCAAATAATTTGACCTTTTCATCTGACGAGGGTTCATTAAATAATGGCGTCGGTATTGGAAGTGCAGTTATTGTGCCGTCTATCACGGATTCCGCTGTGGGCGGGAGCGGACTACAATCGGCTATCGTGTTATTATTTCAAACAGGAATTCCCGAATAGATGGAAGGATTGATAAACTCGATTCTGAATGTGTCGGTGGTGATCCATAAACTACAATTGTTATAAACGATAACACAGAAGCAAACGATGTAATTGGATATATCAAGGTACATATTTACTTTCCACGATCATAATAATGTCTTTGTGTCGCAGGATCCAATTCCAAGTGTAGGGTAATTAAGGCATCCATTATAATTTACAAATAAAATTTGAACCGTGAAATATTAATAAATCAATGCACAAGGCCACAATTCTTTGTGATATCAATAATACAAACACGTGTGTTTGTTACAACTGGAATAAGCATGACATCTTTTAATAAGGCAGTCAAGGCGGAAACGTGGAAAATGTCAGTAATCTACTGAGCCGTAAGCACGATTCTTGCCCATAATCGGAACAAGGACTTCGCAGCTGTTGTAAATATCAGAACCATGCTTATTGTTATGACGTAATTATTATTGCACCGTGGAACAAAGAAAATGAAGCTTGCAAATGCCTAAGAGTCTTTGTTTTAGAAGAAGAAATAAAACGGCTGCATTTATGCAAATTGATAAAGAGGTGCACAGGTAACCTCACTCGCCTCACAATCAAGTGATCGGGCTAAATAAATAGAACGTCCGGTGGGATACCGGGCGAGCCAATCTCATGAGTCATCACTACGAACTCGAGGTCTGCTCGACCCGGCTTTTAACATCTTCTTATAACGGAATTCCCGGACTCTCAGAAGCGAAAGCAGTAGTTTTACCATAAAAATCACCCGTTACACATAATAGGTGATTCAATATTGCGGCGCCTTTCTTAGTGTTGGTGGTCGGTACTGACCCATCTTCTATCTTTATGACTTTATATTGTCATACTGTGCTTGTACTGTCCGTTTGAATAGCCTTCGGAGGGTTTTTGGGGAGAACGAACATTTACCGTCAACAAAAGATTAACAAGTTATGGCAAAAGGTAACAGGTTTATCAAACTCTGAAAAGCGGTTATTTAAAATTGAAGGATTGCGGATGACACGGTCTTCACTTTTATTTCTCTTCTCATTTGAAGTTCAAAAACCCGTAACCAAAACCCAGGCTTATTATAACCATTAATTACCGACCAATTTCAGTCTCTTTTCTTAACATTTTTTCCAGTGCATACATACCATCACGACATTATCCCAAACGGGGTAGTCAGAGGCAAGTGACTGTTGCCGTCATGGTGAACTGAACACTCAGAAGCCCACTTTTCACCAATGGTATTAGAACCCAACGTGGTAGGTGGTGAGCCTTCCGCCGCTATCCGGGTTGATGTTTTCCAGTCTCAGAGAGTTAGTCGGAAATTAAACAAAGAACACAAAGATTTTTGGTTCTGGCCAGATTTGAACTCGGGACCACACGATCCGCGATCTGAGTTGGAGTGCTTAACCTCTAGGCCACGACGCTCACGACGCTTTCCGGTGCAAGATAAATTAAACATAAGAATTACTGTTACTTTCATTAAAAACCTTACAGAATTAGACAATGCATTAGTTAAGATCCAAATCAAATGACACTATTTTAATTAAAAACTGTCATTATTCAGAAACAAATCAATTAATTATTATGAGCAATGTTGCAAGCAATGTTAGCAAAAATCACAATAAGGAACTAATTGTTTTGGCGTTGATTGCACTAAAATTTAATATCAACAACCACAGCCACGTCCCAAAATTATACATTAAAAGAAAAGTAAAGGAGATTGCCTAATTTTGTATGGAAGTTGGACCAAGGTTGCTGCCTAGGATGCTCACATAGTGCATTTTGTCCCTAAGCCTATCACAAATCTGTAATTCAAAGCGCATAAAAATCTATCCCAGGAGTCCAAAGAAAAACCGCCTCTTGTTTTAAATATTTGTATTGTAAAAAATATTGTGCGTTGAATTTTTTTTTTTCATGCGAACAATTTTTTTAATATATTTTTTAAAGTTCAAGATAATGTTACAGTACCACTGGACAAACTCTCGTCTCTGAGCAGCACTTGGTCCAAGCCTTGGCAATGTCCTTTAAATGAATAGTAATTTGATGAAGAGCAAGTCATTCGTATTAAATGTTTTGGCGACTAAATAAGCTACTACGCGTACATAAATAATTAGCAAGCACGTGATAAATAAAATTATCAGGAGTCAAATCACTCTTATTTTGGGTAAAAGTTCGAATAGCTGCATAACGACCTGGCTAAGGATTTTAAAAACCACTTAATGGTTAATCTTTTAAGTCGATGTAACCGCTTTTCACTGGTATTTTGTTATCGGTTTTTAAAACACAGTAAAGACTTTGAAACCCAAGCTTTTAGAAGGGGAGACAATACAAACATTTTATGTAATGGGTCAAAGCGGATAACAAGTAAAATTATCTTCGGGAGAAGTAATAAAGAAGTCACTTTTGCTCTTTATTGAGTCTTTATGGTTGTAACTTGTGCAACTGCATAAAGGCTTCAAGGTTTATGGCCTGCAGTAGTAGCAGCCACTTTCTGACCATTATCTATGACTTAAAAGGCATTGGTAGCAGCAGTCTAAACTTGTAAAGTTGTATCCTGCGGAGCTTCCAAATCGTTTGAAACAAATTTCACATTATGATGATATACCCATGTCTAAAAAATCTCGGTAGTCTCAGTACGGTCTCAATAAAAATGCAACAAAAGTTTTAAATATCATAAAGATGATCTATTCTCATTTAAAAAGAGGATTTTAAATGTGTGATTAGTTAGACAATATTCGAATTAAAAAAAAATGTGATACTCGTAGCTGTTTTACACAATTCTGCGTAAAGAAAGATAGCTTCATTTGGCGCCAAACTGATAGTTTGCATCTTAAGGTCACGTACCCTTGGTTGGACTGTACGGTTCCTATTAATTAACACATAGAACATGAAACTAAGATGTAAGTACTAAAGTGGCGTAGTAAAGTAACAAAGTTACTCGAGCTTCACTGCATGCTTTGAATATGACGTCACTCAGTTTGCCACAGGTGTGCGTGCGGGCCTCATTTTTTTATACATGTTTTGAAGCGAAGGTGCATTCCTGGAATATGCAAGCAACAGAAATGAGGAAAAGTATCATAAGTTGGAAATTGAAGGCTTGAAGTGCTTATGGGTCTAGTGACTGTAACTTGTTGTATGGACACCAGACGCAATAGAAGTTTTTGGGGGTTGTCGCCCCCATAAAACTTTTTGTTAATATCCGTTGTTTTGTAATATCCCCGCCAAAAAGTAAGAATAAACTTCTTGAAAGTATAAATATAAGCGATGATTCAGTAGTAAGTATTATACAAGACGAGACAATGTATACCAAGAAATTGTCAATGGATATTGTAGCATATGGCACTATCAATATATTAGTTTCTCGTTCTGTCGCACGTTTGTACAAACTGTTTACTTCCGATGTGGTTAGCGATGACTCACTCTATTCTAAGAATTCTGTATCACGATTACCTAATCCTCATTAAGGCCCGTATTCTAAAATAAAATCTGTACTTGAGTACGTATAGATCTGAGTGACGTATTTGTATGAACTGACGTTTTGAAGTCTACTCAAGCACAGATCGGTGCTTGAGTACGATTCTAGAATACGGGCCTAAGAACATGTAGCGTCATTTTAATTTTCTCAAAGATGGAAGATACAAGTTGAAGGAAATAACTTATTTGAAAGTATGCACATAACACTAGTGTAACAGATAAATCACATCAATAAAAAAATATTAATTTTTTTAATCCTAAATTTTGCCTGGCCTGCTGGCGCAATGGCAGCGATCCTGCCTTCAGTGCCGGAGGTCGTGGGTTGGATCCCCACCCATGACAAACATTTATTTGACGAACATTTGTGTTTGTCGTGTGTCTGGGTGTTATTATATATTTAAGTATGTATTTAGAAATATATAAGTATGTTCATCAGTCTCTGACGCCCATAGTACAAGCTTTGCTTAGTTTGGGGTCAGATGATCTTGGTGTTACATGTCCCAGATATTTATTTATTTATTTTATTTAAATACGTGCTGTCAGGTGTCATTGAACCGCAAGATCTGCATACAAATGCTCTACGCGGTTGTTGACAATCAACTGCCAAATGGTAATTCCAGTTCGTTAATAAATAATAAAGTTATGGTATTCTAAACTATGTTTTTTTAGGATTTTAAAATAGATGATCAGAAGTGATCAAGTACCTAATGAATTGTCCAATTCTAACAGCATGAGGTCGACACGAGCATTGTTTTCTTAACCTAACTAATCGATGTCGTGAATACTATTGCTTTAAATTGTCAGCATCCGGCGTGTTGACTGGGTCAGTACATTTATTAGGTGTCGCTCAATCAAACGCATCTGTTGGGTCTGCGAGGTCAATCATTACTTAACAGTTTAACAATTCTATGGAGGCGAGGACATAGAGCAGCTGCAGCAATTCAAGTAGGTATTTACAATATTTTTAACATCAACAACAAGTGAATCCTTTTCAGCTTCCTGTGATAAAGCGGATTAGACAAGGCTTAACAGCAAGCAGAATACAAACCAGTACAGCAAACCCACGCAATGAGGAAGTTGACAAAGCAAATCAACATCGCGCAATGTAACTTTTAGATTTCTTGACTAGGTCCTGTACCGTACAGATATTTGAAAATAACAACCTAATCAATTCGAAAACAGATAAAGCCGCAGCTGCACTGATAGGTGTTGAAACATAAAGCCATTTATTGAATTGCGAGAACATTGAAATAGTAATAAATGGGGAAACCTTCAGGTAAAAACTCCTGGGCGGTTTCGTGTGGGGATTCCCCGACGGCCATCGCGTTCTTGGAAGTGCAGTGCACGGCCGCGCGCGGGAGAAATTTCACAAGCGCCAAGTAGGTCAAGTCAGCCGGAATTGACGTTCGGCTCGCAAAGGTTGCCGGTTGCTTTGTCGCTGGCACAATGTAAAAAACGGCATTCACCGATTCGTGCTTTATAAATTCGCTAGAACTTAGGCACATAATTAAAGTGTTAAATCAGCTTTTTGAAAAAGGCTAATCAAACTAGTAGAACATGTTCTTAATTTTTTGGTATGGTCTTTTTTCATAACATTATTGAAACATTGCAGACCTAAGTTAAATATGACTTTCCTCAGTTTCTTCAGGCTATTTAATGTGTAAAATAAAGCAATTAGAATTCCAATGAAGTTCACATTCATGTTTTGTTCCTAAGATATTTTTTTACAAATTTTCCCGTTTACAATTTTTCTATTTGGATGTTATGTCTAAGTGCTGATTTTACAACTAACTGCGACGCCTCGGGGCGTACCGAGTCCGGTTGCGCTTACGCAACTGATAGCCTCGTTTATCAGATCCTAAAAGATCAGTTGTTCTAGACCGCGTTGCAATACTAAGCAGTATTGTAAAGCCTGATTGACGTCAAAATCGAATTCCGGAATAATATGAACTCCATTACAATGAGTTCAGTATTATCTTCTTGCAAGAATCTTTTAAATTGACTCCGGTATTGCAAAACATTCAGGGTGAGTTGCACCATATTACTTCAACAATAACTATAACCACCGACTTTAATACCATTAGGAACCATAAATATGGCATTCAAAATGAGTTCCTTATGTTTTTCTCCAATAACACTGTCGATCGATAGTCATCCATTATTGAAAAACGGATTGGAATATAAATACGATAGCGAAGGTCGCGGGTTCGAATCCCGCTTGAGTCCCTAGGATCAGGTCGAATTTTCCCAGTTTCTATCTTTGTGTAAATACAATTTGTTTAAAAATATTAATTAGTCCACAAGACATTTCACTTCGAAAAAAATATATACTTTTATGCACTTGGAACAAGTAAAAAGTAGGTAAAACCCAAGGTTTTCATTCATGCATAGCATTAGTAACGAGTTTTGCAAGTAAACAAGTCTGCGGTTTTGTGACGTCTACAGCGAGTTTTTATTTGATTGTTTAAAGGCTGGACAATTAAAGTTTAATTCACACTACTATTACGATGTAACAGTGAATGTAAATTTGAATGTGTAGTAGATTTAATGTGTTAGTGAATAGCAAAACTCTAGATATTCAAATAACTGCTCTAAACCCTTCTAAATGACGACTTTATTGTAAGGGCTACGCGCTTCGAGGACAGAACGGAACATAAAAGCACAGAATAGCACACAAACGGAAAATAGAACACGCATTTTTTTTTTATTTGATTGATTAATTTCATACTTTTTCCCAAAACCAATGTTTTTGATATCAATAGAAAACATTTTTTCACAAAACGAGTTACAGTGGAATACTAAGTCTTTCAGATATGAGTTAGGTAAATTTAATAAAAAAATTGATTGAAAAAAAAATATATCTAAATGTGCATTGTTTTAATGTAATACTTAGCATTAAGTTCCTTTCGCAAAATGTACAATAAAGAATATTATCTATCTATCTATTTATTTCGTTTAGGTATATATCGTATTATGTATTTATGCATGCGGTTGCATAGATATTGCTATTCGACAGTACTAAATGTAATTTTGTTTACTTGACGGTCAGTGACAACATTTGTTAATTTACTGTATATTGGGGCAATTAAAAGTCTATTTGTGACCTTATTTGTAGTAGAGTTACTTTTTGGATACAAACAATTACCTACTGTTACTTACTTTTACAAATAAATTAAATTAAGTGGTACATATACTAACCACCAGTTAATTAGACCGAATATATTTCCTCAAGGAAAACTAAAGTAACCCTAGACCCTGACTTAGGAAACAGGGCAGGGTAAAGCTGCAGGCACGTACTACGTTGCAAAATAAGTCGACTTCAGGTGTACCAAAAACGTGTACCAGATATTCAAAAGCCTATATAAAAACACTTGAAAATTTACACAAAGTAATGGTATTATAATAATGGCACAGCTGCCAAAGTTCCACGAACTCTGGCGGCAAGGCGAGGCCTACGAGGCTACGAGTGACGTCATACGGTGACGTCATCGCGTCGGCCGATCTGTTGCGTCACGTGTTTTTACTAAACTTTTTTGGGAATTCTGGTAGTAAACACGCAATATTATTATAAGTATCTCAGTAAATTTTAGATTTTACTCATGTCAAGTAATCTTTCAAGTAAGTAAGTACTTTACCGTTAACTGTAAATACTGAAGTTAAAATACAAAATCTTAAACTTTAAGAGGAAAAATTACCATAAAGAAAGATGGACCGACCCCGCCCATTGTAAAAAAACTGAATCCGTGTAAAGTATTGTAACGATAACAAAAAAATATGTTGTGGCCCTTAGTAGACCGTAGCGCCATCTATGGTAATTTCATCAAAGTTTCACGTCAATTACAGGCGGATTCTATAAAATAACAACATTAATATTTATATGCATAACATTATTATCGTTATTGGATTTACTATAGATAGAACTAAAAAAATGTATTTTCATATTAAAAAGTTTATCAGCCTATTCCCAGAAGGTAGGTAGGTACTTACATACTGCGTTATAGTAAACTACGCATTATATTAGATGTTTTTATCGCTTATCATTTTCTAGAACTTGTCAGGTGTTAAAAAGGCGAGTATTATGAATAAATAAATGATAATAAACAAATATGCGCCACAGACAACACACCACTTGTCATGGACCCGAGTCAATACAGAAAAGATCGTTTCCTGAATTGACCCGACCGGGAATCGAACCTGGGACACTACGAAAGTCAAGGCGAGAAACCGTGCTACAGCGCACTGTTGTTTAACTATATATAAGTATATCCTCATTGTCCTAGACCACCGGTAGGGCAAATATTTGAAAGTGACAGAAATGTTAACAAGGATATAAGCGCCTATGCTTCACTAAGCACGTGCTTATATACAAAACTAAAAGATTTGGAATAACATATTTTTAAAATTAATCTTACAATGACATCGTAGAATTTTGCGCGCTCAATACGTATCAAAAGATAATGATATTTCAGAAGATAACTCTTTACCAAAAAAAATGTGAATAAAAAAACAAGTTAGGACGATGTCGCTTAAAATATCAAACTTCTAATCTAACTAAAAGGAGCACAAGATCTAGAAACGAGATGAAAGCAACGAAATAAACAAAAATCATTATGAAATAATTTGGAAACTACACTCCTAAACGAAGTTTGAGAAAGTTGTTCACGAAGTTACGGGAAACTTTTTGACATGCAAAATTTAGTTGATCGATAGCAAATTTATTTAATTGTGTAATGAGAATAACTCACCACTGGCTTGTTGTAATCATCTGTCTGGTATTCGAACATGGTAGCGAACATCAGACTGTCGTCTTGCTCGCCGTTGAGAAGGTGGTATGGCACCAGCTGCGACATGAAGACAGGGTTCCACTACACCGTCCAAAAAACTATGCACTAATAGGAGAGCACAACGCAAAAGTTTGCGAAACTCGGCGTGTCAGTTCACTGTTTGATAAGAGTATGACTCATACGCGAGGTCTTGATCAACTATGAACGTACGCTAGAATGCCTCATATCAGACTGAGTCAGTAAGCGCGCTCGTGGCCGGTTTTGTACGATGGCAGACAACCACACCGCGCACGCGCAGCGCGTGCCTGCAGAACCAAACAGACGTATGTCACCAAGTATCCGAACAATTCGCGGATTGAGCCAAATTTTTAACGCCACGATGGAAGTAATTCAATGATTCTTTCATGGGAATAGGAAAGGAATATTTCTTTCATGATACAAACTTCGATGATGTTTTTCTCTAAAGAACTCCTGCCAAGAAAATTAACTAGAATCACCAAACAAGAACTTTACATAGATTATAGGATACTTCGAAAGATATATCAACAACAAAACATTTTACGAAAACATAAGGTGGCATTACCAATACTGCGATGCGACTCTGCGAATAAACAAAAGCTGACACGATTAATCCAGTGCGGTAAAGTAGGTCATTTTCGATGCATAAAAAAGAACGTGATATTATAAATGTAAAGTAGAAGATCATAATCTACAATTATGAAGGTTTTAAAGAAGTAACAATATTGTTTAGGTAGTTTACATGTGACTCACTTGATGAACCTAAGAACAAAGCAATTGCAAAAAAAATACAGCCACAATTTTTATTGTGGCACTATAATATGCGGTCAGCAATGAGGTGATGTTACATGTACGTACGTGACCTAGCACTTCATCGAGGAAGATCAACGCCTAGGGGCGCAGTATAAACAATGAATAGTGAAATTGGCCAACTAACGCACCACATTCAGTCCTATTCTATTTTTTTTCACAAATCCCTGTTTAGTGCCGATCTGTACCGATCTTCAATTCAAATGTTCAAGCCCATATTTTCTTTAGCCACCTGCTTCCTGCAGACAGGAAGAAAGTGATTATCTTCAGTTCCACATCAAAACTTGATGATGATTTTAGGGGAGAACATGGTCAACGGGATAACTTATTCAAGTCTAACCCCCTTATTATTCATAAAAAAACTGAATCAGAATTACAACACAGTTTTCACTATTGTATTGGACTAGAACATATCATTGTATGTCATACATATTTTGATCTTTATTAGACCACTGGCTGCACCCCGCGCAGATTGTCTTTCCCGTCAAAATATAGCCTAAATTAAAAACATATATAGCCTATGGAACTCCCTGATAATGTAGCTTTATATTGGTGGTTTTTTTTAAAATCGGTCTAGTAGGTTCGGAGCCTATTCAATACAAACAAACAAATCTTTCCTTTTTATTATATTAGTATAGAAAAAAGCTGAAAAGGTTCAACCAGTTTCAGTCTTTTTACCTACCTAGGTAGCTGTGGATTTTCAGCCGTGCAGTCTGATCAGTTCGATTATTCACGATTCTATATCAAAATGACGTAATTTAACTGTTAGCCATAATTTTGATAGAAAGACAGGAAATAACAAATTATTATCAAAACTACGGGGAACTGTTTTCAGCAAAGTGGTATGATCCATTTTCCTTTAGTTATCATTTATGTTAGAAATAACTCGTTTGAATAAACTATTTATACATTGTCCCTTTAGCGTGTTGATGTTTATTAAAGAATATTCAATATAATAGATATATCCTAAAGTTATTTTTAGAAATACTTAAATGGTAAATAGTTATGCTGAATCGACGAAATTTGTTACAATACAATACAATATTAAGTTTCCTTTCAATCAGATTATACGTAGATAAACAACAACTATCTAAAATACTGGATTTCTTGTTTATAATTTAACTTTTCTGAAACATGCAATATCGCAAAAGAAAGGTCATGGAATGACTACCTAGGCACTACTGAATCAACA
This sequence comes from Udea olivalis, assembly GCA_947369235.1. Taxonomy (NCBI): domain Eukaryota; kingdom Metazoa; phylum Arthropoda; class Insecta; order Lepidoptera; family Crambidae; genus Udea; species Udea olivalis. The sequence continues at coordinate 11,384,193 of OX376360.1, forward strand.
GAAAAAATTTAAGCGCGTCTATTGATTTCCATAAAATTGTTGGAATACCTTTAGACACGCTTTCGTATCGCATCGCATATCGTACAGAAATTTGTTGAATCATATGACAAGGGCGGGCGGCAGGTCAAGGGCGGCACCCCACGTGACCCGGCCTTCCAGGAGTTCAGGGGCACATTCCGAGAACCAGCAATGATGCGGTCATAGCTGGCTGTAGCGTGTGATTATGTTTGATGTGGCTATTGTTCACATAAACCTTTACATAGCGGCACTTTATGCTGCTGACGAAGACCCATTTTGCAATGGTTTTGTAAAGGTTGATGTGAACGCCTCTGTACTACATTTTCAAGAGTTCACACGATAGCACATCTGGCTTTTTCGGCACCCTATGTAAACATGAGAGCCTTTTTGCAATGGTTATGTAAGGGTTGACCTGCTGGCCTCCGTACCTTCCCTGACTTTTTCTGCTTAAGAGCCAGCACTTTATTTTAAATAAACATATATTATGTACGCATACAGGGATCCTAGAAGTAAGGATCAAATCAAAATAGCGCATAGCTGAGGTCAATTCTGAACTTTTTAACCTTATCAATATTCGTTTTCTAATAATCAATTTCTAACCATTAAAAGGTTATGATAAATTTTAGTTTTTTTCAGAAAATCGCTTAAGTCCATACAAAACGAATTATTTAAAAAAATATATCAGAGGTACCAACTTATTTTTTTTTTCTAAATGATTAGCAGGTGACTTGCCTCACTTTGACCAGTTATTTTATTGAGCTAAAAAACCAATGTCAATTTATAAAGAAACAATATTGCAAGAAAAAATTTCCGTCAAAAAATTTACCTGATGTTCAAGCAGATGTCGTGAAAAAAAAATGTAGGTACTACTGAAAGGTGTCCAAGTATTTAAAAAAGTTGCTCATTTATTACAAATACTTGAAAGGTATAAATTGCAGAATTAGTATTATATTAGAATCTAAAGTTATTCAAAATACTTTGAACGATAAAGTCGTGTTTTTTGCACGAAAATCCATTTAATGTTACGTTCTGGTACCATCAATTTTAATGAAAAATATCTCTTCTTTTTTCTTTTCAGCCTTTAGCAGTTCACTGCTGGACATAAGCCTTCCCCCCCCCCCCCCCCATGGCGCGCCACAAAGCCCGATCTCCCGTTTTTGCCATCCAGTCACTACCAGCCACTTTCTTTAGGTCGTCGGTCCAACGTGCCGGTGGACGTCCAACACTACGCTTGCAGAGTCCTGGTCTCCACTCGAGAACCCGTCTATCCCACCGACCTTCGGTTCTGCGACAGATGTGACCAGCCCACTGCCACTTCAGTTTGCTACACTTCTGGACTACGTCAGTCACTCTGGTTCTTAGCCGGAATATCTCGTTCCGGACTTTGTCCCTTAACGAGATTCCTAGCATGCACCTTTCCATAGCTCTCTTAGAGACGTGTAATCGGAAAAAAATATGTATGAATAAAATAATATGTTTGATCCAATAATTCAACTCCTGAAGTACCGACGTCTTGGCGTTCACTGTGCTAAAACACATCATCATAATCTTGAAAACGGCTACAAAAGTGAATTGATTTTTATAATTTTTAAGTGACCATTTGTTGGGTTTGGGGCAAAAGACACCAGGTTTTCGTAATACAGAGCAAAACATTTAATTAGTAAAAAGCTATGACACCTTTCATATCTCTAATCATCTAACCAAAAACGAGCGCCGTCAGTTGGCGGTTTTTCTACTTCTTTACTAAGGAGTTTAGTTTATAAACTCTAACACCTACCTTTAAACTAAACTATCTTTTATCCAAAATAACATAAGAAACTAAACAAGACATAGACTCACTAAATAACTATCTTTAAACCAATATTGTCTAGACAAACAAAATGCTTATCCTTGCCTAAAGGCTTAGTCAGTACATCAGCTGGCATACGGTCAGTAGACAAGTATTCTAATTTAACAATTTTGTCGTTCACAACTTGTCTTACAAAATGGTGTCTAATGTCTATGTGCTTACTCCTACTGTGATGAATTTTCCTGCAGTAGTTTGCTTCGGACAACGTCACTGCTTAGTTTGATATTAGAATTTTCCAGTGCCATGATGAGTGGGTCGTAATCTGATGGTAAACCACTTAACATCAATACGGATACAAAGTCATCATCTAATGGCGAGTTAATATCTCGTAGTTGTTGATCTAAGTCCGAGATCTTCATGAGATATGCTTGGTGTGGACTCAGCAATGCATTCCCACAGGTCCTCGTGTACTAAATACATCCGCATCATGAATTTCCAGTTACCATAGTTGGAGATACCGGTGAGTTTTTCAAAATTAATGGAAATCCCCGAATTTGTTGCCGCAGATGTAGTAGATGGGCCTACAATGGCTCCGTCCGGGTCGACTTTCTCATCATGGCACTGGAAAATTCTAATATCAAACTAAGCAGTGACGTTGTCCGAAGCAAACTAAATGTTTTGCTCTGTATTACGAAAACCTGGTGTCTTTTGCCCCAAACCCAACAGGTTATGGGCCCAGCACGCTTCCACTGCGCCAATTTAGATGTCCGAGTCTACGATGCCGGGCAACCTGTGAAAGAGCCTATTATTCATAGTCTTCAAAAAGAAACCTTGAATCTGTGCGGGGTAAAGGCTACTCAGGAGTTGTGGCATCGTAGACTCGGACATCTAAATTGGCGCAGTGGAAGCGTGCTGGGCCCATAACCTGTTGGGTTTGGGGCAAAAGACACCAGGTTTTCGTAATACAGAGCAAAACATTTAATTAGTAAAAAGCCATGACACCTTTCATATCTCTAATCATCTAACCAAAAACGAGCGCCGTCAGTTGGCGGTTTTTCTACTTCTTTACTAAGGAGTTTAGTTTATAAACTCTAACACCATTCAATAACAATTATTCAATCTGATTCATAATTAAGAGCGTGTAAAGTAAATAATAAAAAGAAAAACAGTTTTTCTTTTTATTATTTACTTTACACAGTTAAAGTTACAATTATGAAATTAAAAGGGGCATAGAGAGATAATTTATACTTATTTGAATTTAGCTAAATAATCACGAAAACCTTTAAAAAATGCGACGTTTACGATCTACCCCGAACGCAAAAAGCAAACCCCCTCCTAAGGATCTGATGAAAAAAGAAAGATAATTTGTGAAAGATTTAATATTTATCTTATTTTTCAGGTTTCACGTGAAAACGTAGTCTATGCAGTGCAAAGTGTTTTGCTTGCTTACAAAATGTTCTTCAAGCTAAGCCTGCACCAGCTTCTATATGAGGGACTATATCTTGGTATCTGAGTTGGAGCCGCCACAATGATATCCATTCACCAGCCCAATTTTTAGATCATATATTTGATGAGTACCTATATTTATGAAAATTAAGATTAAAAAGAAATCAATGACACAGAACTCGTTTTTATTTGTACAATTTTATTTCCCTTCCCGTCCCCACCGCCTAGTAAGTTGGAGAGGTTTTGGAGGGTAAAACCTCTTTAAAAAGACTCGTGTAAAAAAAGAACGCCAGTTTTTTTCGATTAATCTGTCACAAAGGTGGAAATTTAATCTGTTCCAAGTCGTTATTTTTGCTAAATTAAAAAATAAATTGCCGTAAACTGAGGAGAGTTTCAAAAATAATAATAAAAATAAGCTATATTATATTAAGGGCAATAAATTTGATAACGAAAAAAAAATCTAAAGTCACCTTGGGCATTCTCCTTTGATAATTACACGAAAATTCATTTATGATCACTTTCTGTCTTATGAAAGTTAGTTGTAAATCATTAAACCTTTGTATTTGTAGTCTTTGTGTATCATAAATCCTCGAAGAAAAAAAAATATTAAGCAAAAATTAATCTTTTTTCCACCTAATGGAAATTAATAATTCCAGATTTTGACTTATGGTTGACTTACTAGTTAGCTTCTGATTTGCTTATTAGTCAATAAGTCAAAAATAATACTGCAGTTGCAAAAAAAAAACGCGAAAGAATGTGATCGTAAATGAATTTTCATAGAAATATCAAATTCCATTTTGTTGAAAATCATTTTTTTTTTCAATGAGATTAATAGTACTAAGTTTACAAGAATCCTGCAGTTGCCAGAAACTAACATTAAATTGGCTTTCTTGCAGAAAAAGTTAAATTACTTAGTTGAAATGACAAACTCCAAAAAAGACGACTTTCTTGTAAATACTCACAACTTTATAAATTATTAAGATAACTCTGCCATTTATAGCTTTAAAGAATCTGTATTAAATGAGCAACTTTTTTAAATACTTGACCACTTTCAATAGTTTTTTTTTTTCACGACAACTGCTTGAACACGAGGTAAATTTTTTGTATAAATTTTTTCTTGCAATATTATTAATTTATAAATTGACGTTGGTTTTTTAGCTCAATAAAATAACTAGTCAAAGTAAGACAAGTCACCATATAATCTTTTGGCAAAAAAATAAATTGGTACCTTTGAATTTTTTGTTTAATAATTCGTTTTGTATGGACTTAGGCAATTTTCTGAAAAAAACTAAAATTAATCATACTCATCAACATCGATAGGGTCAAAAAGGTCAGAAATGACCCTTGCTATGCGCGATTTTGATTTGCTGCCTACTTCCAGGCACAGCCTGTACTGCCAAAACTATTTAGGATTTATATGTTTAAACAGTTGGAAAGGCACGGCCTAGCTAGACGCGATGTTCTTTGGGCAAGTTGAGGGTCAGGTGTAAGGCCATGATGGGTAACCATAATCAACAAGTATAAGTATGCATGTAAAGAAAGATTAATGAGAGTATGCAGCGAGTAGGCCGATGTAGTATGTCTACCATTGAGCCGACATTTTCTCGTGTGTCTCGTTCCACCTTAAAGATAAGGTGAAATTGGGACTTATAAGGCGGTTTTATTATAACTAATAAGTCGATCAAAACGAGAATATTCCTTGCCTTTTTATTGTATTACCAACAATTCAGAATTGACCTAAATCTCAACACTTAGCTGACTGTTTAAATGATATACTAAAACGCTCTATGCTATATTTGAAAATACAGTCATAACCATATTATTTGTTTGATTCCGAGAACCTTCGATTTATAAATCGGCGACAAGCGCGAAGATAAGCTTCATGCAAGATTATTTTTCAGATATGACGTAATTCCTAACAGAGGGATCAGAGCATGTTTTTCTTTCAAATAAATAACAAGTTCACTCCACACCGAACTATACTCTTTGTTATATTACGAGGTATTACAAAGTTTTTATTTGTATTTTTTACTCATCAGGTCTGTAGTTATGATAACAAGTTACAAAACAGAGGCAGAAACCACGATAAAAACTATTTTAAGAACATAATTAAATAGATTGCGCTACCAATGGATGAAGTTTTCGGTGGTTGTAGATAACTTACCTTAAGTGTCAATGATTAGATTACGTGGTAAGGTTAAGTTTAATGGCATCTTTCTCCTTCATTGGGAAATTATCTATTCTTTGTAAGTCTTTATAAATATAAAAAATCTATAGAACAATCAAATAAGGTCTACTTAGTGTGGGATCAGTGGAATGTAAAATGTCCCCAATATCTGAAACCACTTACCCATACCAGTAATGGCTCTATGGCATATGTGGCCAGCCAGGTCACTACTATTTCAGTTTGTTCATTCAAAAAGGTAGTATGACGTGCACGTTTCAAAACGTGCTCTCATTCTAACAATAACTTACGAGTAAGTTTTAACTTTCATCTACGGTTAAATGTAAGATGTAAGTGCATTTACCAACGTCACATGTTTACAAAAGTGTAGTTTGACTTCGACAAGTACCTCACTCGTACATGCCAAGCCTGAATTATTAAACGAATTGCTAATTAATTTATGCGAATGTAGACAACAAACTAAACAGTATCTAGGTGTGACAGTCCGCTTGACCTGCGCACTTTGCGGCTATTTTATAAGAGGAACAGCCCTATACGGCTACCCGTACATACAGGAATAAATAACACAGTAGTTTTATTTCTCATAAGCAACACAGGCTTATGAGGAATATCTCATATATGCTGCATCGACTTGACTACCAGAGTCCATTTCAGACGAAACGTATTCCACCAAAGGTGCCAAATTAGTAGTGGTAGAGCGCGCCTTGCGAAAGCCGTGCTGACTGTTATGCAACTGACTACCTATTTGCTGACTGATGCGGCAGCCCAGCACACCCTCAAATATCTTCGCAAAAACAGCTAACACAGCAATTGGCCTGTAGTTTGCGATATCTGGGCCAGGTTCTCCTTTCGGAATAGGAGTAACACTAGAAAGTTTCCAGCGGTTTGGGTAGTGGGCCTGGCTTAGCGAAGTGTTAAACAAATACAGTAAGGGAACTTTAAGAATTGATATACAGTCCTTGACTAGGAAAATAGGAATACCGTCAGGGCCAACACATGATTGTGATCGGAGGCGCTTTACGGTTGTATTCAGGTCTACTTCATCGACGGTGGAGACAGAGATGAGTCTGGAATCTGCGCTTATATGGCATTTTCGGGCCGCCTCGTTGGTTTTATTGTTGCTTTTTAATTGTGGGGCTGAAAATGTGGCATGTGGGGCTCTAGAGGAAAATGTTGTAGATATCCTGCTGCGTTCCGCATCAAAGAATCCATTTTTCAGGAACTGAACATAAAATCAGGCTTTCCAGTACCTGCCTAAATAGGTTATTGGATTTTTTGGGTCATATTGTGAGAAAAAATGGGTGGTAACCTAGGTAAAACAATAACGATCACAGGCAAGGTTGATGGCAAGCGCCTGAGAGTCCATAGTCCAGAGGTGGTCCGACAAGATTCGATCATTGTTGGACACGAAACTCGATCATTGTTGGACACGAAACTCCACGATGTGCTTCACAATGCCATGGATAGGTACAGATGGCGGAACATCGTCAATTACAAGCTGACACAACTGGGAGATCACGACCCTCAGTAATGAGGAATACGACGCGAGGAGGAGATTTTTATGAGACTAGATATAGCTTCATTTGGCGTCCATTAGTATAGCCAACAAGACCCAAGGCCGCGCGAAGTAGGCTAAGAAAATAGGGCGGATCTTGGGACCCCACACTACTTACAACCAGGATAGACAGCACGGATGATGATGAAGATGAATGTAGCCAACATATATATGTATTAGTCTGTACCTACGTATAACCGTACTGTTTTTTGTTCATTTTGAAGTTTTCAATATCGTAGTGTAATATTATAAATACATTTTTGGTTGGGCAACTGAATTATTGATATAGCAGCAATATTTATAATTGTCTACCACGATACAATTATGGACAGTAGTGGGTGGGATACTCTAATTCTCACCATCATCGTTATTTCAGGGAGGTTTGCATAGAGGCCTGCATTTAATGGATACGACGACCTTTATCAGTAAGTTCGTTCGTCCTATCCTGCTTTGGTGGTTTTAATATAATTCGGTCAATCAATTTTTAATCGACATTATGAAGAAAGGAATTCTCAAGATGTCATCATCTTGTAACATGAGATGCTTGTGCAGATGTGGGTCGCCTCATGGTAGAACGTCACCTTGATCTAGTCGACTCGACGCGACGTACGGTATTATAAAGGTCGACGCAGGCGACAGTACGTCACGGCTTTTATATCAATTGAAATGGCGCTAAATGCCTTACGACTATAGGCAATACAACTAGTGCTGAGTGCTGACATCAATTGTTATCGGTTGCAGCTTTGTTATTTCAGTAACGACAAAAGTTACTTATTGTAATTTGTTTCTAAGCTCATTTAAATAGTACTTAATAGTTTATCTTTACAAAAATCTTTATGTTAAATTAAAAGTCGGTCTAATAACAGATTTATTTTGTTCTGGTTTATTGTTTTTTCTCTATTCGTTAATAATGTTAGTAAATATTTATAAGCTTCACTGGCACGTTGATACTCTAACTAATAATGTTTGATAGTATCATTTTTACTCTTCCTGGTTATTATTAAACATAATAGATAGATAACACTATAGGTCGTAGGAGAGCATCCGGGAACAAAATTGTTTAAGCGCCTTTTAAAACACAGAGCCTAATATAATTTGCAATACTCCGCTACAAAGGTGGTTCACAAGATAGTGATAAATTCAGATAGAGCAGTGTTTGCGTATTTTCTTCCTTTAATTAATAATTAAGTATCGGCCAAGACAGACAGACGAGTTATTTCTCAAAACCAAAACGGGGGCGTAGCGGAACCCATAATTTGTGGCGTATGGCTTAAGTTTAGAGTTTACATTCAAAACTACACAAGAAGTCCACGTAAACTTTACGTCGTAAAGTATGCGTGGTGAGGGCTTTACACTGGTCGATTTGTCTTCTCATCAAGTTTAAATCTCTTCAAGCAGCGATTGAAATAACACCATTAACTGCTTTTGGACGTCGGATCAGGTAAATACACAAAGTATGAGCACATGGGCATAGTACATTGTCAATGTGGACGCACACATTTCCAATTCTTGCAATTAGGATATCAAAAATAAATGCTTTTAGTAATTCATTGGTCTTTGACCTTACATTGATTACAGAAGGTTATCAAGTTCGGCTATTAGAATTTTGCGCTCAAGCTATAGAAGCTATGCTCTGTTAACAGTACCCAAAAAAAGAATGTAGATTAGCTAGCTAGATGAACCGAATGAATCGCATTAAGAATCGTCCCATGTAAACGCCGCGTGAGTGGTATTGGATTTACGCGCGTGGGCTAGCGTTTTCCTCGAAGCGATGACGTCATCGCGCGGTCGTCGGCACACGGTGCGGTGTTTTCCTGCTAGTTCTGCTACATAACTGAACAGCTTGTACTTCTGACTTCGTCCAACAAAACCGCTACCAATAAAACACATTCTCAGAGAAGCAGTGTAACCAGTTAATTGATGCAATTTGTTTGCGGCCGCCCCTTTTTGCGATTTTACCTCATATTTTTTGGGACAAATTTTGCATTTTTATTAGCATATTCTGAACTAGCTAACACCATAAAACCTTGTATTTTGAGGAGACACTAACTGACAGACTAATTGGCGCCAGCCTAAAGGGCTAGAAGTTACAAGATAAAACATTTCAAGATACCTAAATGCTTTTTTATAAGTAGTATTAACTCACGCGCTTATCAGTATTTTGTAAGTAGGTAATAGTTTTACAATTAAAATTAAATAAATAACAATACCATTATGTAAGTGTTTTAATAATTGTTGAGAGGTTGTTAGGAAATGTAATGATTCAAAGCAACTTAAATATCAATATTATTAATCAGGTCCTGGTTTACACACGTGTTTCCACACGAACAAAAACATGGTAACTGAGGTGTTATATCACTAACAATTAAATCTAAAATAATAAAGCTAAACATAACTTATCTAAGGAACAAAGCCCTTTATTATTGAGGTGCACTGAAGTCCATTTAGTAGGCCATTATTCAAGAATGTTCTAACACAGGGCAAAGATCTGAAGAGTAGGGAAACAAAAACATAGCTCTCATAACTGTCACTTTTTAGGAGCAGATTAAGATGCATTACATAATTTACATACTATACATACTGATTATTAAGGTAAATCAAAATAAGACGTAATACAAACAAACTAAAAATATACCTAGTATGACTAAGCCAAAATAAAAAACATTACTGTACATAACTTACCCTCTTTATCAAAGTTTCTTATCTTGGTTTGCTTATCACAATTACAAGAATCATAACCTACACAAATCCTTAGGCAATCTAATATGTAGTAAAGAGTATGAATACTTACATTATTACTTTAATTTACAATTTCAGCTGACTTTGCATTAAATGGTGCATTGAAGAATAATGATTACCACCTTTTTAAACCATAACTAATCTTCTAAAGGTTAAATCTCAGAGAATAAATTCGAAAGTCAATCTCATCTTGAGTGTCATGAGAACACAGTTAGGTAAAAGCATTTAATTATGACTTTATTATGTGAGTACCTTTCTGCCAGGAGCTTCGACCTTGTTGACTGAACAAAGATAGAAACCAGATAAAAATATTTTATATAACAAAATATTTTTTCAAGTGTTAAAAGGCGCTTGCCATATTATAACATTGTTGACACAACATTGTTACAACATTAAATACAGTATGACTAGACAAATTAGCCAGGTCTGATAATGGCCTCAATAGCTCAGTTGGAAGAGCAGCCACCCGGATTGTGGAAGGTTGTGGGTTGGAGTCCTGCTTGAGCACTAGGATCAAGTCGAATTTGTCTAGTTTCTATCTCTATGTAGAAAATAGTGCATAGTTAAATGTTAAAATGAATTCACTTGTGGACTACAAGTTTTCCCATTAAAATGAAGCCGAAAATAGAGCCTATTTACTTCCTCATGATGAAGCTTTACATTGGTGAAAGATCTTAATTCACAAAACTATAATATGCAATGTGAATGTGGAATAAATTAAACCAAAAAAATTGTTTTCCTCAACATAGCCAGGTGTGGGAACAACTACATAAGCCACATATCATTTACAGCGACAGAAAAATAAATGAAAAACTTCTTTGACAGAAATTCTATGAATGAGAGGATACTTTCACTACCATTTCTAAGGTCCTAGTTAGTTTAATATTTGATGAAATACTGACAGTGACCATGGATTCCTGGATCCAAGTTGTGCATTATTTCTTTAAAGTTGGATTTAAAAGGAATAGCATTAAGTACATTATTTCAGTAAATATGAGACTTGTAAAGGAAAACGCTCAATAAACTAGCCTTTGAACATTAAGCATTAAAAAGTAAACAGGAAGGATGTTAGTGTGCTAAACCATGATTGTTGTAACATTTATTAGACTTGAATAATCTTTATTTTTGCTAGTAAAATTGCAGCACATACCTACCTACATCCTTCTTAACAATAAATTAGAAAACAGATTGTAAGAGAAAAGTGCTGTTAAAATAGTTTGGCAAGTTATAAACAACCTTGAGCTAGGTAAAGAACCTCAACATTAGAGCAATTCATAAAGAAGTAAACAGATGGATCTAAAAAAGTAAGTTTTCAAACGAAACAGGATCTCATGGAAGACTTACCGAGAGCAAAGATCTGGAGGTCGGCACTGAAGATACGAAGTCATTTGTGGAGGATCCTTGCGAAGACTGGCTATCAGAACAAGTGAAGTCTGAGTGGTTTGAGTGGCTGTCACTAACTTCCAGCTTCATCGTCATCAGTTCCAGTTCACTTATAACCACAAAAGTCCAACTTTTTGCATTCAAAGTTCACAATTCGCAATTGTCTTACGGTTTTATCGAATTTATGAAAATATTGTGATCGAATGGTTCACTCACGCAAGTGTTCCAGGTTAACAAAAACTTCAATCAAGCAAGCAAAGGACTGCAAAGGACGCAATAGTTTCATCTGACAGTCTGACAGGTCACACAATCACAGGTTCACAGAAATCACAGATGACAGAAAAGAAAAAAATCAAAATAATATCGAAACACATTCACGAAAGAGAACACAACAATGATGACTCATCATTTCAAATTGCACACTGAGTGTGATGACGTCGTCGTCACTTTGGGGATGCCCTTCTCACTAGAATTTCTAGCTAACCGCAACAAAACAGCTTAACTGCCAGCTGTTATCGCTAACTTTACGTCGTCCCACTTTCGGCCTCAACAAAATTTGGAGGGTGATATCACCGAGTAAATTAAGATATGGCGTGATATTCGACCAATGGCACACTTGGATTGCTGTGACGTCACGCTGCCGTATATTTGAAGCGCCTGAAAGAAAAACATTTTCAATAAAGCGCTTGGGCTATCTATTGCTAGCCTAATCTGCAAAACTGTACTGAAACGAACATGTACTATTGCAAACGAAACTTTTCAGCATGCAATGAACAATCACTTTGTAGAAAGGTAAGGAAGGACCTTACTTTGCAATTTTTCACCCCTAACCACATTGAAGTAATTACTCTATTTTAACCACATAACTCATTTATGATTATGAATGATTAATATTTCAAATAGGTACACAAATTAGCACAAAAACCTAATTAGCCTATATAACAGCCGGGCTAAGGCCCTAATCAAGTCATCACTTCAATTTATGGGTGTAAGTAATCACACCGGGCTTCATTCCGAAAAATCCAGTACCTCCGGATTTCGGGCCGAGCTGAACTGTTACCACTCGGCCACGGTGGATTACTTATTTGTGAATGGAAACAAATTTGTAGGTTTCTTTTTTATATTTTTTTTCAATACCTTTTCCTATTTTATGCAACTCTTTTGAATATTTTTTAGATCTAGCCGGTAGTTAATTTTTTATTGATTTTAAAACATTGCGAACTCATGACGTCATAAATTCGCTAAGTGTTCCCACATGTGTTTTTACCCGATTCGTGGCAAATAAATAATGAGGAGAAAATTACTGATTCATTGCGCTTACGGCTGAAACAGAGCTCGCCGTTCACCATGTAGCATCTCACGAGAATGTGAGAAGTAGACTTCAGGTACCTACCTACAACGACAGACAGAAGAAAGAAGGTGTATAATCTGTAGGCAGGAACATTATAACGACGAATGTACTAAGTACTTACAAAACTATGCAGGATAGGAAGTCACAAATAGGTAGTCGCTGGTACAATGCAATTGCTTCCGTGCAGGGCATAGAGCCCACCTTTGCCGCTCCAAACGTAAGTGCAAAGAAAATATAATCACTACGTTTTACGTAAGTGTCGACATTGCAATGAATTTGGCACTCACAATTGAGCGTTGTCAAAACACCGCAAAACTGTCACAACCAGTAAAGTCAATCCAGAAAGATAGCTTTCATGTTAGATCTGAAGTAAACACCACGTTGTTATAAACTTGCATCGTGGATGTACGAGTAAGTAGCTCAGAGGCGACATTGAAACCACTATACGATGTCGCGTTTTGCTGGATTGCGGTAGTCAACGCTCGTACATAACAGAAGCTGCTACCAACCCTTTGTAGCTCTCGAATGCTGAGAAATCAAACTTATCGATATTTACGTTTGGTGCAAAATCACCTCATCAAATAGAAAGTCCCGTTGTAAATTTCCAAATCATGACTCGAACTGGTGTTACACGGCTTATCCGCGCAAATGTAGTGCCCCACATTACACGCGGCATAAGAACACCAGTTTTTAGAAACCCAGCGCAGGTATGGAGTGATAATAGACTGAAAGACCTCAAAATAGCAGACGACGGCTCATGTGGTGACAAGACATATAGGAAACAATTATTATCACTCGTTTATGTCACATTAAAAGATCTCAGTCACTCATGATCTTTTCTGAGTAAATTCCGATTTTGGCTGGGTTTGGTCGGGTAAAATAATAGGGACTGTCGATAGTCCAGATCAGCTTACAGTTTTGTTGACTTACTTTCAATCTAATGGGTTTTCGATAATAAACTGAACGAACCTGATCTTCCCCTAAAGTTAGATGATGTCAAAAGACTGTGGGACCTCGAATCAATCATTATCACGGACTCACCCAATACCATTCGTGATGAGGAAGCGGTGAAACAGTACAACGAGACCATTCAGTACAAAAACAAACGATATCACGTTCAATGGCCTTGGACTGAAGCACAGCGGAGTCTTCCCAACAATTTAGGTTTAGCTCGGGGTCGCCTTAATAGTGGTACCGGACTAGGGTCCGGTACCACTATTAAGGATATAGTATAGTATAGTATAGTAGTAGGCTATGGTAGGCCAAACCATAATTGCACACGGGTCATTATCTTCCACATCATTGTGTCACAGTCGAGACAGGACTAAACAAAAACAAATACGCATTGTCTATGACGCGTCTGTTCTTGATGTTAGAGGACTTGACTGGGTTGTTGATTAAGTTCAGGGAACATCCAATAGGCATAGGCGCAGACGTTGGGAAAGCTATTTTACAGTTAGGTCTCCAAGATCTAGAGCGAGATGTGACACGACACGATTGCTTTGGCATAAAGACATTAATGGTGAAGCTCGATCAGATAATGTTCGTTTTTGCCGCGTCCCATTTGGTGTGATTTCTAGTCCATTTTTGTTGAACGCCACGATTAGGTTCCATTTGACGATATCAGACAGCATACTTATGAAAAACCTAGCAGAAGATACACACAACAAAATGGTCTAGGGATATATAAAACTTTTTTTAATAACTTAAAAAGTACTGGCCTTACAAAATAACTATTAATGACAGATTATGAAAACATTATTAGGTTCCTTTTTTAAATTCAAATTTGTATATAAAAGGTTTTGTTTTAAGATGAAATTCGAATTCATTGAATTTCTTCCAAAGAAGTAAATCTTCACGAACTTCTAACTTGATTAAAACTTCATAAATTTCTATAAATCTTTGTCAAACGCATCTACGGTGTTCATTTAATCATGCCACATAGACACTTAACCAGGAACGAAATGTTAAGAGCAGTGGGCATGATTCAAGCGGGCGCTACCAACATTGCGGTTTCTGAAGCCATGAGGACCAGTCAGAGCGTTATATCCAGGCTTTGGTCACGTTATCGTGTAACGGAGGAAGTGGTGGAACGGCACCGAGGACCTTAACGAGTTACAACACATGTACAGGACCGATTCATAGTATATGCTGCACGAAGTCAACCAAATGTAACGGCGATGCAATTGGTTCAAAGGCTACAGAGAGAGTATGGTTTGCTGGTAAGCGGTCAAACTTTGAGAAGACGACTGCATGAAATCAACCTACGTGCTCGTAGGCCACTTCGGGTACCAGCGCTAAGGAGAGGCAATCAAAGAAGAAGATTACAATGGGCTATTGCTAACAAAAACTGGAACCATTCTCAATGGTCACTTGTGCTTTTCACTGATGAATCCAGGTTTGGATTTCATCCTGATTCGCGAAGAGTACGCGTTTGGAGAGAACCTGGACGTTGGAATCGACTGCAGCACCCACAACAAGTTCATGCATATCAAGGTGGCACGATTATGGTTTGGGCAGGAATTCGTCTCGGCGGTAGAACGGACCTCGTTTGGATACAAGGCAATATGACTGCTCTAAAATACCAAGATGAGCCGCTAGAGCCTGTAATCTTGCCCAACAGACAGCAAATGGAACAAAATTTCCAGCTAATGCACGACAATGCCCGTCCACATACGGCGCGTATCGTTACAAGTTGGTTACAACAGCATGATATCCAAGCTTTAGACTGGCCTGCACAATCCCCTGACTTAAATCCTATTGAACATGCCTGGGATATGCTTCAGAGAAGAGCTCTTAGGAATTTCCCTGAAGATATTGTGCATGAAAACCAGCTTTTCTTGCATCTTAGCAAGACTTGGGACAGTATTCTACAACAGGATATTGACACCCTTGTTTTGAGTATGCAGAACCGCTGCAGATGTGTCAGGAGAGTCTTAGGTGGATGGACAATTTTTTTAAAAAAAATAGTTGTTTTGGTGTTTCAAAAATAAAGTTAAGATTGAAATTTTGTCTGAGTTTTTCCTCTTCTAAGTTTTTTTAAATTTAACTTTATCTAAAAGGTTATTTATCAGATTAGATAGGCTATTAAACAAGGTTTATTTTAATGTGTAGGTGTCTTAACAAATAATTAATAGAATTTAAGTTATATAGGTTTAATTGAAATATCCATGTTGATGTGTATATGTAGATAATATAGTCACAGATGCACAGACGGTATCAGACGCACTTAACTTATATATATATATGTCATCCAAAAAAACGTATAACAGCTTGTCCACGAATTTACGCGAATGGAATTAAAATTTAAATGAACTGATTTCTCCCATACCAGATAAATTTCAAGCCAAAGATCAAAGTCATGTTAAGGTTCTAGGTTTATTGTGGGACATACAAAATGACCATCTTTATTTGAAATCACATTCCAGCAATGATTTAGAGGTAGTTGAATCAAAACGCGATGTTTTGAAGATCAGAGCCTCAGTGTATCTGTGACCCATGTGGTACTCCCGGCAAAGCTATTCTTTCAGAAATCATGGAAAGAAAAGGTTAAATGGGATGATAAAATAATTGACGTCCTGTTTATTGAATGGCAAAACATAGCGTCAAAGTTTGCTTACTTAAAGGTGATACATATCAACCGGTATTATGCACAAAGTCTTAACAGAGTTGAAATAGGTAATCCAAACGAGTATGACTATGAACTGCATTGCTTCACAGACTTATCTATGAATGCGTACGCAGTGGTCATATATTTGCGCAGTTCTTTAGACACTAATAATATTGTCAGTTTTGTTATTGGCAAGTCTAGATTAGTGCCCTTAAAGGACCAAATTAACTTACAGATTCCAACGTACTTATTGGATGTAGACTTATTACCTACGTGACAAAGTTTTTGCGCCTAAAGATTGAAGCACAGTTTTTGTGGACCGATAGCCAAATAGTCTTGAGTTGGTGCAGTTCTGACAAATACAGTGGCTGAATCGGCGTCAAGGTGCCGTAACGTTCCGTCTGACGCAGATACTCACGGGGCACGGCTGCTTCGGGAGTTATCTGTGCTGGATCGGACGGGAGGCGAGCGATGCCTTCACCACTATGATTCCAGCGAGAACACGGCTCAGCACACGCTGGAGGTGTGCCCAGCTTGGGCAAACGAGCGCGAGACGCTCACCGCCTCGATCGGGAGCGACCTCTCGCTGCCATCTGTGGTTTCTGCCATGGTGGCGAGCGCGAGCTCGTGGGTTGCGGTACTCTCCTTCTGCGACGCCGTCGTGTCGCAGAAGGAGAGCGCCGAAGGGTCCTGCGAGGAGTCTCTCCCTCGTTGGGGATCCCGGGTCCCTTCCATTCTGCGCCGA
Organism: Udea olivalis; assembly: GCA_947369235.1. NCBI lineage: Eukaryota > Metazoa > Arthropoda > Insecta > Lepidoptera > Crambidae > Udea > Udea olivalis. The sequence goes on from OX376360.1 coordinate 11,401,014, forward strand.
AGATGACCACCGTTAGGCTTTAGTGGGTAGGGGTCTCTGTTTTCCCAGGAGTTCCGAGTCCTACATATCCCAGGTGTCCCGAACCTAGCTTAGGGCCTTGGGAATGCCTAAATGCATTTCCTGACGCAAAAAAAACTGACAAATAACTTCCGCCGTTCGTCTCGCGTAGAATTAATGAGATAAAGCAGAGCAAAACCCTGCAAGTTAGGTATGTACCAGCAAAAGCGAATCCAGCAGATATAGGCACTTACTAGGGCAGGTAGAGTAGATTGTTACGATAGATGGCTCAAGGGACCTGGTTTTTTGACGAAAGATTCAGATGAGTGGCCTACGTATCCTATTAGCGCGGATAATGGTTCAGGCTCAAATTTCTTTGGCCGGGCAGGGTCTTGTGAATTTGAAACCTACTGATCTTAGAACAGAACCTGAATTAAACACTATGGAACCAGCCTTATTATATTCCCAAATCCCTGAAACTGTCGAGACAAAGACGGCCATACAAAATACTAGACATTCAGACCGAATATTTCTCCAAAGAAGTTGAAGGTATCACTACCGATTTGTCAAGGTCTCTTCAATTGTTCAAAGATCAAGACGGATTTCTTAGGTGCAAAGGTAGATTTAAATATACAGACTTGACAGAAAATCAAAAAGAGCCAATCTTACTTCCTAAGAATTCTGAATTTACCTACAAGGTTATTACTGAATTGCACCAGAAAAATAAGAATATCACATACTCTAGCTCTTTTAAGACAGAAGTTTTGGGTACCGCACGGAAGATCCACAGTTAATAATGATATCTGGGACAATTCACACCAAGATCATCTGACCCCAAACTAAGCAGAGCTTGTAATATGGGCGTCAGAGACTGATAAACATACTTAGATATTTATAAATACATACTTAAATAGATAATAACACCCAGACACACAACAAATATAAATGTTCGTCACACAAGTATAGGTTCAGAAAGTTATCAGAAAACGTCACAAATGTGTGAAGTACGTAGGTGGCCCATTCAAACTACCAGCAATGCCGGATTTACCAGAAAAGAGAGTGAAGCTCAGTCTACCATTCGCTTTTACGGGCTTAAATTATTACGATCCTCTACTTGTTAATGATGATACGTCTCAAAAAAAAAACGTTGGGATGCCTATTTACGTGTCTAACGGTAAGGGCTATACATGAGGAAGTGGTTAAGGACCTCTCAGAAAATATGCTGTGACCCGTGGTTTGAAAATAAGCAGGGATTTTGAAGACCATAAAGAGAAGGGCAGGGAATTCCATAGGTTCTCAATTGGTAACTTGGATAACCCTATGACAACTAAAACGTTTTACATGGACATGAATGAATGCCTTTCCAGGACTCTCGGGTTTTAAAATGTTTCTGCGTGAGATTTTATTACACAGAAAGACCAATCGATACTTTTTCGATGTATAAAATAAATAAGAACTATTCACTGAAAATCAAGAAATAAACAAAATTTTTAACAATTTGTCGCGCATTTTGTCTATCTAGATTTAAGACTTATATGGTTTTCTGATGGATGCCACTGTCAGAACTAAACCAAATTTAAATGGGACCATTCGGGAAGCACCAGCTTTCAAATAAAAAAAGAATGATCAAAATCGGTTCACCCAGTCGAAAGTTATGAGGTAACAAACATTAAAAAAAACACAGTCGAATTGAGAACCTCCTCCTTTTTTTGAAGTCGGTTGAAAAATGTTAATAATGGTGCGACTGGCACTTTATCGTGAAACTTTAGGTTAATAGTGCTGTATACGAGACGAGCCTTTCGTAAGATCAAGATTTTGAAGATATTTTAGTGAAATAAAAATGATGAAATTTGTTAATCGTGTTAGAAATAAAACTTCTGTTCATAACCAAAAAACATTTAATTTAAATTGAATAGCACACGATACTTAATTTTGGCTTATTGAATGAAAATACTGCTTTATGTTTCGAGTTTTTTTATTTCAGTGAAAAAAACATGGCTGGCGTAAGGAAATTATTAGAAAGCATAAAATAAACCTTTCCAGAACGGTAACAGCTAAAAGCTCTCAATTTCTCAAAGCTAAAATAAGAGCTAAGGGTAATCTTGCGGAGCTACTTAAAACGACAAGGCTTTTTCCGCTATAATACAGTATAAGGCACAGGTTACAATGGAACGGACATACATACCTACATACATGCATACAACCGAAAAACATTACCCTTCCTTTGGGTCAGGCGGGTAAAAATAGTCAAAATCGAACAGCCTATAGTTTAAACCCCACTTCAAGATGTGCTATTACTCGTATTTCTCCATTCAGAGTTGAGCATTATTCGAATAAATTTTAGTTTAAATAAATTACTTATTCGAATAAAGAGTTATCCGCAATATTTTTGTTCGCAAACAATTTGTTCATGAATAAATCATATTTTATCCAAATAAATTGTTCGTGATTTTATTCGTTATTTTGAATATTTTTTGAAAAATCATCTTTTCTAATTAGTCATTCTGTTCGAAGTAAACACAAATAGCACTTGCGGCATCGTAAGCTGGCTCCTCCTTTCCGCCACTGGGACTCAATCTTTTGTCATATTATTAGAAATCAGAAGAGAAACAGCTTTTTTAAAAAGACAATTTATTTAACCTAGGCAAAAATAACAATTAAATTAGCAAAATAATTATGACTCTAACGTTAACACGATCAACTATCAGCAAGGCACGAAAAATAATATGGGCACCCGATACACCAGAGTGAGGTCCTTATCGTCCGACGGCTAGCAGCAGAAAGAGAGCTAAGCAGGTCTGCAGCCCTTTATATAAGGTTGCGAGGACACTACCCACACCATATTCTATTCATCTCCTACAATATTATATTAAGCATGAAAGATATAATCGCCCAAAATCATTTTAGCGATCAACCTCGGAATGAGAGTAGGTTGAAAATTTGTACGTTCCTTCGTTTTGGTGTTCTAAAAGTTGTCTTAAAGTCTTAAATGATCTTGTGTCTGCGTCGTAACTTATTCAAGATCAAAGGTAAAATGAAACAGTTTTTCCACGATTATCTCGATTTCGTCATTCGAATAAATTGTGAGCATCAAGATCGCGGGATCAAGTTTCAGATTCCAAATGTTTTATATCAGGCTATTAGTTCTTCATATTGTACCCTGACCTAGACATTTGTACCTCTGAAAACAAAGATGGCACTTCGTAATATATCTGATCAATATGACGTCAAAGTGACTCTGTCTCCAACCTGCTATATATATAAGGGCTCTTATAGATCTGCGATCAGACGGTTCACTGACAGCGATCGCCGACAGTCTTCGACCTGCAAGAGCCCTGAGTAGTCTTACCACAGTCACCAGTCACCACACTACCTACCTTAATAAATATCTCTACCTTACTATATAAAATGAATTAAATCTTGCTTCCCATTAATTAACACATCGGAATTAATTATGGGGGAGAATTTTCGCATAACGTCGATTATCCTAAAGTTGTTTGGCATAACTCATTAAGCATAACATCATACAGCATAACATTAACTTCTCATAATTTATGCTTGGCCTAACTTTTATGAACCATAATAGTCCAATTACATAGCATAAGTAGTGAAAGCCCTAATTGCTTTTGGCATTATAATTTAATCCTAAGATTTTAAAGCATAATTTAAGATTCCTCTGATAGCGTCGTGGCCTAGTGGTTCAGCAGCCGAACTCAGATCGTGGATCGTGTGGTCCCGAGTTCAAATCTGGCCAGAACCAAAATCTTTGTGTTCATTGTTAAATATCCGACTTACTCTCCGGTGAAGTAAAACATTTTTTTTTTCAGGTGGGAGACTTATGTCGGCCGGTTGTTGTTACCACCATGCAGTTGTGTAAAACCCGCCAAGTGATTCTGACCTATCTCGGTCAAGTCGCGTTCCGGGATCAGCACTGCACTAACCGGTGCCAGGGGGACTGTGATCGTGGCAATTGTTGGACCAGTGGGAGCCCTAGCGGCGGTATTGTGTGTGTAGTGTGTATCGGCCCGCGCCGGCCAGGGAGACCCGTAGAAACGGTGGTGCCGCTGGCCGCCCGCGGCATAGTACAGGGGCCCAAAAGGGGTTAACCACCTCTGGAGGCTGCCCCACCAGGTCGCGCATAATCTCGGGGTGGCTCGTCGTGCCGGGTGGTGCCCGGTTCCGGTGGGGCCCGGCGACCACACCCGAGGGGGTACGGGGGCCCTTCCGTCCGGCGGACCGGCCTACACTATTCCACGCGATTAATACCAATGCAGGGCACCACGCTTTGTCTTTCATTGCCTCGATCACAGTCGTCCTTTCACGCCCCTCCCATCCTCCAACTTCTATGGCAGTCAGAAGCATGAAAAAACGGCCAACAGCGGCATCCCCATCCCCCACCAACACGCTGTTTGAGGTGGAGTTCGCTAACATCCGCGGACTCCATGCAAACCTCAACGCCGTCCATCAACACCTTGAGACGGCGAGGCCTGCGATGCTCTTTTTGACGGAAACACAGATAGGCTGCCCTGCCGATACGTCATACCTGCACTACCCCGGCTATGCGCTGGAAGAGTCCTTCCAACCTAAAGCCGGTGTATGTCTATTCGTCAGGGCGGACGTCTGCTGTAGCCGTCTCCGCTGCCTAGAAGACCCATCCTTCTCCACCCTCTGGGTGCACGTTGACCTGGGCTCCACAAGCCGGGTCTATGCGTGCATATACCGCTAAAGGGGACGCCGAGACAACTCGACTCTTCGAGCATCTGAGTCAGGCCGCAGACAACGCTCAGGCGCAGTTCCCAAATGCCGAAATGGTGTTTTTGGGAGACTTCAATGCCCACCATGAGTCCTGGTTAGGCTCATCAAAAACAGACCATGCAGGCCGAACTGCCCATGCGTTTGCTCTCACGCAAGACCTGACGCAACTGGTACACCAGCCCACCAGGGTACCAGTTATTGTCGGTCATACTCCCTCCTTATTGGACCTTCTGCTGACGAGTCACCCAGCCGGGTATAAAGTGTCGGTTGGTGCTCCATTGGGCTCCTCCGATCACTGTCTGGTTGGCGCTACAGTGCCTTGTGCAGCTCCCCCACAACCTGTGGAGGTGACGCGGCGGTTATGGCACTACTCGTCGGCAGATTGGGACGAATTGCGAGAATATTTTGCCTCCGTCCCTTGGCGGCAGTGCTGCTTTGGAGAAAGGGATGCTTCAGAGAGTGCATCTGCTATCGCTGACGAGATCAGTACGTAGTAATTCGTGTCCTTTGCGATGGTCGAAAATCACGCTTTCTCCAGATTAATGCCGGAGTGCCGCAGGGCTCCGTCTTGTCGCCGACGTTGTTTCTTCTGCATATCAATGACATGTTATCTCTTGGTAATATTCATTGCTATGCGGATGATAGCACCGTCCACGCGCGTTATTTCGAGCGCCCTGGGGCAAAGCAGACTGACATCGAGGAGAAGAGGCGAAGTCTTGTTGTTGAGCTTGACGGAGTGTTGGACCGCATTTCAGAATGGGGTGCATGCAATCTTGTCGAATTCAATGCCAAGAAAACCCAGGTGTGTGCATTCACAGCAAAGGCGTCGCCGTTCCTTTCCCATCCCACTCTTCAGAGCACCCCGCTACCGATTAAGGATAGCCTGAACATCCTTGGCATGGATGTTCGTAGCAACCTAAACCAGCGGGACTATATTGAGAGCGTCATTAGAACTGCATCCCGTAAACTCGGAGTCCTGAACAGAGTGAGACGATTCTTCACGCCTGAGCAGCTCTGTCTCTTGTATAAGACACAAGTTCGCTCGTGTGTGGAATACTGCTCTCATCTCTGGGACGGTTCCGCTAAGTACCTACTCGAAGCTCTTGACAGGTTGCAGCGGCGTGCTATCCGTAGTATTGGAAACCCAGAGGCAACTTTCACCCTTGAGCCTCTCCAATTGCGTAGAGACATTGCCAGGCTGAATGTTCTCTATCGCTTCTACAATGGGGAATGCTCTGACGAGTTATTCCAGCTTATCCCACCCTCACCTTTCCACTCCCGTACCACGCGTGCTGGACTACGGCGTCACCCACACACAATTCAACATTTGTTGGCCCGAACTAAAAGGTTCGGTGACTCGTTTCTTTGTCGTACCATCCAGACGTGGAACGCTCTTCCAGCACATGTGTTTCCTTCCTCTTATAGTCCCGGGTTCTTCAAGCGGGGCGTGAAAAGGCATTTCTGCAGGCCTTCAAGGTGAGGATGGCCAGCCCAGTGATTCTTTTAAATGACTGGGCTTGTCAACCTCATATCTGGACCTCACGACCGCTTTCCATCAGGTGGAGTGAGGTCATCTTGACGGGCGATATAAAGAAAAAAAAAAAAACATAGATAAAAAAAATATGTCAATCCTTCCTCACCCAACATATTCCCCTGACCTAGCGCCTTGTGATTTTTACCTGTTTCCGAAAAAATAAAAAACCTAAAGGTGAAGAGGTTTGAAAGCAAAGAAGAAGCACTGGCTGCCTATAATTTCGAGATTTCTAAGGTGTCTGAAGAAGAGTGGTCACAGGTATTTTCTAATTGGTTCAAACGTATGTAAAAGTCAAGAAGGCTAGAGACTAAGGAGAGATAACTCCCTGGAAAGGGTTGGACTAAATCCGTATCCCACAGTGACGCATGCGCATTACGCTTCTTTGCCGCGATCCTCGCGAAGTGTCAAAATTGGTCAACACAACCTCGAAAAACAACAACTGTCGCACGTGACACCGTTCAAAACAAAACCATGTGACCATGAAATGACAAATAGCTGCCGCTGCACATGCGCAATACAGCGTTTTGCCCGGCACAGAGTATACGACTTTCGGCCCTCGAAAGCTTAAAGACAAATATTCGTAAGAGATTCTTACGTACTTTACGTTTAAAATTTCCACTCCGTTGTTTTGATATCACTCTGTGTCGGTTCATCTTCAAAGACAAGTGTACGCTTAGAAGTCGCGGAGACAACTGATATTTTTAAAGCTACAGTTACACATGCTCATTACTAGCACGAAAGCATGCTACTAATGAGCAAGTGCTACTTAGTAGCACGTGTGTCGAAGCCTTGCTAGTTATGAGCATGCTACTTTCGAGTATGCTTAAAAATCAACAGCCGTCCGATTTATGAGCATGCTACTTGCGGCGCGGGTGGAAGGGGGCGTGCTTTTAGCACGTGTGAACAGGTTTGCTTATTAAGCATGCTACTAGTCTAGTATCCATTGAGAACTGGTATAGAGATGTCAGTCTCGGTATAATTATATAGCGAGGTTGTGGCATATCTATTCATAATATTATATTAAAAAGAGGAATGATTTGTTTGTTTGTATTAAATGTGCTCCGAATCTACTGGATCGATTTTAAAAATTCTTTCACCATTAGAAAGCTATACTATCAGGGGCCATATTACAATCTCTTATAGCCGGTCAAGTAAATTTCCTAAACTGAGGGTAGCGAGCAATTTCGTGCCTAGAGGATGCATTTTTATTGACAGGTAACCGCTGACTGGCTGAAAATGTAAGAAATCGCTCGCTACGCTCAGCTTAGGAAATCAACTTGACTGGCTATATGAAATGGTAATACGGCCCAGTGACATAAGCTATGTTACTTTTATTTTGTGTCGATTGTATCGATACTATCGATAGTTTTGCCCTATCAAAAGTCGAACATTTAACGCTAATATTGCAAGCTCATACATGGTTTCGTTTTATTTCCAGTCGATATAGTATCGAAAATACCTCGATAGTTACTAAAGAAAAACTATCCATAGTATCGATAGGTGTCTATAGTTATAAATAGTATCGATAGCATCGACTTTAATGGCGAGATTCTATCGATAGTATCGAAAAAGGTCAATAGCATCGCTTTATTCTCATTATCGATACTATCGATAGTATCATCACGAGTCGATAGTTTCGATAGGACTATTGAAAGTACGACTAATTTTCAAGGTCAACTATCGCTATCGAAACTATCGCTGTCGCAACAACACTATTTCGAATCGAACCCGTGCTTAAAAAGCATGTGTGTTCAATCCTTTGCTTTGAGCACGGTCATTTAGTATGAGCGTGCTCGTTTGTAGCATGCTTATTAGCGTGCTAATAAGCACGCTACAAATAAGCATGTGTAACTGTAACTTAAGGATGCCTCTAAAGCTTTAAAATATCCTTGTAGAACTGTAAACATGCCTTCAGCTCATAAAACTAGCTTATTGGTTTGGGTGTTCACTACGAAGTCCTAATTTGTTTACCTAGACAACTCTCCTAAAGCCTAAAGGTTTATGGTTACATCAAAGTTTAAAATTAAACCTTTAGGTCTCACTTGAGCATAATGCTAGCCTTTTCAGAACTTAATCAGGAGTCTATGAAAACTATAAGACCCTAGGAATATATGGTCTTGAAACACAAGTCAACATAAAGTTAATTTAAACTCTTGTTAGCGGCTCCGAGGTTGTAAAAATAAACAATTAGTTTTAATACTTACTAATCATTCTCAAGTACTATGATCAGATAGCAAAGCCTTACACTTTTTAGGACCAATATAAGGACCAAAAGGCATTTTTTACAACCTAGGCCCGAATGAAATGTAACTTGGGAGATTGGACAGTAAAAGATTTAGAATAATATTCAGTGGAATGAGGAGGAAATGACAGAAGCAGTGAATGGCACGAACGCGTATCATCCATCACCTTTGGCAGATTGCAGAAAATTGTAACGTTGTTTGAGATATGGCGGTGACCGCAGATCGAACAGGATGTGCTAGACTAAAATAAAGAAAGAACGTGAAGATCGTGACGAAGACGTATTGGGAGCCAATTAAGTTGAGAGTGGAATTCGGAGACATGATCAAACTTGCGCAGACCGAAGATAATCCGACTACATCAATTTTGGAGTCACTCGAGTTTAATAAGGAAGTTTTCACTGATATCCAGATAACAGGCGTCGGCGTAGTCAAGAATAGGAAGAAGTAAAGCCAAGCCAAAGGTATGGGAACAATTTTTTTAAAAAAATATTTTTAAATACCTTTTACTATTTTAAGTAACTACCTAATTTGAGTATTTCGGTGATCGTTATTTTTTTATTAATTTTTGAACAATGCGAACTCATGACGTCACAAATTCACTTAGTGTTCCCAGATGTGTTTTTTCCCGGATTCGTGGTAAATAAATTATGAGGAGAAAATTACTGATTTACTTACGACTAAAACAGAGCTCGCCGTTCATCATGTACTATCTCACGAGAATGTGAGAAGTAGACTTTAGATACAATTCAGTTTGCAAAGTTTTGAAACCAAGCCCTACCTGTAAGGGTTGCGATTATAGCGAATGGTTATTTTAAGTCCTACCTACCCGTCTGGGCAATAGGCGTAAATTAATGTTCGTATTATTAAAAATAACTTTGTGGAAAAATATATTTCACCTGGGGGAATTTAAAATCTGCTATCTGGAAACCCCATTAATACTATGCAGTAGAATCACCTAGTTAAAAGGCTTACGTATGATACAGATCACGTCATTTGTTTGGTTGATGGATAAATTATAAATATATACGACCCAATAGGTTTCAATTGTGAGATGTCAATTTGATTACCGTCATTAGTCCATTAAGAACCATAATATACTCTTTGCGGACGATGGCAAACTGGGGTCATTCATTTGACCCCAGTTTGCCAACGTATTTAATTAAAAATATCCTCGATCCTTTGCTTTTAAAAATGTTAAATATTTAAATAAGGTATAAAAAACAAATACCTCGAAATGGTTTTCGATTTAGGCCATGTTTGATTTTTGTTTCCATACCCAATTAGCAATTATTTCGGATTATATCGGATAGCGCCACACAATTTAAGCAGATGTACTGACTTCAGACTATTGCATACAGAACAAATTGCTTTGGTAGTTTATTCCAGATTTAGCAGCTTGGTTCGGAGGGTTTTACGAACGCCTGATAGACTTAGTCAAACACAGTATGAAATGGACGCTAGACAAACATCTCATAAACCACAATCAGTTAAGTACAGCAATCAAGGAACTTGAAGGAATCGTAAATATCAGACCTCTGACGACGGTAGGTACGGAGCTGGTTCATGTTTTGACTCCTCAAGATTTCCTACGTGTAGGAGGTCCAGTGACAACTCAGATCGGATCGTGATTTCTTAGAACCAGCCACGATGACCAAATCTAATCTGATTGATGGCTGGAAACGCGGTCAAATCATTATCATAAAATTCACAAAGATGTTTACCAATCAATATCTAACCAGTATTCGTGAAAGAAATGACAAGCACCGACAGCCAAAAGTAGTAGTCAATAAAGCACCAATATTATCAGAGACCGTTGAGATAAGATCAGACAGTAGTAGGGCACACTAGAAAGTTGGAAAGATGGCGGAGTTGTTAAAGCGTTCGGATAGACAGGTTAGAAAAGCCAGAACAAAAGTAATGGGGAAACATTCACACTTTCAATAGGCCATCTCTTACCACTAGAAGTTGAAGAACAGAATACAGTACCTTTACCAAATCAGATCGATCCCACGATTAGAGCTAGCCCCGATTCTGAAGAGTCTCACGTTGTGCAACCAGCAACGCCAGGCCAAATTGATCACTAACCCAGCAACAATAACAGTTCTTGGATGGTTTCAATTTTTTACCTATACGATTTCAAATGTTAAGTTCAAAAACCTTATCTACCTAAAATGGTAAAGTTACACATTTGCATTTTGCACATAGGAGGCTAGAAATTAAACCGCGCCGCTGCGCCTGTAATTATATATTATATTGCTTTATGCCTGTAATCTGTCATCTGTGCGCTGCGCTAGCGTTGCGTCGGGGCGTCGCGCCTGCGCCGCGCTGGAGCGCCGCATGCCATGACCATGATTCCTGCACCTTTTTAAAAAAAACTGTCAAATGTATAAATGTCAGTCAGTTTGCACTATGTAATCTGTGGATTGAAATGTTTTCAATTTGATCCCCCAACCATGCGAGTGAAGTAAAAAAACTAAGTCAAATCAACCTTTTAATTTCATTGTAACAATAACGAAAGTCTACTTTAGAAGTCGGGTTAGTTGAGTTGAGTCCCGTTTTTAGTTCTTTATTGTATAAAATAACAGTGTTAATTTGTATTTTGGTGAGTAAGTCATATACCTTGTAAACAAGGTGCTCTAAAGTATTTTTTATACTTTCGGTTTTAGCACGATGTCTGGAAAGAAATGCAAGCATTGTGGGTCCTCTGAAATTGAAGTGGACCCGGCGAGAGGCGACGCCGTGTGCACTAGCTGCGGGACGGTGTTGGAAGACAACATAATCGTCGCCGAAGTTGAATTTCAAGAGACAGCGCATGGTGGAGCTTCTGCTATCGGACAATTCGTTTCAGCAGAATCAAAAGGAGGAGCCACTGGTTTTGGAAGAGGTAAAACTTGTTTCGACGATATCCATGTGCAAAAATTTAAATAATTTTGAATGATCTACAAATCTACATTCTAATGTTTGTCTATCATTTAAGCCTATAATATTCGGATGATCTAGTCCAGATCATTAAATTGAACTGCTATTTATCTTAGTAATATAGTTATACTCTTTTGCAGCTTTTCATGCTGGGATTGGTCAAGAATCAAGAGAGATAACCCTAAGGAAGGCCAAAGATGGTATCACAGCACTTTGCCAGCAGCTGCGTCTAAATCAGCAGTGCATAGATATAGCCTGCAATTTCTTTAAGATGGCACTGTCACGGCATCTAACTATTGGACGTCCAGCTGGACACACCCAGGCTGCTTGTGTCTATATGACCTGCAGAACGGAAGGCACTGCCCGTATCCTTTTTATCACCATTTTAATTTAAAAAAGATTACATTACCCTTCCTTTCCTTTTATCTGAAAGGATATAAATAAATTAAATAAATAAATATCTGGGACAATTCAAACCAAGATCATCTGACCCCAAACTAAGCAGAGCTAGTAATATGGGCGTCATGCGTCAGAGACTGATAAACATACTTAAATATTTCTAAATGCATACTTAAATAGATAATAACACCCAGACACACAACAAATACAAATGTTTGTCATGGGTGGGGATCAAACCCACAACCGCCGGTGCTAAAGGCAGGTTCGCTGCCACTAGTATATTTTTTTAGGTATGATTATACAGATATTTCCTTGCAGAACACAGTTTGTTACTTCTTCTCTTTACACCAATTTTGTGGATATTCTACACATTCACATGTCTGGTGGAAAAACAGCCTAAGAGCTGAGCTTGTACTATGGATGTCAGACTTACAAAGAAACATAGCTTATTTTATTATACCTTAAATGTATACTTATTATTATTATTATACTCTTTATTCAATATAAATCTTAGATATAAAAATTGTATAATATTCTTACAAAACAGAGATTTATAACAATAAAAACAACTTATGAATTATAATTATAAAAACTAACTAATTACAATTATAAAACTTAAGCTAAGTTATAAAAACAATGATTTAATAAAATACTACAAAAATCTTAACCTAAGGTGCCGCCGGCAGCGGGGCAGGCGAGGCCCAGACTACCGGTGTTTAGGACTGCAGAGTGAGGAATGTTATTATTTTTTAAAACATTGCTTTTCTCCATCCTGTTGACGATAGGAGTGGGTGATAATCCCAATTACCAGATCTTAGTCAAGCGCAATGGGGTGGATTGCTGCTGAGGTAGCTCCAGACGAAATGATCTTTCTGGTTATACGGCAGGTGTTCAGTGTAGCCTTTTGCATTGTGTATATAATTGTGGGTGGGATATCAAGTGCTTTGATACTTTTATTTAAGATATCAGGTATTACACCTGTCTAGAAAGAACTATTGGAATGATAAAAACATTTTGTGCGTGCCATTGGGTTTTTAATTCAATGGCAAGGTCTCTATATTTTGTGACTTTATCGGAAACCGTTGACTGAAGATTGTGGGTATTGGGCATAGCGATGCCAATCAAATATCCTTTTTTTATTTATTATAATAGCTATCCACACTATTTTTTTTTTTTAATATGCGCCAGACAACTCACCTCTTGTAATGGTCTCGAAGTAGAGAATAATATCCCTGTGTTACGAGGCACCACACAAGGAAATAAGCCAGGGGCGTCTCCCAGCACACCCAGCCCCGAGTCAATTCAGAAAAAATTCTAGATGACATTACATTTTTCTGTTTATTTATTCTTCCTTTGTTGTGAGGCCCCCCTTGGGTAAAAGCCTCCTCTGACCTTTTCCACCTGTCCCTGTCCTTTGCTGTGTGCATCCATCTTTTCTTTTGCCTTCCTACACTTACCCTCCAACCAAAAATGGATTTTTACCCTAGGTGTAATCTTTCTGTTGGGTTAAAAGTCTAAACTCTTAACTTTTTGTGGCCTCAACTTATAGTTTATATTTTCTTCATGTTTTTTAAGATGAAATTAAACCTACAACAGTTGCTGGCAGGATCCCACAACAAGTAAAAAAAACAAATTAGATCAGAATCCACTCACTGCAAAGTTGCAAACAATGCGAGGGGCGAGTAATAAATAATTCGTTTAATTTCCTTGTTTTAAAAATTAAAATCAGATCCTGTATTAAGACGAAATATTATGAAAAAAAAATTTAAGCACAAGATATTTTCCTTAACAGAAATATACAGATCTTCTTATTGATATAAGCGACGCTCTCCAAATTTGTTGCTACCAGCTTGGGCGCGCCTACTTCAAGCTTTCACGAGCCCTGTGCATTAACATCCCACCTACAGGTCAGTAGCATTTTTCATACTTTATGGACCCAATTTGCATGTTACTAGTCGCACAATACTCTTTACGAGGATCGGTGGAGTAGTCAGTCCATTCCACAAAGATTGTTTCCCCATGCTCGTAGTAGTTATGTGTACTGATGTCCGAGTTTGCTTATGTAAGTTGTTGATGACTTTTGAAAAAGGTTGTTTGGAGCATTTTCTTGAAGGGGTAGTTGACAACTATCTCAGGCCCGTATTCTAAAACAAAATCTGTACTTGAGTATAGATCTGAGTGACGTTTTTGTATGAACTGACGTTTTGAAATCTCTACTCAAGGACAGATCAGTGCTTGAGTGCGATTCTAGAATACGGGCCTCCAGTCTTTATTACCTGATGTTACAACCTTGGGTTAACCTGACCCCAAACTAAGCATAGATTAAATACACTGGTTTCAGAATCTGTTATTCATACATGAACGTTTCTAAATATACACATAAAATAGATAACAACACCCAGACACAAAACGAACACAAATGTGACTGACATGACAGTAGGGTTCGAACCCACGACCTTCGCCGCTAAGGCACCGTTGCGCCAACAGTCCAGTAAATGTTTAAAATGTTTCATATTAATAATATTGCTCATTTGTTGTTCTACTTTCTTTTTTATTTTCTATCTAAGTAGGTTTATTGGTGGGATTAATAATTGAAAATGTTTTCTAAGGTGATTTATATTTTATTGTGATAATTTTCAATATGAATCAAAATCTACACCTAAAAATTCTATAGAGAGCTTTTACAACACCCATATCACAATCATAAAGGTACTTACCATAGTTTCTAGTAAATTTCAACAATATACACAAGAACTTAAAATTTCGACAAAACAATTTATAGGGAATGGTTAAGTTATAAATACAAGATTTCTCAAATAATTTCCAGATTATATTGCAAGTAATATTATATTTCTGGCCCTTTATACAGAATAATAGTTAAGAGGACGCGCTCGCCTCCAGTGTCAGTCCTCATTTGCACTTGTATTTGTCAATGATGTGCCTATAGTGGGACCGTAGTAGATGAGCTCAGGTATTTGACCTCCTTGCACTCCCGTTCCGTTGGTACTTTCAGATGAACAATGGAACTGAAATGTCACTGTGCCCATATACACTTCACTTAAACCTTCTTGCCCGAAATAACTTAGTTCACTACCATCCAAAATAGCAGAGGCAGTATAAAAACATTCTGGTTCAATTTGTATGGGGTTCTCAAAGTACACATGAAAAGTGTTGCTTGACCCATCTGAGAAGAATTTAGTGTTGTTCTCAGCTAGCACTCTGCCCAGGCGCTTTAGCTCTATCTTAACATTATAATCTGCTGCCCCGTTAGAAGAGCCGTACAATCCGAATCCGACGACGAAAATTCTCTTGTCCACACAAAATTGTATTGAATCACATCGGCCACGGTATCGCCATTGGTTGCTTCTGTATGCACAGGACTGGAATCTGTGACAGATCTGAAATTTAAAGAAAAACTTTTATTTGATTGAGGCTGTCTTTTTTTTTGTTTTTAGGTTTATTTACTATTTTACTCTAATAAAAAAGTAATGAGATTACCTGTGCTTTCAATCCAGCTCTTGATTTTACTGGATAAGCCAGTTGTGGTTTGGTGGCGGCAGTAAAATGCAAAAAAATATCTATTGTTTCTTGTGGTGTCAAGATACCAAGCTGTGCTGCACTGTTGGCGAATTCCTCGAGGGTCATCATCGGAAATCGGATAAGGTAAATGGCACTTCCGAGCATAGCTCTCTTGTTTGTTGGGATTGGCTCGATTTCCCTTCTCACGCACTCTGCCTGCGCCCAGGCTAATGCTGCTTCAAAAAGATTTATCTCTTTACAATTGAGGGTCTCTCTTGCTAATACTGACTCCAGTGTTGATACGTCTATATCAACAAATCCTTCAGACGTCAGAGCCATCTCGGCCTATAATGAAATAAAAATAAATTAGGGTAAAAGGTACATTAAAACTGCAATACAATTTTGTTAACTTATTTTATTTAGATCTATTTACATTCAATTACAAAATTTCACATTTGTAGCATTTCTATTGGTTAATACAATGTGTGGTATCAGCATGCATTTACCATAAAACTGTATTGCAGTTAATTTAGACAGAAATTCAAACACAATGACTAGATGTACATTGGAAAGTAAACGGAATGTTATGAGTATATTTCAATTATTCTGAGTACAATCATTACTCTTGCAAATTCTTATTCTTAATTCTAAATCACAACATACTAAAAGGTATATATTACAAACACCTAAACATAATGGCACAAAATATTTATGTAAGTATGACTTGTTTTATGTGCATTTTTCCTGAAATCATAAGATTATTTTTAAACGACTGCTATTTGAATACTGATTTAAACTACTCAGACTTAACTAGACATGCTTATCCTTTAAAACCATTAAATATATTTTCCGTACTGTCTTTACTTTCAGGGCTTGACATGTTCCGACTGGAGTTTTCTGATAGTTCCATTAGTAGGCTATTGTAAGAGGATGATGCCTCAATACAGAGTGTTGATAAGTTCTCTGTTGACTGACATACCTGTGCGTCGATAACTTCCCAGCATCTCTGCATCAGTTCAGGCTCCTCAAACAGCCGTGATTGGCTCAGGAGCAGACAGGCATTCTTAGCTGTTAGACTAGTCTCCAGGTAGCTAACACAGGCTCTGGCTAAATATGGAACTATGTATTTCTTTGCAACATAAAGTGTTGATAGCACTGTGTCAGCTTCTAACTGGATTTCATCACAATACAGATACCTGGAAAGTTAAAATATTCATAAGTTAAAATGATGAAATTTCATTTTATTAAAAAAATATTAAATATTTAATTTAAATTGTCAAGGATTACTTTAGTAGAGTGAGGAAGGCGGATGGTTCAACATCAGGAACTTCTATTTCTTGTTTGCACTCTGCTAGTCCTCCATAAAACATAGCGTAGAATACAGAGCTGGCAGTAGCTAATACATATTTGTGTGCTGGTATTATTTGTGTGTGACCTGAAATAACAGAGAAAACAAATTTGTGATATGGTAATTTAGCCACAAAATTCATTAGTATACCTAATTCAGTTACAGAAAAAGTATATTATCACTATCTCAAAATGTCATAAAGCTAACAATATGCATTCAAATATTCAGTCAATAATTTTGAATAGCATGTATCTTCAAATCACTTTAAACTTAGTCAAATCTTTAAACACCCAAACTAAGATGTTATTGAGTTTTAATATGAAATTAATGTTTAATTACTTCCTAGCCAACAGTACATGAAAAACCTGTTTGGTTACTTTACCTGATCCACCTACTATGAATGTGACATCAGACATTAGCTGGTTATTGAACATAGCAGCATTTCGTTCTCGCACTGTGGGTTTCGTAGCTTGCCAGTTGGGGTCCAGGGTTGCCGTTCCCGGTGGCGGCGCAGGAGATGAAATTGGTGACGGGGCCGAGTTTGTGGATCCGCAAGGGGATGGCGGCCCGCTGTAGCATTGAGACACTTGAGTGCCGGTCTCCCGTTGTGATATCGTGTGAGGCGGAGACAGCGACAGTCCCCCTCCATTATTGATGTTTTCCGCTGCAATGACACATTACATAAACAACTCTAAGTACACATATGCCTGTCTTACCAGGCTTGCGGACTGGTGGATATAGGTCACTGGTCTAAATATAACAAAGGTCATGACATAAAGATTTTGTCTTAATCATTTATTTAGAAATATTCAGTAGAAAAAAGCTTAAACGTCGCAAAATAACAGGTTTCAAAACTAATCAATATTTACAGACTGCTTACCATTCATCCAAGCGTTAGTTTGTGCAACAGACATGCTTTCTCTACCGTCCGGTAACCTTTTCAGAGGTTTATAAACTATTCTGGAGCACAAGTTCGACATAATGATCACAGAACCTCACGAAATTTAAATTTCCAATCTAAACATTTGGGCCGCGGATGTCTACGCACAGCCGTCAGCCATCTTGTGTTTGCGTCAAAAAAAAACCTACAATCAAACAAAGGGTGGGGCGCGGGGCGCAGGAGGGTGATCTGTCAGTTCGTTCGGAAATAGAAACGTCAATAATGTCTGCCCAACGTCGAATATTTCTTAAAATGTGCTTGATTCTGTCCTGAGCACAAAAGGGCAACACTTGTTCTACAATGGCGCCATCTCTATGAACTGTTGACTGTTGCCGAGTCGAATCGAATTTCCCGCCTGTTTGTTAAGTTATGGTTTCATTAGGAAAACGGATGAAATTCTAGAATTTAGCTATTATGAATGTGAAACGATAATAAACTTGAAAAAGAAGTTTAAACTATTTGAACGCTGAAACAGATTTTTTTTGTTTGTCTTTTGAATTTTGATGGAAAAATAAAGCATTGCAAAAATTCTTCAAATAAAATTCATACAACTAATAAGCTGGTTTCACTTTATCGAAAGACAAATATTTGCACAACATAGCTTAGTTTGAAAAGCAGCCGTCCGGTTGCAGAAGGCGCGGGTTTAAGGCTCGCTGCTAGGACCAAGTTGTTAGTTTCTATCTCTGGACCTTAGAATAATACGCTTATAAGGAGACGCGGGGCACCCGTTTAGATGCCACAAATATCAGGACGTGACGTCTGGATCTGAACTTACCGATGTTAATTTCTCGAGGTAGAGCTTCTTCAAAATGTTTATCTGTGCAGTAAATGGTTGCAACAACATAACAGTGAAGCGGAAGTAGTATTCATACATGATTCAAACTGAAAATTGTGATAACAAAGTGTAACGAATTGTTATTTTGACAGTGGTTTTTGGCATCACAAATGGCGCGCTTTTTTGTATGGAACTATCCTTCTAGGTGCAGTTATTCTAAGCTCTAGACTAAATATGTTTCTACTATTAATTATTATGTGCTATCGCTAGCCATGATTTAGCTGAAAAAAATTGCACCAGTTGTAAAATGCAATTATAGTACCTAATCCTCCTTTACAAAAGCACAAAAAATATGACAAAAGTAAAGAAGTTAAAGAATGTAAGATACGTTTCTTGAGGGTAGGTACTATTAAGGGTAACACGAAAAACTTTACGTTCACTGGTTTACCCAATCACGAAAATTTTATAAGAAAACAAAATGTTACTATGAGTTTTTTAGACTTTCGAGGCGTTTAACAGTGAAACATAATGTTCGTTCATACCTTGTGCCAGCTGCCGGGCCCTCGGCCGATGCCCTCTCTGTGCCTGCTGACAGTTGAGCTCGGCGAAGCGGCCGTCCTCGTCTATCAGACTCTCAAAGAAGTCGACGCTGCTGTTCATCGATGACCGGACTTGCAAATGACACGCATACCAAATGAAGCTGTGGAAACAATAATAAGCGTTAGGTAGCTTGTTCACCGGGCGGTTTTCGCAGTGTCCGCGTCACGGTTGTTATGGGGACATTTAACGGAGTCCGCGACCTTGCCGTCGTCCTGCTGGCCCTGGTGGCGCGTCGTTGCAGTGCCAACGTCCGGTTGACAGTCTCGAACTTTTGACTCGTAGATTACTGAACATTTTTTCTGTTTTGGTTGAACCCCGTCCTTTGGAAAAGACGCCACAAAAAGCTAATCTAGTAAAATTAGATCATTTTGGGTTTTCATAGTCTAGAACTCTGTAATGAAGGTAATAGGACAAGTGCCCAGGAATAATATTTCCAAACATAAAAACCTTTCAGTATTTTTTTAGGGGTGCAACGATATTCCTATTGTTACTTATAACCCCGCAAATTGATAATCACGGTAATTCAGACCTTTTAAGCGCACGCTGACGCATTTATGGCAAATTATAACACGCGAGAATAAGATCAACAATCGTCTTGATAACGAAGTATGAAGTAATTGACTTGATGAGCGTCCGCGGCTTAGTTGCAATTATGGAAGGTGCCTAAACGTGATTACTTCTCTAGCTTGGGAACTTGTTGCAGGTCCAGGGCCCAATCCACTGCCAGATTTACGATATTTATAGAAACTATAGTTTAGATGACCAGTAAATCTGTGATGATGCTGCTCTTGATACGAGCCGAAGTATATTACATCGTTAGACGTTAAAAAAATTAGGAGCTAAAAAACATACTAACAATTCGAAATTTACGTTGATTTTTGGTAATATAATCACCCACATTTAGCGCTCTGGCTTTCATTGGCTTACAAAGCTTATGGAAACCTCTTTAATTTTTGCACCGAAGTAGACTTTGAACAAATGCTAACCGCCATGTCCACAAAGGGCCTAACATAGTCAGTCTTGTAATAGATACTAGTATTGAAACAGGCGCGTTGAACTGCGCCCGATCGATTTGCGTAATCACGTGGGTATAGTTTGATAGTGTTTGTCTTGGTTCTCAGCTTTGTAGACACTTATGGGAAATGATTTAACAACTCTTATAAAAAAATACAATTAGCGCTGTAGTTATTTCGAAAAATTAAAAATCGTTGTTAGTTAAAAGTAAGATTTTCAGTTATGTATTACTAAATTTGTGTAATTTATCAATCGTCAGAGAGACATTTTTGCGTGCGCATCACATAAATAACGTCATAATACTGGTCTGCCCATTGTTATAGGTACCTGGGCGATTTCTTAAATTCCGAAATACATTTGCCTCACGTTTGTCCGAAATTCCGAACACCAAGTATGTATTTTAAATCTCTAGACGTTAAAAAAATACACCTTAAGATAGCAATTCATGTTTTTTTTCATATTCAGATCAGTCTATTTTTAGAAAGCTACAAAAATCCCACTAGATTTTGTTTGGTTTAAATGGCGTGCAAGTTTCACGAAATTCCTCGAGTTTAGCTCGGGAGTAGGCTTCTAGGATTTGGGACTAAATGCTATTATTATCACTCTGCCATCAGGGCATTTTCATTAAGTTTTACACCAAAGCTTAAACTCTTACGAATATAATTAGTTTTACTATTCAATGGCAAACCACAACCTGGCTCTAACGTCTTCCAACCAACAGTCCAAATCATTAATTAGTTCCGTAATGTAACTCGTTAGTTCTAACCACTTGAACCGCACAAACATACTCAGTTATTTAAACCACTCAAATGAATTAAAAAAACGCAAGATCAGTATTATTGGCTGAAATATCTTTACTCAATTGAACCTGTCTAATAATATAACGACTTGATTGTTTAAATAGTCTTTAAAAAAAGACAATGACGTTGCTCAAGGGTTGCTCAAGAACATGAATAACATTATGGAAAACAAGAAGATTGAAGGTTCATTGTTTTTGTGCTATTAACTTTGCACTAGCGTTAGTAGCTAGGAAGAGAGTAAATTTGTCTATGCTAACTAAGTATAGCACTTTTCAATAAAACAGAGTATTTCATACTACTATTATTTCACTGGTAATATTTTTCAAAGTTTTACCGTAAATTATACATTTGCTGGCTGTATCGTCGCGTCTAGTTTTTTGCATTTAAAAAGTTTGTTTTTTTGCATAACCATGAACGAAACTTGTTTGTGACACTAACACTCAAGGTACCTTTGAACGTACGTACCATTGACGTTAGAACCATTTTAAAATCGAATTTTAGCCTAAACCGAAATTGGTTTTTTCCATATAATCAGCTTCACTTTTCATGACCTTTGCGTCCTTCACAATTGAAATTTCTAAGCGCATGAAAAAAATCTGAAAATTCTGCAGGCCCTTAAGGTGCGGATGGCCAGCCCAGTGATTCGTTTGAATGACTGGGCTTGTCAACCTCATATCTGGACCTCACGACCGCTTTCCATCAGGTGGCGTGAGGTCATCTTGACGGGCAATATATAAAAAAACTTTTGAATTTATTGACCGAATTAATTTCTTCAAAATTCCTTATTTGCACGGGTAACTTTTGACTGACTTTTGATTGACTGGCATCATTGAATCTCCTATGTATGCATTTTAAGGCAAGCAATGCATCGATGACACCTTAGGTTTTCGGAGGTGATCACTTTCCATCAGGTGACCTTCCAGCTCGTTTACTCATTACATAAAAAAAATGAGTGATTTCATATCATAAAAGTCGGAAAGGTTTTTCGGCTATTATATCTCAAATAATACAATAAATCTGATCACTGATGATAACTGCTAATTAAAATTCAATGGATTTTAATTAGCAGAATCGGGCCCCTGGTCAGTAAGGCTATCCTTCGAAATGGAGTTTGCAAAAAATATTTTCTAACTTGGGCATCGCCTAGTCATGGGGTTCAATGATAGGCTGGGCGTTAATTAAAGTCTCGTTTAGGCAACAATTTTAATGGGTTTTAATGGTTAAAGCTTCGTGCTTCCTAAGGCACGTTGAGTTTTTAAACTCTTGACACTAGGATTCTCGGACAAGCAACTTTAATGTTTTACCCAAAAGAAAAGAGATAATGAAATTGCAGGTTTCTAGATACCTACCTACCTCTCCTTCGTGAGCCTTGTATTTAAATATTAATTAGTAAACCTTAAACATTTTCCCATACCTTCGTTTCCATTGGCTGCTCATGTAGGTGACTGATTATCTAACGAATACATTATTTGCGTCACAATACACTCAATGATGGCGTTATTGAATTATTAATATGGTAAATAATACAACGATGTATTAAGCAAAACAAAAAACAATGTTGCTACAGATTATAGTGAGAACCGGTTACGAGTCCGTAAATAAACTAACTGGGCAGTAGTCGCGTCAAATATAATGCAATGAGAGTTAAATTATATTTGTTACCTAACTACTGCGTACAGCGTAACCGAGATATAACTGGGTTCACTGGAATTCTGTGCTTCATACAGATAAATTGACTGGCCTGCTAGCATGGTTAAAGGTCCAACCCAAACCATTAATGTGTCGATTTTAACCTTTAACAGAAAAACTACAAGATTTCACGGTTAAAAGTATTTTTTTCTGTCAACTAATCAATCAATCAATCAAACGCTTTATTTGTTAGACATAGATTAACAGCTACAGTAGATGGTCAAAAAATCCAATATGGTAGCTAATCGCTATGTTTTGCCTTGCCTAGGCGTACGAATATTAAATCAGTACAATAAAAGTAAAAGTAACAACAATATTTCAAGTAATGCATAATTTTAATTATGTATAAATATTAGGAAATAATAAAAATTGGATAATTAGTTAAAAAAAAGGTAAAAAATCATTTATTCATTTAAGCTTGTACAAAGCACTTAATTATGACATGTCAAAAAAAGTATATAGAAATAATAATAATTAACGTAAATAAAATAGTACAATATTAGTACATATCGTGAATATACATAATGTGAATCTACCACCGGTTCGGACGTTGCTTCTTATCGAGAAGACTCCGGCAAGAAACTCGATAGTTACTCTTATGAACTTTGTTTGTTTTACAAAAAGTTAATTCAGAGAACAGTCAATGAAAGTAGAAAAAAGAACACAATATTGAGCAGAGGAGCAGATTATGCATACTATGACCGCAAACTTTTGTCGTTCAAGTAATCCTCTACATTATAATAACTTTGCTTTAGTTGCACTTAAACTTGTGAAGAGGTAGATCAACAAGTCTTTGAAGTATTTTGTTAAAGTATTTTACAGATTGACCCACAAATGAGTTTCCCACCTTGTGTAGCCTAAGACTGGGAGTTTTCAATTTGTTTTTATTTCTGGTATTATGTTTATGAGTATCACTGTTTTTTTTGAACAGATGCATGGTCATAATAAAATAATTAAAATTCAATAATTCTAATTCAAATGCTAAATTAATTTGTCACGTAAAAATGCATCTATATTATAATACCATTTTTGCAATAACATTTGAAACAGTTCCTTTTTAAGATTCGCTAATTCTAGAGATTTCAGTTTGCTTGTTGTTAGCTGATGTGGTGCACAGCCTTCCTGTCTTCCTCAACTATTCAGTTTAAATAAGTTATAGTAAACAAGCTTGTATTGCTTTAATGAAAATTACCAATTCATATATACATGGGAATATCATCAGTCTCATAGTCACATCACTTGATTGATTGACAATGGATTTTAAATACTAGGTGGGACTTTAGTTAGCCATTAAGAAACTGAGGATAAAGATAAGTGCGGCCGCAAACTGCTAGACAAGGCGACTAGTGGTAGTGGTTGAGATGGGCCACTAGAGTCGGCCAGGGCCACAGCCATAGGGTGTGGCTCGGAGCGGAGGTCGGACGTGGAGGCTCGAACGCTTGGTCTGCGCTGATACCATACTAATTGTATGAAGAATATCTTCCCGCAGCTTTTAACGGTATGCGGCAGCACTAAGGTTGTGAGGAGTTTGGTACTTACTCGTTTTTAAATGACTCGCAGAAGTTATTTAGTTTAGCCGCAGATTATGGCTTTGTCACCGTAAGTTATCGGACTGTAAGGTTAGCGCAGAAGGATCAATCTCACTTAAATAACGTGCCAGTGGATGCCCCGTAGCGCATAAGCTTAATATGGTACTGTACCTAGGGTTAGGGTGTCACTAGAAGACGGCAGTCATCAATCTCTATTCAATATTCAAACATCTGCCAACTTTGACACAAATGATGGGATTTTTCCAGAAAACATTGTGTTTTTTACACATCAGTCAAAATAATATATACTCGTACAATGTTAATATTTTGTAACTATCAACGTTTTCTGTCATCGTATATTGTTTTGTAATGGGTAATGAAACATTTGAATACAAATTCACTAATTATATTTCCACTATTTACGATCTCATGTTTCGCGCTTTCAAAATTCATCCCCAACTTTCTAATCACAATCTTGTGCAAAAAGAAGGTAATTCCCAATCAAAGATAACAAGCTCTCAGATGCTAATCTTTGTCAGGTCGATAAAATTAGAAGTGACAGCGGTACTCCAGCGATAGGCCTGCTTATCTTTTGGTGGCGTTTCAGACAGTTGTTAATAAATTATTTTGCTGTAGGAATGAAGTGTGTTATGGCTCTAAATGCTTTCGCTGATTGGTTTTTAACGAGTAAATCTTCTATAACTACTTCAAATGAGGGCTTTATTATAAATACTTTGGGGAAGGCCTGTGTTCTACTGTGGATATCTTTGATGATCATGATAAAGCTGAACAGCAACGTCCTGTAGTCTTTAGGTTCGTTTAATGGCAGCGTATCGATGACCAACAGTTTTTTTTGTGTAATTTCAGCATAGCTGTGTCTCTGTATCCTGCGATATATTCCAATGACGTATTTTATTTTTGTCGATATAGTTTTTGTTTTTTTTTTCTGTGTTTTTCTTGTTGACCAGTTTTAAATGTTATTGCGATTAT
The DNA here is from genome assembly GCA_947369235.1 of Udea olivalis. Classification (NCBI taxonomy): domain Eukaryota; kingdom Metazoa; phylum Arthropoda; class Insecta; order Lepidoptera; family Crambidae; genus Udea; species Udea olivalis. Next base: position 11,426,065 of record OX376360.1, read on the forward strand.
TATAGTGTATTTATTGTCATTCCATTTTCTTACTTAACTTCGACAGCGTGAGATAGTAGAAACAAAAATATAACGGATTCAAATACGCGTTTATTATTTTTAGATCGATTAAAATCACCTTGAATTCCTGGCATAGCACTAAATCTTTTGAAATATCTTTAAATAAACAAACAGGAATATTTGCATCACCAAATTTTTGTGTATGTAAATTCTCAAATAATTTATCCAACTAGGTACTTTTCAAAAACGTGTAACCTAATTAACTAGGTAATTTTAATAAATGGAATCAAAAAGCCAGTCTAAAGAGTTGAAAAGACAAATCTAAGTATAGTCAGTGAATTATTATTAAATAATGAAATTTTGTTTTTTTATCGATTTCTTTTATTATGAAAGTTTAGAAACTTTACAATTTAAAACATTTAACTTTCTTTTTTTGCTTATTTAAAATTGACTAACCGATTCATTAAGTGTCAAATAAAACATGTTTTTGTTAAAAAACTAATGTATCAAACAAAACTAAGGTATTTAGATAACTTGATTAAAGCGAAAGTTCCTATCGTTTGAAGTTTCTATCTAACGATTGCCTAAATGGTGTAACCTATTTCGATCGAATTAAGTAAGTGCCCATTGTGTTCGATTTCGAAATGCATGTTCATAAGTAAAAACCTGAAGAATTGTGATCTATCAAGAAGTACCATTTAAAAAGTTTTATTTAGGAGGCCTTGTTGTAGTAGGTACACATTGCAATACTTGTTTGTTTCCAGAAAACATATTTTTTTCAACACCAACATTTCACAAGCAAATAAAATGAATAAATAACTACCTGGGACGGGACACCATAGACAAGATCATCTGATTTCAAACTAAACAAAGCTTGTATAATAAGGGTGTCAAGGACTGATTCTTAAATATTTCTAAAAAAAAACATTAATGTTCGTCATATGAATGTTTGTCCTGGGTAGGGAATAGGATCGAACCCACAACCTTCGGCTCTGAATTTCGGATCTCTGCCATTACGCCAACAGGCCAGTCAATAGTAAGTTAATATCATGTTGAATTAAAAGATTCTGATCTTACTAATTATAAAAACTTTTTGAAGTCCGATATACCATTCTAATAACATGATAAAGAAAAAAGGTCGAACTTAAACTTCCTTTGTTTACATTAGGTACTTAATGCCATGCTCAGGTATTTTGAAATTATAGAAAAAACTGGCAATATTATTTGATACGTGTTATTAATGTAAGTATTTTCGACTTCGTTGAAATAAAAAAGTAAATAATTTTTAATCATAAATAATGTACAGAGGCGTTTACATCAACCTTTACAAACCCATAGAAAAATGGGTCTTATGTCAGCAGCATAAGGTGCCAATATGGAAAGGTTGATGTGAACGCCTCTGTACCTAGCAAACATCACTGTGGGCTAAATTATGTTTATTATGTTTGAATTGTTTTCGTTTTCAATGTTTATTACAAATTACCTAAAAGTTTTTTTGCTACACAATCTTTTCATCAGCATAATCTCTTGCTCATTTTTCTCCATTGAAATAACTGACAGTGCCTACTGCCTATAGGTGTCCCATTTAGATCTATATCAAACTATCTCAGAAAGAAATCAATCACAGTTTGGCATAGATAAGTTTCTGTGTTTCTACCCTTAAGAAAATGAATTTGCAGTCCACCGACTCAGACCATATTTTTTTAAAGACGCAGTGCCTGCGTTAAATTTCATATTTCATCTGTAAAAAGCCAAAAGTATTTAGTTTTAGCAACACAATAATGTGCGGCTTTCTAAACTAAGATTAAAATAAAATAAATTAATGAATCAAGGTATATTTTTTCAAGAAATTGTTATTTTATTAAACCAACCGGTAAGCAAAGAAAACTAGATCAGCTTTAGTGAAGATCCAACGCAGCAGTATCTTCCCGAGGAGCACAGGCAGTTTACCATGAGTCCTGTCAACCCTCCCCTTCATTTCATTCTTTCAACCGTAACTCGCGTTACATATCCGTCGATTTTCTTTCACACTTCACATTCACAATGCACTTTTCACACAAAAAATGTTGTTATTTTTACAAACAATGCGCGCGCGTTGTATAGCTCGTGCTGCGTGCGGTCTCCGCAACGTCTCGACGCAAACCGACTCTTACGCAAGGCCGGCTAGCGCCTAGCTCCAGTGTGCGCGGGTCTGAGAAAGTAAACGATGTCAAGCATGGAAAAAAATGTGCACCATACTTTACTATAAACTGATAAGCTCACAGTTTAATCGGTCTCATCCTCCATCACATACCATCACACGCCCACGAAAAGACATGGAATCTTCAAAACATCGACGCGCAAACCCGTTCTCCAATCAAAACACGTTTGTTTTGTTTAAAACAACATCTAAAAATAAATAAGGTGACTTTAACGGCTATATAATTTTGAAGTAAGTACGAATATAATAACGTAGATGTTTGTATAGTGTAGAATTCGCTATTGAATAATATAGTTCATTCGGTAGGTCTTAAAATGCCAATCTTGCAATTAAAAGTGAAGCTGTTGTTGGAGTGCCAATATTTATAAACTTCCGCTTTCGTTCTGTCTGAAGCTATAATGTTGATGTTTATTTAGTGCATGTTGAACTTGACATGTATTGTAGATCATATTGTAGAATACCACAACTACATCTAAAACCAATTTAAGCAATCTTCCCTCATTGTTAGTGTCCAGTGCGTTACAGTTAATATAAACCGCCTATACCAAATTGCAACACTTTTATCAGTGTCTTCGAATCCTTATCAAAATCGTACACCATCAAACGTATGATGACCTTCTACCTCAAGGCCCAAAGGTATTATCAAAATCATTTCATCATTAGGCTATAATCTATCGATAAAAACCTGGAAAATTGCTTGTAGAAACCACAACGATGAGCTATGATTGCTTGTAAACAGAGATTTTTTCGTTTACTTGCTTGTTTCCGATCATTAGTGATTGACTATTGAAATTCTTTAAGGAAGGATATTGCGCGGTATCTTGGTTATGAATCAACATTTAACCAGAATCTTTCCTGCTAAACAATATCAAGATGATGTCTAGGATTTTTCCGATTCCGTGGACCTTAAACTTGATGGCATAAAACTCAACTACTTGACTGTTTCCTTTTCGTCTTCTTTTGCCCTAAGAAATATGTTTAAAGCAACACGAACTCGCATGGTATGTGTAATTAATGTTATCTAGGTATAACACAACAAATATCAGAACAAATCGGCGGTTGCAAAAACGGCTCCCGTGCACACAATTTCCGAGTTGAACTGCAGTTTTTTCATTCGGACCACGGCATTATGGAGGCGTTTAGTATGCGAGCGGCGTACGCGCGTAAGCAGACCATATCCATGCATGCGCCGGACGAGAACACTTCTGTTTTCCAACTGCGCTCGCGTTGACACAGTGTCAGATCATTGGACCATCGTGGACAAAAGCGCCGACTACTGTATGACGCATTTCATCCATAAACTCAATGTCGGAGTTATCCCTACTCGAGTCTGCTTCCAAATTATGCATAACGTCATCACACTTGAAACAGTAACGTATTTTCCAACGTGACTCTGTTTACTTTTGGAACCCAAAGTCAATGAGACAAATAGGATGGTCTGTTGAGGTAACATGATGTTTTAGACGTAACTATCTGTTGACTTGAAGTTTCGACAAGATTGCGATTGATTCCTAGTTACTAGGTCAAAGAAAATACAAGAATGACATGGTTTTGACTTTTTACGAAGGAGAAGACGAAGTCAATTATGCTAAATTTAAATTCAAGTTTTAAGTACCATTGTTTCAGCAGTTGATTACTCAATACAAGCACAGTGCCGGCGCGCGCCTGCCCATCAGGAAAATGGTCTATAAAACGTTCTCATTGCCGCGCGCGCACGCAGCATCTGGGAGGTCGCATCGGAGATGCATTACTAATACCTTTTCGTCACCCACTTTCCTTGACTTGAACCTGGTCGTAAAACGATTTGAATCTAATCTACAATTTCAGCAGCTTCTCAGTGTATTACTTAGGAATCAGCTGTCCTGTCCACAGTTTTTTAACGATATTGCGTCTTAATTTTTAAGTTTGCTAGCTTAAGGTTATTCTTTTTGATTTTGATTGAATAGACAACATACAAGTTTTAGGGCAATCTGTGTACTGTGAACGGAAGACTCATTTGCCACCTTGTCGGTCTTTACGGGTAATCTAAAAGAAAAGGGCTGATCTCATCGATGAAAATCTGAGATTCGGTGTCGTGTATTCACTTTACTTCTTCGTTCTTGTAAGTAATAAAGACCACTTTATTTCGTTTTATTGAGATAAGAGATAAACAGCAAATGATTACAATCTACAAATTTATACAATAAGATTCTGTACTAATTCAAATATTCGAATTTTGACCTTTATTTTGTTCCTCTTTGCCATCAAAATCGTATTTTAATGGCTTGGGGACATCTAATCTAGGTGTTTTTTGGAGAGAATTGTAATAAGAAGAGACGACCACTTTCTAGATCATCCTCTAGCTTCAACCTAATGTTCGATGTTACCTAAATCAAGATCTCTTTTGACGTTAGAATAAAGGTTGCCCTACTCTAGGATCATTGAGGGCGAACGACTTTTCCATGTCGAATCTAGAATCTAAACCAGCACACCATATTTGGAGTCGGGTACAACCGTCATGTGACCCTCTTTATACCCTGACGTGTGTTGTCACGTAAGTACCATCTGGTGCTTCAACGTTTCCTGACCATTTACTGGCCTATTCTAAATGTGGAGTTGTTTAGGGGCATTAATCAAATCGTACGTTTTCGGAGAAGCGTATAACTATAATAATATTGAATTTTAAAGTACTTGTTCGTTTCAGGTTATTTGCTAAACCGCTTTAAATTTGTATCTGCTAAAATGGATTAATATTGGATCAGCTAGCTCTGCTTATACATTTTGATTAATGGCTGAAGTTTAGGAACGAAATACTTAAAGAATGAAGTAGAAAGTAATATAAGTATTTGAACAGCTAGAAAATAATAATGAACACAGAAATAGTTTCTAAAAAAACTTGGGAAGACATTAACCAGACAATCGTTCCGAATGTTCTGCTGGCTCAGACACTCATGTAAGTGTTCATTTAAATTCGTATTTAAAAATACCTATTTAATTATGTGTATAACATCAGTTCAAGCTAGATATTATTATTGGGGGCAGGTGACATTGTGAACAGATGTCCAGATAAAATTATTTGGATTTCCGTACAGTTTTGAACGAATCTTACTAATGGAATTATGCTTTTAGTGCGTGTCTATCACGAACAAATATGGCATTACTACATGCAAGTTTTTTAGTCAACAATGCTTTTTTTACTTCCTACAGTCCCCTGGCATTTGCAAAGGCCAGTCGTAAGGTCCTTACACCGACCAGGTAGGAAGTCTAAATAAAGAGTTCATTAAATATTCTGACCGTTTCGCGAGATTGCCTTCGATAGAGCGCGGTGTACCGTATCGGTTGCTATTCGCTGGTATACTTGCAAATGTTTTTATAAATTGGTTATTTTTTGGGTGATGCAATCAATTTCTTCGAAATATTTTTTCTTGATTTGGACGCTTCATTAAGTACGTGAGCCTTTTTCTTTAATGTAAGGGAACTGTTGTTGGCGTTTTTCTGCTTTAGTTTAATTAGACTCGCACGTAGCACGCGAGCACGTAGTCCTTTTACTATGGTTAGGACCTTCAAATTAGTGGCGCGAAATGGCGCTGCAGTGGCGCTACTTCTAATTTTCATACTATATTTAGGCGCACAGGCTATTCTCGCGCCGCTGTATGTCGTGACAAGCGCACGCCATATTATGTATAGAATGAAATTTAGCAGTTGTAAGGGACTCCTAAAACCCCTATGAGTAGGTAGTGGTTTTAAAAAAGATATTGTTTTTTAAAGACCTTCAAAGGGGCCAGAAATGAGGATCTATGTCACAGACACGCTGACAGTAGAGACATTACTAATGACCCGAAGACCTAATCACAATGAGTAATGAATGAGCTCAATGACGATATGCTTTCCACTAAAGGTGTCAAGGTCGCCGTTACGAAATGACAGTAGGATCATTTTTGTGAGCAGTACGATTTTTGCGTAACATCTAATCGTGTGACATGTAGTTAGTCACCCTGATTAGTGACGCGACCTTTTGGAGTACCTAATCAATTATTATGATATTTTCTTGTTCATTGAGGTATACGTACGTACTGTCATTCACAGAGAGCCTTCGTCTTTTATTAGTTCATCCTTATCTTTCTTTTTTTTTCATTATCGTGGGGAAATCCTCATGGATACCTCGCCGCCCGGGGGAACGACGAGGTTATGTCGGACTTCTACCGACTAAAACCCCACGGTACTCCACCTCAACACTTCAGCGGCGAGGCGAGGTCCCTAAAAAGTTTCGCAACGCCCCGCCAGCAGTGCTGCAGCCGAGCCCCCAATAAGGGGAAAGGCCACGGAAGCACCTGGAGCACACAGGTACTTCCGCCGTCGCGGTGAAAGCCGTGCATTGCAGGCAAAAGCACCCCGTACTCAAGCCCGGTGTCTACGTACGCAGACCCTGCTAGGTCCGCAACCACGATCCACCTAAAAGGTGGATCCGCTGCCGCATCTGGCGGTGCACAGGGGGGGCCACCCGCGGATCACTGACCCCCTCCAAACGGTTGTGCACCGCGGCCCCCGCCTCGCGCCCGTGGGCGCCGCTTGGGGCGGGCAGTGGTAGGAACTGGCTGCAGGCATTGGGTGGGTGGGAAGTCCACCGCACTACCATGCCTGAGCCCTGTTAGCTTCCTGGTGGTTCCACTCATGGGGGGGGGGGGGGGGGGTCGGGCTTCATCATTACCTTGCGACCACTTTATTGTGCCTTTTATAAAAAATGAAATAGAACAATCTAGGATTGTTCATGTTCAATACTGTCTTTAGAAGCCGTCCGAACCGCGCGGTTGCTATTTATTTATCTTAAATAAATAGCAACCGCGCAAATAAATTTAAATAAAAATTTTATTTAATAAATTATTTTGTAATGATTTAATGCTTTTATCTTGACTACAAGAATACATGTTAATTTACTTCACTCATGGACCTAATAATAGTGTCAGTGGAACTGCAGTCAAATATAAAGTCAGATGTGTTATTCAAATGAGGAGTCCTCATTAAAATTCTATTGTCCATTTTATGAATTATGCATTGCATTATGATTATGAGTTATGTAAAACTTTAACACTACGATATTTTCAAATACGGTTAAGGTACAGATTTACATCAACACCGACCTTTTTATAGAAGTATTTACGTAACTAATTTACAAAAGACATCTCCCTAACCAAGTTCATGTGAAATGTTACCAAGACCCAGATTTAATATAGAGCCAAGCTTCTTATTCTGCACGCCCTAACTTCACAAACTTAACACCTAAAATTCGGGAAAAAATCTTTAAAAAGGTGGATTATTCGATATTGTCTCTTCTCTTCGCTCAGTTAATATTGTATTATTTTAAATTAGTTCAGGAGTTTTTGATTTTATCCATTATAAACGAACAAGAAACAAATCTTTCCTATTTAAGATACAAGGCTAAGTGTAGACTAAAGAGCTTTCTGTCAAGTTTAAGTAAAATTAAATTATTTTTGGATTACTTAAGCCGTTTAATATATTGTTTTTAAAATATCGATAATTTAATAAAATCATGATTAGCTAATGTTTCTACGAGTAATTAGGTTAAGAGTAAGACTAACTTGTTTTGATATGCATACTAAAATATATGTACCTATATTATATAGTATACACTGTACAGAGTAGTACAGTATATACTGTACATGTGTATACACTTAATGTTAAATTAATGAGTATAATTTGATGTTACTGTTCTATTTAAATATATTTGAAAGTAGTCATTTTGCACGTCGGTGAGTAGAGGTGATGCCAAAGGTCGTGGGTACGATTCCTACTCAAAACGTATTACGTCCCTATTGAAAACATACTCTACTACGTATTAAAAAATATAATATCATTAGTCTTAGGCCCTGAATCCTCAAAAGTCTGTCAATGTTAAAAAGCTTCTTAAAATCCAAACTGTTCAATGAGTCTCCGATAAAACCAGTCCCAATTTTGACTCTGTCCTATTATTGGCACAATGTCAATTGCTTCATATGGGCCTTGCTCTAACTTGTGCATTATCATGACTGAGTGGGAACCTTGCGAGTTGTGGCACGGAAGCGGAATCGGCGAGTTCGACGCCGCGGCGAGCCGGGTGAAGGTCGACGGAGCACGGGGACCGGCAGACTAACACAGGACGTGTTTGACCGGCCGATGTTGTTGTGATATTATTTTGAAGTTTTCTTATGTTTAGAGTGCACCTGCATCTATTGACACGGGAAAGATAGTCACGTTATCCGTTGAACGTTTTGAGCTATTACATCTTTGTACTTTTCAGTAAAGATGAAGCTAGGCTAGGCTAAATTTTCCTAATAAACGAAAAAAATAACAAAATACTATTAGGACCCTTCGCCATAGCTAGCTTATCGTTTACGCTATTCTATTGTGTTTAAATTAGCAGAATGTATTTATAGTATGAAATAGAGCTCTATCGTGCTCATAAGTTTTTAGTATGATTAGGTTTTTTAGTTGTTCGATGACGTCACTAAGTTCTTGATGCAAACGGACCACAGGTACTACCAACACAATTCACGTCATTAGATAAAACTATTGAGAAAACAGTAATTTGGTTAATTTTTATGACTTTGTTCATGTGCACCAACCGAAACACATTAAAATTTGTATTACACGATGCACTAACCATTATTGACAGCAATTCTTGGTCTAAAGCTAATAAAATGTTAGGATAGACGAATACTTGTGTAGATTTCTGTAATATCAATTTCACAAGTCGAATAAATTGCGTCATAATATTTTTTGTTAAACTAGCTTGCAAGCAGGATGTCAAACAAATTATTATGAGGATTTCACATGGTACAAACTGTGGTTATAAATCTATATATATTTAATTTGTTAACATGAGTAGGTATTCGGAAAGGCAGTTTGAAATTGGATATTATCTTAATTTTAACTAGCGGTTATTTTAATTTAGAAGACACTGAAGTATTTTGTTATAAACTACGGAGATGGTCAGTGTCTCAACTCTTCAACTAGCAACTGTATAAATGGTGTGACAGAACGAAAATGTTATTAGTTTTTACGACGTACCCAGATGAAAAAGACGAATGGTATAGTAATGCCGTCATACATTGTTCCACTTAAAAGTACGTAACACATATTCATATACAACACACATACCAACTCGCTCTCATTATTCTCACGCACCTAACCTTTCGCACACACACATTCTCACACTTTTTTTGAGAGACAAAATAAAACTGGCTAAAAATAAAATCAAAGCCACTTGGAACATAATTAATAAAGAAACCTGTAAATCTAAACCTCGCGATCACTCATTCTCTCTCAAAATTCAAAATAATGTTATTGAGTCTGAGATTGAAATAGCAAATACATTTGAAACTTTTTTTTCTAATATACCTATTGTAACTACAAGCACGTTAAATTCTAGTCCACATATAGCTGAGTCCCTGCTAACATCTAGTGTTGATGGGTGCACAAATCAGTTCTGCTTTGATCATGTTGATTCTCATGACATCCTCAAGGTATTTAAGGAACTTAATATGAAAAATACAGAAGATTTGTGGGGTATTTCGATTAATCTACTCAAATCAATCATTAATACGATATCACCCCACTTAGCTAAACTTTTTAATAATTGCATAGACCAAGGTCAGTTTCCCAACTTGATGAAATTTAGTAAGGTCATCCCGCTTTTTAAATCTGGTAGCAAAAGTGACCCATCTAATTATAGACCCATTTCTATACTACCAGCTCTCAGTAAAATCTTTGAAAAAATTATATTGAACCAGCTGCTTTCACACTTTGATTTAAATAACTTACTACATGAGAAACAATTTGGTTTTACTAAACACAAGAGCACAACTGATGCAGGTGTAGCACTTATCAAACACATATTTGATGCTTGGGAAAACAAGCAAGATGCAGTAGGAATATTTTGTGATCTTTCAAAAGCATTTGATTGCGTGGATCATGAAATATTACTGATTAAGCTAAGACATTACGGTGTTTCAGGTATCTCATCTCAATTAATACAATCCTATCTTACAGATAGAACTCAAAAAGTTAGTATCAACGGAACTGCATCTTCCGGTGCCACCATACGTATGGGAGTGCCCCAGGGATCTATATTAGGACCTTTGCTTTTTCTTATTTATATAAATGATCTTCCTACCTATGTCAAAGATATTTGTGAGATAGTATTATTTGCTGACGATACCTCGTTGATTTTTAAAGTCGACAGAGGTAAGCAAGCATTTGACGATGTAAATAATACTCTCTCAAAAGTACTATGTTGGTTCACTAGTAATAATTTATTACTTAATGCAAAAAAAACAAAGTGCATCAAATTCTCTATGCCCAATGTGAGACAGGTTGATACTATTGTAACTATGAATGACGAGCCATTAGAATTAACAAATTCTACTGTATTTTTAGGAATAACTTTAGATTCTAAGTTGCAATGGGGTCCGCATATAACGGCCCTGGCAGGGAGACTCAGTTCCGCTGCTTGTGCTGTTAGAAAAATACGACTCTTGACTGATATTGAAACAGCAAGACTAGTATATTTTAGCTACTTTCATAGTGTTATGTCGTATGGTCTACTGTTGTGGGGTTCAGCTGCAGACTTGAACACCATTTTTGTACTTCAAAAAAGAGCCATCCGCTCTATTTACAAACTTAGACCACGCGACTCGCTTAGGGAAGTATTTAAGAAGATCGATATTTTAACTGTGCATGCTCAGTATATTTTAGATAACATAATGTATGTGCGCAAAAACTTGCATCTGTTCAAAAAAAACAGTGACACTCATAAACATAATACCAGAAATAAAAACAAATTGAAAACTCCCAGTCTTAGGCTACACAAGGTGGGAAACTCATTTGTTGGTCAATCTGTAAAATACTTTAACAAAATACCTCAAAGTCTTGTTGATCTACCTCTTCACAAGTTTAAGTCTGCAATTAAAGCAAAGTTAATGAAACAAGGTTATTATAATGTAGAGGATTACTTGAACGACAAAAGTTTGTGGTCATAGTAGGAATAATCTGCTCCTCTGCTCAATATTGTGTTCTTTTTTCTACTCGCATTGACTGTACTCTGAATTTATTTTTTGTAAAACAAACAAAGTTGAAAAGAGTAACTATCGAGTTTCTTGCCGGAGTCTTCTCGATAAGAAGCAACGTCCGAACCGGTGGTAGATTCACATTATGTATATTCACGATGTGTACTAATATTGTACTATTTTATTTACGTTTATTATTATTATTTCTGTATACTTTTTTTGACATGTCATAAGTGCTTTGTACAAGCTTAAATGAATAAATGATTTTTTACTTACTTACTTACTTACTTTACACACACACACACACACACACACACACATAAATAAATACACACAAATACACACACGCACACACAGATTCCCCCCTACACACACATTCAATAATATACAAGCAGGCACTTCCAGTTTTATTTATTTAGTTAAGATTTATTAATTAATACTTGGATTTCAAAAATTTTGAATCATAGTCTTATACTTATGTCATTAGATACCGTTGAACTGTTCTCTAGAGGTGGAGGGCTGATAACCTGAGATACAGGCTCCGGCCTAGTTCAGGAATCAGCCATAATCAAATTGTACTTATTGTTCTCATTGTACCCTTTTCATTGTATATTTTTATTATGGTGAGTAAATAAATAATTATCAGTAAAAGCCTGTTACATGATAGGCTTGGAACTTGCTGTTTAATTTCTTGCCAAAAAAGTAGTCTAGACCATTCAAGTCACTGCTTTAATTTACATAATATTATAAAACTTGAATTGGTTGTGTGTGTCTTCAATCGTGAATTTAGGTGTTTACTCTAATATAGTTTCATAAAACAGCGTTAGGCTGGCCCCTACGGTAGATTTTAAATACCCATGCTATCAGCATCAGGGTATTCCGATCACGTCGGCGACAGGCAAAGTTGCCTCTGATTATACAATTCGGAATATGATCATATGTGTCCAATGTTCGTGTGGCTTTTCTGATCTTTTACGTTTCATAAAAATAAAAGTGTTTATTTCTTCAATTTCAGACCCGTGCCTGTACATCCTGCGGTTCGCTTCACAACTCCAGTTTGAGGAGAAGCAGCACGAAGTCAGCATGACAGCGCTCCGGCTGGTTCAGCGGATGAAGAGGGACTCCATACACTCTGGAAGAAGACCCTCGGGTATTTGCGGAGCAGGTAAACAATTTTGGTCAGCGCCAAATGTGCCGGACGACGTAAGGGAGCCCTAGGGGGTTATAGTGTATTTCCAAACGGCTTTGAGGCAGATGGCAGTATTTGTGTGTAGGCACCCCCCACCAGATATTCACGTTTTCACTGGATTGGAAGGTGTCCCAAGGGAGCTTAGCATGTTCAAAAGTATTATAGCTGATTATTATTATGATTATAACGTGTTTAAAAGGTCACCAGTGGCTTTTTTTAGTCAGGACCATGGGATGGCCTGCCAGCGTGCTCCTAGGGATAGGATTCTCCTAGTAAAGAGAAACAAACTCACACCGAGCCTGTTTAGGTAGGATTGTCAGAGTACGCATAAAGGTACAACCAGGTCCCTCTAACCTATTTAGTATTTTGGGCACGTGCCCAGGGTCCAACGATCTTAAGGGCTCCCCCAAAAATGAGTTCAATAAAATATTTGTTAATTTTAGTCAAAAAGGTCCCATTATTCTAATGTGCCCAGGGCCCCAAATAGGTCCTGGGTACAACAGTTGACTAATCTCTTGTGCACTAAGATAGAGGTGGGGCGAACTAAGAAAATAAAATATTATATTTAGCTCAAATAAACGAGGAGCTTTCTAAGTTTAATAGCTAATGTTATCTCTTCTGTGTTGCTTTTTTAGTATATGAAAAATATTCTGTGTATTCACTTAGTTTCTCTAAAAGTTGCAGTTTTTAATGTATGATACTAATTTACGCTTATCAAGATATTTTTATCTAAATGGTTTTTGCATCCACGTTTTACAAATTGTTTACCTATATGGGTTGTTCTCAAATAAAGTCATTTCCATCCTACGCCCCATTTTGCCTGGGTAAGCTATTGAGCATTACTGAAAAACTATTTATCTAATTATTCAGTTTTTTTTCTGTATCATTTTAGTTTTCAGGTAACTTATTCCGTCGTGACTTCTGCTCACGTAGTTAAATATTATTTTAACTGCACTTAGCCAGGAATTTTAACATAATCAAATATTGTACAGGTACTTACTTCAATGTGTTTGCAAACACAAATGCAGGTGGTCTTAAAGTCGTAAAATTATTCACAACAGGATAGAAGAAAATTAATTCTGAGCCGACGATGGTACGATGTACGCTTGACCAGCAACCGTCTGTACAACAGAATTAGGCAAACTCGAATAATTATTAAATCATTTGCCTTACCTTTTTTCCAAGCCATACTTGAACTTCGGCAGTTGCAGCATTTCAAAGATAACTCCTTTTCCAATCTTGTGAGGCAGTTTTATTCTGCAGAAAACGTTTTGATTCACAACAGACAGAGCAAATAGGTGAAATATCACTAATTCAATTATACCAGTTACATAAAACATGTGAATAAATGATTAATATAAACGCATTTATTAAACACTTTTCTGGATATGAAGCACACACTCCGTACATATTAATGAAACCGCTGAGGCTAAAACCTCTTTATTTGATGCAGCAATGAAAGGGATTACTTGAAGCAGAGATAAAAAGTCATAGGCATTATTATTGTAGTGTTTTGGTAGACGTCAGAGTAAACAGTATGTAAACTTTGAGTCAGTAATCCAGATTAATAAAAGTTAGTGCGTATACAGACAATTAAGCCTTTGGTAAAGTACCGTGGTTCTAGAATGAGGCCACTTCAACCAACAACAGCTATTGTATTGTACACATCCGTTTATTTTCTCCTGATTGTAACTATTTGTGTTTGTGTGTTTCTTTCTTCTTATAGTCCCGGGCGTTCTTCAAGCGGGGCGTGAAAAGGCATTTCTGCAGGCCTTCAGGGTGAGGATGGCCAGCCCAGTGATTCGTTTAAACGACTGGGCTTGTCAGCCTTATATCTGGACCTCAGAACCGCTTTCCATCAAGTAGAGTGAGGTCATCTTGACAGGCAATATAAAAGAAAATCTAACACGTAAACCGCTTTTTATTACTGAACTGCATTGTAAAAAAGATTGATTGGTGACCTGGTGCAGGTTTTTGGAAGCTGTTGGATGCGCACGGCCCAAAGCCCCTCGTTGTTATGTTACATGCTTTGGCTTGGCCTATGATGAGGGCTCCGATGATTTTGAAAATGCCTATTTGAAAAGTGTGGCTGCTGACCTTTTTTTCTGTAAAAACGAGCTGGCAAGACCCTTCCACTTGGATTAAATAATCATTGATTATGTCTTAATTCTCAGAATTCGACGGAGACAAAGCCGATGGTCATTTGTAGCCAGTTGTATCTGCTCGAATCATGAACTATTACTTGTTTAATTACAGCATTGCTAATAGCGGGCCGCCTTCACAACTTCAATCGGACGCCGTCGGACGTTGTTCGAATCGTGAAAGTTCACGAGTCGACTATTCGGAAACGTCTGATCGAGTTCGGCGAGACGCCGTCGAGCGCGCTCACGCTGGACGAGTTCATGACAGTCGACCTGGAGGAGGAGCAGGACCCGCCGGCCTTCAGGGCTGCGAGGAAGAGGGATAAGGAACGGTTACAGAAGGTACTGTTATGGGTAGTGATGTAAAATTACATAATCTGATAATATAATAATATGATGGGTCTGTACATTTCAGTAACGGGCATTGAGACAAGTACATATATTTTTTAATAAAAAATAGGTGTTAGTAACAATGAAGAAAAATCCTTAATAAACTAGGTTAGTAAATGAAAAATAAATAATGGGTATCTTAAGACTAAAGTAAGCCACACATACATGCAGCTCGGTGAACTTACCAAGCAAACTCGAGTCCATCCTGTCACCCACCATCCTCAAAACCCTGTTGGAGCTCCCTCGCACATTCATTAGCGACCCAATTTTTTTGCGCATCGTTGCGTAAAAGTCGTCCAGCCTAGCGTCAGCAAACATGCCGGAGGCACTGCAGTAGCAATGAACTGCTCTCATCTTGTAAGATTGATTCACAACAAACGACGTGTAACCCGATTTTTATAACCGTGCACTTCTAGCTGTCAAAATTGTTAGGTTGGCAGCGTTGGATTTCACTCGCCCGCATACTTCCTCACCACTCCGCCGACACGCTGGCGGGTGTGAGTGGAGTGGTGAGGAAGTTTGCAGTTATAAAAATCTAATTATATACCGGGTTATTATCGAATGACTTACAAAAACGATACGGCATACTCACTAAGTGATGTAGTAACTATGTAAGCGAAAATTAGTTTTTTTCAAATACTTTAGTTTTAAGGTTGTCATACAAAAATACTGACCGTTCGTTCTAGTGATTTGTATGGTGACCTTGAAATGAAAGTTAGTTAAATAAATTTAATTTTTACTTAGATAGTTGCTACATCACTTCGTGAGTATGCTATATCGCTTTTGTAAGTTATTTGATAATTACCCGGTATAGTTTTTCGTAAGGTGAAACTGAAACTTTTGAATCAGTATTTAAGTTATTAATCATTGCGAATTAGTTTCGACTGGGCAGTTCTTTCTATACTGTAATACTTTTCGTTTGATGCTGTTCATTTCATTTCCTCTGCCATCCGCAGTAGTTTACTGTGTAATCATTCACACACCACTTCCCACGCTGGAATTTTATTTCGGTACTGTTCCTAATGGTTTGAATACTGAATTTCAGTTAATGGAAGAAGAAGATGGAGAGAAAGAGCTGACAGATTTGCAAAAGAAGATAGACGCTCAGCTAGAAAAAGACAATTTTCGACGGAGAAAGGCGCAGGAAAAACTGACCGCCCCAAGTGAAACAGGTACTTATTATTATAGTTGTCATCTTAGAATAATTACACCTAGAAGGAGAGTCGACGCATGCTCACTGATGCCACTGAAATCCGGACACCATGTCCGGACCCGCCCGACGCGTCGCGTCGTCCCGCCAGTGATCAAGGCCATGGTCTAGTGGCAGGAGCTCCAACAAAATGACAGTTTGTTGTGTAAATGGGTTTCACAATGATTCGGGAAAACACGAAAAAGATATTAAAAAAAACTTACCACCAGTACACAATAAGTTGTAACTTATATTAAGATTATAGCACTTAAAAACTCAAAATAAATATTGTAATTTATGTGGAAAAAACTTTGCATCCTCAACAAACTCACCACTGAGGATGCACAAGACCGCGCGAAGTGGGCCAAGAAAATAAGAAAGGCGGACCCTGGGACTCCACACACCAGTGTGGGTTCACAACCGGGATAGACCACACGGATGATGATGATGATGATATGTAGAAAAAACTTTTGTTTTAAAATTAAAAAAAAATTCAACTTTTAATGAAATGGACGAAATTGATTTTGTTAAATTGAAGTATTATATTTAATTATATTTAATATTTTTGAGCTTTAATATTATTTATGTGATTATAAAAATCAAAAGGACTAACGTAAAAGTCACCTTAGAATAAGACAGTTTATTGTGAAAAAATATTCATGTTATTAATATAATTAACAACTTTTAACTAAACACGCTAGATAATGACCATCAAAAAATTTACAAAGTTAAAATCAAAAATGACTATAATCTCACCACTTTTTAGGTAAATTGCTGTCGACTTGCAACATTATTTGGTAACGTCGGCCATGACACATTTTTGACGTTCGCTTTTGGCTTCAAGTTTGGCGCGTCTTTTTGTATGGAACTATCCTTCTAGGTGTCATTATTCTAAGGTTGTCATTGATAATATCTAAAAGAAACCGAATATTAAAAGAAAAATCTTTCATATTTATCATCAAAAGAGCATTTTTACAAACTTCCACATATTTTTAGAAAGGAACTAAACTTCTTTACAAAATGTATTTCATATATATTTTTTCATCATCTTCGGACCTTAGATGTCTAATCCAATTATGCATAATTGCCCTTCATCTACATTCCTTTGTGCTAGCTGCCTCCTCCTCCGACGAAGGCTGCCGGGAAGCCGCCGAAGCCTCGCGCTTCGCGGCGGAGGACGCGCTGTCGCTCATCGGAGAGATTGCGCAGTCCGCCGAGCCCAAGAGCGAATTAGACCGACTCAAGTTTGAGAAGGGACTGGGTAAGAATACATTATTTATTCATTCGATCACCAACAAGGTTACATTATAATACGGTAAATTACTTACATACTAATGTTTCATGAGTCAATGCTAACTTATTTTAGGTGACGACGACGGTGTGTTTCAGGGTGAACATTACATGAGAAATAAATTTAAAATGTAAACTCTCATGCAAATTTTATTTATTGCAATAATATAACAATTCATATTTAATAAATATTTGAGTATGTTTATGATAAAATGATTAATTTGAGTACAAGCTTTGGTTCCAGTCCAGATGATCTTGTTGTAATTTGAAATATTTATTTGTAGTGTGTATTAAATAAAAAGATAAATGGTAAATATGAAATTTTTTTTAGGCAACAGGAACCCATACAAAATAGCGGAATTAAAATCGAAATTAAAATTTAAGTAAATAAAATTATAATCAAATTAATAAAAGAAAAAGAATCAAACCATAATACTGACTTCTACGAGAACAATATTTTGTCTGATGGTACATAAAATTATTTTTAGTGGGACTGGCCAAACCTTTTGAGCCTACGTCAACAGGTTCGACCTGAGCGCTGATATCGTTTATAGTTCATCTGAAGATTGTTTTTGTATATAATAATATTAATATTTTGTATGTTAGTAAAACTTTACTTAGTTGGATATCATTCCCAGCTCCATAAAAAGCCTCTGAAGGACCTCATTACACTGAAGGCCAATAAACATGAAGCCACGAGATCATAACAGCACATCCTTACAATGTACACAGGTCCGGAAATAGCAGTAATAGGCCTCGGCCAGCCCGAAGAGAAGTCGGACCCGTTCCTGAAGCCGGAGCCGAAGCAGCCGTTCAGCGCCGACCTCACGCGCGCCGACGAGCTGCTGCTGGACGCGCGCGACGAGGAGTACGTCAGCTCGCTCATCATGAGCGAGCAGGAGGCCGAGCACAAGACTATGATGTGGCATAAGATTAACGCCAATTACTTGAGAGACCAAAAAAGTAAGTGACTAAAGAAAGGTAGAATAAGAACAGTTTATTTGCAGAAGACACGGTGTTTTATCCGGTTAGGACTTGCAAATATTTATAAAGTTAATTAAATCAAGCCATTATTCAATCATTACAATTAAATTCAATTATTTTATAGTGCTCCCTCACCTAGAGCATTTTCTTGTAGTGCAACGTTACAGAGGCGAGCATTACATCGGTGAGGAACGAGAACCGCGCATTACAGTCACAGAATAAAATAAAAACAGAAGACGCACTTTCGACACAATTGCAATACAACATCAACCTTCGGTGCTCGCCAATACGGTCCAAAACAACTCCGCACCTGTTCTCGTACCTAAATCACGGCCACGACAATCGAAAATAAATCTTATATTTAAAGCGCTACGGGCGCTCGCCGCTCGCTTTCACGAACGACCGTGACGTAACCCGGCTGCGTGTCGCTCTTAGGGTTGCAAATACTGGAATATGAAGCGCTTGCGTGTGCCACGTAGGTACCTATAAATACTGTAAACAAATACGCTTTTTCGTGGTTTGTTTGTTAATCACTACATAGTATAAAACAAAGTCGCTTTCAGTCTGTCTGTCCCTATGTATGCTTAGATCTTCAAAACTACGCACCTAATTTTGATGCGGGTTTTTTTAGTAGATAGAATAATTCAAGAGGAAGGTTTATATGTATATAACATACATAATATGGTTGAGAAACACTGATAATTTTAGAGGTTTCTAATGTGATGTCGTAAATAATCTCATTGTTTTGCGCTTACATTGCGAACGCTGGCTGAACCCTATGAGATAGATCAAAAAATGTACTGCATTATTGTACACCTTAAAAAGGTCTACAAAAAAGTCCACGATGGTATTTAACTATCTCTTACGGATAACGCACAATGACTAATTTTTATCCATTACTTTTTACGAACAATATGGCTTATTTACGAAGCTATTTTGAGCAATACCGCATTAATACTTATCAAATTAAATACCTTAAATACATTGTGCATTTAATATAAATCAATATGACCCTTTGTAGCATGTAATTTAAATGAATATTATCGAAAATATTACAGTTTTAAAGTTGCGAAAATAAACTGCGACGTCGGTCGCGTCCTGCGTACTGCGTGCGCGTGCGTGACACTAGGACTAAATTGTCCACACGGGCGGACCGACCGTGTAGGTGAATAAGTAAACCGAATTACGTAGTGACACAGGCCTGTTACAGTGCGCAATTTGTTCTTATAATTTGTAATATTTTGATACAATTTCCCTGAGGTTTTATAAGGCGAAATTGCAATGTAATGCTTAAAATCGAATCTTAAATGTTACATTACAGGTAAATGCTCCAGGTGAGGGACCACCTTTACAATTATTATTAATAATGAAATGATATTTAGCCATTAAAATACACATGGTCCAATTTTTTGTGAATAACAAACTCCCTAATATTGTAAAAAGCCTTGTCCACCAACCACGAAAAAAGCTTTTAAACTGAGTTACGAGGCAATGACTTTATAGCACTAGGCAGTTTGTTGAAAACCTTTATTGCCATCGAGTAACAGCTCTTATGAGAGGTTTCCTTGACACCTTCGTTCCTCTGCTTGTAATTGAGCTTCCTGGTGCATGTGAATAGGTTCACCGTAAGGAAAACCTATGAAAATACTGCTAAATTTCAGTAAATGGTTATAGCAGTCGCCTGATTAGTAGAAGATCAATACCGCCTGGTTGCCTTGACCATTTTTTTGTTGTTTCTATCTTAACATTTTACAATTTGAGCTTTATTTGAGAACAAGTTTTTTGTGTATTTTCACGTTTTTTGTAAACATATTTAAGCAATCTGTGAGTATAGTTTAAAAATATTTCATTACGCCCTAATGCGCACAATGGCTTTTATATTCGGAAGGTGGGCGTTTGTTTTTGTTTTACACGTAATATTTTGTTGATAAAAATCTCAGGGATGCATTATAAAATCAAACACGTAGTTTGAGGGTAAACGCTGTGCAACTTTAATGAGAAACCATTTTTTTTTGTTTATATACCAAATAAAAGTAGTTAGGTATAATACATTTGTATAGTGATAGTTACTAAAAAACCACTAAGGTTTACACTTTTTTTATATATTGTCCGTCAAGATGACCTCACTCCACCTAATGGAAAGCGGTCGTGAGGTCCAGATATGAGGTTGACAAGCCCAGTCATTCAAACGAATCACTTGACTTGCTATCCTCACCTTGAAGGCCTGCAGAAATGCCTTTTCACGCCCCGCTTGAAGAACCTGGGACTATACCAGGAAGGAAACACATGTGCTGGAAGAGCGTTCCACGTCTGGATGGTACGACAAAAAAACGAGTCACCGAACCTTTTAGTTCGGGCCAACAAATGTTGAATTGTGTGTGGGTGACGCCGTAGTCCAGCACGCGTGGTACGGAAGTGGAAAGGTGAGAGTGGAATAAGCTGGAATAACTCGTCAGAGCATTCCCCATTGTAGAAGCGATAGAGAGCGCTTAGCCTGGCAATGTCTCTACGCAATTGGAGAGGCTCATGGGTCAAAGTTGCCTCTGGGTTTCCAATAATACGGATAGCACGCCGCTGCAACCTGTCAAGAGCTTCGAGTAGGTACTTGGCGGCACCGTCCCAGAGATGAGAGCAGTATTCCACACACGAGCGAACTTGTGTCTTATACAAAAGACAGATCTGCCCAGGCATGAAGAATCATTCTGTTCAGGATTCCGAGTTTACGGGATGCAGTTCTAATGACGCTCCCAATGTAGTCCCGCTGGTTCAGGTTGCTACGAACATCCATGCCAAGGATGTTTGGGCTATCCTTAATCGGTAGCGGGGTGCTCTGAAAAGTGGGGTTGGGAAAGGAACGGCGACGCCTTTGCTGTGAATGCACACACCTGCGTTTCTTGGCATTGAACTCGACAAGATTGCATGCACCCCATTCTGAAATGCGGTCCAACACTCCGTCAAGCTCAACAACAACAACAACTTCGCCTCTTCTCCTCGATGTCAGTCTGCTTTGCGCCAGGGCGCTCGAAATAACGCGCGTAGACCGTGCCATCATCTGCATAGCAATGAATATTACCAGGAGATAACATGTCATTGATATGCAGAAGAAAACGTCGGCGACAAGACGGAGCCCTGCGGCACTCCGGAATTAATCTGGAGAAAGCTTGATTTTTGGCCATCGCAAAGGACACGAATTCTACGTCCTTCCAGAAATCCGGTCACCCAGTCGCATAGGCGAGGTGGCAGACCATATGCCGGCAGCTTGGAATGAAGCGAACGATGTCATACACGGTCGGAAGCTTTGGCAATGTCAAGGCTGATGGCCAAAGATTCCCCGTGCTTATCCATAGCCCCCAGATGTGTGTTACGTACGCTAGAATATCACCTGTAGACCGTTTTGGTCGGAAGCCGTACGTCGGTCGTGAATAAGAGAGTGATCTTCTAGGTAGCGGATGAGCTGCGTGTTTATGATCAGCTCAAACACTTTAGCTAAAACTGAGGTAACGGCTATTGGACGGTAGTTGGCAGGGTCAGACCGGTCCCCTTTTTTGGGAACTGGTTGAACGTTCGCCTCCTTCCAAGACAGCGGCACAAGACCCGAATTGTAGGAGAGGCGATACAGGCTAGTGAACACTGGAGACAACTCCGCTGCACATTTCTTCAGCACCACAGCTGGAATTTCATCAGGGCTACTGGCTCTCCTGACATCGAGTGACTGCACGAACATCACACTGCCTGATACGAATATCAGGCTTGAGAAACATTGTGAGTTTACCATTCAATAAAACTAGGTACCTACAAGGGTATTCTGTTAAGGCAATACATATAGGTAGGTATACCTTCTGTTATAGGCAAAAGGCAATACAAAAATTACAACAACCATATAGAATCGTGAGTCACTAAACTCACCAATTTAAATTAAACTGTGAATTGAATGAGTGATATATTGGTGCAATGGTAGCGATCCTGCCTTTATCACCGGAGGTCGTGGATTCGATTCCCACCCATGAAAAACAGTTGTGTGACGAACATTTGTGTTTGTTGTGTGTCTGAGTTATTATCTGTCGTAAGTATGTATTCAGAAATATTTAAGTTTGTTCATCAGTCTCTGACACCCATAGCCCAAGCTTTGCTGAGTTTGGGGTAAAAAAATATTCAAGTGGTGATCGTATTTAACTTCTTACGTCCACATAAATACATAGACATCTATCTGAACATATCGTTGCGACACATTAAGTTGCGACATTTTGTAAATAAATAAAATAAAATATAAATATGCGCCAGTCAACCACACTTCTTGTCATGGTCTCAAAGTAGGGATAAATATCCCTGTGCTACGAGGTAGCCGACAAGGAACTAAGCCAGGGGTGTCTCCCAGCACACGCAGACCCAAGCCAATTTAGAAAAGATCGTTTCCTCAATTGAACCTACCGGGTATCGAACCCGGGACACTACGGAATTCAAGGAGAAAACAATTTGAATAAAAAAAAAATACCGTAAATTTGGCAGTAAAAGAAGAACTAAAAGCCCGCGAGCGCGAAGAAGGCAAGAAGAAGAAGGTCCGCGGCACCTACCGCAAGAAGCACCTCTGCAACGCCGCCACGGCCGGAGAGGCCATCGAGAAGATGCTCGCCGAGAAGAAGATCAGCTCCAAGATCAACTACGACATCCTCAAGAGCTTAGACCAGCCCGGCGAGGGTGCTGGTGTTTCGCAGACTGATGAGTAAGTTATGCACTTAAGAGCGTTAGCTAGGAATGGATCGAAAAATTTGCATTTTTGTAAGATTTTCGTGATTATATCGTTGAATTAAAATTTAAATGTAATTTATCTCTCTGTTATCGCCTGCCGATTTTATTTTTATAATTTTGACTTTTAACTGTGTTCAGTAAATTTTTATGTTTCTTAACAATTATTCAATATAAACTTTTTATTTTATTTAGCAAACCATTGGCGAATACCTTTCTAATATTGGATGTGTTCTTATGTAGTATTATGCAAAACATAACAGATAAAAAATTATAGTTTTATTTCAAGTCACTAAAAAATGCAACGTTTTCGATCCACCCCCAAGAAAACGCTTTTAAATAATATTAACGAACTCTGCCTGAAATCCGGCGTTCCTGGGTTCCTGTTCCTGGGTTTTAATGTCAGGCAGGGCGAAATGTGTTTATGAACTTATCATTTTTACCGTAACTTGCAGAACAAAACCCGCCACACCAGTACCCGTACCAGCCTCCCCCGTCCCCCGCAAGCGCAAGAAGAAGGCGCCAGCCACGCCCAAGCGGCCCGCGCCCGCCACGCAAGCGCCCGCCACGCCCGCGCGCCGCGCGCCCGCCACGCCCAAGCGCACGCCCGCGCCCGCCACGCCGGCGCCCGCCACGCCGGCGCCCGCCACGCCGGCGCCAGAGATTCTGGCTACAATTGGTGAGTACTAACAAAAAAAACTATCAATTTTCTTATTGTTATCTTACCAAAACAGTATGATACCAGTTTTTATTTTTAGGTATTTAACAATGCACTATTTTTTACATAAAGATTGAAGCTAGGAAATCCTCGCTTCCCTCCGCCAGGACTCTGTCACTCCATGTTCTTCCCTCTTTGCCCTCGCCTTATCCCGTTACGCGGGGTCGGCTTTCTTGATCTTGAGGCGCCATTTGCTTCGTTGGTAAGCGTCGTCAACTGATAGGCCGCACCTCTTCATGTCCCTTTGGACATTTGTCATCCAGGTAGTCTGCGGCCTACCTCTCCCTCTCTTTTGGGTATCCATGGAAAGGCACGTCTTTACGACGTGATCGTCGGGTCTTCGCATTACATGTCCAAACCATCTTAGCCTGGATTCAGGAATTTGTGCTAACTAATTATGTGCTGTAGGCGTTCACTTATGACTCGCTCCCAGATCTTAAACATGTGTGATATAAGTTTAATACCTCGGAAATTGGCACATTCACGAACATCTCCTTTATTCTTGTAGAATGGGACCAAAATACTTTTTCGCCATGCATCTGCAATGTTTCCGTGTCAGGATTTTATTGAATAGCTCAGTGAGCCATACTGCTCCGTCCGTTTTCAAGAATTTCCAGAGCTCAGCCAGTATGTTATCGGGGCCAATTCCTTTGTGGTTTCTCATTTTGGAGATCGCTTTTACGACTTCTGCAACAGTGATTTCATTCACAGGTCCTAGAGTTGATGGGATTTGAATTTCCTGTTGTCTAGGGAATTCTTCGTTCAATAACTCCTGTTAATATTCCAACCATCTTTTGCAAATTTCTCTGTCGTCTGTAAGTAAAACACCTTCTTTATTTTTATAATTTTTGTCTCTCCATGTACTTGCGCGCGGTAATCACCAGCCGCCGAGTCTCCCAAGACTCATTTGGCAGTTGGTTGTCAACAGCCGCGTAGAGCATTAAATTTGTACGCGAATTTGCGGTTGAACTGACGCGATGACTTACTGTAGGTACTGACTATTAACATCTATATCGAAAGAGGTAGCCCTGGCAAAAAGTACCTGTCACATTCAAGAGCATTTGCTGGGGGTAGATCGTGAACGTCGCCTTTTTTGAAGATTTTGTGATTATTTAGCTAAATTCAAATTTAAGTATAAATTTTATCTCTATTATTGTCTGCACCTCTTAATTTTATAATTATAACTTTAACTGTGTACAGTGTATTTTTACGTTTCTTAACATTAAAAAAAGGATTTTTCATTTAATTCAGCAAATAATTGGCGACGACCTAATTTTGGTGACTACCTAATTTTGGACGATTCAATGTGTTTTTATATAGTATTATCACAAATTAGACATGCGCGGCGCTCTGACAGATAGCCCGCTTAGAACAACACGCCATTTTTGACGCACGCACACAGAGACATGAGTTTACAAGCGAAGTCAGTGAGCTTCGGTGAGTCGGAAAGTCGCACTGTCGCGAGTGTTTTTGTTTTTGTCGAACTTGGTGCAATTTTTCACATGATGAATTTCGTTTTTGGCCGGTTCTGTCAAGTACGTATAACTTACTTACTTAATTTTAAAAAGTCAGAGCGAATATAGTAGTAACCCTAGGCAGTTCACGCAAGTTTTGGAAAAAGGTGCGAGCGGTCCTTCTGTAAACTCTTTATTTTGTGGTATTATGCACACAATAGTAGAGGAAAATTAAAGGTTTTATTTCATTTAAATCAAATAACGAAAATCTTACAAAAACGCAACGTTTTCGATCCACCCCCCAGCAAACTTAAAATTGACAAAATTGTTAATTTTCTATTAGTGATTTATCGGTTACGTTAGGAACTATTAAGTAATCTGTGCCTCCGCTCCTGCTAGAGCCCTAGGATCAGGTCGATTTTTTTTTGTTCCTATCTTAATAAGATGACTCTTTGGAAATTCGTAGTAATCCATAATAGTATATTTCATATCGAGCGACTAAACGAAGCCACCTCCTTTGCGGACAAACCATGGAACTAAAACTCTCAACATTTTCGCAATGAAGATGGTCCACACTCCACAGATAATAGTATATTTACTGGCTGTTTGAGTTTTTCTCTGTCACATTAAGGAAATTAAAAAACTAATTACTTTTCACTCCCTAGAGACTAAAGTGGGTATTGGCGTACTTTTAGAGCATGAGAAGTGAAATAGTATATTTTATATCGAGGGACTAAACGAAGCCATAATATACCAGAGGTTTCGGGAGTCAATGAAACCGAGGGTATATTAAGTTGGCGTTTAGTCTCGAGGTGCAAACTGTACTTTTCACTTTGAGTGCGAGAAAAATAGTCAATTTAGTACGAAAACATTTAAAACCGAATAAATTTGTTGTCAAAAGTTCTGAAATGTTCGTGGTCAGTTTTTTCTTCTGAACTGAACCACAGATTAACAATTTAAAACAGATGGCGCCACCTTCTTTGCGTACAAACCATGGAACTAAAACTCTCAACATTTTCGCAATGAAGACGGTCCACACTCCACAGATAATAGTATATTTTTACTGGCTGTTTGAGTTTGTCTATGTCACATGAAGGAAATTAAAAAACTAATTACTTTTTACTCCCTAGGGGCTAAAGTGGTCACTTCAGGCCCGCTTCTTAGGGCCATATTGGCGTACTTTTAAAGCATGAGAAGTGAAAAAACATTTAAGTTTCGTGTTGAGTTTTAATTTTTGGCATCAGGTAAAAAAATCTTTAACCGATTGCTTTCTTTTAGGAATCGTTAAACAATCGAAAACATTAGGTTTTTTTTTTGATCCCATGCCATAGCTTTGTTACCTGTATATGTATCCGGGCTATAGTTGTAAACCAGCGGCTAGCAAGCAACTGATACCCGAGAAAAACAATTGATATTTATTACCTTTTTTTTTTGTAAAATTCTTATTTTTACTATACAGTAGCACTTTTATGTTCTGCAATTTCTTTTTCAAACGACTTCAAAAAAAGGAGGAGGTTCTCAATTCGACTGTATGTTTTTTTTTTATGTTTGTTACCTCAACTTTCGACTGGGTGAACCGATTTTGATCATTCTTTGAATTCTTTTATTTGAAAGCTGGTGCTTCCCGAATGGTCCCATTTTAATTGGGTCTAGTTCTGACAGTGGCATCCATGAGAAAACCATATAAGTCTTAAATCTAGATAGACAAAATGCGCGACAAATGGACGAATAACTCAATATTGCGCCAACCGATTTTGATAATTCTTTATTTATTTGAAAGCTGATGGTGCCCGTGTGGTCCCATTTCAATTTGGCCCAGTTCTGACAGTGGCATCCATGGGAAATCCATATAAGTCTTAAATCTAGATAGACAAAATGCGCGACAAATGGACGAATAACTCAATATTACGCCAACCGATTTTGATAATTCTTTTTTTATTTGAAAGCTGATGCTGCCCGTGTGGTCCCATTTTAATTTGGTTCAGTTCTGACAGTGGCATCCATGAGAAAACCATATGTCTTAAATCTAGATAAACCAAATGCGCGACAAATGGACGAATAACTCATTATCACGCCAACCGATTTCGATGCTTCTTTTTTTATTGGAAAGGATGTACTTCAAGGGTAGTTTGATGAGTGTTTGGTTAGGTTCTGATAATGGGATCCATGACAAAGTAACGGAACTCTTCAATTCTTAGGAGCAATTGGACGATACTTTTTCGATGTATAAAATAAATAAGAACTAAATCACTGAAAATCAAGAAATAAACAAAAATTTTAACAAAAAAAAACCAACTTCAAAAAAAACTATTCCAGAACAAAGCACTAAAAAGTAAAGAAATAATTGCGTATTCTTCTAAAACCTATACGATAATATAATGTTGGTACAATTATTGTTATTGTTAGTTGTTTGTAACTACCTACCTACATACGTAAACGTGATATGTAAGAAATAGGTATATTGCTAGGTATTCATTGTAGTGTTTACATTGGCTGACACCGACTCCAACAATAACAATAATCGTACCTACATTATATTATCGTATAAGTTTTAGAAGAATACGCCATTATTTCTTTACTTTTTAGTGCTTTGTTTTAGAATTTCAGAGACGAAAGTTTTTAACAATTTAAACAAATGCAAATGTCATTTTACATGTCTATCTAGATTAAATGTATCCTATAGTAAATAAATCAGAACACTTACAACAAAAACAAATAACTAAATCATGTGAAATATCAATAAAATGTAAGCAGCCGTTTCCAGCAGAAATGATGAAAAAACAAATTGGCCGTTTCAACCCGCTAGGCTAGAAATGTTAGTAACCGGCTTCGCATCTATAATTCGGACCGTATTGTACCCTAAACTGAAAAGCATTCGGTTTGGACAGCGCGCGCACTGACCACATTTCTTCTCTGTTCCATGATGCTATTTCCATTCTTCTGTACTCTTTCTATCCCGCATTTTATACCGTGTGATTATTTATGTCGAAATAATATGGAACTGATGAAACACTCAGAAGATGATGTAGTAAATATTCGAGTGTAGATTTTATTTTATGATGTTCATACAATAATACGGTTTTCGCTCAGATAGTTTTTATATCACCTAACCCACTTAGCGTGCCATATTATATTCCTTACGGCACAAAAAAATCCTGGTTGAATGAAGTCATTCCAAAAAGAAAAAAGTTGTCCAGTCAAAAAGATTTTAATTAAATTATAATTACTCTTTTTTTCAATAAAATTTCTAAAAGTTTGGAGATTTGCCATTTATTTTATTTCATTTATTCATTTTAATTAAGTCATGTGTCAGTCTTTTTTTGAGCACCTGCTTGCACCCTCCCTGCCATTTTGTCTGGTAGAGATTGTTCTTAGGAAGAAGATCGCCTAATTGTCATTGAGTTATATTATTTGTTCTGAGCTGTTATGTTATTTCTTATGTTCATTTAGAATATTTTTGTTATGTTATGTTATTCAGAAGCCACATATATTTTTTATTACTTATACCTAGAGATTAAGTACTTAAAATAATATTCTGTTGTTTAACCTTTGAACCAGTCTTATGTAAAGCCTGGTTACTAAAAAGATTACATCCCTGAAACGGTTTTCTTCTCTGCAGATGTGAGTGAAGACTATGAGGACGATGCCGAGTTAGAGCCCACAGAAACAGCAGAAGAGCTGTCACTGGCTGCGATGCTGCAGAACGGACAGGAAGACGATTACTATGACTACGAGGAATACTAATATACCTACTTACACAAAAAAAATTGTAATCGTAAAATGTGTTAGATAGATCATCTCCCTAAACTTATAAAGCTTGTATAACTCCCGTCATCCAAAAGGAACACTGGCCAGGACCAGCGCAATGAGATAATTTTGGGCTAAATTGTTGGTATCAACTATCAACCCCTTGATACTTAACCCGCACGCAGAACCATCCCTTCCACAGTTGTATATTGTTTCATTTTTACGTAACGTGCTCTAAACTGTGGTTGTTGAAGACTGTGATAAACATGCTTAAATATTTTTACTAATACTTATACAGACCATGAGTTTAAAGAAGAATGATTAATAATATGGTTTTACATACATAAACACTTTGGTATTGCCATAAATGCCTGCCCGCGTCCTATCTTTAGGCAGAGCATATAAAGGAAGATAGGCCGATATGTAGGTGGCGAGATTTCAAACTCGTAACATAAAAATGTCATTAGAAACTCCTCGGCTGTAATTTGTGAGCACGGGAGTTAAAAAATATTTAAAAATTATTTACTGTTGAAATCAATACGTGCGTATATATCACGTCAGGCTTTGTTATCAGTATTTTTACAGTCAAAAAGTGTTAGCAGTAAAATCTCGACCTTACTACAGACTGGACATGGCATCAGCCCCTCCACACTGAATCCAACTAACGGCAAACTGATGATCTGAAAAAACAAAATATGTAAACCAGACATGCATTAGTTAAAATGTTACAATCTATAAAACATTTTGACATACTGGTCCGGCCCATGAATGAAGATAACAATGGATTGTCGTTTTTTGTAAATACCTTGATCTCCACTACTAGACTAAGATTTTATTTATTTTTAGGCGTAGGCATAGATAGCTTAATTTTGTATACCTTGTGGAGGGGAGGGTACGTATTTAAATGTCTAAAATTAAAAAATCCTAACGTTATATGACCTACGTTCAAAATCCCTAAAATCAAAATACCTACCTTATGGTTGTTTGACTTAAATTTAAAATACCACAACTTAAAATGACAAATGGATATAATACCGAATTTCACAAGACTTAAGGACGAAAGACCGCAATTTAAAAGGTCGAATGGTTGTTTGGCCGTTTGTATAAAATCACTAAATGACATATAATACCTATAACCTGAAAGACTAAATCCGAAAATTTAAAAACCAAAGGTAAGATATACCTACTATCTATGTACGTGCTATGATTTACGTTTTTCAAGCTCAAAGCGTTGAAATTTGGTATGGAGACTAGGTTTTTATTAGGTAGTTTATTAAGCCTAATGTTTTCAAAACGTATAAAAAAAAAAACCACTCATTTTATACTTACCTAGATAGTTTGTTTCTGTTTGAGTGGGAAACGCCTTAAAGTGGGTTCTAGCACTCGCCTTTGCTCGCTCAGCTCGTGCGTTTTGTGATCGCAGTTCTAACCTAACCCAAATCTAGCCTACAGTAAGAACGTATATTCTCGCATTCTTCCACACACAAAAAAAAATAAACATAGAAAACGATCAACTTTATCAATCTACCCTCTTCTACGCTCGTGGAACCTGATTTACTACTGCAAACAACTAGCTCGCAAGTGGTGCAGTGGGGGGGGGGTATTTTGATCATTTTGTACTACACCAACTTTGGTGTTATAACTATGAACATTTTAAACCTTAAGTATTTAGTCCAATTGGTATTTTAATCTTAGGTTTTTCGTAGGTAGGTTTTAGTTTTATTGGTTGCTTATGTGTATTAGAACATTTGGTATTTAGATTTTAGGGATTTTGAACGTGGGTTTTTTAATTTTAGACATTTAGATACCTACCGCTTGTAGAAAATTTATTTTCTTTGTTGGTTTTTATAATTAATATTTAATCATGTATTTCGATTTCATTATCTATATCCTTGCGAGTTGTTTGTTAATGTAAGTTATTTAAGAATTTTAATAACATTCTAAAGACTGCAACGGTCTTCCGTATCCGTATCCTTACAAACCGTAATTATTCTAAATAAAGGTCATGCAACTAAAAAAAGTTCAAATGTAGTTAAAAATTTAGTGTTTTAGGCGAAGCTAGGATTACACAAACATATTATTGTGCTAGGTGCTACAAGTTTGAACCATAGACTAAATAAATGGGCTCTCCGCCTAAGTTCTAAATACTCCTCGTCGCCTAAAGATGTGATTGGGTTAAAACTGGAGTGGCCTATAGCTATATTATTTTAGAGAGATATCTCTAAAATAATATAGGTAATCTGACAGTGAGAACACCAGTTTATTAATAGGTATAATTCATTACAAGATGGCTACTGAGATAAAAATAAAGAACTTCGTTCCACGTTTATTGTTAGACTACGTAAATTTTCGTAATTGGAACAGCTAAAACTACTGGAAAAAAATTTAACCTGTTCCTATTACGAAAATTTTAGTAACAACAGAAATTATGACAGATTTGAATGCATTATCGCTCTATATGATTTATTAAGTTAAGCCAATTAAGGTAATGTTTGAGTAAACACTAGTTTAGTGCTAAATGAATACTATTGCGTACGTTATTCACGTATATGTGAGGTATTACCTGTAATGTATAATGAGAATGTAACCAAACTTTCAGGAGTTCGCAACATTTTTATAATAAGCTTGGAAGTTAATCTCAGCAGGAAATAGCTTGAATTCACAGTATATGAAACAAACGCAGGTTGACAACTGAGTGCCTGTGCAAGTTGCATGAAGAGATTCGAATGACTTCAAAACGCGATTTGCGAGCACGTAAATATCAATTTGTATATTGCGGCAAATTCGGCAACAATAAGGTTAGCTACCGTTACTTAACCAAATCTTTGGTTAACTACCGATAAAATGCGGTTATTAACGGTTAATTATCCGAATGGGCATGGGCAACTTCGTGTTCCCGAAGATGACCGACCGAAACTAGGCAACTGGATGACAGCGCTATAGTAAAATAGCGAGACGGCTATGACACTGCCATTTACTTGTTTGCGAAAAAGTTGAAATAAGAAGTGTTTTTTAAAATGGTTTTTTAATGTTTTACGATTGTTTCCGAAATTCCAATATTTTCCGATGCCCATTATTTATCTTGAAGTACTTACTGTCAATAATAACGAAAAATGCATGTTTATTTGTTCGGTTAAAATCGTTAATAACCGGCTTCGCATCTATAGTGCCGACTCGATGCCATACATTCACGTGCTCACAAAACGCGATGGTGAAGTCATTTGAATCTCTTTATGCAACGCGCACAAGCAGTTTGGTGCTCAGACCGATTGCCTGCGCCAAATAATCAATACAGTTGCTTCCATAATTTGTGCTCGATATAGAAAATGACAAAGTTCGCTGTCGTGATTTGACCTATGTAACTCGATATGTTTACTTTCTATATCGCGTCTTAAAATAGTTTCATTTGTTAATAGGTGAACGATTGTGAACTCAAGCAGATGTAAAAACAAAGATAATTTTGGTCATAAAGGCTACATTGTCTTTGTCTGCTGTATTGAAAATATTGCATTTACAAAAAAATTACAATGAATTAATTTTAATTGTATTCTTAATAAGAACTTCCTTTGACAAATCTTAAAAAATATATTCAATTAACAAACATCTTGCGAATCTGGAACGTAATTCTAGAATCCTCTAACAGCATTCCATACGAAGAATATGTTTTGTGTTTTTATACATAGTTAGCTAGGGTAAAAAAGTACATAGATTATTTACAAAGCTTTTTCCATATACATATTCATACCTAATTAAATAATTAGCTTGTTAATAATGATAAAAGTTGTGTACAATCAACCACTCCTCCAGCCTAACAATGTCCGCCAGTTCATAGCAATAACAGCTCAGTTTATACTGGCAGTGTTACGCTCAGCTGTGGTCGACTGTACCTATTAACATATTGGCTTTTGTACCTCATAATCTGTATACATTGTTATTTCTGAACCTTTATGATAGTAAAGTGTTTTGTTTTGAAATACCTATGCTTTTTATTTATTTTTGTAGGGTTCTGTACTAAATTTAAAACTAAGTCCGCTTATAAAATCGCTTTCAACAGCTACTATTAAGTAACGGTGATTAGATAAGCTCATACAAATGACAGTTTTTGATGCATAGTTTTCGGATGATGTATGATAAAAAAAACCTTTACCTCTAGTGCCGTCAGCAAAGCATATGTGAAAATTTCACGGAAAAATCGGTACAGAAAAGTCCACGGGTTCGATACCCACACCAGCACAAACATCTGAAAAATCTGTAAGTTGGTGGTACGTATATCACTATAGTTGCAATGGTTCCACAACACGAAGAGCCCGCATTTCTAAACGACAAAATGGTGGAGCGCGGGAGTGGTAGCGTGGGCTTTGTAATTTTGGTCACCATGAGTCGTTACACGGAATAGTGGCGCGCATTTCATGGGAAGGCTTGTCACTGCTCGGCGGCTTTCCGGTGCTGAATTCGAATTGCGGCGTATCAGTTAGTGTCCAAGCCAGGTGATGGATTGAAAAATTTGAATGCCTGTCCATTCGAGGCAAAAAATGCGGCGTTGCGGTTGCCAAAGAGAATGACGGACCGACAAAAACATTCAGCTAATTTGAGAATTTGTAAACGCGAATCCAGACGCCAGTTCAGAGCGCTATACTGTCAACCTGAGAAGTTTATTTGGCCACCAAGAAGCTACGAACTCACTCCAGCCGACTTCTATCTGTAGCATTACCTGAACAGAGTATACTCCAGTAATCTAACCAATAAACAGCAACAGAAGTTGACCTTTCGGCAAGAAATGGAATCCATTTCGGGGATAACTCCAACGAAAGTTTGGAATAATGCTGTAACTGTTAAGGAAATCACCTGGAAGATGTTATTCTCAAAAAGTAAACTCAAAAACAAATTTCATTTAATTACCTTTAAATTGTAATAAACAATTAGCTCTACAAAATTACAAAGTTATCTTTTCTTCAATTTTCAAAAGTGCATTTCTCTTTGGGCCACCCTGTACAACCGATATTCTATCACCCGTATTCTGAAAAATCAGACGTACGTTTACGCGAATATTGTCAACATTTACGTTACCATTAAGAAAACTGGCACCACCATATTCCTCAATTTTGAATCTGGCAATACCCTGTGAGATGAAGGGGATCCCCTGCTTTTTATTTACTGATTACGTTCTTACTAACAGAGTGGTACCAATCATTACTTCCTTCCTATTTTAAAACTTCCTTGAATATGTTATTTTGAGCCAGGGCTGTGTGAGGATATGTTCCGAGGTTAAAAAGACATGGAGAACCGCATAGGCGAAAAAAATACAATGACCAATAACGCTACATGAAATACGATTATTTAAACGATATCTAAGAGAGACCCCACACTAGCGTTCGTTGAGCGTCAGCGTCGTGCGCGGCGACACTAGCTAGCGTTTGTTGGCGCCAGGAAGACGCAACGCCCGACAACGCTCAACAAACGCTAGTTGGGTTCTCTAAGTATATAAATAAAAACGAGGCAGAAAAAAAGTTAATTTTCTCTAACGAAACTTTTGTATTTGTTTATAAACTGTTCGATTACATCATACGATAATAAAGGCAGTAGCGAATAAAGCGGACGAGTTCAGACTTGCTCGCGAACTGGTTTCCAACTCCCCTGTGATCGGGCTTGCGCTAAGGCCGATGAAAACACTGTGCGTCCGCTTGAGCACGGTGTGGACACAGTGTTTGGAGTGTCGATGGCTTTCAGTTGTATTGCATTTGTAGTACGCGCTAAGTGTTAGTGTTGCTCCGCGCAGGTGATAGGTGATGATGATGATTTTTGGTATGTAATTGAATACCTGTTCAGCTATGGCACCGACCGTAATCATTATCTTATCATTAATTGTTATTGTATCCGACACGTATTTTTTGTTTTATGTAAACAGCTTTAAATCCTGTTGGGATATTTGCTCATGGTGCGGTGGATTCACATGCATCATCCGAGAGTTTAGTTTTTTGTATGTTTACAAAGAAGCTACAAGTTTGTAATGTTCCAGAGATTTAAGTAGCAATGTTAGTGTAGTAGTAGTGAAATTAATTCAAAAATATGTAGGTTTACAACCTAGTTTTCAAGAAAAATCTAAATATGTTAAATAAACTGTATTTTTTAGGAAGTTTGACAGACAGATGGAAGAATTTGAAAAAAAAAATTAAATCACTAAAATTTACAATAATAAATTGCGGGCTTCTATTTATGTTTTTTGTTGATGAATTGAATCCTAGTTTACAGCCTCAAAGTTTGTTACATTACGAACGGGTTACATTGTAGACCTACTTTAATATTTGACGTAAAAAAGATTTCTTAAACTACCCGAATTCTTAAGAACAAGGGGCTTGACAGACAGACCAACAACGGAACCGCTTACCTGCGGAGCAGACATATTAAAAATGTTTTAGATTAGCAACAACAGATTATGGAACCCCTCATTCATAAAACAAAACAACAGTGCTACTGGAAACACTGTTGCAACACTGATAATCACTTATTTATTTTTTATGATAATTTTCATAGAGAATCGTTCTTGCCATTCTCTCCAGTCAACTACACAGCTAGACGGAATGCAGGTATGGTATGATGGGGTTTCAATAAGGGTTCCCTTCTTCCTTACGTAATACGGAATCCTAAAAAACAGATAAAACACTTTCTAGAAATCAATAATGACTTCACATCGAAATATATTATTTTATTGAGTTACATACAGTTGCGAAATATTCTCACTAAAGCAAGTAAGACCTATCACATAAGTTTATCTAGTGTTTTTTATTCTAATTGCAAGTCATTTTATACTCTGATTCTTAATTCTTCCAAATCCCACAGTTCATCACGGACTACAAAAAGAGACAGTTAATATGCAACAGTTTGGATAGGGTATTCCGTGATTTTTATGAATCATGGGAATGTGTGTTGACGTTAACATAATATCGACTTAAGTGGGGAGCGGACTTCGGGTATTCATGTGAGTCACAACGGCGGCAGCACATCACTAGTGTCTGTAAACTTGTCGCTACATGAACGCGAACGCCGGCCACAGTTTGTAAAGATTGCACCCGCTTAGCTAATCAAAGAATAGGTATAAGAACCGAATCAAACTTGATTCGTTGTTAGTGACGTTTGGGAAACGCGCGTATATTCTAGTCGTAGCCTAGTATAGTCATATAATTTATACAAATAATATATTCTACACAGATTTGTTAATAAAATACTTAAATTTAACAATTAATTTATTTTTGTGATGTAATAGTACTATCAGAAATTATATATTATGGGTTTTAAGTGCGCAGCTCAAGAGCATCGAAGAAGAAGATGCACACAAAGTAAACTTAACACCAAAATCAAGACTGAACGTAGAAATTTAATGATTATTTATAAAAAGCTGTGTTTAGCAAACATTAGCTTTTTAATGGCTTCTCCGAGATTATCCAGAAAACGGTAAGTGCATTCAAATGACTTGTGTGCTCTAGTAATACCAGATTTATTCATATCATTCATACTAACGAGTATGTACCGCAACCACAAAGCATTCTCTTCTCTTCTCATTTGAATTTTACCGCGAAAGCTTAAAAAAAGAAAATCGTCCAGAGAATGCAACTCTATGTATTCGTTTTATTACGGACTTCATAATGAGTCAAAACAAAATGAATTAAACTTTTTATAAAGATCTAAATGAACGTAGCTTAACTTGGATTTTCAAGTTAAAGTGTAGACCATAGTTTTTATTATAATACCTACGTACTTTATTTTTATCTGTGGAAAGCTACTGTTGTTGTTTTGTTTTGCTGTGATGGCTATGCGAGGCCGAGTACTTTTCGGCATGTTGGTTAACTTGGAAAACATAACCCTGAAGTTAGCTAGCGAGTGTTCGAGTGTTATATCGATATTGAGCACGATTCAAAAATCGATTAAAGCTGCACGTTAGGGCAACTTTAGACCGGCTGAGAAATGAGAAAATTTAATTTTTTTTTGTCTCAAAGCAATTCCTAAAGGAATTCCTAAAATGCCTATTAAGAAATCTTTTATTTATTTATTTATTTTATTTATTTACCTAATTTTAGTTTACCTAGGTCATTAAAATATTATAACATCTAAAATTAATTATATAATAATGCATTGTGAATGTCAGAACAGTTCAAAGAAGTAATAATAATAACGAAAACATCAGACAAATATTAATTAACAGAGTAGTAGCCCTTCTGTAAAATAAAAAAAACAGTTTATACTTGAATATATTGATATCTGTTATTTCCAGTAACGATTCAGGTAATATATTCAGGTTGTGTATTCGAGGTGCTATGCCAAAACAACTAATGACCACGCATCACTGGTGTCAAACGCATAAAGGATTTTTGAAACAATGGCATGGGAGATATCTTCAGAGGTCCTGAAAACTTTAGATCCAATTTTAATAATGTTACTTTTCGCGAGAAAACAGTGTTGTTAAGCTTCTTCATCGTCAGATACAACGCTGCGATATGTGGCATGCGGTGCTGGACTGCGACGGCACAAGATACCATTCTAGACGTCTTTCATATATGAGTCCGGCATCGCGTGCCGCATATCGCAGCGTTGTGCGGCATCTCCACTGCTAGTTACGGTTGGTTAGAACTGTGCCACTATGAGTCCTCACCTTGTAGGGTCAGGGATTAGTAATGGTGGCAGATGAAACCTCTAGGGGCTAAGAGGGCTTAGGCATGGTGGTGCAGTGGATTTTCAATTCACCCGCTGCCTGCCACTGGGCTTCGAGGTGGTTACCGTTGCCCACCTAAAAGGGTGCCCATGGGCGTAGCACCTTTAGGTGAGAGGGGGCGACCACGGTGCACAACTGTTCGGAAGGCTAGTGATCTGCGATGGTCACCCTTGAGCATCGAAGCTCGGTCAGATCACAAGACAAGATGCGGCTGTGGAACCACTTTTTAGTGGCTCGTGGTTGCGGGCTCAGTAGGAACAGCATACAGTTGGAACTGGTAGTCTAAAGTACTTCTGCTGGCGTTGCATGGCTTTCACCACAACAGTGGAAGCGCATGTGTACCCCAGGAGCTTCGTCACCCCCCTCTTCATTGTCTCGTCCAGAGGAACAGCACTGGTAGCGGTGCAATGTGAACCCCTTCTCAGGGTACCCCGTGAACCCCGTCTCTACACCGAAATGTTATGCTAGTACCGAATGGTTTTAGTCCGTAGCAATGTGACATAACCTCTTCGGTACCCCTTCTGGCGAAACCTATCCATGAGGATTTCCCCACAGAAGTAAAAAAAGAAAACAAAAGGTTATAATGGTGGCCCGATCGATTGAAACCAGTGTGCGTGCCGTGGTAGCAGCCAGAGAGTGCTAGAAATCTATCAATTTATTTTAATCTAAGTATACATAGTAGGTAGGTGTTCCAGTGAAGAATTATATCGCTGAAATAAATTCACATGAAATCTGTATTCGGGGAACTGTTATTCAGGTCAGTCAGACCTCAGACTTTTGAACAGAATTTCATTGGATAAGTTTTAAATTTAATAGAAATGTAAAACATAATATTTATAAAACTTATTTTAAATGAGTCCTGTATCCCTGTATCCACAAACGCTAATCAAAAGTTGAGTACACCTCAAATTGATGCTGCCCTGTCACATGTCAATAGAAATGAAAGGGACAACTATACATGTAAGGACTGCTTAGCTTTGATTGACGTTTGTAAATTCGAGAGTAAGGCTCAAAAATAATACAGCGACGTTAATGTAATCGGGTGAAATTATTTTCAAGAGCTGGGCTCCAGGTAGCGAAAGTTTTTTTGGGAAAGGTGATTCGATTATCTGATAAAAACTGTGTTGATTAGTTTAAACGGGTTGTACGTTGTTTTATAAAAAATCGATTCATGAAAATATTTTACTTAGTGAGAATTTAGTAAAACATTGTAGATAATTCAAAAAATCAAACATGTGCTAAATCGAAAACCATTTTAGAAGTTTTTGTATTTCATACCTCATTTAAATATTTATTTGAGAGCAAATCTTTGTGTTTATTGTTTAATAATAATTAACTTTTTAACTTTAATAACTCTCCGGTGACAGAAAACATCGATGAAAAACCATATCAACCCGGATAGCGGCGGAAGGCTCACCACCGACCACGTTGGATTCTAATACCATTGGTGAAAAGTGGGCTTCTGAGGGTTCGTTCACCATGGTGCCAACGGTCACTTGCCTCTGACATACCCCGTTTGGGATAAAGTCATGATGGTATGTTATGTTATGTTATGGTTATTTTTTATTATTATTTATGGAAAAAGCACACCAACAGTACATACATAAACACATTTTAAAACAACAGTATTTTTTTTTAAATATATATATAAGTACCAATTACACACGTATTCACAATGAAATCAAAAATAGATGAAAAAAGTAACAGTTAGAAACTAACTGCTGAGCCAAAAAATAAACCTAATAATCTCACAGTTACACTTTCAGTTTTTCGTGGAGGATGGCAAGCCTTAACATTGGCAGCCTGTCGTGGAAGATGTCTAAACCAACGGTGCCATTTCTATCGTTTAATGCGTTATACCTTGCACAACATCTGCTTAAAAAGGAGCGTTTTTGCCTACATTCGTCCTTGAAAATGGCAGACCTTTGCGGTCTTTTGTATAGGATGACACGGAATACG
This sequence comes from Udea olivalis, assembly GCA_947369235.1. Lineage (NCBI taxonomy): Eukaryota > Metazoa > Arthropoda > Insecta > Lepidoptera > Crambidae > Udea > Udea olivalis. The sequence goes on from OX376360.1 coordinate 11,465,814, forward strand.
CGATGGAACCGAAAGCGAGACATCCTTTAGAAGTTCTTTACATTTCAAAGATCCATTGAGAAGTCTGTACAAAAACGTCTAATCCTGAATAGACCGTCGGTGCCGAAGATTGTCAATTTTTAAGAAAGATAATCTTTGGTCGTAAGGTTCTCTATGCGATATGCCTGATGAAATAAACAAAAGGAATCTCGTGAACGAACGCTGAATACCCTCAATCCGTTGAGAATGTACTGCATATGATGGATTCCACACAATACTTGCGTACTCCAACAAACTACGGACTAACGCGTTACATAAAATTACTCGAGTTTAGACTGATCGAAAATCCTTAGTTACTCTTTTGATAAATCCCAACATCTTGGAAGCTTTCTTGACTATACTATTAATATGCGAAACAAAGCTTAATTTACCATCTACAATTACACTCAAGTCACGAATCTCTTTTACTTCCGAGTGAACGGAGCCGTTCAAGTTATAGTATGTTGGAATAATTCTTTTTTTGTTCGTGATTTTTATGTGGGAGTATTTGCTAGCATTTAGGGACATACCGTTTCAATCACACCACCACTGAATGCTATTAAGGTCCTCCTGAATCATATTCATGTCTAAGATAGAATGAATAGTCTTGTATATCTTCAGATCACCAGCAAAGAGGAAAAACTTACTGTGTTTTTTGTGTGTGGTAATATCTTCTATGAATATAAGAAAAGGCGTTGGCCCTAAGTGTGAACCTTGAGGAACTCCTGAGGCCGCACAAAAGTGCCTCGACTCATGCCTTTCAACAGCTACAACCTGATATCTCTCACTTAAATATGAGTCAAACTAATGCAGAAGTCCACCATCAACTCCATGCGATTTCAGCTTCAGTAGAAGCAGTTTGTGGTTGATCTTGTCAGAAGCACTACTAAAATCAGTGTATACTTGTATAACATCAGTCTACCATCTATATTTCTAGAGACATCTGTTATGAATCTCTAGAAATATAGATGGTTAAATATTTAACATTTTTAAAGGCAAAGGATCTGGGATAATTTTCATTAAATAGCGGATGTTAAGTATTAATATTATGTAAAATGCATCTATATCTCATTTTAAATGAAACTGTTATGTTTTTATAAGAAAATAAAGTTCTTTAAACCTAAATAAGTTTGACCTTCGTTTGACCGCAGATAGGCAACGTATGCAAAGAGTACAATAAATACCGTATTAGGTTCTTAATAGACTCTTGACGGTAATAAAATTGTAATCTCACAATTGCAACCTATTGGACCGTATAAACGTCTTTTCACGTGATTTGGTTGATAATCTATCCATCAACCAATCAAATGACGCGATATGTATCATCACACGTGAGATTTTGGCTAGGTGATTCTACTGCATAGTATTGATGTTGTTCCCATATAGCAGATTTTAAATTCGCCTAGATGAAAAAAATGTTCACAAGGATATTTGCTGTGCAAAGTTATTTGCAAAGTAATTTTTACAAATATGTATATTAATTTACGTCCATTGCCCAGACAGGTAGGCATGACTTTACGGGTAGGCCGTTCGCTTATATTCCCAACCCTTTCAGGTAGGGCTTGGTTTCAGAACTTGGCAAAATAAATTGTCTCTGAAGTCTACTTTTCACATTCTCGTGAAATGCCACATGATGAACGGCGAGCTCTGTTTCAGCCGTAAGTGCATTTAATCAGTAATTTTTTCCTCATTATTTATTTACCACGAATCGGGGAAAAATCACATGTGGGAACACCAAGCGTATTTTTGACGTCATGAGTTTTAAATGTTTAAAAACAAATAAAAAAATAACTACCGGCTAGAACAAAAAAATATTCAAATTAGTTTCTCAAAAGGTATTAAAATTATAAATATAAAAAAAACTTTTAAAAAAATCCGATACATAATTCGGTTCTGGCATAGTTCTAACCTAACCTTCCCAATAGCAGCTTACGAAAGTATGTTCTCTAAAAAAAATACTGAAGGAAAATACACTGAACTATCAATATTACTTCAAAAAGGCTTATGTTAAACTGTTCACCAAATTTTATTAGAAGTGTTATCTAAAAAAATATATTCGTTACCCAAAATTGGTAAATGTTCTCCAGATTTTGTTACCCTATTTCATACTAAAACGTACTCATTTGTTTAAGTCAACGTTGGCCAAATAAAGCAACTGACACCCAATACGTATCTGAAACACACGTTTAGTTCATTTATATCAAAATGTTAACTTCATTTTATTTAAATCTGTTATCTAAATATGATCATTTTGTTAGCCTTATAAAATATCAGCATCCAAAAAACAAACATTTTGATGCAAGCGTTGTACTTTATTTGGGTAGCGTTGCCGCGTAAATTGGGTAGGTATGTCTAATTTGATGAACATTTACTAATTTTGACATACGGTTACATTTAACAGTTGACGCATCCCTTTTTCAGATACAAGTGACATCTATTAGGATGTCAAGCAATTATGCTATGCGAATTTAATATTCTAGTTATTCAATATTTGGTAGAATATATTTTTTTTCGGTGTAACTTATAATTTGAAGGGTAAACATATTAGCTTCACAAAACTTATTTTAGTAAACAAAACATTTATACCTTTTAAAAAATCTACTTTTTGATTATTTTGGTAGAAAAATATGAAATGAAATCACTTGATTGGACTTCTGTAGAGTATGTCAGTAAGAATCGAAATTAGAAAAATATGTGTGTACGAGGGGCATGCCAAAAGAAATTGGATACTCAAAAATTATAAAATTGATTCTTTATTAAAAGTATCGATCTTTTTGAAGTATTTAGTTTAGTATTTTTTAAGTACTTTGAGTACGGATACACTTTTCCATACGTTTAAACCATTTGGAAAATACCTGTCCACTCTTCTTTAGACACCTCAGAAATCTCGAAATTATAGGCAGCCATTGCATCTTCTTTGCTTTCAAACCTCTTCCCCTTTAGTTTTTCTTTAATTTTTGAAAACAGGTAAAAATTACAAGGCGCTAGGTCAGGGGGATTTGGTGGGTGAGGAAGGATTGACACATTTTTTGGGTTGAAAAAGTCAAGTGTTCTGGCAGACGTGTGCGGCGCCGCATTGTCGTGATGCCAGAGAAGGTGCCGGATTCCTGACTTCGGTCGCTTGTCACACCAAGCTGATATTACTGTTGTAGCACATCTGTCACATACCATTCAGAGTTCACCGTTCTTTGATCCTCTAGCACTGCGTTTTGCAGAAAAACGAGGCGACCATTTGTTTCTGTGTGCTACTTGCACGGCGACATTTCGTTGGAGTTGGTTCATCATCAAAACAACATACAGTCAACTGTCGCTTTTTTTCGGGATCATAGTTATATCTTGCCATGTTTCATCACTAGTCAGTATATCATACACGTTTTTTTTCTCGCAACCGTCGAATTTACCTATCATGAATAGGCACGAATCCACCCGACGGTCTTTCTGCTCATCGGTAAGTTTGTGCGGCACCCTTCTCGAACAACGTTTAAGGAGAGAAAGGGGTCGTTAATTAAAGTTTGCTTTGCTGCTGATCCAATTCCCAGTTCTCGCTCCAGCTCTGCATAGGTAATTCGTCGGTTTTCACGACTAAGTTTTTCGACTGCACGATCGTTTTCTTGTGTGACCGCGGTTGGCGGCCGTCCTGTCTTCGCTTCATCTTCGAGACATCCCCGTCCTCTTTTTAATTCAGCAAACCAATTTATTACTGTTGCTTGTGAACAAGCAGACTCACCAAAAGTAGTAGCCAAAAGTTCAAAACATTCTTGAGGCTTTAAACCTTTTTTATAGTCATAATAAATCATAGCGCGAAAATCATGTCGACTGACCTCCATTGCTGCCAGATTCTCGGAAAAATGATGCTCATTCAAATTAAAATAAAAAAATAAGTGTGTTCTATTTTCAAATATATCAATAAACATCCAGCCTGATAATTTGCCAGTGGCAATCAAATGAGTTAACGTAGTCAAAGGTGTATCTGACTTCTTTTGGCATGCCCCTCGTAAAAAGACCCGACTCACCCGACTGAACTCAGACGATCGATGTGGTGAAAAGTAGAGGCATCGTCTGAGCCGGCCTTAAATTGTATTAATATGAGCTCGTAGTTTGTAATCGAGTAAACCATCACAACAGAATCGATTTGATGCTCGAGTGTTCGAAAACATCGATGAAGGGCTATGTAACTAGCTAAACATACCTTTAGTTATAGTTTGTGTTTACGGGATCGTGTCTGCGTGTTGTTAATTTTTATTACGCTGTATTTTTTTCCGATTTCAGTGATTTTTGATAAAAAGAAGTGATTTGTGTTAGGTTTGTGTGAAAGATTTATCTTTTACATGTTCCTAAAAGTGCAGTGCGAAATTGAGGTTGGTGGAATAATGAGGAGCAGTGCCTTCATCGCTTTTTAGCGATGTGTGAATTTATTTTATTGAATTGACGGTGTTTTGATAAAATTCATGGTGTTTCCGATATTATTAGTGTCGTTTGTAAAGAATAGTTCGAATCATAACGTCCACAAACGAGCAGACGGATTCTATCATGGTCGTAAAACGGTAAGTTTGAAGAACGACTGTTTTATTACAAAGGAGTTGCGACCTCTAGTTACTAGATAAATTGTTACGGTATGACTCCTTCTAAATTATTAAATCATCTGATTACGTTCTTTCTTATATTTTGAGCATATAATCCCGAAATACATCATGCATCATTTATTTTTGTTTGTTTACAATTGGTTTTAAACTGAGTACAAAGGTTCTATTGTTCCGAAAATGTAAAGTTTTTATCATGTAATATTATTAGAAGGTTGTTCACATACTAAAGCAGTACATGTTTGATATCCCAATAACGTAAATGCATGACAAAATCAAAACTAAGTGAATCAATCTGCACATTCACATGTGAAAATGTGCCAGCAATTTTACAGTATTCCTTCCTACCTTTGTAAAAAAGGAAAGGTGTCCTTTAGTTAGAACCCTCTGAAATTCAAATAAGCAAATTCTGAATTTTTATACAAATTCAAACAGAGGGAAGTTTTTTTAATTTTAAATTTTGTTTTCTTTTGATAACATCAACCTGCATTTAGCAAGTATGGTGTTGTGACAGTTCAAATTAATTGTAGCAATGACTTAATTCTAATGATTTGGTTTTGCATGGCACTGAGACAGTATTTGGGCATTTTACTTTGTTTATGTTTTTGTTAGTGCCCTCCTTCTATTTAACCAATGAAACCAAACAGTGCTATAAGTATGTTTACAAAAGATTTAAATAGTATTTTTGAACACTCATATTAAAATAATTATTAGAAAGCAGTTAGTGTGTGGAATATTATTTGGTTAGTTAAATAATTCCTTAATTTTTTTTAACTTTTAAATTATGCCTCGTGCATACCTGTAACACCCGTTACAAAAAAAGTGCATTAGTTTATTTAGCGAATGGCTTAGTGCGCGCACTATAAAACGCTTTTGAGAAAGTAAGGCTTTGATTGAGAACTATTCATATTTGCTATTCATTTAATGCTTGATCTATTTGTTTGTGAAATATTGACGGGTAATGCTGTGTAACACCCGTTACGTTAAAGGTTTCAACAGTTAGGGGTCCTCCATAAATTACATGGACATAAATGTGGGTGTCATTTATTTTGCTATAAACTGAGTTGAATAAAATATATGTAGGTATGTTATTCCTACCTCTAATCTTGTAAGTAACTGGCTACCTCTAGTGTCAGAGTTGTTCGAGCAGCCTCTGAGAACCTGACAGGTCTCTAACATGGCTTACCCCTAGTCTGTTGTATGTGTAGATACAATATAAACAACAATTCTATTCACTGTCGGCCGGTGCATCAACAGACCACGGGTACAGCTGTTACATTTCAGCAAAGAGTAGTTTAGTGAGCTGTAGACATGATAGAAGTTCCTTTATTGTTTAAATGCCAAAAAAGGATTAAAATATACATTTATTTCTACAAATATTGGTTTAATTTCGTACTTGTAACACCTGTGACATTCAGCCGTAACGCCCGTTACAGTTTTAGATTTCTATAAAATAATCTGTTTGTATTTTTGTTATAATAATGTAAGTAGTCAATAAATCTCAGCATTTATTTAGTTACGTGTTCACAATTTTTTTACCAATATAATTAAAACATTTCACAGACTTTTACTTTTGTTGGGGTTAAGCTGAGACAAAATTGGGTAACGCCCGTTACGCTCATTTTTTGCTACCTGTAACTATTAATCTCAATACAGGTGATGAAAAATGGTCCCAGGTGGAAGGTGTTAAGGTAATAAAACTATTTCTGTGGTGTCTGGGAGCAACCTGATAACTCCATTTTGGTCATTTTTCAGTTTGGTACTGTGATGTTATTATTTTTTTTCATATTTTATTTTGATCTATTGCTGATAACTGTAACTATCACAGAAGTGGGAGAATCATTGCGGTAAAAACATGACTATTCATGATTTTTTATTAATAGTTTGGTACAAACACGGTAGGTAAACTAGTTATGATATAATCAAACGAAAATATTACAAATTTAAGGTCTTATTTCTGATAACTCCCACATGATAGCTTTGTACCAAATATTTAAAAATATTGTTACGATATTCTGATGAAAACATGATAAGTGCCACTTGTCATATTTGTACCACTCATAAATTAAAAAAAGCTTTGATTCAACACTAATTACTCCCACATAACAAGGTTATACCAAAATTATTCTTTTTTTATCAACCTACTGCAAAATATATCAAATTTGTTGCTAGTTAATATTTGTGGTATTTGGGAATATTCTGTTAAGTCCAAAAACGTCAAATTTCAGTATGAGACTTTTAAGTTTCAAGTAAATTAACAAACCAGTTAGGTAAAGTAGAAAAAGCCAACCACTGTTGTAATTACTATTTATTTTTCAGATTTTTTTAAATATATGAACTATAGCTTATCCTCGCTGATAATGAGTTTGGCTTTAGGGAGGGTAACAGTACTGAGGATGCTGTATTATATAATCATCATACATCATCTTAAGAGTATGCTGAAAACGATTGCTGAATTCTTGGATCAATTGAAAGACACAGTGTCAATCCCCAAACTCTTGCTGAAGCTGGAAAATATTGGTATATGAGGTTTACCACTTGAGATATTCAGAAGCTACCTTTCCCATTGGTCCCAAATAGTCAAAATTGACAAATGTCTTAGCAAGGAGAAATTTGTCCCTTATAGAGTCCCACAGGGAAGTGTCCTTGGACCTACGTTTTTTCTAATATTCATAAATGATTTATGCAAAATGTCCATAAAAAACTCAAAAATAATAACTTACGCAGATGATACCGCTGTCATAATTCACGGTACTAATTGGGAAGACGCCCGAAAGAACGCAGAGTCGGCACTTCGCAGGATTTCAGGGTGGTTATCTCTTAATATACTTACCCTGAACGCAGTTAAAACTAAGTTTGTTACTTTTGCACATCACAAAATGGTCTGTAAATGTCCTTTAATTGAACGTGCCGAACGTACGTACTTTTTTGTGCCGTGCTGGTGGCGGCACTTTAAAGTATTACTTTCCACCGCCCCATCTCCTTCCCGTGGGTGTCGTAAGAGGCGACTAAGGGAGCCCTGCAGCAGACCATCTGCTCTTCAGGTGGGAGACATTAATCCGGCCGGTTTATGTTACCACCATGCAGTTGCGTAAAACCCACCAAGTGACTCTGACCTATCTCGGTCAGGTCACGTTCCGGGATCAACACTGCACTAACCGGTGCCAGGGCAAGCCTTCAAGATGAGTATGGCCAGCTCAGTAATTGCTTTGCATTATTGTGCTTGTCATTCTCATATCTGGACCTGACGACTGCTTTCCATCAGGTGGAGTGAGGTCATCTTGACGGGCACTATAAAAAAAACGTACGGAAACTATTAAATACCTGGAAGTCATGATAGATAGTGTGCTGTCCTGGGAAACTCAAATCGATTCAGTAGTGCCAAGAGTTAGAAAGATGATTTACGTGTTTGAAAATCTCCGAAATTCCGCAGATTTATCTACACTCAGAACTGTATACTTTGCTTATGCGCATTCGATTTTGACGTACTATATAGTATAGTGGCCAGGGGGCAATGCCCTAAAAACAAATTTTCTAAAACTGGAAATAGCCCAAAGAGGTGTACTCAAAGTCGTGACGGGCAAACCACCTCTTTTTCCTACAGACGAACTAGGTATATTCTTTGTGTAAGGTACCTTTTATTTGGAACAATATTTTTTGGATAATGTGTGCTAAAGGCTCTAATAATCTGGCGTTCAAGCAGTCCTATGGACTCACCCGTCCCCTTTTAACTATTCATTTGTTAAAAGGGGACGGGTACTATCGGTTGCTACTTTGAGAATACCAAGAGCATATTCGAGTCCTTTACCTATATGCTCAAAAAAGTAACATGATATTATGAGTTTGCTACCTTTTATTCGATCGTGTTTATCATAATTTTTATAAATATTTGAAGACCTCAAACACGAATCCTGACTCTGTAAGTGACAGTGACGAAAATTACAAATAATTTATAACTTTTGATTTCATTACACTATGTTAACTCCTTTGTTTTCGATTTTATTAGTTAAATATTAATTTGGTTAAAAAATGACAAGTGCTATTAAAAATGAAACGGATTTTGAGGATGGCCAGCCCAGTGATTCGTTTGAATGACTGGGTTTGTCAACCTCACGACTACTTTCCATCAGATAGAGTGAAGTTATCTTGACGGGCAATATATAAAAAAAAAGTAAAAAAACGGCTGTGTTATTAGTTTTAGTTCATATATTTTTATTTAATAAATAGTAATTACAGCAGTGGTTGGCTTTTTCTACTTTACTTAACTGATTTGTTAGTTTAACTTGAAACTTGAGTCACATACTGAAATTTGACGTTTTTGGACTTAACAGATTTCTCCCAGATTTGTTTTCTTCTTGCATCATCAATTAATCGTCAAGTAAAAGTGTTCAACCTGTAACACCCTGTATAAGTACTGGGCAAGATGAATTTCCCAGCAGCACATTCCATGTAGCTTCAAGAAGACCTCTTATAACCTTCTAGGATGTCAATGCTTTATTCATTTCAATTCAGTTGCATCTTACGGTGCATGAATGCAATATAATGACTTACCTACTTATCCGCCAGACACATTAGTTAACATAGTTAATAGACCTTCTCATTCATGATTCAATCTCTTGAAGAATACCGAGCAAAGCCATATCCATAGAAAGAAAGATTTATTCATGATACAAACTTTAAAAAGCACTTATGACAAGTCAAATAATTACTAGACAAATAGGTATATAACACAAATAAAGTAATAATATGGTTGTTAACATCATGAATAAACATGATGCGACTCTACCACCGGTGTCGGTGTGTAGGTTGTTTTCATCAAGAAAAATCCGGCAGAAACTTGATAGTCTAGTTTTTCAAAAAATTAAATAACAGAGTATAGTCATAGGTCATAACAACACAATATGCAGACGAGCATAGATTGTTTAGTGGTCTTAAGCTTTCAAATGAGGCATGTATAAAAAGTCCGTGTCCATGTTTACCACTGGTAACTCATTATTTACCTTTGAGTTCTGAGATTTTGTAAGAATTTTTGTTAACCTATCTAGTACAGTAGTGCAGCATGCACCAGAATATTAACATACATTTCTAAATTATAAGGTGGTGGAGTCCTTGACTTTGTAAGATAGCTAGCTAGTGAAAAACATAATGATTGAGCTAAGTTACATTAAAAATCATCATCCCATTCACCATCAAAATATGGCGATTCTCCGAAAAAATGGTGATGGACTTTCTACTTACCAGTCACTTATATCGCTGTCGTTAAGATTGCGTAAACTTAGGAAGTAGCCCTACTGACGATTGCTCGAACGACATTGAAAACCATTCATAAGTTTCCAGAGCACTCATCGTTAACGGCTTTCGCGTTTTTAAACACTGACGAGTTTTTATTTTTAGCGCAACCTTTACATTGTGTAGTGCACGCCCGATTACGGAGCACCCTTTAACCCCAGCTCATTAAAGTTTCAACGCGCATGTCGGCAGGGCTCCGTCCTATGCCCGTAGGCCTTAAATCTTGCGTGAAAAAAGAATGTGTGTTGCATTTAGTTGTCCTTTATATTCAATTCACTCAGGGGTCCAAATTTGATTGTAGGATAACCATATTCGGAAATAAATGGACGTTTGTTGAACAGCAGCAGAAACTTTAATCATTTAGGTAAGCAAGTCATGTTTTTATAAACAAGATTTTCAGTGATATATATTGATTGGAAAATACTACACTAGGCAACAAAACTGTTGATTGACCAGCAAAATAATCAATACGCAGCGAAATTAGGAAAGATTTCGATTTCATACTTCTTGTAATACTCAAGGTATCCATTCAGCTTACCATGGTTAGGTACTGCTATTATATCCGGCGCCATTGTTTATTCCATGGACTGGCACCTCCACAAAACATCACAGCGCTTCCTAGTTGCGAGCGAATACGGTCGGCCAGAATGTGTAGTCATTATTTTTAACAAATGAGTACTAAAAATATATAGTTATTGTTCGTATTTTTGCAGTAAAACTACCATTTCAAGACTATTACAACAATTAAATTGAAGTTAAATTGCAACAAACATGTAAACATTACCTGTTCAGTCAAATATGGATTTGTCTAACTTGCCCACAAGATGACATAATACAACTATAACCACGTATGGTGAGCTAAAGTATTAATAAAACATATCTTTTAAACTATTTTACTGTTCCAATTTGTAACGATAAAATTAATGTGTGTTGTTTTGTCTGTCTTCTACGCAGCAATTTAATACCTATATGCAGAAGAATCAAAGCGTTAGGCCAGCTCTCACTTGGCCGATCGTTTCGTAAGCGTTTTTTTGGCTCCGCTAACTTATGCCGACCCATTTACGCAAAGACAACGCCAACTGCGCAACGGTTACCAACCTGATAACTAGATCGTTGCTTGATTATTTATACTCAGGAATGTAATGCTGCCGAATTTGTGAGATACGGAAGACCCGATGATGATGATGACCAATTTCTCAGTCAGTCGACTGCACAATTCGCAAAATACAGTCCTAAAAGATGCTACTTATTAAATTAGTGAATTCAATTAACAACTTCGCACACCACAAGGCACCAAACAGTATAAACTGACAAACAATATGTTTCATATTGTATCTGGAATTCTGGAGATCTAACACTTAAAATTTATTTATTAGAAATTTGATTAATTTATTGCGTTCCCTTAGCTCACTTATTTAGGGACTAAAAATCTCATTCACATAAATAACCTTTTTCAAGAAAATCTGAACTTGTCCAAGGTACGTGACAAAGCCTGTTCGCTGTTTTTTTTACATAATTTCAAAAAAAGTCGGCCATAATGTAACCGTCTTAACTATTTGTATAGCGCGCACTCTGCTAAAATAACGCAGAAATAACATCGCATACCTTTTCACTCGAATCAAAATATTTAGGGAAGCACTTACGAAGACAAGTTCCGAGAAGGTTTTATAGGTACCTGCGATTATGTACCTACACTTCCCCGGTCGTGCGGTAAATGGGGCTTAGTCAGCAAGAATTTACCTCCCAAATGTCCATTCACTTTCCCCAATTGATTTCCCCAACCAACCGTACAATACCCATTTAAATGTGTTTGGTTTTGCAAGCATATTGTTCATTTGTAGAGAAGCAATAGGGAAAAGAGCACGTGTATCTGAATATACATATTTCTGTATTTCTGCGTTAGCCACTACCTACTTTCAAGATATTGTTTCTTATGGGGTTTAAACTATGCTCAACTTTGCTTACAATTTTAAAATCATAATAGAGTTAACAAGAACAAATTAATCCTAATAACAGGGTAGGTAATTAATTTAGTAACATCCTATAACTATAGAAGTGTTCGTTAGGCACACAAAATGCTTCTCTTATGGAGGAACCAAACCCGAACTAACGCGTTAGTTAGGTCAAATTATGTTCTTCATTCGTCCAAGCCTGCCTTGGCAGACTCACGTTGGTGTGCTTCAGATCGTAAATCATCTTCTGGTTTCAGAAGCAGCTTTCAGCGAAGCTCTTCGCAAAAAATCCGAACTCAAGCCCTAATTCATTGATGTCTGAGAGTCTAAGCATCACAATTCATCATTCTTTGCCTGTTATTTTTCCACACTTAATAAGGATTCATCTTTTGAGATTCGAATTGAAGCTTCGGGACATTTTTTTTATGTTAGACACCAGACTTCTGGCTGTTCAATAACCTGATGTGAGAGCTGGGGGGCTAGCCAAGAGCAACACGCTACTTTCATTTCGACATGTCAAATTTAAAAATGTATGGGACTGACATCAAATGTCATTTCGATTACACGAGTGCTAATGTCATTTCCGTACATTTTTCAATTTGACATGCCGAAACTAAAGAAGCTTGTTGCTCTTGGCTAGCCCCCCAGCTCTTATGTATTTTCTTACTACTCGTAGCAAATAATATTTGGAACGGCATTTTGTAACCAAAAAGGCACTTATTCATGAAAAAAGGTGCACAGCAGATTGCATTACTTTTTTCATCTAGTTCTTCGCCACCACCTGTTAGGTGCCACGCACACCTGCGCGGCAGATGTTTCTAACCCCCACACAAAATGCTTCGCAGAGGACGTGCTGTTTTTACCAGCAATGACTTCGCTTAGCATAAGCCGTAAGTAATGGCTTTTTATTGCATTCAAAAGTCAGTAACCCTTAAAGCCCCTTGCATTATTCAGTAAGCTGATTAATACAATCCCCTAGCGAGGAATGCCACGAAAATGATTACCATTTAAGCACGAACCAATCGCAGCTATTCAGATTAAATTGATAATGCTACATTAAGTAATTAAAATTTTGGCCAATTAAACCGATTAATTTGTATTTTACTATATCCCCATAAATTGTATATTAACGTAACTGCGTAGCTAAGCGTAACTAATTAAAGTACTCTCCCGAAATTCGTCAGGGTTCATTATCCAGGTCAGGCAGAGGTGTGTTTGAAACTTGATATAACATAGCCCGGGTTTGTGATCATCACCAACCCGCATTAATTTGGCAAGTGTGGTCAAGCCAATACATATCAATAGTAACCAACAGCAATGCCTTAACCTGTCTATCTGTATTTTATGAGAATTACCTAGAGTCTTTTAGTATTATGGGTCGTCATCTGATTAAAATACATACCTGGCAGTTGCTTAATCTATGATCGGTTTCATTCATTAATAAAAGCGCTCTGGTATTTGCCTACACTCAAATAACGATTTACTAAAATCTATAATGAGGTGTAAAAACCCATATTTATTTATAAGTTTCAAGAAGCGACCTTGACAATTAGGTATTTTGTGAACCGCCAAATCTACTGGTCAACTGGGATTTACCCTTTTTTGTTAGCCTTCCTGAGTTTTACACGCCTCCCCATTATAGATCAGCCATCAGGAAAACACTGCATTAATATCAGATGCGAACGCCTCTGTACGACATTTCTTGTTGATTATTCGTGTTCTATTTTAGGATGATCCTTATTTTCAATACAGAGTAAACTATATCAGACAAGTTATATGAGATTAGCATTTGACAACATAATCAGATTCTAAAAATAATTTAATAAATTAAAAATAATACTAATGTATTCAAAAATTAGCTCAAAGTTTTTATAGCGCCCTATTAAAAATAATACTAATGTATTCCCCTATTAAAAATAATACTAATGTATTATTTTTAATAGGGCGCTATAAAAACTTTGAGTTTGTTAACATAAGTGCAATTCATTTTATGGCCCTTCAAACTTGAGTGTAAAGTGAATAAAAAAAAAACTACCATTCGATAATTTTATAGCAACTTTTGTGCAGCCCCAATCATTACACTCTGTATTTCAATGATAATTTCTAGCTAAGAGTAATTAGCGTTTACTCTCTATTCGAAAACATAAAAATCTGGAAAAATCTCACTACCGTCGTCAACATACTCGTATTGGGCTGTATTCCAATCCTAAGCATTGTCTGAGGTTATTTCAGTTTTGACGAGCGTTGGAACTGTCGGAATTTTCGGAAGGTCGTCCCCGATGCTCGCGCCTTGCGTACGCGCAGTTGCGGTTCGGTGACCGCATCGCACCGCTTGGCCTCATTCGGCAATACGTCATTTGCCAACCGAACTTACCTCCAACTCCGATAATGTACGACAACAGCAGTCAAGTCTCACATGTGGGCACCTTATGCTGCCACCTTAAGACCCATTTTGCAATGGTTTTATAAAGGTTGTCCTCATTACAAGGCGCAAGAAAACACAGGCAGGTGTAGGAATACGTGCTAAATTTGGAATTCCCTGAGTCCTATTGGTTAGATGATATCTTGTATGGTGGGCCTGTAACTACCTTTCAGTTAATGAAGCTCAGTCCAGTCTTTATTCCTGAAGACCGTCTATCTTGTTGTTCGAACAAAAACGTGGAAATGCTTTTACCAAGAAAGCATAGGTACTCTATCAAATAAATCCACTTCAAACATATTTTTTAAAGGAAGACCTGTTCGACCAAGTAATAATTTCCCAACAAAACACTACAATTTTTATCGTCGATAAATTTTTCTACTGCCAAAATTAAAACAATATTAGGGTAAGGTACCGTAAGAGTACCTTTTAAATAAATTCATACTTCAACTAACCCGTTTGCCGCTAGTGGTTAGGCTCAACAATCCCCTAGTTAACGGTGATACTGACAGACATTTGTCTTAGTCATATAAATCTGTGTTTCCAATATGATCAGTTTATGAGCTCAGAAATGAGTGTACCGTTCTTATTGAGCGACGCATGCGGATGCGTTGTTGATTCAGAGTTAATTTCCGCCTGTCGTAAAAAGTGACCGTTGACTGGCGCTGCCGTTGCTCGGCCGTTGGGTATACCAGTTTAACTCGTCAAAATTGGACGAACCCTAAAAAGTATCGTATTCAGACCAGTCCTTTTTTTGCGCGTATATAGTCACTTGGCATACGCGCTTACACGCTTTCTGTATTTCCCGCTTCGTAAGCCAAACGCGCGTACATAGGCTTATTGCGGCGTGTTCTTTAAATTAATTAATACGCATGAATTATACGAGCTTATAAGCGCGTCAATCAACGCTCGTACGAGTTGCGCGTATGGCAAAACGCTTCCATATTTCCAAGAACGAGCTTATACGTGCGTATAAAACGCTAGACTAGATGGCTAAGTTATGAACTTGACATTATTGCCTATAGATAGATGTACCTAAACCTAACTAGCGAGGTTTTAACGGCACGTTGGCGTAGTGCTCTGTAGCGTGGTTTCTTGCCTTGACTTGCTTGGTGATTCGCGGACGGGTAAATTCAGTAAACGAACCTAAGCAGACGAACTTACTTGTTAACTTGACAAGCTATGTCTCGAAGAATAATCACAACTTAATAGACATACGTAGAGTAGACTTTTGAAAATTTAAGTAGACGTGTTTGTTTTACTATAATTTGAAAAGAGAACATTAGCTAGTATTATGTGTTTAAATTAGAAGCATTCATTGAATGGCACATAGACTTTTATCTTTTAAGTAACATCATTATTCCGTGTTTTGAAGTAAAAATAGATTCAACTCAATACTTCCCGTCCCGAGTTATTGTGAAAAAGCGGCAATTAGAACATAGGTAATTGCCACTCTAAAGCTGAATCACGTTTTTTAAAGGTGTCCTAAACAGACTTATTTTGTGAATTTTGTATTGTGTGGCTCGATGATAATTTAGGTGTGTTTCCCATGAATACTGTCTGTTTAATTGGTTTCCCTAGCCCAATTTGTGTTTGTTATCCTTAGTTACTTTTAAATAAACTGACTTAGTATAAAACCAAAACCCACGCTGAAGAAAAGCAAATATGGGTCACATTAATTTTGTGAATCGAATTCGCAACCCGTGCTGTAAGGGGAAGGTCACAAAAAGCTAGCCAATAGCAAATAACCTGCTTTTCCACCAGAGATGTGCTATGCTGCGTGGATGTGCAAGCTAAATAAATAAATAAATATGCGCCAGATAAAACACCTCTCGTTAATGGTCTCGAAGTAGGGATTAATATCCTCGCTTTACGAGGTAGCACACAAGGAAATAAGCCAGCGGCGTCTCCCAGCACACCCAGAACCAAGTCAATTCAGAAAAGATCGTTTCCTGAATTGACCCGATCGCGAATCGAACCCGTTCTACAGCGCACTACGCCAATCATGTCGTCAAAGCTAAGCTACGAAACTATGTGACCGTTTCCACTGATGCTATGTTTTGTAACGGGGCGAGTAAGATGTGCTGCGAGGATGCCCCGCTGTAAGGTAGAGCTGTGCGAGGAAGATGGGCAGCTCGACCTGTGGGAATCGATGTATTGATAGTAGGGAAGGCACTCACAGCACGCATCCACAGCACACATCCATAGCACTTTACATAGCGCGCATTCACATATATATCTTAGTAGAACCCGTTTCCACCAGTGCTATGTGGTGGTCCAATGAATGTGATTGGTGGATATCTAACTCATCCACAGCTACGTAGAATCGCATAGCACATCTCTAAAAAGCAGAAAGAAACCTTATCGTGATAAATCCTAAGCTGTTTAATTAACACACAATTGAGTGCTTACAAGGACCAATCAGGATTAGAAAGCCGCATATCGAATGTGCAATCATAATAATCTGTCTCCAACAAAAGGCTAGGAATAAGCGGAAAAGGCCACAAGGTATAGAGGTAGAAAGTGTCTATGGGAGCCTAGCCCCGAGATCGTGACCGTGCGAATGGTGAAAGTGCACTGAGGGACTAAATATCTTGCGTCATAATAATATCTTATTGTTAAGTTGTTTATTACGAGTATTACTGCATTGGGAGCATGCTTCACGCTTGGATTAGTTGCCACTTTTCAGATATGATGTGCAATTACATGATCTGGTGGTATTTTAATTAGTAGGGTTTAGTGTAGCAGCCAGGGTCGTCTTTATCGAACAAACTAATCGTTCCCATACACCCCCATGTGAGGGGCTTCAGGTGGATTAAAGGTCCAGAGTATGCCAAGATCTGTGGCTTTATCGATCAGCTGTCTGTCAGTCAACACATCCTTTACAGCTTTTCTTAATTCCTTATCAGCTGATCAAAAATTGGTGCTATACATCTAGGTGTATTGTCTTGAGCTAGAAACTAGTTTTTGCTGTGGACCGCCACATTGGTGTTGAATCGTTGTAGTTTATGTGATCGTATGCACATTTGCAGGGTGTGTCCCGATTGCGCCAGCGCAGGGCTATACACATCACCCGCACCACAAAATGTGGAACATTGCCTAAAGGTTGCGCTGCAATTCTTGTCTTAGCTTCATTATCCTTTTTTGCATGCAGTGTCATCGTGTTTTAAAGATAAATTCAGAATATATATATATATGTTTTTCTTTATTATGATTAAGTGAAAGCACTTTTATTCTAGTCTGACATCAACAGCATTTTTTAAAGGTAGCATCCTCTTCAAATAGATTTACCGAATTACTTTGTGACCTAGCCTTGCTGACATACATATATACATACATACCATCACGCCTTTTCCCAACGGGGTAGGCAGAGACCATATCTTTCCACTTACTACGGTCCTGACACACCTCTTGCGCTTCTTCCACTCTCATTAATCCTTTCATACATGCTCGTCGATTATGGGTACTCCTGACCTGACCTTTTCTGAGCACGTCTTGGACGTGTCCTAAGTACGTCCGTCTAGGCCTTCTCCTTTCAACAGCTCCATCCACCCTCGCCTTGTAAATTGCTTGCTGACGATTAATTAAAATTTTGTACTATATGATTGTCTGTCTTATAAAGCTCCTACTTTTAAATACTCCTTTACATGAATAAGTTCCGTACATATAAGGACCTAGTCATTAAGTTAGGTGCTGTTATTTTCGATCATCATGACGCATGTTTGATGAGAATTAGCAAGGTTTGTCATTGTGCGTTCACCTCACAGAATTAGCGATTAAAAATTTAGCACGTCTAGTCAATACCCTTTTGGAGTGCGTTATTCATGTCGTGTAAGGTTCCTCAAACTTCCGCCGTTCCCACATTCCCACATTTGGCGAGTTGTGACTGTGACGGGCCGGATGCAGCGTGGTTTTTGTTCGCAACGTGTTTCGTATGCCGACGCGACGTATCGTCGAGCAATCACCCCCGTGACGATGATTCGACTTGTAGTATTCGCAGAAAGACACGCCCACTTGTCGTAAATAAATATTTTCCTTATCAAGTAAGTACCTACTATAGTGGACTACGCACTATGAGTGTATAGGTGATTAGTGAAACGTGGGATTAATTTCGTAGTTTAATGTTAGGTTCATGCTGGGGACATGTAGCCAGAGTTTTATTTTCATGTTTGCGCACAGAATTTAAACCATTGTCACAGCAAAAGGAAAGTTAAATATTGCAACTGGGTCATAGATATTTTACGTTTGTGTACGCTGAATTTTACCTACCTATCAGTCAAGCACGCGAAGAAATAACGGTGGTTTTAAAGTAGATTCGATTGGGCTGTGCAATAGTTCAGTTTAACAAAACCCCAATTGTAATCAGTACATCGTGTAAAATGTGTTTTTACTAATTACACAGCGTAATCTGAAACTAAATCAAACAGAGCAATTCGAAAACAGACAAAGGTGAGACTTGCGGAAGTGAGGCGCGGAAAAATAGCACCGAGACATGCAAATCGAGCTAATAGGTAGTAACTCTCACGAAACGTACCTACTATGATACGCGTACTGCGTAACAAGTCCCAATAGCGGAGTTCACGCTATGAAATTTGGATAAAGTTTGTTTTGTTTACTACTAATACGTCATTTGTTATTTTGTCTGGCGGCTAATCGGGTATTTTTATTGCAAAGTTACGTCGTAGGTTATAGGATTAACAATATTCTATGTTGTGTTGTACAATGTTTCTGGTGTAGTTTCTTTTTTTAAAAAGGTTTTTATGTTGATTTTAGTAATTCCTAAGACAGGGACGTTGAATCGATCGGGCAACGTTGACTCTTAAGAATGCTTCCTTGTAACTTCTAACAGCTTTGTATTCGCATACCTACTAGACGTTAAACCTAGTTTTGTACCTACATTAAGCTAAACTATAGAATGCTTCATCGCAATACCAACTCACACAATTATATTCAATGTCACGTCTCTCTCAAAAGTTTAAATTCGGAGGGTCAACAGAATCCGGTAATTGTCAGTCCTTGGTGCATGATGCTTGGGGGAGGCGGGGGCAGGTAGGGGGGCTTTGACCCCGTGGCCGTAATCACGGCTGCTCAGGCACCGTCCCTGTATCCCACATCGTACTCGTATCTTTTCTTTTATTCATGCCTTGGTTGCCTCGGGTTTTAAACACCTATCATCTAATGGTAATGTGACGAAGTAATTTTAAGTGTCCACTACAAAACCGAGAGTCTGTTATTTGTGTCGGTGGTGTATCGTAGATACAGTGGCCTAGTTCGCAGACTTAGGGAGCGATAAGTTATCGTATGCGATCGATAGCGCTCGGTCTAAGGTTATGAGCTCGGCGTGGTGCTTGCAAAATGTCAGAAACTCAGGATATTCGCAAAATATATTGTAAACGCAGATTAACAAAAAAAAAACTAAATATTTATTTATTTCAGAAGACATACATCTATTCAATTTTTATATATAACTGCTTGATAAGCTTGTTTTTGAACCAGTCCTTAAACTTTGCTTACTTTTTACGCAATTACTTTATTAAAACTGTTCCTCTTCCGAAAACACAAAACGTAAAGGGCTAAAAATTGTTAAATCATATTATTTATTTCGGTTTGACATTTCTTTGGATAGATTTTTTTTTCTTTTAATTAGGTACAAGTTAAAGAGACAAATAAAAGAAAACAATCCTGTCAAGCCTAACATTCCATTTTGAATGCTCCTTCTTAATTAAAAATGAATACAAGCTTTTTACTTATAATTCAGTTATTTCGTACAAAAAAAATCCGTTAAAGATAATTCTAGGAAAACTTTATAATTTCTCATGTAAATGTGCTCCGTCCGATCGAGCTACGGTTGACAAAGAACGGCTGACATTTTGAGTGATTGCTTCTGGTCAGGAGATACAGGTTTATTTTTTTGCATTTTAGGGCTCCGTACTAAAATGATTACCACGCGACGTAACCGTGCACAGACATAAATTTAAAATGCTTGTGCAAAGAACCCTTCTGATCCGACTTTAAAACCTTGCACATGAAAAAAATACTTAACTACGATTGCTTATTTTTATTAAAATTATTTAAAAAAAAATTACCGTTCTGATTAATGACTAATTTTCCATTTTGAATGCCGCGTAACAAAATATTTTTTGAGAAACCGACCCGTAGAACAATATTAGGTACGGCACTACCCTTATCACAGAAGTGGATAAAAGGAAAAATTTGAAATAGTTACACCCGGAAAAGAGGTTTCTTAATAAAAAGTCATAAGTAAAAACACAAAACAAAACTATGTCTAGCAGTGTTATATCAGCTTAAATCCCTTCAAGGTACGGAACTCTTCCCACTAGACCGATTTTGCTTCTCAGTGCCGTTATAATGAAGTTCAGTAGTTTTTACGACGGTCTGAAATCTGAATAATAAAAACAGTCCTACGAAAGGACCATTAGTTTCTCTGAGTAGTGTGAGTGCATCGGCCGGGCCCAGAAACCGGTTCCCCCGGTGATAATTTAACCACTAATCTTGACCCACAGCTGTCGGAGACCAGTTTCGGATTCAACCGATCCGTGATATCAATAATATCACGTAGCGGAAGTTGTAGACTTTGTGGGTGGGTTGGAAGCTGGAACCTCAAAGTTTAATGGGCATTCAGAAAAGCTTAGGAGTTATACCTTTAGGTTTTTGTATCACTAATTTATCACAATAATTTATCATCTTGCACCATCTGATTCTATCCCGCGAACGTTGTCTGGTAGACATCGCTACTAGCGATAAGACCGCCTAAATTGTACATCTAATTTAATAACTTGTATCTGTAAAATTTATTTGTGCAATAAAGTTTATCTTATCTTAGCTAAGTCATTTTATTGCTTGAAGTATATTCAATATTCATCCACATTAAAGCGTTCGATACCACTAAGCTAAATTGTTACTTACACAATAATAAATTTATGATTTCAAGTCTGAAATAGTTGATCTAAAAAACTGGATGTATAGTTCGAGTCATACTTCAAGTCCACTCTGAAGTAGTCCCGAGTCCCGCATACCTATTTTTTCCTATAAAAAATAAACAACTTCAGAGTGAACTAGAAGTTTGACGCCAACTAAACGTATGGTAAAGTGTAGGCAACATTACTTTGTTAACTGCCGAGGGTTCGGCTAAAAACCATGTCCCACCCAAGTAAAATCTATCTATCTATATGTACCATAAAAATAAATAGCTAAAACTCTATAATAGCTGGACCGATTTGGCTAATTTTGATTTTTAAATATTTGTGGAAGTTCAGGGAAGGTTTGAACGATGAGAAACATAAAATAATAACTAAGGGAAATAACTAAAAACGACAATTTAATTATTCTAATTTGACAGATCTTAATTTGCCCTTTTGACAGAACGAAGTCTGCCGGGGCAGCTAGTAACCTAATGAATAACCTTTCACCACTTCTCCATTGCTGGGTAGCATTAATCTCCCTTGCAACATTTTTCCTGCTTTAATAAACGGAAATGATATCCCTGATTCACTACTAAAACCTGATAATCGGGTTTATACTTAAGCAAATTTCCCAATTTATATTGGGTAGTTGCCTATTATTATATTGTAGTAGGTAATGTGCTACCAGTTGCCTCTCATTAGTTGAGAAGAAACTAATCACACTCAGGGTAATGTTATCATTACCGTGTCACACTGGTAAGAATATATTATTGAGTTGTAACCATAATTGAACCTGGTCTTCTTATTGTTTCAGTGCTGCGGACAGTGCGGACTCACCAATACTGGAGGAAGCCGGCGAAAGCGGCTCAGAACAGAAACCGAAACCTCTGGTCAAATATGGAGAACTTGTCATTCTCGGGTAAGGGACACCATTGTGTATTTATTTAATTGAAAATACCTATTTATTGTCAAAGTACAACAGGTCAACTTTTATAAAAGCGTTTCGCGGTGTGATGTTAGCAGCGTAAGCATACCTCATGTAAGTTTGATTCGCAAAATAATATATCAGTTTATTACACCTGTAATGTATAGAAAAATAGTCTGTAGTTAACCAGGATAGAAGCGTACCACTGCAAACTGGAGCCACCCTATAATAGTGAAAGGATTTTACTATGCTTTAATGTATACATACGCGCCTATTATAACTGTAACTATTATTCTTCAGAGGGGTATGTCCCCCCGCAGCATTTGTCAGATTTTGACAAAAATAAAATTTGAAATCTCTCAAATTACCGCCTTAAGTAGTAAGAGCACATCTTAGTTGATTATCCACACATCTTTGTAAAAATAATCAATTGATTAAATAAAGCATTGTACCTTCCTATTAATTACAATCCTTTGTTCGTAGAGACAAAGACAATTATCGCGTTGGGTAATCCAATTGTTTCCTATTAATCTGAATTTTATGTAGATTCAGTTAAGGCACCATTTTAACTTGGCATAAGAATTGAAGATACTACACACTGGTGACTGGTGTGAACACCGGTTTAAAAACTTTTATAAACATTTAGAAACATCTGAAGTAGCAGCAGAAAGGCGACATTGTTTTTGAAGTTAACAAATGAAAGAGGAATACTCGGTGTTGCAGTTGCTCAATGTCGACAAACGTTACGGAACACCGGTGTGAAAGCACCTATGAAGACGCTTCAACATCTCAACACGTCCAAATTGCCGGCCTTTCCAATTAGGTAGAGTTCATTCACTCAAGAGTTCTTCAACTGCGATGATTGATATACATTATTGTTATATTGTATTGATGCTAAATGGATCGTGGAAGTTCTAGTCATCCACTTCTGATGCCGTATACATTGTAGCATTGTGAGTACTGCGGTAATACCTATATCTCGTACATTGAAGATTTTAAGTGACGATTTTGTATGAACTGACAGTGATTATTAGCTGTCCGTCAGCGGCTTCGCCTGCGTAGACTGTCTTTGCCGTCAAAATATAGCCTAAATAAAAAAAAAGCCTATGTATAGAATTTTTAAAATCGGTCCAGTAGTTTCGGAGCCTATTCAATACAAACAAATAAACAAACAAACAAATCCTTCCTCTTTATAATATTAGTATAGATAACAAAATAATTAAAAGGTACGGTCAGAAACATAACTATCCGAAAACTTTAATAATTTGTAGCGAATCTAAAGGACCAGGTAAACAATCAAATTGCTTGACAAACTTTACGTGTTTGCGCAATTGTTTGGTAGCGTTAATCAAACATTTGTGCGTAGTTTACGTACAATCGTTTTGACGGAAATTTTGTTTGTACCTATTTTTGTGATTGATTGGATCGTTTACCGGTACTTTAAAATCTCGCCGGACCATTTCTATGACAGCCTCAACAAACTTCATGTGTTTTGTGGTATTAAAATGTTAAGGAACTTATATTATGTTGCTGACCTTTCCCTAGGAATAGGGGGTCGCTATTTTGATGACAAATTCTTTACCGGTCTGGTCCACCATAGGGTTGAGCAGAAAAGTACAGTAGGCAGTAAAACGTTCAAAAATATTGTAAAAAAACAGACGGTTCCTATTTAACCCTACTTATTACCTGAGTAATAATCAGTAGGTACCTACTTTAACAACACTTTAAAACCACCATAGTTTTTACAAACATCATTCATAGTTTGTAGTGTCTTTTTGGGGTCTATCTAGTTTTTTTTAGTCATTGCTCGCGATCAAGGTTAATCTAACACGCGGCGTGAGCAAGCCTGATTTGCATTTCTTTAGTGTGTTGATGACGTCACTTCCGCAACGTGAGCAGTTTCAGTGCAGTTCAGGTGCATTTGTCAATTTAATTGTTTTGAGAAGACTGTTTTCGCTTCCGATAGCTTTGTACTTTGACATTAGTTCTAAGTGGGTGGTGATAATTACCGGTATGTTTTTTACCGTTACCAAACCATTACCATACGTACTTACCATGCCATTTTGTAGTTACATTGCAATATCCATTATCAATGGGTAGACAAACGAGCTGCTCTGACGAAGTCTCTGGATGATAAGCTAATTTTGTTGCTGACTGTACAAAACTGTATTGTTATTACCCAATTTAATATTACCTCTAAATGGTAAGATCATATTTTTTTCATTTCGTAAAATTACGTGACAAAATTTTATTTTAAATATCATTGTTTAATTAAAGGTTAAAAAAGGCCAATGTTGTGTAAAATATTCCTAAATTATAATTTTAGAAGTATATATTTACCAGTTGTTTATAATGGTCAATAGATGGTATCATTGACTAATGAATTCTTGGAATAATTAAATGACACATCACGTCTACTGCGAAGATGAATAAAGAATCTGTCGCAACAAATCGTAACACTTATGAAAATAACTCACACTCAAATTGAACAAAAAGGCAAACCATTGTTTAAGCGTAACACTGGAGTTTGGACCATCCACGCGTTGCATGCAAGTTCATAGCAACGAAAGCTCAGATTATGATAGCGATGTTACTCTCTGTGGTTTACTGTATCACTTATTTGTACTCAGTCATTACATTCTAGTATCAGGGGTTGTAATGACTTTTCATTTTTAATACCGGTTGAATTTATCACCTAATTAAATTAATTGAGCCCTGGTAATCATCACCGAGTTGTAACGCTGAACTGTATACCGCGCTCGTGTTAACTTATATCGTATCGTAGCAACTAAATGCGAGCTCATTGCGTGTACGGTAACTAATATAACCAACCTACACCAGTACCACTTCTCAAAACTACCAGAGGGATAACAAAAGATCAGTTTTACAAGCCCCTTTAGTAAGTGGATAATCAGAACTGACGGCTAATCTCAATTACAGCACAAATAATACGTGACCGTTTATCATATTACGATCACGTACCTGACATCCTTTTCGGGATGCGATTATACTCGTATTAATAAAGTTGTTAAAAAAACCGTCTGGTGTGAAACACGCGATACCTGATTACGTATCTTCGATGCTTCGTTGAAAACTACAGGGGCGGACAACGATTTAATAGTTACGAAGTATTTGGAATCTTAAGATCAAAAAGTGTAATTTCAATGTTTTCGTAATATTGGTAAATAATCACGTTCCTCAGAGTTCGGACGTATGGGAAAAGGCCCCTAGGTATTGTTAGCCATTTGCGTTTCTATCTCAATAACACATGGACCTCTAGTTATTGTCTACTATCGAATCATATTCGCTGTCCACGCGATGAGAAGAAGGAAACCTATTTTAACACAGCAATAGTAAACAAAAGAAGCCTAAGTGAATCGCTTTAAATGTTTGAGCACTTTCAATTGACTTTCCATCACGTAGTCGTTCTATTAATATACGAGACTATCCACACTATCTCCGATGAATTAATACCGATAGTGCTAGCTAACAATAAAACGGTACAACATGCACTAGCATGCACCAAGATTGTGTATTTTTATGGCCGGGCATTTCCTCGGCGGATAGTTTAGCTGGCGATTGTTTCCTTAGAAAATGGCAGCTTTCACTCGCAAACAATAATCAAAAGATAAGACTGATGGCCCGTTTGTCTGATCTCCCGTTAATGCATTCCTTTCCTTTTCAAACAGACTTGAATAAACGTCACCAACTCGTTTAATTCCCCCTTTGTTCTAACAGTGAGGGATCTTTAATTAATTTTTGGTTGTGTTAACTGACACGTTTCGCTTAATAGGCGGGCTAACAAAGGATGTAGAAGGAAAGTATGTATGTTCGTTATGTGGTGTTTTTGTGTACTGGGTATGTTTTCATAAATCCTTTGTTAACAAAGTCTAAATATTATTTAAAGCGTACACAAGAATGTTCTGCTCAGTAGTCCGAAACAATTATAAATTCGAAAGTATTGTGAAATTTCAGACCAATTTGAGGCCATACTTCTCAATCGATTAACATCTCGGGCTCCTGTTCAAATAGTCTAGGTTGAGGTGAGCAGGCAGGGTCAAGTTCACGAAGGGCAAATCTCTCCAGTGTTTCGTGATCGGTCAGTTACAAAATAACTGAGTTTACAAAGTTTCGAATGACGACCTCGTGTAAAGGGAAACCGGGAAGACGTGGGTATAGAAATGGCTGTGCAGTTTGAATTAATCGTCCTAAGTAACATTGACAAATTGTAAATGCTGTAGCCATGACAGGTCAATAAAAACTTTAGTGAGTGTGGAGCTAGCCGATAAAAAGACGTGAACAACTTGTAGTTCGTGTAAAAATAGGGAGGCTCCGCCAGTGACTCCCAAACATAAAAAAGTCGTTGAGTCGGCATCTGTAACAGATCGTGTCGTCATAATCATTAGTGGTTTTAGTATATGTGACCTATACAAGAAAAAGTCAATAGTAAAATAAAAAAAGGGTGATGTAAAACTCCTTCCTCAATCACGTCATGACGTAACACAACATAACGGTCTAAAGTCAGGAGTCTTCATTATTAGCTTCCACACCGTTGTGTCGGACGCCATCGTCAGAGGAAGTATTGCACGGACGTGGTCGATAGCAGTTCCTGTCCTTACCTGACCGTAAATTTACCATCTGTCTAATAACTGTCTCTGTTCTATTTTCTCTAGGATATCTCACTTTAAATGTAATAACAAATCAACATTTTTTCTTATTTTTTGAGGTGGTTTTAATGCACAAACGCTACCTGTATTTAAATTTACAGTATCAGTTTTTGCTAATCTTTATCACCTGGCTCATATTATACTGTGTCCGCACACTTGCCCTTTGCATTCGAATCACGAAAGAATTATCATCTTCACTATTGGCGAACATTTTTGGTACAAGTGTTGTATTAACTACTCTAAGTTTTTGCTACCCGACTATGGATATCCTGGCCAAATGACGTCACTTCGACGTCTGTGTATTGTTAAACTGTACACGCTTCGCTTATCATGCAACTGCATGTCTCCTGAGGAATGTCTTGTTCGTTCGTTACATTCCCGTGAAGTAACATTTTTCTTCGAACAACTATACCTAAGCTCATACTGGCTCTTTTAGTGTTAATTCACAGCAAGTTTGCAATAGCAAGTTTGTTAAATATGTGGCGCAGGCCCCTAGGCAATAGACCGCGTAATTTCCTGACCGCTTTTCCAGCTAAAGTGCTAGGCGTGTGCCATTGCTAAATTATACCAAACGAGTCATGAATTTTAAATTAACTATGAATGAGTGAATATTACATAAATTACAGTGGTTTCTTATCTTATCTTGGATTTCTTGAGTTTCAGGAATATCATCATTTGCGTGAGTGACTGACTACTTATTTTGATGGTCAGTGTACCTCACCGAACGCACGCATTAAATGGTAATTATTGTGGTGGTATTCAGTTCACAATCGACGACCGCAAAACTCAGATTCTATGGCATCTATTGTCAAGATCATGATGTTGTTGCAAGTATCGAGACTGCTTCTTTAAAACTCTGTGTCTTTTATAATACGGCACCATTGGCGTAGTGCGCTGTAGCACGGTTTCTCGCCTTTAATTCCGCAGTGTACAGGGTTTGATCCCCGGTCAAGTCAATTCAGGAATCTTTACTAAATTGGCTTAGGTCTGGGTGTGCTGGGAGACGCCCCAGGCTTAATTCCTTGTCTGGTACCTCGTAACACAGGGATATTCATCCCTGCTTCCAGACCATGACAAGAGGTGTGTTGTCTGGCGCATAATTATATTTATTTATTATTTATTTATTAATATCTGTAGTTTTCTTCCAAGTTTTAAGGATAAACTTTTGTCGTTGTGGAATTTCTATTCTACCATAGGGATTTAAATCAAGAATGTTTAAGTTTATATGCTTTTTGGAATTTTAAGTGCCACAGTAGTATTTGTAACACATTACATCTTCTATAGAGTATGCGCGAAGGAATTACTACTAAAATAATATAAAATAAATTTACAATGTCAGCTATTTAAATCCTCCTGAAGATCCCTGAAATGATCCCTCTCGACAGGGCCTTTCCCATTTCATCACTTCGACGGGTCCCCTCGGAAACTGGTATTGAAATTAGAAATTTTATGTCTGCAATAAAGGTTGGCACGCACGCTTGCGCGATGTTCTTTAAAAATTGCTGTATGTATATACCAGGCCGTCAACCCTGATGCAAGACCCTTAACGTCAGTCACGTTGCAGCGATTTGCATCGCTTGCTTGATGTCATGGACTGAAGAACTGACAGTCAATGTTTGCTACATGGTCTGTGGCCTGTGGTTAAGTTTTTTTAGTGAAGTCCGTTTTTACACCTGACCTATTTCTTGCGTTTGTCACTGGCTTTTTGTTTTGTTACATAACGGCATTGCAAATATCCCAATTAATATTCTGGCCGTATACACAAAAAGCATTGTTTTTAATAATAGCAAGAATTATTTTACTTGGAGATCGTACATCAAGATCATCTGACCCCTAATGACATATTTATGCATACATAGGCTTAGGCTTTATACAGGAGCATAACAAGCGCACGGGTGAGGCCGATGACGGGTCAGTCTAGCCAGAGAAGCGAAAAGTAGTATTTTGTATTTATTTGAAAATGTGTTTCACAGTAGGTTTATAAATTTCCTCACCTAATCAAATATTGGCGTCTTCTTTCTGAGAAAGTAATTAGGACTAAGTAATTTTACCAAAATGGGCCTTTTGCCACATTTATCTTAATTACAGGAATAAAACTTCAAACGACGCAACAGATGGTCCATGAGATGATATAATAAGACGAGCAGAATGCGACAGGCACAATGCAAGGTGTTTATAAATACACTCATTTAGGACATGCGCCAGTAAAACATTAGTTACGATTTATTTTTATTGCCGGCGTTTCTAGGAGTTTTATAACCCGCGTTACGCAAGTGATTCGGTGTGCGTTATTTGTTGGAATCGCACAAAGGAGTGAAGTACCTGCTATTAGGCGCATCGTACACTTAGTGCATACTGTAACGATATGTGCCATTTTTTTGTTCATTCACCTGGGCCGGGGGCTTTATTATTTCCCTTGTTCCGACAATCCGACTAGTGTTGTTATATTGTAGCCTTGGCTGGCCAGCGGTCATCTGTTCCTCGTTCTTCTGTGGTCATTTTTAAGTTCCATCACTAAAAATGAGCCAATGAGAAGTCTACGAAAAATTTGTAACTAGTAAAGTGAGTTTTTTCTGGATATTGGCTGCTGTACTACTTTTATAAAATTTATTTAGTTTTTCTGATTTTCTTATATCATTTTATTATTTTGATTATTCTTACATTTGAGATCTTTTTAATAATCTTTAGAATAGACGTAAATTTTACACTAACTCTTAGTAAGAATGCTTATATTTATTTTAGATATAAAATGTATTGATTATCAAACTCAAACTTCACATAAAGATTACAATGATGCCATGAACAATTTGGGAACCCTGGTTTGCTTTGTTTTGCCACGAAAACCGAAGTGTTTCCTTAAGTTTTAGTTGGTAGGTATAACTGTTTCCCACAAACTGTTGGGCCCTTAGAATTCTTATAAGCATTCCCTGACGCAAAAAATAGATAACAATGATCTTCATTTAACAAGCGCCAGGATGCAGTGTCTATCCTAGTGCGGAAGCGAGTCTATACGACGCATGCGGGGCCAAAATAACCTGTATGTAGACCGACGCGCACACACGCGATAAACAGAAGCCTACACACGCTGGCTGTTTACTCTAAATAATTATTACAAAGCAAAATAGGCCAGTTTATTGTCATTTCAACTCGGCGCGTAGGCTGAGAGAGAATAGATTTTTTGTCATGATGGCTGTCCTCGTATAGACAGTTTTTAATCTAACCCTAAGCTTTTGTTTTGTTTTTAATATTTCTGTAGTGTCTGTAAATAAATCGTCATTTGTGTGGAATTAGCTATAG
The DNA here is from genome assembly GCA_947369235.1 of Udea olivalis. Lineage (NCBI taxonomy): Eukaryota > Metazoa > Arthropoda > Insecta > Lepidoptera > Crambidae > Udea > Udea olivalis. The sequence goes on from OX376360.1 coordinate 11,495,884, forward strand.
GAATTATCATAAATTTCTCAGTCTCATCAAGACTTGTACCTAATTGTGGTTTGCTTTTTACTTCCTTCATAAACCATGAAGTTATTAGTTATTTTTGCTGTGCTGTACAGGTTAAGTTTTTTAAAACAAAATAAGTTTGTAAATAATCATAAAATAAATTGATCATTCCGCACGTAATTTATTTATAAATTGTATGAAGCAATATTTTTACTTGTTTATTTATGGTTGCGTAATATTCATGTAAGTCAGTTATTTATATTACAGTAACAGCGGTAGGTAAATAAACACTTATAAATTTATGATAATTCCTATAGCTAATTCCACACAAATGACGATTTATTTATTGTGCTCTCAGTATACGTAACAGTTAACTATTTAAATGATATAAGGCGACAAGCGGTAGGAAGTAATTAGCATTACCCTACATACATACATACATACATTATCATTAACTAATTTTAGTTGAATGGCTTCTTCTAAGTGCGAAATGAATGCAAATTTCTGTATTATCATAATTTCACTTTGCCTAAAGTTGACAATTGCGGAAATTTTGTTGAACATTCACTGCAGTACACGCAGAAATCTGCTCTACTGTAACATGTTGAGTGTGGACTTAGTGACGTTATACTCGTATATCCGAGTTTAAGCCTATGACAGCTCTGCTTATGCTGGCCTTTTTACGCTTCACCTGCAGTTGCAGGTAGAAATAATCATCTATACTAACGTACAGGGAAAGTAAAAAATATCTTTATTCGAATAGACTTATAAAAAGTACGTATGACAAGTCAAATACAAAAAAAAAATAGTAAAAATATACTAAATAAAAATAAACTTGCATAAAATAATACTATGATAGTAAATATCATAATTAAACATAATGTGACTCTACCACCTGTTCGGATTAGTCTTTTCAATCTTGTTTTTATTCACAAAAATTTAATTGACAGAGTAAAGTCCTAACAAAAAATGGGCAGAGGAGCATAATAATGATATCTTCATTAATTTGATAAAAAAGATTTGTTTGTTTGTTTTTTATTTGTTTGTATGGAATAGGCTCCGAAAATACTGCACCGATTTTAAAAATTCTTTCACCAATATGAAGGTCATTACCAGGGAGTGACATAGGGTATATTTTATTAAGATTGAACAAAACATTCAGTGAAAAATAAAAGTACCTATATGTAAATCATGTCGGAGAAACGCGGACGAAATGTGCTGCTTTACCGACGCCGCTACTTGTAATTACTTACGAAGTCTGTCGAGTAATATATTTAAGGTTTTCATATATTTTTTTCATTCACAATGTCGATGGCAAACATGCATACGCCTGGTGGTAAGCAGTTATCGCAGCCTGTGAACACGTACAACACTCTTGCAATGCCATTTATTCTGTGGCAATGCGTTACCGACAATGTCAGGCCTGAACCTTTATCAGGGAACTTTCGCAAGTAGAAATAAATAATTTGAAAATCTTGAAAAACGTTTTAGTTCAGCTGATGTCCTCGATCGAAGAATAATGAAGCGTTAAATAGCTTTCCCGCAATGCTAATTTCCAAACTCACCACTTTCCCCTATTTTGATCGGGGAGAAGAATTTTCATCCAATATACCGATTTCGCTTAGATACCAGCTGGAAATTGCGAAATTAAATACTTTTGATGATGATTTGAGATTTTTTAATACCAGCTGGAATTATATCAGGCCCAATTGATTCTTTGTGAATTAGATACCTTTATTTTATTCATAGTATATTCGGCGCTCATAAGCTGTCCCTGCTGTCTATAAGTATATCTCCTATTCATAAAATCTCTCGCCTGTATGCAAATACCTTCACCACACAGAAACTGCTTTCGGCATCCGTTGCGATGCACAAGACCGCGCGAAGTGGGCCAAGAAAATAAGAAAGGCGGACCCGGGGACCCCACACACCAGTGTGAGTGTGGGTTCACAATCGTGATAGACCGCACGGATGATGATACAGAAACTGCTTTAGCAGCGTTGTCATCCTGCTGGTGAGTAACGTGGCCAGAGCTCACCGGGAAGCTGATCAGCTGATGTTTGGTCAGCTGGGAGAACTTATTTCGCCTCTCTGACCAAACAAAATTTCTTCTTCATCGTACTGGGTCTGGGTTGCACGTTTTTATAGGCTGCAGTAGCTTACCATCAGGCGGCCAGCATAATTAATTATTTGCTTTAAATAAAATAAAACAAAACTATAAATTTCATTGTTGACTTGGTGGAATTACCTGTTGTTATTGTTTAATTGGTCAATTAAGAATATTAGTCGTATCTTATCTTTTGCTCGTCTTGTTGCCCTCGAATACGTACTTGTGAAGTTCCAATTAAGTATGTTCCCTTTTTATTGTAAACTGTTTTAATTTTGCCGGAATTTTAAGACAAGAATCTACAGTCCCGTCATGAAAGAGGGAGTGATTTCCGGTTTATTTTATTCAAACACGCAACCAATATTACAGAGTTTTCTATGTATCAGTTCATTATTGAGTACCTCGAAGTACGTCGCTAATGCCAGTATTATAGATAGATAAATATACTTTATTGTACTAAAAAACAATAACAGAATTGTTCAACAATTTAAACAAATTGTACAATTTAGGCGGCCTTATCGCTTGAGAGCGATTTCTTCCAGGCAACCTTTGGGTAGAGGAACTTCTACCCAAAGGTTGCCTGGAAAGGTTGCTTTATTATATTCCCGTTCCCCGCCCCTAATCCTCCTATTTCCCTACGCGGCGTTACCATAATAATTCCTTCAGCTTAATTTTGGGCAAGAGTTCCTTCAACGATACATCATCCGTAATCCGTCAAGCCTACTCTAGATACTAATGCAAGGCATTATCCTCATACATTATGTACACGTGGAGCCGCCACAGAAAACTTATAGTGTATCCACGCTCTATTATCAAGACAATTTGTATTCTAGACCATTGCGATAGAGTAGAAAAAAGGACGAGCAACTGTTGAGTTTAAAGTTGTTTTTACACGTTTGTGGTCAATAGCATATTCGTAGCCAAATCACTTAAACAAACAAAGTTGGACACTCGAGAGTAGGCTAATTGATTAGTCTACTTAATTAGGAGATACTTTTAGTGGTCGTGCCATGTAAGTCGTGGACGTTAGTATTCTTGCGGAAGGTGTACGGAACCATACTGCCTAAGAATAGATCGCCATAGTCTCTATATTTTCAAGAATTTGTGCAGAGAAATCCATTCCATCTACGAGTATCTAGTAGCTTCTAAAAAAACAAAGGCGTAATGTCGCCTGTCTATCGGGTTTTTATAAGGTGTATTTTGGAGAGTGTGCGCCGGAACTACACAACCTGATACTACCCTCTACTTTCTACCACCGGACCACTAGACGCCGGGAAGGCTTCCATCCCCATGTGGTTGACTTTCCAACAATCCGCACTCAACGGTTTGCTGCGTCTTTTCTGGTCCGCACCGCTAGGGAGTGGAACGCTCTCTCTGCGTCTGTGTTTCCGGATACTTACAACCTTGGTATCTTCAAGGCTAGAGTGAATAGGCAATCTCTGGGTAAGCGTGTACCACCATCGGCCTCGTCATCGCTTACCACCAGGCGAGACTAACGCCAAACGCAAGCCCATTTGAAAAAAATAACTAGTCAAGCCAAAGTACCCTGTGGCCTAACTAAACACGCTCATAAAGGTTTGTTGTATCACCGTTTCAATCACTATTTAAGAGAGATGTTCCATGTTCAACATAACACATTATCTCGATGCCTGTGTGTGTGTCTCGATACATGTGATTCGGCAAAATGTAGTGTTTCGATTGGAAAATTAGCAATCAGTGCACAGCTGCAGCGCTGCAGCTCGGTTCAACCTAGTTTCCTGAGCGTTAAGTCTATTAGTCTGAGTGAATCTGCTTACTAGATTTGCGCTGGAACACCTCGCATATAACATTTCATTTACGTGAACGTCTGGTATTAAGAGGGTTAGCTGAGGGTGGATCGAAAACGTTGCATTATTTCATTGAATTGAAATAAAACCTAAATTTTTGCTCTATTATTGTGTGCATAATACTATTTAAAAACACATTGAATAGTTTTAAACTAGGTAGTCGCCAATTATTTGCTAAATTAAATAAATACCTTTTTTTTTTTTAAATTATAAGATTACTAAAAATTTACTGTACACAGTTAAAGTTATAATTATGAAATTAAAAGGTGCATTCAATAATAGGGCGATAATTTAAACTTAATCTGAATGCAGCTAAATAATCACGAAAACCCTAAAAAAATACGACGTTACGATCTACCCCAAACGCAAAAAACAAACCCACTTAAGATGCGATTTTTTCTGTTTAAAATGTCAAATAAAATATCAGGAAACTAACGAAAAGTAAACTTATGCTAATTAAGTCAACGATTTTTCATACCCTAAGCACAGATTACTTCAAAGCTCAATAATTACGCATAGAAGGCGAGTCGGGGCACCCATATTGATGCCAAAAATATCAGGACATCACGTCTGGATCTGAACTTACCGAAATGTAAATGTTTATTTGTGCAGTAAATAGTTGCAACAACATAACAGAGAAGCTCAAGTAGTATTCATACATTTTAAATACTGAAAATTGTGATTCCACGTGCAACGAATTGTTATTTTGACAGTTGATTTTGGCATCACAAATGGCGCGCCTTTTTGTATGGAACTATCATTCTAGGTGTAATTATTCTGAGCTTAACTACGTAATAGATAAATCAGTCCATAGAAAATTTACAATTTTGTCTTTTTTAATTACGCCAGGCTATCTCTTTTGATATAGATGTCAGTGGTCAGTACATGTACGTCCGTCCGTCAGTTCAACCGCAAGATTCGCGAATGCTCTACGGGGCTGTTGATAAACAACAGCCAAATAAGTCTTCCAAGCTTTATACACTTTATATTATGTTCTGTACATCTGTTAATATCATGGTATTATGCAAATAAAGTAGGCTAGTAGGTACTTATCGTGCACAAGTACATGGAGTGACAGAGGCCTGCTCCAGGGCCTAGATATAGCACGTCATACAATGGAAAAGCTTCGATGGCGCATCCTGCCTTCTGTCTCTGCCTGACATGAGCAAGTGAAAGGAGAAGGAATACGTCATCATAACTAAGGAAAAGTGTGCTTAGAATGACTAAAGTACACTTTTTGTTGTCCCGTTGACGGCGCGCAGATACAGCAGAGGGCTCACGGATCTGGGCCCGCTCGAAACAGACCCCGCGGGACCAGTTAACCAATGCCATTTTCAACCATTTTTGAATTGGTCAACTGGCCCCACAGCTGAAATTGGTACAGTCACCAGAAAAATCTTACAGCGAAACGCACACAGCAACGCCCGTGCCATAGAGCGTCGACTCCACATGCACCCTGAACGCCCGAACTCACGAGATCAGTTCCCTCATTAATTTAATTAATTATATTTTATTTAAGGGAACTAGACCACTCGCAATCTTAATAAAAAATATTTCGTACTCTGGACTTCAAAATAAAAAGCAAAAATTGTTTCACATCAACTTCACATCATATAACTTCACATCACTTCATAGAATATTAAAAATGATTGGTTTTGCAAAGATGATAGTCGCAACTGATGAAACAATATGCAGAACATGTCTTTACCCCTTCTTACTGATAAGCCTCTCCACAGTGATTGGTCCGACCGTCGGGCAGCCTCAAAACCAGTTTTGAAACAAAAGGGTTGCTTGTCCTTGAAATTTGCAAGCGTGCACCGTGCATGTGACAGTGACGCTTTATGGCGTGGCTAATAACTTAAATTAATGAAATAATACAAGCATCGTTTTCTGATTTTTCTGGGGACTGTATCAAATTCGGCTGTGGGGCCAGTTGACCAATTCAAAAATGGTAGAAAATGGCATTGGTTGAATGGCCCCGCGGGGTCAGTTTCGAGCGGGCCCAGTTCCCTGAGCCCTCGCTGGTAAGCCTTGTTGAATGTCCTTGTATAAAGGTGAACAGTTTTGTAGGTCAACGTCATAACGTGATATTTTAACTATTAAAACATTCTACGCAAACATAGAATGTATTATTGGTTAGAATATCACGGAATACGTTGTTCATAGAAAATGTCTGGTTGATCGAGCATTATCTGCTCCGTTACAAACAGATCGGCAAGAAACCATGTTATTAGCTTTTTGCATGACATGCCATGACTACAATGATTGTCGATAACATAGATCACTTGCATCACTGAGGCAAACTAGCTAAGAGCATCTTCATGAGAGATTCCATTTAACCCTAAATTCATGTTGCATCAGAATGTGACGATCAGAAAACATTTTTAATAGAACAAACCAACGATGAAAGTCTTTTGGTTTGACAGTATTGGATCGACGCCATGACATTGGCTGTCTAATTAGTAATTACCCACCTACCTATGTACTTAAATCACAGACATAAATCTTAACAGTCAATACAAGACGCTCCGTTTGTATGAACACCACTTTTTTGACGCTTATTGAAACGCAACGATAGCGTTTTGAAAAGGAATCCGCTATTTCTCAATCGATTTTTATTTAGTTCATGATTGATAATTGGAAATTTTCTTGATTTCGACATCCGTTGCGTTCACGGTCGAGCGTGTACTAAATGAAGCAGCGCTGCAGCGTCAGAAGCGGTGCACTGCACTCTATTTTTGTAACAAGACGTACTGTTACATATTATGAGCCATTGTATGTGATGCCCTATTAGAATTGTGCTGAGCACACTTTAGGTTTTGTCAGAGCAAGCCTTTCGAGTCAGTCCTTCAGGAGATCAGCCTCAGTTCACATCAGTCCGCGTTAGAGAACACTCGCGTCATTTATTTCAAATTATGTCTGTGAGTCAGACCACTGCATTGTTGCGATAACCTTTGATTTTCACGATGCAAGCGGTCTTCTTCACTAATTGCAACCGCTGCGATGCGGATGTACATCCGATCATATTGCACTGACTAATGCAGGGAATGCACAGAGATAAAATGAAAGGTTGGGTTAATTGGTCACATACCAAAAAATTTGATATAATCATGGTGGGTATAACAATAAAAAGAAATGAAATTTTGAATAAATGTTATTATTTTCAACTTGTCAATAAGAACCCGAGCATACTTGTAAAACATTTTCATAGGTTTAAAAATGTACGAATATATCCTCTGCGTCGCCAGTCATTAAAAGCACTGAATAAATGACTCCTATTAAACTTACTCAAAAACAACAAAATAGTTTAATGAAATAAAATGTGCAGTGTGGGTGTATGTGTGGTTAAACACGGTTTTCCAACGCCCTTCTGCCAGTGCTTACTCTACACGGGTACACTACAGCTGACCCGCCAATGAAGGCAAAAGGCTACGGAAACACTTCCGCGGCACTTCCGCCGTCCCGATGAAAGCCGCAAAATGCGGGCAGGAGCATCACGCTGCCTTCTGCCGAAACCCTTCTAGGCTCAAAACATGAGTCATGCAGGCCGCCCGCATCGCAGCCCTGCTGGCTTACCCCTTTCGAACGTTTGTGCACCGCGGTCACCTTACCACCCTGCATGATAAGCAGCTGTTTGCCCGTTGGACGCATCTGTGGTGCCTTGTTGAACCCCGATGTGCGGACCACCTCTGCTTAAACACACCAATGCTTCTACTAACTTAATGTTTTGTTCGATCTTGATGCGGCTGTTTGAAAGACATTTAACGATTGCGTTTAAGACAGTTAAACATATTTCTAATGTTTTACAACGGAGAAAAGAAACTAATGATATTGATTGCAGGTCCGGCAAGTCTTTATACTTTTAGTTGCCTCTTTAGATTGTAATGTTTACTTTTACTCATAAGAGAAATGATGTTTTAAACGTCGACATTTTATTTCTAATTGTGAAACGTTTTCCGTTAATTACGTACGTTGCCAATAATGAAGCTAAGAATGGTTTCTAGGTAAATATTGTGATTCACCCTCCCCTTACCGTGGAGGGTTCTATGTTTGAAGTGCAAAACCATCGCTTGCCATTTCCTTATCCGCGGCAGGCGACATCGATCTAACGCCGTCGTCGCCAGGGCTTCCTTGCGCGTTACGCAAGCTTAGGGTTGTCAGCTGTAATTTCTTCTGACCTAAGCTTCGTTGCTTAAATACTGATGTTAAACATAAAATGGTGTTTTTTAGAAGCCTCGAACAAAAACACGAACTGGATACATAAGGCGTGTCTTCTACAAACACAGCATTACTATTGTACGATATATACATGATGATCTCAAAAATTTAATAAGAAAACAACGATCGCCACGTTTTTAAAAAAATGTTTTGGGTAAAGTTGAAAGAAACTTTTTGAATGAAGTATCTAATTTCAATTATAATGGAATTAAATTTTGCTAACAATTATGGGTTACCTTCACTTCATTGGCTCACTTGGTTTATGCTCTGGCAAAACCGCGGGATATATATAGGCAAAATGTATGTATTTTTCATTTAGCATACAACAATATTATTGATATTTTATATATTGGGTCAAGGCAAATCTGAATGCCGCGCACATGCACTTTGTAGCGCTATCATCATAGCTCACTCCTCGAATCCTGAAGAATTTGCTAACTTCAGTTACCGGGGGAGGCTTATGTCCAGCAGTGGACTGCTATGGGCTGAAAAGAAGAAGAAGTTACCGGGTCTCCCTAAGACAAATTATTTGAATCTTGATGGCAGTGGTGTGCTGTACGTAATTTGTCTTAGCTGACGTTCGAAACAATGTCCTCCTATTCCAAATGCAACCTTTGGCAACCCTACAAGCCATACAACCCAACCTAGTCGTGCTACACTTAACTCAATTACTCCAGAAACGGTACACCTATTAAACTTCATTACCGTAGTAATAGTAATGCACGCTCAGTACGGAAGTGCAGGGTAGAGTCAGCAGGGATTAACCTGATGATTTGTAGGGCGCTGTTTATCTTAGCTTTACACCTGTGAACCTGTGATGATGTCAGGGTTAAATATTTCTAAAACTTGGTGCACTTTACTTTGGCGTTTGCCGAAGGATAATAAGGATAAGGATTAGATTGCTGGTTGACTGGCTTGGTTTGATTCACCATCAAAGAACTGCAGTTATTTCATACTGCTTAAAATGATAAACGCCTGTTTAGGTATGTGCATGTGAACTACTTAGATGTATAGTTCGCGTCAAACTTCTATTCCACTACGAAGTTGTGTCGCGCGAGTTACATTTTACTCGCATAATTTTTTTAAACTTATTTTCTTAGGCATAATGAATGTTGTTTAATCTTTACTGTCATAATGAAACTTTGGCATAATGAGTTTTAAGCCATTTTCAGGGTTCCGTACCCCAAAAGGAAAAAACGAAACCCTTATAGGATCAATTTGTTGTCCGTCTGTCTGTCTGTGAAGACCCTTTTTGTCAGGAACGCGTGGAGGTAGCAAGCTGGAATTTATGTCAAATACTCAGGTCTACTGTCCCTTGGAGCTGTGAAAAATCCAAACTTTCAAGCCAACGCAATCAAAAGATACAGGCGTTTATGCCGCAAATTAATGACACTCGCAAGGGAATCAAAACCTACAGGGTACTTCCCGTGAACTCAGAATCTTGAAATTTTGTACGAAGCAACGTCATATAGCACAGATAAAGGAAAAATTGCGAAAACCGTAAATTTTTAATTACATCATATAATTAAAATATTTTTAATAAATGTACCTACAGGTTCGTACAGAACCCTCGGTGCGCGAGTCCGACTCGCACTTGGCCGGTTTTTACTATACGATAAGCTGGTATCGATATATATATCGATATTAAATAAACGATATCGTAATGTATGTAATATTTGAATACCGCATTATGAGTTGGGCTTGGGACGGGGTAAAAAATAAACACTATGCCTGAATAAATTATGACAAAAGTTTTTATGTGAGTAAATATAGACCCCTTTACACAAATAACTTATTCCAGTTGACTTATTGCAGCTTACATACAAATGCATGTAAGTAGACTGACTTAGTTCTGTATGTAAGAAGCAAACGGACGGGGACGTTATTTAGAACAGTAATTACATACTTTCTTATTTACTAATGAACCCTACTATTAAAAACTCTTAAGGGGTTTAACTGGTAGTAGGGCGAGATCGCACTATACTATAGGTACTTAAAAAAGCCAAATATACACTAATTAATTACATCTTAACTGATAAGTAGTATCTTTTTAATATAGTTTTACATTTCTTTGGCTGGTTATTACATATATTGTTCTGTTGCTTTGTCCCTTCATATCTCTAATTCTGTTGGTGCAAGTTTGGTTTATCATAAATGAACTTCCATTGCATGTAACGTATTGGTTGTTTACCCTTCGTATAAATAGATTATTTATTGTTTCCGTATCGCGTTTGTGCTCGGCGCCGAACAATGGTACTTTCACCTAATTTATCAGTTTTATTGCCCGGTCAAACCCACCGGCTCTGGCCTTATCTGGGATATTTAACTTCGGCTACTAAATATTAATTGATTTCTTGTGCACTGACCTAAATACTGTATTATTGTGGCCGGCGTTAATTGAATTTTGCCGATGATGTCGAAGCCACATGACAGAAAGTCTTCTGCGAATGCGGAATGAAAAAGCAAACTGAGACTGAGGTTATTAATATTTATTGTAGTTCCGGTGTAGATTTTTCCAGATTATAGATAGGATGATAAATATAAAATCTAGCGGCGCTTTACTCACAAATATACACTCTTAAAAAACGATGCACAAGTTATGTGAGCGGTTACGCGGTGTTATACAATAACCAACATGGAACAAAGCTTGCACTTGCACGGCTTCCCATGCGACTGCCGCCAACATTGTCCGATTTCTTATGTACAGTTATATATAATACAATTACCGCATACGCTGTGAACTACTCGAACAGCTGTTAGTGCTTGTTATTGTAATTCAACGTGAACGTAGAATGATATCATTGCACTATTGCACTCGTCCGGCCTCAACTGTGAAAGCGATGAACTCGCGACAATGCGATAAAACTATTAATGGCGCTCATATTACTTTCATTAAACATTAAACTTTATATATAATAAATAATTGCATCTAATGGAGTCCTTGAAGACGAAATGTAAAATAAATAGGACTTCATACATACAAACAAACGCGTCCATTGTTTCTGTTGTAGTTCTCACGGAAGTTAACCTTTCCCGCCGATCGATTACTATTATTGCGTTTGAGACTTAACAACCCGTTTTTGTAGTCCGCAACTGCGGTTTGGTAGACCAATACGTAAATTGATACCGATGACGAAGTTGACATTGCGAATGGCTGGAATTACCCATCAATCTTTGATAAATTCTTTACTGACAGCGTAGTAGAACGTTATTCATATACAGCCTCTAGATGTACAAATTCAATTTTAGCTCTGAAATTTTTCCCGGAAAAATATGGTCCGTTCAACAAAACCCAAAGTGGCACGTGTGGCAATTTACCTGTCTCACCGCCCGAGGGTGTGACAAGGGAAAATTCTCTTTGAATAAAATAAAACGTTGATGTTACAGATACAACGGGTACCTGCCCGCGGGCGAGCGGGGTCGTCGACGGAGCAAATTCGTGTTGTACCGACGACCGCAGGCGAACGGAGTCAGACGGTCGAAGCACTATGTGGTCAAGACGCCGCACAGCAGCAAAGCCATTCTGGACGCGAGTCAACACTCCATCTCCTACACACTTAGCCGCAGTCAGGCAGTCATCGTCGAGTACACGGAGGACCAGGACACAGATATGTTTCAGGTTAGTCTTTAATTTAACACAGTTGATATGATATCCCTAAATGTGGTAGTAATTGGAAAATTTACTGCGGTCAATCGAACAGAACATCCTATAATTTATATTTCGCAGAGCATATCTGAACTTAATGTGGTAACTGTCGAACCTACTAGTGATATCCGGGTAGCTTGGGTTTTTTGATAGTTTACCGTCACCTTACCGTTAGCCACTAGTACACAAAGTGTTCCGGCGAGAAGTACATAACCTAAGTCGCTACCTAAATCGTGGTTAATAGAGAGTCGCTACTCTCTCTACCTAACCATTATTTAGGATGCAATCTTCCAATTATAATTTCACCGTAGTATAAAGTGGTCGATTCAGGTACTTATCGACCTTTTAAATGTTAAACGGATATCATTATTAGGTGTCTTTTAGCACATTTACATAATTTTGCCTAAAAACGAACTCTGTCAACTAAGCTCGAAAAGACTTGAAGATGTGTAGTCGCATAAATAGTTGCTTTCAACCGTCCAGATTGCAAACAATCTCTTAAACAGTTTAAACACATAAATAAGAACTTGAAAGCCCCTAGATTGCAGTCAGTTTTTCATCTTCTGCACTTAAAACTAGAGTGGATAACCTCGGACCGAGCAGGAGTCTAGTCTCAGCAAAACGAAAACTGCGTAGTAAATGGGATTAACTTTTGTCTGTTTTGTTTTCACTCAGTTGAACAACACAACTCGCATGTTCTTGTTTTATTTTTTCCATTCTTATGGACAATTTACTCGATGTCTGTGCTAGATTTCGCTAATTCGGAAAGGTGAATCTTTTTTAATCTAGTTTCAATTGGTTGTACGTCCAGATAAACTTCAGATTATACTGTGTTTAGTACGTGAATTTGTAAACACTCAAACTATGTACGACGTGACCAAACGCACGAGACCAAAGTATTATTAATCTTTATCCGCCACATTGCAACGCAATATGGTTTTTCCAAGTGAGACACTCGTGCCAGGCTTACGAGCATTTTAATACAATACACCGCCGGTTCCATGAATCGCTCAGAAGGCCTGGTTGCACATCCTTTTTTACCCGGTGATGGATGAATGGCCGATGGCCAGTCTTTGAAATGATTCGGCAATAAACGGTCGTATCGGCTGAACTATGTTGTTGGTAGAGATTCATTGGTGTTCCCAAGCGTATCCAAACTTTGGGAACTTCCTCAAGAGAGACCGGAATATCAGCCAGCTGGGAACCTAAGTTAGCCTTTCCGGAATAGGGGTGCGGTTCCACCAGAGATGTGCGAGGATGCGTTGCAAAGAATGTGTTCGTTAAGAACCAATAGAATCGCGAAGCTAGGTTAATGAAACAATTCTATTGGTTCTTAACACACACATTCCTTGCAACGCATCCTCGCACATCTCTGGTGAGAACTCACCCTGAGACTCGTCCGTATTTGACCTAGTCGTGTGGTTGTGTTCACTGTTAGAACAAATTGGGTACGAAAATTTGTATGAGTAGTAATCGGCAACGCTCTCGTCCAGAAACTATTTAATAGAAACAATATGGATCTTTATTCTCTCAAAAGTAAGAAAATTTAAGTCAATGTATGTTTTAGCAGACGAGTTGCAACACTCGCACGGAGATAATGTGAATGAATCCCTCATTTCGAAACTGTTTTAAGACAAACACTCTCCGGGCCCTCTTATCTAGTTGCAAACAGTTTCTGTTTAAACTAATGTTTCGTCTGTTATGCGTAAACAATAAACAAAAGCCTCGGGGGATAGGGATAGGGGTACTCATTATCTAGTAGCATTTGAAATGTGATTTGTGCCTAGTTTGATTCTTGCGTGCGTGAGAATTTAGTGGCCTATAGCTTACTATGCAATGCTAGTTCTAGTAGGCGGCAATTGATGATTGTCATATTATTATTAGCACATTGTGAAACATTTAATGCAAATCGAATTTATTACTCTATTGAACATGTGGTTTTAGTTGAAATAATTTTACGTTTCTGAATATTTGTAGACGCAGCTAAAACAGTATCACGAAAATATTTTCGAACGTACAGTACGTTTTTTTACGTAAAAACTTTGGTTTCGTGCCAGAAGCCTCATATCATCATGTAGATGAAAGGTCTGACAATGTCTGTGAGAACGAGACGAGAATGTGTTTGCGTAATTTGGTTTTGCTGATTGAATTACCTCGGGGGTGTATTAAGGTCGATGTTGCGTAAAATGTGGCGCTGTTTACGCGTCGTATCTTCCTCGGTATCTAATCGTGCACATGGGTTAGTGCCCCCCGGAGCGAGAACAATGCGTTGGTCCCGAGCCCTGCAGCGACATTGACGCGTGACATGTGGAGACATCGACCCTGTCGACAAGCGCTAAGTAAATAAACACTTCAACGTCATCTACTAACGGATTTTCCGTCTCGCCTAAACGGTCTAATGGTCAGTGAAGCTGAATAAAGACGAACGTGGGACGTCGCTGACATGATTCGCGAGACAAATTCAAAGTTGATTGTCCTTTTTCGCTATCAAGTGGTTATCCAAATATACTTTAGTAATAGTTACGAGTAGGTTGCTTACCATTATTGATATATTTTCTTCTCGCTACCGTATTATACCCAACCCAAGGTGAAGTTGGTACTGCGATGTTAATTTGTTATTACCATTTTGCTAATAAATCATAACTGTATCAACTCATTTTCATGATATTGACGTACGAATCGCTTCAAACAAACACTACGCAATTCGGTTTATGCCTACAAAAGAATCGAGGCTAGTACGTACGTAATACGGCACATTTTTAAAACAGAAACAAGGACCAGCGGATTAACGTTGTACATCAAGGGGTCTTTGTCTTGTATACTGCGGCTCAAGTTTCAGGACATTGTTCCTTAATGAATACGCGGCTTAGTTCCTATGGGACGGCAAAGTTCGTTGTCGCGGTCGACGCACCGCTCCACATCCTGTTCGGTTTCATTGTTACCCGCGGCAGCCACTTGCGGCAAGTGCAGTAAAACGATGCCATAAACACGAATAAATATTTATTCACACATAACATTAACCCACCGGAACCGACGACCTACCATTAGTATTCGTGCGTCGCACAAGGAGTTTAAGTAAACATTCGATCGACTTGTGAACGTCATCATTAGTATTGATACATTCATCTCAAAACACGTATTTTATCTGCTCTACAATGTCATCTACATACGTATTCGCTTCTTCCGCAATCGGCCAACCGTTATCAGGTAGGCTAGACTTTGCACGATTATGCAGTTGACTGATTGGCACAGTCTTCACCTTATTTCAAATGTTTTCTTTGTTTTTACAATACTGTACTAGTAATTGAAATGTTTAAGTCGGATATAGATTCAGCCTCGGTTATTGAACTTAGGATCTAGGCCGGTGTTTCAATACTTGAATACCTCTATGTATCAGAATTAGTGAATCACATTAGTATATATTATCTACAGCGAGTCGTTTTTAAAACAATAGTGGCTAGAACGCTCGAAGGAAGCCGTTACTCTGTATACATTTACTCTTGTGGTTGAATGGTGAATAGCATGTTTCGTATATGTGATGAATGGGGCTCGCTTTCGCAATCGGGGACGTATTCCGACCCGGTGACCTGGAATGGTTGATTTGCTATCGCTTATACAGCTACAATTGTAATTAGTTTGTATAATATGTCCGCTATTTGAACATTTTGTGATTTTTGTCTATAACGCCTGGTTGCATATGCTATTGAATTTCAACCCGTTCAGTATGAACCTAAAACATGCCAGAAAAGTTTTTTTAATAGAACATAGTGTCTACTGACAGCCCTTCAAAAAGATTTTAACCAAAAAATTGCATATCTTAGTACATCTTTGCCAGTTATCGCAGTTCGGGTAGTATGCTCCTAGAATACTAGTGAAGGTAAGTAGTAAGGTATATTCAGTACGGATGGAGATCAAATATAGTTTCACCTATTTGGCTATGTCTCTACTGAACTATCTATATAAAAATTAACTAACTGCCCGTCAGCGGCTTCGCCCGTGTAGACTGTTTTTCCCGTCAAAATATAGCCTATGTCACTCCCTGATAATGTAGCATTATATTGGTGAAAGAATTTATCTTTCCTCTTTATAATATCAGTATAGATAAATTAATATAAAACTAAATATGTTTTTGCTGTTTTGGCTATTGGAGCTCGCTAGACTTGCAAAAACAGGCTAACATAGAATACCTGAGTAGACATACGGTGATACGGGTCAGAAAGTCTAGACTCTCTCCACGAACTAAAAACAAGACTAGCTTCGGTGTTCATAGCTAAGTTATTAGACGTCTCGATGAAGTACCAACGTCGAATACTTGTTCAATGTGAGCAGATTGCTTCTTTGTACACGCTTCGATGTTAAACCGTCTAAGGGAATTAACTACATGATTGAGGCATTCATATTGCAGGTCTGATATCTTGGAGCGCGGATATAAATGGTCGAAGTTTGAACTTCATCGTCTCTGAATGAGCACTTTTATTATTTCAGTAAAGATAATTTTAATGACGCCCATGAAAATGCTCAAGGCCTGTCTTAAACTGTGCTTCCTATGAAAATATAAACTATATTTAATGGACAAATGGACTGTGTTCTGTTATCTTTATCATCAATCTCTAATAGACGACACGATTGGCGTAGTGTGCTGTAGCACGGTTTCTCTCCTCGATATCCGTAGTGTCCCGGGTTCGATTCCCGGTCGGGTCAATTCAGGAAACGATCTTTTCTGAATTGACTCGGGTCTGGGTGTGCTGGGAGACGCCCCTAGCTTATTTCCTTGTGTGGTACCTCGTAACACAGGGATTTAATAATCCCTACTTCGAGACCATTACAAGAGGTGTGTTGTCTGGCGCATTTTTATTTATTTATTTATTTATTTAATAGACCAAAACATTTCAAATCTAGAAGCATTCTTGACAGCACAATCGCTCAGAAGTTCGCCTAGTAAGTACGTAAAGGAAGAAGCATGTTTGATATAATTTAATTTTTAAATCCAAGTTATTGATTTAGATTGAAAAATTATTATTGTTTGATGATAAAAAAACAATTAGTGGTTTAGGTCAATCAGTTAAAATAAACCAAACCATTTTAGTAAAATAACCAGAATCCAGGACTTAAATGCGCAGAAACCATGAAAATGTTGATGTAACTGCATAGACCGGTGCAAGCTGCAGCGTTAACGACATGACGTCACAGATGACCCGCTCCGCATGACAACGAGGGTGGGGTGTGACGTCAGACGGGAGGGCGATGCGAGAGACGGCGTGGTCGGCACAAGGACGTCGCCGGGCCGACCGGCGCGCAACACGCCGCAATCGATAGCGCGCCGACAACCCGCGGAGCGATCTGCAATGATGATTGCGACCATCAGATGATCACTATGATCACTAATCGAGAAGAACATCCCGTTGGCATGCGACGTCCATCGATGGTCATTTGGTTTCGATTAGCTACCTACTGCAATGGTTACACGATGTGAGTATAACCGTCACGTTATGATTAATGTTCCTGTATTCCAAAACAACACACTGTAGTCACGAACCACTAATTACTGTTTTTTTATCAGATTTTATCAGATTCCCTTACGAAATTGTAGGATTAGGCAAGTAGCGGTCGATGTTACTTACGACTATTTTTTTTGTTTTATTAACTAAAACATGGATTTGCCTCGTGTTCTGTATTTTAAGACCATTTGACCTCTGTTCCTAAGCTATTTAAAAAACTGCTTTGCTATTCAATCTT
This sequence comes from Udea olivalis, assembly GCA_947369235.1. Classification (NCBI taxonomy): domain Eukaryota; kingdom Metazoa; phylum Arthropoda; class Insecta; order Lepidoptera; family Crambidae; genus Udea; species Udea olivalis. The sequence goes on from OX376360.1 coordinate 11,513,414, forward strand.
GATCTTGCCAAGAACGAGAGTGCACTGTTACTAGTTTGTTAGCTTTCGCTCGCTTATCTCGCAGCCTTCGAGAGCACGAGTAGTAAAACGAGTTTCCAGCCGGCATACCGGCTCACGTCTACGTTATTATGTCACGTAAAAATCTCAGAGACATATAATATTGATGCTGTTTCGTACCCTTGAGCTCGTAAAATATTCACACCACTGTAATGTCTTTTTTTAACAGCTTACTGCGCCGTATTGAGGTTATAGTTATTTTATAGTTTGCCTAACGCATAGTTTATGTGGCGGGGCATATTAAAATGCGGCATTTATTGAGTTCTGCTTGCCATAACATGACCAAATACAAACACTATGAGTTTTACTGTTATAATGTCTGTCATAAAATCTGCATAATGCAAGTTTATGGATTAAAGCAGTTTTTAACTAAAGGCGTCTTCGTTTCGTTTTTTTTTTTGCTTTCTTGGGACAAGCTATTTGTTAGAAGTTGGTAAAATGAGTAACACATCATACTGGAAGCCAAAGATGATCATTCTTTCTTTTTTTTCTTGATTCTAAGAATACTTTAGTCCTGGTGGCCATATTTTGTAGCCTGCCATTTTTCGATTATTTGATTAATTCTACATGAACTACAGTTAATAATTCATGCATGCCTGATGTTATTAAAAAAGGCAAATTATATTCACAGAAATGGAAAAACAGACTTCTAGAAAGTGCATTTTCGTCTTTTTGCATCGGCACAGTTTTGTTTACCGTGCGCAAGTTGTGGCATGATTCGAGACAACTAAACTGCATTCCTAAAATGTCCGCACTAATAGGTCGAGAGTGCAGCACTGGCGGCCGGCCAGACGGCTCTGGGGAAAGTATTTTGAGCCATATTTGCACCCAGACGTTTGCATACAGTATTACTTGCTAGGTATAAAATACTAACAAAACGTTCGAAGTATAATAAACAAATACTACAAGCAGTTGAAGGAATCCAGCCAGATACCTACCTACCTATTAGTTTTAAGGCCAGAATTGCCTGCCTAGCCTGTGTAGGCTAGGCAGGGAATTCTGCCTGTTATGACAAATTACTTGGAAGAAAATCTGCGTTATTATAAAAAACTTCTCATTCACGGAAATTTGACAATTTGAAAATAGGTACTTAAAAATGTGAATTTTTAATGTATGTTTCATCATCATCAGTAAACACAACTGCTGTTTTTTGTAAAAAGAAACCTCATCATCCCCGACACCGTTAGATGTTGCTACCTAATAAAATAAAAATAAACTAAGGCTGTAACTTTTTACGTAATTTGTCGTCAAAATGTCGTAACGCGCTCACATTATGTGCCATTTAAAATCAGTTTGCCCAGAAATGCGTGATCATGTAATTTACAAGTAGCATTCTTAAGGGACATCAGCATTATTATTCTCCTACAAAGTTTTATTTGTATCAGAATCCCTGCAAGGAAGCATTTAATGAAAATTGTTCTTGCGACAGAACTGGGTAAGCCAGCCGAATAGGGCTGCTATAATAAAGTTTGATTCAGTAAAAGTAAATATTAAAAACTCGTATTATTTAGTGTGTAATACGAGTTTTGAATATTTACTTATTCGTGTAAATATTCAATCGTAAGAAAGTTTAGCCCGAAACCTAGTATTCCTGAGTTTCAATTCCTACATCGAGGAAAAAGAGTTTTAGATTTTTAGGAACATTATCCGGGTCAGGGCTTGTGTTGTGATTTCTAGCCCGCATTTTGAAAGGGTGGTGATTAAGCTAATTCTCATCGAATGTAAAGATTACTTTATTAAAATGCTAAAGACCTTTCCTCAGCAGCGGAACATTAAATCAAATCGTGCAGATTCACAAAAATCTCAAGTATGTTAAATTTTGGCAGATTCCTTCCTACGGCGTATCGCCTGATATCCATTATATTTTTTTTGTACTCAAATAAAAACAAAACTAGCATGGACGGCTGGACCAACAGAAAATTATCGTCGTTGATCAGTTTGCCTCTCTCAACTAGATCGAAATAGTTCGACGTAACAGCATCAGGAGGCATCCCTGACACGACACTTCGTACAATGCAGTGCTGCACTGGCAAGGCACGAGATCACTCGTGCTGCACTGCAATGCTGCACTGGCAAGGCACGAGATCACTCGTGCTGCACTGCAATGCTGTACTGCATTGTACGAAGAGAAAAAGTTTTTTTTTGGTTTTCTCTAGATTTCAATGCCTTTTTGCATTGGTGTTTTTTGCTTAATTCACCGTCTAGGAAGTGTATTAGACATATGAAGTTTGTTTTAAATGTCAATTTTGAACGAAATGATACGTCGCGTTATGGTAGATTCAACGAACTGTATTAGGGAAATCAAATAATCGAGTAGGTCGACGATGAGAGCTCGCTTGCTCGCATTCGATTGTGGTTAGCGACTGATGAAACTTTTCACATTGCCATTTAATGATGCCCCACTTACGTTCCGACCGCAAATTTCGCTCGCCGTCTACAAATGATAATGTCCATTGAAGATAAATAATATCTGCCACGTTAAGGACTTCCTGTTTGGCTACAGGTTGTTTTGTCAGATTTTGATCGTTTAAGAACGTCTTATTTTCATATTTGGTAGTTGAACTACTAGAAATTCGGACCATAATACTCTTTCACATATTATGGTCTACACATAAGAGGTAACAAATGGCACCCCTGCTGTTTTGTTACAGCTATTTGGTATATTATACCTATAACGATTTGTTTGTGGAGACTGGAGATCTATGGTAGGCAAAAATAATACTTGTGTTACATGTTTTTAAATTTTCACATTATCTTACAACCATTTCCTAAGTAATGAATTCTGATTGAAAAAATCTTTTGTAACTATTATGTTGCAGCTACTCGTAAGTAATAGAAGGATCTTTTGGTGTTTCGTTTTGTAATAGTCATTGTATTTTGCTTTCTTCGTGTTTTAAACAAACAAACAAAAACAAAAAATATCTTTATTTAAATAGACCTGTAACAAGTACTTTTAAATCGTCATTACAAAAAAAAATATACTAAGTAATAGACTTAAATACTATAATAATAAGAATACATAAATACACTGTATACAAACATAATGTGACTCTACCACCGCATCGGAAGTTGATCTTATACTGAGAAGACCCGGCGAGAAACTCAGTACTTACTCTTTTAAACTTGGTTCGGTTTCACAAAAAGAGTTAGTAAAGTACAAAGAGTATTTAAAAAAAATGCTTACGTTAATTTCCTTAAAATATGGACCTAAAAGTACATCTAAACTACCGGCTAAAAAGCAAAAACATTGTACAAAGTTTATACAATTCAAGCCTAGAAATTGTTAGATTTTTGTTAGTCAGTACAAACTAGTCATATAAATATTACAAGAGTTAACTAATCATGTACCGAGTGAAGAGCTTAAACCCAGGCCTTTTTATCCAAAAGGTAATAATTTGTAGTGTAATAGCCCTTTTTTGATAATACTGTCTTAATGTGGTTTTTGAATTTGTTTAGTGGTAACTCACATATTGCCCTTTGGGACTTTATTGTAAAAGTGTACACCTTGCCCCATAAATGAACCTAAAACTTTCTCTAACCTGAAGGATGGGAGCGCAATTCTATCTCTATTCCTGGTATTTTTGCCATGTATATCACTGTGTTTAGTATACAGGCTGATATTTTTTATATTGTTTATTGCGCAACATTATTATTGTGTAGTACAAAAAACAGTTGTTGAAAGTGGTATTTTGAATAACCTATAATATTAGTTAATTTGAAGTAACCACAACAACATTCGAAAAAACAACATCCGCACACCTGTCACACAGATTACACTGTTTATGAATATGAACTCGAGGGGTCGCGAGTTCAGTCCCGTTAGGCCGAGGGTGTGATTGTTAGTAAATGTCGCCTTTTTGTGTTTTCTAGGTATTTATGCCTTTTTTTATATATTTCCCGTCAAGATGACCTCACTCCACCCGATGGAAAGCGGTCGTGAGGTCCAGATATGAGGTAAACAAGCCCAGTCATTCAAACTAATCACTGGGCTGGCCATCCTCACCTTGAAGGCCTGCAGAAATGCCTTTTCATGCCCCGCTTGAAGAACCCGGGACTATAAGAGGAAGGAAACACATGTGTTGGAAGAGCGTTCCGTTCTTTGATTCTACGTCAGTGAAGTTAGCGCTAGCGGAAAACTTCATAAACTTAATAGATAAGTTTGAGATTTCTGCATAGCATTACGAATACGAATACTAGCTCGAATGCCTTTCATATTTGAAAAGCCCAGCGAGACTATGTTTTTTAATTTGTCTGATGACAATCTGTAACTTTTCCACATGTGACTGGAAAAATAAGATAATATTGAAAACAGTGTTTCCAATCCAGTTAAAAGGTTTCCAACACAGTAATTTTTGAATCTGAAAAATTGCCGGTCAGCGAGTAACGGGACCAAAAAATGGCCACGACTACACGTTACTGACTTCATTTGTTTTCTATGCATCTTCTGTAAGCCATTGTGAAATGAATTGCAGTGAAGCTAATTAGTAATTAAGCGGTTTTAAAAATAAAGACATTAAGTTCAAAGGTTTTTCTTTAACGGTTAGAATATTAATAACTCTTAAAAAGGCCGCAAGATAGATTACTTTGAAGTCGTAAAGCTGCCCTGAGATATTTATTGTAAATATATTATAATCTTTTAAATATTTAAAATACTTCGTTAAAAGGGTACGCTCACAAAGAGGCATTGTCTTAAAAACTTTTCCTATTCATGAATTCGTTTTATTATTTTTTGTCCCTTAGAAAGGATTGCTCTCTAGTTGCGCGGCTTTCAGGAAAAATTAAAGCGAATGGTCTCCTTTTTATAACATTTACGGTTGGGGGATTGTAATAGTCACAATGTAGGTTTCGAGTGCGAAATTCTTTCGGGGATAATTTGGGAAACTTATGCAGTTGTTCCCGAGGTGCGGCGGAGGTACGAGGGATGGGTCCGGGCTAACCCCCCTGGCTAGACGGTTCATCGGACCCTGGAGTTATGTGGAGACGGGATTTTGTAGAGGTTATTATTTTAAGTCTAGACGAATGAGATAGTTAATCTGAATCCTTGAACTGTTTGAGACGAAGTTATATAAAATATTATATTTTCACTTAGTTTATATTTGGTAATTAATTTTTTTAGTGTGATATACGTCCACTGCATATGTGTATGTAAAGACTCAAGTCACTTAATGTGCAAAAAGGTTTGTGTTTTGCAAATCTAAACTTGCCAATCTCAATTGCAGTTGCAAAGCCCACTATGCTTAAACTAAAAAAATATATGATATTTTACTCAATACTCAATACTCAATTCTTTATTGCATTTCACAGTGTAGTACAAGATCTTGGATACAGCCTTATACGTCCCACTGCTGGGCACAGGCCTCACCTCAACTATGAGGTACAAGATCTTAAATATATCTAAATAGTGCACCATGAACCCTGTCGGGCACAACAAAAATGAAGAGGAGGAAAACCATTGTTCATAGAAAATTAAATTATAATGCAACAAAATAATATATTTTGTTCTCTTATTATCATTATTTTGACTAAGTATGTCATTTAAGTTGCATTTACAGAAGCTTCATTCATGAATATCTGCTATGATAGAAATGGCGAGCGACATTGTTCAAATCAGTGCTATTAAGGGCACTTAAAAGCTCGTCGCGTTAATTGTTTAAAAATTAACAGTGATAATAAAGTGCTATAATTCTAAAACAGATTAGCCGTGCTCTACTCTAGCTGAGTTACCTTTTCAAATTATTAATGGCGTGGGCTTTGTTTGGCACTTCTGTCCTTATATAAAGCCGTCATAGACCTGATTGAAATATTAATTACATTATCTTTTATGGTTAGTACGAGGCTAAGTAACTAATGAAGTATCGCTATCAATCTTGTATGTTTTCCAGTGACTTGTAAAATGATTGACGTGTTTTGTTGTGATATCACAAATCAAAAACCAACGCCGTCTCACCGCTTTCCTAAATCAGTTAATTTCGATGGAAACTTTGTTTCTTATTTTATTAAAACTAAAACTTTGCAAAGCAATCGTAAAAAGATTACATAAAACGTAATTGAGCGTAATAACTCATATGATAAGCCGAAATCAAGCATAATAGTATACTTAACGACACAGCCTGCAGCTTTTGGTAACGACGATATAATGCTGTAAATAACTACAGTCCTATTCAATGATGTATTCATAGCACGAAGACTATTACACAGGACCGTTAGATGCATTTGACCTCCTTGAGGCTCAATTAACCGCCAACACTCGACTCCACTGTCTTCCAGGTTACTTCGTTTCGTCTAATTTAACTAACGATAATGCTGTTTGAAAGTAAAAGGAATTAGTTGGTAATGTAACATGGGCGTTGTTGAATATGTATCTCAGAATTGTATTCAAGTGGGCTTATATCCAGAACTAGACGGATAAGATCAGTTGTTTAATCACACGCTGCATGTAGTGGGCAGGGTATGGATTCTTGAAGATAGTCGTGGCAGTGACTTCACAGTATGTCGAATACGAATATAAAATTCCTAATATTAACTGAGCGGTGTACCCAAGGGTTCTTCTTTAGCACGGCACTTTGTCGACAGCATAGGTAACTGCAGCCGACAGCACTCGCTGGCGACGGCCATTGCAGATGTAGCTTGTACTGGACCTTTGTAGCAGAGTGCTTAATGGATTGCTGGAATCTTTGCACTTGGCTGGCTATCCCTAAACTCAGAATGGGTGCATAATAACTAATAAAACCCAAAGATAAAACCAACACAAAAGTCCCTGACAATTGAACTCATGACCTGTAGCGTAGTAGGCAAGACTACCAGCCTAATCAGCGATAAAATAACACATGCTGATAATACATGCACTTTCGTTTTGATATAAGTGGATTATAGGACTATAAAACCTAAAACGGTTTCACAAGCACTCGCGTGTCCAGACGGTCCATTGGAATCGCAAACGACGCAATTTGGCGCCTCGGAGACTCCAAATTGGGACCGTCTCCAGAACATTCCCTGGGACGTTACTGCCATCCGTATTTTTTTCAAAACGTCCGCGGGTGTGCGAATGTGAGCCCGCCATCTTGGACTCGATCTTTTGTTCGTCGGACAATGGCTGCGAGAATTGGGAATTGGCCGTCAAGCACATGTGTGGACAATAGTAAACAATCGGCCGCTCATTACCGTAATGCATGTGGTAAAATTCATATGACCTTTGTTCTCAAGTACATTTTTATAAGTACTGCTAAAAGGTTATTTGCGACAAAAAGTCTTCGCCTCGATGATACCTCCTTGATTGTGAGATTCTAGTGACAAAAAAGGCAGGAAATATGTACAATGGTTTGGGAAAAATGATAGAAGCCTCCGACTTCTTAAATTATTATCCTACTTTATCTTTCGGGATCAGTATTTGCCAAACAAACTGTATTGTTTGGGAAATGTCTTGATGATATCAAGATACGGATCTTGTTATCATCAAGACATGAGTGGGTATCTTAAGCAACCGTTTGGGTATTTCTTCTTAGCTCCATTATGTCGCTGCCACTGCATTCTTAGTCTAAGAGTCCTGAGACTAAAGGTATAATAATCAGAAATTAAAATTGAAGAATAGGATATTGCCTACTTGGCTTAGAATCATCGCCCTGACCAAAAATGTCCGACAAATGCAAACAATGTGATTTATTATTATTATTTCCATTGCCAGAGTGCCTGATTCCAAGATCAACACAAAAGAGTGAAAGGAAAAAATTCAAAAATTCAAGAACTAATCGGATGTTTTTCATTTCATAATTATAATGCATACTTGTCCTTTTGTTTCACCATATGTAACTATTTTTTTCAATGCGTTATAAACATATACTAATCTATGCGTTTAAAAAGCAGTCCGTTCATAGCAGGTTCCGGAAACATTAATTATACTGAGAAAAAACAGTCTAACATTGACCTAGTACGTGCTGCAACGCTGCGTTGTTTGTATCTATTGTGATGATTCTATCTACTTATTACAGAAGTTTTTGTAACTACCAGCATGACATAGTACAGAATTACACTACGCTTTTTTCAAGGTAAGAAAATTTTATGGCGTCTAGACTACGTTACGGTACGTTTTAGGTACGATTTACACTAAATGGCCCAACGCAACACACCACAGGTGAAGAAAAGCGGAGCTTGACTACGCTTTGACCTACCTTACCAGTGCCCTACCAGACATTTTAGTCAATAGAGATACCTCTAATTTATAAAAAATAAAACAATCAACAATAAGTACAAGTTTGAAAGAATAACTACTGAGTTCTTAGTAAGAAGCAACTACGCGATGGTAGAGTCGCATTATGTTTGTATACTGTTTATTTATATATAAATATTATTATAGTATATATGTCTATTATTTAGTTATTTTTTACTATTTCAAATTATCACGTATGTCCATTCAAAAATAGTTTGAGTTTTCCCTTTTTATCTCTTCTGACATGCTACGGGGCTGCTTCAGTTTAAAGGAGTCTGACTCTGAATAGTTTCAGAATTCGGGGGTTTGCCGATAGCCAGTCAACTGACTTATTTAATGTTAAATTCTGGAAAATAATTGAAATTACATAATAATAATAAACTGCCCAAGCCGTTTGTTATTCCATCATCGTTTATTGAAATATATAAATTAAAAGTGGATATTGCCAACATATTGCAAATTCCACCTAGACGTGCGCCGTCCGTTCTAAGTTGTGCTATAGCGAGCATTTCCACTGAAATGGAACTCCTGTCTGTATCGGATATTACATTCCGATGTCAGATGGTAAGAATGGCCTTATAGGTATGATTAAAAGCATGTCAACTGCATCAAATTCGTGTAATTTTTAAAATTCCAGTACGGTTCATTGCATCTAACATACTCATTTTTGATTTCGCAAGATCTATAATAATTAACGCATTTTCTGAGAAAGGTTCCAACTAACCAAAGTTTATTTATCAGGGTATATGTTTGTTCCATATCTGGGAGGTAATATCTTTGTAATCATGTGTTTGTGAACCGTTATTTACGTAAATCAGTTTCTGACATTCATAATACTAGTTTCCTCCCTGAGTCCTAAGGTATTTTTTATTTATTTGTTTTTATCGATCTCTGTTACAAACTGACATACTTAAAAGTATTTATTAGATTAGTTTACAAAACTAAAGATAAGTTTATTATCTTTTATATTTGAGTTGTCGGTTTCTTCATTGCCAACTGTATTGTAAGTAAATGTAAACGCGAAAGTTTCTGAAAAGATGTCCTTCCTTACTTCTTTACAATTGTTTGGTGTACATTAACATAAACCTACCCTTTGTGGGTCCTCGTCTATACCGCTCTTCGTGTTATTCTACCTTTGATGTCCCAGGATACTCATCCACATAGTGGCCGAACGAATTCACATTTCTTTTTTTTCTTTTTTTTTTTATCAAGATGACCTCACTCCACCTGATGGAAAACGGTCGTGAGGTCCAGATATGAGGTTGACAAGCCCAGTCATTCAAACGAATCACTGGGCTGGCCATCCTTACCTTGAAGGCCTGCAGAAATGCCTTTTCACGCCCCGCTTAAAGAACCCAAAGTCTGAATTTTCTTACGAAAATTCAGACTTTGTAAGCTTAAGGGCATGCCCAAATTGCATATTTGACTTTTTTTATTTTACTTAATAATCATAATGAAATGCTAGTACTTAATGGTGTAAAATACGGTATTGAGACACCCACAAGGTGTAGGTGAGGGTTGCAGGATTACTGTGGATGCAGGCGGCCAATAACCAGCTATTTCGTGACTACGTTACTGTAGTAACTGCTACCTCAGTATAAATAAGGGTACTTTGACGCATGTTCGACAGTTAAAATTAATACTTTATTAGTTTATTAGCATCAGTTGATTGTATAAATCAGTTATTCGTTAGGCATTATTCTATGCACACTGACAGAGTCGCAAGAAAATAACTAGTAAGGGAACAAAGTCCGTTTGAATTAGGTAACAACAGTGCAGAATATGAATGTTATCGTAAGAAATCGGGAAATACCTTATAACTTCTTATTATTCTTAATCTTCCTACGAGTTATTGTGTAGTTCTACTGAATACTTACTGTTATCTTGGGCTTGCCCCCTACCACTAAGTTGATCCATTATTAGAGTCACACTACAAAAATTACGTCTGATCACTAGCGGTCCGTCCGCGGCTTCGCCCGCGTAGACTGTCTTTCCCGTCGAAATATAGCCTAAATTAAAAAAAATTATTGCCTATGTCACTCCCTGATAATGTAGCTTTGTATTAGTGAAAGAATTTTTGAAATCAGTCCAGTTGTTTCGGAGCCTATTCATTACAAACAAACAATAAAATCTTTCCTTTATATGTATTATATAGTATAGATATAGGTACTTAATTTTTTTAATACTAGATTTTCAGATGTCATATTATCTTAGTTTTGCGTACGTTCAGTTTATAAATATGGTTACCTACACTTAATCTATGGTTAAACGAGTATTAGCCTGTGGGAGGGAACACTGTATCGTTAATGAAAGTTGCGCCTTCGTTCGTTGTGAACAGACTAGGTCGTAATAAATAAAGCTATCACAATGCAATGCAATTGGTCCACATTCGTGCTGCACAAAAATACAGCAAAAAGGTCCCCTGCCCTTGCATGGCGTGGGTGGGAACTGGGAGCAGTCATGCTATAATATTTTGAAGTTGTATTGTCAACCTTAACGTAATACAAATAAGACATTGACGCGTAGCGTTGATGCGGACCCCCGGAACCACAGCTATTAACGAACCCTTAATAAATTACAACTTGAACTGATTTCCCTTATGGCATAATCAATGCACTACATATTATTAAATCTCCCATTTTGTTAATATATTTGATTAGTTTGGCGTCAACTTAATAAAATGGTCAATTTTGTATCAGCAGCTGCTATTAAAAAAAAAACGATTTTGCTAATCTATCTTTTGCATCAATTTTATTTATTTTTATTTGTTTATTATTATTTCGTACACAAAGAGACAAATTACAGAGAAAATATTAAGGTGTACAAAAGTACAGGTTAGCTTATCTCTAGAAAGAGATTTCTTCCAGCAGACCATGGCGACAGGAAAAGCTCATTTAAAATTGTAATGGATAGACAAACGTGTACAAATGGAAATGAAAATGAGAGTTACATATTCAAAAATCGTAACAAACTAAAAACCCCTAAGTACATGTTTTACTTACAAACAAGTAAATTAATATTCTACAATAAATACATAAACATATAGATAAACATAATAATACATACACTAAATAAAATATAAATAAATATATGTATACATGTAAACATAATGATCCAATGCAATTTGACGACCGACTTGGTGTAATGGTTAAGAAGTTGGCTACTACACCAGAGGTCGCGGGTTCGATCCCCGCACAGTACAAACATTTGTGTGCATGAACATGTCTGTTTGTACTGGTCTGGGTGTCTCCTATGTATAATAAGTATGTATTTACAAAAGAAAATGTATTTAAGTATGTTTATCCGCTGTCTAGTATCCCATAACACAAGCTTTAATTAGCTTACTTTGGGGCTAGATGGCGCTGTGTTGAATAATGTCCAGGGATATTTATTTATTATTATTTATTAATGCAATTAAAGTAAAACTCAAAAGATGTTCTTTTAGCAGTCTTTTGAAAGAAAGAAGAAAGAATTGTGTAGGTTTGTGTCCAGTCATTGCTCATCCACCAGCACCCTACATTTTCTTCTTAATCCTAATAAAAATACGACGACGGTGAATGATGTGACAAGTGTTTTTTTTCTAAACTACTTAGCGATACTTACAAGTATCGCGAAAGTAAGAATTAAGGCCTGCGCAGACGAATGATTATCCGTGGCGTACTTTTTTGTCCGTCAAAATAGATCCCTTACAAACAGTATCGAGCAACGCACACGGTCGACCAAAAGTACGCCGAAACACGGCGGACGGCCACGGAGCGTAGCGGATTAAAGTACGCCGGTGTCCGCGAAAAAATGGAACGAACGAACTATGAGCAGTCAACGCACACGGTGGACTTTAGTCCACGGTAATAATCGATTCAAAATAAAGGGATGGACCAGTATTCTCTTTTAAAACGTCTACTCTTTTTCTTAAACTTCTTGTAATTACAGCACAACGTAACCCCAGAATATATAAATACTCTCGGACAACAAATGATCGCACACCGTGTGCGTTGAGTCCGCGGTAATTTTTTTATTCGCGGAGCGTGTCGTCTGCGCAGGCCTTTAGCGTCTTTCTTTACTAATGAAATGGAATATTATTGTAGGTATGTAGGTGCTGCGTGCGATTATGACTTCCGCCTTAATCAAACTAATAAATTGTTAATATGGAGGTAGAAATAACGATAAAGAAAATACAAGACAAAACACAAAAAAGCTCATTTAAAAATTACGAGTAAATGGTGTGCTTGGTATCTTATTCTAATGGGTAAAGTGGAATAAATTTTATCCGTAACTTCGGCTCACATTGAATATGAGTGAAGCAATATTGAATGTGAATGAAAAATCCTACTCATTTGCAATCCTATTTTACTTTCATAGCCTTTGGCCTGTGCCTGCCCGCTCGCGTATCTAATGAATTGTAGGTTACGTACAACCTTTGAGCTTACTTAAGTTTATTAAAATAAGGTTCAAACTTGGGATTTATACAGTTTTTCCGATATAGCATGAGGAGAAAATGGCACGGTCTTTTTACCACATTTAGTCTGGGCTTCTCGCATTTCCTTTGCAGGCGGCCTGCATCCACCTGCAATTCCTGCTAATCCTGCTTGTTTGCCATCATACGGTTCCAAATCTTTTTAGTCCTGACGGACGTCAGTTCTCAGCTGTACAAAGTGAACGCAATTAGGAAGTTCGTAATCCTTACAATTCTTGGTATCACCATGGTAACATATTCTATTATACTTCCATAATTTATTTCACAAATATTCTCTTTCTAATCTTTAAGCGTGGATCGATTTGTTTTCGCCAACGGTCTAAAAACCCTGCCCACGTCAGGTGCTCCCTGACACCCATTCAACACGACCATAACACAGCAAACTGAACCTTCCTCCCGCAGGAAGTGATATTGACAACTCACCGCGGAGTGACACACGCCTCCCAACAATTTCCCTACTTACGGCTATTTCCATTAACTACCTGTTCCACGTAACACACGAACTTCGATTGTAAGAATGTCAACTTAGAGCATCTATTCCTATTTTCTGTAGCGCTAAATCGGCCCCATATTTCCAAATATGGCATCATGTCCAGACTAAACAGACAGTGATACGGGAAATCTAATGTAGGAAAGGAACACACGTGGGATGAAACTATATTGCTTTGGAAAAAGTCACGTTTTGATATTTGGTGACGTAACTTTGCTAAAGTCATGTACCAAATTTACGTATACATTATATAATGAATCATTCTTAGAAATATTATATGTAAGTAGCATTGCAGAATAAAAAAATCCTAAAGATTCGAGTCACGGTATAATTCATTGGTATGATTATGAAATCTCAATATATGTACGTATGTTGTATGTTTGGCGAACATTCAAAGTTTATTCTCTATTTAATGGATCCTTGACGTATACATAGTTTGCGAAGATATTTGTGAGCCTCTGTAACTTCGCCTACACCCGCCTACAGCCACTCGAACAATGTTCAAAAAGGTTCGATAGAACTTTGATACTGGGCTGCAGATGGTAACAGATCCTAAATCTTGATCGTTGAAATGTTTAAATTGTATTGATTAAGTAGTATTTAATTCCTTAGTAACATAAACTATCAAAGCGGGAATGAACACGTTGACTGCAGTGTCCTCGAATGCAATTCGATCTGTTACGGATTGTGCTGTTATCGATAAGATTTTTATTTCTTTTATACGCACGTGAGTATAAACTCGTGTAAAATTGATTGTTCCGATCGTATTACATAATAATTATCATTTTACATTTAAATTTAAATGGTTGTATTTTACATGTAATGTAGTACACTACTTACTTAAATTAAGTAACTACATAAAGAAATTCAGTATTTTATTTCAGAAACAAATAACACAGATTTTCGTACAGTTAGCCTGTTTTCCGCGTCATGAGCAACCAGTTCGCAAAGACCTCCTAAAAATCTATTGCCTTTCTCTACCTACGGTACAACTGTCTTAGGTCGTTCACGCTATAAGTGAGCTCTACTAAAATTAGTCGCTTGCGGTATGCAAAAAAACACCGTTATGGGCCGAAAGATTAACGTGAATTTGAATTTTTCAATAATAGCACAGTTTTGTAGACTATTTTAGTTTTTGTTGCAGTCCCAAATAACAGGAAGCAGATGAATAGATATTGATTGTCAGGTAAATGGCGCCACAGACGATAGACACCGAAGCTTGTAACAGATACAGCTGGACGGATATCGAATGTCGACCTAACTATGACGAACGGGTTCTTTTTTCTCGAAATCTTTTCTGGTGGGCTACATTATCCCATTATCTGTCGGTGTTCTATTGAAGGAGACTAAACACTAATAACTTATTGATTTCTCTAAACCAGCAGAGTTATTAAATAGAACGCTTTATAAAATCGTAAAGTGTAGTTATTTTAACTATGTCCTTGAAAACGGTGAAGTTGTGGTGTGGGCCCTTTATTTTAACGTACTTGATTTTTTTGTCTTGGGACCCGAACAATACGGATGAAATGAGGAAAGATGTTGTTAGTGCTTCCGCTTCCTTCTTAAAATTAGATTGTCGCGAAATCCGAGCGTGATGGTGGGGTGTCAGATGCGAGGAAACTACATTTTTCACCATTTCATGCCTCGAAGCTTCGCAACAGCGAGTAAACTTGCACCTGCTGACTTAATAAGTTCACTCTAGCTAGGCAAAATAATGTTTGTTGGTAGGTAGGTATAAACAATTTAAATAAACAAGCAAATAAAACAAAATTCCTATTCTACGAATACAATTAATTTCTTTCCTTCCAAGGACTAGCAAAATTGTTTACCATTTCACGAACAATTGGTCGCATTGTCATCACCAACCATAGTTGGGTGTGGTGAACCCATGAGTTGACTTATTTCTGAGGACGAAGACCTTCGCCCAAAAACGTGATCACCAGAAGGTATGCTAAATAGATAATTTCATTCTACATAGAATTTTTTAATCAGTTTTTAATTGTCCTATCTCATTTATCCTCGCTTAATGACAAAACCGCTTAGTTATTCTAAGATACCTTGGAAATGGGTATTGCTTTATCTGGCTGCGGTCAGATGCTATCGGTTTCATTATTGGCTGCCTACACCGCTTCACCACCGCGGTACGCAATCACACATCCACCCACTGTGTAGTAAGAGTTATTATTAGTACATACTCTAGGAGAGTCTAGGTACCGATTGTTTACCGATTGTATTTCGCCACAACAGTATTATAAAAGACATTTGAAAAATAAGAGTTTCGTAAATGACAAGACTCGCCTCATTCAAACATAATTTGTGTCGCAACGCAACATAACTTGAGCACATACCAGAGAAAACCAGGACCACAAACTGTGAGAATGGGTCAATCAAGGCAGATTGTGAATTATTACTGACAGTATAATGTACAGTAAGTGATAACGATGTGCTGTTGTTAGTACATTTTTCAGCTAATTTATTTAAAAAAATGCCGTTACTTTGAGCCGCAACCATATTGCGATAAAGACCTTGATAAATTAACTCCAATTAGTTTTGCCGAGCCGATATACATTTTGACACCTTGACTCAATCTGTTTTAACGTCCCTTTCTTGTCAATGTTCAAATTCCTTTTAGGCTTGAAGGTCATTTCCAAATTTGTTACTCACTTAGTTCGATTTTACATTACCGTTGTTTCCAGTTTTCAAGGTATCAGCTTGCAATTACGGTGTGCAACGTCCTTATCTGTTCGTTTGTATAAGAGATAATTAATTGCCAATTGTTTTGGTTACCGCAAAGCACTAAGATTAGAACTAGTCGCGGGACTAGCATAACGGGATGATGGTAACCGGATGCCGTGTAATCTCACCATCTTGGATCGTCACGCTTACTGCCCCAATTCTGTGGTTTTACGGAAAAAACACAACAGAGTCAGTCAATGGACACCCACATGACTAGACGCAGCTGCCTTCTAAATGGGTTTTGTTCAGTAAAAATTGCAGTTTGGAAAATCAACGCATTGTAATTAGTTACTGCCCTTATTTATAGACAATATTATAACAGTCTCATGACTTATGACACTGTTGTTTTAACTAACGCACTCTTTTGTCTCTCTAATTTGCCCGATAATAACAGAACAGAACATTAGCTGATGTACCGCTTGAAGACAGAAGAAGGTTTTTTCGATAAGCGGGTTACTTCGGTCTTTCTTGGAGAAACTCAATTCCTATTCCTATAACGAAATATATTCTTGACGTGAATGTATCTTGTGTGGTATTTACAGTTCTTAATCTTAATGTTATAATATCTATTTAGAATATTCCTCCCGAATAACAGTCCAAAAAAATATTTTGTTGTATGTACCTGGCATGATCATGGCATTACCCGTTTGTACCGTGTACATCATAGGCATATCGTTCGTTACAGATTGTTTGGATTCATGTCAACCTTCAACTATAATATAATGATGTCTGTCTATGTGCTGTAACTACATTATAATACCACCTAACCGTCATTGTGACTGACGTACACAAACATTATGTATTTTGTTCTGTCCATCATTATGTATTTCATCACCAGTCGGACAATATTAATCGCTAAGTGAAACTACTTGAATTTATTATGAATAATCAAGTAGAGTACCTTTCAACCAATTCCATGAAAAGAAACCGCAACAAATTCAATCGGAAATAGATAAATTGAAAACGAAATAAAGAAATTGATTCCGAGAAGTGAAAGACAGAAAATTGCGGAAATCCTAATAGCGTGATGTAGTGTAATTTTTAAGGGCAACCAAACTCAACCACAGCTGAAGTAGCACTCTATTCTTCATGCCTTCCGCGCTTAGTATGAGAGTCCATAGCGATAGGAACTCAGCTTATGTCGGTTGTGTAACGCCCCAACTTGGGGTCACCCCAAGTTAAGACTACTTTCAAAAATTAATCATATTTCAGACGTCACTTGGCAGGTAAACTGGGGGAGGCAAATTGTAAATGACAAGAGTCATCCTCAGTATATTGATTCTGTATATCAAAATTGTAGGATAATGGAGATTATGTGTAATAATATTTTTAAAAGCAAATACCGCGCCATTTCAAGATCTGTGTTGCTTTTGTCACACAAGCAAATACAAGGTATCTTATAATATAACTGTTTTGCATTACAACAAAACAACTATTATGTGTTGGAGAAAACACAGTGTTGGCTGTGAAGAAAGCAGTCCTGACATTTGTCATTAATAATTAAAACTTACCAAATTTTTCGTTGTTTTTACTTTGTGGCTTGACACCTGAGGGCCGAGTGCGTAACTTACTCGGCTTTGCAACCTGTCAAGGCTGTCAAATTCAATAGTCTTCTCACCAGCAAGGCCTTGCCTCAACACTGTGTTTTCTCCAACACATAATAGTTGTTTTGTTGTAATGCAAAACAGTTATATTATGTGTCTTCTAAAACACAGTGTTGGCTGTGAAGACCTGTTTGTTATCTGCTGGTGTCAAGCAAAACGCTATTGTTGAATAAAAAATAAATATTGTTGACTACAAGAATATGATTAAAAATAAAAATATTTTATTATTTTAAACGATTCTCTCTATTTATGGATCTATTAGAAAAATATCTTCTTCTTTGCCCTCGCCTTATCCCGTGACGCGGGGTCGGCTTTCTTGATCTTGAGGCTATTATCTATTAGAAAAATATCGACAAAACAATTTCTAACCAAACTTAGAAACCTTATGTGTAGAGATAGTCATGCATCCTTTCCTACCAGTTAAGTTGATCTATTTCAATTAATCTAACTTACCAAGCAATCTAGGTAAGTAGGTACTTAGAGATAATTGTAATATGAATTTCTCACAAATTAAATAACAAAATAAAGTTTAACTTCTAATTCAGTTTTGAAAAAAAAAAAAAAATTAGATAGATTTAAGCATAAATAACCAAATAAAGTTGATCTTCTTTTTAAGTTTTAAAAGAAAATTGAGCAGATTTAAACATTCTCAAATAATCTGACTAGGTAAGTAGGTACTCCAGAAAATCACATATTAATCAACACAATAATTGCTTTGAGAAGTACATTTCTATTTTTCAGGCAGTAATGTTACCAAAAACCCTTAGTTTACTCAAGGATAATAATCCCTGGTCTTCCTTTCAAGTTCAAAGGGTTGCCACTGCAGACCAATAAAACCTCTGTGAGTAGAATAAATCGATCTTAAAAAATGGTCTAATTTGCAAAATGCAGGTTTGATTTTATTAAACATTTTCATCACTTTAGAGGGCAGTGCATTTTGCAGTTTTTCTTGAGTTATGGACCTGATGTCAACTATGTCACATAATTATGGATAAAGTTTCAGGAAGGATTATTAGAATGCATGCATCAATAAATTTAATTCTGAGATTTTATCTTCCCAGAGGCACACATTCACCCTTTACTACCTATATTTGACAGGTATGCATAATTACGGCCCATCCAGATGGCCTTGTAGCACTGGAGTCTATTCTAGACTAGACTTCAACTGATTTTTAAATAAGCATGTCTTGTATGAGTCCAATATGCAGTCATGCATTCTACGCCCATAAAGCAAGACAGAATCTGAATAGTCCTTCAAGACTCATTCAAAATGTTAGTTGAATATTAAAACCAGAGTTTTTAAATATCTCGCTTGGCAAGAAAAAATTGTTTCAACTACTGATGTGGCACACAACTAGTAGTTACACTATACACATATAGCTACCTTTTTATTGCCTGTCAGTAGGTTTATTATAATATTGTGACAGCTGCAACAATAAATTGTTGTAGATAATCATAGTACCTATATGGGGGCCCATTAAGAAGATGAAGTTCTCTCACAGAAACTATGTGGGAGATTCGCTCTATACACGCCCGATCTTCCATATCAGGAGGACCATTTGTTCACATGGGAAGGGCCTTGGAACTGTTCAATCTACCAAGGTCTTCCGCAGATCCTTTGTAGGTGATGGGTCTTATAGTTATCTGGTTCGGGGAAGCCAGAAGAAAAAGAAGGGCCACTGGGGAACCACTATGATGACTGACTCTTTTATTACATCATGTATTATGCACTTAACATTAGTAAAGTGTGCTAAAACTAGCAGTATCAGGTTAGGATTTCAAAGCCCTCATATCAGTAGATAGTCTCAGGGACGACAAAAGGCGTCGCATAATAAAATTAGGTACTCATCAGTTGTGTCTAAAGCGACATCGCCTGGAACAGCTGCTGTGGCATTTAAAACAAATAATTTTCTGGATCCCCATATATTGAATATGGCCTCCGCGGCCAGGGGCAATAGACGCCAGTCGCGAGCCACCCTACCTTGGACAGGTGGTCAACAATTTTGCTTCAGAAGTTTGGTGGCCAAATTTAGGAGTGCCAGAGATCTGAGCGCCTCCACTGTTTATGTCTTAATGGCATGGCATACTATTAGTTTTGCGGTTCAGTTGTTCCAGAATGTGGGCTACCTTTAATGCATTGTGTTGGTATAGGATCGTACCATACACTGCATACAACTCCTTGACATAGGAGTGCCATATGAAATGTGAGTTGAACCTAATGTCTTAAGCTTATAAGCACATGTCGTTCAATCAAGCTCCCCACCCTGCATCCGCTGCGTTGGTGGTAAGGAAGTGTCTGACTTCTTTGTAGCGCACTGTGCTCAGCGGAGTATACTGCACTTAGCCACAAATTCAGTGGTGAACAGTGTTAGACAGGACTCTTTTCACTCTCTGAGATGTCCTCCCTAAAATCCTCTCAGAAACAATCGCATTTTGCAACTTTGAAAATGTCCTCCGGGAACGGTCAATGTTGCAAGATTGAAAAGGCAAATAAATAGGCTTTGAAATTCCTTTATTTGCTTCATTTTTTTTTTTATATTATTATTAATGTATTCATACTGGTCTGTGTTTCTGAGAGTATTCTAGTGTATACCTGCTCCTGTGTGAGCCATAAAATAGACTTTGGATAATTATTATGCTTTCCACAAGTCACTAGCATCTCAGTATTTCCGCAATCTGAGTGACTAGAATTGACCTGTCACAATGGACTAGACGCTTGTATTTTCAATACTCTGTCATTCAACACCTGTGGCATAGAGGGTTTCCGCAACCTAATTCAACACTGCTGAGAAAATCTGTAGTGTTGAAGAGATGCCAGATGATAACAATAGTTGTAAATCAACCATCAGCGAGGCTCTGCTAATGGTAGTTCAGAAAAGGTATTTGGAGGTTGATTTTCACACACCAATCCTGGTTGTGCAAAAGTTCACTAGATCTGAATGAAAAACTAGATGAAAGTGTTTTATTGCCACACATGTGCATCTAGACTTGACTTGACTTCCGCAGTCTTTAAGTTGAATTATCATAGAATCATTGGCCTCAATTCAATCTTGTTTTTTGGTTACCAAAAACATCTTATTTAAGATTTTTGTAAGGAAACTGCAATGGGGGAGAATTAAATGGAACTCTACAAATACAACACATTTTAAATAGTACTGATTTGAAACATTGTCCTTGAGACATCCACTATAGTTCATTCTGAGAATTTTTAACGTAGTTATTGAGATCAAAAGGCGTCTTTGAACCCAATTTTGATAAATGCATTGTAATACAATTAAAACTTGTAATAATAATTAAGTACAAATAAATTGCATATTATTTAGCACCTACGTTACTCCTGGTAAGTATTAGATAAGTACTTAAGTCTTTACCTGTGACATTAAAAATAACGATGGAGAACGGGTAATAAATTTTATTATATCTGCTATGCAGTTAAACCATTAATTTTAAATTAGTTGAAGGTTCTCTCTATTAAAATCATTTAGCAATATTTAACCACATCCAACAACCACTCTTGCATACTATAGAGTTTTAAAAAACAAGTGACAAAGCTTTATGAATAAAACATATTCTAAGCTCAGCGGTACATTGATATTTTATCAGAGAGTACTGACTGTACATTCTACTGCCCCCTAATAATTTTATACACTCTTACTTGCTTATTCCCCAAGATTTGCAGGGTCACTTCTGCATCTTAAGGGAAAGCAGAATCTGGACAAAAAAGAAAGGGCCAAATTGATCACATTTAAGTCACTCTGCTGGGTTGGCAGAAAACATCTTCAAAACATCTCGCCATTGTTGTTGAATAAGATGTTTCTGTTCTAAATGGCTTAAGATAAACTATAAGGCAGGCCAGACCATATGGGTCTTAGAAAAGGCTATATGATGTATGTCATATTCAATTGTGCGCACAACCTTGCATCCGCTGCATTGGTGGTAAGAGTGGCTTCTCCTTAGCGCAATCATTTTAATAAAAGTCACACTGACCTTTTAAAGCTTGTGAGCTAACCATTCAATATTGCATCGGAACTTGTATCAAAAGCCTTTTTGTAGCTGAGAGTCAAACTATTGTAAATTATATCGTTTGGATTCACAGGATGTGTAATTTTATTTCCGTCATAGTTCACGCTAAGCCCAATTACAGACACAGCTTAATAAAGCCTTTGTTACACTCGAAATTGGATAGGTAGGTACGCTAACACTCTGTTTGACTAGGTACCTACTAAGTCGAGATAATGTCTGTTCAAGCATTGTTGCTTATGCGAGAGAGATAAATTGTTAATAAAAAGACTCACCAATGTTGAATCGATTCGTATTCGGTGGAAATAGCTATAATGAAAAATAAGAAAAGTTTTCATCCTCCGAAGATGCAAAGGAATCCGAACAATTCGGTTCAATTCCACACGTTCCCTATCAGGGGTAACACAAATCTTGCTTAGCTATTTCCAAGATAACACTGTATTTTCATGTTTTTATACACTTTTAAATTTAATGAAAAAATTTGACGTTTATCCGACAAATATAAAAACGCTATTGAATTTGACAGCCTTGACAGGTTGCAAAGCCAAGTAAGTTACGCACTCGGCCCTCAGGTGTCAAGCCACAAAGTAAAAACAACGAAAAATTTGGTAAGTTTTAATTATTAATGACAAATGTCAGGACTGCTTTCTTCACAGCCAACACTGTGTTTTAGAAGACACATAATACATGTTTTTTTTCAGCATTAATGTTGTGACACGATACTGATTAAATCAATCAATTTAACTGGTGGTCAAACCACCAGTGCAGTAGGGGCATGAATACTCCACATTCGTGGTTTGCGACAAATTGTTTAACATCGAGTATTAGTAATTTATTGTGGTCTGTACGTGTCAGCATTATAAATATAAATATAAATAAATATGCGCCAGACAACACACCACTTGTCATGGTCTCGAAGTAAGGATAAATATCCTTGTGTTACGAGGTACCAGACAGGGAAATAAGCCAGGCGCGTCTCCCAGCACACCCAGACCCGAGCCAATTTAGAAAAAGTCATTTTTCTGAATTGACCCGACCGGGAATCGAACCCGGGACACCACGGAAGCCAACGCGAGAAACCGTGCTACAGCACACTGCGCCAATCGTGTCGTCAATTGCACTTCTGGAAAAAGCATTGGATGTTAAAGTTAAGCATTAATAAATATGGTATTATTAGATTAACTGACGTCATTTTCAGGACGGTATCGAAAATTATGATTTGTAATAAAGTGTATTCATAGTTACCAATTTGAAATATTTCAACATACGCAGCAGTCTTTTATTTCATTTTTTTTTATATTGCCCGTTAAGATGACCTCACTCCACCTGATGGAAAGCGGTCGTGAGGTCCAGATATGAGGTTGACAAGCCCAGTCATTCAAACGAATCATTGAACTTTTTAGTTCGGGCCACCAAATGTTGAATTGTGTGTGGGTGACGCCGTAGTCCAGCACGCGTGGTACGGGAGTGGAAAGGTGAGGGTGGGATAAGCTGGAATAACTCGTCAGAGCATTCCCCATTGTAGAAGCGATAGAACACTTAGTCTGGCAATGTCTCTACGCAATTGGAGAGGCTCAAGGGTCAAAGTTGCCTCTGGGTTTCCAATAATACGGATAGCACGCCGCTGCAACCTGTCAAGAGCTTCGAGTAGGTACTTGGCGGAACCGTCCCAGAGATGAGGGCAGTATTCCACACACGAGCGAACTTGTGTCTTATACATGAGACAGAGCTGCCCAGGCGTGAAGAATCGTCTCACTCTGTTCAGGACTCCGAGTTTACGGGATGCAGTTCTAATGACGCTCTCCATGTAGTCCCGCTGGTTTAGGTTGCTACGAACATCCATGCTAAGGATGTTTAGGCTATCCTTAATCGGTAGCGGGGTGCTCTGAAGAGTGGGATGGGAAAGGAACGGCGACGCCTTTGCTGTGAATGCACACACCTGCGTTTTCTTGGCATTGAACTCGACAAGAATGCATGCACCCCATTCTGAAATGCGGTCCAACACTCCGTCAAGCTCAACAACAAGACTTCGCCTCTTCTCCTCGATGTCAGTCTGCTGTGCCCCAGGGCGCTCGAAATAACGCGCGTGGACCGTGCTGTCATCCGCATAGCAATGAATATTACCAAGAAATAACAACACGGAGACACGACGGAGCCCTGCGGCACTCCGGCATTAATCTGGAGAAAGCGTGATTTTCGACCATCGAAAGGACACGAATTCTACGTCCCTCCAGAAATCCGGCGACCCAGTCGCATAGGCGAGGTGGCAGACCATATGCTGGAAGCTTGGAAAGAAGCGAACGATGCCATACACGGTTGAAAGCTTTGGCAATGTCAAGGCTGACGGCCAAAGATTCCCCATGCTTGTCCATAGCCTCCCCCCAGATGTGTGTTACGTACGCTAGAAGATCACCCGTAGACCGTTTTGGTCGGAAGCCGTACTCATTTCATAGTTCATTTTCTTTACGTTCGAAAAAAATATTTGCTAAAAGTTTATAGTCATCATAATCTTGCGAAATGCAGTCTTGCTTGACTGCCATAGGTTTGATTAAGAGATTGCTTTAATTAAATATGAAATACATAATCTATGTCACAATGGTACAGTCAAATGGCCCAAATATCATTATATTCCCAAGACTCACGTCCAACTTGCGTCTCATCTTCAAACAAAGGTTGCAATCTCGCAATCGATAAGTTCATTTCTTGGGTGCATAATGCAGGGTTGGAACATAAGAATACTTATTATGACGGGGCCGAGGTGACGCCAATCCGCCTCACGTTACCAAACATCAGCATTGCGGCGTCTTGATCACGCTAAACTGCAGGTTTTTGCGAGGCGTTTGCGAATTTCCTATGAAGGATAATAACACCAAACACCTAAACTTATGTTTAAAATTAATTAAAATTGATGTTTACCAAAAAACTATTGAAGCTCTTGTGTAGAAATAGGCACTCATGCCAATTGGGCAACCTTATGATGTTATGGCACATCATCACCTTAAGTCACAGCTTTGGATGTCTACGGCTGCTACTTGATATCATTAAACTTCAGAACTCAGAATACGTTAACCATCTTGGGCTCAACCTTGAGTAGAGTTAGAGTATTCTGAGGTCATCATTCGCAGTCATAAGGGTCCACTACTCTTCCATAGATTTCCACCAGAATCGTGCTACCTTTATCACAGAGTCACCCGCCCAAGTTGCGGGTAATTGTCCCACGCTGCGTTTTTCAGTCTAGAACTTTTCTGCCCCAAATGGCCATCCGTTCTTCGCGCTTCTGGAGTGCAAATTCATAAAAAAACTTTAGTTAATATAGTTTAACTATAGTTTATTTAACCCTTACTGATTATATTAATAAAGTAACACTTAAAAGGACTTTCGACTACTTAATAAATGCTGGTTTTAGAACACGTCACACATATTTAAATCAACCAGTCAGTAATCACATTCAGAAGTATCTAAAGATACGAGTAACTTGCTTGTGTAGACACACACTTAGGCCGAAGGTTAACGCCCAAATGCAAATTATAAACTTTACCATGTGATAGGGTTCACTAAAGGCGATTTATGTTAAATTTTAGAGACATCTGTACAATTGGCATTAACGGATTATACACATATAATATGAATATTATACTCAGGTTAATGATTTTCTTTATACCCTTGTTCTGCTTCTTATCGTATCGAGTGGCGACACTACACTCTGTGTGACCAATATTCCGTCACTTGCACGGCATTCCCTTGTTTACAGCGTGTTATAATAATGGAGCTATAATAAAACGATTCAAGAGAAAACTGAACGGATATACTTGCTTTTATAAACAGCTATGATTACGGCGTTGTATTCAAATATTCAATCTCATATTGATTTAGTAACTTACCCAGTCTATTCGAGGTCATTTTTTGAAGAAATCTAAGACGAGTCGATGAAACTTACATACCAGTATTTCTGAAATTTCATCGCACACGACAAATAGTGTCGCGTTCCCGACAAGGTTCCTTGCAATTAGAAAGCAATCAAAACTTAGTGACTGAGAACCCGAACGTGCTTTCCGATATTAATTACAAGTGCGGGGTTTCTATCGTTTTGATGAGGGGAAATTTACTTGGATGTTTATGTAGGTGGCTAGTCCAACCTTAGGTAAAATCCTGTTAAAACAGATCTTTATAACAAGAAGGGGTGGGGCGAATGATACCTCTAGTGTAAAATTTGCGTCGTCTATAGATTGCGGCCACAGGACACTGCATGTATGTTGCCAAAACCCAGGCATTGCTTACTGTTTGCAGGTTATCCAACAAAAGCTAATAAACCTTCAATCTATCCTAACCTTAAAATCGTTACATAAATAAAGCAGTCTCTGAAGTATAAGTATAGTTGTCATTTAAATATTTAACTTTTAAACGTCAGAATTCGTGGATTAATGGCTAATTGTATGCTATAAATAAATAAACAATAAATACATATCTGGGACAGCGTACAAAAATATTATCTAAGAGCTTAAAATACCAGTAACCAGACTGATTAACATACTTTATATTTGTAAATAATCAAATGATAGTCACACAGAATACAAATGTACGTGCACATTCGTGCAGAGTGAGTTAGGCAGGACCTCTATTGCAGAATCTAAAAATCCTCCATAGAAATCGTTTAGTCATCCGTAAAGGCTCTGGAAATTACTTTCACCCTGGTTCCTATTGTGATTGATAAGCCTATCGGAATTTGAATCGTCGACTTTTCCGATTACGCGTAATCCAAGGATAACAGTCTACTTTGCCTAAAATGAAAATCCCTAATGAAATCGGATATGCGGATGGCAACTCCAAATTATATTCTCTTCCAGCAAGAGAATGGCTATAACTTCATAATTTATTTGGTCGATGATTTGTTTTTATCAGCGTTCGGTTATTCCGATGGGTCATAATTTCTGGGATTGTCTCGCATTTTGCTGCATGTTGCACTTCTGTTTGTGCAATTCCGATTCCCAATGGATCCTCGTCCGTCCCTCTCTGTCATTGGCAATCAGAGCGGCGCGGGCGCACGGCGTGACGGCTGACGTAACGCAGCCTTCACACTCGCCGTTCGCTGTGCTCTGCTGAAAGTGCTAAGGATTTAAGCTCCCTTGATTACCGGCAACGTCTTCTAAAATTATACTGGTGAGGTTGATCTTGCAGTCCACCAAAAAACATGTCTTTTTATAATAATATGCTCTAGAAATTATTCTACTATACCTGGAGCTATAGCGAAGAAGATACAGTCGCACTAGTAGCTCTGTCACCACGCCCTTCAGCGGCCAACGTAACAGATGAAATCCGACCATCGAATATGTCTGACTGCACTTTGAGAATAGTAGAACTTGGCCATCTTTAGGCACGCCTCATGGCGTAGTCGTAAACAAAGCGGGCTTTACCCCGTAGGTGTGTCCAAACGGGGTAAACCCAGAGGGTCTACTCTCGTCGGTCCGTACAAGAAGTATCGTCAATCGTTTGGCGTTAAAAACGAAAACTTACAATTCTAACTTTGTCTGTCTTTTTGATATTCTTCACGTTATAAAACCTATAATGTTAAATCCCACTTGTTTTTATTGGCTTTTTGGGTTACAACGATTTACGAAACTTCGTAATTGTTGCTCTAGGATAGACCCCCAGGCTTCAGCATGCATAAATAGGTACCAACGTTTATCACAGCGCAACGCATCGCACCCAATCATGCATTTGTTGCGTGCATCCAATTACGTTTGATTAAAATAAAATATATTTACACGCATTTGCATTAGTCTGTTCTGCGAGCTTGTTTAACACTCGTTACGTTGTTTCATTAATGATATGGACATCATCAGCCGTGTTCATTCCCTACTGTTTAATCAAACATAACTTTTTTTTAAGGTACAAGAAACAGGTGTTTTGTTTTTTCAGTGCAAATAACTATTATTATAAGTATTAACCGTTTCGCAATGGGTGTAATTCGATCGGTACTACTGATTTACCGCAGATAAGTAGGTAATTAGTAATTATCTCATAAGTGGATGACAGCTCGTATGAAATGAAATTAGGCGATGGGTACTCAAGTACTAAGATGCCTCTAACCTTGACGTTTATTAAATTGATTTGCCTCCATTCACTGGGAAAACCTGATTGTTGTGACAATAGTTAAATATCATGGTGTCTTTATTATAATGAGCTGTCGTAATATCGCTTGCTTATAATTGAAAGATTCGATTTACAATGTCTCAAACACCTATATCATCTTAAATGTAGGTACCACTATGTAGCGCCTAGTACTACTTTAACTAATATTTACCAAACAAAAAATTAATATGATTATGCATATTTTGATCAGGACTATCAGACATTTCAAGTACCAAATGTCAGAGACAAAGGGGAATCTCTAGAACGTCAGGAGACTGCCTACAATCCCGTGTAAATTGTATGGAAACAATATTACTGCAAATTTTAACTCGCGATGTCTTTGTTCGCAGATCGGTAGATCTTCAGAGTCACCCATCGACTTCGTGGTGATGGACACAGTGGCAGGCGATAAGAGTGGCGACACGAAGGTGCTTCAGAGCACGATATCTCGGTTTGCTTGCCGCATCATCGCTGACCGGAACGACAACATCTGCCGCATCTACGCCGCGGGCTTCGACTCCTCGAGAAATATATTCCTTGGTGTAAGTGTCTGGACCCTTAATCCCCAAATAACCGTCCATGGACTTGATGTCGTTTGTGATGAGACATTGGCGAGCGACACGATGGTGTTCTGCAGGATATACCGATTCGCGTGATGCGTTGTTGCCGAAAGGAATGACAACAACTACATCATCTACACCGCGCTGGTTTCGAATCCTCGAGAAACAAATTTTTTGGTGTAAGTGCCTAAATGCGTAGTTGGCCTTCTAGGCTTATAAATAAGAGCGGTGGCACAAGATGTTTAAAACCACGTTATGTTGTTTCTTGTAAGTACTGTACATTGTAGTCACTGCTCCGACTTCTCCGAGAATTCGGAATAGCGCATGTGATCTATCTGTTGTGCAGAGTTGTCTACACATCACATAATCTAATTTCTCGAAATCCTTCTACAGGAGAAAGCAACAAAATGGACAGAGAACCACGAAATCGACGGACTGACGACGAACGGCGTTCTGATCATGCACCCGCGAGGCGACTTCTGCGGCGGCAGCGCGACGTGCGGGCCCTGGCGCGAGACGTCTGTCGGCGGCGCCGTCTTCTCGTTGAGGGAGAGCCGGTCTGCGCAACAGAAGGTAGGTCACTTCTGTAGTTGATTTGCTAGGCAAGGTCTAGCACACGAATTGCCCTCACTTCTTTAATGATATTCCAAGTCTTTGGCCTGAGGCCTTATTACCATCTCTTTTAGCCAGTCAAGTTAATTTCCTAAACTGAGGGTAGCAAGCAAGCTATTTTAGTCAGTGTATTTTTGGCCTAAATGATGCATTATTGACAGATAACCGCTGACTGGCTGTAAATAAAAAAACGAATTACGATATTGCTCGCTACGCTCAGTTTAGGAAATTGACTTGACTGGCTATGTACCTACAACATGAATGCAATAAAGAATTTGAATTTGAGATGGTAATACGGCCCCTGACCAGACAAAGCATCACATCACCCGTCCCGGCAGATCAGAAGCATGCTTTTAAAACCCACTGGGGCGGTACCGAGAGCGTTCCGAGCGGAGGCGGCAATTTCGTTACTTTCGAGGTGCTGGCGGTCAGTTACAGGCGGGTAGCATGATGTGTCGACACAGACTGCCATGGTGGTGTGGCGGCGCCGCCATACATTCATTCGCTTTCGGCCTCTGTTGGTTCTGGGCTTAATAGTCTAGTCTAGTAACTAACACTTTCACAGGTATTATGACGACATCTATAGACGATGGTTAGTTGTCAAATCACACCTATATGATCGCACAATATTTTCATAACATATGATTAGGTCATAAATTACTGGTACATTACCTACCGCAGTACTGTCCATTCATTCAATTTAAAAGCTTCGCTACCTTAGTGCTAACGGGGTGACAATAAATTAATGTATTGTTTGTTTTTATTTAGGTACAATTGCGAAATTGACACAAAATGAATATTCAGAATTGTACTTTTATACTTTTTCCTGAAAGTCCACAAATTAAAAGCAGGAAAGTACGTTCTAGATTTGGTAAACTTATTTCGTTCTGCAATCATCGTAATTGAATTTTAACTGACTAGCAACGTTTTCCTGCTTTAATGCCAGTTATATTATTTCCAGGGACTACCGTGTCAAGCGGAGACAAACATATTGAGAGACGGCACGATGATCGACCTCTGCGGGGCCACGCTGCTCTGGAGAAGTGCAGAAGGACTTAAAAATTCACCGGTAAATATCATCATGTTATATAGGTGCCTACCAATGACCTTTGAGGTAAAATGACCCCGCATCTGCGGTTAGTCAGAAAAAAATTGTGTGGTTTGCCCGAAAGCGCAGATAAATAAAGGACGTCAGGTGCAATCGTCTTTATTCTTTTGTGAATGACACTGTTATCGTTCTCATCGTCATTAAAAGGAACTTGTGGCTGGCAGCGTTTTTTGGCTACCATTCCTTTATATCTGACCGATTTCACAAACTGCACACAGTAGCCATAGATTGTTAAATCGGCAGATGGTGATACGAGGTGCATTCAATAAGTACCTAGCCTCATCGCCAGAGGGCGCTGTAGTTTCAAAAGAGTTTTACCACAGTGTAGCACATTCTTTTTTAATTCTTTTTTCGAATTTTCATTCCAATCCCTTCATTTGTTTTAATTTGACAACTTATGGAAGCGAACGTGTCGATCGGTTTTACAAAAATGGAAAAAGAGCAATATCGTTCGGTGATTCGATTCCTATTTTTGGAAGGGAAAACGCGCATCGAAATCAAAGATCGCTTGGATGCTGTGTACGGTGACTCTTCTCCATCGATGGCCACCGTCAAGAATTGGTTCAACGAGTTTGCACGTGGCCGTACGTCGGTTTTTGATGAAACACGTCCAGGTGCACCGAAAACAGCTGCTACGGAGGAAAACATTAAAAAAATCCATGATCTCGTATTGGCAGATCGCCGATTGAAAGTTCGGGAGCTAGCTGAGACTGTAGCCATTTCAGAAGGAACAGTGCATCATATTCTTCACGAGGAACTCGGCATGAGAAAGCTGTCGGCGCGATGGGTGCCGCGTTTACTCACACCGGAAAACAAGCTAAACCGTGAGACCACATCGGAGACGTGTTTGGCGCTGTTTAAGCGGAATCCCGCGGAGTTTTTGCGTCGTTTTGTGACCGTCGATGAAACCTGGATCCACTGGTACACACCAGAGACCAAGGAGCAATCAAAACAATGGATCCAGACCGGGGAACGTGCTCCAAAGAAGGCGAAAACTGTAAAATCGGGCGGAAAAGTTATGGCCACCGTTTTCTGGGATTCACAAGGTGTGATCTATATCGATTACCTCGAGAAGGGTAAAACAATTACAGGGCTTTACTATGCCGATTTATTGGGCCGATTCGCCGCCGATTTAAAGAAAAAACGACTCCATCTGGCGAAGTAAAAAGTGCTGTTTCACCACGACAGCGCACCGGTTCACACGTCTGCCGTTGCCATGGCCAAATTGGTCGAATAACGCTACGAATTGCTGCCCCATCCACCGTATTCTCCAGATTTGGCCCCTCGTGACTTCTTTCTGTTTCCAAATCTGAAAAAATCACTCGCCGGGAATAGATATGGATCAAATGAGGAGGTCATCGCCGCCACGGAGGCCTATTTTGCAGAGTTTGACAAAAACTATTTTTCGGACGGGTTAAAAAAGTTGGAGCATCGCTGGGCTAAGTGTATCGAACTAAAAGGAGACTATGTTGAAAAATAAATTGCCACTATTCCAAAATTTTCGTTTACCTTTTGTAGGCTAAGTATTTATTGAATGACCCTTGTAGACTTCTATCGTGCATCAGTGTCACGATACGAGAGGCATGCTAAAAGAAATAAGATACTCAAAAATTATAAAACTTATTGTTTATAACAAGTATACTTCGGTCGCTTGTCACACCAAGCTGATATTGCTGTTGTAGCACATCTGTCACATACCATTCAGAGTTCACCGTTCTTTGATTCTCTAGCACTACAGTAGCAATACGACCCGTTTTGCAGAAAAACGAGGCGACCATTTGTTTCTGTGTGCTTCGTGCACGGCGACATTTCGTTGGAGGTGGTTCATCATCAAAACACCATACAGTCGACTGTCGCTTCGTTTCGGGATCATAGTTATATAGCCATGTTTCGTCACCAGTCAGTATATCATATACGTTTTTTTTTCTCGCCACCGTCGAATTTATCTATCATGAATAAGCAGGCACCAATCCACCAGACGTTCTTTCTGCTCATAGGTAAGTTTGTGCGGCACCCATCTCGAACAACGTTTACGGAAAGAAAGGTGGTCGTGAAATATGGTTTGCATTGCTGCTGATCCAATTCCCAGTTCTCGCTCCAGCTCTACATACGTAGACTGCACGGTCTTGTGTGACCGCGGTCGGCGGCCGACCTGTCTTCACTTCATCTTCGAGACATCCCCGTCCTCTTTTAAATTCAGCAAAACCAATTGAATACTGTTGCTTGTGAAAAAGCAGATTCACCAAAAGTAGTAGCCAAAAGTTCAAAACATTCTTGTGGCTTTAAACCTTTTTTATAGTCATAATAAATCATAGCGCGAAATCACGTCGACTGAGCTCCATTGCTGCAAGCGAATTCCCGCCGTTTCTCGGAATAATTAGGCTCATTCAAATAAAAAAAATATGTGTGTTCTATTTTCAAATATATCAATAAAGAACCAGCCTCTAAGATGATGTATAACTTGCCAGTATCAATCAAATGAGTAAAGAGTATCCAACTTCTTTTGGCATGCCCCTCGTAGTTAATTACAGCCACTTGTTTGCCATTTCAGTTTCATTGTTATTTATAATGCGCTGTCACCAAAACCTTTACAAATACTTCACTACAGACGCTAGCGATTGTAAACTCGTGGTTACGTGTACTGGACAGTATTACACCAGATTGCTTAATTTTGTTATATTACCAAAATGTAATGTTCATGTATTTTTCCAGACAAAACGCGACCTAGAAGCGCTAGTGGACGAGCTGAACGCCGGGCGGCCACAGTGCCCCGTGGGGCTCAACACGCTGGTGATCCCGCGCAAGCTGTCCACCGCGCACCAGGACCTCAACCAGCCCTACGTCTACCTCAACTGTGGCCACGTGCAAGGTGAACATTACAGCTAGACTGTGACCTGAGCGCTAGTGGCGAGCTGAACGCCGCAAGGCCTCAGTGCCCCGTGCGGCACCGAGAAAGTAAACGCGGATTTGCATATAAAAAAAGGGTCACGTAAACGTGCCACCAGAGGCGCCAGCCCTGCAAAACTATAAAAAATCGTGTTTACGTGGTCGTGACCGAATATGGAAGGAAACTCGTATTAGGTACTCAGAACGCGCCGGGTGTCTGTCCGCCAGACAGATGGATGTCTGTGTGATATTTGAAGTTTTAGCCCTGACATACTATGCTCCTCTCACTGCTCATTGTTTTGCTCTTTGCGCTGTCGTAAAGTTGAACTTCTTACCCACAAACTGCTCCACTTGCACAATGAATCGCCATTTTCATTGCTGATTCTCTGACCTAAAACCGACAATATAGGTAGTGTGGAGCATGACGAGTAAAATGTTGCAAGGTTGCCACACTACGCCCCATGCCTCCTTTCTTCGCTACTTCCCATGTCACTCGACGGGTGAGTGGCAGGGCCATATCATGGCGAACTGCCGTATATCTTTATAATCTCGTTTCGCTGTGCTTAACTTAGAACGATTCTGCAACAAAAGTTTTCGGAATGGTGTATTCACTCAGTGTTCCAATTGAACATACGTCGTTAAATATTTCGGAGAAATTTATTAAAAAGTTGGGACTGCCAATCGTTCCATGGATAGAGGGGCATACACGTATGGGCATACCAGGCAGATCTGATCACAGGGTGTTCGCTTGCCAGATGCTGGTGTTTGTGTGAATGAATGTTTGGAATTAGTCGATTGGCGATCGAGTCGTTTTTTGGAATTGTTTTGCTGTAGACTGTACAAAACTGCTCTAATATATTTGTCAATTCCAGGCGAGCACTCGTGGGGCGCGGAAGGCAGCGACGCGGCAGTCCGCCGCTGCCCGATGTGCATGACCGCCGGCCCCGTGGTGCGCGTCTGCTGCGGCATCGAGCCCGCCTTCTACGTGGACGCCGGCCCGCCCACCTACGCCTTCAACCCCTGCGGACACATGGCCTCCGAGCGCACCGTCAAGTGAGCATTGCACAGATGTAGCACTCGAGGCGAGCACTCTATACGGCGGGCTTTACACCCTTGCAGCCCGGCCTGCGACCTCGCAAAACGATCGTCGATCGAATGCTGTCATCTACCAGAAAAATCCCCGCGATAACACCACACACGCACACACACACACAATTTTTATTTTAGCTTGTTTTTGCTAGCTTGTGTATCTTTGCCGTGATGAATGCCGTGACTGTTGTTAGTTGTATTTTTAAAATATAAAATGTAAATCCGTTTTTGGCTGTAGTTAAAAATTTAAGGACTGTTTGTAGTTTGTAATATGGCAATTGCATTGGAAAAAAGGTTGATGTCGCAACAGAATAGAGTTGACAGTTTAAAAAAACACAAAAACCTGCATTGATTAAAAAATATACATCAAAATCTCTAACACTGGCTTTGTCCCTGTTCCGTTCACATACTCATGTGTCACGAGAGCCCAAATGGTGATAAAATAAGGCTGTTATTATGTTACCCAGGTACTGGGCAGGCGTGGACATCCCGCACGGCACGAACGGCTTCCGCGCCATCTGCCCCTTCTGCGCCGCGCCGCTGGAGGGCGCGCCGGGCTACGTGCGCCTCATCTTCCAGGACAACCTGGACTGAGCCCGCACCGCGCACAGGTAACCAGCCACCGCCCAACTCAAGTCAGCAGACACGATGCAACACACCACTTGTCATGCTCTCGAAGTAGGGATAAATATCACTGTGTTATGAGGTGTCAGACCAGCATTAAGCCAGGGACGTCAGCACACCCAGACCCGAGCCAATTTAGAAAAGATCGTTTATACTACACCTGCTCGGAAAGTACCTTGATACTTTATCAAATTTACGGTAAGTACGTCATTGCATATCGAACAAATATGCGGGGAGAAAACGCATCTGAGCGGGAGAGAAAAGTGTATGAAAATCCATTTCTTACGTGGTTTTTCTTTTTTAATTTTGGGTAAGACTGCGCCGGTAACCTAAATATCAAAGCCAAAAAGTTTTTACAGTGAGTTTTTATCTCCAGGGTCGCAAAATGACACTGGCCACTAGCTGTGTGTCGGATGGTGTCGGGCTGGCAGTGCGACCCTGCGGCGGCAGGATAAACAATTTGAAAAAAGAACATGTGAAAATTGCAGACGCCATTGGCGCCATTTTCAATTTGTGTGTTGTTTGAGGATTCAGTTTTCGTAGAAAGTAAAAAAAAATGATAAGTAGTGATAGTGATGATGAAGATTTTTTAACTCCGCCGCAGTTGAAGGAAAGACCAAAAATAATAAAGAAAGAAAAAGTGTTACATTAAGCTTCACTAACTGCAACAATTTCAATCTAAATTTCAATTAGTAAAGATTTAGTTTCTTATTTTCCTCGTAGGTGTAGTATAAAGCACTATGTATCACTCGAGAGAAAGTGCGATTCCCGATCTCGGGTGTTTTAAAGCCCTCGCCTACGGCTCGGGCTTCAAACGACACCCTCGACGGTAATCGGTCTCTTTCTCCTCTCGGTGAACAATGTACTATTCCTGAACTACGGCAATCGAGGCGAGAAACGGCGCCAATCGTCGCGTAGTTTTGACAGAATACGATGAGTAACCAACACTACTGCAACGTAGACACTAGCATACCACACACGGGGCCGTCCATGTATTGAGACGTTTAATGTTATCATAATATCACGCAGAAATAATAAAGAACCCCGCAAAAGTTGGTAGAAGATTCAGTAAATTTTTCTAAAATGTTGATATTTTATAGAGTCAAGGACCACGGTCAGAAGTCCCTTAGGGTGCGTCCAAGGTGCGCTTCCGAGATACGATCGAATTTGCACCGTCCATGGTATTGAAACTTCAATGCGTAGGGCATGCATCTATGATAATGGCTATCGATATGACGTTTTGATGATCGAAACGTCATATCGATAAAACTACATTTCAGATTTCGCTCCTTAGGCGCAGTATTAAGAGTTAAACGTGCATAATTAAAACGTCATATTAATTGCCATTTTCATAGTCTATAGGTATTTAAGTGTGGAAATTCGATCGTATCTCGGAAACGGACTTGGAAACAGTGGTTGCACCCTGAGGGACTTTTGATCCGGGCACTTGACTCTTTAACAAAAATATTCAGCAAAATTTATTGAAAGCACGTTTTTCTACCAACTTCTACGGGGTTCTTTACAAGAGTCTCTTAAAATAGCAGGCTCGCTAAAACTTCTGCTGAAAATATTATGTTCCCCAGACGTCCAAAGGGGAACTATATTGTGGTCAGCTAAAGGACCTGAAGATCCCATGGTTCTGCCATGGTTCATTTATACAACGCGCGAGTGATGCCTCTTGTGTACCTCTAAGGTGCTTCCTTCCCCCACCTGGAGCATTTTCCTGTAATGTAACGTTACAAATTCGAGCATTACGTTGGTGAGGGCAAAGCACCGAACATTACAATGCGCAACTTGATGATACAATGTGTAATAGGAGTATTTTAATACAACTTTCCTGAAGTTTTGAAAGTATTGTAATTTACATTACAGGCGAATGTTCGTCATCTCAGGAAGGCAGTGCCTAAACCTAAACCTATCTCTGTCTAGTCTCCATACCAAATTTCAACGCTTTGAGCGTGTCATTTCGTGCTTTTAAACGATTGTTTCTTTAATTGTACTTTAACACGCAAACTTCCTTGCTGTATAATGGCTGAATGGAAGCGGCATTGTAGTTGTATATTGTCTGAACTGTAATTTAATGCTCAAAATCTAATCTGGAACGTTACATTACAGGAAAATGCTCCAGGTGAGGTCCACCTTAAGTTGACCTCACTTGGGTTAACCTCACGTTAACTACGGAACTTATAAGCAGAAAATATATAAATATAAAATAAATATAAATAAATAAATATGCGCCAGACAACACACCTCTTGTAATGATCTCGAAGTAGGGATTAATATCCCTGTGTTACGAGGTATCACACAAGGAAATAAGCCAGGGGCGTCTCCCAGCACACCCAGACCCGAATCAATTCAGAAAAGATCGTTTCCTGAATTGACCCGACCGAGAATCGAACCCGGGACACTACGGAAATCGAGAATTAATATAAAATAAATAAATATGCGCCAGACAACACAGCTCTTGTAATGGTCTCGAAGTAGGGTCTAATATCCCTGTGTTACGAGGTAACACACAAGGAAGTAAGCCAGGGGCGTCTCCCAGCACACCCAGACCCGAGTCAATTCAGAAAAAATCGTTTCCAGAATTGACCCGACCGGGAAACCCGGGACACTAGGGAAATCGAGGCGAGAAACCGTGCTACAGCGCACTAGTGTCGTCGATCGAAGGAGCTACCTTTTCTATTTCCGATGTTGCACCATAGTTTGCGGTCATTGTTTGTCACCGAATTGTCTTATAAATATAAATTACTTGTTCTAGGTCCATGGTTGTGGCTGGTGTGCGCATGACATGCATAGAACATGTAATGTGGACATTATTATGTCCACACAGCTTCGCGACAGTTGACACGCAACAAGCAGACAGACAAGCAAACATACAGCCTACGAAAGACGCACCGATCGAATCGAATCTCACTATACAATCACCTTCTTTGGCATTCTGAGGTTAGATTCATGTATCATTATTAACTCTATACAGGGTGTCTAGTAACCATGTTAATACCCCCTGCAAGGGGGGCTCGGGAAAATGGGTGAAATGGTCCACTACAAACGGACCTATCACCCGGCCTACTGCCAGCGTCCCCAGTTGAAAATAATAATAACCATGTTAATCTGAGAGAAGATTGTTTGAACCAAACCCCGCATAGCAATATTTTAACAAGTGCTTTTGAAACATAAATTCATTTAGTTAATTAGAGATCAGCAATTGCAGTTTCTAGTCTTAGGATTTAGCTTCGCAATGTATCAGATTTAGAACTTCAATTTCACCTACAGCATGTTGTTGATCAACCACCATCGCCACAATTGTCACTATGAATTTGATTACTTTACGGTCATTAAAAATTCTAATTTAAGCCGTCTACGTAAATTCCTGCTTTCGTTGTAAAAATAAAACTGTTTCCTTAATATTTATTATAAGAGCATTAGCTGGGGGTGTATCCTAAACTTTGCATTTTTGTAAGATATTCGTGATTATTTTATTGAATAGAAATAAAACTGAATTTTTTTGTTCTATTATTGTGTGCAGTCGCCAATTATTTGCTAAATTAATAAAAAAACTTTTTTTTTAATTAGACACTCAAAAAAGATATTATGAAATTAAAAGGTGCATTTAATAATAGAGAGATAATTTATACTTAATTTGAATTGAGCTAAATAATCACGAAAAATGCGAAGTTTACGATCTACCCCAAACGCAAAAAGCAAATCCTCATAAGATATTCGTATCATAGTTCACAAGACATCCTGTATCAGATTCATGTCGAGCTCAGATTTTCATTATTAATAGATTGTTGCGGAACTTTAAAATCTATATTATAAGCTGTAAATGTAACAAGCAGATTCGTGTTACGTCATAATGGTAATGTTTATTGTAACGACCACGTTTTACGAAAAATTGGTATTCATTTATTGCTGGGCTACTATGTTGAAGCACAATCAAACGGTTTGATAGATTCAACAAATAATGTACTTGGATTTTGGACAATTTTCATCAGAAATGCAGAATCAAGACAATAGTATTTTTTCGTTAGAACAAACTATTAAAACAAATTGAATGTTGCAGTGACGAATGCGTAGCCCAGTGTACCGATAGCAATAAATATATTTATTGACGAATATATTAGAGCTTTATACATTATCTTTAGCAAAGATCTAAAAATAATGTGCAAGGCATTTATGTAATTTTGAATGTAAATCATAACACTTATTAATTTCTTATAAATTTCGTTGTATGTATTTTATTCCTAAAAATAATTGATTATCATTCTCTCTCAATCTAATTATCATTTTAAT
Source organism: Udea olivalis (assembly GCA_947369235.1). Taxonomy (NCBI): domain Eukaryota; kingdom Metazoa; phylum Arthropoda; class Insecta; order Lepidoptera; family Crambidae; genus Udea; species Udea olivalis. Next base: position 11,552,302 of record OX376360.1, read on the forward strand.
CGATGTGCACACAGCACATTTTAAAGTCTTTGAATTAATCTATAATCCTCCTTGATTAGCAAAATAATTTACAAATGAAATGTTTGAGACAGTGAAATGTAAATATGAATATGTTCATTCATAGTTCTAAGTAATTTATAATTTTTAGTTTCCTAATGTGTGGAATGCTTGTGGAATGTAAGGGAGCCTTTTAGTTTGTAATGTTACGGCTTAATTATACTGTTGTTTCCTACAAACGACAACCAATCTGGCTTTCTGGGCCTTTGGACTCTCATGCGATGTTTTCAAATATCCCTGCGACAGTTATTTGGTAATAAACAAGTGAAAAAAACTTATTGGTATATTGAAGGTCAATATATATATTTTTTACATGATTGCGCATGCAGCGGTAATGTTTGATAATTCCAGTAACGAATTCTAAATAATATACCTCATCGAATAGCTAGTAACGTGTCGTTCGTTTTAGCGCACGGTTATAAATATAATGTGCAAGCTTCATCAATTAAAAATCCTCTCTTTCGTCAGTGTCGTTTCTGCCATTATCGTTTGTAGTAAATGGTAATTGCTGACAGACGAGAAAGGAACTAAACCATAAGCAAATAAAAATCATTTCACATCGATACCCTTAGACCAGGCTTATTTTTAATTTTCACATAAGTTCAAAAATGTGGATTTCATTTTACCCGGATAAAGGATTAGAAGTTCAATATATTCGACATATTCGCCTCGCGTGATACAATGCCATGTAATTTAAGCCTACGATTATTTCACTGTACTATTTCGTTAAAAATAATGTTGTATTTATAAATTGATATTTGATTGTTTTAAATTAAATTTATTTAACTTCTAATAACTTTCAACTATAGCAGCAATAAATATTTAAAAAATACCTATAAAAATCAATGCGCACTGCGTTCCGGCGTAAACAATGACAAGTCCTAAGTAGTGATAAGCGTCGAGTAGCGGTTTGTGATAACATTTTCATAGTGGTCGATCTCAGAGCAGCTTTTCGTTATTGCAGAAATCAGTTCTCTGACAACATGCGTAACATTTTGCTATACAGTAGAACCACGTACAATTCGTACAATGAACTTGCAAATGGAACAGGAATTCAAGCGAGCGGGTGTGCACGTTAGAGAGAAATAGATATTGTGAGGATTTGTACACTAAACAAATATATTACTTAAATATGTTGTAGTTTCAGATTTTCATCGTTTGTATCGCACAGCCTGTTAAATCAAGAAAGTGATTTAGGGACCGTTCCAAATCGCTTTTCACAAAGTGATTTTCACCCTCGTCGAATCGAGAGAGACAAAACGAGCAAAACCTTCGTCTGACAGCTGTCAGGGGAATGTCATGGCTACATGCACCGGTAGAATTCGCACTTGTCAGAGTGATAAACGTCACTAGAACCCGTTCCGAAACAACTAGGAAACTGTCAGGTGACAGCTCCGTCGTCCTCGATTTCACTCGGGTTCAATTTGGAACGGGTTCTAGTGATTTCTACTCCTCAGTGTGAAATTCCACTGCTTTGGAATGCAGCCTTAGTAGTTATAGTGACAATGTTAAACATGTTGTGTCAGAACCGCGGCCTGGGTCGGCGTAGTTGAGTGAACCTTACGGCATATTTATGTAACACGGCATATATTATGTAAGTTATTAGGGCGTAGCGATGGCTAGCTTACGAAGTACGAACATATAGTTTTTGTACAACTTGAATTCGCTAGTTAGTGGAATTTTGTACAATTTCAATTTACTAGTCTTGCAATTTATCATCTCAAAACTAAATTTGAAATGGAAAAACGCAAGATAAACGTAACGATTTATTATTCATGTGTTGTATTAACGAGAACTATTATTGAATTACTAAATGCAAATAATTGCACATAGCGTTATACTTGATTTAGAATAGATTTTGGTAAAAAATTAAATGCTTATTTAAAGAGTCTATAAATAAGTGGTTATATCAATGTAGGTATTTTAACCGCCTCTTAGCATTGATTTATATTTCTACATAGCTACATGAAGTAGACGAGTTGAGAAAGCCGGCAATATAAAAGCCCTCTCTATATTTGTCTAGCGCTATGAATGAAATGTGTTGTAAAAATTACGTTGCACTAAATACATGTTTTAGCATTATTTTCTATAGAATGCGGCCGTTGTGTTGAGAATGTAGTGACGCTTTAGGGCGGTGCTGCGCTTCGTCGGAGTCGTAAAAGTCTAGGCTGATTTGTATACTCAGTGCGTGCTAAACAAAATCACCACTGAGGATGCAGAAGACCGCGCGAAGTGGGCCAAGAAAACAAGAAAGGCGGACCCTGGGACCCCACACACCAGTGTGGGTTCGCAACCGGGATAGACCGCACGGATGATGATGATGATGATAATTTGTATACTCAGTTTGTGAGTATGGATGCAAATAGTGCAACGATTACAGCAGGCGAATGTATCATTCGAATACATGGTTTTCGCTTTGCACGAACCTCACTAATGGGGAACGCAACTCTAGGGCGAAGCGCAGATCGTCTTCTAACATTATAGTGGTAATAAGAACTGAATGCTAGCCTTAATTTTATTTATAATAAGTACTAGAATAATAAATCGCTCTTTTGAGTTAGAAAATTGACATGCTGTTTTATTTCATAATAGTTGATTGCTGCATAAAAGTATACCATAATTCATTTAAAACACTCGTTTAATAAAATATCTTGTAATGCAATTAAACAGTTTACCTATAATATTTCATTACACTGGCTCTCATAATTACAATAAAAATAAAACTATCTGTATTACCTACATACAAACTTTTCTAGAATAATAATAATAATAATTGCTTGCCTATGACTAGTGGTGAATAAAACTATGTTAATTCGTGAACGAGTGAGCCAAACTGCTGGCGCGTACTACAGCAAACTGGTGCCGAGGTGTCTCGTTTTTTAAAATGAAAGATTCTTCACTCAAAGATGAGTATTCCTCTAATTTTTACTGACAGGTGGTTTTGTAGTTGCCTGGGACCTTACAATATCATTACATCACCCATTTCTAAAGATATAAAAACTAGAAAAAATCCTGCCTGATTTCTTCAAGTTTCGAAATTCAATTTCTTCTAGTTTTTATATCTTTAGATATGAAAAAAACAAGAATTGTAAAATGCTAAAATAAACAAAGTAATACATCACTTATTTTACCACGCTTTAAAAAAATAAACGTAGGTATCTTTGTTTACAGCCAAAAAGAAACTCTACATCAAGTCTTCATTATTCAAAAGTAATTTCAATAACCAGTGCTCACTGCAAATTGAGTTTTGTAGTAACGAGCACCCTCACGTATTGGTCGTAGGCGGTCGCCACAGCCAATCCCTGGTGGTCGCGGTTCCACTCGAGCGCGTTGATTGGCTGCGAGCTGATCACCATGCGCTGCAGCCGTCGCAGCTTGCCGGCCACGCCCACCGAGGCGCCCTTGTCGTCTACGCGGTAGCGCTGCTCGGGGTATTCGCTACGAGATTTAAAATTGGACTTTAAGCCTGAATTCGACAATATAATATGAAATTCCACCAGTCCAGTGACCAGCCCCCCGATTTAGGACAAAGTTATCGACCGATTCGGTTATTTTCTTTTATTTTTAATATTTTTTTTAGTAGGGTAGGTTTTATCTTATTTGGTTTATGAAAACTTAGGGTCTTTGGCTTTAACATATCAAAATATTGATTGCTACCGCTTAGCCGATCATTTACTATAATTAAAACAAATTTACCGAATCGGTCGATAATTTCGTTCTGAATCGGAGGGCTGATGTTGTGCACGATGCATAGATATCTTCCATTACAGGCTGCCTAGGCTTAAACATGTTATACACCAAAGCTGACCATTAAGTCTTAAATAGTTAGTGTAAATAATAATTTAGATATTTATTTTTTGTTCATTACTAGGTACTTTAATATTTTTGTTGTTATTATTAATGTTGTGTGCATCTGTCATGTGTACGAGTACTTGCATAAGAAATTGTATTTCTAATGTTGTTTTATAATGTGTTTATGTATGTACTGTTGGTGTACCTTTTTCCATAAAAAATAATAATAATAATCTTCATAAAATGCTGAGACGCGCTAAAATGATGGGTACATTTTTATTTTATTTTTGTTTCTAGGGGATACTTAGTGATTAACATAAAAAATTCTGTCTATTTTTGTTACAGTTTGTCTGCTAAAAGTATTTGTTACCTATATTTTCAACTTTCAGATTGTCCATCTTATTTTTTTTGTTAATGTCGAAAATGCGAAAGTTAGCCGCGTGGATGTCATTTATTTATCCCAGGAATTTTTGCCAAAAGCTATTTAAAGTAATGGATCATGAATCACTTACTATTTCCAGAGAGCAACTTGACCGTTGCCCGCGCATGTTATAAAGATGTCGCGGTTCTGAGGAAGATGGCGAGCTACCCAGATGGTGCCACTCTTGGTAGAGTTATCCATCACCTTAAAGTGGAAGAAAAAACCAACATTTACATTAACCACACAACAATCAGTTTCAGCTTATCTTAGTCGCTATTTGTGTTTTACAATCAAGTTCAAAGGTACACTGAGGATTTGGCACTTTAATATTGAGATCCTTAGCCATTCAATATAAATTAAAATGAAATATGAGCCAGACAACACACCTCTTGTCTTGGTCTCTAAGTAGGGATAAATATCCCTGTGTTACGAAGTACCACTTAAGGAATTAAGCCAAGAGCGTCTACGACCACACCTAGGCCCAAGCCAATTTAGAAATGACTCGACCGGGAATCGAACTCGCGACAAGGCTAAAAACCGTGCTACAGCGCACTATGCCAATCGTGTCGTGGTTTTGATACAGTGGTTTGCTTATTGCTCTGACAAAAAATTACACAGTGCTATACAAACCTCACACGTATTTACCAGTGAGAAGCGGCAGTATAATTTTATTCTTAAGCGTTGACGTAAAATTAGCATACCTGTGCAAAGCCTTTAGCAGGGTTTTGAGTTCTCACGTCAAATACATGAAAGTTTCCTTCAAGTGTGGTTGCAACCAATTTATTCATAGGAATGTCTTTGCGGTCGAATTCAGTATAGCAAACCTGAAATCAATCAAGTAGAATATTATATCAGCTCTCTAAAAATATGAACAGGTAACTATATTTGTGCATTTGCACCAGATTAAACCCATTTTTCAGAAGAAATTCGCCTTTCGACACATTCGTTATTCGTTAGGACGTAGGCAAAGCGATTGACCACTGCGACCAGGATTTATCCATTATGGTCATTATCCCATCAAAGATCACTCTCTAGGCCTACAGCCATCATGAACTGAGTTATTTTCCTGGGAGTGATGTCAATGGCGTCCGAAGGGGCAAGCTTGTGCCCGCCGAGAACGCGGCTTCTGCTGTGTATTAAAGCATCACAGTCGCATAGGACATGGACCGGACTCTTCCTCTTGGCAACAGAATCTACAGGTTGGTGACTCGGCGACACCCAATCCTGTGTCCGTGCTTGTTCAGCCTACAGTTTCGACACATACTAAACAAGTGACACTATTAGCAAATTGTTTCACAGACAGAATTTTCATAGAATTTCGGTTCACAGAAAATGTTTCATAGAATATTCGGTTCAAATATTTTCATTTCGAATATTATTGTTTTCACGACTATTTACTTCATAGAAACATACTTCACAGAATTAATTTAATAGCAGATCGCACAAGCCGATCGAGCGTAGCGAGCGTGCCGAGTCAGCAGCCGGCGAGTGCCAGAAGCGAATTTTCGGCGAATGATCATAAGTGGCAAAAAAAATGATCTTGAGAATACTTCTTACAGAAGCCAAACATTATGAGCAATAGTAATACTTGATTTGATATTCTATGATATGAATATTCTAAGAATTGAATTTTATTGGTAATAAAATCTATGATTTTATTTTCTCCGAAGGAACTATTCTGCGGATTGATTATTCAATGAAATGATAATATGAGAAAAAATGCATGTGAAACGAAATTCTATGAATCGATTTTTCATAAAACAGTGTACAACCAGCAAATAGAGCTTGCCAACAACGCTCTTACCCCATTCTTGAGGTTGCATTCCCATCTTAAAGACATAGTCCGAAGGTCGAACATCTTCAGGTCTCCATTGTCATACCCAGCCACCACAATCCTCTCTGCATCATTGAAGGAGTTGCCAAATGCTACAGACCAGCAGTCTCTCTTAGTCTCTCCTTGTATTGGCTGCATGTTTGCAACTGGCTTACCCTTTTGTCTTGGATCCCACACTTTAACAGTGCCTGAAATGATATTTGATTATTTATTTCACTGCTTTTCAATATGTGGGTTAAAAGATCAATGGATAAGTCAATACCCATCATTTGTAGCGATGACTTGATTTCAATGAAAGGAACCTTTGCCCCATTGGGTTTAGAGGCTAATATTTTACTTTAATTTTTTGACGGAGTAAAAATTAGCCTATATATTTTTTAGCTGTTTTCAAATCTTATATAGCATTAAAATAGCTAAACAACAAACCATCTCTACTGCCAGTAACAATTTCTGGTGCTCCACAGTTTGCAACGCTACCTCCCATGCCATCTATAGAATTTATTATGTCAGTGTGTTCTTTAGAGATGTAAACTTGGCAGCTTCTCTCTAAGTCCCTGAAATTTTAGTTTTGAGGATCAATAAAATGTTATCTTGATAAAAAAAAGGCAAGCATAAATATATGGGAAAGATGGTAATACCTGGACTAGATTTGCACAGAAAAAGTTGAAGCAAGCCTTTGCCAAATGTAATTAAAAATAAATGTAATGTCAAGGTCTAAAAAAAAGCAGTAAATAAGTGCCTATTTATAGCACCAAAATGTTTATACAAAACTTTGAATAAGTTTGTCATGTAGTTAACTCAAATAAGTTAAAAAAATCTAAATCAGCCCATTCTGTCCCACTGCAGGGCAAAGGCCCTCCCCTCCAAATCTCCAAATAAGTTGAAGTTAACTTTTATACCTTGGCCATGGGAAACTGACTTTTCTGGGTTCCCAACTTATTTACCTAATCTTACCTATTCTAGGGCAGCATATCTTGTTGCTAATGGCATCAAAAGATTTAGCTAGAAATATTTTAAATAACTCACCAGATTTCTAAAGTTCCTTTGAAATCCCCAGTTGCCAATCTTCGTTCCACGTCGTTGCTGGCACCAAATGTGCCACATTTGAATGAGTTTGGTCTTTCAATTTCTTTTATTTTTCGTGTTTCTCCAGATGTAATCTCGAAAACTTCAAGAGTACCAGTCCCTTTCGGTAAACATCCAATCACAACAAACTTTGCCGAACAAGGTATCCATTTGCAGTCAAACAAAGAATGATTTAGGTTGGTCTCGATGTGTGTTATTATTTGTGGAGTGCCTTGATCATCCATTTTTATAAAATATTGCAATAATTCTTCGAAAGAAACCAAACTTTTAATTTTATAACCTTAAATTGTAAACAACTGGAATATCACCATGGCAACGTCTGACTTTACTTTTTTTATAAAACGTAAACAGTGATGTGCCACCCGGCGCGATAAATATTACATTACATTACCAAATGAAGATAAAAGAAAAAACATTAAAGGAGTAAGTTAAAGTATTTATCTGCCAACCAACACACTCGCAAATAAAAACTAGGTAAACATTTAAATCGCTTCATCGTTGTTACGAAAGACACCTAGCCCGCGCGTTCAATATAAAGCTTATCAAAGCCATTGCAAAATAGGTCTTCTAACAGGGGCCTGGCCCCTGACACTTGAATCTAATTTCACCGGATTGGCATAATATTTTTTTATTAAATGTTAGTATATTTATTTATAATGTCAATCCAGCAAAATTTGATTCGGGAGTCAGGGGCCAGGACTGAGCACTTGCAGCTGAAAAACGAGCCGAACGAGATATGTAGTAGGAAGGCTGTATATCTCTTTTTAATAGGATGACAAAAAGATCTTTGCTATATGGGACATCGCAATGAGGGTGACAAAAGGGTTAACAATTTACTCTAAAATATAAATAACATCAAAGTATAGAGGACGTACAAAGTATAGGTATAGGTACATCAAAGTATAGGTTACCTTAGTTTTTATTTCACCTAAATCGATGCAGTATTACTGAAGTTATCACTGCGAGAAGTTTACACCAGTTTTGAAATCTCCGAGATGTCGCGCGCTTCGTGCGCGACGTCACTAGTCCAGTGGTACCTGCCGCGCCGCCCGCTATTGAAACTCGAGTAAACATACTTGCGCGCACTGCGTGAGTTGTGATTATTTTGCCGAAATAGGTTAATTTATTAATCTTTAACATTAGGTAGCTATCCTTTTTTAGTAATATTGTATAAAATCATAAAATCCTTTAAAATAAACGCGATGGAAGAAGAATTTCAGAAAGGCCAGTCAGACAATCTGCCAAAAGTGGATAGCTTGATGGTGGCTCAATATTTGATTTAAAAAAAACTAGCGACTCGCCCCGGCTCCGCACGTGTGCAATGCTGATACTAAATATGCTGCAGAATGTGTACTTATTAGACGTTACGGGCTTCTTGATTAACTGGGCAGTATTAATGCGGGCCGATCCTAATGAATAATGACCAAGTGCAATGGTCAATTAGATAAATTAATTACCTTGGGGTCCGGCCAATGAATAATGACAGACTACTCGTGGGCAGTTTAATAAATCAAAGTTATAAATCCTAGCTTATTTTTTTTTTTTTTTATAAATCATAGCTGTAATTTATCACTTTTACCGGGCATTATGAATAATTTCACTGTCGGAATCGTCCTTTGGCATATATTTTGGGTGGGAAAAAATAAAATCGATTCCTAGGATTTCTTTATCAAAATATCTTTACTTTAGTCATAAATTATAATATCATTGCCTGTAAGTTGATTTACCTAATGTAATAAACAAAAACATCAAAGATTGATTTGTTTTATTATTTTGCCCATGACAAGGTTGTCATAATTAAAGATGATTGGGAAAAGTGATAAATCAGGCCGTTTTTCTCACATTGCCCATTTGACATTATGCATATGGACCACTCATTATTCACTGTGAGCGGACTTATCAAGTGGCCCGTGACATATAATATACAACGTTCACAGCTCTTTTGTCATTAGAAAATACAAACATGTTTTCTTTAGAGGTTACTCCTGTAAGAGCGACATATAATTGGCCATGTTGAAAACACTCAACTTCGACGCGCTATTAATAGGAACGCGCCGCGCCGGGGGCTATAATATAGTAGAGAAACACTAATAATTTTAGAGGTTTTTAATGTGATGTCGTAATTAAACACATTTTTTTGCGCTTACATTGCAAACTTTGGCTGAACCCTACGAGATAGATCTAAATAATGTACTACAGTATTGTACACCTTAAAAAGGTCTACAAAAAAGACCGCGGTTGTATATGTCTATCTCTTAGGGATAACCCACAATAACCATTTTTTCTCTTTTATGTTTTACAAGAAATAATGGCTTATTTACAAAGCGATTTTAAGCAATACAGAACCAATCCTTATCCAATTAAGTACCTTAAATACATTGTGCATTTAATATAGATCAATATGGCAATTTACAGCATGTAATTTAAAAGAATATTTTCGAAGATATTCGAGATTTAAAATGCAGGGACATCACGGTTGCGGCGGTACCGGCCACCGCCTCTCGACTCGTGACGTCATACCACGATCGAGGGCCGAGCGTATTTTTAAATATTATTAAATGAAATGGCGCACTTTGATCCTAATTTTCTCAGTCGTTTTTAAAGATAGAAAAAAGGAAAAACACGGTTTTTTTCCTATTTTTTTCCTCAATACAATGACATTGATAGAAAAAAACTTTTGTCAGCCTCATTCGCATGTTGCATCTTTTTTTAAATTAATTTCACAGGAAAACGTATATAAAGTTATTATTGGTTTCTGTTATTTGGACGATTTTTAGCTAAAAATCAAGTTTTCAAATTATGTATTTAGGTAGTTATCTACCTACTTTAAGGTAGTCCATATAAATAAACACATTGCAATTAAAGTTTTTCAAAATTTAGCAATAGACGATTACTGAGGGATGTATGGGTTGATTACGAAATGAATAATAAAAACAGTAAACAAAAAAACGTTTTTTAATATCGGCGTTTATGTTATTCTTACATAGTTTATTTGTAAAAGCTGACAGTACGAATAATGTTAGTACATTTATTTATAACTTGAATATCAAACATGACTAAACAATTAAATAATAAATATAAAAAGTACAGTGAAAATTGAAAACAAAACCTCAAAATAAATATAACTAAAAACTACTAAGTAAATCTTGCTCCTGTGGTAAGGTACCCAAGATGCTGGCAGCATTCCCCCGTTGTATACACAAGATTGTTTTATGAAGTTTCTGTCAAGTCCAATTTACGGCCGAAATTTCACAACGAATTTAAATTGGGTATGGGAACAAATTTTTTGTATTTTTTTTTACATTTTTATTCAAAACCTTTTACTATTATAAGAAACTAATTTTAAATATTTTCAAAATCTAGCCGGTAGTTATTTTTTTTATTAGTTTTTAAACATTGCGAACTCATGACGTCACAAATCGGCTTAGTGTTCTCACATGAGTTTTTTCTCCGATTCATGGTAAATAAATAATGAGGAGAAAATTACTGATTTACTGCACTTACGGCTGAAACAGAGCTTGCCATTCATCATGTAGCATATCACATTCAGATACAATTTATTTGGCCAGGTTCTGAAACGAAGCCCTGCCTGAAACGGGTGGGATTATAGCGAATGGCTATTTTAAGTCCTACCTTACCCGTCTGGGCAATGGGCGTAAATTATTGTACGTATTATTAAAAATAACATTGTGGACAAATATTTTTCATCTGAGGGAATTTAAAATCTGCTATCTGGTAACACCATTGATACCATGATAACTTTAAAAATGTTTTAGTATATTATAAATCGAGGGACTAAACGAAGCCTTAATATACCAGAGGTGGTTTTTTATTTGCAAACTTCGAAATATTTTTATGGTTTTTTTTTCAAGTCAAACATATGTATAAAATTATCTTAATAAAAGGGAAAACTAATACATAATAAGATGGATTAAAATAATAAAAAACATATGTCATCGAGATGTATTTTACAATGAAAAATTTTTTCGTTAGTAAGTCGGAATTTTTTTGCACTAATGAAGTTTGATCTTTTTTGTAAATTATTACTAAGTATGCTAAGCATACTGTATTTAAAATCGAATAGAGCATCTATTCCTCAGTTAGAAACAGTCATTTGTTTAGCTTAAAGCCACACGTGTGACTCATAAATCGCGTTTACATCTCAAGCGGCGAGTGGTCCGGTGATGTCAAATTTCATGCGCGGCGCAAGCGCAAAACGGTGATCCCACCCGCCACGCCAAGCACGTGAGTGGCTAAGTAACCAACAAAATAATAATAGTACTTATGTTTAACTGATTCCAATAAAGGAGAAGATTCTCAATTCGCTAGTTTTTTAAGACAAGATGTTTACCTGAGTGTATGGGTTTTAATGCTTGGGATGAAACAAAGCTAATAAAAATAATAAAAGATGAATATTTAAGCCATGTACACACCAAAGCCATCGCCGGCCTCCCTTATTATCTATTGACAGCTTGTCAATCATGAATATCACGATGCAGTATTAGACGACGAATAGCAATAAACGCTGTCGAAATCGCGATTCTCTCGCGATCGAAGTTGGTAAATAGCCTAGTGGCACGGCTGCCTGACTTGCTGTTTGTAATGAGAGTGCTGGCGCGACTATCGAAAACAAGCTCGGTGACATGACTGACCCAACGTAATCACGGCGGTGGCTTTGGTGTGCAGAGGTCATCCTCATCAAACACCTTGTTAAATATTTTACGGGTCAGAGTGTTCATAATTGGTAAAGGCCCTTTTTTATTCAATCCACTCACTAAAATCAGTTTTTAAGATTATGTTGTTAAATTTAATGTACTTCGTAATTTTTTGGTAAAAATTCATTCATTCACGAAATCATTCGATTATAAATCAGGCAAACTACAACACTATTCATGCACTACGCTTGCAACATTAAAAAAACGGGCGCTGTGAGCTGTCAGATTAGTATTTTTAGTTTTTTTTAGTTCGACTTTAGTACGTTAATTTAGGGGTACATTTTACGGTAATTCTGGCAACACATTCTGGCAATGGCAACATTGGCAACGCTGTAGTAGCACAGACAGACAGAGAAAATCGATAAAAAAAGAAAAAGCTGCGTACCTACATTTATTCCGCAATTTATGTTTTGAGTTAATCCGCAATTTATGTGTTGTGAAGCTCAGAAGTTTTTGCGTTTACCATGGGGGACAAAAGGAGCAAACAGAGTGTAAGTAAAGATCTACAAAATAACCTTTTGTTAGGGTTTCATATTTTTACAAGCGATTTCTATCCCATTTTCAGCAATGAAATTTTCCGTGCAGATTTCACAGTTTTTGCGATTTTGTTGTAGAAAGCTGACATAGCGAAGCAGTTCGAGTTGCCCGAGCGCCAGTCCAAGATCACCACATTGCTCAACCAGGCCGGACAAGCTTACTGTATTTGCAGATCGTCTGATAGCTCTCGTTTCATGATGTAAGTTAAGGCCGGTATTTACTTTGCTTAGTGCGCGTGCAGGTGACTAGTAGTGCAAGTAGTTTTCAATTCTGTTTAGTGGATGTGTTTAGTTTATCTCGGACACCTTTAATTTTGTACATAAGATCAATACAATTTAAAAGACATTCATTTTTACATACTCCTGCACACATTTTTATGGTGAATCTTCCGTCTACTTTGCCATTTTATGCAAGTTTTGCTAAACACTAAACACTAACACTTGCTGTCTAGACGTGTTTAGTGGCAGGCACGCAGCGAGTGAGGGGAATGGGAGGTGCGCAGGACGTGGCTACTCAAAAAAATAGAACACGCTTCAAACTGCTTTACTACGCAGGTTACTAATCACTTGCACTAATCTATCGGTGTCCACACGTGTTTTCTACAAACACTAAGCACCTGCACTAACTATTAAGCAGGTAATGAAACAGCAGATGAACTGGCTAGGGCGGGTGCGGCAACCATCACACATGCCACTGAGTTTGTGGTGGGTATACCCAAATGCGCCCTAAGGCAGCCGCTATTAGCGTGAACGGAATACTTTAGCAGGAAACACTGGACCAGCAGCAATGGTATGGTACATGCTAAGGCGCTTATCGAAGGCTACTCACATAAGTTCACCACAAAGGCCCTTGGACTAAGAAGGGGACAGACAAGAATCCTTACCAGAACCCTTACGGGGCACTGTAGGCTGAACAGACACGGACACAGGAGTGGTATCGCTGAGTCACCAACCTGTAGATTCTGTCGCGAAGAGGAAGAGACCCCGGTCCATGTCCTATGCGACTGTGATGCTTTAATACACAGCAGAAGCTGTGTTCTCGGCGGGCACAAGCTTGCCCCTTCGGACGTCATTAACATCACTCCCAGGAAAATAATTCAGTTCATGATGGCTGTAGGCCTGGAGAGTGATCTTTGATGGGATGATGACCACAATCAATCCTGGTCGCAGTGGTCAATCGCTTTGCCGACATCCTTATGCTAAAAGAATAATAACGAAATAATAATAACTAATTAGCAAAGTGAATACCGGCCCTAAGACTTTGGAAAGTTGTATTTGATTGAACTCAGTGAAATATTTCTTCATTTTACTTAGTTTTAGACTGGTATATCTTAGGACCAGTCGAATGTGGTAGTGTTTTTAATGTTGTTCTATCAACAATGTCAACACAAAAAAAAAATATAAATAAAAATATATTCATGTAATAATAAATATCTGGTACAATTTACACCAAGATCATCTGACCCCAAACTAAGCAGAGCTTGTACTATGGGCATCAGAGAGACTGATAAACATACTTAAATATTTCTAAATACATACTTAAATAGATAATAACACCCAGACACACAACAAACACAAAGGTTCGTCTCATCAACAGTTGCATTTGTTAACTTGCTACAACTATGTTCTTCTGAATTATAAAAAAGAGAAATGAATGCTTAACATGTATATATTTCTCTTCTTATGTACTTTGTCTAGATCTATAAAAAAATAGAAAATAAAGCCTCCAAATTTACATTTCACATTATTTTTTGTAATGAATGGTTTTTTGAAATTATTCAGGGTTATTTTAAGTACTGTATTTGTCTTCAGAGCATGTGATTCATGTGAAGAATGGTACCACGGTGACTGCATAAACATATCAGAGAGGGAAGCTAAGTACATCAAGAACTACTTCTGTGACCGCTGCCGTGAAGAGGACCCTACTTTAAAGACCAGATTTAGACCACAGAAACGTGAGAATGAGGGAGATTCAGGTATCTGTACAACAAGTATTTACCATTATATTTAATAAGGTTTATTTTACTTTTTAAATTCATCTCATCTTGGCGGCAAGGCAATCAAGTAACACCTTGACTTAACTAACTTTTCTTGCTGTAATTTCTTTTTCATTAATTTAGGCACATTTTATTATCACTAGAGTAACTTAGCTAGAAATTTCCTAGCTATTATTCCTAGTGCCACCTTCAAGCTAAGGTTCAAATGTTACTTTGTAAACCTCTAACCAAACAAAAATACTGCTATAAACATTATTATATTCTGCTTAATTCTATATGAAACCAATTTAGAATATTTTTAATTCTTAAAGGCCGTGATGACAGGAAGAAGAAGCGCAAAGAGAAATATCATTCTGGGAACAAGTCCTCAAAGAGGGTTAGCAGCACTAAGGATGGATGTGGTGACTGTTCAGGATGCTTGCAAACCCATGATTGTGGACAGTATGTAATAATATTAATTGTTGTATATATAAGCCAGAAGAAAAAGTTTTCTAAAGAAAACAAGTTAAAAATAAAATTGGTTTCAGCTGTGACACATGTGAAGAAATCTATAACAAATATAGTACTAGCAACAAGATGAAACTGAAGTGTAAGATGAGAATATGCATCAAGGGTAAAAAGCCATCCAAGCAGTCGAGGTAAGCCACTTCAACCTACATACACCTCAGTCTAAGTCAATGAAAAAATTGAAATGAACCAAATTGAATAAATGATTATTGGGGAAAGCTAAAATTCTAAAAACAATGCTTCTACTATGGATTTCAGACACTTGAATCCTGAAAAATGGCTGAAGTTAAACAGCCCTAACAAGTAATAGTTTGCCATTTTATGGTAATGTTTGAGTAAAAACTAGTGATGCAACGAATACGAATATTCGTATTCGCCGAATATGATCACGATATTCGTACAATAATTTATGCAAAACGAAACGCATCTTTTATTCAGAAATGCATGTATCGAAACACGCTAAGCCAGAGATTGTCGTGTATCAGAACTTTGTTTAGCTGTCATTTTGATATTGCCGGGAATTAGCGGTTTTTTTTTTTTCAGCCGCTGGAAATATACAAACAACAAAAAAATCGTCTTACGCATAACAATTTGTAAATATGCCTGTAGTGGGTTTTGATTATTAAATAAACAAAGTGTCTTTGCTGTTTTAATATATTTTATAAATATTCGTATTCACAGAATAGTAAAAAAGCTATTCGTATTCCTAAAAGTGGTATTGGTTGCATCACTAGTTAAAACATACTTGGGGCTGGATTCTGCTTTTTAAAAGCCAATGGAATCATAATAGCATGATTTTGACATTTGGTCTTCACTAAGAAATGTCAAAATCACCCTATTCAATTACGATTCCATTGGGTTATTAAGCAGAATCTGGAATCTGTTAACCAACAAAGCAAACATTTGATACATGAAAACTGAGAATTCCTCACAAAAGCTGTTCATTTATGTAGTAGCCCCAGGCTCAAGAAAAAGCACCACGAGCGAGAAACTTGCGAGCCGGAGGAGTCCATATCGCACCTGCAGACGGCGGAGCCGCGCCAGTGCTACGGGCCGCAGTGCACCGGCGTCGCGCTCTACGGCTCCAAGTACTGCTCCTCGCAGTGCGGCATCCGGCTGGCTACGGCTAGGATATATCAGGTATAATACCCCTACTAATCCGCCCCTTTATATAAGTTCAAATTCTTGTCAATCTATTCTTTCAGGATGGCCAAACCATTATTTTGTTCTACCCAGCTTACTGTTTCACTTTTCCAGTGAACTTTGCCTGGTTTTCTAGATTGTTTTACCATCCTACCTTTCTGATTGCTGTTGGGTGAAGATCTTGCTTACTTATATTAATTCATCTTATTCTGAACAAAAATTTGAATTCAGAACTCAATCAGATGTTTGGAACACGTCTTTATTGCCAAAATCTCAAAACTCCCTCGTTTATAAGGTGCCTCCCTTATAAAGCCATTTGAATCTTGCAGCGGAATCACTGTGCGAGGTTTGAGTTGACGTTTCAGAATAGCTCAGCTGAAGTTATTTATCGCTAAATTTTGTGTATCTAATTAGTTTTTTATACAGTTAAATATTCCCCCTAGGTCCTCCCGCAGCGCATCCAAGAATGGTCCCTCTCAACCTGCGTGGCCGAGCAAAAGAACCGCGAATCCCTCGAGTCTGTCCGCAGAGAGATCGAGCGCGCTCAGGGCGCTCTGCGCGCGCTGGACAAGCAGCACGTCGCGCTGGACGAGCTGCTGGCGCGCGCTGCGACTGCGGAATTGGTGCAGCATGATGATAAGGTAAGAAAAAAAAAAGAAAAAATAGTTGGAAAAAAATTATTAACCTTACAAACTTGTTATTACTGGTATTTTTCTTTTGAAAAATATCGCGAGAAAAATGGGTAAAGCAATTTTACCCTAATTTGTTCGTTGCAAAAACCCGTTTTTATTAGAATTAGTTAATTCAAATGCAACAGTAAAGTTTAAAACTTAAAGGTACAAGTTCGATTCGGACCGCCAACTGTAAGCAACACTAAACTCTATGAAAGTGCCGCGGCCAGAGTGTTGCCACACTTGGGAGTCAATCATAGAGGTTAATAGCAACCAGTAGTGCCTTGCAGGGTCCGTCTCGGAATTGTACCTTAACGTGCTTAAACAATCTGAAACACGTAACATCCGGTGTCTCCTTTTAAGCTTACATTTGCCGATGTCAGGAGACACGACTCATCCCTAGAATTATATTTTCAAAGGCTATATTTATTACAATCTATATGACGTTTTATAAATAAAACAGGAAGCGGACGACGAAACATCAATGTACTGTTTCACCTGCGGCCACGAGATCCACTCCCGGACAGCGATGAAGCACATGGAGAAGTGCTTCGTGAAGTACGAGTCGCAGTCGTCCTTCGGCAGCCGGCATCGCACGCGCATCGACGGGCAGAGCATGTTCTGTGACTTCTACAACCCGGCTAATGGCACTTACTGCAAGCGGCTCCGGGTGAGTAATGGTACTGCATCACCTGCGGCCCCGAGATCCACTCCCGGACAGCGATGAAGCACATGGAGAAGTGCTTCGTGCATCGATGGGCAGAGCATGTTCTGTGACTACTACAACCGGCCTAATGGCACTTACTGCAAGCGACTCCGGGTAAGAAATGTCACACTGGGTGAATTTGAATGAATGAATTAAAGTTTATTTGGTACATACACAAAAAATACTCATCTAAGCTTACAACTCATACAATAGCAACAGTACCAAAAAGGTCTCCGCTCAGCATATGTCGTGCGTGGCGCAGCACCACGGCGCTGGTATTCTGCGGATACCTTATTATAAATATAACAAAGAATAGGTAAATAAATAAAAAATATCAAGAACGAGGCACCTACTCAATAACATAAAATTCGACATACAACAGCTCCGTCTTTAAAAGCACATAACTTCATATTACACTGATCAAATAGTTTTTTCATTATTATTGTACATATTTCTTAATTCATGGCAATTCCCTTGGCATTTCCGTTTAGCTTTTACATTAATTTAATTTATTATTTTTCTGTTTCTGCAATAAAAACTCTTTCAATTTTATCCTAAAGCTTTTGGCACTTGTAAAATGCCTGATGGGCGGGGGAATGTTATTCCAACACTTTGTTGAGGCATAACGGAAACTTCCGCTGAAGTTCCGAATTTGGCTCTAAATATATATTATGTGTCTTCTAAAACACAGTGTTGGCTGTGAAGAAAGCAGTCCTGACATTTGTCATAAATAATGAAAACTTACCAAATTTTTCGTTGTTTTTACTTTGTGGCTTGACACCTGAGGGCCGAGTGCGTAACTTACTCGGCTTTGCATTCGTCAAGGCTGTCAAATTCAATAGCGTTTTGATATTTGTCGGTTAAACGTCAAATTTTTTCATTAAATTTAAAAGTGTATAAAAACATGAAAATACAGTGTTATCTTGGAAATAGCTAAGCTAGATTTGTGTTACCCCTGATGGGGAACGTGTGGAATTGAACCGAATTGTTCGGATTCCTTTGCATCTTCGGAGGATGAAAACTTTTCTTATTTTTCATTTATAGCTATTTCCAACGAATACGAATCGATTCAACATTGGTGAGTCTTATAATTTATTCAATTTATCTCTCTCGCATAGGCAACAATGCTTGAACAGACATTATCTTGACTTAGTAGGTACCTGGTCAAACAGAGTGTTAGCGTACCTACCTATCCAATTTCGAGTGTAACAAAGGCTTTATTAAGCTGTGTCTGTAATTGGGTTTAGCGTCAACTATGACGGAAATAAAATTACACATCCTGTGAATCCAAACGATATAATTTACAATAGTTTGACTCTCAGCTACAAAAAGGCTTTTGATACAAGTTCCAATGCAATATTGAATGGTTAGCTCACAAGCTTTAAAAGGTCAGTGTGACTTTTATTAAAATGATTGCGCTAAGGAGAAGCCACTCTTGCCACCAATGCAGCGGATGCAAGGTTGTGCGCACAATTGAATATGACTTACATCATATAGCCTTTTCTGAGACCCATATGGTCTGGCCTGCCTTATAGTTTATCTTAAGCCATTTAGAACAGAAACATCTTATTCAACAACAATGGCGAGATGTTTTGAAGATGTTTTCTGCCAACCCAGCAGAGTGACTTAAATGTGATCAATTTGGCCCTTTCTTTTTTGTCCAGATTCTGCTTTCCCTTAAGATGCAGAAGTGACCCTGCAAATCTTGGGGAATAAGCAAGTAAGAGTGTATAAAATTATTAGGGGGCAGTAGAATGTACAGTCAGTACTCTCTGATAAAATATCAATGTACTGCTGAGCTTAGAATATGTTTTATTCATAAAGCTTTGTCACTTGATTTTTAAAACTCTATAGTATGCAAGAGTGGTTGTTGGATGTGGTTAAATATTGCTAAATGATTTTAATAGAGAGAACCTTCAACTAATTTAAAATTAATGGTTTAACTGCATAGCAGACATAATAAAATTTATTTACCCGTTCTCCATTGTTATTTTTAATGTCACAGGTAAAGACTTAAGTACTTATCTAATACTTACCAGGAGTAACATAGGTGCTAAATAATATGCAATTTATTTGTACTTAATTATTATTACAAGTTTTAATTGTATTACAATGCATTTATCAAAATTGGCTCCAAAGACGCCTTTTGATCTCAATAACCATGTTAAAAATTCTCAGAATGAACTATAGTGGATGTCTCA
This sequence comes from Udea olivalis, assembly GCA_947369235.1. Taxonomy (NCBI): domain Eukaryota; kingdom Metazoa; phylum Arthropoda; class Insecta; order Lepidoptera; family Crambidae; genus Udea; species Udea olivalis. The sequence continues at coordinate 11,571,968 of OX376360.1, forward strand.
AGGACAATGTTTCAAATCAGTACTATTTAAAATGTGTTGTAATTGTAGAGTTCCATTTAATTCTCCCCCATTGCAGTTTCCTTACAAAAATCTTAAATAAGATGTTTTTGGTAACCAAAAAACAAGATTGAATTGAGGTCAATGATTCTATGATAATTCAACATATAGACTGCGGAAGTCAAGTCAAGTCTAGATGCACATGTGTGGCAATAAAACACTTTCATCTAGTTTTTCATTCAGATCTAGTGAACTTTTGCACAACCAGGACTGGTGTGTGAAAATCAACCTCCAAGTACCTTTTCTGAACTACCATTAGCAGAGCCTCGCTGATGGTTGATTTACAACTATTGTTATCATCTGGCATCTCTTCAACACTACAGATTTTCTCAGCAGTGTTGAATTAGGTTGCGGAAACCCTCTATGCCACAGGTGTTGAATGACAGGGTATTGAAAATACAAGCGTCTAGTCCTTGTGACAGGTCAATTCTAGTCACTCAGATTGCGGAAATACTGAGATGCTAGAGACTTGTGGAAAGCATAATAATTATCCAAAGTCTATTTTATGGCTCACACAGGAGCAGGTATACACTAGAATACTCTCAGAAACACAGACCAGTATGAATACATTAAAAATAATATTAAAAAAAAAAGAAAAAAAAATTGAAGCAAATAAAGGAATTTCAAAGCCTATTTGCCTTTTGAGTCTTGCAACATTGACCGTTCCGACAGGACATTTTCAAAGTTGCAAAATGCGATTGTTTCTGAGAGGATTTTAGGGAGGACATCTCAGAGAGTGAAAAGAGTCCTGTCTAACACTGTTCACCACTGAATTTGTGGCTAAGTGCAGTATACTCCGCTGAGCGCAGTGCGCTACAAAGAAGTCAGACACTTCCTTACCACCAACGCAGCGGATGCAGGGTGGGGAGCTTGATTGAACGACATGTGCTTATAAGCTTAAGACATTAGGTTCAACTCACATTTAATATGGCACTCCTATGTCAAGGAGCTGTATGCAGTGTATGGTACGATCCTATACCAACACAATGCATTAAAGGTAGCCCACATTCTGGAACAACTGAACCGCAAAACTGGTAGTATGCCATGCCATTAAGACATAAACAGTGGAGGCGCTCAGATCTCTGGCACTCCTAAATTTGGCCACCAAACTTCTGAATCAAAATTGTTGACCACCTGTCCAAGGTGGGGTAGCTCGGGACTGGCGTCTATTGCCCCTGGCCGCGGAGGCCATATTAAATATATGGGGATCCAGAAAATTATTTGTTTTAAATGCCACAGCAGCTGTTCCAGGCGATGTCGCTTTAGACACAACTGATGAGTACCTAATTTATTATGCGACGCCTTTTGTCGTCCCTGAGACTATCTACTGATATGAGGGCTTTCAAATCCTAACCTGATACTGCTAGTTTTAGCACACTTTACTAATGTAAAGTGCATATTACATGATGTAATAAAAGAGTCAGTCATCATAGTGGTTCCCCAGTGGCCCTTCTTTTTCTTCTGGCTTCCCCGAACAAGATAACTATAAGACCCATCACCTACAAAGGATCTGCGGAAGACCTTGGTAGATTGAACAGTTCCAAGGCCCTTCCCATGTGAACAAATGGTCCTCCTGCTATGGAAGATCGGGCGTGTATAGAGCGAATCTCCCACATAGTTTCTGTGAGAGAACTCCATCTTCATAATGGGCCCCCATATAGATACTATGATTATCTATAACAATTTATTGTTGCAGCTGTCACAATATTATAATAAACCTACTGACAGGCAATAAAAAGGTAGCTATATTCTTGGGAATACTATTTTTTGAGGATAAAATAGCCTCAGTGAACTAAAGGCCTATGTGTATAGTGTAACTACTAGTTGTGTGCCACATCAGTAGTTGAAACAATTTTTTCTTGCCAAGCGAGATATTTAAAAAACTCTGGTTTTAATATTCAACTAACATTTTGAATGAGTCTTGAAGGACTATTCAGATTCTCTGTCTTGCTTTATGGGCGTAGAATGCATGACTGCTAAATTGGACTCATACAAGACATGCTTATTTGAAAATCAGTTGAAGTCTAGTCTAGAATAGACTCCAGTGCTACAAGGCCATCTGGATGGACCGTAATTATGCATACCTGTCAAATATAGGTAGTAAAGGGTGAATTCGTGCCTCTGGGAAGATAAAATCTCAGAATTAAATTTATCGGTGCATGCATTCTAATAATCCTTCCTGAAACTTTGTCCATAATTATGTGACATAGTTGACATCAGGTCCATAGCTCAAGAAAAACTGCAAAATGCACTGCCCTCTAAAGTGATGAAAATGTTTAATAAAATCAACCCTGCATTTTGCAAATTAGGCACAGCCATTTTTTAAGATTGATTTATTCTACTCACAGAGGTTTTATTGGTCTGCAGTAGCAACCCTTTGAAGTTGAAAGGAAGACCATGGATTATTATCCTTGAGTAAACTAAGGGTTTTTGGTAACATTACTGCCTGAAAAATAGAAGTGCACTTCTCAAAGCAATTATTGTGTTGATTAATATGTGACATTTTTTGGAGTACTTACCTAGTCAGATTATTTGAGAATGTTTAAATCTGCTCAATTTTCTTTTAAAACTTAAAAAGAAGATCAACTTTATTTTGTTATTTAATTTGTGAGAAATTCATATTACAATTATCTCTAAGTACCTACTTACCTAGATTGTTTGGTAAGTTAGATTAATTGATATAGATCAACTTAACTGGAAGGAAAGGATGCATGACTATCTCTACACACTTAAGGTTTCTAAGTTTGGTTAGAAATTGTTTTGTCGATATTTTTCTAATAGATAATAGCCTCAAGATCAAGAAAGCCGACCCAGCGTAACGGGATAAGGCGAGGGCAAAGAAGAAGATATTTTTCTAATAGATCCATAAATAGAGAGAATCGTTTAAAATAATAAAATATTTTTATTTTTAATCATATTCTTGTAGTCAACAATATTTATTTTTTATTCAACAATAGCGTTTTGCTTGACACCAGCAGATAACAAACAGGTCTTCACAGCCAACACTGTGTTTTAGAAGACACATAATATAACTGTTTTGCATTACAACAAAACAACTATTATGTGTTGGAGAAAACACAGTGTTGAGGCAAGGCCTTGCTGGTGAGAAGACTATTGAATTTGACAGCCTTGACGAATGCAAAGCCGAGTAAGTTACGCACTCGGCCCTCAGGTGTCAAGCCACAAAGTAAAAACAACGAAAAATTTGGTAAGTTTTCATTATTTATGACAAATGTCAGGACTGCTTTCTTCACAGCCAACACTGTGTTTTCTCCAACACATAATAGTTGTTTTGTTGTAATGCAAAACAGTTATATTTTTTGGCTCATAACTGTGTTGTTACCCTACATTTTATCAATTTTATAAACCGCTTTTTGACATGCGGCACTTGCAGCAACGTCAAACTTCGATTAAAATTCAAAATGGGCACTATCTCAATTATATTTCTCGTCTTATGATAATAATTCTTTGATCAATTTGAGTTTCTTTGATGTCGAATAAAAATCCGGCTCTTTTATGTGTTAATAGAAATTATGAAAAATACAAAGCAACAAAGCTTTAGTTAATCATACTATCTCCTAACTTGACCAGTTGGTACTCTATTTGCAACTAGTTATTTTTATTGAAATATAGTATCAAAAAAACTGTGTGTCAAACTGTACTGTATCGATGCAGTAAATTACTCGTATGTACTTTGATACAGAATTAAATCTTCTCAAGGCAGCTTGATGTGCTGATTGATAATTGGACGTAAAATGTGCTCAAACTGGTTAATAGATTAAACGTTTCATATTAAAAACTAGACGTAAATTCTAAAGTTGTTTTGATTGATTATTTAATTTTCTGTATCAACTGTTTATAAGATTTAAGTACCCATCGGCTAACTTGACATTTCAAAATACTTTCAATGGCGTTTCTTCATATTACATGCAGCATTTCAAAAACATTGTTTCCCCAGGTGATGTGTCCAGAACACTTCAAAGACCCCAAAGTGAACGACTTGGACGTCTGCGGCTGCCCACTAGTCCGCGACGTGTTCAAGCCCACCGGCGAGTTCTGCCACGCAGCCAAGAAGTCCTGTCTCCGCCACTACCAGTGGGAGAAGCTGAGGCGGGCGGAGATTGACATGGAGAGGGTCCGCCAGTGGCTGCGGCTGGATGAACTGGTGGAGCAGGAGAGGAGCATTAGGCAGGCTATGGCGTCTAGGTATGGCATTAATGAAGGTGTAATAATTATCTATATTTATACTAATATTATAAAGAGGGATTTGAGTGTTTGTTTGTTTGTATTAAATAGGCTCCGAAACTACTGGACCGATTTCGAAAATTCTTTCAGCAATAGGAAGCTACGTTATCAGAGAGTGACTTATGCTATGTTTTATTATGATATAAAAAATGTAGTGGAAAATAATAGTATAAGTAAATCAAGTGGGAGAAACGCGGGCGAGATGTGCTGCTTTACCGACGCCGCGACGTGCAATTACTTTTGACAGAACGAAGTCTGTCGAGGCAGCTAGTTGACTATGAATGTCATACTGGGTGATTATTTATATGATATGGAATATGGCATCTACTAAACCGTAGAAACTATTGGAGTAAAAATTAGATTCTTCTAATTAATTATTTTCAGACCATGAAATAAAAGTTGTATAATTTCAATATTTCAATTGGATAGTTTCTGCAGCACCTACAAAGTTGGCCATATCATTTCTATTTTCCCTCAGGGTATAAAATAATTAACAGCTGGTATCTTTTTGTTATAAGTAGTCAAACTAATAACTTGCAAAAGCAGCAATCAGGAATTGTCTCATCCCTCTCATTACGCCCTCTAAGGGCCTAAAAGTTTCGATTTTCAATGCCAGCTATGTACCATCACTATCTTTCTTCCTCAGAGCTGGCGTTCTCGGCCTGATGCTGCATTCCACATACAACCACGAGGTGATGGAGCAGATCACCACCACCAAGGCGGGGGAGAACAGCAAGATGGACACTTCCTAACGACGGGGCAGGCCCTGGGGAGACGAGGTCTCCAGTTGCAGTGCTCTGTCAGTCGACTGAAGTCTTGACAGTCTATTGTAAATCATGAATAAAAAATAAAATGAGATTATGAAATCATTTTGTGCTTTATTTCGTACTCACCTGATCCCAGACAGTAATATAAATAGATAACGATAACCCTCCGTTTGTATGAAACCATTTTATGATCCTCAGCGATTTCTTCAATTTATTTTAAATTAGTTCATAAAATGAAGAATGATTAGCGTGAAGGCCTGCGCAGACGACGTACGCGGAGATTCGCTCCGCGAATACATTAACCACGAACTCGACGCACACGGTGTGCGATCATTTGTTGTCCGAGAGTATTTCAATATTCTGAGATTACGTTGTGCTGTAATTTTCATAGTTGTAGCAAAAGAGAAGGCGTTTTAAAAGAGAATACTGGGTCCATCCCTTTATTTCGAATCGTTTTTTTAACGCGGGGTAAAGTCCGCCGTGTGCGTTGACTGCTTATAGTTCGTTCGTTCTATTTTTTTCGCGGACGCCCGCGCTCTTTAATCCGCTACGCTGCGAACTTTGGTTCGGCGTAATTTTAGTCGTTCGTGTGCGTTGCTCGATACAGTTTGTAAGGGATCTATTTTAACGGAGAAAAAAGTACGCCGCGAAAATTGCGAACTCATGACGTCACCATATTCGCTTAGTGTTCCCACATGGGTTTTTTTCCCGATTCGTGGTGAATAAATAATGAGGAGAAAATTACTGATTTACTGCACTTAAGGCTGAAACATAGCTCGCCGTTCATCATGTAGAATCTCACGAGAATGTGAGAAGTAGACTTCAGATACAATTTATTTTGCCAAGTTCTGAAACCAAGCCCTACCTGAAAGGGTTGGGATCATAGCGAATGGCTTTTTTAAGTCCTACCTACCCGTCTGGGCAATGGGCGTAATTAATGTAAATACGTAATAATAAAAGTTACTTTGTGGAAAAATATTTTAAATCTGTGCTAGCTAAAAATCTCACGTATAATACAGATCGCGTCATTTGATTGGTTGATGGATAGATTATCAACCAATCACGTGAAAGGACGTTTATACGACCCATCATCATCATCATCAGCCTATCATAGTCCAATGCTGGACATAGGCCTCCCCGAATGCGCGCCATCGCGCCCTATCCTCAGCTTAACGCATCCAGTTTCTGCCAGCAACCTTTCGTAAGTCTAACCTACGTTTGCCGATACGCGGTCTCCACTCTAGAACACACGCTTACCCCAAAGGTTATCTGTTCTCAATACTCAAATGTTTTATTTGCAAGCCATATGTATGTTTTCTACGGCATGAATAAATGGCCTGCCCACTGCCACTACAGGTTACTAATCCTGTGAGCTATGTCGACGACCATAGATCTCTGTCGGATTACTTCGTTGCGAATCTTATCCTTCAGAGAAACACCGAGCATAGCTCTCCATTTATTTATTTATTTATTTATTTATTTATTATCAGTGTAACATGCTGACTTACAGTTGCCCAAAATGCCAGCACGCTAATTATGGTACATGCATTCTTATTTCATAATTCACATGCCAAATAACATTAAAATCAAACAAAACAAAAATAGTAGTAATAAAAAATACAAAGTGTCAATAAACTTAAACCTAGAAATCTCATTTAACAAATTAGAACAAATTAAAAAATTCAAACACATTAAAAAATTACAACACATTAAAAGATTACAACATCATGGAATAAAATGAAATAATTTAAAATAAAAACAAATTGTCCATAGCTCGCTGAGCGACTTTTAACTGGTGGGCTAGGCGCACTGTTAGTGTCCACGTCTCGATTTCATATGTCATGACGGGTAGGACACACTGGTCGAAGACTTCAGTCTTCAGGCACTGTGGTATGGGCGATGATAAGACCCGGCGAAGTTTTCCGAAAGCTGCCCAGTCCAGCTGAATTCTTCTTTTGACCTTCTCGAAGTTGTTTCTACCCAACTGCAATACTTGCCCGAGGTAGGTATATTCCTGAACAACTTCGAGTTGGTGGCCGTCGACAGCGACCGGTCCTGGATCAATGTGCTCATTGTTCATGATTTTGGTTTTATCCAAGTTCATGCCGAGACCGATCCGTCAACTTCTTGGCGGATCTAGGCAGCGAGGCCGTCTAGCATCTGTTGCAGCTCCTGCAACGACTCCGCCATCAGGACTATGTCATCTGCAAATCGTAAGTGTGAGATGTACTCGCCGTTTATGTTTATGCCCATCCTTTTCCAGTCCAGCGTCTTGAACATATCCTCCAAGGCATTGGGTAAAGAGTTTCGGGGATATGAAATCCCCCTGTCTAACACCTCTGCGCAATTGGATGGATTCAGACTGCTGGTCCTGTACTTGGACACTCATGGTAGCAGCATCATAAAGGCAACTCAACACTTCGATGTAACGATAGTCTATTTGGCATCGTTGTAGGGATTCTAGGACAGCCCAGGTCTCGATGGAGTCAAAGGCATTTTCATAGTTCACAAATGCTGGACACAGAGGTCGATTATACTTTTGGACTTCTGTATAATCTGCCTTACCGTGTGGTGTGGTCTATGGTTGTTATCCGACCCAATAAGTTTCAATTGTGAGATGTCAATTTGATTACCGTCAAGAGTCCTTAATGTAAGTGAATTTTTTTTAGCATTAAGCAATGCTCTATTTTCCACACCTTAATGTACTCTTTGCGGTCGTTGGCAAGCTGGGGTCATTTATTTGACCCCAGATTGCCAACGTATTTATTTAAAAATATCCTAGTTCCTTCTAAAAATGTTACATAATTTAATAAGGTATAAAATACAAACAACATGGTCTAGGGATATATAAAACTATTTTTAATAGCTTAAAAAGTACTGGCCTTACAAAAAAGCTATTAATGACAGATTATAAAAACATTATTAAGTTCCTTTTTTAAATTCAAATTTGTATATAAAAGGTTTTGTTTTACTTAAGATGAAATTCGCATTCATTGAATTTCTTCCAAAGAAGTAAATCTTTACGAACTTCTAACTTGATTAAAACTCCATAAATTTCTATAAATCTTTGTCAAACGCATCTACGGTGTTCATTTAATCATGCCACGTAGACACTCGACGGAACGAAATGTTAAGAGCAGTGGGCATGATTCAAGCTGGCGCTACCCAAATTGCGGTTTCTGAAGCCATGAGGACCAGTCAGAGCGTTATATCCAGGCTTTGGTCACGTTATCGTGTCACGGGGGAAGTGGTGGAACGGCACCGAGGACCTCAACGCGTTACAACACATGTACAGAACCGATTCATAGTAAATGCTGCACGAAGTCAACCAAATGTAACGGCGATGCAATTGGTTCAAAGGCTACAGAGAGAGTATGGTTTGCTGGTAAGCGGTCAAACTTTGAGAAGACGACTGCATGAAGTCAACCTACGTGCTCGTAGGCCACTTCGGGTACCAGCGCTAAGGAGAGGCAATCGAGGAAGAAGATTACAATGGGCTATTGCACACGAAAACTGGAACCATTCTCAATGGTCACTTGTGCTTTTCAGTGATGAATCCAGGTTTGGATTTCGTCCTGATTCGCGAAGAGTAGGTACGCGTTTGGAGAGAACCTGGACGTTGGAGTCGAGTGCAGCACCCACAACAAGTTCATGCATATCAAGGTGGCACGATTATGGTTTGGGCAGGAATTCGTCTCGGCGGTAGAACGGACCTCGTTTGGATGCAAGGCAATATGACTGCTCTAAAATACCGAGATTAGGTGCTAGAACCTGTAATCTTGCCCCACAGACAGCAAATGGGAAAAAATTTCCAGCTAATGCACGACAATGCCCGTCCACATGCGGTGCGTATCGTTACAAGTTGTGTACAACAGCATGATATCCAAGCTTTAGACTGGCCTGCACAATCCCCTGACTTAAATCCTGTTAAGCATGCCTGGGATATGCTTCAGAGAAGAGCTCTTAGGAATTTCCCTTAAGATACTGTGCATGAAAACCAGCTTTTCTTGCATCTTAGCAGGACTTGGGACAGTATTCCACAACAGGATATTGACACCCTTGTTTTGAGTATGCAGAACCGCTGCAGATGTGTCAGGAGAGTCTTAGGTGGATCCACGGATTATTAATTTTAAGTTTTTAACAATTTTTATTAAAAAAAAATGTTGTTTTGTTTAGGTTTTGATGTTTCAAAAATAAAGTTAAGATTGAAATTTTCTCTGAGTTTTTCCTCTTCTAAGTTTTTTTAAAATTTAACTTCATCTAAAAGGTTATTTATCAGATTAGATAGGCTATTAAACAAGGTTTATTTTATTGTGTAGGTGTTTTAACAAAAAGTTAATAGAATTTTAGTTATTTAGGTTTAATTGAAATATCCCTAGACCATGTTGATGTGTGTACCTCAAAATGGTTTTCGATTTAGGACATGTTTGATTTTCGTTCCCATACCCAATTGATGGTGATGAGTGACATTCGCTGACATAACAGATAAGCGTGTACTAAATGAAAACTATTGCACTGCACTCATTATTGACACGCGAATTACATAAACTAGCTTCATTTTCTTCAGTTTAAGTCTGCATACCTGATAGTTGTCTGATATATATATATTTATCTGTTATCTGTTTTGTTAACGAAATATATATTTTTCATTTTCATTTTCATTTCATTTTCATAGAGCGGATCTCATCGCATCAGTAAAGTAATATTATTTGAAGGTTAATTATATTTTTATCGATGAAAAAACAACGTTTCAAAAGAGAATGCTGAATCCATTCCTTTAATTCGAATCGATTTTTAACGCGGGGTTAAATCCTCCGTGTGCGTTGACTGCTCATAGTTCGTTCGTTCTATTATTTTCGCGGACGCCACGCTACGTTGCGCTCCGCGGGCGTCCGCGGTGTTTCGGTGGATTTTTGGTTCGGCGTACTTTTTAGTCGTTCGTGTAAAAAGTACCCCGATACGTATGATTACGTACGATTGATACAGTCCCTTACAGCGATCTATTTTGAAGGAGAAAAAGTTACGCCGCGGATAATCCCTCGTCTGCGCAGGCCTTTAGTCTGCCTTCTATGGTTATCGGCAGCAAAAAGCCGAAAACAGCAAAACAAGATAAATTTTTACGATCATTTGACTTGTTCAGTAAGGAAAGGATAATATATTGTTATTATTATAGTGTGCTACATTAAATACACAGTATATTTAGAAAAAAAATCTACCCTAAAAAGGTTAGTTAGTTTTCCGCGCAGATAGTTTTTCAGATATAGGTTAGGTTACTGCCACTTTAATTAAACGCGATACTATCGCTGAATTTAATCCTTAAACGTAGTAATGAGTGATCAAAGAGACATTTCATAGGAATAAAATGGTCTTATGTTAATTTCGAATCGTTTCACATTCCGTGCTTCTAATTTTAAATTACCAACCTACCCTTAACATCCGACCCTAGCATCAATAACCCTAATTATGTACTTTTACTTTTAAATGGTGAATCTATTAAAGCAGTTTAGGCACGGCACAACACTTGCGCAGGCGTCCTAATATAAAATGCAGTCGGTGCATAAGGTGGGGGTGACCATCATTTTTTAATTTTATTTTAAGTTAACGAAAACAGCCATTGTACATAGGTATTGTTATTATTCTTGCACATTTCCCATAGTGTTAAGGGGCTTTTTCAGATTATATGCTACTCAATGTCGAAGAGAAACCAAGTGTAGCCTTAGGTAGGAGTGCTGTCGGAGCAAAACCATTAAATATTATAAGATGATATTAGGATTTAGTTTTAGTTAGGCTGTTATTTTAATTTTTGGTGGAAGGCAGTTTATGTGGAATTGTATACTCATCTATATTAGTATTGTATTTTAGGAGAAATTATTAAAATGATAATATATTAGCGAAAAATGATAAGTGTCTGAACTCTGAAGTAATTGTGTGAGGCGAATCCTAATCAAACCAGAAAAAAAAATACTTTATCAATAAACGTTTATAAAGTAGGTACCTATCTTGTGTAAAATGTTATAAAAATTATAAAAGCATGCAGTGTTATTTATATTAGGTATCTAACAATAAAGTGTAAAACTGTATAATCATCTGGGGAGTAAATAATAAATAAATATCTGGGAAAATTTACACCAAGATCATCTGACCCCCAACTAAGCAGAGTTTGTACTATGGGCATCAGGGGCTGATAAACATTCTTATATACATATCTAAATTCATTGATAATAACACCCATACACACAACAAACACAAATGTTCGTCACATAAATATTTGTCATGGGTGGGGATCGAACCCACGACCTCCGGCGCTAAAGGCCGGATCGCTGCCATTGCGCCAACAGGCCAGTCAATTACTCCTCTGGTTTCTTTTCCGACAGTAGACGTATTCCCTATAAATGGTCACATGGTCACCCTCCGCAATGACACCCCCGGTTAGCAAAGAGGGTGCGAGCATTATCTACGGTTCCGTTTCATTATAAAAGAATTAGCGTGTTAGCGTCGGAAATGCGATTTTCCGCTCGTGCAGTCTCTTGCAAAAGTATTGGATTAAAAAGTAGGAGAAATATGGTGTCTATTTAATTGAAATTGTATGCAATATTGATTACACTAAACATTAATATAAAAGGAATCATTAATAATTTTCTGAATTATCTCACACCATCTTTAACAAGCATAAAATAGAAATAGACACCAATAAAGTTATGGTTTCAATTCACGGTTCTTACGTTTAGCATAGTGCGCTTTATCACGGTTATCGCCTTGCCGATATTTTCTAAATTTGCTCGGGTCTGGGTGTCCTAGGAAACGCCCCTGGCTTGATTCCTTGTCTGGTACCTCGTAACAAAGGGATCATTTTATCCATACTTCGACACCATGACAAGGTCACCGTTAATTTGTCTGGTGCATATTTATTTATTTGTTTAATTCTATACTTTACTGTCCTTAAGTTAATGAAGGCTAATAGATCCCCCTTATCCATAAAAACTTAAACAGTGCTTCAAGACCACTTTACCATAGTGAAAACAGTACTGTTTTATCTTTTATGAATAAGGTGTCCTATAGTCCCTTCTTTTTTTCCTTCTTACTATATGACATGTTTACACGAGTAAAATAAGTATTTCAAGACAAAAACCATAAAGAGAAAAGATAAAGTTTAGTAGATAATCAGTCGAATTTTAGAGAAACATAAAATACCTATATTGGTTTTTCAATAAGCAAACTGTGATCTTTACTTTATGCACAAAAAAAAACAAATAACTTCACCAACAAAGAGAAATAGTAGATATGTCAATCCGCATAATTTACACAACAATGAAGATCCCGTCTCAAAAATCTCAGAAATAGCTAATACGAACGATATCAAAACATATTTGTCCACCCTCACAGCACGTGTGCTTCCCGCCCTTGTTACAACCCCCTTGTAATTCAGCCGTGTAATTCCGATGACATGTTTTGTTGAATCTCATATTTTGACAAGGGCGAACCTCGTTAAATTTGACTTTGTAAAGGCACAAATTAGGCATGCGCAGCGCTCTGTAAAGGGGAGCTTCTGTTTTAGATTTATTGTTCCAAAAATTAGGTTTAAAGTTTGGTTTGAAAATCCTACTAGGCGGAGTAGTAGCGTAGTAGCTCCGCCTAGTAGGATCCGTTAGTCCATTCTAGAATGGTTTCGTGTCTATGCCCAAAGAGAATTGCCAAGCTACAAACATCCTAGATTTGATAAAGACCATAAATTTATGATAAGGTGTAAAAGTTTCTTCGCATTTTTTAAGAAAATTCAAAACCTTTTTTAATATAGTTTATTTACATTGAACTAAAGTACTTATGTAGGTGCCATTTTGTTCGATTACTTTTCGCCATCTTAGTGGTCTTACTGGTATAGCAATCTATAGGAGTTTTGAGGCTTCTGATCAAAATACCGCGACAAGTGGTTTTGGCGCTCCTCTCGTGATTTTAACCTGACACTGCCTAAAGAATTCTGAAGAGACCGAAACAGGTGGAAATCTGAAGGTGCAAGGTCAGGGCTATACGGCGGATGCATTAACACCTCCAAGCCAAACTCTAAATTTTTGCTGAGTGGCTAAAGATGTGTGAGGTCTAGCGTCATCATGATGAAAAACCACACCCTTTCTGTTGATTAATTCCGGCCGCTTTCTCTCAACTTCTTGCTTAAATCTCATCAGTTCGAAGTAGAGTTCAGAATCGATGGTATAGCCTTATAAAGCCCTTCCAATCCCACCACACACACAACATCACCTTGTTGCGAGTTATCCCTAAAATTTTAAAATGTATCGAATTTCTTCATTAGATTCACTCATCTTGACAGTAAGAAAAACAAATGAAAATCACACATTTCCTAATTTGGAATTATCTTATTTAAAATTTAAACTTTTAATGATATGTTCTCTATCGCTTCTACAATGGGGAATGCTCTGACGAGTTATTCCAGCTTATCCCACCCTCACCTTTCCAATCCCGTACCACGCGAGCTGGACTACGGCGTCACCCACACACAATTCAACATTTGTTTGCCCGAACTAAAAGGTTCGGTGACTCGTTTCTTTGTCGTACCATCCAGACGTGGAACGCTCTTCCAGCCCATGTGTTTCCTTCCTCGTATAGTCCCGGGTTCTTCAAGCGGGGCGTGAAAAGGCATTTCTGCAGGCCTTCAAGGTGAGGATGGCCAGCCCAGTGATTCGTTTGAATGACTGGGCTTGTCAACCTCATATCTGGACCTCACGACCGCTTTCCATCAGGTGGAGTGAGGTCATCTTGGCGGGCAATATATAAAAAAAAAGATACCCAAACCAGCCAGATACAAATAGTATAGCAAAAGAGATTTTATTACAAGTTCATAATTTTATTCGAAAGATTTAATTTTAGAGATGGTTAGAATAAATAGATTTTTTTTTTTATTTTCTTATTTTGATTTTAATCATGAAATAAACCAATTCAAAAAATGATAATAAAAAAATATCTAATTTTTGATCAAATAACAAAATTTGTTAATTTGTAATCAATTGCAAATCCCCCTCAAATTCAATTAACTAATATATTTCCTAATTAAGGAATAGCAGAAAGGAGATTTGTAATAACTGCATTATAATTAATCTTAATATATATACAAACAACAAACAAATACAGCCTTATACGTCCCACTGCTGGGCACAGGCCTCACCTCAACTATGAGGTGGTACGAGCCATACTCCAACACGCGGGCTCAGTGCGGATTGTTGGAGAGGTGAATGTAAGGCCAGTGATAAACCTTACCGTCAGATGTTATCAAGCCGCCTTTTTAGGCCTCTGACTAGGCTTTACGACTGATATCTTGCGACGTCAGCCGGGACCAACTGTTTAACGTGCCTTCCGAAGCACGGAGATGCCCGAAAAACGCATCACTTAATTTCGGTCGGGATGGTCACCCATCCATAACCCGACCTGACTGGTGTTGCTGAACATCGGATCGTTGCCGATCCGCTGTCGTCACTTAGCCACGGGCACCTCTCACTTAGCCACGGGCACCAGTAGTATAATATTGAGGTCTCTGGATCAGGATCAAGATCCTGATCCAGAGACCTCAATATTTAACTTTTAAGTATTCATCTATCATTCTTAACTATTCGTTCAATAAACATTAAATTTCGTGTTTTTATTAATGGAAATCCATTTTGAATTTTTTTATAAATAGGCACAAATTATATTCATAAAACTGTACTAATTATTGCTTGTTTACTTTTTAGCGTGATATGAGTGATTGTATTGTTAGGTAGGTACTGCTACTTATCTCATACATTCTTATTAACTTATAATGTGTTTTAAAGATGTTACTGTCGGCTAGGTGTTGACTTTACTGAGCAAGTATACTACTGCGTTTCTGTCTTATATAGTAAACCAGCGAGCTAACTGATGTAGGTATTGATTATCTCGATTTTTTTATGACTTTATTAAAACTTGAGCAAATCATTAAGATAAGTAGGTACCTACCTAATAGCTAAATGAGGGGATACGATTTTTATAAATCAATAAGATTGATTAATAAAACAATTTATTTAGGTTGATGTACATATAGTATATTTTCTTTTAACAGATAAACACATTTCAAAATTTAATTTTTTTCCATACTTATTTGAATTTTTGTCATTAAGCTTTTAACCGTATTATATACGTCATCGTAGTACATATTATCGTTATCTACAACATATTGCATACATACATCAGCATTACATTTACAAAATATAGCACTTTGACCATTTTCAATGTTTTCCGCATCATATATCTCAAGTCTAACAATTTTTTTTCCATGCTTGGGTCTTTTTATGTACGAATAAAGCGGTTCATTTTCTTTTTCATTTTTCCGTTTCCAGCACGATCCGCAGCGCTATCTTGCTGCTGCATGTAGTTGCTTACTCGATGTGCAAGAATACTTTGATTAGTATTTCTAGTTTGAATTGGTTGAAAGGGGAAAATATCTTCGCTGTCCTGAAAAGTAAATGAATAATAAATTAAATAAAAACACATGTTAGTATTGATGAGAACTTAATATTAAAAGTTGATTAATTGAACTTTTAGCAAAACGACCATTCTATAACAAACATATCAATTTATTTGTGAAAACTGTGTAAATCATAATAGTAATAATATTTTATTTACTTACCGACATTGGAGAATTTACGGTTAACGGTGTGACGATGACGAGTGAATATGGTTTCGATTTTAATGCAGTATTTTTTTGTCCCCCCTATTATATACATTTAAAAAAAGTGTTAATAAAGTTTAAAATCGTATTGATTCCTAATCTATTCTTAGCTGTTACAAAAATGGTAAGATGAAATAGGAGTCTCGCGACGGGCAGGCGCCTGAGCTGCGTCGTCAGGGGTGCTTAAACCACGGGCCGCATCCTTACTTAACAGTTCGTCGTACATTGATAGATCGATTGATCGATCGCTCCGCACCAAAGTCTTAGCACCCCCTGCTGTAGAGTATTAACAAATATATATTTTAAATATGTTTGTTTGACTGTTGAAAATGTTCTGGTTACAGTGGACTAGCTGAACGTCTCCTCTAATATAGCTTTTTCTTGCGACTTCGTTCGTTAACTATAGGATTTTTTCTAATATGAAATGTACCTATTATGTCGTCTGGTTATGTGTAAGCAAAATCGATGATCGGGTGGGTAGTTAAGGTATGAAAGCAACAAACAAACAGAAGAACTAACTTTTACATTTTAGAATACGAGTATTGATTAGGATTTTAAATCTCGCATCTGAAGTCTGAACCTACGGTATAATACTAGTATGTACAGTGTAACTTGAACAAAGTCAATACGTGCTCGTTGTATTATTATATTGTTGGCAAAGCATTTTCCATTTTTGGGTTCGATTAGACTTTGTACTTGTAGCCGGGGGGGGAGGGGGACTGGGGGGGCGTTGAAAATATGGTCATCAATCACGTGTAATTCGGTATATTTAAGCCGTACACAAGAACGGGAGCATCACTGTACCTTCAGGAAGCGAACATCAACAAACAGGATCTTCAAAATTAATTCACCAAGTCTTCTAAAGATGTAAGTTCTGTTTACTTTATCATTACATTCGTTGCTCAAAGTATTCATTTTCTTTAGTTTACAGTAAATCTTTTTCTTTTGTTTTTATAAGTACCCATTCGTGACGAGTATTCATACATTCAATATTCATTAATTCAATATTCAGTAACGTAATAACATGTTTTCTCTATTTAGTATTTTGATTTAGTTTATATAATTATAATTCATAAGTTGTTTTTAATGTTATAAATCTCTGTTTTTGTAAGAATACTATTACTAATTTTATATCTAAGACTTTTAACGAATAAAGAGAATAATAATAAAAGTTGTTGTAATCTAGACTATCAGTATCAGTACCTATTCTAAATGTAGAGGTAAATTCACTCGTGCTGTTCACTTCCGATTTAATTTATATTTTATTCAAATCGTCATGTTATAAGTATTATTATACTGTTTAATGCACACTATTGAAATGATTTATTTATTATTTGCAGGTCCCACGAAAGAGCAAACGCTGACCTATCATTCCCGTCTGACGAAGAGGCTCCTCGTCGCCCCAGAGTAGAAAAAAAGCAGAGAAGAAAACATTCTCCGGAGGCGAGCACATCAAGAGCGAGTCCCGATCACTCACCGACACCAAAGAAGAAGAAGTCAGTATTCAAGCCTATCCCCGCCAAGAGACCATCTGCTTGCGATCTCTTCGGGAGCGACAGCGAGGAAGAAGACGCGATTATACCTGCCAGTTCTGGTAAAAGACCTACACCTCTCGTTTCATACGTAACACGTAGGCTCGCAAACGGGTATTCTCGTCAGATGTTTGATGAGAAACCCGGGACACATTTCATCGACTTGCGGATTTACAAGTGTGACGAAATAGAAAGAGTGCAGCCAATGAATCGATGGCGGCATTCGATTGTTTGCATCAAAAATCGGACAGATGAAAACACTGACGCATGGCAACATCTTGCCAATTTTTTAACAGCTACACGCAAGGAATACCGAGGCTGTCCCCCTACTTTTATCAGCAATTATTATTAAAATGAGTTTTATCATACGTATATACATAATAGTACAGAAGCGATCACATCAACCTTTACTTATGCTGTCGATATAATACCCATTTTGTAATGATTTTGTAAAGGTTGATGTGAACGCCTCTGTACCTACCTTCTATCCTAATACTGTTTAATCATGTACTCGTATTGTAATTGTTTTTACCTAATTAGATTTAGGATAAACTATTTCAATTCAACAATGTATGCTTAAATGATTAATAAAAATATTGTTAAAAGGTTAATTTTGATTTGTTTATTTCTTTTACAGTACAACCCACCACCAGGTCAAGATCTGATTATAACGATTTATTGAAATGTGAATACTGTCAAATTGAAATACCGAAAAGCGAATACCGATTTCACCTGAGAACTAATTTACATAAATCTAATTGCATACTGAAATCAGAATTTGAAAACATGAATATAAATATTATAGCCACAGCATTTAAAAACAGAATTGTGTCTTTAAAGCTAAATCCAACGGAGGAGTATCTCATGCCAGAGGCTTTTCTAATGGATAGCCAAAATGATATTTTAAAAATTATCAATGATTATCTCATGAAACATAAGTGTATTAAATTGAACTTCGAGCTGTTTGCTTATTTTATGAAGTCAACACCAGACGAGCGACAACTCAAATCGTTTATGACAAAATATAAAATAGTTTACCAGAGCTCAGACGTTAAAGAATTATTTATGAATGCTATTTATACATTTGAAAGAAAAATATCTGAACTTGAACAGTGTGAGTCCGGCTGGTCTTGTGTTCTAATGAGTCACTTAGAGATAAACATTAATAAATATTCTCCATTAAAAGCTGGTTCTTACATTGAATTACCAAATAAAATAAAAAATACTAAAAGTTGTATAAATATTAAAAACAACGACAACCATTGTTTTTTGTGGAGCGTTGTTGCCGGTTTATTTCCTCAGAAGAAAAATGTATGCAGAACTAATTCCTATCCTCATTATAACACAGTATTAAATTTTGGTGGCATGACATTTTTAGTCTCTTACGAAGATATTAAATTGTTTGAGAAAATGAATAAGGAAGTGAGTATCAATGTGTATGGTTTAGATAATAAGGATAATGTTACTGGTCCGTTATATGTAACATCGTTGAGAAAAATAAATCATGTAAATTTGCTGTATGTTGAAAAAAATGAAACAGGTCACTATTGCTTAATAAAAGATTTATTACGTTTGGTCAAACGTCAGATTACTCATAATAAAGGCAAAATGTATTTATGTGACTCGTGCTTGCAATTTTTCACGAGTGAGATTAAATACAGTTCACATATGTGCAATAAAATATTGACAGTGCTACCAGAGAAAAACACAACGTTACAATTTAAAAACTATGAAAGAAAACAAAAAATAAACTTTGTTATTTACGCTGACTTCGAAAGTCTTCTTTTAGACCATGATGTATGTCAAACTGAAAATACACGGCTTTATAAACTACACAAGCCTTCTTGTTTTGGTTATTATATTTGCTGTTCACATGATTCTAATTTGAACAAGTACATTTCATATAGAGGACCAGATTGTGTTAAAGTATTTATCGAAAGCTTGATCAGAGATATAGAAGAGATTTATTATGAATTGTCTTTTAAAAAGCCTATGGCCCCCTTAACACCAATGGAAGAAGAAAACTATATAAACGCTTCGAAATGTCACATCTGCGACCACTTACTCTTTGACGATAAAGTGAGAGATCATGATCACATAACATCACAATACCGAGGCGCCGCGCATTCTCGTTGTAATCTGATGTATAAAGTATGTCAATTTGTGCCTGTTATTTTTCATAACTTAGCCGGTTACGACTGCCACCTCTTTATTCGTGAGTTAGCGAAATATGATGGCTGCTTTAAAATAATACCTCAATCAAAAGAAAAATACATATCTGTCACGAAAATTATCAAAACAAAAAATTGCCTTTGTCACTTACAAATAAAATTTATTGACTCTTTTCAATTTTTAAGCTCAAGTTTGAATGACTTATCTCAAAATTTAAATAAAACAGATTTTGTCGCTCTGGCAAAAGAGTTTCACGAAAAAGAACAGATCAAATTACTGACTCGCAAGGGTATTTACCCATATGATTATGTGGATAACTTTTCTAAATTTGAGGATGATGTTCTCCCCCCTAAACAAACGTTCTACAATAGCATCAAATGTGAACATATAACTGACGAAGAATACGAACATGCGCAGAATGTATGGAATGAATTTAACATAAAATCTTTGGGCGAATACACAGATTTATACCTGAAAACAGACGTCTTGTTACTCTGTGATATATTTGAAAATTTTAGAAAAACTTGTTTACGACACTACAAACTTGACCCTGCTTATTATATCACTGCCCCGAGCTTAAGTTGGGATGCAATGTTGCTTTATACAGGTGTTCGACTAGAGCTTGTATGTGATTTAGAGATATACGAGATGATAGAAAAAGGAATACGTGGTGGTCTGTCACAATGTTCTCTACGAAACGCTAAAGCAAATAATAAATATTTACCAAGCTTCGATAACTCGCAACCATCGACTTACCTGATATATCTTGACTGTAACAATCTTTACGGTTATGCGATGACAAAAAAAATGCCAATATCAAATTTTCGCTTTTTAACATCTCAAGAAATTGATGCCTTAGACATAGTTAACACATCTGATGATTCGCATGTCGGATACATTCTAGAAGTTGATTTAGCCTATCCAGATCATCTTCATAATGTGCACCGTGATTTACCTTTTGCAGCGGAAAAATTCATTCCTCCCGGAGGAAAGGCTCCTAAATTAATTGCTAGCTTGGATGATAAATTCAAATACGTGATTCATTACGTTTATTTAAAGGAATGTTTGAAAAATGGACTTGTTTTAAGAAAAATCCATCGCGTTATAACATTTACTCAAGAAAACTATTTACAGAAATATATAAATCTAAATACTCGTTTGCGTCAAGCATCATCGTCCGATTTTGAAAAAGATTTTTTTAAACTGTTAAACAACGCTATTTTTGGAAAAACAATTGAAAATAGACGCAAGCAAGTCAATATTAAATTAGTGACAAATTGGCGAGATGATCAAAATATAACAAATAAAAAACTCGGAGCGGAAAAATTAATTGCAAAACCTAACTTGAAAAGTATCAAAATATTCTCAGAAAGTTTTGCAGCCATACATCTAAGCCCTGAAAAGTTAACTCTTGACCGACCAATTTATATCGGGTTCACAGTCTTGGAATATGCGAAACAACATTTATATCGATTTCATTATGACTTCATTAAAACTAGATATCAAAATAAAGCTAGATTGTGTTATACCGATACTGATAGTCTTTTATACTTTATAAAAACCACAGATATTTATAATGATATGAGGAAAGAAATACAAAATTTTGATACTAGTAATTTTGAAGTTGATAATTGCTATCAGATACCTAGAGTTAACACGAAAATTCCGGGTCTATTCAAAGATGAACTTGGGGGTGAAGTTATCACTGAATTCACAGGATTAAGGGCGAAGTTATATTGTATTAATACCATAAAAGGGGAAATAAAAAAGGCTAAAGGTGTAACTAAATCAGTAAAAAACCAACTACGTCAGAGTAATTACAAGAAAGCGCTTTTAACTGATAAAAGCTTCAAATGTAAAATGAATGTTATCAAATCAATAAAACATGTATTATACTCTCAAGTAGTAGATAAAGTAGTAATAAATCGAAATGATGATAAGGTGCAAGTTCTCCCTAACCAAATTGAAACAATACCTTGGGGTCATTGTAACACCATATTTTAAATTTGAGTTTGTATTATGTATCTCTATATGTCTAAAGGTGTTAAGTAGTTAATTAAGAAATAAAAATCATTCTTAAAATAATGGTATTATTCTCTTTATTTAACATAAAACTTAGATATAATTATAGTACATTGTAGTAAATGATGTTTAGTTATTCGTTTTTAAGTATTGTATTTAAATAAATTATAATTTAAAGTACCTTCAACTCAATAAATATGCTATATACATATTGTCTTGGTTTTCATTTATATTCACACGCTAACTCAGTCAAAATGCACACACTCGCCAGACTTTGAAACGACGACACCATGAAATTTGTCAAACAACCAATTGATCTAGAAGTTCACAATTTAAAAGTCAGCAAAAAAACTGACAATATTAAACATAGTGTTCTCTTACCTAGTTCAATCCGCTGTATTATATGTGGTCCTTCAAACTGTGGTAAAACTAATGCTATGTTGAATCTTTTGTTCCATGAAAATGGCCTTAGATTCAAACATGTTTATTTGTACTCAAAGACCGTGTTTCAACCAAAGTACCGTTTTTTGAATAAAGTAATGAAGAAAATTCCAGAAGCTCAATATTTTGTTTTCGATGATAATAAAGAAGTGATTCATCCCAATGACGCTTTAAAAAATTCAATCATAATATTTGATGACGTTGCATGTGAAAATCAAGTAAACATACGCAATTACTTTTCCATGGGAAGGCATAACGAAATTGATTGCTTTTATCTATCGCAAACTTATTCTAAAATACCTAAGCAACTAGTGCGTGATAACGTTAATCTCTTGATAATTTTCAAACAAGATGATATTAATTTGAAACATATATACAGTGAGCACGTTAATACTGACATTGAGTGGTTAAAATTTAAAAAAATGTGTTCTTCTATATGGCAAGACCATTTTAGTTTTTTAGTTATAAATAAAGATTGTGCGCTTGACAAAGGAAGATACCGAAAAGGTTTCGATACATTCATTTTTTTCTAAAATTTCAATATATACTACATTTAACTTAAGAAAATTCATTTGCACTTACATATCTGTAAATAGCAGTTGCACTTTGGATCCACATGTCAGATGGATACCGATATAAAAAAACAGTTAGTAAAATCAGTACGCAGTATAAAAAATAAATTAAAATCGATTCGTAATGAAGAAGATGCTTCTGACCTTAAGTATAGAAAGGTATTCAAACCCATAACTGATCCCTTGAAAACTCTTATTAAAGTGAATGAAAAAGATGGGCACACATTAAAGGTAAATAACGGTGGTTTAGATTCATCTGCAGAATACGACACTTTTAGAGAAGCGATCATGTCAGACTCAGAATATTATCGTGACGATGATAAAAAATCGATGGAAAGTAAAAACGACGCGACGAATCTTAACTATAGAGAGGTATTCAAATCCATTACTGATCCCTTGGGAACTCTTATGAAAGTGAATGAACAAAATGTTAACACATTAAATGTGGGAAATTTGGATTCAGACTCAGAATATTACAGTGAAGATGATAAAAGTTCGATAAAAAGTAAAAACGACACGTTAATGTCACTTGATAAGGAAGACATTATGAATATATTTGATAATATAAACATACCATTTGGAATTCGCAATGAAAACATGAAACTAATGATCGGGAACTCTGAGGTAAAAATCTCTTCATCAAAAAAATCATCAAACACCGAAAAATATAAAATTATTAGTATTCAGAATAATCGTTTTGAATTAACTCCTGGCTTGCAAGAGCTCCTGATTCGAAAAAAACCCAACCTAAACTTAGTTTCTGGAGAAGATAAAATGATATATAAAGATATACTGTGCATTACAAATGCTCACAAAAGAGATTTTAATCCAAATGGACAAATGAAAGGTGATAAGGGATTGAAATACTGTAAAATTATTAAACCTCTATTTAGTGAAACAAATGAAAAACAACATTGTTCTGAACCTAAAATTGGGGGTTATATACCGAAGTTCAAAAGATATAGACAAAACACTGATTATGTTTATTGGGATGACCCAAACGAATTAGTGGAAAGGTTAAAATTATTGATTGCATCACAAAGTGCTGGAAATACTAATCATGACAATGAAATTTTATCAATAATTGAAGAATTAAAAGAAGCCGGTATTATAAAAGAATAACTTTTTCATATTCAATTTTAGTAGCAATTGATTCATGAACATGGATGTTCGTAAAGATAAATATCATATCCATCTAAAAAATACAGATAATAGTGAATCAACATCGAAAAACACTGAGTGTCAAAGTTGTCCTTTCAAGATTTGTCTCGAAATAAGGTATAACTTTATTTCCGAAAGATTAAGAAATATTGATAAACATTTAACAAACTTAAGTGAACGAATAAAAATACTTGAAAAAAAAATTACTTTAAATGAAATTGCAGCGAAGTTAAAGAAACACTATGAGCAAAGTGGACGTAATAAATGAAATTCACAAAGATGCGAGAAAAAAATTTCCTCGCAGAAATGTAGTACTGAAAGATATTGACGACCTTTGGCAAGCTGATTTAATGGATATGCAGAATATTTCAAAAGCAAACCGTGGATATAAATACATATTAGTGGTTATAGATTGTTTTTCAAAGTATGCTTGGGCTTTTCCGCTTAAACAAAAAACTAAAGAACTCGTGTCAAAAGCTTTTAAAACTCTTTTACTCGAAGGAAGAGTTCCAATAAATTTACAGACAGATTTAGGCAAAGAATTTTATAATAACAAATTTAAAGATATTACGAAAACATTTAAAGTTAATCATTACTCCACATATTCCACAAAAAAGGCTTCAATTGTAGAACGGTTTATAAGAACATTAAAAAATAAACTTTATAAAGAGTTTCATTTGAAAGGTAATTATAAATGGATCGATGGAGCGCTTAGTAAAAATGTGTTTGAATATAATAACACTTTTCACAATACCGTGAAACAAACACCATCATCAATAAAACAAGATAATAAATTAATTGTTCTACAAAGGTATATAGAAAAATCTCAATCTAAGAAACAATTGAAGATTGGTAAACTACATGTAGGCGATTATGTGAGAATTAGTAAATATAAAGGATGTTTTGAGAAAAGTTTCACCCCCAATTGGTCTACAGAGCTGTTTAAGATTATAAAAGTACAAAATACGAACCCTATTACTTATTAATTGGAAGATGCTAGAAAACGTCCCATATTAGGTGCATTTTATAGACAAGAACTGCAAAAGACGAAGCATCCAGATATTTATCTCGTTGAAAAGATTATAAAAAGAAAAGGAGACAAAGTTTATGTAAAATGGCTAGGGCTATCAAACACTGAAAACAGCTGGATACACAAAAATAATGTGTTGTAGTTACATACTATTTATTAATCATTATAATTCCGTACATAAACTTTGTCGGGTACCCCTACATAAAATAAAATAAAATGACATCACATATTCACATATAAAGAGATATCCAATGGTTTTTTTGATCAGTTACATAAGATTGTTAAACCAGATAACAACTGTTTTGTTACATTTTTTTAAGTTAGTTAGGTACATGGCCTATTTCAAAATGTCCAAGAAACAAAAGAAGAATAATAATGCCCCTGAAACCAAATCAATGCCATCAAAAAAATATAAGTCAGGAGCTGGTTTTAGAAAAACTTTTAAAAATATTGTTACACATACAAAAAGACATCTCAAGAATCTGAAACCTAAATGTAAGAAGGCGGTTGTGGACCTCGCAATGGCAGCTGCAAAAGAATTAACTTCGAATTTACCAGTACAAGTGCCAAGAGTTATACCAGTACCTAAAACTGGAGGGTTTCTTCCATTAATACCCATATTTGCAGGCTTATCTGCTGCTGGCAGTTTAGCTGGTGGGGTTGCGGGGGTCACAAAAACTATTAATGAATATAAAGCGGCCAAAAAGCGATTGGCAGAGTTAGAACGACATAATGAGAAAATGGAATCATTTTGTATTGGAAGAGGATTACATCTGAAACCATATAAAGATGGTTTAGGAATATATGTTACAAAGAAAAAAAACTAAATAATCGGCTACCCAAAAGACCTTTGACAAATATTGACATAATGAGTTACTCGAAAAACATACCCTTCTTTCGAGGTGTTTTTATGAGAGATGAATTACCAACAAAGCCATTATCAAAAGACGTCCAATTTGTTAACAACCCGTTTTCATTTTTATTTCAAGACATAAGATATGAATTGAATGGGGTAGAAATTGATCGAATCAAAAACGTAGGCATCACTACTACAATAAAATCTTATATTTCTTTGAATGATGGAGAAAGTAAAGCTAGTGCAATGTGGGGGTGGAATGTAAACGGCAGTAAACAAAAAAGTGGAAATTTTAGTGTTGTTATTCCATTGAATAAAATACTGGGCTTTGCTGAAGATTATAATAAAATAATAGTGAATTGTCGACATGAACTTATATTACAAAGAAGCAGATCTACTATTAACTGTCTGACAATGGAAACAACTGATTATTTTGATTTAGATGTAAAAAAAGTACAATGGCGTGTCCCACATGTCCGAGTTGCTGATCGTGATAGATTATTGTTACTCAAATTATTAGAAAAGGATCGACCACTGCAAGTAGCGTTTAGAAACTGGGATTTATATGAGTATCCAGTATTACCTAAGACAACAAAACATTCTTGGTCTATTAAAACAGCTTCTCAGTTAGAGAAACCGAGATATGTTATACTAGGTTTGCAGACTAATAGAAATAATATTGCTACTAACAGCTCTTCCGTATTTGACCATTGTAAAGTAACAAACGTTAAATTGTTTTTGAACTCTCAATATTTTCCATATGACTCACTGAATCTGAAATTTGACGAGGATAAATATGGTATATTATACGAAATGTATTCATATTTTCGACAGTCATATTACAACCTTCCTGTCAACCCACTGCTTGATCTGGCCACATTCAAAAAAAAAGCTCCACTATTTGTTATTGATTGTTCACGACAAAATGATTCATTAAAAACCGGACCAGTTGACGTTCGGTTAGAAATTGAAAGTTCTGAAGATATACCAGATAACACAACAGCCTACTGTTTGATCATAAACGATCGTCTATTTGAGTACAGGCCATTAAGTAACATAGTGCGAAAGTTATCATGAATGTTATCGTCGATGTACAAGGTTTTAAAAATGATATCAACGAGTTTATACCAAAAGAAATAGCAATTCAAAATGCAAACCATATCTTTGTACTCTTGATAAAACCACCATATCCTGTTTATAATTTAACTAAAATGGAACGTTCACAAGTAAGTTGGATTGAAAGAAACAGAGGAATATATTGGAATGAGGGATATGTCCCATATTATAATTATAAGGTTATCGTAAGTGATTATTTAAAAAACAAACGTATTTTTACCAAAGGTTCAGAAAAAGTTGTTTGGTTAAAAAAAATATTACAAAGTGATAATGTGTATAACTTGGAAGATAAAAACTGTCCTAGTTTAACTAAATTGGATGAAAATTATACTGCATCTTCCGATATTTTTAGATGCATCTATCATAACAAAGTATGTGCGTTAAAAAATGTATCTTGTCTTAATAAATGGTGTCTAGAAAATGATATACTTTTCTAATAAACAAAATTATATTTACTATGTGTTTTATTTGAAATTGACCACATTCCATTACTCTTTAAATAAATCAATGCTTTTGAAAAGTTTATTCAGACCTTGCATGTATTCAAAACTGATAGATTAATACTTGAAACTGATAGATGAAGAGTTAAAACTGATTAATGTATAGCTGATACGTGAATAGTTAAAAGTTAGATAGCAGTAAGTACCTAACAATAGGTAGGTACAATCACTCATATCACGCTAAAAAGTAAACAAGCAATAATTAGTACAGTTTTATGAATATAATTTGTGCCTATTTATAAAAATGTTCAAAATGGATTTCCATTAATAGAAACACAAAATTTAATGTTTATTGAACGAATAGTTAAGAATGATAGATGAATACTTAAAAGTTAAATATTGAGGTCTCTGGATCAGGATCTTGATCCTGATCCAGAGACCTCAATATTATACTACTGGCACCTTAATATATATATATTTTTTAATTTCAATTTGTTAAAGGTCATGGACTATAAATCAACTAAGTGATAGGGATGATTAAAATTATTTTTCACTATTTTTTTTCCCCAACCTAATAGGAATAACATACATACATACATACATACCATCACGCCTCTTTCCCAACGGGGTAGGCAGAGACCACTTCTTTCCACTTGCTACGATCCTGACATACATCTTGCGCTTCTTCTACTCTCATGAGTCCTTTCATACATGCTCGTCGGTTAAAGGTACTCTTGACCCGACCCTTTCTGAGAACATCTTGAACTTGCCCAAGAAACGTTCTTCTGGGTCTTCCCCTTCCAACAGTCCCATTTACCCTTGCCTCATAAATCCGTTTCGTTAATCGCCTTTCATCCATTCTTTCCATATGACCAAACTAAGCACAGACTTATTACATTAATTATTACCAACGAATATCTAAGTTGATGTTTAACTAAGACAGAAATAATTTAATATCGAAAAGAAGAAATTTATACAGATATATACACAGCTGTTCAAAGTCTAAGATAAGTCTATGTTTAAGCTAGGCACGCTCTATAGATATCGGCCTTAGACACCCAGACGCGAGACGGTACGAGATTGTAGGTAACTTTTACAACCTCATGTCAAATAAACCCTGGACTAATTAAGAAATGACGTTAGGATATCGCTCTGCTGTTGTAACTCAAGTTATCAATCGATATTACAGCAACCTGTCAATGCAAGCTTTTCATTTCAGCACATGTGCAGATTGCCCATTGTGTACAAACCCTAACTAATCCGCTTCTAATAATCTCATCTCTTTACCCCATCGCGTCAAAATTGACAAATACCCCCAATTTACGCAGTTTTTTCGCTCGAACGCGCGTTCCCAATATGTGATACAATAGTGATGTGATACGCGGTGAGTGATACAATACAATAGTGCGGTGCTAACCATCTGCTTGTCACGCCTTGCGCTGATCAATTAGGGTTGCGTTTGCAATGATTGTTTGCAGGTGCAGTCATATTTGGGCCAAATAGCAAAATACATTCGTTGAATACTTTGCATCCTTAATGAACTGACTTTTCAGAATATTCAGACACACAGTCTATGGTGTAGCTGAAAATTATGAAGAGGCAAATCTAATATTAGATAAAGCGATTTTAGGTACTGACCGTTCTATAACGGTCAAACTCCATAGTTTGTTCTCCTTGCCAGACGAGACTTTGGTCAAGACTAGTGAAGAGTCAAGTAACACCAAGCTCGGCAACGGGCGAGGTCAAACGTAGAAAATGAAATGTTCAGGCAGGGGACATCTCATGGCTGAACTATAGGTATTAAAATTTATAGAGGTAAGATTTGATCGTTTGTTTGTAATGAATAGGTTTCGAAACTACTAGACCGATTTTAAGAATTCCTTCAATAAAATAAAGCTAAAATATCAGCGAGTGACATAGGCTATTTTTTTTATAAGGCTTTATTTTGACATGAAAAACAGTCTACGCGGGCGACAAGTTATATATAAAGGTATGACTATTCTTTATAATCTTAAAAAATAGAAACCTAACTTTCAGGATATAAGCACGACCACATAACCTCAATTCATATATCCTGTTACACGTAAGGTAAATAAAAATCAGTTCAGGAAATAAAATAATAGGAATAATTTATACAGGGTGTCCCGGGTAACCTGTACCAGCGAAGGTCTGTGGTCTGGGGACCCCAAAACCTATCCATTGGAACCAATGTATGTTCCGCGATTTTTGGTAGTTTTTAGTAGTAGTACGAATTTTCTAAAATTTTTGTGATGTGCCACTGTTTCGGTTACTGTGGCGCAAATAGTTTAGGTACATGCTTAATTTTTTTTTCATTGTTAGCTGAGTACTAGGTCTACTTGATTCAGAAGTATTAACATTTATGGGACTGAATACTAATTCAGAAAAAAAAATTGAAATTAAAAAAGTGTGATATACTGTTTTTTCCATATTTTATGAACGCCATTTAAAAAAAGTTACATGAAAACATTTTTCCAAACATTTTTCAAAATATTTTCTATTTTATCAACTATTCATCACATAAATTTCAATGAGATACTTCAAGGGCATCCAGGTGGTCTAAACATACACGTCAATTATTTTTTTTAGCTTCCTCACACTCAGGGGTACCCGAAAATACCCCACGTATGTTACCCGATTTTTGTAGTTTTCGAGTTATGATGTTTTTTACGAATTTTGGTTGACTACGACTTTTTTGTCATTTTTTTTTAAACGACATCAAATCCACGTGAAACTAGAAAGTCACTATTTTGAACACTTATTGTGACGTTTTTTATAAATAAATTCATTTAATCAACTTGTAATCAAGTTTTAGTTGATACACTGATTAGTTGAATTTTACACGTCTGAAACTTTTAATGAAAATTTAGGTATGATGCCGTTGAAGTTACTCATTCAAATTTACATGGTACATAGCTCAAAGTATTTCTTTTAAAAAAGATTTGAAAGAAACATTTTGGGTAACTTTTTTTTTAAAACGGCCTTCAAAGTTTAGGGAAAAAAACAGCATTTCCAACTTTTTCAATTTCATATTTTCTCTTTAAATAAATAAATATAAATAAATATGCGCCAGACAACACACCTCTTGTAATGGTCTCGAAGTAGGGATTAATATCCCTGTGTCACGAGGTACCACACAAGGAAATCAGCCAGGGGCGTCTCCCAGCACACCCAGACCCGAGTCAATTCAGAAAAGATCGTTTCCTGAATTGACCCGACCGGGAATCGAACCCGGGACACTAAGGAGATCGAGGCGAGAAAACGTGCTACAGCGCACTACGCCAATCGTTTTTAAGAGTTATGATAAAAAAAATATATTGACGTGTATGTTTGGACCACCCTGTATTTTTTTCTTAATTGGTTCTATTCAGTGCTATAATTGTAAATGCTTCTGAATCAAGTAGACCTAGTACTCAGCTAACAATGAAAAAAAATAAGCATGTGCCTAAAACTATTTGCGCCACAGTCACCAAAAAAGTGACACAACAAAGAAATTCGTAAAAAAAATCATAACTCGAAAACTACCAAAAATCGCAGAACATACATTGGGTCCAATAGATAGGTTTTAGGGTCCCACACCACAGACCTTAGCTGCTAGTTGCTTATAATTAGTACTTGGTATGTATACTTTAACTTAAGGCGAGGTGGTTCGGCACAACATTTCCCGAAGATAACTGGTGAGCGCCACGCGGACCGAAAATCAATAAAATAATCGATTAAAAAATTAATAGATGGAATAAAAAAACCATCGGATGAAATCTTTAAACTTTGTTTTGGTAAAGGACCCATATGGGTCTGAGCTGATAATATTTATTATATTATCAGATCAATTATTTTAGGAATAAAACCAAAAATAGAAGACAAAATGTCACGAAAAGAGGTAACTTTGTGAATTTATTCTATCGAGCCAACTTTATCGCATCATGTTTCCACTGGATGATTTCACTGTATTATCCCCTCAACAATATAACTAAATTTTATAAGATTTTCATTTCACTGTTTACTACTTCAAAAATGAATTTTAAATACGTGTTTTGTGAACCACCTCCCCTTAAGTTAATGTGACTCTACTACCAGAGTAATTTAATTATTGTTACAAACGTTGTTTGTTTCGTACAATACTTAAGTGAAACTTTATTCAAAACATACCTGCAGAGCAGCAACTTACACCTACGATGATCACAAGTTCTTGTCATTGAAGTAGGTACCTATTCTTAAAAAACATTTTGATCTATATTTGTTATAAGTGATTTTATTTGGTGGTCTAATTAAATCTGTTGTTACTTATTTAAAATAAACTGTTAAAAAGTTAAGGAGGATTTCTGTTGAATGCATTTCTTATGATAGTGTTGTTCAAGTTCTATCGCTCCATTTATATTTATAAAGGTTTTAAAGCACTCGCTTGATTTATACCACGGTAACATACCTTTTTAACTTCACAGTAACAGCAGCTTGGTCCAGCTCCTGAATTCAGCAGTCGATAGGCCCCGCCCATTGCATCAGCTGCAACCAATCAGCATCCACTACCCTCATCACACTGCTTTGCTGGCCAATAGCGATGCAGAAATCTGGCGCTTTCTTGGCTAGGGGTGCTTTTGCGCCCCTGCAATCTATTTTCTACTTTATTCTGCACCTTTCAGAGACGAGTTAGTGTTTTATTCTGAATTTAATAAAACAACCCCGTTGATGTTCGGGTGGGTGTAGATATAATTACAATTTAGTCCAATATCATATTTGGTGGATCTCGGTCGGGCCGGGGCAGTGGCTGAGTGGTTATTGTGCGCCCGTGGTGAAAAAGTCTCAAGATTCATTTCCCGCTGATGTCCTACGGCAGCGAGACGCCGCACGTTTGGAGCAGCTCAGCAGTAAGTAATATTTTCCACTAGAATATTAAGAAAATATTCAATCGTTTTTTTTAGAGATTTCCGTTTTCATCTAGCCAATCTTTTAGCCGTGTTCCTACTTTTTAGCGTCCAATAGTTACTAAAATGGCCACCTCGCGGTCTTACCCCATAATAAATGAGTCACGTTCATTCGTCTTGTAAGTTATAAATAAATAGATTCTACTGATTTAGATACGTGCTTAAGAAATTACGGTTTTCGAAAAAAATAACAGTAGTTGATCATTGAATGTCGGATTTTCCATTCGTCCAGTAGCACAAAGCCACACCTTGAATTCTGAAAAAAGCTCCTGGCTCCAGTTTATCTGATATAAAACTCGATTTTTGCGTTAGTTTATTATTTCTTTATCTATTTATTTCTCAAAAATACACTTTGGATGAAGTGGGATACCAATAACGTTTCAACAAAGAATGTTGATAACAATAATCAATATCCTTAGCTATCTTTTTGTCTCATTGTTTTTTATTTGTATAAATTTATTTATTTATTTATTCGGTAAAAGGTACACCAACAGTACAAATATACAGCACTAAATACTAAAACATTTCAGAGTATTGTATCTAATATATATATATGCACCAATTAAAGGCATACACAGCTTAACAATTTCACTTGAGAGTTTTGTTTTAGTTTTAATTTAAATATGGGAATCGTGAAAAATATCAAGCCCATGACATTTTTACTTGTTTCGTTGTATTTGCGAAAACATCTAGCCAGCGGTGAGTGGTGACCGAGGTTGGTTTTGCTTCTTGGAATATTAAATATTTTTTCCATTGGCTTTCTAGGACTGTTATAAGTAACGTCAAATTGACACGTTCCAGAAGCTGTGTACACTTAATTTTACCGTTGATGAGGCCATGCAAAAACGTTAAATCCATAACATCACGGCGATGGCGCAAAGTTATCATTTTGACAACTAACAAAAAAACAGTCTAAGGTAAAAAAACTGTAAGGAGATCTACGACTTAATACCAGGCGAAAAATATGCAACTGATCGTGTAAAATTTACACGAATCCTCTGGGAGTGAACAGCATATGAACGATTCCATACTACACTTGCATACTCAAGGTGGCTTCTAACCAGTGTTCCTTAGAATAACTTGTGAGTGCTGTTTAACCTGAAACCTTTGCCACTTCTTCTAATGAAACCTAACATTTGAGCTGCTTTTTTGACAATACTGTCTATTTGAGTTAAAAATTTCAGTGATTTATCCAGAATTACACCTAAGTCGCGAATCTCGCTGACCTCAGTTAATGTTATTATCAATCTTATAATTTGAAGGGTATGATTTCTTTTTCCTTGTGAATTTAATGTGATAACATTTTCCTACGTTTAAGAGCATGTTGTTAGAAACACACCACTGGTTGATACTGTCTCTTTGGATGAGTTCAACGTCCGCCGAACTATGGACTGGTCGGAAGATTTTAAGGTCATCAGCGTTTAACGAAAACTTACAATGTTTAATGTGCAGGGATAGATCGTTGATAAATATTATAAACAATATTTAATTTCTTAATGAGTTTTCTGTAACATAGTTTCTTAATTCGCTCAGTTCTATTATTTTTATTTAATTTTAGCTATCTTGCCATTTTTGGACGGTTTGTGTATGTGGAATTGTGAATCATCTACTAAAGAAATTAATTTTATGAAATTTAGTTGAATAAAGTCGATGTTTGTACTATGCGTAGCCAGGGCCATAGAGTAGATAATCAAATCAGGGCAGCTTGTAAACTAGCCGTAGCTACTATGTTAGTGTTAACATAAGAACGACAAACAAACAAAGCTAATCTTATGATTTTGGTGTAACGACCTTAAAAATACCTTAAGATTTAAAATACCCGAACCGATTACACCTTACTATACAATACCTGAATTCGAATAGCAAATTTTCAATTAACCTTACATTAAAATTCCAAAATATGAAATGCATAAAATATGTAATAGATTTCTCGTTCTCATAGCTGCATAAAATGGTTGTCAATTGTTTAATAGAAAACTGATTCATAGAATTTTGTTTCGCATAAATTGTTTCCCATTATTAGAATTTTATCGGATAATCAATACACTATTGATTTGTTTGTATTGATTTGAGTTACTTTAAAGAAATTTGAATCATAGATTTTTACTAATGAAACTTATATCTCAGAATATTCATATCATAGAATAACAAATCAAATATTATTATTGCTCATAATGTTAATTTAGAACTTTACCAAGAAAAATAATAGGTTGGGGTAAAAGTTTCTTCGCATTTTTTAAGAAATTTCAAAACATTTTTAATATAGTTTATTTACATTTAACTAAAGTAGGTAGGTGCCATTTTGTTCGATTACTTTTTGCCATCTTGCAGGTAGGGACATGATCCCATTTTTTTTTTTTTTTTTTAAAGTAAAAAATCATTTATTCACTTAAGCTTTTACAAAGAAGCACTTATGAAAGGTCAAAATTCACAAAAAATATATATATACGATAATAGACGTAAATAAAATAATACAATAATAGTACATATACTAAATAAACATAATGCGAATCTACCACCGGTTCGGAAGTTGCTTCTTATCGAGAAGACTCCGGCAAGAAACTCGATAGTTACTCTTTTGAACTTTGTTTTGTTTTACAACAAATAAATTCAGAGTACAGTCAAAAGAACAATAAAAAATTTGAGCAGAGGAGCAGATTATTCCTACTATGACCACAAATTCTTGTCGTTCAAGTAATCCTCCACGTTATAATAACCTTGTTTTATCAACTTTGTTTTAATTGTAGACTTGAACTTGTGAAGAGGTAGATCAACAAGACTTTGAGGTATTTTGTTAAAGTACTTTACAGATTGACCCACAAAAGAATTTCCTACCTTATGTAGCCTAAGACTTGGAGTAATAAGTTTGTTTTTATTTCTAGTATTGTGTGTATGAGTATCACAGTTTTTTTTGAACATTTGCAAGTTTTTGCGCACATACATTATGTTATCGAAAATATACTGAGCGTGCACAGTTAAAATATCAATCTTCTTAAATACTTCCCTGAGCGAGTCGCGTGGCCTAAGGTTGTATATCGACCGAAAGAAAAAAAAAAAAACCATTGCTATAGGAATTTTGAGGCTTCTGATCAAAATACCGCGACAAGCGGTTTTGTCAGTCCTCTCGTGATGTTAACCTGACACTGCCTAAAAAATCCGAAGAGACCGAAACAGGTGGAAATCTGAAGGTGCAAGGTAAGGACTATACGGCGGATGCATTAACACCTCCCAGCCAAACTCTCTTAATTTTTGCTGAGTGGCTAAATATGTGTGAAGTCTAGCGTTATCATGGTGAAAAACCACACCCTTTCTGTTGATTAATTCCGGCCGCTTTCTCTCAACTTCTTGCTTTTATCTCATCAGTTGTTCGCAGTAGCGTTCAGAATCGATGGTCCTGCCTCGTGGTAACAGCTCATAATGAATAATGGCCTACCAACCCCACCACACACACACACAGCATCACCTTGTTGCGAGTTAACCCGGGTCTCGCCACAGTCTGTGAAGCCTTTTGGCCTTTGACCAAGACCTTTTTCGCACGTTCGCATGTGATCCACTTTTCATCACCAGTTATCTGCTTTATCAAAAATAGTTCGGTTTCATTACGTCGTAATAAAGAATCACAAATGAGTACACTGTTCATTGGGTTTCTTTCAGTGAGCTGGTGAGGTACCCAAAAATCGAGCTTTTTTGTGTTACCCAGTTTTTTTCAAATGCGCTAAAACTGTTTTATGGTCAATTCCCAGTTCTTCAGCTACGTCGTAACTACTGATATGCCGATCTTTCTCCTCATTTTTAAGAAATGGCATCCATTTTATCCGTAATAGGGCGACCAGCAGAGCGACGTGCATTTTTGACATCAACATTTCCGGATTGAAAACGCTTAAACCAAATTTGTGCTACTCTCACAGACACTGCACAGCGCAATTTTTTTTCGCAGCGTGCGTTTCATTTTTACCTTCTTTGTAGTAAAATTGTAAAATGTATCGTATTTCTTCATTAGATTCACTCATCTTGACAGTGAGAAAAACAAATGTAAATCACACATTTTCCTAATTTGGAATTATCTTCTTTAGATTTTATTACAAGTACATACAAACTATATGCGTAAAGACTTTTTCGCCAAACCTAATATTCTACTGAGGGAGGATGTGGTCACAGTTCTAACCTAACCTGACCGACTGAAGCTTTTTAAACTAATGTCCGTTTTTTAAATTTCGCTCAAGTAAAATACCATAGAAAACTGTACCGAGCCATCAATATTAGTTATAATAAATCTATTGTTTGATAATTTTGGTAAATAAAAATAAAATAAGATATGAAATTAAATTAATTGTATTTCAGTGAAGTATATCTATTATGTTTTCATGAAGTAATTATGATGATCTTATAATTTATTCTCTTCATGATTTTCATTGTTTTTGTGATATTTTTTTTTACTATAAAAATGATAACAAATGCGTCACTAAAAAATAACGTAAAAATGATTGATTACCACACAAACTTGTTTTTTATTTGCCCTAGAATATTTTGAACTTACAAAAAATCTGTTATATTAGGCTTCGTTTTATTTAATGTCAGGTAATCATACATGTAGTATTCCGCCTTATGATGTTTTGAGCTTGAGCTATTCAAGCGTAAGGTTATTTGAATACTCTATTTTTTAATTTGTATTTTAATATACGGTATTTAGCATTCGGGTATTTTGAGTTCGTTCATTTTATATTAAGGCGTTGCTTTTTGAGATTCTCATAAGTACCTAAAAGCAAAGTGTTTATTTTATCGCACCCAACCTCGTCGATGGCCTGCTTACGATTAGATGATTTATGATAGGCTAACTTTATTCATTTTGTTCATTTATTTGTTCGAGATAAACACACAGTTTCATTATTTTTAAGTGAAAAATTGCTTAGAAATAAACAGGTTACGTTTATTTTACAGTTTTCACTGAGAGTAGTGTCCATACAAATATAACTAATACGGTAATTAGTCGCAAGATTCTCTCCATTTCTTATTAGAACTGCACCAGCCAGCTACTCTTAGAAGTCATCTAAAGACTGTTGCCCCTAATACTGTGACTGTTGTAATACCGAGATGGATGAAGAAGTTTGCTATTTAATTCCCTTCTGGGTCATAGGTATTTTAATTCAAATAACGAATACGAGAGGCATGCCAAAAGAAATTATTAAATTTGTTCTTTATCACAAGTATCGATCTTTTTCAAGTATTCACCATGAGCATGAGATACATTTCCATACGTTTGAAGCAATTGGAAAATACCTGTGACCACTCTTCTTTAGACACCTCAGAAATCTCGAAATTATAGGCAGCCAGTGCATTTTCTTTGTTTTCAAACCTTTAGTTTTTCTTTAATTTTTGGAAACAGGTAAAAATCACAAGGCGCTAGGTCAGGGGAATATGGTGGGTTAGGAAGGATTGACACATTTTTTGAGTTGAAAAAGGCTAGTGTTCTGGCAGACGTGTGCGGCGCCGCATTGTCGTGGTGCCAGAGAAGGTGCCGGATTCCTGACTTCGGTCGCTTGTCACACCAAGCTGATATTACTGTTGGAGCACAAACTGTCACATACCATTCAGAGTTCACCGTTCTTTGATCCTCTAGCACTACAGTAGCAATATGACCCGTTTTGCAGAAAAACGAGGTGACCATTTGTTTCTGTGTGTTTCGTGCACAGCGACATTTCGTTGGAGTTGGTTCATCTTCAAAACACCATACAGTCGACTGTCGCTTTGTTTCGGAATCATAGATATATAGCCATGTTTCGTCACCAGTCAGTATATCAGAATTCATCTATCATGAACAGGCACCAATCCACCCGACGGTCTTTCTGCTCATCGGTAAGTTTGTGCGGCACTCATCTCAAACAACGTTTACGTACAGAAAGGTGGTCGTGAATTATGGTTTGCATTGCTGCTGATCCAATTCCCAGTTCTCGCTCCAGCTCTACATACGTAATTCGTGGGTTTTTGCGCATAAGTTTTTCGACTGCACGAACACAAGTGACCGCGGTTGGCGGCCGACCTGTCTTCGCTTGATCTTCGAGATATCCCCGTCCTCTTTTAAATTCAGCAAGCCAATTAAATACTGTTGCTCTTGAACAAGCAGACTCACCAAAAGTAGTAGCCAAAAGTTTAAAAAATTCTTGAGGCTGTAAACCTATTTTATAGTCATAATAAATCATAGCGCGAAAACCACGTCGACTGAGCTCCATTTTCATTGCTGCAAGTAAATTCCCGCCAGATTCTCGGAAAAATGATGCTCATTCAAATAAAAAACAGAATAAAATGTGTGTTCTATTTTCAAATATATCAATAAACAACCAGCCTATAAGATGGTGTATAGCTTGCCAGTGTCAATCAAATGAGTAAAGAGTATCTAACTTCTTTTGGCATGGCCCTCGAGCGCGAAGTGATCTTTTAAGGTGGTCCCTCACCTGTAGCATTTTCCTGTAATGTAACGTTTCAGTTTCGATTTTGAGCATTAAATTACAAACTGCTTTACAAAACTAATCACTAAAAAACTATCATCAAGTTGCGCACTGTAATGCTTGGTGCTTTTCCCACACCAACGTAATGCTCGAATTTGTAACATTACAGTTTGGGCACTGAAATGCTCGTTTCTCCTCCCTTACTGATCTCCCTTACTCTGTAACATTATATTACAGGAAAATGCTCCATGCGAGGGAGCACCTTCAGATGAATCGTTAAAATGCAGGGCTGCATCCTAGCGCACAAGCTGTCTTTACATTTGTACATTACTTTCTACTAAAGCTTAATATGGGACGATTTCTTTAATTTCAAAGTACTTACTGAAACTGTTTTTTCAGGGCAGCGAGGTGTCGCCGTACGGGCCCCTGTGGGACGCGCCGCCTGCGCCGGTGCCCTACCCCGACATCCTGGCCTTCCCTCCAACCGATCTTGGTTAGTATACACTAGTCATCATCATTTTGCAGCCATATGACGTCTATTGATAAAGTAAATAGATTTCCGAAGCGACTTGCAGGCGCTCTGCATTCACCAGCAGTATACATTTTTAGACAAGAAAGCATTCACGGGGCTCAAATTTGATGTTAAAACTACCCAAATAATAACTAACCTATTGAGAAAAAAATTACAACAACTACCTCTTTTCTAACAAAACAAATTGTGCCATCAGGTTATTTTTGCTACTCACATGTTCACGTGTGATCCTCATTTGTTAACTCATATTTTGAGGCCTTGGAACATTTTTAACCTACCCTATGAAACTGCTCGAGTTTCTATCACTTTTTTTGGTCTGTTCGCTATTAGGTATCAGAATAAATTACTATTAATCTAATGCGTCGTTCTACATAAGTAGAATAAAAGAGGTTTTGGCAAGAAAAACTTATATTTCAATGAATTAACTGTTTTTCGCTCCTCTGGGTCCTCCTATGAGATCGGTAATCATTCAAAGAGCAATCGAGAGTACGTGTACGCTTGCTAGAAAAATACCATGGTATTTCTTCGATTGTTTTCGATTGTTTACTAAATCCTTAGTAGTACCACAAAATACACACATCAAAAGTGTCTAGGGATCAAGCATTTTAATGCGGATTTCTTGAGATTGAGATGTGGCTTTGTAATAAATTTATGATTTTATAAATTTATATGGATCCTTTTTGGTGCACTTCATAATTTGAAACAGGAACTGTCAATCAAATTCGAGTAAAAGATGAAAATCAGCTGTCAATATTTTCCCTATAAAAACATACAACGCATTGAAGACATTATTAGTGCTATTGTTTCCCTACTACTGATTAAAACCAACGTTATTATGGAGCGGCGACGTCATTTAAGCAGGGAAGAAATGCTCAGAGCCGTGGGAATGATAGAAGCTGGTTCCCGGCAACGTACTGTGGCTTTAGCTCTGAATACAAGTCAGAGTGTTATCAGTCGACTTTGGACACGTTACCGAAGCACTGGTACCGTGGCTGAGCGCCATGGAGGACGGTATCGCTGCACCACACGGAGACAAGACCGATACATTCAAATCACAACTCGAAGAGCTCCAACAATAACCGCCATGATGTTAGCCGTGAGGCTTCATCACTCTTCAGGGAACTTAATTAGCGACCAAACAGTCAGAAACCGCTTGCATGAAGTGAACCTTCATTCCCGAAGACCGCTAAGGGTACCACCTATAGCAATGCACAATCGTAGGATTCGATATCAATGGGCTCTTGAACACAGAAATTGGGCAGAAGAACAATGGCGTTTCGTGTGCTTTTCTGATGAGTCTCGTTTTGGTATGAGACCGGATACAAGACGTATACGACACTGGAGAACCCTTGGACGCCAACAGCGATTAAAATCCTGCCAGGAAGTCCATCCTTATAGGGGTGGAACCATCATGGTATGGGCGGGTATTTGGATCGGCGGAAGAACTGAGTTGATTTGGATCAGAGGCAACCTCAACGCTCAAATTTATGCTGAGACGATTGTATCAGACGTCATCGTTCCTCTACAAGTGCAAATCGGTCCCTTATTTCAGTTAATGCATGATAATGCACGACCGCACACCGCAAGAGTTGTAAGACAGACTCTCGCCGCTGCTAACATCATTGTCCTGCCCTGGCCTGCTCAGTCGCCAGACTTGAACCCGATTGAGCATGCATGGGATATGCTACAGAGAAGAGCTCTGCCGAATTTGGAGGGTATCCAGTCGCAAGAAGACCTTTTTTGTTGTTGCAACGAACATGGGCGGCCATTCCACAGCGTGATTTGGATGAACTCATTTTGAGTATGCCAAACCGATGTTCTTGTGTTGTTAGTGTTCGCGGTAGAAACACGGATTATTAATTGTTTAAGTTACCCAATAAAATTTTAAAGAAAACTGTTATTTCAGTCTTTTTTTCGAACTTTAATGTTAGTGGTTCAAATGTCAAAAATTCCTTTATTAGGAAAATGGCAAATTTCTTTATTAATGCAAAGGTGACTTGGTTTATCGTTACTGTAGACAAACGAAAACACTTTATTTGATGAATTCTTAAAGAAAATTTTAATTAATATCAATCAGGAGAAAAGTTATTGCAAAAATATATGTTGATCCCTAGACACTTTTGATGTGTGTATTTGTACTTAGTACTATAGAGCTAGAGTCACGAATGTATCATTTGAACGGGCACATAACACAAACATAGCGCAAAGAACTAAGGCCGTTGTGGAGTACTAACGTTCAGGTATGAAGACCATTTGATTGCAAACGCAACGCGGGTCCTAAGATTTTGATCTCTATTCACTCTGGAAATCATATATGGGGGAAACTTGTGCTCAGCAGTAAGACGTCTTGTTGCTGTCTGATCTGTCTCAGACTTCTGTGATTTTATAATTGAAAATCGAATAAATATGACTTCGTTTTTCTTCATCAGTATGGTCGGCGGCAGGGTGCGGCCGCGGCGGCGCTCGCAGCACGCCTGGCGGCAAAAAGCCGCGACGCCGCGTCGCGTCGGTCGCGCAACGACGCGCCGCCAACATACGTGAGCGACGCCGCATGTTCAACCTGAATGAGGCTTTTGACAAGCTAAGGAGAAAGGTAGGACTCGTCAAGATGGCTGGAAAAGACTTTCATACTATGTAGAGATTTCTTTACGCGTGTATGGAAGAACAAGCGACGACGAAGAAGGGCGCACCCTTCTGAACTTAGTTTTACGATCAGTGAAATAATTTTGGGAGGGATTTAAGACTACATCATGGCCACTCCAAAGATCTCCTGTTTCAATAAATGGTTACAATCAGGACGGGTGAGGTCGATTCCTGACAGGACCGCCATTCACCAAGTCTCGCCTGAAAATCACGCGATTTCCGGGCTACACAGTATTTTTTTGGATTAGTGATACATGAAATCATACGTTTTTTAAGTATCAACAAACTTCGATGAAAACGAGACTTTAATTAAGTAGTGGGCTTGAGCATATCTTTAGATAATATTACAAAGAAGAATTTCATTTTTGCTTGTAACCTATTTGATAATTTCCTCGGTGTCCCGCAGGTGCCTACATTTGCCTACGAAAAGCGTCTCTCGCGCATCGAGACTCTTCGCCTGGCCATCACATACATCAGTTTCATGTGCGAACTGCTTCACGGGTCGCCACAGCCTCACCACTCTCACCACGCTCACCACCCGCCAAGACACGTGTTTGAATCGGAGGTGCCTTGGTGTGCCTAGAGCAGGCTCTTAAAATTGAATGCTGATTTAAAAAGTTGTATAGTTAATATCATACAACTAAAGTCGGATGACATAGATACTCTGAGGATTTGAGAAAAAGTTAATGAATTTATACCGATTGTGTTATAGTATATTTTATACCGAGGGACTAAACGAAGCCATAATATACCATTGGTGGTTTGACTCCCGCGCGTGCGAGGGAGTCAATGAAACCAAGGGTATATTGAGTTGGCGTTTAGTCTCGAGGTGCAAACTGTACTTTTCTAACAAATATTCAATTTAGTACAAAAACATTTAAAACCGAACAAATTTACACTCGACAAAAGTTCTGAAATTTTCGCGGTCATTTTTTTTTCCCGAACTGAACCAGTCCCAGATTAACAATTTAAAACACATGGCGCCACCTTCTTTGCGAACAAACCATGGAACTAATACTCTCAACATTCTCGCAATGAAAATGGTCCACACTCCACAGATAATAGTATATTTTTACTGGCTGTTTGAGTTTGTCTGCGTCACATGAAGGAAATTAAAAAACTTATTACTTTATACTCCCTAGGGCCTAAAGTGGTCACTTTAGTCCCGCTTAGTAGGGCTATATTGGCGTACTTTTAGCGCATGAGAAGTGAAAAAGAAATTGCAGTCCCAATCTTTCTGAGAGCGGATTAAAATACTCACTCGTACTACAGAGCAATAAATTATAGGTACAGGACAAGCCGTTATGTCAACCAGTAGCCAATGTTAATCCGCCATGCCAAAACTATCAAAGTATAACTTACTTAACCAGCCCTAAATACATGTAAGTATAAATAAGTTATATTCTTCCATCATTTTTCAGGAGTTGTTTGTAAATAATGATCTTTTTGTAAAATTAGCCAGTTTTGATTTTGAAATTATGTTTCGTATTTGTGTCTGAGCTGCGTGCTCTGCTTTAAGTTTTGACGGAGATTGAAAGTCAAATGTGCAACACCCACTATACAAACTACTTTGTATATAACCATTCTAGGATAAGAAAGACTAGTCATCCTAATTTGTCTTCCATTAGTGTTAGAATTAATGTTAAATCAATAAGTAGTTACTTAATGACTATTGACTACAAAAGAATTCATTTTGTCACAATCATTAGCCAAGTATTTAAATATTTAAGCATTACGTACTATAAAAACATGTGTCAAGTGCTAACTTACTTAATTATCCCATAGTTAATGCAAGTTACATAATTTTGTAACTATTTAAATAATTCAAAACACTTATAGCTAATAGATAAGATGATTCACATCCCTAAACTGTGTATTTTGTGTCGAATTCTCGAATTTTATTATTCTTAAGTTAATTTTAAAAATATCGAATTATTTTTAAATTTTTAACTAAAATAAAATAAACTGAAATATATGATAACTATTATAGGAAGCTTGAATTTTTTTTCATCATATAAAACTCCCATCGCCACGCTCGTGCTCTCCACCCCGCGTGCGTGATAAATCCTGCACCTTGCTAAAAACACCCTCATGCCATTAAATATCCACCGCTAAACATACGACTCAACACCCATAATTTCCACAATGCGGCTTGCATCCATCAAAATCGAAAAGTCACGCTGCTTTTGCTATTAGGGTCCGATGGCTATCAGTTCTTGATGATACTCGTATAAGTAGTGCTTATGCTCAGTGCAACTTCACTATAATTTGAGTGAAATGAAATGAAAAATATATTCAGGTATTCACATAAGGCAAGTACTTACTTTGCAAAATACTAAATAAAAATAAACGTAAATGAAATAATACTAAACAGTAAATATCACAAATAAAAACATAATGTGACTCTACAACCTGTTCGGAGGATGTTTCCAATCGAAAAGAACCCGACAACTCGGCAAGAAAAGATGGTTTCTCTTTTCAATCTTGTGTTCACAAAAATGTAATTAACAGAGTAGTCCTAAAAAAATGTGCAGAGAAGCAGATTATACCCAAGATGACCACATATTCTTGTCATTTAAAGAAATCCTCTACACTATTTCAACCTCGCTTCATTAACTTAGCTTTAAATTGTGATTAAAACTTGTGAAGTGGCAGTGTAACAAGAGTTTGCGGAATCTCCCTAAAATGTTCTAAACATT
Source organism: Udea olivalis (assembly GCA_947369235.1). Classification (NCBI taxonomy): domain Eukaryota; kingdom Metazoa; phylum Arthropoda; class Insecta; order Lepidoptera; family Crambidae; genus Udea; species Udea olivalis. The sequence continues at coordinate 11,616,329 of OX376360.1, forward strand.
GAAGTCCAGCGGCATTATTACAATCCCGAATTAACTTGTCAAGTTCATTTCCTAAACTGATGATAAAATGATCTATTAATTTCATCCAGTCAGCGGCTACTTACGCATTCTCTTCTTCATTTCTAGGCTGGATACTTACCGACGAAATTGCTCGCTTTCGCAGTTTAGGGATTAACTTGACTGGATTTAAGCGATTGTAATGAGGCCCGTATTCTAAAACTAAATCTAGTAAAAGTAAAAAGTAAAAAGTACAGATTAGTGCTTGAGTACGATTCTAGAATACGGTTCAATATCATGGTAGTATAACGAGCTTAGCCCTAAGTAAATTTTTATGCCACGACCTTTTTCGCGCGTTCTTGTCGTACGTGATCCACTTTTCATTACTAGTTATCACCTTCTTCAAAAATGGTTCGGTTTCATTACGTCATAATACGTCATAATCACAAATGAGTACACGGTTCGTTAGGTTTCTTTTAGTGACCTCGTGAGGTACCCAAATATCGAGCTTTTTTGTGTACCCAGTTTTATTCAAATGCGCCAAAACTGTTTTGTGGTCCATTCCCAGTTCTTCGGCTACGTCGTAACTACTGATATGCCGATCTTGCTCCACTTTTTTAAAAATGGCATCCATTTTATCCGTAATAGGGCGAAGTGCATCTTTGACATCAAAATTTCCGGATTGAAAAAGCTTGAACCAAATTTGTGCTACTTTCACACACAATTTTTTTTTGCGACTTGCGTTGCATTTTTACCTTTTATGTAGTAAAATTTCAAAATGCATTGAATTTCTTCATTAGATTCACTCATCTTGACAGTAAGAAAAACAAATGAAACTCACACATTTTCCTAATTTGAATTTATCTTCTTTAAAATGTAAACTTTTAATGATACCAAAACCAGCCCGATACAAATAGTATATTTAAGCCAAAGAGATTTTATTACAAGTTCATACATACTAAACGCGGAAAGACTTTTTCCCCAACCTAATATTTGACTTTCGATTAAGATGAAACTAGCTATAGGATAAGTGAATTTTTATTTTAAGCTTTTGACAATGCACTTTTTTCTACACAAAGATAGAAACTAGGAAAATTCGACCAGATCCTAGGGACTCAAGCGGGATTCGAACCCGCGAACTTCCACAATCCGGGTGGCTGCTCTTCCAACTGAGCTACCGAGGCCGTTAACAGACAGTGTATTTCACGTTGTAAGCCAACGTTAAAGTTTGTTTCATCAATGTTATAGGCAAGCGCCTTTAACATTCGAAAGATATATTTTTGCAAATATTTGACTTTCGATTAAGACGAAACTTAAGCTTAGCCCTCTTCGTGAGAACACCTTATAAATCCATTGGTTTACCCTGGTTCTTGCTCTTGAGTTATTCTTAAATTTAATCATTTACCTGGCTGGACCATCTGGTCTTGTTCATTTGAACAAGACCAGAATTTCATTTTTAAGGTCTTAGTTACGTATTTAAGAATAACTGAGGGCTTAGACTGCTTTCAGACTTTTACTTTTTTTCAGGCGTTTTATACGCGCGTGTAAGCTCGTTTTTGGAAGCAGCCAGTAGGCGCGTACAGGCACGCTAGGAAGGAAAGCAATAAGGCCTGAATTCTGAAATGACAGTTAAAGTAGTAGTGAGTAGCCCTTACATGTAAAGCTGTTCCTTTTATTTCTACTGACATGTGACAGGATAGCATCAATTTGAAGGGTGCTCACATTTGAGTAATGTTCCTAATTGTAGGATGGACTCTTCATTAACACTTGCCGAATGAGCGTTATTCTCAGTGGCGTCCCACACTTAAAAAAGGTTTGGGTATACATTGGCGAAAAAATTGAGAGCCCTATATTTAAAAAAAAAAAAAAGTTGTGCGGGCTTTTAATAAGTGTTTTTGGTCGACGAATTTAATCTTAGTTTACGGTCTTTAAGTTTATTACGAATGAGTCACATAACACATTGTATACAAATTTAGTAGTGTTTTGCTTTTGGTGTCTAAAGTTTAGAAACAAAACGTTTCAGTTTCGGTTTGTTCAAGTTATTTTTAATTAAATTATAGTTCACAATGCATTATTAAATCCATCAACCTTTTGTAACCTACCCGGTACTCACTATAACCCACAAATTTATAACACAGTCAATGAATCCACCTTATACCCGATAACCAGATAGATTGATGACCTGGTGCTGGGTGTAGAAAGCCGTTGGATGTGTACGGCCGAAAGCCCCTCGCTGTGGCCTTCTATGGGGGGGGGGGGGGGGGGCTAATTCCAGCAGCGGACTTCCAAAGGCTGATGATGATAAACTCAATTTAGCACTCTTTAACTAAAAAACAAATGGCCAACAAAATGAATGCTTAAACGATCACAGTTTATACTACGACACGATTGTCGTAGTGCGCTGTAGCACAGTTTCATGCCTTGACTTGCGTAGTAGGGACGGGTTCGATTCTCGATCGAGTCAATTCAGAAAACGATCTTATCTAAATTATCTCGCGTCTGGGTGTGTTGGTAGACGCCCTTTTTTTGGCATTTTTTTTGCGTCATTTAGGCATTCCCAAGGCCCTAGGTTCGGGACACCTGGGATATGTGGGACTCGGAACTCCTGGGAAACCAGAGACCCCTACCCACTGAAACCTGACGGTGGTGGTCATCTTCGGCGCGGAGAAAGCTCACTCCAGTGTACGATAATACAGACCACTGTGTCCGAAGACACGTGTTAACGTCTTCCTCGGGATCGCAAACCGAAACACACGCAGGCCTCCAAGCGTGCGCTTTGCGACCCCAAGGGCTTTTTCAGTAACCTCTTACGACAGGCAGGGATACCTCGATAGTATCCTATTCCCCTAACTGGCTTAACTCCTTGTCTGGTACCTCGTAACACAGGGATATTTATCCCTACTTCGAGACCATGGTAAACGATAAGTTACTGGGTTTTTACACCTTGTTTTTAAAAACAGGAGACCAACATTAAACCTAAGTACCAATTTTATCACCCGTATTCAACTGCGGGTTTACTCATTTCCCCCTTAATCCCTTGGACTATGAACCTTAGTCAGAATTGACATTATGACGATCGAATAAGCAGCTAATAGCTATCAATTTGTTAACGAGTGCTTTACGCTCAGCGTAATGTGCATCATTGTCTAAATATCGTCTAACGCGGACTTTCTCCGTCACCCTGTATATAACATGCCCATCTTTATTACATCAGTCAGTATAATTTAGACAACGTAACAAGGTGCACGATAGGCGGATGTTTTGATAAGTGTGGTGATATCGTTTTGACAAGTTACACAGTGAAACGTTACAGAGATGCGGTGGACGATAAATGTGAGTATCAACTATTTATTGATTTTAGTTCATTTAGAAGTTAAATTATATAATAAGAACTAAATAGTTATGTAACTAGTTCTCTAAACGCTGAAAAGAAACTCTAAGCTAATTTCCTAAAAAACATCCCTCAATAAGAGTATAGCTGCACAGCATTCATTTCTATTGTTGGACATATCAGTATAAATCATAGCTTTTGCACACTACGTTTTGAATTTGGACACTTAATTAGTTAAGGCAATTTTTTTATGTGAGAATCAAACCAATAGCATTCTCTCCTTCCATAGAAGCTGCAAATGAATGTTTATAAAAGTCTGATAATCATTTAATGTGTTCTTATACTCACAATACCGTTAAAACTACGCGCCTTATATTATAAAGTTTCATGAGCCGTAACTGGCCCTTATATCGTGAAACAAAGTGGTCTTTTTGTTGGTTCAGTCAGTAATCATTTACTGTAATATTCCTCGATATAATTAATGCTCTTAATTATGTGGGTCACGACTGAGATTATTGTTATATCACTAGAGCTCCGCTACAATTATCAACATTGTTTAGTATAGAGTAACTAATAGTTTACTCGTACATTCAGTAAGGTAAAAAATATGTAAAAAAATGCGCATAAATTGTCGCAATCTGTCTTGTATATGATTATGTAGGTTGCATTATTTTAAGAAGTCGCCTCATCATATTATAATTAACATTTTATTACATGCGACTTACTTCATAGTAACAGTTATTATGATGACTATTTCTTATCTTTCAGTGCATTCTACTAACCATCGTAGCAGTAATAGCAGCTTCTGAAGATGATACAAGATCAAAAAGAGATATATCATTCATCAAGAGCCTAGTCGCCACAACACTGTTTGGCAGCGAAGACAAGGAACCAGAAGACCAACCAAAAATTGCTGTCAAGCAACCAGTAAACTACAGACTATTCCGGGTACCAGGCTTCGAGAAAATATTGGTAAAAGCAGTCCCTAAAGTTCCAGCACAAACTGTTTTAGAAGTACCTGAATCAGACTCTGTAGATGTCAACCCTAGCGTTGCAATAGTTAGTTCCTACTTAGGTACAGAAAAACTCAACGACACCCTAATAGCTTTGCAAGGAGTGAAAAATCTTTTACAATCAGGAATATTAGACTCTCAAAGAGATGCCCACAGTGCGGTGGTTTATAAACAAGAATCTTATCCGTCCGTTTTTGTAGAGTCAGGGAAGATAGCCTTGGATAATATTCGAAGACCTGTAGTTATTGAAAGAGCTGATTCATCTGTACCAATATACCCCACAATAGAAGGTTACAGACCCGTAGAAATTACTCGTCTTCCCGATATGGCGATACCAACGAAATATTCTTACAAACAGGCCAGTGGTGGCGGAGTAAGATCGTACACAGCAAATGATAACATGAACGTGTTGGTAACGGAAAGCAGAAGGCCAGTGCCGTTACCTCCGTATGTTACGTACAGAATGCAAGAAGCCCTAGCTTATGGATCCAAAGTTCCACCATCGTCAGGGACGTCTGTTGTGGCTGCTAGAGTGAAACCCTCACCATTGCCAGTTCCTATTATCAACGCACCAGCATTTCCATTTCCATCGATGCCTATAAAAGCAGTTCCTTATGTCCCTTATGCAAACGACTACAAGCCTCAACAATTAACACCCTTTCCAACTCAACTGGCTATAGAACCGTCATTTATTACTAATTCCGGGTATTCCTACAATCAAGTACGTAATGATGGTTCAGTGACTACATACTCTGGAGCCGGCCCGGTAATAGAACGTAAAGGTGCCCAACCTCCACCAATTCCTGTGTTTTTAACCAACAGAATTGAAAAGGCCGCGGCTGCAGCAATGGCTGCAAGGATTCCTAATGCTATTCCACATACTCTATACGAAAGTCCAGAACCAGTTTATCGCGTACCTTATCCTGTTGCAGTCGGTAGAAGACCGGCTAATCATTATGATGATCATGTGAATGATTTCCATTACGGAATCAATAGACCAATTTATAGAGAAGATGTGAATATTCATTCAGCTCAACATCATAATCCGCAGCCGGCTCCTTCTGCGGCTTCTTCAAACGCACCTTCGCAATATTCTTATAAACATGTTCATGCAGATGGCACAGTTAGTACTTACACAGATTCCGGTGTTCTTGAGCAACAAGTAAACAATGAAGTAAAGCCTGGACACGACAAAATTGAAAAGTTTTATCCGGCTAACTACTACAACAACGGGTTACCTCAAACTCACATAGTGAAAGAAGTTATATGCGACGAACCACCGTTTTTACATGCGCACAATGGGGTTGTACATGGGTACCCACAACCAGCGATTGATTCAAACTCAAATGGTGGTTATACTTATCAAACCGGTCAGGGTGGATTGCAAACTACATACTCTGGTTCAGGACACGTGCAGCAACATAATGTTCCCAATCAAGTTAATTTCAGTGTTCCACATCATATGCCAACTGTGATGGTTCCAGAATTAGTAAGCCCCCAAGAATTCTTTGAGGGGGATTTAGACGGCCCCCAAAATGTTATGTTTGCTCACCCAGTGGTATCCCAATATGTGTATAAGCAAATTAACCATAATAATCCGGATCAATTCGTTGGTGACGTGGTAGATGTGCCCCTGAATGGGGATGTGAATGTTAAAGTTGGCGAAAGGCCTGCTCCGGTTGTGACACCGCGCCCTTATATGAGTCGACCTGTTTCGTCCCAGGTGTCAAATGCAGAGCCGCGTCCTACGACTTTTCGCAATCCACAACCAATCAGGAACGTCGAAATTGTAAGTGAAGGAGCGCAGTCTGGGTTTTCGTACAAGCAAGTGACCAGCAGTCCCATGGTTTCATCTACAGTCAATATGGTGACATCGGCTCCGGTGTTCAAGGTCGTCAAGTCTTCTAGTAGTTCGTCTAGCTTCAAGAAACCATCATCTTCTACACGTAGACCTAGGCCAACTCCTCGAGTGACCACTACGGCGGTACCTGTGACTTCTGCGCCTACGACCCAACTTTCCTTAAGTGCTAACCCTATTGTAGTTTTGCCAGCAGAGGAGCAATCATTTTCTTTCAAACAAGATAGGGCTGACGGTTCATCAATAACTGTAAAAGGTGATAACAAAAATGTGTCAGTGATTGAAGAAAGTAAAAACGAAGCTCACAGGGGAGACATCCCAGATACATCGTACTGAAATGTACAAGAAAGACTTTTGTGTAATTGTAGATACCTATTTATTGTTAGAATAAAGTAACTTATGTAATAGTATTTAATTTAATTTTAATTGTAACAATAATTAAACTATGTGTTTGTAAAATTAAACGTTTTTTTAAACCGCCATGAAGCATTTTATTTTACGAAATTCGTCAATTATCTTTGGAATAACAGATTTAATTTAAACATTTAGAAAATCAATTGCTTAGCAATAGTTCAACACTTAATTTCTTAATATATCAATGAGTAAGTTGTTTTGTACCCCTGTCATATGTTAACGCCGATGACATGCTAGCGTCTGTTGTTTTTGTATGGAATTCAGTACGAGTGCAGAGTGACTGGGAGTTGCAGTGAGAGAAGTGAATGACTTCACCATCGCGTTTTGCGAGCACGTAAATGTCAATTAGTATGGGATCGAGTCACCGCCATCTAGCGGCAAGTTCGGGCAGCACCTCAAGGCCGCTAAATGGCGCTGTACAAATTAATCTTTTTTTGTCGCAAAACGCGATGGTGAAGTCATTCGCATATAGTCACTGCAACTCGCACTAGGCACTCAGAGCCACTAGTCATAGTGCATAGCAATGTATCTAAGAATTCCATACAAATTGCCATAGTTAGCCATCGCCGTTGACGTGCTGTATGGTAGAGAAACTGATTTTACACAATTTTTAGTTTTATCGGCAGTCAAAAAACCTACATCCATCCCAACAGCCACTACATTGAAGTAGCTGCATCTTACACAATAAACTATTTACAGATATTACCTAGATCTGAAATATGAAGGAGGAACCAGTATTCAGATTTCATTTTTATAACCTTGATAGATGGTGAAAAAATCTATTGGTTGTTTCTAATAAACATAAAGAAGGAAAAAAAATTCGTAATTCTGAATACACTTATTATATGTAATTGGTTACAGATGTCACTAGTGAAGAGGCAGATTCTGTTATTTTATACAGCTTAGACAGCTGTTAGGTCCATTTGCATCAGATTTGTTAGAAATTTAGTTTTTACAGGTTTAGCCATGCCTGTTTTCTTCCGCATACTAGGCAAAGTTTTTCTACCCAAACTAGTTGTAGGCACTGGATACATAAAGGGGTTCTTAAGTTAATAAGCAACAGTCATGTTTTGGCAATTTAGAGAAAGTTCCTTCTAGTTCACACAGCGCTCTCTCGATGTAAGGTGAGGGTGACATCTGGCGGCGGCGCGTCCCAATGCTCCCAAATCGCGGGAGGTTTCCGTCGCCGGTCAATAGATGGCGCTGCCTCGTCCAAAGCAGAACCATCCGAGTAGCCGCTGCTACAGGAGCGAAGGCTGCATGAAGCTCGTACTTTGTTATCTGAAACATTTATATTAATTTACACCTCCATAATTTAGAGTGACTTTTTGCTCCAACACTCCTTAAAGGTTAATGCTTTAAAAAATGTAAGGGTTTCAAAAAAATGGCTAAATACTGCAATGGATTTTTGGTAGGAGCTAGGAAATGCCCTTATTCTCTATATGCGTGCGAATTCGACAGTGCAGTGCGATAAGATTTCAAATAAATTCCAACTTCCATAGTATGAACCGTAGATGATTAAATTAAAAAAAAAAAATTGTTCATTTCAGCATTTTACGTAGATGTGTGTGTGTGCGTGTGAGCGTGTGTGTGTGTGCGTGGGTGTGTTTGCGTGGGTGTGTGTGTTTGCGTGGGTGTGTGTTCTGGCATGATTGACCTACAGGATGGATTTAAGTAATTCCTCTGTCTTACTGTAATCCAACGGCATCAGCCCTTTGATTAAAGTATTTTTACAATCCCGATAAATTAAATTGTAAATTTTGTACATTTTGATGATTGAAATTGAAATAACTTATTAACTCTGACATACAGTCTGGTAGTTTAGGAATTAATTAATTCAGTAGGTACGTCTACCACGACTTGCCATTTTAAATTTACATTATCGTTCGCGTAAAAAATGTATTGGGATTTGACATTGTCATGTCATGTCATGTCATGTGTCATTCCAATTCATTTTTTTACGCGAACGATAACGTAAATTTAAAATGGCAACTCGTGGTAAATAGAAAACTTTGCATCGTTTCACAGATGCATCGGTTTGCAGCAATCAATTTCGGGTCATCGTCCTTATCATTCGCAGTCATGCGACGACCACTACCTGACCTGACCTAGGCGTCTCTTACCAGAAGTTATCTACTTTTATCAGATGCTCCGTTCAATTTGAACGCTGCCCTTGTATTCTATGTGTCTATTCAAATGGTCTCCATCCTTAAACTTTTCTTTTGTGTCAATTTGCACTATGTGCCTATCCACCACCACTTCGACTCCATATCCCGCTTGGCTTTCATTCCTGATTCGATCACACACCGAAATAACGAACATCATAGTCTACTGTTTTTTCTTGCGTAGTTTCTATATAATCAAACCACAGAAGACACTAACGGATCCTCACCAGCTATACTGTCTATGTAGTTCCTGGTGACGTCATCCAGCTGCAACACCTGGATGACAGGCGTGGGCGTCTTCAGCCGCGGCCGGCGCGCCAGGCGGATGACCAGCGCCGAGGATATCAGGAAGACAGCTACCAGAACCACGGCGCCGATGGATATGCCCACGTCTTTGTCCATTACAACTAGAATAGGAGAAGAGTAATTAGCCTATGTCAGGTTTTCGCAAATGGCAGTGTAAAAAATCTTGAGAAGTTGATTGTCTCAAATATTTACTATCAATCCTAGATGAAGGTGCTTATGTAACTGAGTAAATTGCTTGGAACCTTGAAAAAACGGGCCTAAACCCAGCTCGTCTGAGGTGTACATGGCAAGCGGAACTGACAGGTCGTCAGTAAGTTTCGTTCCTAGTAAAGCAAAAATGACGCACCTGCTGGTCTACCAGGTCGATCTAGCACCAGTACAATATGCGGCCTCCTCTCTTGTCTCTATCTACATAATGACCAATCAATACCCCAGGTATTGTGGTGAATGCTTACCTTCAGCAGGTCAGCAACCAGCTTTTTTACGACTAATACTGTTTAAAAGACACTTGTTCGCCATCGTTGCTGCATAAAAAGACACTTACAATTTCATTACTTGTCGCCGCTGATGGAGTATATAGAGACACTTACGATGCCATCACTTGTTGCCGCTTATGCTGTATAAAAAGACACTCACAATGCCACCAAGGCGGCGCCGCGGCCAGCAATAGCCCATCCGTGGGGCGCAGCAGCAGCGGCTCCGAGCAGCCGTATCTGTTGCAGGCCGCCGCGCCCGCCTCGTCCGCGCGCCGCAGCGCCCCCAGCGCGCCGCGCACGACCCACGCGCCGCGCCCCCCGGCCAGCGCCGCGGAGCCGAAGCCCATGGAGGAGCGGCGCTCGAGGTATAGTGAGGAGTTGGAGGGCGACATCCGCCAGACTGAGAGCTCGTAGTAGGTGGCGTTTTCCACTGTGAATGGAATTATTTCAGATTATATTTTGATGACACCATTGGCGTAGTGCGTTTAGCGCGGTTTCTCGTTTTGACTTGCGTGCCGGTTTGATTCCCGGTCGGGTCGATACAGAAAACATTTTTTTAAATTAGCTTGGATCTAGGTGAGATGGGAGAAGACTTTGGGTTAAGATCCTTGTGAAGTAAAATGATAAGAACTGACTTTATAGACTTTATTTATGACATTGAATCTAGAAACGTAAAGACCTGATTTAAATACAGGTTGTCCCAAAAAGTAGTAATAAGCGGAAGCCCAGTAGTAGTATGTTCCGCGATTTTTGGAAGTTTTCGAGGTATGGTTTTTTTTACGATTTTTTACGATATCTGGGTTGAGTCACTTATAGGTTATGTGGAGCGAATAGTTATTAGTTAGTATAAAGGGTTATTGATAAAACATCAACAACCTCGCAAGACTAGGTAGCTACCATCATACACATCAACATTTGTTCTACGAGTTTTATCATAACTCAAGACATTAATTAAAAATAATTTTACAAGTTTTTTTTGTACTGTCGTGACATTTGTAAGTCTATGATCCATTCACAAACGAAAAGGCAACGCGCGCGAGAATCACGCGCGATTCTCCTGATAATGATATGTACATAGTAAGTGATTCGAATTCACACCCCGTGATTCGCAAGGGTTTGTTTAGGTACCTTATTTTTGCGATGCCATGCGCACAGAGATAAGAACATTCAGACGTAAAGTCAATTAATATTTATTTTTGTATGAAAGTAAAATGTTAAAAATGTCAAATTATCAAAAGTCGTAGAACAAATGTTGTTTTGTATGATGGTAGCTACCTAGTCTTGCGAGGTTGTTGATGTTTTATCAATAACCCTATATAGAATAGATGTTCCGTCCGGCTTCCGCTGATCGCTACTTTTTGGGAGACCCGTTATAATATCATAATCATGATAGTTAGGGAGAGAAAATATATTTTTAACTATATGCAGATAATAATGATGTTTACGTATTTATGGGGGTAGAAGAGGCTTAACTGTAAAATAAGGATATATATACTTTAAGCCACTATAAGGCGAAGAAGAAAGCAAGTGCAGCAACCAAAAAGCAAACAAAAAATGGCAGGGTTTTTGAAACAGTGGTGGTGTAATGGCTGTCATAAATAATCAGTTTTGAAATCCTGTAGTCCACTCTGTATTATCGACTGCCTCATGCGCTACAGATACCTTGCTACCCGACACGATATCTTCATTAGCAGAAACTTCATCCAACTCACCTGGTATGCACCTCATCTGGAACTCCCCGTGCTCGTAGGCCAGGTCGCACTGCTTGGGCTGCGGCGGCCGCAGCAGCTCCAGGCTGAAAGTGTGCACGCAGGGCTGGTCCTGCGACGCGATGCCGTTGCTGGCTTCGCAAGTTGCTTTTAGCGATCCTGGTAAATAGTTTTTTTGGAATATAATAGGAAGGAGATTTTTCAAAGCCATGAAATCGAATGCTTTCTCGCAAGCATGATAAGTTTGGGACCAGAATCTTCATATTATTTACAGCAAATAACAGCCTAAGAACTGCAATCTGCCAGATTTAGGACGTACCTTTCAGTTGCGAACAGTAACTCAAAAGTTGAGTAAGTACCTAAACTTCAAACTGATGTTCTTTCGTGATATGTCAGAACAAATGCAGGACCGGGCGACACTGCTATTCAGTTGTAGGTAATTTAACTTAAACTCTGATTAATATTTGGTGGTTGGCAAGCTGGAGGGGGACCAAGAGGCCGAAGTTCGAAAAGATGCACAGACAGAGTCGCCAGCACGCTGGAGGTCCCCATAAGCGCAGCGCTCCATCAAGCAGAATACCGAAGCCGTTGGAAACCACATATTTCACAAATCCTCCCCGAGAGTCAGGAGGAATATTCCTTTTTTAAATGCAACGACATTTAGAACTAGGAAATGTAATGGTAAATGTGCATTCTAAGTTAGCTGAACATGATTATGCTTGACATCTGTCTTTATGTTCCGCGTCCATCTACAACCAGACGAGATCAAACCTCGAGCCGAGCCAATTCGTACGAGCTAGCACGCACCAACAGGCGAGCTCGCGCCAGCCGATCTCACGGCTCGGCGCAGCGCGTAAAACCACTTTTTCATATTATATTCTATCGGTTCTTTCCGTCTTTTAAGCGCGTTAGCTGGGGGTGAATCGAAAACGTTGCATTTTTAATAATATGCATATACTACGAATTGTCTAAAATTAGGTAGTCGCCAATTATTTACGAAATTAAATAAAAAACCGTTTTTTCTGAAAAAAATATAAGACACTTAAAAATTTACTGTGCACAGTTAAAGTTATGATTGTGAAATAAACGGTGCATTCAATAATAGAGAGATAATTTAAACTTAATTTGAATTCAGCTAAATAATCACGAAATTAAAAAAAGGCGACGTTTACGATCTTTTTTTTTTTTTTTATATTGCCCGTCAAGATGACCTCACTCCACCTGATGGAAAGCGGTCGTGAGGTCCAGATATGAGGTTGACAAGCCCAGTCATTCAAACGAATTACTGGGCTGGCCATCCTCACCTTGAAGGCCTGCAGAAATGCCTTTTCACGCCCCGCTTGAAGAACCCGGGACTATACGAGGAAGGAAACACATGTGCTGGAAGAGCGTTCCACGTCTGGATGGTACGACAAAGAAACGAGTCACCGAACCTTTTAGTTCGGGCCAACAAATGTTGAATTGTGTGTGGGTGACGCCGTAGTCCAGCACGCGTGGTACGGGAGTGGAAGGGTGAGGGTGGGATAAGCTGGAATAAATCATCAGAGCATTCCCCATTGTAGAAGCGATAGAGAACACTTAACCTGGCAATGTCTCTACGCAATTGGAGAGGCTCAAGCGTCAAAGTTGCCTCTGGGTTTCCAAAAATACAGATAGCACGCCGCTGCAACCTGTCAAGAGCTTCGAGTAGGTACTTAGCGGAACCGTCCCAGAGATGAGAGCAGTATTCCACACACGAGCGAACTTGTGTCTTATACAAGAGACAGAGCTGCTCAGGCGTGAAGAATCGTCTCACTCTGTTCAGGACTCCGAGTTTACGGGATGCCAAACGCAAAAAGCAAACCCTACAATTTGTATTCTCGCCTCGCGCCATGTGAAGGCTTATGAAACTTACCAGCTAGCGGCCCAGTGATCTGCGACAGGGTCAAGAAGTGTGATCCAGTAGTGAGATGCTGCACCTCCGAGTCTGAAGGCTGCAGGTGCCAGAAGTACGTGTCGGGGGGCGGCAGCGCGTGCACATTGCACTTCACCGTCTCCATTGTGAGCGTGATGCCCCGTTCCGTACATTCCGGTGGGTCTGTGGTAAGAAATTTAATTCAAAAACCTCGTCGCCTTCAAAACAAGAGTTATTCTTGAATTCTTAATTTTGAACATGCTTTGGCTTCCCTTTGACCCTGCCTTTATAAATCTGTTTCGATAAGCGCCTTAACTAAAATGAAAAATGTTTTGCCAAAAAAGACATTTCCCTGTTCAGATATTTGCCTTTTTTGGTTCTTTTGAATATTTTATTATCATAAACAAACTCCAAAAGTAATTTTGAATTCCCGAAATTTGTAGTTTGTATCACAGATGAAAGGACAAAATCGGTCCAGCCATTTTCTCAAGAGACACGCTCTTCAACGAACAGCATTTCATTTTTACTTATATAAAATCGACGACCGACTTGGTGTAATGGTTAAGAAGTTGGCTACTACACCAGAGGTCGCGCGTTCGTTTCCCGCACAGTACAAACATTTGTGTGCATGAACATGTCTGTTTGTACTGGTCTGGGTGTCTCCTATGTATAATAAGTATGTATTTACAAAAGAAAATGTATTTAAGTATGTTTATCCGTTGTCTAGTATCCCATAACACAAGCTTTAATTAGCTTACTTTGGGGCTAGGTGGCGCTGTGTGGAATAATGTCCAGGGATATTTATAAAATGGTTGAACAGCGATTGATGGAGAACTCTTAAACTTTGCTTTTTCTATACGAGTAGAAGGAAGAGGTTATATTAATAAGTACTTGTTGTCTCGCAGGTACGTTTACGAAATAATAACAATTGGCTTAATATACAAAAGTTCACGTACAAATAGCATATGCGGAGTGAGCAAAACCACCGCGCCTGCCGTCGCACGAGTGGAACGTGAACAAGCACTTAAATAAATAAATAAATATCTGGGAATTACACCAAGATCATCTGACCCCAAACTAAGCAGAGCTTGTATTATGGGCGTCAGAGACTGACTCTAAATACATACTTAAATAGATAATAACACCCAGACACACAACAAACACAAATGTTTGTCATGGGTGGGGATCGAACCCACGACCTCCGGCGTCAAAGGCAGGATCGCTGCCATTGCGCCAACAGGCCAGTCAAACTTAAAGCCATGAACCTGGCATGAACCAACTTACAAAACACAGTAATATTGATCTGATCCGCCCTGGTCTGCCCTACGGCGTTGCTGGCTGCGCAGGAGTAGCGGCCGGCGTGCGCGCGCGTTGCTTCTTCCAAAAACAGGCTAGGGGACGACACACTCTCGCCCCATATTCCGTTTGGTCTTATTAGGCTATCCTGGAACACGAGACAATGTCGGATATTTACTGATTGTTCGAAACTAAATAAAAGTGGATTAAACCTGTTGGATAGTAGTCTCGTCTCGTAAAGTGGCCAAATGGCAAACCCTGCATTAGCTCTTTTACTCATTTATCTTTTCTCATTCAACGAGTTTTTCTTTAAGCGCAACTTTATCTAGTCTACGAGCAATAAAAGTATAAATAGTTAAAAATACCTAAGCGTACAAAAGCGTTAAAATGCTAAAAAAGTTCGACTGATTTTGATACTTAAATTAAAACGATATTTTTAATTTATAAAAATAAACAAACGCCCTAGTCGCGAAGTGTACTTCTTCAATTAATATTTACACTTAATATTGACATGAGTACAAAATTAACAGGCTCCAGAATGTTCAAACTCGTCCGAATATACTTTTATTGCAAACAATAGAATTATTGATTTCAGTTCATCCTGGATCTACTTGTCAAACAACCTACCGTTTGATACATAAGTACCTATACATATTTACAACAGTACCTATACAATTAGTATTGAAGTTGCAATACTCACATTAAAATACCACATCATTTTGTCTATAGGCGGGTTGGCTTTCACTTCGCACTCCAGGTTGAGGCTGTCCAGCTCTACCACTTCGGACGTAGGTCCATCGCCAACCCTTACCAATTCTACTATAGGGCTATCTGAAAAGAAAAACAGACCATATTGATTATAAATATTTATTTATGGAAAAGGCACACCAACAGTACATACATAAACACATTTTAAAACAACAGTAAAAATATTTTTTTATATCTAAGTACCTAGTAAAGGTGTTTACAACATTCATAATTAATCCAAAAATAGATGAAAAAAGTAACAGTTAGGAACTAACTGGTGAGCTAAAAATATACCTAATAATCTCACAGATCACTTTCAGTTTTTGGTGGATAGCATGCTTAAACTTTGGCAGCCTGTCGTGGAAGATGTCTAAACCAACGGTGCCATTTCCATCGTTTAATGCGTTATACATTGCACAACGTCTGCTTAAAGGAGCGTTTTTGCCTACATTCGTCTTTGAAAATAGCAGAGCAAAGGTCTTTTGTATAGGATGACGAGGAATACGCGATGGAACCGAAAACGAGACATCCTTTAGAAGTTCTTCAAATTCCAGAGATCCATTGAGAATCTATCTATAAATAATCCATGGAGATCCATTGATATTGACATATGACTGGTTAGTTCTTAATAGGATTTTGAGTTTCACAAAACGAAAAAATTCGCTCTAGAGAATCATCTCGAGAACTCAAGAAATTAGTGTAAGTAGTTAGTTATTATGCATCAGGAAGTCTTCACAAGATTTCAAAGGTTTTATTTGTTTAATGACTGCCCCAAGTGCATGTAATATGAAATCCATTCAACTCATAGTAAAGTAAAGTGAAGTAAAAAAATCATTTATTCATTTACGCTTGTACAAAGCACTTATGACATGTCAAAAAAAAGTATATAGAAATAATAACAATAAACGTAAATAAAATAGTACAATAATAGTACATATCGTGAATATACATAACGTGAATCTACCACCGGTTCGGACGTTGCTTCTTATCGAGAAGACCCCGGCAAGAAACTCGATGGTTACTCTTTTGAACTTTGGTTTGTTTTACAAGCAATAAATTCAGAGTACAGTCAGTAATAGTAGAAAGTAGATAGTAGTAGATTTATCTCATTAAAAGGAAAACCGGATGGTTCAGATAACATGGACATACAATATTTAATCGTTTTTCCTTTGCAAAAAGGTTGTCTCGAGTACATACTCAACAAACATTACCGAGAAAACAGAAATCAAAAGAGCATAGTAAAATACTTATTCTTTTCTACAAAACAGCGGCACTTAAAAAATAAGGATAACAACAGGAATATTGCTTGCGAGGAAAAATATGAACTCGCTTTGACTGATGTGGAGTGGTGGCTTAGTAAGCGAAATAAGAATACCTAGTACAGTCACAGTCTGAGAGTATTAATTTTTTTAAATATTTAATTCTCACACACTATGTGCACGGTATATAAAAAAATATGGATATGAATTTACATAAAACAAATAAATCAATTTTCATTTACTGAATAAAATAGCTAGCAGAATCCTATGTTGTTTTAAAATTATCTATCGTATTAATACTAACCTACTCGCAGATGTGCATGCAATTATTACCTACCTTTCCTACCACGTGACTGTATTCTAAAGCTTTCTAAGTGTAACTGCTGAGCAAACGACTTTCCCCCTCATTTCCTATTACCTTTAAACGTCTTTAAATAAGATGTCAAGTACATACTTCGCCCGCTAAGCATTGGTCGGCAATAGTCAGCATTTACAGATTTTGTGGGAAAAGTGCGAACGCCTTCTCCCGCTTCCGTCGACTTTTATATCGTGTCATTTGAATTGTTTGCGTTTAATAACCGCGCTCGAAATTTAATTAAAATTCTAATTGAAACTGACTAGAATATTCTAAGGTTTCATCTCGTATAATTAATTAATAACGCTTGAAAATGGCAATTTTTAATATCACGGAAACGCAGAAGCGACAAAATTGTACTTCGAAGTAGTTTGAAATATAGCGGGAATGTCACGAGCTACTTATGCTTCGAGTAGAAAGCATGCAATTAAATTTTAAGGGGATCCTGCCGTTTTGCCAAAATTTCATTACCCAAACAAATTTTAGCAACCTTTTAATATGACAATGCAACATTTCGAATGATTTTAGTACGCAAATTTTCATTTGGACATATTTTTACTTGGCAGATTATCAGTATGGATAATGTCATTTGGACAATTGGTCTTTTACCAAATGATTTATTACGGCAAACAATCTTCAGACAATAGACATTTAGTCAAATGATTTGTTATGACAAAAAATATACAGAGAAAATGTTTTTGGGAATTATATAATAAAAATGCACTTTCATTTTAATGTTGTAAATCATTTAATCAAAACAAAATAATAACTTACAATTTTAAGTTTTTAGCAATAGACATTAACAATTGAATTTCTGAGTATTCGGACTTGTGTTGCAGAATTCGATTAATTTTGTCGTCTTTATCTAAATATTTTTTTTTCTTTTGCTGTGGAGGTTCACCTGATAGTATAATTTCAATGTCAGCTAAATTTGATAAAACTTCAATTCTTAATTCTTTAATTAAGCGATACACACCAGGGTGGTGTTTATTATATATTATTATATAATTTTATAAAGTATCTAAATGTCGGCTATGTATAAAAATAGTACGTTAAACCGAACTGGCCGTGGTCCTTCGCCGTGATACTAGTCTGCCCTACACTAGAGTGTATATCAAGAGCCGGAGGCGCGGAGGGAGAGCAGCCCTCGCCCGCTGTAGTGAATCTCAGGCACCCGGGCGAGCCGAAGCGGCTGAGGCTGTTCGCCGGAGGCGCCCAGCAAGCCGAAGCTGCGCAAGCGAGCGTGGGTGAGTGCGATTTAATACGCAAGGGCGAAAGGGCTACACTTCCCGCAGCGCCGGAGAAGAGGCAAACAAAATGCATGCTAAACTAAAAAATTACGATACGTTAAATTTGGCAAATAACATTTTGCGTAAAATATATTTTGGCAACTGAAACATTTGATCAAATGAAAATTGGTAAAAATATTATTTGGTAAACGAGCTATTGGTCAAACGTTCATTTGGCAAACATTAGGTTTGGTTTACAATAATTTGCGAAAAAAATATTTGCTAAATGATAATTTGGGAAATGAAATTTTGCGAAAAATTGTTTGGGAAGTGATCATTTGGTAAATTTTTTTTTGATGAAACGGAGGAGACCCAATTTTGAGATTTAAGAAACTCAAAAACATAATATTTAATGAACACTTATTTTATTTCGTAACATGTAAAGTATTACTTCGATTATTTTAGCATTTAACAATGCTTGTTTTTCATATCTAAAGAAAGAAAAACTGGAAAAAATTGATTTCGGACCTTGATGATCTCGAGCGGGAATCGGACCCGCGTCTTTCACAATCCGGGTGACTGCTCTTAACCACTGAGCTACTGAAACCTCGAAACTGGAAATCGATTTTTTCCAGTTTTTCTTTCTTTAGATACTATTATGTAAGTATGTAGGTACTCTTATTGAAATCAGACAACTATAACTGATTTTAAGTGATAAATTTAAGTATGACCTTAAGAATATACTTAAGAATGACCACTTATCTTCGAAAAACTACATCTAACGTCTATTGTGGCAGCTTATATCAATGATAATTCACTACTTTGGTAACTAGAGTTGTTACTAATACGAGTAGGTAACTTTTATGACCGGTATTCACTTAGCTTAGTAGTTAGTGCAAGTGATTAGTGCAGGTGCTTAGTGTTAGTAGAAAACACGTGTGGACACCTATAGATTAGTGCAAGTGATTAGTAAACTGCGTAATAAAGCGATTAGAAGCGTGTTCTATTTTTTTGCGAGTAGCCTCGTCCCGCGCGCCTTCCATTCATCTCACTCGCCGCGTGCCTGCCACTAAACACGTCTGGACAGCAAGTGTTAGTGTTTAGTGTTTAGCGTTTTGCAAAACTTGCTTTGAATGCCAAAGAAGACGGAAGATTTACCATAAATTGTGTGCAGGAGTATGTAAAAATGAATGTCTTTTAAATTGTAAAGATCTTAGGTACAAAATTAAAGGTGTCCGAGATTAAATAAACACATCCACTAAACAGAATAGGACACTACTTGCACTACACACCTGCACTATTTAATCGCTCCTACTAGTCATCTACACTCGCACTGAACAAAGTGAATACCGGCCTTTAGCAGGCCTTCATCAATATTATGCACGGCCATAGCGCGCATGTGTTTATCGTGATTTATTGCAAATTTTAGGGTTTTCTCATTACCTTTTCGGTCTAATTAACTGATTGGATTATATTGTAAACAAAACTTTATATTTTGATTATTCGATTTTTACAGTTATTGTGATGAATAATACATATTCTAGTTCATTATGTGTCAACATAATTATCTGTGTGACGTTTTTGGTTAGTTTTTCAGCAGCAATAGTAAGGTTTAATCAGAAAAATAGCAACTTGAAGTTGACACGATTAGGCTTTTTTTGTAAATCGAGGGGGCGAGATTGATCATAATAAAATAAATTATATATAATTATATTATATTCACAAATGTTTCAACCAATACGTAAGTTTTGACTATGTTTTGCATGTATTGAACAGTCAATTTTTCTTCCGAAGGTCGTAAATTAGGCGCTTTCGAAGTTGGATCCTGCGCTCAAAATCCGAAAGGCCTCTTAGAAAATAAGCTTCAAACTGAGTAGCGAAAGTCCTGAAACTTCGAGAACTTTTGCGACTACAAATTTTGTGTAGCTGTTTCTTCCTGAATAATCCTTAGGAATAAGTACTATGTGGCGTTTAAATCGATTATTATTGATTATGGTAAAAGAAAACCGAATTTCATCATTAGGTATGACAGTACCTACCTTTGTCTACCACGAGTTGCCACTTTAAACTTACATTATTGTTCCAAAATTGTATTGGGATTTGACATGACATGACAATATCAAATCCCAATACATTTTTTTACGCGAACAATAACGTAATATACCCGTCTGGTTCTGGGTTTTAAGGTTTCGAAAATAGTAAAGTTCTTTCTTTTTAGCATGTAGTTTCGGAATCCTTTGTCCAACCTAATGCATTAATTTGAGTCATTTTAGGTAGTCGCATGGGTAGAAATTTAGGTATTTGTCTTTTCGGTCAGTATTGGACGAAAAACAAATTAGAGATGAAAATTTTACTTACATGATGATAACGAAGTAGTAACTGATGTACAGAGGCATTTTGCGTCAGCTCTGTCCACAGGAACCCTGACATTTAACTAATACCTGCTAACATGTCGCTCGACTAGCTCTAAAATAATATTACAGTTGGTTAAATAGGTGTTATGCGTTTAAGAATACTAATATCCGTCATACAACGTATTTTGTGTCGAATTTATCCACGACATTAGCATATTGTGTATCATAACATTATTGAGCTAAATACTAAAACAAATATTAACACATCTGAAGTTATTAAAATGAACCTTAAAAAATATAATTTAATAACTAAAATATATTATTAAAAGAAGTCCCTTTAGGCAAGGTTCCGAAGATACTGGCAGCGTTTCCTCTTTGAATAGCTAGACTGATTCTTTGTCCGAGGTAGCTGCCAGCTCTTCGGTCTCCTGTGATGTCGACTAACCTTTTTGTTATTTCCTTAAAAAGCCTTATAGCACTAGGACCCCACGGACCAAGGGTATTAGTATTATTATTAGCATATTATATTTATTTTTTTATTACTACTCTCTGTACAAGCCACTAAAGAAAATGAAAGTTATTAAAATTTTAGTGTTTTTATTTATTATGTTGTAATTAGAACACTCAATTCTTAATTTGTGTCATTTTCATCTACGAAATCTAATTATTTGAAAAAGTCAGGTTTGTTCAAACTAAACGGTGCGAGAGTTGTAACTGTTCTTACATACTGACCTTATGACAGTTTGCGCTGGACGAGGATGACACAAATTAGGTTTGCACACTCCGCAGGCTATACTAGATATGATACTAAAGATTTTAAACTTTAAATAAATTTTGGCAGTTTTATTTTGAATAAAAAGTATGGCATACAAATAGTCGAATTGCTGACAGCAACAGCGTGACACAAAACGCAAAAATAAGCTTCCTAGGTACGATTCTATCTACAGGCAGGAAATAAGAAACTTTAGAATTTTTGAAACTTATGACCTCAAAATAGCCTAGCGCTACGGGTCTATAAATTTAAAATGGCATCTCGTGGTAGACGTACTGGACTTAAAAAGTTGGTTTTTTAGTGTTTTTGTTCCATCAAGTACGCTGCTTAAGCGTAACAATAAATTCAGAAAATTATTGTTTATAAAGTCTGGAGCCGTATTGCCATCTCCTATAGCCAGTCAAGTTAATTTACTAACTGAGAATATCGAGGAATTTCGTCAGTAAATATCTGGCCTAGAGGATGCATTATTGACAGGGAACCGCTGACTGGCTGAAAATGAAAGATCATATTAGGAAATCGCTGGCTACGTTCAGTTTGGGAAATTACCCTGACTGGCTTTAAGAGATGGTGAGAGAACAAAGTTATCAACCGATTCGGTAAACTGCTTTAAATTATGGTAAATTACCCGCTAAACGGTAGCATTCTATATTTTTATAGTTCTCGTCTTAAGGTTTTAATAATAATACCCAACCTGCACAAAAATATTGCAACTCACATGTAACGTTAAGCGTGATGACGTCAGCCTTGGACCCCCTGCTGGGCGCCATGGCGGGGTTGGTGGCCACGCACGCGAGGGTGGCGCCGTTGTCCGCCACCGTCGGAGTCAGCTCCAGGTAAGACACGGAGGTACGGGTGGAGTTGCTCCAACTCTGCGAATGGAAATAGCTATACTATAAAGTATGATACTATAGTGTGTAAGAAAAAGAGCAATAACTTAAGAGTATTCCATTGTTTGAGTATAGATACTTCATTGATTTAATATTATTTCCTATACTAAAGTTAACACAATTTCCTTGAATTAAACTCTAAAATCATATGGTAGTTATTTCTTGTCTATCATCAATATCACCATATAAGAAATTAATCAAAAGGTGACTGTGTCTTCATATTGTGTTTAATACTATATCTAGACATAGAACTACCTTTTGTAGCTTACTTGCTGAGCTACAAAAGGTCCGATGCCCGGTGGTCCGGTTTATCTTATTTGCAGATACTATTATTTTTAAAAACTGACCAATTCATTTTTAAAAAGCATAATTTTTCTGAGGGCGAGCGGTTGGAGTCCCGCCATAATGTAAATTTTAACTCATTTGTGGTGAGGGTTCCCACTGAACATCTTTCGACCTTCATGAAAGAAGAGTTCTGGCCGAAAGGTGTCCTGTATCGGCGGTTCCGAGGGCGGCTACCGGACACCAGCTTGCGTCACGTAAATTATATAAGCAGTTTTATTGTTTATTAAATATGTATGTTAGTCTCTAAGGTACTTATTATTTATTTATTTTATTTATTATTCAAAACATTTTAAATACACAATGGATGACTTACAATACCCATACAAAAACCTTGTAGGTTTATCTGTAAGAGTGAGACGTTCTTCTACAATACATATTGATGATAGGCATAATAATCTAATACAATCACATCAAAGTTCACTTAAACTTGGATTTGACAAATAAAATCTTTTGTATTGACCTTTGTAATTAGTTGAATTCAGATACATACACTGTAAATTAGCTGGGATTTCATTTAAGTATTTAGGTATTACATAGTTGAGTGCCCTTGAGCCATATACATTCGTTATTTTTGGAAGGCGGTACTTGTTAGTGTACGATAAAACTCTTAAAGAAGCAGGCCTTACATATTTCTCTATATACTTATACTTAATCAGGATTATTAAATTCTGTAAGAAGGCAATATTTTATTTTGTCATATATATTAATTACTTTACAGTAATCAAACAGGGCTTTGTCGTTATTTTTAAATGTATTTACTAAGTGTTTCGGTACTATAGTCTTAAGAATTTTTCGCTGTAATTTGTAAATATCGTTTATGTAAGCACTGTATGTTAAGCCATAGCTGCTTAATCCATAACTAATATATGAATCGGCCAAAGACATGTAAAGAAGCCTAAGTATCTTAAAGGGCAATTTATGTTTAAGTACAGCCAGCCTACCGAGTATTGATCTTATTTTTGTACAAACTAGTTCTTTTTGCTGCCTCCAGTTAAATACGTCATTAAAAATTATTATGTATATATATTTATTATATTAAAAAGTATAATGGGCCAATTGCATTTTGTTACATCTGAAAATGTAATTTTGTAGAAATAAATGATATATTATATTATTATAATTTTGCTAGAGAAATATACTATCTATCTATTATTTTGTCAGTAATCCACTTATTTCCCTTGATATTGTTATTTGCAGATTTTATTCTTTTTAAAAACTAACCAATAAATTTTCAATAACCATAATTTCGCTAGAGAAATATACCATCATCTATTATTTTGTCAGAAATCCACCATTATAATTTAATTTCCCTTGATATTATATCCCTTATTTCTTCCTTTTGTGTTTTTCTTTACTACCCCGGCCAAGCAGTAATTATACTCATTGCACCGAAGGAACGCGGTGGATTAGTGCCTTATTTGAAGTTGTGCCTATACTTCCAGAGTTATCCACTTAGTTTAAAACAGTTTACTTCAAAGTTTCTCAAACAGCAGCCAATGTGCGAATAGCGCTGCAATGAACTGCGAACTTTCCGGAGTTCAGAAAGTGCGACGCTGGACGATCATACAGTTTGGCAAGCTTGCGCCTTCTTCCATAGTACGAGCATCGAACTTTTAACCTTGTTCATGAGTTTTCGAACTATAACCTTCGGTTTTCTGCATTTAAATTGGAGATATTTATATAAATATAACGCTTTTGCTCTGAGCTTATTAAGCTTTAGTAATTTGTTATAATATGGAAATTAAAATTACACAGCGCTTTCACTAGGGTGCCAGAAAAATCGAAACATGTATATTTTTAGTAATATTATAAACAAAAAAATGTCTGTTCGCGTAGCTAAGTCAATTTTTGAGAATTTCGGTATTCTTGAAGATTTGATTTTGGTAAAGTACGAGTATATAGACTTATGTAGCGATAATAAAATATTTATCCTGGGTGAGGATTGGCGAGGAGCATACCATACCTACAAGCTTCAGCGTCATATAGAAAGAGCCTGGAGTAGGACAAAATAACGGAAAAAAACATGTGAATACAAAGAAGACATAGTATATGTTTCCCTGATAAACCAGAGTATGTTTTGTAACGCTCCTCGTATTTATAATAAACTTCCAGACTGTATTCGCAACATAAATGATTTAAACATATTTTGAAAACAATTCAATTCAATTCAAATATATTTATTATCCCTTCACAATCATAGGTATTTCAGGCTAATCTTAGGTCCAGACAATGAATGTAGCCTTTATTTTGAGAGGGACTGGTGCCTGAATGAGGTTTCAAAATAGAAACCTGTCCTACAGGTCACCAGGCCCCCCTACTCGTGGCCAGCACAGTTACAAGATGTGTGAATGTAAAGTAAGAGATTAGAGATAGGTAATATGTTTAAAGACATTTATTTCTCATAAGAAATACAAAGAAATTCACTTACTGAGAAAACAGTTTACAAAAATAAATACAATCGGATGAGCGTGCAATATTATAAAACTAGTGGGTACAAGTAAAACTTTAGTTAGCCGGGCGGACTGATGACCATTCAATGCGAAACATAATAATATAAATAATATAGATACAGAAGGCGGTACTCTTGGACACGGCACGTATTGTCAGGAGGTTCCTCTCTCTGCAGCCCTAACCACCGGTAGTCTAGGCCTCGCCTGCCCTGCTGCCGGCGGCTCCCTAGGTTAAGATTTTTATGGTGTTTTTATAAATCATTGTTTTTGTAACTTTAATCTTAAGTTTTATAATTGTAATTATTTCGTTTTTATAATTATAATTCATAAGTTGTTTTTAATGTTATAAAATCTCTGTTTTTGTAAGAATACTATACAATTTTTATATCTAAGATTTATACTGAATAAAGAGATAAATAATATAAATAATATAAACATAATACAGAAAACATCAAATAAAAAAGTACTAAAGTATAGTTCCTTGCAGATTTGTGTGCGTGAGTGAGTGTAGGTATGATTGAGGTTTGTGTATGTGTAGGTGAGGTTTGTGTAGAATGGAGTGTATGTGTGAGTGTGTGGGAAAACAAAATTCCATAGTCTTCTCGTTTTAAAGTGCTTATAAGCTACTCGTATCACTTAGTTTTTGTGCGACGGTAGCTTGCTAAGATACAGATTGTAGTCCGATTTATTAACAATTTGTTTGATTATACTTTTTTTTTTTATTTTTTTTTTTTTTTGACATGTGTAATATTATTTTAGTATTAACTGCTTCGTAATGCGATGTTATTGGACATTTGCAATAAAATGATTTAACACTATCGTATGCCTGTGAGGCGGAACATAGTGGGACTTTTAAAAATGTATGATCTTAACATTATTGCTATACCTTTGATTCACAATGATGTTAATTTGTATTTTCTTTGTTCGATACGTCCCTGGCGGTACACTTACAAGACGAAAAGAAAGAGGGTGTACTCTCTAGGGAGTGGTAGCCCTTAATTCTCCGTTGCAGCGTTTTATAATAAAAACAGCAGCATCCACTATAGCGTAAGCGAAAGAAAACACTTGCAGGTCATGCACTAGCAAAATCTAGTTTACTTTTAATCTTCACGACACGATTGGCGTAGTGCGCTGTACCACGGTTTCTCGCCTCGATTTCCGTAGTGTCCCGGGTTCGATTCCCGGTCGGGTCAATTCAGTAAACGATCTTTTCTGAATTGACTCGGGTCTGGGTGTGCTGGGAGACGCCCCTGGCTTATTGCCTTGTGTGGTACCTCGTAACACAGGGATATTAATCCCTAGTTTAGCGAGTGTGATAGTGTAGTAAACATATGTTTTAACACGTCAGAGTGGTTGCTTGGTGATAGCAATATACGGCGGTAAAAAATGACGACGTTACCTACTATTCTTAGCTTAGAAGACTTGTCGAGATAGCTTCTTGAATGAAATACCATAAAGGTAGTTTTTAGTGAATACTTATTTAGTTTTGTATTGGTATATTTAAAAGAAAACCGAAAAGGAAATGTAATCGATTTAAGCTTGGAAATGCGTAGATAGAGACATATCCGACCTGATTTCCTATACAAGATAGTAAATAGCCATCTTAGATGCTCAAAATTACTCGAAAGGATCTCATTTAGAGTTTCTGTACGTCTTCCTCGTCATCCTGTACACATCCTTCGGCCTCCATTCAGAAGAACAGTAATTCACCGACCACCGACCGGTGCAATTCACCGATCTCCAGAATTAGCTAGTTATTAAACAAATGCTCTGACTTGATTGACATTGATTTGTTCCATGTCGTTGGGAAGATTTCGCACTACACTAATGAATAATGTAAATTCACTCCAGTAGTATTAAATTTAGAATAAGTTCACCTATAGCAGTTAGAAAATGTTTACTTGTTCACAAATTAGCGATGCGCGCGCATCAGCGCTTTTTTTAACGCAAAAGGCATTAAAACAGCCAGTATTACTAATAAAGTAAATTAATATTTCTGTGTTTTTGTTACAGATGGTTGTAATTTATTGTCAAAATTAAATAAATTAAAGAATTAAATGTTTATTTATTATATTTCATCTCCCAAAGTTAATTTTATTCATAAAATGTTGACCTCTTTTCTGACATAAAAACTCTTTGCTAAAATTTAAAAAAGTACCGTTCGTTTTAGACGGAGCATCTTGCTAAACCGTACGTTTTACCATAATAAAAATCACTCTGACGGAGTGAATATTTCCTTATCCTATTTTGCATGCTGCGTTCACCTGTAAGTGACTGTACATTTAGCATACGTTTCTATTGTTAAGTTTCTTAAATCATGTATTGATGTACTAGTTGTTGGTGATCCCAATAAATAAATAAATGAAGTTTCTGCCTGCCTGCCGGTTTTCTAAAGTGAATTTCCGGAAATTCGCTTTAGGAATCATTTGTCTTTAATAATACTTTCAATTTCAACGAGCTGTGATGACCAGTTTAGCAAATATATGTATTTGCTTAATGCTGTTGACTTCCCTCGGTCGCCATCCAAAGGGATGTGCAAAGTCAGATAGAGTTTCCAGTTAAACTTTACAAACGCCAGACAACCGCTGGTTAACGACGAAGCTGACTTCAGATGCAGTTCGTTTTAGTTTCGTCGTTTTATTATAAACATAAATAAAACACGTAATTACAAGCCCAGCACCCACCATATCTTCGATGAGTTGCACTAATTTCGCATTTCAATACAAGACATCTTTTTTTCCCGTATAAACGTAAGTAAGGCGACCACCGTGGAAAGTCCATTTCGGTGGTTCTTCTGGTTTTGGACAGCCTGTCTAAATAGCCTAAAGGCCTGTTTACTATTCTATTCAATCGCACTAATCAATCCACACGTGTTTTCTCCTAACACTAAGCACCTGCACTAACTACTAAGCAAAGTGTAACCAGGCCTTTAGGAACCCGATTATAAATCAAAATAGTGCGAGAGCACGGTAATGAATAGGTAACATTACCGTGGCGGGAGTGTTATAAAATCTTATGAGTTTCTAAGGTACGGTAGATAGGACTAGAAAACAAACCAATAGCATCTCAATAATTCAAGTAGTGATTAGTTATTGTTGCTTATTAATGTTACTAACTAAAGGAGATTCAGAAAAGTTCGTTTTCTGAGTTTACCCGACCGGTAATCGAACCCGGAACACTACGTAAGTCAAGGCGAGAAACCGTGCTATAGCGCACTACGCCAATCGGTCCGAGGTAAGCTATTAGGTGTTCGACGTCTGACGACACGATTGGCGTAGAGCGCTAAGCTATGGCGCGTTTTCAAGCCTGTAATTCCGTAGTGTCCTGGGTTCGATTCCCAGTAGGGTCGATTCAGGAAACAATCTTTTCTGAATTGACTCCTGGCTTATTTCTTTGTGTGGTACCTCGTAACACGGGGATATTAATCGAGACCATTACAAGAGGTGTGTTGTCTGGTGCATATTTGTTTGCTTTTTCATACCTGGTTGCTATGCTGCGTGAGGTGCCTGTGGTCCAGCCACCAGGACAGCTCCGGCTGCGGGTAGGCGCCATGGGCGATGCACTTCACCACTGCAGGCTTGCCGGCCTTCAGCACGTCCTGCACGGTACCCACTACCCAGTAGAGAGACACGTTGTACGCTGCCACTGGAAATAATAGTTTGTTTTATGTTAAGAAACAACAGAAACTACTGGCGGAAAAAAGTGTTTCAGGGTCAGGGTTTCAAATTTCAGGACAGAAGGGTAAATAAGGGATTGTGGTCCTCAAATCGTACCGATAACTAATAAGAGGTAATAGTCAAACTATTTATTTTTCATCATCATCATCCGTGCGGTCTATCCCGGTTGTGAACCCACACTGGTGTGTGAGGTCCCAGGGTCCGCCTTTCTTATTTTCTTGACCCACTTCGCGCGGTCTTGTGCATCCTCAGTGGTGAGTTTGTTGGCACGCATGTCACCCTTAACGACGTCGAGCCACTGCTTCTTGGGTCGACCTCTTCTACCGGTACCTGGCGGGGGCGGCATGGCCAGACATTTGTTGCCCACGTAGTTTGCCGATCTTCGTGTGACATGACCATACCAACGAAGGCGGCACTCCTTCGTCACTGTCAATGTCACGAACCCGAAGGCTGCCGCGGATGTGGGTGTTACGCTCGCGATCTTTGCGTGAGACTCCACAAATCCACCGCAGCATCTTCATTTTCGTGACTCGCAGCTCTTGCTTGTGTTGCTCCAGTAACGGCCATGTTTCACTGCCATATAAAAGGACTGGCCTAATGATGGTTTTATAGACCTGCCCATTCAGCTTGAACAGCATTTTCACAAATGACACCAGTCACCTAAACCAATTGTTTTTATTAGCTGGTTTTCGCAGTACTTACCAGTTACCTACACGTTAAACTTAAAAATGCACTCCGCAGAAAAATAAAATAAAAGTTGGGACGGAAGATCTTAAGTATAACGATTTTGGTAGATGCAACCACTATCTATTCATGACAAGGCCTAGAGCATCGACTGAATGACGATGTGCTTTTTGCCAGTAATTTCAGTTGAATGGAAACGAAGTAAATCAGGTATCCTTAAGTATCTATAGCCTCTAGCCAACAGTAATTTACGGTCAAATGCTATTTCGGGGAATAGTTTAAACAACCGAAAATAAGCTATTGAACTTGATATTAATTGTAGGGTTATATAACGTTTGATCCGTAAAGTCCCTTCTGTTCCGTAAGTTTAGGCATAATCACTCAATACTAACCTTGATCACTCAGCATATTGGTTAACCAGACATTAAGACTTTTCCAGGACATAATCCCGGTTAACGGCAGTAGGATATTAAATACATCGTGCCCCTTAAAGTGTTGCGATGTGTACCTACTGTCAGCTTGTTTTTCTTTTTCCATTTTGTGATATATGTGCGAATGTTATGTTATTCTTATAGTGTGTTGACTTTGGGAATTTTAGCAAAGATTAGGGGAGCGCGGGGTAATGGGAGCGATCGGGAAATGGGAGCTTTGGTGATTGAAAGGGATATAAGCATATTTGCAACATTGTAAACACTATGCAAACCTCCGAGAAACTTCGCCTGACCGGTACGAGCCGTTAGTGCCATGCGTTGAGTCACGAGAGACAGTTGCGTGTTTTTCGCTCAGCGCTTATAAAAAACTGCGGATTGCCAGCGCCAAGTTAAGCATGAAGTTTTATTCTTATTTTATCATGTTTGTATTCATTACATCCGTAGATTCATTCACTAACTAGTGCAATTGGTAAAATTACGATTAAAATTATTTATATTATTACTTTTAAAAATGGTAGTTAGCGGGAAATGGGAGCCTAGGATGATAGGAAATGATAATGATGATAGGGAGTTGATTTTTTTATTTGTGTTACAATGAATAGTTCGTAGTAGTTAGTTAGTTAATTAAGATCACATTTAAATGGATATTTAATTTAACTTTTACGGAAGACTAAATATTATGGCTCCCATTTCCCATATGAGCGTGAAATGGGCTCCCATTACCATTAGACTTCTTTTGTAAAATTGTTATTGCACCTTGATTATATGGCTGTAATTAATTCTAACTGTGATTAAAACATACCTAAATGATTATTCTAAGAGTTCCTAATAAAAAAAAATAAGATGGTTAATAAGTGTGGTTTTTATGAAAGTTTTCCTTTAGTAGGCTCCCATTACCCTGCGCTCCCCCACCTTTTCTAAGAGACACTTTTTGAGAAACTAAAGTTTTTCAGTATCAGGCACTAAACAGATGAGAAAAGCTCAAATTGATGCTGCCCTGTCATGCCCTTCCTGTCTATTGATATGTATCAATAGACATGAAAGGGACAGCTATACTTGTAAGGACTGCTCAGCTTTAATTGTTCTTATATATGGTATAAAACAAACGCACGAATGACTCTACCAATAATTCTGGTCAGTAATAAATGTTTGCAAATTTTACGGACCTTTTCAGAAAAAACTATGCTATAACAAACTCCCACCCGCGTATTTACCCACGTGAACGTTTTAAAAAATCAAGTCTACGTTATTATTAACATATTCAAAATTATAAGC
The DNA here is from genome assembly GCA_947369235.1 of Udea olivalis. Classification (NCBI taxonomy): domain Eukaryota; kingdom Metazoa; phylum Arthropoda; class Insecta; order Lepidoptera; family Crambidae; genus Udea; species Udea olivalis. The sequence continues at coordinate 11,647,256 of OX376360.1, forward strand.
CCCCAGTAGATTAAATATTTACCGACCCGCTTTTAATTACATACGGAGTAGACTAGCGGCCTACAATGGCTTCAGAGGGTATAAACAATTGAGATTACTCTAGAAATTAATTAGGTACATTGTATGTGATTAACCCGTATGTATTCCTCTAAGAAAATGTTTCAAACCACGCGTGAGAATCGCGCAAAATACATAACAATTATTTAGGCTTCTTCGATTTACAGGAAAATCCTATAGTTTCTGGAAACAGAGACCGCCTTACGCCCGTTAGAGCGAACCAGCAAACTTGGGTAGTTTGCGCCCAAATATCAGTTTGTGAGGTTAACCAGACTATTACCCGTTATTGGATTGCGGGTCGCTGGCCAGGAACCGAACCTTGACCCTTCTAGGATTCCACTTTAATGTTAAAATGGGATGACAGGACCGAATTTAATGGACATGTCAGAGAAAGACAATAAGACAAAAATTTTGAAATCATTTATAATATTAGAACATCGTTACATCTTATCAGAAACAATACAATAAATTTTGACGACACGAATGGCGTAGTGCGCTGTGGCAGGGTTTCTCGCCTTTGATTTCGTAGTGTCCCGGGTTCGATCCCCGGTCAGGTCAATTCAGGAAATGATCTTTTCTAAATTGGCCTGGGTCTGGGTGTGCTGGGAGACGCCCCTGGCTTAATTCCTTGTCTGGTACCTCGTAACACAGGGATATTTATCCCTACTTCGAGACCATGACAAGAGGTGTGTTGTCTGGCGCAATAAAAATAAAAAATAAATAAGGGCCACAGATAACCAAAGGAAACAGGAAATATATTTAATATACCAACTGACAGCGGTTCACCGAAGTCCAGAAATAAAAAGGACCTCACCCAGCTATAATGCCTGGCTTTGTAGGCTTAGGCGCAGATTTTCAGTGCACCCCGCTGAGTAGACGCAAGAAAAATATCTTTAGTAAGTACCAGGATTATAATATTAGATAGACTCCATTAGTCAGTAGAGATAAATTGGTTCCAATGATGGCTTTGCCCAGTGTTGGGCTACCCCTACATTGTACTACTTATAAGCGGATCCAAACAAACTCTCAATGTATATAATCTTCGGGTTTAAAACGTCATATCTAAAGTTAAGAAGATATACAACTAATGTTGTTCCGTGATATTTCAGTACAGCTGAAAGTGACAGTTAAGCTTGTAAGACTTAAGTTAACGCGACATTTTTGAATTCAAGAATATGACTGGCAATTCTTGGTATTCAATCTACAAATAGGGATATGCTTGCTCCACTAAGGTTGCCCAGGAAATATTTGCATTTTATATCACTATTGCCTCGTATCTAAGTCTACAACCACTGAACCAAGTGTTTTTATTGATTTAGTTTTGGGACTATCCGTTATTAAACGAGAAAATGCAAATTTTACTGGTCACCGTCGAGGGTGTCACGGCCTCAAGTGGCAATTGGACCCACACCCTCCTTGATTTTAATGAATGTTTGTATAAATCAACCGATATTCAGGCTAAGGTTCAAAACGTTCCGCGATGGTTGCGATATTGTAAGTAATTAGACTAAATACTACCCCACTGCTGGCGAAGGGTCTATCTTTAAAATCATGTCATCGCTACGAATGATGGATATTGACTTAACACGTTACCTGTTCACGGCTCCATTTGTAGTCGCAAATTGACTTCAGTCAAAATCATAAGTTCACGCTCCCATATGGAGTCACAAATTACATACATTTAAATTAAACAATATTGGATTGGACGTGTGAATTGGGGTTGGATTTTGGTTTAGACTCCTGAGTTGGAAAGTTTTGGATATGTTTATACCTCGACAGTTAGTAAACATTTTCTTAATAACCTAAAATACAAGTGGACTTGGAAGTGGTGGCGGTGGTGGAAAGAAAAACCCTTGTATGGGGGACAGTGAGCGTGTGTATTACCACGCTGGCCTAATGGGGGTTGGTGATCATAAACAGTCACAAAACAGGGCTATATGTTCCGAAAAGAAATTAAACGAGAACAGGAGCAGGACCTCTGAATTTCGAGGCGAGCTCTCTGCCACCCAGCCACGGAGGTTTAGGGCAATGTGAGTTCGATCTTTACTAGAGCTCATCACTGGGGGACTAACGTTTACCATAACGTCGATATAACGCATAGCTCTTTAGTCATAACATTTACTTCTCATAAATTATGCTTGGCATAACTTTTTTGTAGCATAATACTTCAAATGCATATTATACATAGCATAGCATAAGTAGTGAAAGCCCTAATTACTTTTGGCATAATATAGTTTTGCCAAAAGTAGTACGTAGTATGCCAAACAATTTTCGCCCACACTATATTAGGATATCTGAAAATATGCCACACAATATTATGGCTCGTATTATGGGTCGTGACAATTAGGAAAATTAGATATATGGAACATGATATTATGACCATGAACATTATGTTCAGAATTAGTGAGCCCTCATCACTATCTCTGAAATTGTTGAAAATGTTCCTAAAGTAAAGAACAACCAAAAAGTCAATATTTCTTATCCATGTTATATTCTATAATTAAATATGATAAATAAATCAAAATCTATCTGCAACTTTGTAGCCATTCATGAATTTAAGAACAGTATTTATTTTACTCGTACTATAGGTATACTGTATCTCCAGCGTAGCAGCCAACTAGCCGACCGGCCAGTTAAAGATGATGAAAAGAGGTCTCCCTCCGTCTTTTGACCAGTCCTCAAATCAAGAAGTAGGGCAAACCTCTTAGACTAAACATATAGAATAAGTTTTAATAGATTTCTCCAATGTCTTTAACGTCGTTGACCATGACGTTCTTCTTGCCATGCTCTCTCATCTGCACATCAACCCACAGGCATTGGATTGGTTTTCGTCATATCTCTGTAACTGGAAACAGGTAGTGGGCATTGACCAAAATCTTTCTCAGTGGTGTGTGACCTCGATTCTGGAGTCCCACAAGGAGGAATATTATCCCCTCTCTTATTTTCTATATTTATTAACTTTGTAACCCATATTCTCTGCAGCTCTTACCATCTGTATGCTGATGATCTTCAGCTGTACGTACAGACTGACATGAAGGGGTTTGATGGGGCTATTTCCCAGTTAAATGATGATCTAAAACGCTTACTTGACTGGTCTATCAGCTTCGGGATATCAGTAAATCCAAGTAAGTGTCAGGCAACTGTGGTAGGCACCCCGCGGCAGTTGGGTAGTCTTGGGACTGATAGGCCGGTGCTAACCTATGACGGCACTGCTGTACCTTACAGTCCTCACGTCAAGAACCTTGGCCTGTTTGTGTGGGCAATTTTCTGAGTTGGGCTAAGCACATTATTGAAACGAACAGAAAAGTTATTGCTTCCTTACGCTCCTTATATAAATTTAAAAACTTTCTTCCTCTCGGCACAAAAATTCTCTTAGTACAAGCACTCCTTAAGCCCCTCATTGACTATGCAGACGTTTGCACTTCTAATCTGTCCCAAGGTCTCCTTGATAAACTTGAACGTCTGGTTGCATTAGGTTTATCTATGGTGTACGAAAATACGACCACATTTCTCCCTTTCGTTCTCAATTCAAATGGCTTAAAATTCGTCACCGTAGGAATTCTCGAACGCTCTGTTTACTTTTTAATATTCTTAGTAATCACAATTCCCCCAGACATCTGAAATGTAATTTTAAGTATAGGTAATTAAGTTAGGTATTGTAATTTATTATTTGAATGTTTAGACATTTTTATAAATATTGACATAACTATATATTGATTAATTAATTGAATAAATAAATAATACTATAAATGAGAATGAAGCCGAATGATAATGTCAATAATTTGTGTTCGAAGTTTGTAAGTTTTAATTGCAAAAATGTTAATAGATCCTTTGATTGTGTGCGAAATCTTTGTAAGTCCATGGACATTATAGCATTGCAGGAAACGTGGCTACTACATAATGAAATACCTAAATTAGGCGAGATTGATGACGACTTTGGGTTTTGTGGGAAATCCTCTATGGATGCAACAAATCTCATACGGGGTCGGCCATTTGGCGGGGTTGCTCTCTTATGGCGTAAATCTATTTTTAGTAGGGTGTCCATAGTACAGTGTGAAAATGACAGGATTGTGGCAATTAAGATAGAATTAACGGATAAAGTAATATTAATATTTTCTGTTTATATGCCTACCAATGGCGCAGATAACTTGGTTGAGTTTTGTAATTGTATGAGTGAATTGGCTGCCATTGTGGAAAGTTCTAATGTGGAATCTGTATTTGTTCTGGGTGATTTCAACGCCGATCCTAGTCAATTGTTTGGTAGGGAACTGCAATGCTTTTGTTCAGACCAGAATTGGCTATGTGCAGATATGAGTAAATTGGGATTAGACTCGGGGACGTATACCTATGTCAGCGATGCCCACGGCTCCACAAGCTGGCTGGATCATTGCCTGGTCACGGAGGCAGCATGGCGGTCTGTTAAGCATGTCGATGTACAGTATGACGTTTATTGGTCGGACCACCATCCGTTGGTGGTACATGTGGATTTGGGAATGATCTGGTCAACTGTACCTAATTATGTGAACCAACCACTTAATTTTAAGGGTATTTGGGGGGAAAGGGATCTTTCTCAAATTGAGTGTTATCGTAGGCATTGTGATGCGTCCTTCAGGAACATTGATTTCCCTGAAGAACTGGGTCTTTGTTGTGATGGAATGTGTAATGATGTGAGCCATAGGACGGTGATAGACAGGCTTTATAACAGAATTGTAAATGCGCTTACGGGGGCCGCCGAGACCAGCTATGCGAGGGATAAACCTAAAAAGCGCGTGTGTAAGCTCGCTGGCTGGAACAAATATGTAAAGGAGTCGCACACGATTGCCAGACAAGCCTTTTTAAACTGGATATGGCACGGAAAGCCACGTTCTGGAAGTTTGTATCGCGATATGTGTGATTCTAGAAAAACATTTAAAGCAAATCTAAAATCATGTCAATTAAGACAGGATCAAATAAAAATGGACTTATTGGCTTCACAACATGAATGCAAAAACTTTTCTAAGTTCTGGAAGCACACTAAGAAGCTTAGCCCTCGACCGGCTGCCCCCGTGAGCGTAGGAGGAGTTAGCAAGCCTGAGGAGATTGCCAACTTGTTTAGTGGTCACTTTAGAGTGGAACCGGTTCTCTTGTCTACGGAAGTTGAGGGTGAACATGCCGAGGGCGTCGTGTCAGGTGAGCCTGTCAGAGTTACACCCGGTGAAGTGAGGACTATAATTAAGAACATGAGTAGAGGCAAATCACCGGGACACGACGGTCTCAGCATCGAACACCTTCAACATGCTGGGTTTCACCTCCCTAGGGTACTATCTTTATTTTATACTTTCTGTATAAGGCACTCTTACTTACCATCAGAGTTGATGAGGACAATTGTAGTACCCATTGTAAAAAATAAAACAGGAGATTTAGCCGATAAGACAAACTACAGGCCTATATCGTTGGCCACTATACTGGCAAAGGTTCTTGATGGGGTGCTTGAGCGGAGACTTAGTCAACACCTGAGACTCAATGATGCTCAGTTTGGGTTTCGACCCGGTCTGTCAACGGAAAGTGCTGTGTTTTCGCTTAAGCACACCGTCAGGTACTACACTCAGAGGGGAACACCGGTATACGCAGCCTTCTTAGACCTTTCCAAGGCCTTTGACCTGGTTAATTACAAATTGTTATGGTCAAAACTAGCTGATATAGCATTTCCGCCGGAACTGGTTGGCACTTTTCAGTACTGGTACAGTAACCAAATTAACCAGGTCCGTTGGGCCGGGGCTTTGTCTGGGGAATACGTGCTAGAATGTGGAGTAAGACAGGGAGGGTTATCCTCTCCTGCTCTTTTTAGTTTGTATGTAGATAAGCTCATCTCTCGACTCAGCAGCACCAGGGTTGGTTGTTCTGTTAACGGTCAGATGGTTAACAGTATAAGTTACGCGGATGACATGGTGCTGCTGTGTCCTACGGCTAATGGATTGTGCAAGCTACTAGCAATGTGCGAGGAATATGCTGTTGAACATGGACTCCTCTATAATGTTAAGAAAAGTGAAATGATGGTGTTTCGGTCGCATAGTAAAAACCCAGTCGATGGACCTCAGGTGACGCTGTTAGGTACTGACTGAAGAGGGTGTCGCAATTTAAATATCTAGGCCATATTGTGACAGAAAACCAGTCAGACAACTATGACATAGAACGAGAAAGGAGGGCGTTAGCTGTCCGATGTAATATGCTCGCCCTTAGGTTTGCTAGGAGTACGAAAGAGGTCAAAGTCACCCTATTTAAGGCGTTCTGTCAAACATTCTACACCTGTAGTCTGTGGTGCACTTACTCGCAGAGGACATATAACGCTCTCCGCGTTCAATATAATAACGCCTTCAGGGTGTTGATGGGGCTTCCCCGATTCTGTAGTGCATCAACAATGTTCGCGCAGGCTGGTGTTGATGACTTTTACGCCATCATTCGTAAGCGCATGGCCTCAATGCATGGCAGAGTCCGGGGAAGCGTCAACAGTATCCTGAAGGCAACTAAAGATAAGCCCTCATGTCCCATGTTTAGGAACTGGGTTCGCATGCATGTGCAGGGATCTAAGAACCCTTGCTTTGACTGAAAATAAATTACTCAAACTTATAAATTTAGTTACTAACATAGTCTTTTAAGTTTTATGTTTCACTGATACTAACAAAATTGTATGGATTATTATCTGAAATAAAATTATTATTATTATTATTATTATTATAGGGGCAGCACGCGCAACCAGCGCTCGCTTAACCTTTTGCTGCTTCACACTCCTTTCCATACGTCTTCCCATAATATGTCGAATTCTTTCACATTAGCTGCAATTAGGCTATGGAACTCGCTGCCTAATAAAATTGAATTGTCGACTAGTAGGTTTTCCTTCAAAAGAGCAATCCACAACTTCTTCTCAGAGAAACCTTAACTCAGAAATAGCATTACTTGATTCTCTCTCCTTTCAAGACAACGTTTTAAGATTTAGGTACGATATACATATATTAAGTCCGCCAATTATACTATTTCTTTGTGCAATGAAGAATAAATAAATAAATAAATAGACACCAAGACCTAAATTGAAGCCATAAATGGCTCCAAACGGACCGCTTTGCAGTGTTCGTTACAGCTCCGCAATGTTCAATGTCAACGCGCGCCGCACCTAAGCAAGTAATAGTCCCGCATGTGTGGATCTGATTAGTGCTTCATTTTTTTTCACAAGACTATCCTTCTATACGTTATTATTCTAAGGCAAACCTCTTTGGGGCTATTTTAAGAGATGTAACATAGAACGTCAGCTGACCTTCACTGTATTGAGTTGGATCAGCAATCTGCACTAAACTAAATTACTTTCTATAACGACATAACTAAGTCCGAAACAAATAAACTGAAGGTGCTGATACACTCGAGTATTCACTTATATCAGAACATCAGCATTCGTCATTTTTGAATTTACTCGAACCACATTGCGAACATGACGCTTAATAGTTTGTTACATTACATCATCATCATCCGTGCCGTCTATCCCGGTTGTGAACCTACACTGGCGTGTAGGGTCCCAGAGTCAGCCTTTCTTATTTTCTTGACCCACTTCGCGCGGTCTTGTGAATCCTCAGTGGGGAGTATGTTGGCACGCATGTCACCCTTAACGACGTCGAGCCTCTGCTTCTTGGGTCGACCTCTTCTACCGGAACCTGGCGGGGGCGGCATGGCCAGACATTTGTAGCCTACGTAGTTTGCCGATCTCCGTGAGACATGACCATACCAACGAAGGCGGCACTCCTGCAGCTTGTCTGCGATGTCACGAACACGAAGGCTGCCGCGGATGTTGGTGTTCCACACGCGATCTTTGCGTGAGACTCCACACATCCACCGCAGCATCTTCATTTCCGTGACGCGCAGCTCCTCCTTGCGTCGCTCTAGTAACAGCCACGTTTCACTGCCATATAAAAGGACAGGCCTCATGATGGTTTTATAGACCTGATCCTTCAGCATTTTGGGGTCACAAATGACACCAGTCACCTCACGCCATTTGGCCCAAGCCGCGAAAATTCGGGCTCTGACGTCGCGGTCGATGTACCCGGACGCGTTTAACACAGATCCCAGGTATTTGACACGGTCCGTGCGATCGACCACTCCATCTTCGCCACATTAATTTCAGAGCGCCGTTTTTAAGTGAATTATCCACTTATTCACCCGTTGTACCAGCGTCCCCTGTCCGAGTCTGCTAGCGCAATATCATCAGCATACATGAGCAACCAGGGTGGTTGCTCGTGGTGGTCTCGGATGCTGTTTGACAGAACGTCTAATATTACGCTGAACAGAAACGGGCTAAGCACGGAGCCTTGGTGTACTCCAACGGTAATAGGGAAGGGAAGCGTGTCACCAACCACAGTCCTAACTATGGAACTGGAAACGTGGTACATGTCCCGGATAACGTCAATAAAGACTTCAGGAACGGCCCTGGACCGCAGCGCTCAGCCGATCATCTCACGAGGGACACAGTAGAAGGCATTCTGCATGTCTAAGAAAGGGAGATGCGAAACGGCATCCCTGTACGCAACGCGATCTTCAGGAGATTTGGACGCTTGCTATGCTTTGAGAAGGGCTTTCTTTACCCTGATCTCCTTCTGGACTGCTTCGTTCCACCACCAGGTCTCCTTGTCAAGCCCACGTCCACCCCGAGACACACCCAACGCCACCCTCGCCGCCCCGGTGATAGCTGCCTGACACCTATCCCAGAGCTGTTGCCCGGACTCACCATCCGCTGCGATGCACAGGTCACCGACAGCAGCAACAAAGTCATGGGATCTGGCTCCTTCAAGCAGCCACCACCTGGTTCGGCGCGAGCAGCGCTCCCGGCATTTGCCTCGAGGCTTCACTCGCAGGTCCATCACAAGTAGACGGTGTTGGGCCGTAAGACTCTCTCCGGGTATGACCTTACAGTTAGCTATCTTGCTGATCTAGGCTCTCCTGGTGAGAAAGTAGTCGATCTGTTCGTTCTGATGTAGTTTGTTACATTACAACTTGATTTTAAAAAACAAAGCAAATACGTTTCATTACTTACAGGAAAATGTTTTTAGAAAATTGAGCATTGTGTTATGTTACATTACAATGTAATGCTCTAGCAAAAGCTCTAGTCTACATATACCTGAATCTGATGATTAAACACACTTTTATATTTCATACCTACCTAATAAAATAAAGAACTTAATTACTGTTAATTAAACTACAGATCAGCAGAAAAAATGGACCAGAGAATAAAAATCGATTCAATTCGCACTACCATAAATAAGCGCAAAAACCATTTTGCTTACTACTTCGCGTACTTGAGACATTAATATTTTATTATTAATGTATTAACTTTGTGTCTTTTCTAAGAGTACTTATTCATCCCAAAAGTTTGTTTCTCGCCTGGATTAGTTAATGACTTGACATGGGCGGTGTGCTGAAAGAAAACAGACTTTTCTCTGAAATAAAAGTGATAAAATAATATGTAACGAGCAAATCTAGGTTCATTATTTTAGTTTTACGCTGCGCCTCACATAATAGCGTGCGCCTTGTACTTATTAAGAAGTAGTACTTATTAAGCTTTTTTGCTGTTCCTGGATGACAAAACTAGCAAAACAGCTCTTTCTCAGAAGTGAACAAATCTCTGGATACATACAAGTGTTATAAAACAAAAAAAATGTACATGAGGACACCCTAAGCTACCAACTTAAGACACATTTTGCCATGTTTTTGTAAAGGCTTTGTACATTTTTGTTTAAAAAAAGGAAAGCACACATCGGCTCTCTTCAGTTCTAAAAACCTAGTTTTACTGCTGTTCCATTAAGCCGTGTACGCACGTAGGAACACGAACTTTGCGAACACAAACATCTAACATGAACATTTGGTTTGTACGTATGGACGGCATATTCGAACACGAACGCGAACATAGTTCGAATCGAGTTCGCGCACAACAGTCGTGTCAGTCTTAAGAGTCATGGCAGCGCCGGTGGAAGTAACATAACAGATTACAATAACAAATAACAGTTTTGTACGTAACATTTTTTAAAGCTAGAACACCGTCAGATCTTACAAATAAGATCGCCGCAAACACGTTTGACGAACAGTATAATATTCAATTTCTGTTCAATGTGAGCGAACAAAGTTGTTGCGTATTATGCAACGCAACAGTTCGTACGTGCGTACGCGGCTTCAGATTGTATTTTTGGTCTGATTGAGCTTGTCTGCCTATAATGCTATTAAAGATGTGACTACAGTCAATCTAATTGCTATGAATAAAATGTTTTATGAGTTTAGTTAGATAATACCTATTGTTGGGCAAAGGCCCCAACCCTTCCAGCGTCAATCATAGCTCAAATCTGTATATCTACCATGAGTTTACACCAATACCATTTTGGTTCCATTTCTAATCACTAGGGGCGCTGTACCGTAATTCCAAACAAAAACGTCAACACGGTGAACGCTAGCGGATCTCATTTGTATAAACTCATGGTAGACATACATATAGATTTACACTCATTATTCACATATTTAAGTCGATTGAGAAATGGCGAATTTCTGCCACTAAAAGATGGTTTTACGATACGAGTAAAATCAGATCGCCTTGCTTTATCTTTTTCAATGTCCGTTTCAAGATTAGGTAGCTACCATCATACACAACAATATTTGTTCTACTACTAGTTTTACCATAACTCAATACATTAATTAAAAATTATTTTCCAAGCTTCTAATGTACTGTCATGACATTTGTAAGTCTATGTTACATTCACATCCAAAAAAGCTACGCGCTCGAGATTCGCGCGCGAATCTGCTGATAGTAATATTATGAATGTACTAGTAAGTGATTCAGATTTACATCCCGTGATACGGAAGGGTTTGTTTACCTCATTTTGCGATGCCATGCGTACAGAGCTAAGAACATTCAGACGTAAAATTAAATTGATAATAATTTTTGTATGAATGTAAAATGTGTCAAATCATCAAAAGTCGTAGAACAAATGTTGTTGTGTATTGATGGTAGCTACCTAGTCTTGCGAGGTTGTTGATGTTTTATCAATAATCTTATATAGACATCATGTTACCTAAGAGACATCATCTAACATAATAAAAGAAAAACAAAGCTGACCGTTTTCCAACGATAACCCTAAGCTTTAATCTGTTCCCGTAACTCTCGTGTTTCAGCCCACAGAATAGTCCTTACCCCAATTCATAGTGTCGTAGGTTTGGAGGACCATTACCGCTTTTCCACATCCTAGGAGTTTCTAGCTATTAAGGGGGACCACTAAGTACCATTTAGTTTTATAGCAACCAACTTTTACGTTATCATGTGAGATTGCTTCTATAAGCCCGTTATATTGTTGTTATTTTACGGTTGGAAAATATCGAAAAGACAATGCTGAATCACAAATTACGCTATCTTAGAACAAACCCGCACACAGGCACGGTGAGTTTACAGGCGATACCGGTGAGCATCAGTGTCGCGGTCAGTCGCACTGTCGCGAGTGTTTTTGTTCTTGTCGAACTTGGTGCAATTTTTCACATAATGATTTTTGTTTGTGGCCGGTTCTTTCAAGTAGGTATAACCTACTACTTCATTTAAAAATTGAGAGCGAATATAGTAGTAACCCTGGGTGGTCAGCCCCGGTGATAGCAATTTTTAAATGAATTTATTTCACTTCCAATAAATACATACCATCACGACATTATCCCAAACAGGGTAGTCAGAGGCTAATGACTGTGTCGTCATGGTGAACGAAACACTCAGAAGCCCACTTTTCACCAATGGTATTAGAACCCAACGTGGTAGGTGGTGAGCCTTCCGCCGTTATCCGGGTTGATTTGGTTTTTTATCCATGTTTTCCATCACTGGAGAGTAAGTCGGATATTTAACAATAAACACAAATATTTTTGGTTTTAGCCAGATTTAACCTGTGGTCCCGCCACACGTTCCACGATCTGAGTTCGGGTACTGAACTACTAGGCTACGACGCTCTCACTTCCAATGGGGGTCAGAAACTTATATTACACACAACGATATTTTGAGACTTATGCATTAACATTAATTGTGTTGTTTTTGCTTTAACCAATAAATTTGCCTAAAGAAAAACCAACACAACAATGTTCATATCGCGAGCTATGTCGATAGCCTTGTTTCTGTCGGAATTCCTCGTTGGGAATTTTTCCTGTAGAATTCCTGGTAAACAAGTATTTTAATAATACGAGTTTATAATATGTATCTAAAGCGATGCATGAATGTTGTAGATAGGCTGTATCCACAGAGAGGTTTCCCAAGCAGAAACAGTCAAATCCTTTATTTGAAATTTTAAATCTTTCAATATAAAGCGAGGATTCAGCGCTTACAGTGATAATGTAAAACAGTTCTTTTTTCGCTTTGCATTTCAATAGACTGCCGGAAAATGTTTCGCCGAGGGATAAGCTCAACCCAATGTCTTTTGAAAAGTACGAAAGTAAACTGTAAAATGTATTTTAGGGGCGTGATTTGGGATTTAACCCGCCTTCAGTACAACAACTTGTTTCACGCTTTGAAACAAAGAAAGTATTTTTTTTAAATTGGCTGTTGCATGGTACTTCATACGTAATCAGAAGTTCCTACGACCGGGCTACCTATACTTTATTTAAATCCAGCTCTTATAGTTCACGTGTATATATATAATTTCACCCTTGAGCTCGGAATGCTGACAAATATAAATGCATATACTACAATTTAAAAAGTTGCTAATAGTATGACTGTCTCACTGAGCACTAATTGGGGTTTTTACAGGGAAAAAAAGACAAAGACATGCTCTTTAATTTGCCGTATAACAATATATGTAATCTAGCTGTGTAACTATGAACAGGTGGTTTTCTAAGGCATTTATAATAAAAAATAAATAAAAATAAAATTAAAAAATAATAATAATAATAAGTAATTATCTTTTATGAAATATCCACCTATGGCTGTAACTACGTAGGTTTGTTAGTAATGTATTGAGAATTACAAAGCATAACTTATTAATACAAAGATGCCCTGTATTTCCCATAAAAATATTTACAGCAACACCTGGTCTACTAATTTTCTTTGTGTATACTTTTGGGCTAAAATTGTAATATAATAAGAAAATGTATCACATTGAATGTGTGATCAAATAAAACCAGCAATGTGAAAGAGTGCCTAGTTTTCTTTTAATTTTTTCTTTCATGGATTTTATAAACATTGGCATGTATTTTCATCCAGCAATTATCACGTGATGCTGCTGGCACACACAAAAAGACACACAAAAACCTTAAACACGTTTTGCAATTACTTAATTTTATAAAAAAAATATTGGATGTTCAGTTTAATACCGGATAATGTATCATATGTAGAGACATGTCAAGGTAACAGAGCAGAACTAGCAAGAGAAGCCTGACATATTTATCTTCGTGAATTCAAAATGACAAAAATAAATAGATACAATACTTAATAAACATTTCTCTTGCAGACAGACGGATTGGTTTCTCACTTTATGACTTGAGGTCGGAGGGTCCCGAGTTCAATTTCCGGCGCTGAATACGTTTCATGATGATGCAGATAGTTCCAGAGTAGTTTTGATACGATGCCATTTCCATAGTACAAGGGTTGTTTTGGAACAGGAAACTGAGTCCCGAGATTTGATCTTGATGTTTGATGTATGAGGTGGCGAGGTGATACGAAATAACTTTCCGAGTAGTTTAATTTTAAAGTTTTATTTTACTAACAGTTTATTCCTCTTGCCTGTGACGTGGATGATTTCATCCACAAAAAAATAAGGTCGGTCTGTGGCGTGGCTGAAATCATCCATTTCCACAGACGTACTTTTGAGAATTTTTTTCACATACTTTTTTAGTTAAGGCAGCAGGTCGGGCCGACAAATCGTTTACGGTGTATTAGGCTGTATGGTACCATACCCAGACCTATCAGCGTGTAAATTTAAAAGGTGAAGAATTTTGTCGTTGAAATATTGCTGACTCAGAGTGTCACAACATGGTGTGACATTTAGGTGACATATTTGATGATTTTTAACGTGAATTACGCGTTTCAAGTCCAAAATATCGAAAATATAATGTTATTCTTGAATATATCATCTACTTTTCGGAGATTAAGTGCAATTTCATGGAGAATTTTGTAATTGAATTCGACTGACTTCCCACTGTGCCACTTTGTGCGACGTAAGTATTTTATACCAGCTTTCATTCTCTTATTGCAGATGAAATAACTTATAGAAAAGGTAGAGGAACTAATGCAGAATTAGGAATATATAAAAGAAAGCCACAATTCATAATAGAAATGGATTTATTGCAGTTTTAAAAAACCAAAAAAAACGAAAACGCCGTGTCTGTGAGATGGAGGATTTCATCCACCACAGACATGCTTTTTCTGACAATTATTTTGCCACAGTTGAGGGGTGGGAGTTATTACGACCAACTTTAAAAATCTGAACTGTTAAAAAACATATGTTTACATTTTAAGCTTCAACTTTTGCGCATTAAGTATAAGTATTATAAAATATAACTCTAATGGCTCTTTATTCCCAATAACTCGACTTTTGCAAGATGTAAAATATAACTCTAATGGCTCCTTATTTCCAATAACTCGACTTTTGAATAAAACGCGGCATTTTTTTAAAAAAAGCTGCCTCTTTTATTCTAATAAATAATTTGTGGCATTGTTTACTTATGCACCAATTTTTACCGTAAAGGAAATCGTATAACATATTCAGTAGGTTTTATAGAAACCATCTATACTCCACTCATTATAAAATTAGAAATAAGAGGCTCATAGAAGCAGGGGTGCTAAAATAAATGTCAATTTGCATTTGACGTTGCGATGCCGGATGACATACCTGAGTATAACCAGGCAAAATTGAAAATCCCTTCTGCTACAACGTATGAAGGGATTATGTAACATTTTAGATTTAGTAGAGTTATAGTGACAGTAAAAATAAGAGGGTTAGAATCTATAACAGCAATCGTTCATACTGTCAGAACGATTGCTGTTTTTGATTCTAACCCTCTTATTAATATGTTATGATATGATATGACCCCTGCTTCTTTTAGGTTTTTAACATAGACAATATAGTTTCCTGCAAGACAAAATAATTTATTTAAGCAAAAGCCTCATAAATTTTGAAGTTACTTCTCATTAAATGAGAACAATTAAATGTGACAGTAGCTATGTAAGACTTTAATAAACTCGGCATAAATCTGAACAGTAATAATGTTTATTGTACTTGTACCACAAAGTGTACCTCAAAAATAACCTTTTTTTACTTCTGTCTAATGATATAGTGAATGGAGTATAAATAAATATCAAAATTTGTAAATTCAACGTACTTCTAAACTACAAACGTCGGTATTAAGAAAACCATCGTCTGCAATAGACGTAAAGGTTCCTGATGGTGAGTTCAGCGTGTCCTGCGTTCTCCTGGTCATAGGAAATTACTACTCATATGACTCTTTACTTTCTCCTTTCTTATATCGATGTAAAAATACTTACAATGAAACTCTTTTTCAAGCTAGCTTTACGGCGGCCTTAGATGAGTGTTGGAAGCCCTGCACGTCAGGCCTGCCGCGTTCTCCCTGATCAGGCGCTGGCACAACTCGTTCTCGCGGTCTCATAGGAAAATACAACTTATATGACTACGACTAGAAAATCTACGTAAAAGTCACTCACAATAAAGCTCAATTTCCAAGCTGGCTTCAATAGGTGGTCTGAGATGCGTGTTGGAAGCCCTACAGGTCAGGTCTGCAGCGTTCTCCCTGGTGAGGGGCAGGTACAGCTCGTTCTCTCGAACTGTGGGGATGTCGCTGGCGCCGTCCGACGCGTCCACCAGGGTTGAGCCGGAGTACCAGCTGATCCGGGGAGGGGGGCGGCCTGGAAAGAACCCTTTTTGTTTACCCTTCGCGCGTCATAACAACAATGAAATAATAATCAAACAAAACCATAACCCCACAACCCACAATACAATACAAATGACTGCAGCTGGCATGCCATTTCTTGCTTAAGACAAATCGTTACGTTCGTTAAACTCTTCCTTAGTATATTTATTTATTTAAAAGTTATTAAAATATAAAACATAGACTTTTAAACTTAATTGTGATACGCTATTACGATTAGCTCTTTACGCAATACGCTGATTTATGATACTAAATAAACTTCAGAGCCTGAAATGCAGAGCAAATATTAGAACCACAGCAAATGAGACTGCAGACAAAACAGACGATTTCACCACAAAATCTGTTTTGGTGGTTAAATCAGCAAACCAACAAAAAAGATACAGTTTCCTAAAATTCCCTTATTACCTACCAGCTTCATGCTTTTTCTAGAAAGAAAGAAAGAAAGTATTTTTTAAGGACATCGCATTACAAAGTACCTACAACAATTACTAATTACAAGAACAAAACAAATATAAAGAAAATAAAATAACAGGCAGCGGTGTCGCGATGTCCATAAAATTATACATATTGGATCGCGCTAGGCTCAGACGCTGATTTTCAGCGAGCACATTGAGTGGGCGCACGGCGCACGGACACTTGTATGCACGTAGAAATGTCGATTGAACAGTTGACAATTTCAATGTATAGTGTAAGTGTGTGTTGCTGTGTGCGTTATGATAACAGAGCGAACGCGGCATAGGCGCATTTTACACTGTTTCCATAGGTAACTATACCTAAGTCTTTAGTATCGTGTCGTCAAAGAAAGCAAAGTGCCGCTTCAACGTTTGAACTTGATGATGCTTAATGAAGAGCTGTACTCAAAGCGATAATTACCTCCGATGACTAGGCAACTGAGAACCAGAGTGTCCCCCTCGTGGTACGGCCCGATCTTATCTTTCACTTTGTTACCGACCTCGTCCAAGAAGAAAGGCTGACTGGGGAGCACTGAAACAATAAGTCAGGTTGAACAAAACACAATAATAGAATATATTAGAAATAAAATAATAATAAAATACTTTATGCTACACCTGCCGAGAAAGTACCTTGATACTTTATCAAATTTACGGTAGAAAGTACGTCATTGCATATCGAACAAATATGCGGGGAGAAAACGCATCTGAGCGGGAGAGAAAAGTGTATGAAAATCCATTTCTTACGTGGTTTTTCTTTTTTAATTTTGGGTAAGACTATGCGCCAGTAACCTAAATATCAAAAGCTAAAAAGTTTTTACAGTGAGTTTTTATCTCCAAGTTCGCAAAATGACACTGGCCACTAGCTGTGTGTCGGATGGTGTCGGGCTGGTAGTGCGACCCTGCGGCGGCAGGATAAACAATTTGAAAAAAGAACATGTGAAAATTGCAGACGCCATGGGCGCCATTTTCAATTTGTGTGTTGTTTGAGGATTCAGTTTTCGTAGAAAGTAAAATAAAACTATCAAAATGATAAGTAGTGATAGTGATGATGAAGATTTTTTAACTCCGCCGCAGTTGAAGGAAACAGCAAAAATAATAAAGAAAGAAAAAGTGTTACATAAAGCTTCACTAACTGCAAAAATTTCAATATAAATTTCAATTAGTAAAGATTTAGTTTTTTATTTTCCTCGTAGGTGTAGTAGTATAAAGCACTATGTACGTATCACTCGAGAGAAAGTGCGATTCCCGATCTCGGGTGTTTTAAAGCCCGAGCTCGACGGTAATCTGTCTCTTTCTCCTCTTGGTGAACAATGTACTATTAATAATCAAAATACTTTTACAATAAGACATAAACAAATGGAGTAAACATTAGGTATGATTAGCGGGCTTAATAAAGAATCTCACTCTAGGCTGGGCCTGTCCTGTGTGAATTTTTTCAGTTTGGTTGACCTTATAAAATTGGTGGCTCGTAACATAAGTATCTAGTTAATACTTATGTTACGAGTCACGAGTAGTTCCAAAATGAAAATTTCATATGTCATATAACAACTTAAACAAACAATAAAAAGATAAATATTAAAGAATAGAACGAAATTAATTCGCTACTGAATGTAGATTGAAATTATAAAAAGAAAATTCTGATCGTTTCGAGATCATGGTGCTTGCCACAGTGAAATATCGGAAACTCATAATAAAAAAGGTACATGGTATCAATCCCTTTTGAACTACTCGTAAGTATCATAAAATAGTACAAAAAGTTATGTTATTTTAATAAAGGAAACCTGTACGTCTACCACGAGTTGCCGCTTCAAATTTACATTATCGTTCGCGTAAATATTTGGGATTTAACTTGACATCACATAACAATGTCAAATCCCAATACAATTTTTACGTGAACGATAATGTAAATTTAAAGTGACAACTCGTGGTAGACGTATAGAAATATTGAAGACCTAACACTAATATGGAGCTTTATGTCTACCATGACTTTCCGTCACGTAAACGACAATAGTTGAGTTCAAAAATTTGTATGCCATTTTTAGTTCCACGGCTAATCACTAGAGGCGCTGTACGGAAATCGCATACAAAAACATCAACGCTGACGCTAGCGACTGTCACTGGTGTAAGCTGATGGTACTGAAATATTGAAGACCAAGCACAAATGTAGAGTATAATGAGTAGCATAGTACGATTTGACGACACGATTGGCGTAGTGCGCTGTAGCTGTAGCACGGTTACTCGCCTCAATTTCCGGGTTCGATTCCCGGTCGGGTCAATTCAGGAAACGAGTTTTTCTGAATCGTCGGGCTTATTCTTCACCTCGTAATACAGGGATATTTAGAGTATATAGGTTCGATTGTAACTTCTAATTCTACAGACTGAATGCGTACTTCCCGGGTATATTCAGATTTTCTCATTGAATGTCATGAGAAAATCAATAACTTTTGTCATGGTGCGAGAAAGAACCTCTAACGAAATGCGCGATCTGCTAAACCAAATGCTCCTCTAGGCATTAAGTTCCATTTGTACCATAGAATAAATAAATAACAAATGCTAAACGCAAATCCATGTATATTTGGGGGCGTGAGGAACAGGGTGTGAAGTTCCTCATCCACCATTGAAAAGGGAGGATCCTCCGACCAAACGGGTGTCTGGTGGGCTACTGCCCGATGGTTGTTGTCGGGTTCTTAAATATATTATTGTTCAATCGCTCGGATAACTTGAATATCGCGATGTAGGATACGTCAGTTTTTAGTTTGTATGTGGCGAGATAGATGTCACTACATATACATATGAACTAGAGTTTGTGGGGATGCAAAATGTTTGAGGGGATGTGGGTTTGTGGGGTTTTTTTTGTATCGGAACACACTGCCATGACGTCACAAATTTCTGACTGTACGTCAAAACTGACTGTAATACTCGAATGTAAGAGGAATAAAAATACCCACATGTAGATAGATATACTTCAAAGGTTATGCTTCAGTTACTGGATGCAACTGCATAAACTGCATTAGCAATACGTGATGAATAAAAGAAAACTCATGCACACAAAATCTTTGTTCGTTCCATTAGATAAATATGGCACCTTTTATCGTTAATGTTGCCCGTTGAAACACGGTCACCATTGAAGCAGTTCATTCGTTCGTTTACAAACAAGCCGTCACTCGCTTCCGTGCCACTCCGACGTTCAACAGGTGTTATTCGAAATGGTGTTACATAATAACAGAAACAGCAAACCGCTTGAAGAATTTCAGTGAAATAAATGTTTTTAGATCTCGCAAGCAACACTTATTATAAGCGGGCCGGTACGTCTACCACGAGTTGCCAATTTAAATACGTTATTTTTTTACTCGAACGAAATTGTAAATTTAAAGTTTCAACTAGTGGTAGACGCACGGTAGTCGGTTCGGCAGTATTTGTCGAACAACAAGGCGAACAACAAACGACCCGAAGTAATTACACAGGTAATAACTGCATTTGTTCGGCTTCATTCGGCTTGTACCGATTGGGTGGGCGGTTCATTTGGGTCGACACATCATTCGATTGGGCAGTACTTACTTGTAGAAGGAAACAGCCGACCCGTAGAAACTACCTACCACATTCTTAGCTAAACTAATATTTAAGCCGAGCGAGTTGCGATTCCCGAACATTCAACTCTACATATATTCGGTTTTACCGCCCGGCTTTGCCGCTGACTGCCGGCCCGCTGATGTTGCCCGCCTAGTGACATATATTCGGTTTTACCGTCCGGCTTTGCCGATGACTGCCGGCCCGCTGATGTTGCCCGCCTAGTGACAGCGAAGCGGCCTTTTGGCGAACATTCATCTACATTTACCACCCGACTTTGCCGATGACTGCCGGCTCGCTGATGCTGCCCGCCTAGTGACAGCCGAGCGGCGTTTTGGCGAACATTCATCTACATTTACCACCCGGCTTTGCCGATGACTGCCGGCCCGCTGAGTCTGCCCGCCTAGTGACAGCCGAGCGGCCTTTTCTCGAAGATTCATTTACATATATTTGATTTTGCCGCCTGGCTGTGCCGCTTTTGTGTATAGCTACGCTGAGTGTCTTAAGTGAGATATCATTGACTTCATGCGGATGTGAAGTGTGGTCTCTTTCTTCGAGCTTCACAAGAAAACTCACTCAATGAGCTATGATGTAGGCTATATAATATGCTCGGTATTACGCTACGTAATTAAAGATCAAACCACGAAGGAGAAAATCCGCCAATGAAGACACTCACCGACATGGCCGTGGAACATTCTGCATTAACAATTGTATAATGATCATTCTATCTTTTCATGAAAAAATAAATAATCTGGCTTACAGCACTGTCTGAACTAACGTAGGGGAGACCTAGGAGAGTTGTGACAATTTTTACTTAAAGGGACATATCTCGCTCAAGAAACAATTTACAGTAATAAACTATGTGAATTAATGTAGCACCATTCCTTCCCTTTCCGAAATAATGATCAATATTTATTTAAGTATAAGGGTTTCTGAGAAAATCAATACAAACAAAGACTACTCCCTCTATCACAACTCTCCTATCACCGAGGTAAGTTGTGACAGGTACCTAGGTAAGTTGTGACAGTGTTATATTTCGACTATTTGGTTATCAAAATACACTATGATACATTTTATAAAAAAATCAAAGATGTTTTTTTGCAAAACAATATTTTATTCATATTTTTAGTTCACTAAGTACCAACAAAAACAACATCACATTCTCATAACAAGTAATTAGGGTATCGCTTTGAAATCTTCCACATTATAATCAGTCAATAAACTTAGTCTAACCGGACAGACAATTATGCAAAACGTGTAGCAGGTCGTTTCCACTTCTATCTACGTGTGGCCAGCCTTTGCATTCTAGGCATTGGACTCACTGCTCATTCGGTCTGTTGTTTGCATAGCCTTTAAAACAAACCAAGCAAAAACAATCATTTTTCCATCTTCTTCGTCACCACTTGTTCTCTTAACTCTTACTTGTCTTCTTAGATTTTTCTTTTCTTCGCTTAAGACCAGCTTTTTCACTTTGCTTGACTTTACATTGGCTTCTATAGCAGCTATTTTATCCTTAGTAGTGTCAGTAAGCACAGCAGATTTAATTTTACGTCTGTTCGGTTGGCTGGTTATTTTGGCTGAGCTTTTGGCAACGGCCTAACTGATTCTGGCTAGAACATTTATTAGAAACAGTGGCAAGCAGACCATGGGCTGCAGACGTGGAGGCAACAGGTTTATTGGCATTATTGTTCAGAACTGATGAATTGTTAGATGGCTTGCATGGTCTTATCCGTAGATGTACATGGAGTACTTTTTTCTCGTAACGTTACCTCTTCAAAGGCAAGGTCCTAAATTTCGACACTAGCTATTTCTCTAGCAGTCTTTCGTGTATTGTTATTAGGCATGCTGAAAACCAAAAAAGCAGTCTTTTAGCATGCGTCACCACACCATAGCTAATTTATTTATGGAAAATAACCTTTTTGCGACAAGCTCTTTTTACATACTATATCTGCTAGATTTGATTTTAATATACTAATGTACAAATACACAAACAAACATCACAAATGAATAAAAACATACTCGAAATAACCCAGTAGAAAAATTAAGTCAAATAGGAGAGTTGTGACAGGTTGTCACAACTCGCCTGGGTGCTCAAAATGACGACTGGGTTTGAAAAATAATTTATATATTCTAAAAACGATGCGAACACAGGAAATCAATGCAACGCTTCGAGACTTAAATAATCATACAAGTTAAGAAAAAATAACACAACAATGCATATGGAACAAGATAAAATACAAATTAAATCAAAATTTTAAGGAAAAACTTACTTTTCGCATTTTTTTGCGCGCAGACGTCGTCATTTCACAACCGCACCTCGTGCGCCGCGGGCGGGTACTGGGTCCAGTAGCGCATCTCTAAAGCAACAAACGAGCACTTTTGCCAGCTCGCTAACTATTATAGGTAGGGAGAAATTGACCTTGTCACAACTCACCTCTGTCACAACTTGCCTAGGTCTCCCCTACTGCTTTGTCTCTCTCATACTCAGCACCGTGCCTTCACTTAAAATTTGTGAAGAAGGAGCAGTACCTTTAGCGTCTGTTGTGACGTATTTGTATGGACATTTCTGTACAGCACCTCTACTGAAAACAACTAAAACTGAAAATGTCTTAAGAGTTGCTGTAGTCAACTATCGTAGTTTACGAGTCGGAAACTCATGGTAGATGTACTGAAAACATTTGAATGACTCATTCATTCATGCACACTTCCCCATTTTCCACCCATATATATATAGGCATTTTAAATTTTTACTCCACTCCATAGGCATTTTAAATTTTTACTTTTTAATTTCTTTCTTATTTTTTACTTACGTTTTTTATGTAAAAATTTTAACAAAAAAAACTCCTCTCGGACCATATAGTTGAATTCTCATAAAGTTGAATTCTTAAAATGTTGAATTTCTCATAATGTTGATTTTTTTAAGTTTCGCAAAATGGTGAATTCCCGTGAAGTTGAATTCCCAAAACGTTTAATTTCCCTGAATGTTGATTTTTTTTAGTTTAGCAAAATGTTGAATTCTCATGAAGTAGAATTCACATAGGGCCTAATCAGACTTGTGATTTGCGAGCGAGTTTTGTATGAAGGCGATTACGCGGCGAGTTCGCCGCGACATATATTTGTATAGAAACTCGCAAGTGTGATAATGATAACCCTCATATTACTTTCACATTTTTGCCAAATGTTGAATGTGTGCGGGTCCGATAACTATTTCTCAGATTATTTATTTTCATTTTTATGCTGTTAGAACCTTTTTCGTGGAATATAAATACTCTTTTCTGTTACACGTAAACCACTTTAGATAACAAATTAACAATAACTGTCAATGTTAGTCAATGTCATTTCAGAATAATTTAATCGTTGGATTAATACGTATAGAAATATAATGAATCCCTTTAAAACAATTTATTTTACTACAAATAAAAAGAAAACAAAACTTCTTGTAGTAAGAAGTAAATACACGCTGACCAAAGACGGGAAAACAAACCAGAACGGTACAACTCGATGGAAGTGCACTAATCGGGACGATTGTTCAGCAACGGTTACGTTAACTAATGACGATAGTAAGATAAAAAGGGAAACAAAACATACATGTATCCCAGACAAGAATAAAATAAAAGTTACGCAGCTGATCAACGACATACGGCGGCAAGTGTGTATAAATTTATGCCCTATCGAGCAAATTTATGAAGGAATGGTGCAACAGTTTAAAGAAAGCAACCTTGTTTTGCCTATTACCGAAATCCCATCATTTATTTCATTAAAAAGTACTTTATATAGAACACGGAAACTATTTGAGCACAAATTCGCTTGTTTTTAAAAGAATCCAAGATGTAAAAAATCCAAAGAACGTTGATGAGAATTTCAAGGTCTTTGAAGATGGAAATGAAGAAAAAATTATTAATTTGCTCCCAAGCCGCCATATTGGCAATGAAATTGTCAACATTATGTAGTTACAGTGGTGATGGTACTTTCAAAACTTGTCCACGCCCCTTTCAACAACTTTTTGTTATTCATCTTGACATTTTTTCTAACCATGAGGCAGTAAACGTTTTCCCGGTTATATATGCATTTCTCCCAAACAAGACCAAAAAAACTTACAAGAGGTTATTCAACTTAATAAAAGAGAATTTGCCTGTGATAATGAAGACTTATAAATGTGACTACGAGGTATCTCAAATCAATGGTGTCAAATCGATATTCCCAGATGTTGATTTATCTGGTTGTTATCAACATTTCAATAAAGCCGTCTGGAAAAAGGCTAAGGAATTGAAGATAGTAAGAGTAAAGGCATCTACAAGTGACGATGGAACTGCAAGAAGCATTGTTAGGATGTGCTCTAATTTTGTCTTGCTTCCACCCACTTTCATGCCACAAGCTTGGAATGATATGAAAAAGGGTGCTCCAGGTTCATCAAAAATGAAATTATTTTTAAAATACTTTCAAAACCAATGGTTTAAAAAAGATCATAATATGATTAGTTATGCGGGAGATACTCATCGGACCACTAACACGTGTGAAGGGTACCGTCGACGAATTAATGGGAGATTACCTAAAAATCCAAATTTTTACCTAGTGTTCTATACACTTTTAAAAGAATTGAATCATTATGGCAATAAAATCGAAAAGTATATGTCTTTTGTGCCATTTAAAAAGAATAGACGAACAAGAGATATCTTGTTCGAAAAAAAAAATTTGTCGTTATTAAAGTTACTTGAGAGGAAAACAATAACTCCATTAGTTTTCCTCAACAAAATCACTTTTTCCAGGTTGAAACTTGGGTTTTAAATGTTAGAGAAATGTGTAAGAGTAATGAAGTATGTAAGAGTAAACTTATTTTATTTTAAGCGGTCCAAAAGGGTGAGGATCTTGTGATTTAATTATTATCTAACTTGTTGTCAATATATGATTGAATTATTTATATGTCTTTTAATCCGCCGGTAGATAGTTTTTTTTAAACTTTTCATCGCCATTGACTTGATACGCAGTCCGCACATTTCGTGCCCCACACGCCAACGACTTCATATCTACGCAACTGTCACCCGCACCATGCTACAGCGCACATACTGTAGTCAGTTTACTGCAAAGACTACTATCGAATACCGGGTCTACGGACGTGCGTTGTCATGAGGTTTTTTTCGAAGTTTTTTTAGGAAATTTTGCATTTGACGTCTATGACAGTTGGCGTGTGGGGCAAAACTTTTGGCTTGTATATCATCTCAATGATATCAACTTTTTGCAAATTCTACCTTCTGTAAATTCAACATTTTGGGAGTTCAACTTGTTGCAAATTCAACTTTCTACAAATCCAACATTTTATGATTCAACATGCTGCAATTTCAACATTATGAGATTCAACATTCTGGGAAATCCAACATTTTGCAAACTCAACATTTTAGGAATTCAACTTTCTGTTCCTAAAGGAAAAAACTAGTCCAAAACAAAGCACTAAAAAGTAAAGAAATAATTGCGTATTCTTCTAAAACTTATACGATAATATAATGTAGGTACAATTATTTTTATTGTTGGAGGCGGTGTCAGCCAAGAAAACACTACAAAATACCCAGCAATATACCTATTTCTTACATATCACGTTTACGTATGTATGTAGGTAGTTACAAACCCACATTGGCTGACACCGATTAGTTATTAGTATTTAGACTCTGACTCCGATATAGTTGATCTCTTTGAGTGACACTTCGAGTTACGTTTTACGTCCAATCCATCTCATACTTTAGGAACACAAGACATTCCCTCGACCACGTCAAACTACGTACCTAGTTTACATTTTACCGAAGAAGAGATAAAACGGAAGATAAAACAACTGGACCCCGGGAAGGGAGCCGGTCCTGATGATATACTTCCGATATTCATTAAGCGCTATGTTTCCGCCATTGCTATTCCCTTAATGTTAATCATAAATGGTTCCCTAAGTGATTATGAGTGGAAAAAGGCAAGAATAGTTCCAGTATTCAAAAAGGGTCAACCTAATAAAGTAATAAACTAACGTCCCATTTCGATACTATATATATTTTCTAAATTGTTTAAGTCTTTGATTAATCCAATACTGAGTCGCCATTTGGAAAACTTATTGACTGATTACCAGCATGGCTTTCGTGAAGGCTATTCCGCAGAGACGAACTTAGTATCCTTCGTTTCAGAAGTGGCACAAAATGTTGATAGTGGAACACAGGTTGATGTCATATATACCGATTTTAGTAGCGCATCTGACAGGGTAAACCATTTGCTGCTTTTACGTAAGTTGGAATCTATTGGAGTGACGGGAAGTCTTCTCCACTGGTTCTAGTCGTATATTAATAAACGAATCCAGGCAGTTGTTATGAATGGTTTTGAATCAAGAGAGTACATTGCGGTGTCAGGAGTGCCCCAGGGCTCACACCTCGGTCCATTGCTTTTTCTAATATTTATTAATGATATAACCTCACGTATTAAGCATTGTAATATATCTTTATTCGCGGATGTTCTTGAAATATATAAGCCAGGTAAACCTCTCCAAGATATGGACCAAATTCAAGATGACTTAAATAGTATTCACCACTGGTGTGAAGAGAATTCCATGTCCTTAAATATGAGTAAATGCTACCATATTAAATTAACCAAAAAGAAAAAACTGCTTACTGCTTACAAGTTACAATTTAAATAACAAACTGTTAAACGAAACATGTGAGGTTCGTGACTTAGGTGTTATTATAGACCAGCAACTAAAATTTTCATCACACGTTGATACCATCATCAAGATAGCAGCACAAATGTTAAAATTTCTGAAAAGATCCTCTAAAGGTTTCCGGATGACTTCAACGATAAAATTACTTTATCAGGCTCTGGTAAGAAGTCATCTGGAATATGCGTGTGTAGCATGGAACCCTGACTATGCAGTACAGTCTTAGCGAATCGAAAGTATTCAACGCTCATTTATTTACGCGATACCTAGCGTTTCAGTCGCCGGGCATATCTCACAGGGCCCCTTACAGCCAGCGGCTGACCTTTTACAAAATGGAGACTTTACGTTATCGGCGTGCAGTACAGGATCTGTCGTTTTTTCCCGGCTCGTCGAGTGTGCTGAGCTCGTGGAACGTGTCAGGCTATTTGCCTCGACACCCAATTGCTAAACTGTTCCACCTACCAACTGCAAAAACAAATCTTGGTCGTCGACCCCGTTGGCAAGGTATTGCTTGCGCTACAATGGGCTGAATAAAAAAGGGCTACAGTTTGACATTTTCCACGACAAGTTAGAAAATTTTAAACGCAAGCTTGGTTCAGGGGGTGATTTTCTTTTGAATCTTTGATTTGTTTTTATATTTTTACTTTATTTTACTTCTGATTTGTATACTTTTATTTCTATTATGTAAGATAAGTACTACAAAAATGAGAATATTTAATTATAGTTAGTGGTTAAGAAATGCTGTATCTATTTCTGAAATTGCTGTGTACGCCTCTTAAGCATATGCATATGCATACCGCATATAAGAATTACTTATTTTAATTTTTTAAACAAATAGATATATGTATACTGTAGGTAATAAATAAATATTTATCTCACTTTCCTTTTAATTTGATTTTAACTATTGCTGTATTTGCGTAATAAATACTATTTCTGTCGATCTTCATCAATTTCTGATGGATGAAGTGCCTATTCATTCACTAATTAGAACATTATATCTTCTATTAATATTTCAGGAACAAAGCTATCTTAAAACAGAAGACAACATGTATAGGGGGGATACACGATATGGGCAGAATTGTAAGGATTATGGTATTATCTTGTATTACCTTTCACAAAACGGGTACACCACTGATAAAGGGAGAGACTTGAGACGAGTTATTGGTGAAACTTTAAATAGAAATACACTAGGTCGATCTAGGTAGGTAACAAGTTATTACGTTTAAGGCTTTAAAAGGTAATAAGGACCTGACTCGCCCTCTACAATCAAAATGAAACTTAAAAATATTATTTCAAAATTCGCAGCAAGAGATGTAGTTAAAGAAATAAGTGAAAAGGAAAGATTCGGTACTAAACATTTAACTGGAAATGAGAAAGTCGCTAAGACCTGCTATCGCGGATACAATTAACTTTTATTTTTATTCTGTTTAATAATTCTGAGTCAAAACGAGCTTGAGTTCTTTTCAGTGGATCGTCATACGATATCAAGGCTTGCTTGTTTAAGTCGTCTTGCAAGCAAGGTCGTTCGTAGCCAAAAGCAACATCTACTTAACTAATTTAAAAACTTTAAATGGTAACGGAATGATATTTAGATGACACAGCATGTTCGTGAGAATTAAAAAATAGGTATTTGTAAAATCTATTGCTGCCTTTTGCAAACCTCGAGCGCTCCGCAGAGTACGATAGAGACAGATGCAAATTGGACCGAAATTATCTATCAAAAGTACACAAAATCGACGTTTCGTAGTCACTTTAAACCTTCTCGAAAAATTGACCGATTTGGTTACATTTTTCATTTAAAATTAAAAAAGGACCGTGGCCGTGTTCCTATGTTTTCTTTTTTTTGAAATAAACTAGTCAAATTAGTTTTCTGGATGTTTGAACATAGCGGATAATCTGGCATTTTTTTTTGATTTTTGAATGTTCATATCTCTTTTAGTAATGATTTTTTTGAAAATTGAAAACATAAGGACATGCCAATAGTGGCAATAGTTTTTCTGGGTAAAAAATCCCCTACTAGCAAAATCCAGGGAGGAAACAGGGGACTACTTTTGTATGGAAAAACGGCGCTTCTGTATCCTCTTAAATGCCATTTTGATTATGCAAGTGCTAAGTCTTTACCATATATTTTAAAGTTTGACATTTAGTAACCGCAGCCTATGAACGCGTACAACACCAGGGGATCAAGTCCAGGGGACTTGATCCACTGGGTAATGGCGGCCGCAGAAATAGACCACCCGCGGGATACTCCTGCCATTCCACGCCGCCAAAGCGGCCACTAGAGATCCCGACCCGCGTCCAGGGTGCAGAGCGCCCATCACGGAGAGCGAATTATCCGCTGGTACGGTGCAGAGCCCATAGGCGCACGTCAGGACATCGCACTCGCCTGGCAAAGTGCCGGCGCAAGCCTAGCAGGCCCGCCAACCCACGCTACCGATGGCAGCCACTGACTCCACAGAGACCCTTCAATAGAACCATCTCCCGTAATTTCTCCCGGGGGAGGAATATAGGAGCGGTCACCCTCAAGCCAAGAATTTGGCCAACGAGGAACAAGAACCGCGTGAGCAGTAGTTGTTCCACGTTGCTCAGGGTGCACCGGAACAGAAGCTTGCCGAGAGGCAAAGTATCAGACATAACGGTTCTAAACAACTTGTCAACCGGGGTCGCACGCCTCTGGATCGAGTCAAAAGAACTTAGTTAATATCCAGGCGCTCCTGCCCAAAGGTGATAACGTACTCCACGTGTGGCCTGACTTGCGCTTAATACAGCAGCAGTCTTCAGTTGTTTTAAGAACAGGATTTACGTATTAATACGTCCCAATGCTGAGCACACGCTGAGGCCTTACCTCAACTATACGGTGGTATGATGGTAGTGCGTATTGTTGGAGAGTTGCTTCAAAACCAGTGAAAAACATTAGTGTCAGATATTCTCACCCTAAGGCTTCCGACTAGGTTTAACGAATCGTTGATGAATCCGCTGTCGCCATGGGCACGTAAAACTACAATACAAAACAACAAAATGCTGCGTCCTTACCAATAATAGTCAAATTGACTCCAAGGTTACGTGTGGGTGAGATGAGGAAGTCGACCCGGCAGTGGTACAGGGCCTCGTCCAGCTCGGTCAGCCTGGAGATGGTGAGGCTGGTCGGCTGCGTGTCCAGGACCGCTGACAGTCTTCCCCCGGAGTCGAAGCTTGGGTTCACCCACTCGGCTTGCACTCTTGCGTCGTAACTGGTTAGGAAGTTAAACATTATTAATGAAATTCTAAATTTCAATTGTCTAGATTATTTTTATCTATTAACTGCCCTGACAGACTTCGTTCTGTCAAAAGTTATTGTTTGACAGCTCGCAACAGATTGGTTTGTATGAGAATAGAAAAGTATTGTTTTTATTATTTTCCTCGTTATTATTACGTTTTTTCTTCCTATAAGAACCTTATTTGTGCCTTAACAAAAATATCAAAAAAAGATAAACCAATTGGTCGACCCGATTTCGAGTTTAGCGCCTAGCAACACAGTGATTCAGTTTTATTTATACAGATTAGGCAGACACAATCACACCTGCTCCATAAATATTCTTCTTAAGGCAAATCATGTTATGATGCCCCATAATTTATAATTGGATGCTTACTATGCCGATAGCAGTACAATCATCGAACCAAAGTAAACATTTTATCTTATTTTCTCCCTACAGAGTAGTCCCTTGGATAGTTGTGATGAAAAACGTTGTGGCGAAACTTGCTCGCTAGCGTGTGAAATTGGAAAAGCGATACACACGATTAGTTACCGATAGAGTTGTTGAACAACCACTCTGTTGGCTAACCGAGATAACATTTCATACTAAGTTTACACAGAAAGACTACCCCGCTTGGGATAAAGTCGTGATGGTATGTTATGTTATGGTTCACACAGAAAGAAGATTCTAGAGACACGTCTTCATTAGATTGAAAGGAGAAAAGTATCCCTATACTCGTACTCATTTCGCCGTTTAATTTAAGTATTAGTCAGATAATATAAATACGAGAGAGTATGTCGCTGGAGATTTGTTTTCACGGATTTTAACAATAGCGACAATTTAAAACAGCTACATTGTTGGATGTGTGATCTTGTCTAATCAAACTAAACAATTATGAAAGTGTTTGTTAAACATTTGATATAAACTGCAAGAAGTCGTATCATTGCTCAAAACTAAAGGAATAATAAGAAAGTTGTGGATACTAAATGTCCATAGATGTCATATAAAAAATAACATGAAATTATTCATATTCAGATTAGTTATTGCTTGCCACAGTATTAAATAGATCTTAACCTAATTACAGTGCTTGTGACGCCCTGTTAGGGCATTGCAATATTTAGAGGGTACAATTTTATTTAGTGCGCCCTTAAAATTACATAAAACAATTTCAATTCATTTTTATAAAATAAATTAACAAGTCGTTTTTTCTCATCCATCAACAAGATACTCTTTCAGGTCGTAGTAGCATTTAGTAATCAGTTTTTTGTAAACTAAGAATAAATGGTATAATGGGTTTGATATCTTGAATTTCTCTAATTTCATTCGGGAGTATATTACAAATCTTGATAGCCGTGGAATGTGGCCCTAATGAAAGCAGTTTAAGTGTTGTAGATTGGCCTTACAGTTGGTTGACATCTATTATTTCTCTTCAAGTCAACGTTTTTAATAGGAGAATACAAATCTGCATGTTTTCATACAAATTTACTACATTCTAAAATATACAAAGAGGTAAGTGTATGCCATGTTTTTTGAAATAAGGTCTGCATGAATCCATTCGATCAATGTTGGATTAATAAATTATGAATTATTATTATTATTGCGCTCTATTCAACAATTACGAGCACGTACAAGAACTTAGCTTGCTGTGTTTTATTAAATAAACTCTGTGAAAGAATAAATACTGCTTAGCATCGTTATGAACAAGTTTATAAATAACTAGGGCATCTTACACCAGATCAGAATAATGAGGCGCCAGAGACTAATTTATCTCCAATTTCCATACATGAATATTTCAAATTAATAGTTTACTAGCGTTAGCTAGCAACATTGTGTTAGACAAACGTGTTGCTTATGAACACTGTTTCTTCAACCATGATAATGAAGCTATATTTCCATAAAAAATTTAGCTAAAGCTAAGTAAAGGTACTATTATTAGATATTAGATATTCTTTATTGCACAAATAAAACAGTTACAAAAATAAAGTTTAAATAACTTATTAGTACAATTTAGGCGGCCTTATCGCTAGAAGCGATCTCTTCCAGGCAACCTCCGGGTAGAGAAACAAAAAAGAGTAAACAGTTGAGGTGGTGCAAGATGAGCAGTTAATCAATAAAAAATAAATCAAATAAAAAAACATATTGACTAAAACAATAGACATACAAATTATTAAGATAGCAATAAATAAACTTACATAAACATACTTAAATGAATAAACATAAAGTTTTGTATGGATTATTCAGTAGGCACCTAATTAACAACACTAAATCATTAAGGTGAAGTTTGAGTCAAATAAGTACTATTAAGAACCGAGCTGCCGACTGCAACTGCCGACAGCACGTGCAGCGTTCCATAGTGACCAAACATCATCAAGTGGTTCCAAATATCACCTACTGACGGCACGATTGGCGTAGTGTGCTGTAGCACGGTTTCTCGCCTCGATTTCCGTAGTGTCCCGGGTTCGATTCCCGGTCGGGTCAATTCATTAAACGATCTTTTCTGAATTGACTCGGGTCTGGGTGTGCTGGGAGACGCCCCTAGCTTATTTCCTTGTGTGGTACCTCGTAACACAGGGATATTAATCCCTACTTCGAGACCATTACAAGAGGTGTGTTGTATGGCGCATATTTATTTATATTTATTTATTTACTTACCCACTAGCTACCTGGTCACACCACTACCATGAATTTACACCAATAGAAGCTAGCGTCCGCATAAACCACGTTGATGTTCTTGCATGGGACTTCGGTACAGCGAGCGCCCCTGAGGGTGCGCTTCCACCAGAGATATGCGAGGATGCGTTGCGAGGAATAAGATAAAATAAATAATCATTATTGCACAAACAAACAAATACAGCAAGTTAAACAGTAAGTAGACATGAAATGTACAATTGAGGCGGTCTTATCGCTTTAAAGCGATCTCTTCCAGACTACCTTCTGAAGAGAGACTTGAATAATATAATGGGTAAGGCTGTGCAAAATAAAGGATAAGTAAGAGATATTTAAATAATAAACTAAATGAATTGTGTTACATAAAATACATATAGGTATTGCAATAGGATCACCAGTTTCCATTTTTAAGGACTGAAAAATAAAGGATGAGACATAATAAAATACTAGGTTGCAGAGAGAGGAAGTATGATTTGACTTGGGATTTAAAGACATGTAAGGACTGAGATTTGCGGATAGGTAAAGGTAAGGATTTCCACAGACGAATGGAGCGCACAACAAATGATTTGGAATAATCGGAACCGCGAAGCTAGGTAAATAAAACAATTATATTGGTTTTTAACACACACATTCCTCGCAACGCATCCTCGCACATCTCTGGTGGAAACGCAGCCTAAAAGTGAAACTAAACTATATTTTTTTTTTCTTTTTTTTGTCTCAGTAGCTTTTTACTTATGGAAACTGGTGCTAGGTAATCCTTCTTAAGGTTAATAAATTGTATGTGATTTGTATATTGACATAATTATTAGAATTTTATCTTTTCACTATAGCACACTCAATCCCTAAACATTTCTTTACCGAAGGTTGTCTGGAAGAGATCGCCCTGTAGCGATAAGACCGCCTAAATTGTACGTTATAGTGTTTCTTTCTTTATTTACCTGTTGGATTTGTTTGTGCAATAAAGTTTATTTATATTATCTTATCTTATCTAAAATGGCATACAAACTTAAGGTGGTTCGTTTTCCGCACAAAAAACAATCGCCATTCGCGCACGCGGTAAATAGTAGTAGATATGCCTAGAAATTTGCGCGGGGACATTTTTGGGGATGCTTATTATCGCAAAACCAATAAAAAATTTATATAAAACGTCAGTAATCTGAATAAACTCTTATACTAAACTAAATAGGAGTTTATCTTATATCGTCTGATATAAGATTACTCACTATAAAAATATAATTTTACAATCACCGTTTATGTGACGGAATCTCATGGTAGACAGGCTAGGTGCATTGTAGATTTCATGTCATGTGTTTTTTCTACTATACTCCTACCGTAAAATGCATCATAAAACCTTCCTCATAAATCACTTTTTCTGTTGACGAAATCCACATGCGACTTTACGGGAAAGGATATAACCCAAAACGTTGGCGGCCATTGTTGTTCTATTGTGTGTGCAATGTTTCACGCTTCAAAGATTAAAGTCCACGTACTGAATTTTGCCTGTGTCTTCGTCCGTGCGGACCAGTTTTTTTTTCACTCTACTATTCATACTTAAGCAATGTTGACAGGGTAAGTTTTTGTTTGCAATGTTATGCATATTTTTTTAAGTGCAACATTAAGCGGTGTCTATGAAGTTATGGTATTTAAAAAAAAAAATATGTTGAGCCTTTGTCATCCCATGGTATGGCCTCCACACTTCCACTTTTTACTCTCCACGGTATCAAACAAAAACGGAATAATTGATAATATTGTATTCATAATTATCGCCTGTAAATGGCTGAACTGTTTGTCTTTGTGTGAACTATCCTCATCTTGTTAGGTAACAGTCATAAAATAAATAATTATCAAAGTCTTCTTTTATTGAGAATGAATTGGTCCTTCGAGCCGGATCGTAACCGGTGACGTATTGTGTATTTTCATGCAGTCTTACCTAAATATGGGTGCGTTGTTCTTGTACCAGACGAGAAGTAGCATTAGCTCTTCGCTCAAGGAGTCAGTGCTGGTGTCGCAGTGCAGGGTCGTGTTGCCCCCTTCTATTGCCTCTTGGTGCGACACTGGACCTGCAAGGTTTAGTATGTCAAGTTTCCTGTGAAGCGGATCACGCCAGGTGAGGATCGCGTTTGTGATGTTCAAAATTGTTAAAAGAGTAATAGTAAGGTTTTTAAAAATACAGAGTTTCAATTAATTCAAAATGAAATGGATGTTGTGTTAATTTTGCTTATATGTTTTAACATATGGATACTTAAGGTGTAATTTACTTGTATTCACACTATAAATAAACAGTTAATATTGTCATATTTTTAAACATGACGCTAATCAGTTTTAACTGTTGTTTTCATTGCTTTCCTAACGACCAATCTTGTTGCCCTGAAGAACCTTCAAACTACCCTTTCCTTCACTTGGTTCGCCCTGTTACCTGAACGAGGCTATGAAGATTATTCTGCATAACTTATTGAGGCAGGTTCCAGAGCCACATCACTATAGGATTGGCATGTGATTGCCAAGCCGCCTAAGTTCAGCGGTGGACGTCTGATACTCCTATATAATAAATCTGCTTACCATCAGCTCCCGGTATGAACGCGCGAACGCCAACCAACACGTTCAGCAAGAGGCATATCTGCGCGCAAGTGACGCGCATCCTACGCGCCATCCATGCTCGCGCGCATAGCGCCCCCCAACGCGCATAGCTTGCGCGCGCTGGCGACTGTCGCTAGCTTCGCTGGGGGAAATCCATTGCACTGCTGTGATGTGATGGGAGTTGGTTGAGGAATCTGAAACAATTAATGATAAGTTATTGTCTGGCCTCTTGGCGCGGTGATATCTATACCGTCTAGCAACATTTACGTCAACATACGCGTTTATCACGTAACACTTATTTAGGTGATAAACGAATTATGTTTCATCTGCGTCTGGGTGTTACAATCCATTCGTGGATGTATTTTGAAATATTTTAGTGTGTTTATCAATCTGTGGCCATAGTAGTGGCTTTGCTTAGTTTGTGTTTTGCCAGATCTTTATTTACGATTATACTCGTATATGCGCCAGACAACACACCTCTTGTCATGGTCTTGAAGTAGGGTTAAATACAAATGTGTTACGAGGTACCAGGCAGGGAATTAGGCCAGGGGCGTCTCCCAGGACACCCAGACCCAAGCCAATTTAGAAAAGATAGTCTCCTGAATTGACCTGACCGGGGATCGAACCCGGGACACTATGGTATTAAATGCGAGAAACCGTGCTACAGCGCACTACGCCAATCGTGTCGTCAAATAAATAATTAAAAGATGGCTGAAATTTATCTGAAAATAATGCAGACGACAGAAGGACAAGGTGGATGATAGGCGGAACAGATAGCTATCTGCATTCAATCTATTGTAAAGTTACCTAACAAATACATAACTTTTGCTACTTGGAGATGTGATAGGTGGACTGCATTTTTTAGAGTTCTGAACTACATACTACGAATACTACTTATTTAACTACAAAGTCGAACTATTCTAAGATATCCCTTTAGACATTTTTGATCTATTTAATCGTAGTAAGCTTCGTGAAAGCTACATTTGCAACAAACGACAACAACACAACAGTTTTGGAACAAATACTACTAGAAAGATAGAAATTGAAAAAATCGATCTGATCCTAGGGCTCGCTTTACAAGTTTTTACAAGTCTAGTAAAAACTATTCCACTTAAGAAACTCTCGTCGATGCTAACACTTTATAGCTTCTTTGTGATTCTTTTGATTGCTACTATGAACCGTCAATTTCGAACAACACAAATATCAAGTCACAAACTGGGCCGCTTTTGGCAGTGAATAGTGGTTCATCAGGTCGAGTTGAGCTAACAAGCAGCTTGTGGCTCAGACGTGGCCATTCTAACGCTCATTTTGCACCCATGACAATTAATCTCTAATTGCATGATAAGAACTAGTGGCCCAGTTTCCCCACACTCTAAGCATGTGGAAGATGAGCATACTAAAAGCATATACGAAGTGGATTGTTACGCTGAAGTATGGTTGTACCGACAGACACTCGTTGGTGATTCTATTCCGTGCCGAATAAAAGCTAACTCGTGGACAGGTACTTATAAAGAGGAATTAGCTAGCTTTCAAATGAATTTTGACACGAGCTTTGTCGTTAAATAAAATTATATTACGTATTCAGAAATGTTGTTTGAATATTAATCATGACATTTTGCTCTCCCGATTTATGTTGCCTACATATTTCTTAGCGCGAAAATATTAAAACCCAAAAAATGTGATTTGTGAATTGGAAGATTCCCATTTTTGTCATGTCACGGACAATTAGCATTATCCTTGTTTAAATTAGGCTTAATCACGCTTTCTGAAGATGCTTTTATTATTTTAATAAAAATAAACTTTCCCTCGAATCTGTTAATAATCGTTCGCTTACTGATTTGCACGCTTGTTTCACCACAGCCGTCGATCAAACCGGTTTCTACATTAGGTATAGCAGCGCGTTTTTGATTTCATAACAAAAAACACTTTATTTCGAATCGCCAATAAAAAGGTCAAGAACTTTAAACGCAAGTTGAGCTTTTTAAAAATTTACAAACAGACAACAATTCAGATCTACGATTCCGATTATCATTAAAGGTATGCTTTGTAAATCGAATTAAAAAATGCTACAAAGCATTTGCTAACGCGATAAAAGTTACGATCTGGTTTACGTAAACGAAGTACTGGCAGATCAAATATTGTATAAAAGATTGAGCCTACATTTGAGATAGGATCCAACAAAAATAAAATTAGAATTAAGATTAACCTAAGGCAGGAACACAAGCATTTCCATGCAGTTAGGGTAAGAGAATACTACGAGGTATCCCTGCCTGTCGTGAGAGGCGACTAAAAGGGCCCTTGGGGTGGCGGAGTGCACGCGTGCGTTTCGGTTTGAGATCCCGAGGAAGACGGTAACGCGTGTCTTCGGACACAGTGGTATGTGTTATTGTGCACTGGAGTTGAGCTTGCTCCTCCCGAGGCTGGCTGCCAGGCGGCCTTGCGCGCCGAAGGGTCCTGCGAGGAATCTCTCCCTCGTTGAGGATCCTGGGTCCCTTCCATTCTAGGTAGGGGTCTCTGTTTTCCCATTAGTTCGCGAGTCCCCCATATCCCAGGTGTACCGAACCCAGGGCCTTGGGAATGCCTAAATGCATTTCCTGACCCTAAGAAAAAAGTAACACAGGCATAAATCTTAACAGATAACTCATTGCGCTCTGTTTCTATGTTTTGACCAGCCTGTTGCTGCAATGGCAGCGATCAGCACCGGAGGTCGTTGTTCGATCCCCGCCCATGATAAACATTCATGTGACGAACATTTGATTTGTGTCTGTTTTGTGTGTTATGTATGGAGTATGTATTTAGAAATATCTAAGTGTGTTTATCAGTCTCGGACACCCATACTTCAAGCCCTGCTTAGTCTGGGGTCAGATAATCTTGGTGTATTTTTTTTACTAAGCGTGCCACTTTGTCTATGTTTATTGTGTAGTCACGCTAGAGTTCTTGTAATAGGAATCCGCCATTTTCAAAAGAAAAACTATTAAAATCACAAAAATCGAAATGATTTGTGTCGTCAACTTGATTTTAACATTAGTGACGTAAACGGTTTGAGCGTGGACTAAATGAAGCAGCGAAACTTAAAGTACGTAGGTATAGTCGCGTCATCTATTACAATTTGTGTCCCTGGGCAGGAAAATCCTGGAATGGTGAACAAACAAAATAAGGTCGCAGGATTCTGATGAATTCAGGGCAACCTACAACTGCCCAGTCACAAATCTATTGCAGAGGCCTATGTTCAATAGAGGAAGTCTTAAGGCTAGACTTGACGTGGACACCTCATCCCTTGATAAACTAACTAGACTATAGGATAGGCCATTGAAATTGTATTCATAATATTTTTCTTTCATCTGGATGGTATTTGCTAGATATCAGATGATATTTAATTTCAATGAAATATTTTAATAAGTATCTTGTGATGTTGGTTCTTAATTAGAAGAAATATTAATCTCTTCTCTGACTTTTAGAATAATAAGGTGCTTTTAGGAACTGGAGATTGTTCCCAGAAATGTTATCAAGTAAGAAGATTCCCATTTAGCTCATAAACTGTTTGTCTTGAACGAGAAAAGTATACTTACATATAGGACAAAAGTCTAATTTAAGGTAAAGTTACTATCACCTGTTTGTCGATGCCTAAATTGTATTTTTGTTATTATCATCATTAAAGCCATCAAACACGTACTGCAGCATATACGAGTTATTTCCCCTTTTTTGACATCACAACTCGAGATAGCTGCGCATCCATGTATAGACAGTAGAGAAAGGCACGTATAGCACGCATTCACAGCATTCATTCCAAGTACGCATCCAGAGTAACTGCTTAGAATAATGACAATAGTTCCATATACAATGACGTGGCCCGTCATTGTGTATCTCTGGATGCGTACTTGGAATGAATGCTGTGAATGCGTGCTAGCCTATACGTGCCTTTCTCTACTGTCTATACATGGATGCGCAGCTATGCTCGAGCTGCACATCTTCCTCGCACATCTTACTCGCTCCGTTACATAACATAGCATCAGTGGAACCGGTCTAATAGTTGCGTAGCTCAGCTTGCACATCTTGGCAGCCTAGCTGCATAGCACATCTCTGGCACAAAATAAAGAGTTTACAGAAGGGCCGCTCGCGCCTTTTTCTTAAACTTGCGTGACTGCCTAGGGTAACTAACTACTATATTCGCTCTGAATTTTTAAAAACAAAATTCATCATGACATAAATTGTAATAAATGCACCAAGTTCGACAAAAACACTCGCGACAGTGCGTCTGTCCGCGACACTGGTACTCACCGGTACTTATCGCCTGTAAACTCACTGTGTTTGTGTGCGTGATCAAAATGGCGGGTTCGTTCTAAGCGGACTATCTGACAGAGGCGCCGCGGTGCATGCTTAATTTGTGTCTCTGGTGAAAAAGCTGCCTTACTCACGGGCAGGGACACAATACAGTGAACAGTGTCATTTAGCTGTGACTTTCTTTAAAAAAACCATACAAAGTATAGGAAGGTAGTAGGTCCCATTCCACAAGATGTGTCCCAAATTCTGCTCCAAACAAATCAAAAGATGCTTCGTCAACTTCATAGGCACAGACCATTTATTAGGCTTAATAAACACAGCACGTCTTACGTCATCGTTGTGAAATGTCTTGAGGTCACCAATTGATTAAGGGCTCTTAAGGCCGTCAGCTTGTTAAAACATAAAGAAGTTATGAGCTTCTGCATAAAAAAGTCTGTATCTTATCCTAGGTGCACTTCACTCCGAATAGCATTCGCACACACCACTAGAAATTAGCTTTTCAATGTTATGTTTATGGGAAAGTCTCTCTACCGGTTTTTTAAACGCAACAGTGAGTTTTTGAGTCAAGGAATCAAAATAGTGTTCAGCGAAACAGTTATCAATTGATGTTGAAAAACATTGCTGTATCAATAACTCGGTAATTACGTACGAGACTTTTCAGGGTTTCCGTTTTGTAGATCATTCGTTGCCTGCCTTCATACTTACGCTCGCCGGTAGCTTAAGCGTAAATAACACGCTAGCCTAGCTCGCTCGCTTCCATACAAAAATCCGCTACTCGCATACATTTGTATGGATTATTAACGGACTAGCCTGTTGGCGCAATGGCAGCGATCCTGCCTTTAGCGCCGGAGGTCGTAGGTTCGATCCCCACCCATGACGAATATTTGTGTTTGTTGTGTGTCTGGGTGTTATTATCTATTTAAGTATGTATTTAAGTATGTTTATCTGTCTCTGACGTCCATAGTACGAGCTTTGCTTAGTTTTGTAGTTTTTTTATTTATTTATGAACATTCGTCTATGTAGCTACGTTCGTTGGATAGTGGTAAGTAACTGCCAACGCATCGTGTGGCCTCGCCCTGACGTTTTGTAACGAGTCAAAAGGTCACACTCAATTCTGGTAGTCGGTCAGAATCTCTGAGCACTAATAGCTAATCAAATTATTCATTAATTTTTCCCTGCCTGTAGACTTCGTTGAATCAACACAACACGGACCGGTTCTGTTTGAGAATTTCAAGGTGTAAGTTGTGACACATTGAGTAATGCGTTGTATAATATTGAATAGGATAAAAATAGTTTTAGCAAGCATCTTCCATTTTTACTGATAACTAAAAATGTAATTTATAATCAGTATGAATTCTTTTAAACATGATAGATTTTTATTTATTTATTAACGAAATCAAGCTGACATACAAATACACAATGTCCTACAAAACTATTTAAACAGTTTGTCTGTGGGATCAGGATTCTCACAAACATAATATTTTCTTAAAACGAATGTTATATAAACTTATGCACTAACATTGCGACAAAGGGTAATTTTGCAGCATCCTTTTAAACGTCTCTCATCCTCAGCCTCCCTTAGGCTTAGACGCTGAAGTTCGGTGAAGGAAGTGGAGTCCAAGCTGTTTACTCAAGAGTTCCCTGATAAGCTACTGGCTACTTTACTAAGCATCAGGAATGCAATACTGCGAGCAGTATTATTACTGCTCAGGGGGTCAGCCCAAGTGCAACACGCTATTCCTGTTTCGGAATGTCGAATTTGAAAATGGATGAAACAGTACTTTTACCACGAGTTGTAACTTTAAATTTACGTTATCGTTCGTGTAAAAAAATGTATTGGGATATAACATGACATGACATGACAATGTCAAATCCCAATACAGTTTTTTACGCGAACGATAACGTAAATTTAAAGTTACAACTCGTGGTAGACGTACTGACATCGAATTTCATTCTAATTAGACGAGTGCTAATGTCATTCCCGTACATTTTTTCAATTTGACATATCATAATTAAATCAGCGTGTAGCGGTTGGCTAGTGCCTCAGGCACTATTATTTTGCACTATAGTTATCCGTTCTAAGACACTCAGATGGTCAGACGCCATAACTGGCGAAGCAAATATCTGTACACGCGAAGTGCCATGCCACATTCTTATTCTATATCTATATAACAGCTACGTGGCATCTATTCTTAACTGTGTGATACGTAAACTACCTAAATGGATGTTAGATTGTTGCAATTCGAGAAGTATGTGAATTTTAATTGAATATAAAAATTAAATACATTTAAAAATATAGTATGCGCCAGACGAGACACCACTTGTCATGCTCTTATAGTAGGGATGAATATTCCTGTGTAACGATTAGGAGATACCAGACAAGAAATTAAGCCAGGGGCACCAGGGGCTATCAGCACATCCAGATCCGAGCCAATTCAGAAAAGATCGTTTCCTGAATTGACTCAACCGGGAAACGAACCCGGGATTTTACGTAATACACGGTAAAAGCTCTTGAATTGTGAATATATTTTTCCGAAACACGCTAAAGTCAAACTCAAGTCACCTTTTACTTTAAAGTGATGGATAAGCCCTTAAAAGCTTGCGATAAACATTATCCGTAAACGATAAAGTCTTTTCAGTTTTTTTGTAGTTTATTTACTTATTACTAACTAACTTACCTATCTCTAATTGCAGCTACATCCTCCTAATGGTTTTCGCCCAATATCTGTTAACGATAGTGTGGGTGGTAGGTTAATAAGATAAGGTAATAACAGTAAGGTGCTAT
This sequence comes from Udea olivalis, assembly GCA_947369235.1. Taxonomy (NCBI): domain Eukaryota; kingdom Metazoa; phylum Arthropoda; class Insecta; order Lepidoptera; family Crambidae; genus Udea; species Udea olivalis. Next base: position 11,689,463 of record OX376360.1, read on the forward strand.
TATTGCTATTCTTAATGGTTCCCACCTTGGGCACCAACCAAGGTTTCCTTTTTTAACATTATCTCTTCATCAAATCACATTGATGTTATTTATTTTACATACATACATTCATACCATCACGCCTTTTTCCCAACGGGGTAGGCAGAGACCACATCTTTCCACTTGCTACGGTCCTGACACACCTCTTGCTCTTTATTATGGGTACTCCCGACCTGATCTTTACTGAGCAAGTCTTGGACTTGTCCTAAATACGTCCGTCTAGGCTTTCCCCTTTCAACAGCTCCATCCACCCTCGTCTTGTAAATTTGTTTCGTTAATCGCCTTTCATCCATCCTTTCCATATGCCCAAACCATCTTAGCATTCCCATCTCAATTTTTGTGACAACATCCTCTTTCACACCATATCACTCTCTTATTATGCTATTCCTCACTTTATCACTCAATCCTGCCAAACTTCACTCATTTCCACTGCATTTATCCTACTTTCATCCTTTTTTTGCCATACCCAACTCTCACTTCCGTACATAAGCGTCGGCACTAACACCCCCGCATGAACAGCCAGTCGCGCCTTCTCTGACACCTTTTGGCTGTTCATAAAGGCATGCAGCGCTCCATTTAACATATTCCCTGCATTCACTCTTCTATCAAAATCACCCTCATGCCTTCCATCCCTCGTGGACCTAGTCCCCAGATACACAAATTCTTTCACCTCCAATTAAAACCTCACATTCTGTCATATCCTCATCTCTTTCAAAAACCATGGTTTTTGTCTTACTTACGTTCACTTTCATACCTCTCGCTTCTAACGACGCATTCATTAATGTTACCATTACCTGCAACTCGTCGGCCGACGACGTCAGCATGACTTGGGCATCAGCGTAGAGAAGCTATTTAACAAGCAACCCATCCATTCTCAGTCCATAATCACTGTCTTTCAGATCTGTCAAACATTCATCCATGAATAGGTTGAACAGCCATGGGGACGCTACACAACCCTGTCTAACCCCTTTATGGATGTCAAACCAGTCAGTGTACGCCCCGTTTATTCTGACGCAAGCATTCTGAGTGTTCCAGTCATAAAGAGATTTCAGCGCTCGTATCAGACAGCTGCTCACCCCATGCGCGGATAAAGAGAACCACAACTCATTCCTTTTCACCCGATCATAGGCTTTTTCCAGGTCCAAGGAAATGCAATAGACTTTTTGGTTTTTGGCCAAAAAATTTCCGCTACGCAACGCAAGGAAAAAACCTGATCCGTACATCCCATTCCCTTTCTAAATCCCGCTTGCGCATCCCAAATCTTTTCTTCCGTCTCTTTCACAACCCTACTAATCAACACCTTAGCATAGGTACAGTTTGCCGCCCCCCCATGAGCCTTCGCCTTGTCGTGGCGGGGGGGCTTAGTACTGGTGGTAGGTGGAACCACCGGGAAGCTAAGAGGGCTCAGGCATGGCAGTGCGGTGGACTTCCCACCCACCCATTGCCTGCCGCCGGGCGTGGTGGTGGTATGGTGCTACCACTGCCCGCCCAAAGGGGCGCCCACGGGCGCAGCGCCTTAGGGCGCGAGGTGGGAGCCGCGGTGCACAACCGTATGGAGGGGGTCAGTGATCCGCGGCTGGCCCCCCCTGTGCACTGCGGCTCGGCGGGGCCGCACCGCCAGATGTGGCAGCGGATCCACCTTTTAGGTGGATCGTGGTTGCGGACCTAGTAGGGTCCGCGTACGGTGGGAGCCAGCGGGCTTGAGTACGGGGGTGCTTTTGCCCGCAATGCACGGCTTTCACCCCGACGGCGGAAGTACCTGCGTGCTCCAGGGACTTCCGTGGCCTCCCCCCTTCATTGGGGGGTCGGCTGGAGGGGGCCCCAATACGGGGAAACACTGGCGGCGGGGCGTTGTGAAACTTTTTAGGGACCCCGCCTCGCCGCTGAAGTGTTGAGGTCGAGTACCGTGGGGTTTTAGTCGGTAGAAGTCCGACATAACCTCGTCGTTCCCCCGAGCGACGAGGTATCCATGAGGATTTCCCCACGATAATAAAAAAAAAAAAAAAAAAAGGTACAGTTTGCCGACAACACTGAGAAGGCTATTTTTGCAGTCCTGTTGTGAAGGCTAATTTTTGCAGTCCTGTTGTGAACCTTTCCCTTTGAAAAGCGGCACGATAACAGCCTTGCACCAATCTTCTGGTACCCGGCCGACCCTCCAACACAAATTAAATTGGCGGTACAACTGACTAGCGGCTATCCCCTCGCCTGTCACATAAAAATAAACATGGTGGCACCTGTCATCTACTTTTTTATGGTCACGTGACCGCGCAAAACCAAGTGATTTTTTGATCGCGGCTTGTGATTTCACTAAAGTAATTAAAATAATTATGATATATTCTGAACGTTATAATAATTTTGACTCATACAATTGTATTGGTAAAAATGTATAATTTTTGGTAAATGTTACTCAGACTTTTTCTAGAATTTCTAAATTTGTATTTTTAATAATCAAATGACTGCTGTCCCTCAGAACTTGGGGACCCGTTTGATAATCATATTGAAAGACAGAGCGGATATTTATTTGCTATCGTATTTAAAACTGTTAAAATAAATAACAAAAATAAATATAATAATTAAAATAAATATGGATGAGATAGTGACAGCGTTAAAAAGAATGAAAGCTGGTAAGGCTGCAGGGTATGATAGAGTGTCTGTTGAGATGCTGAGGGTGGGGCGAGGCATAGTGAAATAAAATTGTCATTTTTCTAAACATAACGACATAAATTCATACTTGTAGCTGTTAACAGTAAACACGAGGGTCATATAATAAAATTTAAATGTTACTGTCTTTTTAACAGTGCTTTCTCCATTACTATTCCTGGTTATTTATAAATATGGTGTTTGTAAGTGAGAGCAATGTTACATTAATATACGTCGTTCTTACTACTGCGAGTATTTTTGACCGTAAACGTACAATTGGGAGCTACTAGTAATTTACTGTAACACTCATAACTTCTAGACCGCCATTACGAGTAACAAAAGTTTAAATTTCACTTTTTAAACTTTAGATTGCTTTAACCTACCAGGTGTTGGGTATCCTAATTGCCTTAAATTGTAATCGTGAAATAATTAATTAGTTTTCTTGTTTAAGTGGAGTGCTGAGCGACTCAACTTCTCGCTCTACAATTAATTGTTTGTCGCGATGATTTTCCCCGGAGCTCAATTTAAAATTAAAAGGAAAATCTCGTTATTATTAGCATAGTTTAGAACTATACCTCAAAGCTTTGACAAAAATATACATTTCCATTTCGGCCGACGATTTTTTTGCCATAATCTTTTTTTAGCTCGAATGTTTGAATTCAATTCAGTACATGAAACTATGAACTGAAGTACTAGCAGATATGGCTTGATTGTTTACTTTAGGAACTACAATGAGTATGTTAACATCTTCATCGCCATCATCTTATCGGGCTAGTTAAAATTTTCTCGAGTCAAAATGTATATTTGACTTACGATCATCATGCATTTGTAGCGTTTATAAAACGCGCATTATAAAGCCAACTCTACGTCACCTTTTTCTAAATGTAGAGAGGTGACTTGTAAAATACACATACAAAAGTTTGTTCCACAAAAATATAACTTACCACAGATAACAAAATGCTAACTTAAAGCAGGAAGGCTAGCCTAGACGTAGACCAAATGATAAATAGCCAGTGTTCCGAAACATGTGTTATTTTTCTTCGTCAATCTACTAAGGGTGCAAACATTGATGAATTCGTAGTCAGACCGATCACTAAATCATGATTCAATAACAGCGCCGCTTTCTTGTATAAGACTAGTATTTTTAGGAAGACCCACACCACGTAGTGTGATAAATGGGACATCTATTTTTCTCCACATTTCCAAAAGGAATTTGTGTGGAATGCCATCATAGACGATATGAACAAATACTTCATTTCGTCACATTCGCGAGTTCAGATATTTTATTTGTTACTAGCTTCTGCCCGCGACTTCGTCCGAGTAGAATGATGATAGATAGCCTAAATTAGGCTATCTAACACATTAAGAATTTTTCAAATCAGACCAGTAGTTCCTGAGATTAGCGCGTTCGAGCAAACAAACTCTTCGGCTTCATAATATTAATAAATATAAGTATAGATACTAATTAAGACAGTGGCAAACAAGCACTTGGACCGCCTGATGGTAAAGAGTTACAGCGGCTATAAACACGTGCAACTATGTGGAGATTGGTCCTCGCGCGTTGCCGACCTTTAAGGAGGAACTTTTGAATAGTCAGCAAAAAGAAGTGAGATTCTCCAGCAGAGTAAACGACAGCCACCCGATAAGCTCGAGGCTACCTCAAGGTAGCGGCATTTGCACCAAACAGGCAGAATCATGCTGAATATGCTATGCCCTCAAAGTTACAAAGCCGTGGAAATGATTATCAAACCACATAATATAATAGAAAAACTCTCTCGTTACTCATTGAGCGGCTGAGTGAACGACGACAAACGACACAACTAGGAGTAGAAAGCATTTGCCATCTAGGTTGCTGGGGAATGTAGGGGATTACTTAGAGAGGTTTCTCTCATATGCCTACGGGAATAGGAAAAGACGGGTACTGGCGTACGAAGCCGCGAGCGAAAGCTGGCTGCTGGTGTGTAGTAAAATGACCTAATACAAAAGAGTTGAAAGTTTGAGTACACGCATCATCACGTAAAGGATTAATTTTCACCACTCTGTTACGCAATCCTGCAAACAACCGTTTGTTCGGGCATTAAATTTTAATTGCGCGGATTATTGCTGAATCCCTTCACAGGATCGATTATAAGCATACAACCGTTTTGAAACCAACTTTTTCCGTTAACCTTTCTCAGTGGATAGAGCTTTTAGTGCATAAAGTATGGATGGGTTTAAAACAGGTAGGGAGGAAAAACATTGCGAATATATAAATGGAAATTCATAGGTTCGGTATCGCTAGCATTATGTAAATATTATACCTTTAAATTCCATTATCTGAGTGGAGGATTTGCATCGCTGACCAAACGAGTTCTCTGTTTTTATAATAAGGCAGGTTTTGGTGTACTTATTTGCTTGATTTTCTGTCGCTTTTTCGCGCACCAATAGAATCTTTACTTTCAGAGAGGTTTCCGTATTCAAGTGCGTTTTACTTTCATCGTTAACGTTATTCGTATTTCGATCGCTATCAGACTCAGGTCATGATCCCGTCATTCCAAACCGTAGTGCATTGTGTGAGCATCATTCTATTTCCCTGTTACTTAAATAATGGTCTAAGGGTGATTTTGCAAAACTCCGTACTCGAACTCAGTCAAAGTTTACTTTACTTAATGTCAGAGGACTTTGTCACCCTGTACTTTTCTAAAATTATACTAAAATTTTGAATCTGGTTTTGGAACAAAGCGAAGATTATGGCACACCCTTCTATTCGTTGATTCTATAAATAGAGTCGCCGAAAATCATAATACATGACCATTAATAAAACTAAGCTTAGTAGTCGAATACTTTGATATGAGTATAGGACAGAGTGCCAAGTGCGAGTTGCAGTGAGAGAAGTGAATGACTTCACCATCGCGTTTAGCGAGCACGTAAATGTCAATTAGTATGAAATCGAGTCAACGCCATCTAGCGGCTAATTTGGGCAACATTAAGGCCGCTAGATGGCGCTCACTCGATGCCATACAAATTCGCGTTTTTTTTCTCGCAAACGCGATGGTGAAGTTATTCACTTCTCTCACTGCAACTCGCACTCAGCACTCAGATTGCGTGATAACATTGGCAAAATAAATCTCGGAAACATTACTTATAAAACTTTCACAGCTACCACAATTTTTACAAGTGCAATATCGTCTGTCACCATCCCAAATGGCGGAATTGCTCATTTTGACGGATGTCGGTGCTGCCAACTTTGTGGAAATTCCTCTTGACGAATAGCTTCATACATTACGTCAGATCCTCTCAAGTCGGTACTTTTAATATCGCTCTTAACGGCTTTGGTCCCAAATTGTAATGTAAGTGTTAAATTTATGATTACGAAAATGGATTGCTACATGGTCATAAAGTTAATTGTTTAATACTTTGGTATGGTGAAGTATGATGTTCTTCAAGAGGGGTTTAAACAACTTATTACAGGAGAACACACGAGTAATGCCTCTGGTTTGGCTGCGGTAACCGCTTGCTATCACTATCAGGAGGTGCGAGTGCTCGTTTGTCACCGACGTAGTATAAAGTATGTTTTGCTAAGTATCTAAAGTACCTACTATTTTTATGAAACGGCGTGCTATGATAAAATTAGTATAATGCAATACGATACCTACACAACGGAGATGGTGGGTTAACCACTCTAACTCGGATCGCGGATCGTGTGGTCCCGATTTCAAATCTGGCCAGCACTAGAATCTTTGTGTTCATTGTTTAATTTCCGACTTACTCTCCGGTGATGGAAAACATCGACAAAAAACCAAATTAACCCGGATAGCGGCGGGAGGTTCACCACCTACCACGTTGGGTTCTAACAAAATTCACAATTGGTGAAAAGTGGGCTTTTCTGTGTTCCGTTCACCATGACGGCAACAGTCACTTGCCTCTGACTACCCCGTTCGGGATAAAGTCGTGATGGTATGTATGTTTATTGACTTAAGTGTCAAGGTACTCTTAAAATTTTCAATTCCATGAAAATATTAAAACTGATTTTTACCTAACACGTAGCAGACTTCTAAAGTCCGTGTATTGAGATCAACTTCGTCATATCGCGGGTGAAAATTGTAATGTTTACCTTGGCGGTGTAGACTGCCGATAATGGGAAAAATGTGGACATTTTCCATAAAGGCGTAAAATGCAAGTTCGCACATTGCACAGTGCATGTACACAGCGAGAGAGCTTTTCCATATTATCCGATACGATATCACTATCGTATAAGACCTGCCTTTCACACTGTCAGCTCCGATATTGGATGTCGGATCCGACATCGACATATTTGCGGCCATGTTGGTAATATCGCGTTTTTTTAAAGTTAACATGTTGTTTCAGGTGTGTGTATCTGGTATTAATTGGTTTAACATTGTAAACTTGTGTGTGTGGTTGTTTTGGTTAAGTAATATGGTAGAGATGTGTAGCTGCAGGGGGTCCACCGGAACCCGCTAAATCTTAAAAGGGGTCTGCGAAAAAAAGTTTGGGAACCTCTAAAAGTAAAAGTAAAAAAAAATATCTTTATTCATATAGACTTATAAAAAGTACTTATGACATGTCATGTAACAAAAAAAAATTGTAGCAAAAATATACTGAATAAAAATAAACTTACATAAAATAATACTATGATAGTTCATATCATAATTAAATATAATGTGACTCTACCACCGGTTCAGAGGTTGTTTCCGATCGAGAAGACTCCGGCAAGAAACTCGATGGTTACTCTTTTCAATCTTGTTTTTATACACAAAAATGGAATTGACAGAGTAAAGTCATAACAAAAAAGTGTGCAGAGGAGCAGATTATACCTAAGATGACCACAAATTCCTATCATTTAAGAAATCGTCAACACTATAATAACCCCGCTTCATTAACTTAGCTTTAATTTGTGACTTAAACTTGTGAAGAGGCAGTTCAACAAGAGTTTGCGGAATCTTATTAAAATATTTTACACATTGACCAACAAATGATTTCCCTACCTTATGCAGTCTTAGACTGGGAGTTACAAGCTTATTTTTATTTCTGGTATTGAGTTTATGAACATCACTGTTTTTCTTGAAGAGATGCAAGTTTTTACGGACATATACTACATTATCATAAATAAATTGAGAGTACACAGTTAAAATATCTATCTCTTTGAATACTTCACGAAGCGAGTCGCGTGGTCTAAGGTTGTAAATGGAGCGGATGGCTCTTTTTTGAAGAACAAAGATGGTGTTGAGATCCGCTGCCGAGCCCCACAACTGAAGACCATACGACATAACACTGTGAAAATAACTGAAGTACACTAATCTTGCTGTTGCGATATCAGTCAGGAGCCTTATTTTTCTAACAGCATAAGCTGCCGAACTAAGTCTTCCTGCCAGGGCAGAAATATGCGGACCCCACTGTAACTTGGAATCGAGAGTAATTCCCAGAAATACAGTGGAATTCGCAATCTCTAATGGCTCGTTATTCATGTTTATAATGGTATCGACCTGTCTTACATTGGGCATAGAAAATTTGATACATTTGGTCTTCTTAGCATTAAGCAGTAAATTGTTACTCGTGAACCAATGCAGTACCTTAGAAAGAGTATTATTTACGTCGTCAAGTGCTTTGTTACTTCTATCTACGTTAAAAATTAGAGAAGTGTCATCAGCAAATAATACAATCCCACATAGGTCTTTGACAAAATAAGGCAGGTCATTTATATAGATTAAAAACAGCAGAGGACCCAATATTGATCCCTGGGGCACGCCCATACGTATGGTGGCACCGGAAGAGTTCGTACCATTGATACTCACTTTTTGTATTCTATCAGTGAGGTAAGATTCTATAAGGCTAAGTGAAATATTTGAAACACCGTAATGCCTCAGCTTAATCAGTAAGATTTCATGATCTACGCAGTCAAATGCTTTTGATAAATCACAAAAAACTCCTATTGCATCTTGCTTGCCTTCCCACGCATCAAATATGTGTTTGATGAGCGCAACACCTGCATCGGTTGTATTCCTATTTTTAGTGAATCCAAATTGATTACTATGTAATAATTTATTCAAAGCAAAGTGAGAATGTAATTGATTCAATATTATTTTTTCAAAAATTTTACTTATAGCTGGTAGAATAGAAATAGGTCTATAATTGGATGGGTCACTTTTCTCACCTGACTTATAAAGGGGTATGACTTTACTAAATTTCATTAAATTAGGGAACTGACCCATGTCTACACAGTTATTAAAAAGTAACGCTAAACTAGGGGAGATGGCATCTATGACTGATTTAAGTATATCTCTGCTAGACCTTACGGAAGGACCAATGACTTTACTAGTGCATTTCCAAAATCTATGGTTCCTACTATAGATTTTGGAAATGCACTAGTAAAATAAAAAACCGCCAAAGAACCGCCGTAACTTCTTACGTCTTAGCAATGTATTATTACATCATAATATTACATTGTATTAATATCTTCTGAAACGGGATATAGATACCTTTCCTTTCATTTGCATAATATACTCACGTTTTATCATAATGCTCGTTCATTCGGTAAAGTGAATTTTATTTGGCTGTAATCTTTTTCCGTGAATAAATAAATTTCTCAAAGATATCAATGAAATCTAATACGTAACGACGTAGTTTATAGTTCTGTGTTAGAAGAGCCTTGTATTTATTTTAGTCAAGGCTCAAATAACTGAATGTTTATAAACTAAATGGAGGCCATGGAAAGGAACTCGTTTCACTTTACAAAATAAAAGTAAATGTGATAAGAGCCAAAACTCAGCAGGGCTCATGGGTTGGCTTCAGCACCGCCAATGTATTAAGGGGAGGTGGTTTACAAAACACGTTTTTAGAATTCATTTTTAAAGTAGTAAACAGTGAGATTAAAATCTAATAAAATGTACTGATATTGTTGAAGGGATACCTAATAAATTCATCCGGTGGAAACATGATTTGACAAAGTTGGCTTGATAGAATAAACTCACAAAGTAACCTCTTTACGTGACATTTTGTCGTCTATCTTTAGTTTTATTCCTAAAATAATAGATATCAGGGTCTTTTAACAAAACAAAGTTCAAAGATAACTGGAGGGATTTCATCCGATGGTTTTTTTGTTATATCTATTAATTTTTTAATCGATTATTTTAGTGATTTTCGGTCCGCGTGGCGCTCACCAGTTTCCTTCGGGAAATGTTGTGCAGAACCACCTCGCCTTAATACAAATCCCCATCATTATCATGATGTGCCACCAAAGGACATTTACTGGTGATCATTCATTGGGGGGTTAGGAAGCTCTGGGCTTCCTAACCCCCCAATTCTGAAACGTAACTCATAGTTTCAAATTGATGGTGTCCTGTCACATGTCAGTATGAACGAAAAAGACGGCTTTACATGTAAGAGCTGCTCAAATTTGATTGCCATTTCAGAATACAGGATGCTTTATGCACGGATGTGACGCCAAGTTACCTCCTCGCATGTGCAGGGTTAGTTAGTCCGAGGTAATAGTTTCATTACTGCAAAACGGCAAGCTTCTGTTTCGATGCACCCTGGGCAACGTGGAACAACTTCTGGTCACGTGGTCCTTGTTCTTCGGTGGCCAAATTCTTGGTTTCCGCTCCCATGTTCCTTCCCCGGGAGGAATTACGGGTATGTAGTCTTATTAAGGGGACTCTTGGGAGTCAGCGGCTGCCTTTGGTAGCGTGGGTTGGCGGGCCTGCTAGTGTGCGCTCTCCGTAGTGGGCGCTGCACCCTAGACGCGGGCCTCTAGTGGCCGTTTTGGTGGCGAGGAATGGCGGCAGTGTCCCGCGGGTTGTCCCTTTCTGTGGGCCGCCGTTACCCAGTGGATCCAGCTGGTCAGGCCGGGGTACCCTGATCCGCATTGCACGGATCTACTGGAGCTGGAGCAGGGCTTACCATCAGGCCCGGCCGAACCACGGGGACGGCGTGGTAATACTTGTTTCTCCATACCGTGCACATAAGTGGTTGAGGGCAAAAAGTCAGATTTTAGTTGCTAGGAGTCCGACATAACCACGTTGTTCCCTCGGACAGCGACCACACTGGATACCAATCCATGAGGATTTTCCTGACTGAAAAAAAAGGATGCTTTATGCATGACTAACTGAAACCGCCTTTGTTCTACCAATAAATGGTTCTATATTTTGATTTGTAATTCAAATTGGTGAATATTCTGTTCTGTAGAACTGGCTTTAGTTAAGAGACTGAAAAGACAGAATTGCCACCATTATTCTGATAAAGATTTCACGTAGCTTTAAATTCTCAGTCAACAATTCAGCACTGCAACTGTTCTCTCGGTTCCTCGGTCTATAAATCTTGGTAAATGCTCGCCAATGTAAAATTTAACCTGAACTGCATAATAAGTGTGAATTTGTTACTAGACTGGTCTTAATTACCTATCTAGGCTACCTCTAAGACTAGTTATGGGTTAATAGGGTGTAATGGTCTCGTAGACCTAGGCGGGATCATTATACTCCAAAAATAGCCGACGTTTTGCATTAAAATATATAACGTTCTATTAGTTGCCTCATACTTAATGGCACAAAAGTGCTTATATCGTTTTTAGTTTGTGCAGCCATTATATATTAGGTATTTTTATTAGCTGCTTAAACTTAAGATTTGTATTTAAAACGTTAGTCAGCGGTAATGGCATTTAGGTTTTACTCGTATAACTGCGTTAAAAAATTTCTTCTCAAGAATATAAATAAGTCAGTCGAAATGTACTAACTTACATCTAGCTCAGTCGAACCATTTAGGTTCAGTTACCATCTTTCGAAACGTATATCGTATAAAATAGATAAAATAATTAACTTTGTAGGTGTGGATACGCTTATGTTTTTTCGTCTCGAAAAAGTTATCTAAAGTAAATTCTTTGACCCAGTTTTCGTTCGATTTGTTTGCTCTCACATTCAAATTGCATTATTAAAACTTTCAGCTTGTTTACTAATCCGATTCGATTTGCATATAATAAATATGACGTGATATAGGTGCTAGTACATACATAAATATATCACCTTATCGAGTGTCCCACGTCCAACTAAGAGATCTACAAATATTCAAATAAACAGCTGTTCGTTTGGCTCGCTAAAACTCGAGAATGGCTGTACCGATTTGGCTAATTTAGATCTTGTTCAGGGAAGGTTTAAATGTGAGAAACATAAATAACGGGAAATAGCTTGTAGATGTCAAAAATTTGCCAATAACTTTTGACAGAACAAAGTCTGAGGGGTAGCTAAGCTAGTCTACATCTATACTAGTACATTAAAAAGGAAAGATTTCTTTGTTGTTTTGTTCGTTTGTTTGTATTGAATAAGCTCCGCAACTACTGGACCGTTTTAAAAAGCGGGAGTAACATAGGCTAATTTTTTTTTAATTTAGGCTATATTTTGACGGGTAAGACAGTCTACGCGGGCGAAGCCGCAGACGGACGGCTAGTAATTATATAAAGAGTACTCGTACCTGTCCTATTGGAATTGGGGATGGTTATTAATAACTCATAAACACTGGTAAAATGTTTTATTAAAAATATTATATTCAATTATTTAATGTATTATTATTATTGTACATTATGTATTATTATTTTATTTTTAGCACTGGTCGTGGGGTCGACCCCTACCCATGCCAAACATTTATGTGACTAACATTTGTGTTTAATAAATAAATAAATAAATAAATAAATAAATATCCCTGGACATTATTCCACACAGCGCCATCTAGCCCCAAAGTAAGCTAATTAAAGCTTGTGTTATGGGATACTAGACAACGGATAAACATACTTAAATACATTTTCTTTTGTAAATACATACTTATTATACATAGGAGACACCCAGACCAGTACAAACAGACATGTTCATGCACACAAATGTTTGTACTGTGCGGGGATCGAACCCGCGACCTCTGGTGTAGTAGCCAACTTCTTAACCATTACACCAAGTCTGTCGTCGTTGTTTGTTGTGTGTCTGGGTGTTATTATCTATTTAAGTATGTATTTAGAAATATTAAAGTATGTTTATCAGTCTCTGACACCCATAGTACAAGCTCTGCTTAGTTTGGGGTCAGATGACCTCGGTGTAACTTTGTCCCAGATATTTATTCATTTATTACTATAAAGTATACGTAGTTTATCAGTCTCTGACACCCATAGTACAAGCTCTGCTTAGTTTGGGGTCAGATGACCTCGGTGTAACTTTGTCCCAGATATTTATTCATTTATTACTATGAAGTATACGTAGTTCAACATTCATTTGAAGAAACACTTTTACGAGTAACAAGGCCTCTAGAGAGTGTAAAGGAGTGTACTCTAGAGAGTCCGACGAATGATGGATTTCTCCATGGGATTAAATCTAGGTTCATCCCACTTTAGTACAGTTACGGATTAAATATTTTATGACACTCATGGGGCAGCAATATATTTACTTCTGGACTTCCTGTGAAGCAGCAAGCATTAAAGTGTCCGCTAAGTACGAATAACTAAGCTACTCGTATCTAAGACCCTGTTGCTGCCACATGGTTAGTTTCACATTTGTTATTCTGGCGCTTGGCTTATGATACTATTGAAAATAATAAACAACCAAAACAGCCTGCACTTTGACACAAAATATGTTTATTAATAAATGTGACAACCCTAATTGCCAACATCTCGCTTGCAAATGCTGAACAGCCCACCCTACCCTTACGCAATATCGCCTGGTATTGTCGAGAAGTGCTAGGCATTATCTGGATAACTTTGTCGTAAGGATACAATAATGCGTGTTTGCTGTTATGTACGCGTATCTAGAATTCAGCGATCTGAAAGATTGATATCTTACCCTACGAAATTGTTATTTTGTCAAGAACTCCTTACGAATGATAGTCAGTAACCACCTATTAAGGTTCCACTGAAAACTAGCGTTATGGCATAGCTAGGTAGCTAAGCCTAACGCAAGCTGAGTGGCAACCGTGTTGTGCCGTGCTGGTGGCGGCACTTTAAAATAATATTTCCCACCGCCCTACTCCTTCCCGTGGTGTCCACCACCACTATAAATATAAATATAAATATGCGCCAGACAACACGCCTCTTGTTGGTCTCGAAGTACGGATTGATATCCCTGTGTTACGAGGTATCACACAAGGAAATAAGCCAGGGGCGTCTCCGGGCACACCCAGACCCGAGTCAATTCAGAAAAGATCGTTTCCCGAATTGTCCCGACCGGGAATCGATCCCGGGACACAAGGGAAATCGAGGTGAGAAACCGTGCTACAGCGCACTACGCCAATCGTGTCGTCAAACCGTTGCGTAAAACCCGCCAAGTGACTGACCTATCTCGGTCAGGTCACGTTCCGGGATCAGCACTGCACTAACCGGTGCCAGGAAGATGAGAATGGCCAGCCCAGTCATTGCTTTGCATTATTGTGCTTGTCATCCTCATATCTGGACCTCACGACTGCTTTCCATCAGGTGGAGTGACGGGCACTGTAAAAAAAAACTGTTTCAGCTGCATAGCAAAAATATTGTTAATTAGATTTGAAGTTTCATTTTAATTTTGTTGTGTGCTAAAATATATTTTTCTTTCTTTACAGTGAGAAGTGCAGCCGTTTCGTTTGTGAAAAGACACACACATACACATATATATATATATATATATATAGAGATAGGTCAGAGTCACTTGGCGGGTTTTACGCAACTGCATAGTGGTGGTGGACACCCACGGGAAGGAGATGGGGCGGTGGAAAGCATTATTTATTATATATATATATATATATATAATTTATATATCATTTATTTCAGGCTACAAAATTTCATTTTCAGATGTTACAAAATATAATTGGCCCAAACTGACTTAGCTTCCCCATGCGTAAAGTTATAGTAGGTGCGCTTGTTGACTTTCCATTGAGATTGTGTGAAAAAGACACTAAGTATTAAGCCTTACCAATAGTGAGTGTAGGTAGTACCTACCTACTGATAACACGTCGTGCGGATATAAAAGTGAGTCAGGAAGTAAATCCTGCTTTTAGTCGCCTGTCGTTTTTTTCCTCAAACACAGACCGTTTTATTCTCTGGCCACATTGCTCACACCGATTTATCTCAATTTGCGAGCTTTTAGATCTTCCTCCCTTTAGAAGCTGCAGAGATTATTGGATAGAATTCTCCATTGACTTACTCACCTGTTGGAATTGTTATCGGGAATCAAATTCGAAGACTGCCAAAACAATTCCTCTGTGATACTCTGTATAATGAACGTTTTAACGATCAAAATTTGTTCATAACAATACTGTTACATCTATACAGATGTTCACAGACGACAGAATGCATAGCTTGATTATGTTTATGTAGGTAAGTAAAAGTCAAAACAGTGATATTGTTCTCTAACTTCTATACCGTTTCGTTTAGGATTTTTTTATTAAAAATGATGAACTGGTGACGTAACAATTGCCTTTTTACTTATTCGGCAGCGGGTTATTATTCCTTCTCATCTTTAATTTAAAGCCAAAAAAATGCGCCCCGTTTCTCGAATTCACAAATAAGACATCCGAATTGAGGCTGCTGGTGACATTTAAGAATTTGTAAAAAATGTTAACAAAAGCTTGAACATCTTTTTGCTATTTATCAAGCGTATTTTTCCAACAACACGTAAGTATTTTAGGTGCTTTAACATAGTAGAACAGAATACGTGATAATTGTAAACGTCCGATACTTAGCGTTGAGCACTTAACATCTGAACAGGTTAGGCTCGGCAACGCGCAAGTGATACCCCTAGAGATGCACGTTCAGAGTGGCGGTAACCGCTTGCTGCTTGTGGTCCGCATGCTCTGTTTGCCACCGACGTAGTACCAATATCTAATCAATTCTTCGTAAAAATTTCACGTTAAATTACAAATCGCAAACAAGTAAATACTAGGCAGAATATTTTTTTGGAATTGTTGTTTCAGGTCCATCGAATAACAGCCAACTCTGCGATAACTGCCGTACCAATTTTCATCGTTGCTACCATTTCGTGGTATTTATTGGAATCTTAGAGGCTGCCTGTATACTTAACGAGAATTTTCCGATCGCATGATTGAAGTCTCCCGTGACCAGTGTTGGCAGATTCCTTCATCAGGTCGTTAATCCAGCGATTTCAATTGGCAATGCGTCTACCATTCGGAGCTTTCTTACCTAATTTGAACATGTTTAAAGTTAATTTGAAATTAAGATGTATTAACGAAAGAAAAACCTAATTTAAAAAAGACATGATAAAAAACTAACAGGCAGCGGTGGCACGATGTCCAAAAAATAAATTGGATCTCTCTCAGCTAATGCCTGTGCCTGATAGGGCCAGACGCTGATTATCAGCAGGCTCAGCGCTCAAATAATAAGTATGTAATATTTCGGTGGACAAGCCGAAACGGCAGAACCAATTTTGATGAATTTCGAGTTTACTCTACCACAAGTTCGCCTCAAGACATCTACGATAGTACTAGCCACTTGTATGCCTTTTTTTAATTCCATTCATATTCATAATCACCGAAATCCCATACAAACACGTCACGAAAGACGTTATCGACTGTCATCGATGTAAACTCATTGTTGGGGGATAGATGGGTGGACGTAAGAGGACAATCTTACTAATATTATAAATCACATATTAAAAATCACTAATTACTAATCTTACTTCCAAATAATATTATAAATGCGAAAGTTTGTGAGGACGTTTGTTACTCTTTCACACAAAAACTACTGAACAGATGTGAATGAAACTTTACAGTAATACAGCTTATATATCAGAATAACACATGGAATACAATTTATAAAGATTTATGTAATTTGGCCATGGTATATAACGATAACGCGGGCGAAGCCGCGGGCGTAAAGCTAGTATGCTATATTTTGTTGCCAAATTAATATACACAGATGAAGTCACTGGCAACAGCTAGTTAGACGTACACTTGCATTTCGCTATTTTAATTAATAAATTGATAAGTGTTATTCCATTTAGAGTTTATCTGAATGATAAAATCTATCATCTTCTTTAGTTACTTTTATCTACATCGAACGTTCAATGTCCAAGACTTCGATACCATAAAATAAATTAGCTGCTTGGTTTTATATCTGTTTAATAACAGGGAACGGAATGAGTATTTGCAATTGATAGACAAAAAAAGGTAAATATTTTATGTATACGCAGACAAAACTGGATTTGGCTTTATGGAGTTACCGCAGTCCCTGCTCACTGAAGGACCGGCAGTAAAATACTTTTGGGCTTACGGAGACGAATGTAGTTACCGATAAAAATAAACAACGCTCTTTGTCAGCAGTTGGACCAGCACCGATCAAGCAAAAAGGCAGAGGAAAAAATACACTTACAATTTTAGGACACAACTCATTCAAAAACATTTGTGAAAAAAGTGGAAAAAAAAACAATTAAAACACACGACAGCGGTGTCAAGATGTCTTAAATGAAATTGGTCTCACTCTTCTCATACCTTCATAGATAATAATTACAATATTGCTGAAGAATGGTTAGAAATGAACCTACATCTCCGATACAGCCGATGCCTTTTCGAGCACTAAGTCAAGTAGTCGAACTCGCAACAGTAATAACTTACTTACTTTCTTTTAGAACTTCTATACTCCATTCATTATAGCATTAGACAGAAGTGAAAAAGATTCTTTTTAGGGTACACTTTGTGGTAAAAGTACAATAAACATTATTACTTTTAAGATTTATGCCGAATTTATTAAAATCTATTTACCTATATCGCAGCTGTCACAATTAATTGTTCTCATTTAAAGTATTTTGTCTTGCATTAAACTATATTGTCGATGTAAAAACCTCAAAGAAGCAGGGGGTTTTATCCGAACACGTTTTCACTGTCACTATAATGCTACCAAATCTGAAATGTAACATAATCCCTTCATACGTTGTGGCGGAAGGGGTTTCCAATTTTTCCAGGTTATACTCAGGTATGTCATCGTCATGGCAACAAATACAAATTGTTATTAATTTAAGCATCCCTGCTTCATATTTCTAATGTTATAATGAATAAAGTTTAAGCATCATCGGCATTTGCGCTGTGCGATTGGAAGACAGACGTGTGCATGCGTGTAATATGACTTCATTGACAAATATTTGACACCCTTCTCAAGTTATTCCCGACGCTACGCCCGATGACAATTCGAAATATTATGGAGCCTCTTTTAGCAGTATATCGATACGTTGTAAGGATGGGGTGGGAATTCCTTAGTCTTGCTTTTGCCAATTTTACGAGTATGTATCAACTCGTTTTATGTCCGTTGACAAAGCGATGTCAACACATACATCAGTCTTTAAAGAAAAAATAAAATATCACACAAAAATCTTCTGCACCCAAACTTAGCAGAGCTTGTATTATGTGTGTGGGGTATCAAAGAAGCTGAAAGCTATGCTGTTCTTAAAACTAGGCCAGAAGTTGATCGGTCATGTGAAGGACTTTCATACGCCTTCTTTTTGAAGAATGATTGTGTTGCGAATGTAATATATTAAGATTATCACAGGTAACTGCTGGGTGGTAAAGGTTGACTAGGAGTTTTGATTAAGCAATAGGTTGTCTGATTAATCTACGAAACAATTTAAGCATAAGATATTCTGAAACGCAAATCCAATATTCAGAAATAGTTTTCCACTAAATTGTAAATTCACGCCGCGTTAGCAATATAGCAGGACCCCAAGATTGACGGGCTCGAGACGATACTTCTGAGCACCCTACTCAAGCGCCCAGAGTTTCAACGTCACAGCAGCTGGAATTCGAAACATCACCCTTTAGCACGCTCAGGGGTGTGGGGGTGCAGATAGAACTTCGCATTCGTGAACGCCCTTGAACTAGTTTTGTGTGTTTTATTGTTATGTTCGGGACTATAAAGAAAATCACCAGAATACTCCTTTATAAGGGAAACTAATAGGTAACTTGACACTTTGGCGATGTTGCCAGCGAACAGCGAATTAGTCGGCATGGACTTAGCTTTCGTATTCACTTTCAGTGACCGAAGTCGAAGAAGAGAGTGAGTTTGTTGCTTGGAAAGGAACAGAAAGAAATAATAAGATGACGACCCAACTAAACCGTGAGTAATAAACTTAATTAATGAATTATGTTAGGTTGTATGGTGTCAGAAACGTGTGTACACACACACACACACAAGGTGTACACGTGTGAGTGCACCTAAGGGGTAGGGCCGTAACTGTTCTCTAGACCATTCAGCAAATTAATACAATATAATCTACAGCACCCTATATTTTAAAAAGAAACTGCTCTGTGAATGGGGCCGAACATGGGTCTAGTTATACACTAATATTATCAAGATTTAGGATTACATTTTTTGTTTCTAACGGATGAACTCAAAAACGAATGACCCATTTTTAAAGTTTTTCGCTATTAGCTACATTTTCAGCCAGTCACTTTAGCTACATTTAAGGCTAGATTTCTTCTTGTGGTGCTATATTTTAGCGGGACAAATAGTGGTAAGCCATGTTTAACCATTGCACTAAATTGCACCAAGGAAAATAGATAACGCATCACTGCTCCGCAGCGAATTTCTATTTCACAAGAAACCATTCACGACACGGTTGGCGTAGTGCGCTGTAGCACGATTTCTCGCCTCGATTTCCGTAGTGTCCCGGGTTCGATTCCCGGTCGGGTCAATTCAGGAAACGATCTTTTCTGAATTGACTCGGGTCTGGGTGTGCTGGGAGACGCCCCTGGCTTATTTCCTTGTGTGATACCTCGTAACACAGGGATATTAATCCCTACTTCGAGACCATTACAAGAGGTGTGTTGTCTGGCGCATATTTATTTATTTATTTATTTATTCATATGAAAAGCACGCAGCTTACAGGATAACGTAGGTTAATGTATTTTTGTGGTTAACCGAATTTTAGCTAACTTCATAAACCTGTGATTTAGTAGGATCCCAATATACAGACCACTCATTAATAGGTATATAACATAATGTTTGCTAAAGTAATGCAAACACAAGAGCCAACTGAAGAAGAAATTGAGCTACCCCAAGACAGACCGACAGGATAATTGTCCGTTTTCCAGTAACAAATAGTCTTGCCACTTAATTTGTGACAGCTCGAGTGATTAAGTTAATCGCAACTCTGGAATTGAGATCCCTTTGTTGAGATTTAAACGATGCGCTCGCTAAAGTTATTTCTAGGAGCCGCACTTATAATGTCTTTTGTGTAACTTACTCCAAACGTATGGTAGACCAGCACTTTATTTATTTAATTTAATGACTGGCCACTATTGGAACTTCGCCTACGGTTTAAGGTAACATTTTTCCTTATAAAATAACTTCGAATGCGGTTGGTCTAGTCTGAGTGCCGAGTGCGAGTTGCAGTGAGAGAAGTGAATAACTTCACCATCGCGTTTGCGAGAAAAAAAAGGCGAATTTGTATGGTGTCGAGTCAACGCCATCTAGCGGCCTTAATGTTGCCCGAATTCGCCGCTAGATTGACTCGATTCCATAGTAATTGACATTTACGTGCTCGCAAAACGCGATGGTGAAGTCATTCACTTCTCTCACTGCAACTCGCACTCGGCACTCTGGTCCATTAAGGTTTTTCGTGAGAAATGTAACAAAAATAGAGAGGACCGCCCAGCTAGCAGAAGGCGCGAGTCCGAATCCCGCTCGACACCTATGGTATGGATCATAAGGTATGGTTAACACGTTCAAGCTCGCATACCGCAATAGTCAACTTATACGCCGTGGCGCATCATCCCTCCATACAAAGTTTGGGGACGTCCATACTCGCATCGCCATATCACAAACAAAATGTTGTTACACTATGTTGCACAACGTGTAATAACGTTTATGTGTTTTTGTTGATATCCCACTTGGTCCAGGCACAGGTCCAGGTTCACATTTTTTTTCGATACCTACTTCAACGTCTTTTTTCATAGCTGGCTTCTGGACAAAATTCAATATATACTATACTGCACTCATAACAACTATCACCATACCTTATAAAACTATAGAAAACCAAAAAAATACTTACGATAACTCACAATAAATGCACGGCCTGCAAGTGTTTTGTAGCGAGAAACTTTTTTTTTTTCTCTTGATATGGCTCGCACGGCTTGTGCATTTGCCAGAGCGAGAAACTTGCGTCACAGTAATGGCGCGCAAGCAAGACTGGCAGTATGGCGGCTCTTACCAAAAATGACGTTTGACGACGTTGTTCCAAAAATGACGTTACCCTGTCAATTTGTGTGTGACTTATGTTCAAAAAAAAAAAACGACGTAAGGTGGCGCTAGTACTTTGAAAATTTGACACGATGCGGCGGAATGACGTAGTTACCAAAGGCTTGTACGGAGATTTTACGTTGCTAGCCGTTGTGCTTAAAAATCATAATTTTCTAAGGACGTGATTAGACTATGTGCGTCATCATGTAGATTAGGTTTGGACGTTCGGAAACGTTGTTAGAACCAACGTGTTAACTTACTCAGCTGAGTAATTAGTCTATATCCCACTACTCCTCAAAGGCTTCCATCATTGAATTTAGATCATCGCTCGAGCAATTCGCAATTCGAGCGATCACAAAGCTAAGCTGTGAGTATGTTGCGGACTATCCGGAAGTGATATGGGCATTGTTCCGAGGACTTCCGAATTTTGGGTTCGACTGCCACTCGACCACCGCTGCATCTTTAATAACAATCGTGGGTTCAATACCTTGTGCTTGTTGTGTCAGACACACAACATGTGCTTGTTGTGTTATTAATATCGATAAATGTATACTTATATGCACTTATCTATTTGATTATTTAATAAAAAACTTGTAGGCCCACAGAGAACTCCAAAACGCCAGCAATTTTCATTTAAAAAACCACATACTTATGAAAAAAATATACATAATAAGAACAAATGATGATGATCAAGCCAAGTCAAAGAGGAAAAAAAAACTAAAATTCGATTAGAATTAAGCATTCAGTTAAATAAATATTATGTGCAATAATGTCTTATGGAATAGTTGTCAAGTCAAGGTTAAAATAGGTCCAAAGTCATTAAATACTCGGTGTAAATTTTATAATTAACCTACCAACTACTAACCTATTAGCAAATTGTTAACATATGAGTGCCCTCTAACATACAGGTGTATCGGCAAATATTCCTCAATCATCGAGCTCAAGTTAGATTAAACGTTATGTACTGTGTATACATACTTACATTGTATTTAGAAATATTAATACATATGAATTTGACTGGCCTGTTGGCGCAATGGCAGCGATCCTGCCTTTAGCGCCGGAGTTCGTGGGTTCGATCCCCACCCATGACAAACATTTATGTGACGAACATTTGTGTTTGTTGTGTGTCTGGGAATCATTATCTACTTAAGTATGTATTTAGAAATATATAAGTATGTTTAACAGTCTCTGACGCCCATAGTACAAGCTCTGCTTAGTTTGGGGTCAGATGATCTTGGTGTATATAGAGATAATAATATAATAATAAATAATAAATGTTTATTAAACAACTTTGACATTACAGAAAATAAAATAATAAAAACAATGTAACACAGCAGCTTAGTTTGAGTGCCAAAAATTGCGTCGACAAACGTATAATTACACAAGGCAAAATGATTTCTACACTAGGCACAGCCTGTCCTGTAGAAAATCATTGGTCACATGTTGCCAAAACATTTCAAATTATAAGCGACTATTAGTAAGTTAAGAACAGTGAACTAAAGATTATATACTAATTAAAGATGTTACATATAAAAATGGTTGAACGTGAGTGTATTTATGTGTATTTCGTGTGTGTGTGTGTGTGTGTGTGTGTGTGTGTGTGTGTGTGTGTGTGGGTGCGCGCGCGTGTGTGCGTGTGTGTGTTGGTGTGAATGTGTGCGTGCGTGCGTTAACCAGTATCGTGGGGCCAGTCGCTGGGTCTATCGGTCGTAGGGCTAGACTGGATACTGGTTAACGCACGCACGCACACATTCACACCAACACACACACACGCACACACGCGCGCACACATATTTAATTAACGCATATTTAATTTATTTATATTTATCTGTCTCTGACACCTATAGTACAAGCTCGTGTGCTTTGTCCCATATTTTTTCTTCATTTTCAAATATTTAGTGGTAATAAAAACCATAAGCTTTTTCGGATTCCTCTTTTTATTATAAAAAAGCTAAAGACTGAAAATTAAAAACCTACATTTTAGCTACTTCCAATATTTACGAAGGTCGATTTAGTAATCGTCGGCGGGCGACAGGAAAGTTATTTATTTCGAGCAATCAGCTGTTTTGAATTGGTAATTTATAATTAAGATACTCGTAGGCCCTCTAATATAGGTATATAAGCCGAAGTAGGTCTGGCCTACATTGGGTGTTCATCAAGTTCTTACTGAAAAACAAAGGTTCCATATTTTCTAGGCCATACCTACAACTCTCAAAAGGAGTTTGCGCACTATCCGTACCATACCATGACCGTGCTGTGAACGTATTAGGGTCAAAAAGCGTCTTGGCTGCAGCCTGGGCTCAAGGTCGCTCGCCGATGCTGCGTTCGCTCTGTCATCATAACACACACATACACAGCAACACACAATTACACTGCACATTAGGATTGTTTATCAATATTGTTCCGTGCATACAACTGTCCGTGCGCCCACTCAATGGGCCCGCTGAAAGTCAGCGTCTGGGCTATCAGGCACCGGCATAAGCTGAGCGCGGTCCAATTCATTTTACGGACGTCGCGACACCGCTATCTGTTATTGTATTTTCTTTTAATTTGTTTTGTTGTGTTTTTGTTCATGTAAAATTGTTGTACTATGTAATGCGATGTCCATAAAAATAATAAATATTTTCTTTCTTTCTTTCTTTCTTTAAAAAGCAACACGATACGCTCTACTATGCCCACTGGAACGTGGTCAGGCAAAACATATACTTTGTATAGAAATGTATAAATAAATAAAATAAAATAAATAATGTATGAGACTATAATCATAATCATTTATTTATTTTCAGGCAACAAATTACATTTAAAGATCTTAACTAAACATAATCGGCCCATAGATAAATCCAACACGGTCGCGTAATCTGCACGGAGCGTCAACAATTGTTGGGAAGAATATTTTGCTGGTGCCGATACGCAACGTATTAGTTAGTATAGATAACACGCAATTTCAAACTTTGCCTGGTCCTCCAGGGACTTAATTTCAAAATTTTTGCAACAACCACATAATTTGAAATCATATTCCAGATTCACAGACGTATTATAGCCCTCTTAGTCTTAGTTACGAATACTTAGATTTCGTCAAAACAAATTATAAACCGAAATTGTTTCAGAAGTTACGCACAGCAAAAAAAAATACTTCAGCCTACTTCTTCATGCGTGGTGTCTCATCAAAAGTTTCGAAGATTCTTTTTAGGTAAACTGGATGAAATGTTCACAAAATATGTATTTTAAGACAATTGTACTATGAATTAAAGAGGGAACATCCTATTAAGTGTGGGCTTCTAAGTTTTACGTTCACCACGACGACAGAAGCTTTTGATTATTGATAAGTCTAGTTCTTCTGCCGACACACAAAGCTTACCGTGTATCTGGAATCATCATTCTGTGGAGTGTGTTAATTTGAATCATACGAAAAATCTATAATATTTTGATTAATGCCGTTTAGGGTTAACTTCCTAAACTGTCGTTTAACTAAGTTTCTTGTGCCAACGCATATTTTCCGGGAAATAGGGTATGGTACTTCCTTATCTTAACTTCGAAGGTACCCTCGGGAAATTTGTATTTTAGTTTGAATAACAAAAAACAGAAACTCAACCCTCTTAATTGAATCAAGCCTTAAGCTATCAAAGAGGAAAAGTTGCGAAATAAGCAGGGAAACGGCGAAACTTGTTCGGTTGGCAGAACAGACCGAGCCTGATCAGCAAAGCGGTCACGTCTGGCGTCAGGCCGCGAGGCCTGTAGGTTTTCTGCTTAATTTGACACCGAATACGCTTTTACTGACGCAGCTACATCGCTAACGGATAATAATAAAATATTACTTGCATTCCATTTGACATCTAAAGATTCAAACTTTAAGGATGCAGAAAATATTAAATTGCTTTATTTTGGAAATGTTATTATTTATTTAAGTTTGTATTAAGATATTTTTAATTTAGGTATGTTTATCATCCATAGTACAAGCTTTGCTTATTTCATGGTCAGATGATTTATTATATTGATATGCGATAATTATAGAACTAAATAAATAACGGACACTCTACAGCAAGATCTTCAGGCCGAAAATATCATTACATGCGCAAAATTTGCAACCAAATATCGTAGTACCTTTATGTTTGTATAATTATGTTGTACATTGTCGGACTGTCAATATGTCAGTGACTGAAACCCACAGCGATCGTATTTTGATTGTCAGCCTACGTAATGAGACCAATCGGATCGACAAATCGACAGCGCTTGCGACTAAGCGCACAATATCGCCTAAATTGCAAGCTCTGCTCTCCAAGGTGCAATAGGGACAAAGTACCAAAAAAATAAATTTACATAACCCAAAAAAGTATTTGTTTACGCAGCAGATATTACTGCGGCAAATACTTACATTATTTCTACTTAATTTTGATTAGTGAATAAATTCAACCAAAATAAACAAACAACATGACATTTGAATTTTTTGACCGATCCAATGATCTGTAAGCCGACCTTGCAGCGTTCTCTGTTGCTTTTATCGATTGATCTACAAACAAAGTTCAGTATAAATACCTCCTGTAGTTCATCAGCGCCCACATTTTACGCAAACTTATTCCAATGCCAAGTATGAGTATCTAAACTACGTTATTAAAATTGCTTGAGGTCACTTGAAACAATATAATAGAAGTTTAATTTCTGGGGATTGATGCGCTCATCAAGTATTAAAAGTAACATTCCTTAAACTCTCAATTTTGAATAAATTAGATTTAGAGAACTCAACACTGATAAACTCGTTTAAAACTTTCCCAATCTATAAACTATAAATGGAATCGTCTGCGTCTTTTAACCTTTTAGAGATATTCACCTCCGTAACCTTTAAACTATCCGTATGAAATTTTAACTCCCCGAGGGAAGTTACTGACATCCGGATGTCGATTTACATTTGAACAAATTTATTTTCTACGGGTCTGACGCAGCATGTGCACTTCGTAAAATGAGCACTCACTTCAAAATGTGCATTTACCACAAAAGTTCAAAACATTCTTGAGGCTTGAAACCTTTTTTATAGTCATAATAAATCATGGCGCGAAAATCACGCCGCCTGAACTCCATTGCTACAAGCGAATTCTTGCCAGATTCTCGAAAAAATGATGCACATTCAAATAAAAAAAAAAAATATGTGTGTTCTATTTTCAGATATATCAATAAACAACCAGCCTACAAGATGGTGTATAATTTGCCAGTGTCAATCAAATAAGTAAAGAGTATCTAACTTCTTTTGGCATGCCCCTCGTATCCTAAATGGGAGAGCCAGAAGCCAGCCAAAATGGAGAACACTGAGACGTCCACGATTGAAAATCCAACTTGGTAAGTGGCAAGCCTACCACCGTTATCAGAATTATTATACCACCGTTGTAATAATTATAATAAGACAATTATACTTAATTGTAGAACTAAAAAATATTACAATACTTAGTATTTAAATCTAAAAACTTCGTTCGTACAACTAGAACTATTTTGCTCTAACGCGATCTCTTCAGGCAACCCTCGTTCATTTAATAATTACCATAAAATCCACATTATTCTCTTAAATTCTAGTATTATTTACCAAAAGTTATAAATGGTATACTTGTAGAATGCAATTGTTCTTTTCGTCATTATTAATGAACATTGAATCCGTTCAATATGTCTATTACGGAAGGAAAGTTGTGTTTTGATAACAACCTGAAAATGTTTTCAACCCTCATTCTGATTTATTTTTTTCCATATTTTTCTTACAAGAAATCACAAATGGCTAGGTACTTCGTTTTTCGATTATATTACGTCAGAGTTTTTCCTTCCTTAGATATGATTTGAATGCTCTTTTCGCAAAATCTTTTGAATAGGCCGATTTACAATAGACATTTATTGTATAGAATGGTTCTGATAAATGTCCCAATAAAAATAGGTATTTGCTGTTCAAGTTTCGTTCATTGAGCAAAGGGTATCAATTACCTACGTAAATGTAAAAACCTCGTTTTCTACCGTTTGTTGAACAAAATAGAATGCATGTACGAGAATGTACAAATTTGCTTTATACGTAATACACGGACGAGTAACAATGAGTACGTTCATAACACTTATTCTTGTGGGTTTACTTCCATTAATCCATCAAAATGCATTTAATGGCTGCATGCATTTTCATCCCAAACGTGTATGGAGTGTGAAATTCGATTACTGAAGATAAAAATAAATAAATAAATAAATAAATATCCCTGTACATTATTCCACACAGCGCCATCTAGCCCCAAAGTAAGCTAATTAAAGCTTGTGTTATGGGATACTAGACAACAGATAAACATACTTAAATACATTTGCTTTTGTAAATACATACTTATTATACATAGGAGACACCCAGACCAGTACAAACAGACATGTTCATGCACACAAATGTTTGTACTGTGCGGGAATCGAACCCGCGACCTCTGGTGTAGTAGCCAACTTCTTAACCATTACACCAAGTCGGTCGTGAAAAAAATCAGGCTGAAAATGAATCATCTTGTAATAAATAGACATGGCAATCGAAATATATGTTCTTTTTATCGAATCGAGAAGGTATTTAATGAAGGAAGAATGATGAGTCATGGTGGACAGCTGTTGATTATGGGGATAAAAGAGGCGAAATCGGGGACCGAAATTACGTGACTATTCTCCCATAATTTGGTCTGGGACAAAATATCTTCGCCATCTTACCTTACACATAAATAAATTTAAGCGACATCACTTACACTGCATTTGTTACAAAGAAAGGCTTTTGCTACTAATTGAAAAGATAAACAACAAACCTAGCGAAATATGTCCATGTGCAAAGACTGTCTTTCCCGTCAAAATTTGCCTGAATTAAAAAAAATCAAGCCCATGTCACTGCCTGATAATGTAGCATAAATTAGTGAAATAATTTTTGAAAACGATCTAGTAATTTCGGAGCCTATTCAATACAAACAAAAAAACAAGCAAACAAACAAATCCTCTTTATAATATTAGTATAGATAAACGTTTTTGCGGGAATTGAACCCGCGGTCCTCGGCCCTGCATACACTCGTTACCACTAAGCTAAACGGAGTACGGACACAAGCAGTCCCTAAGGCGGTTTGGGTAGCATCGAACACAAATAGCTAAGACGATGTGATTCAAAATATAACATAACATACCATCACGACTTTATCTCGGGGTATTACGGGATAGTCAGAGGCAAGTGACTGTGTCGTCATGGTGAACGAAACACTCAGAAGCCCACTTTTCACCAATGGTAATAGAACCCAACGTGGTAGGTGGTGAGCCTTCCGCCGTTATCCAGGTGGATTTGGTTTTTTATCGATGTTTTCCATCACCGGAGAGTTAGTCGGATATTTAACAATGAACATAAAGATTATGATTCTGGCCAGATTTGAACCACACAATCCACGATCTGAGTTCGGTGGCTGAACCACGAGGCCAGGACGCACCCAAAAACAAAAAATATTCATTGAAATATTTGGAATGTCAAGTAATTTATTTCGCCAAATGATTATAATTGATAAGTTGTATTTACCTGACTATTTTCAAGGCTTGTTTAAGAATATTTATTGTTCACCGATATCATTTTAGTGTTTTTACAAAAGTGAAAAGCTAAAAACCTATTTAACCTACTTACCTAGTCGGATGGTACATACAAACGGCTTATCCTAATGAAACATTAACAAATACGAGTAGGTATTACTGCCTTCTTCTGCAATTCATTACCTGTAACAAAAAATATGTTTAATTATGACCATGTCTTGTTTTGTAATAAAAAAAAAACCTCCTTTTGTGGACCCTACTTATTGGAATTATGTTATTTTGCTTGATAAATAAATAAAAGGGAAAAATTATATACCGGATTCAAATTATACTATCAAAAGACTTACAAAAACGATATGACATGTTCAGTAAGTTGTCAGTGTAGTAACTAAGTGATTATTTCATTTTTTAAATTAATTTTAATTTCAAAAGGCTTTCATACCTAAACTACTAACTGCTCGACTGATTTGTATGGTGACCTTGAATAAAAGATAGCTACATCACTTATGTACTGAGTAGGCCATATTGTTTTTGTAATTCTTTTGATAATCATCCGGAATATTGTTGAAAAATATATTTATTGGGGACTAGGCTAGCCCCTAATGCAGCAGAAACTCCCCAATTACCCTTTCTAATCACCTAATATTCCGCATAATTTTAATCAATTTTACCTCAAGTCCGCATACCGCAGCGAGCTAATTCCCACATAGTGTGTATTTGCTCTTCTACGAGCACAGAATACCTAATTTGCTTATAACCGAGCTGTTAAGAAGGGAAATGCAGATCATACATGATATTGTATGGCGATGAGGGTTTCTGGGTACCCAGTTCTGTAATATCCACGTTTTATTAAGAACGGGAAGTCTACCACGAGCTGCCACTTTAAATTTACGTTATCGTTCGCGTAAAAATTGTATTGGGATGAAACATGACATGACCTGACAATGTCAAATCCCAATACATTTTTTCACGCAAAATTTATAGTGGCAACTCGTGGTAGACGTACAGATATTGCTTTAACATCAATCAGTGAATACTTTTTAATATGTTGGCCTGCCTGTGGCAAAATGTTAGGATCCTATACTCTTTCATGCATTCTTCCAAAAGTATGGAAGTAGCATTAGCACTCACCTACTTAATTGGCGAAATCAAAATTATAGTATTTGTACCGTCAAACTTCCTAAAGTTTTCAACACGGAGAAACTTAATGATGTGTCGCTCTTGGCTAGGCTTTCTGATTACTACATCCCACGCTTTTAATGTAAAATTAATAAAAGGATTTTAACCGCAAAACTGTTCTGTCTATTTCGTTTTAATCGTTGTTAAAAAATAACAAACCAAACCAGCACGTACTCGTAGCTGTACTGAATAAATAAATAAATAAATAAATAAATATCCCTGGACATTATTCCACACAGCGCCATCTAGCCCCAAAGTAAGCTAATTAAAGCTTGTGTTATGGGATACTAGACAACGGATAAACATACTTAAATACATTTTCTTTTGTAAATACATACTTATTATACATAGGAGACACCCAGACCAGTACAAACAGACATGTTCATGCACACAAATGTTTGTACTGTGCGGGGATCGAACCCGCGACCTCTGGTGTAGTAGCCAACTTCTTAACCTTTACACCAAGTCGGTCGTCAAATAGATTTATATAATATGGTAACTAGCTTCTGCCTGGAATAGCTACTTTGGGCTAACGCTAACTTGAACCCGCGAATTCGTTTGCGCGCGCAGTACTTATTGAAATCGAATGATGTAAAGGGCAATTTTGTTTTAATTTCAATACTTGTGATAAATAAAGTACTTAATTTGGATAAGGATTAATAGTAAAAGTTTATAAAAACACCTTCGCAAATAATGAATTATTTTAGAAAAAAATAGGTTAGCATAAAAAGGTTATAGTGAGGCAACCTTAAAAGATAGGCATATGCTGTTGCATGCCTTTTTTTTAAAACTTTTAATGGGGAACAATTCCGTCATACATTTTGACGACCGACTTGGTGTAATGGTTAAGAAGTTGGCTACTACACCAGAGGTCGCGGGTTCGATCCCCGCACAGTACAAACATTTGTGTGCATGAACATGTCTGTTTGTACTGGTCTGGGTGTCTCCTATGTATAATAAGTATGTATTTACAAAAGAAAATGTATTTAAGTATGTTTATCCGTATTCTAGTATCCCATAACACAAGCTTTAATTAGCTTACTTTGGGGCTAGATGGCGCTGTGTGGAATAATGTCCAGGGATTTATTATTATTATTATACATGATTTTTGCGAAACTTTAATCGTCTACGCAGCGCACGCAGCGGAAGCCCTCAAAAGGAAAAAAAAAACCCGATTATGAAACATTCTTCATGGGTGCTCCGCTCCTATTAGTATTAGCGTACAAGATATATAGCCTACAAAAATGGGCTAATGAAAAGTAAAAGAATTATTCAATTCGGACCAGTAGTTTCTGAGATTAGCGCGTTCAAGTAAACAAACTCTTTAGCGTTATAATATTAGGTATAGGCAACTAATTTTCTTCATTCATTCATTCATAGGAAAAAATTATCATGCTTTCTGTTTATTTCACGACTGTTGCATAAAAACAACAAAACTTACATGACAACGATAAATCAGAGACACCAGAGACCAGTCTGAGTATATTTAAAAGTTGTACGTACAGTCACTCGCAGCTTCACGTTGCAATTGGGGGCTGTACCGTCGCAAGTTCTACGAGAGTTCATAGCTGAGAGAGCTCACCTTATGCTGGTGGTCTTAGTCTGTACATTACGAGTAGTGTAGCCATACATATACATACTTATGTGATTACTTGTGTTCTCACTTTAGGTGCTGTAGTTTTGTTTAACTTTCATTCAGGCTATAAAGGTCACAACAGAACATTAAATATTCATCTTTATGGTCACCTTGAAGGAACATCCGTTGAGTGTAATTTACTAGGCTATTATCAAATAAATTGTTTTACTCGGAACACGCAAGAAGACAATTGCCTTTTTAAAATACTTGGAATAGGAATAAACATCTATAAATAAATATAGACCACAGCTGACACTACGATCATCTGACTTCAAACTAAGCGGAGGATATACTCGTGAATATATTGAAATACACTCCTAGACACATCACTAAGTTAAATGTTCGTCTCATCAATGTGTGTGCTGGGTGAGGATCGATCCGCGACTTTCGGTGCTAGAGGTAGGAACTCTTCTAATTCCCCCAAACGGCTAGTTTGAGTTGATCGTAAAGACATGAGATTTCAGTGGCGGCTGTGAAAATGCCCAGAATTAGTGATGGACCTATAAAATATTGGACCAGAGTACGTCTACCACTGCCATTTTAAATTTAAGTATGTAATGTATTGGGATTGGACATTGTCATGTGTCATCCCAATACAATTTTTTACGCGAACGAAAACGTAAATTTAAAGTTGCAACTCGTGGTAGACTGTACTGATCTTAGGACACAAGCTGGACCCGCTTAAGTGGATTTTCTCTAGTTGCTATCTCAGTGTGGAAAATGATGCATTGTTAAATACTAAAAATAAAAATTCACTCGCACATAAGTTATTTAAAAGATTATTAACTCACTTGGTATAGTCTTTTACCAGATATACGACACGATTGGCGTAGTGCGCGGGTTCGATCCCCGGGCAGGTCAATTTAGGAAATGATCTTTTCTAAATTGGCCTGGGTCTGGGTGTGCTAAGAGACGCCCCTGGCTTAATTCCTTGTCTGGTGCCTCGTAACACAGGGATATTTATCCCTACTTCGAGACCATGACAAGAGGTGTGTTGTCTGGCGCATATTTATATACCATATCATTTTCCTTACAGCAAAAAACATGCGATATACTAAATACAGGCTTTATTGAATAAAAACTGATTTTGTCCGTAAAAGCACTTAATTTAAAAGGTGGTCTTTAATTGTACTATTGTTGTTGTGAATAATTATACATATAATCACAGGTTAGACAGTTAAACTATAATTACAGTTAATGGTTGGCCAAAGTGTAGGACATTTGTTTGTACTTATAGGCACCTAAATTGAACACAAAACCAGAACAGTAAATAAACGGAGCAGTATGTTCAACATTAGTCTCGTAAACTTCGATAATTGAGTTTAGAAATTTGTGTCATTTTTAAACCATATTAAAAACATATCTATTCACTACGGGCGCTGTACCGAAAACCCACGGACGCTAGTTAGTGGCTGTCATTAGTGTAATCTCATAGTAGACATACTGATTGAGCTTTCACGTCCGTGTCTGCCTGCGTGAGCACTAGCGGCCTCGCCGCGAACAGAGTGAAACCGGTTTATACTGGATCGACCAGTGCTCACGCACGCACGCGTAGCAGTGTCCCTGACACAGCACAGCTTTGTCTCAGTTCTGTTTATTTAACCTTGTGCAGAACGCTAATTGCGCAAAAAAATAATTATGTTTACCAACTTACTTTTAAACTTAAGCCTGGTTTATAAGTAAGTTGAACTGATACACGTTGGGTGGAGAGGTTTTGCAAGAGGTCGGTTCGATAGCAAATGCGTGGGATGCCCACCAGCAACCTTCGTGGGCTCAGTGGCTGACCACAACCTTTTTAGCGGACTGGATCGCTTGAGGCGCCGAGAGTGCGTTGCGGTGAGGTAGGCAAGAAACTCTGCAGTATATAGGTACTATATTCTATTTAAAAACCCGCTGTAAAATATAGATGAGTTATGGTTCACTCGTACAAATCTTAAAGGTATTTTAGGACGCCTAAGTGGTAGAAAAGCTATGCCTGGAATCTGGTAGTCCTTAGTTAAAATACTAGTTCGGGCGAAGAGTATAAGAGTGTGGTTAATTAACCACATTTAAGGGCGATAATAGAGCAAAAATCCATCAATTTACTATAAAAAAGGTATAAATAAAACATTTTTGACTGGCCTGTTGGCGCAATGGCAGCGATCCTGCCTTGAGCGCCGGAGGTCGTGGGTTCGATCCCGACCCATGACAAATATTTGTGTGACGAACATTTGTATTTGTTGTGTGTCTGGGTGTTATAATCTATTTAAGTATGTATTTAGAAATATTTAAGTATGTTTATCAGTCTCTCTGACGCCCATATTACAAGCTCTGCTTAGTTTGGGGTCAGATGATCTTGGTGTGAATTGTCCCAGGTATTTATTTATTTATTTCTATCCATTATGAGGCTTATTTAAGAAACTTAAAAGTTAGTTACCTTAAGTACACTATTTCTTAAAAGCGGCACCAGTACTTACGTCTACCACGAGTTGCCACTTTAAAACGTTATCGTTCGCGTAAAAAAAATGTATTGGGATTTGACATTGTCACGTCATGTCATGTCAAATCCCAATATATTTTTTTACGCGAACGATAACGTAAATTTAAAGTGGCAACTCGTGGTAGACGTACTGTTCACAATTTAAATAGTAAGTTGGCCATTGTTTTACTTGAATTTTTCTTTTCTTAATGCTTTACTAACCAACTACTTAATTTAATCCGGAACAGAGGACACGAATAACATAAGAATATTCGTATCTCAGCCCCAGATAAAGCACTGCCTAGTGAAATATGCATATGATACCTCGAATAGAAGCACAAAAGATTCGCAATATGGACCTGAACTGAACATCACTGATCCCAAGGGATTTAAAGGGAAATTGTACCCACCGTAACAATACAGCCAAGGTTCAAGCTTGCAAAAACGGAACTTGCAGTAAATCTTGTCTTTTATCTACTTTGTTATATGGGTATGTTATTATATTATGTCGGTGTTTTATGAGCAAACTGTTGGTGACATTCAGGGGTCCTGAATAGCCCGCTTAAGTAATCACCAACTCACATTTGCCAACCGTGATGAAAGTAGTGGTTCAGCAACAATTCTTGAAATATCGAAAGATAGAAAACTAGAAAAAAACGAATCTTGATGAAATCAGGCAGGATTCGAACCCGCGTCTTCCACAATCCGGGTGGCTGCTGTAACTACTGAGATACCGAAATCTCAATGGAACGAACGAATTTTTCTAGACACGTTGCATCATTGTTTTAAGGCGAACGAGTACCTTCAAACATTCGAAAGATTTTTTTTACAAAAATTTAAACTTTCGGTTAAGATAAAATATGCTGTTTAAGTTGGTTTAATTAAACATCATTTAATAATATGATAATGTAACCTAGATAGCACTGAAATGGTGGCCACTCAGCTTTATGACGGGGTACCGACCCATTCGGCCCCTCGTCGCTGGTCTTCCGTGATCACCAGTGGAGATAAAGGTTGCCACTGAGCGCGACAACAATATTCTTACAAGAACAAACATATAAAATTTAATAGGTCATTAAATTAGATATGAAATTACTAACGAACAAACAGCCATATAATAATACAACTTATACTATAACTTTGCTCACAATATTCTGACAAACAAGATAACATATAAATACACCCTCAAAATTACAATATGAAATTACTTACTAAGAAACAACCACTTAATAAATCATAATATCCTATATTATCACATTTTCTTACATTTATTATTGAAAACAATTTATTCTAGAAATTTCAGTTAAAAATAATATACCTACTCTAATACAATAATATATTGAGTACTCATATAAAAACCATATAAAATATATATTATGAAATAAACAGTCTTTATTTAGATTTCTGCAAAAACTATTTGATTCTTGGATTAGTTTTCTATCTTTTGATATAAATACAAGCATTGTAAAATGCTCAAATGAACTAAGTAATTAAAATAAATAAATAAAATAAATATGCGGTCTGGCGCACACAACTTGTCGTGGTCTTGAAGTAGGGATAAATATCCCTGTGTTACGAGGAACCAGACAAGGAATCAAGCTAGGGATAGGGGCGTCTCCCAGCACACCCAGACCCGAGTCAATTCAGAAAAGATCGTTTCCTGAATTGATCCGACCGGGAATCGAACCTCACTACGGAAATCGAGGCGAGAAACCGTGCTACAGCGCACCACGCCAATCGTGTCGTTAAATTCTTTAAGTGTAGTGATTACTTAATTTTAATGATAGTAATCCCTTTGCTCAGCTATAAGAGAGTTTGTGGGCGTCACAGAACTAAACTTACCGACCTGAAGCGAGGCTGTGTTTTTATTTTTTAAAACCAGCTTTTCAATTTCGCTATTTGCCGAAATATCATATCGTATTGACTTGAATGTTAGTCCAACAACTCATTAAAAACTTTGCTTAAGACGACGCATTTCTACCTCCTGTAACTCGTACGTAAACAAATTTAACTTCCTTAAAATCTTCCTTTAAAGACGAATATAAGTCCGACTTTTCCATTTGTTCTTTCGTTTCCATTCCATGACATAATTCTTCAAAACGAGTATATAAGTATGGTAATTATTCAGTTCTTTGCTAGCTTATCGCGGTCTGGGGCATCCATTTCAATATTGAAAGAACTGTCAGACGACTTCTCTGGGGAGTAAATTAATTATCTTTAGAAATAGGAAAGTCGCATAAACAGTATTATTGTCATGGATTAAGCTAGAGAGTGGTTGAAGAATGTGCCTGAAGCTCGTCTTGATACAAGCTCATACCCGCGCGACTTCACCAGCGCAGACTTAGCTTGTAAGACTTTTCATTCTGATTATTAATGTGAAGTATATTTTAATCAACCCTTTATTACCGGAGTACTATTACTTATTCTGTGTTATTCCTCTATTATTGACGACCGACTTGGTGTAATGGTTAAGAAGTTGGCTACTACACCAGAGGTCGCGGGTTCGATCCCCGCACAGTACAAACATTTGTGTGCATGAACATGTCTGTTTGTACTGGTCTGGGTGTCTCCTATGTATAATAAGTATGTATTTACAAAAGAAAATGTATTTAAGTATGTTTATCCGTTGTCTAGTATCCCATAACACAAGCTTTAATTAGCTTACTTTGGGGCTAGATGGCGCTGTGTGGAATAATGTCCAAGGATATTTATTATATAATAGAAACAAAGTACTATCACAACACCATCACATGGTGAAAAAGCAATGTTTATTTTTTTAAATAAGGGAGGGTACCTAAGCGTTCAAAGTCTCCCCAAATTCCATTCAATCGTTTTCACACGATGATGGAACATTTTTTTCGCATTCAGTATCATATAAAATACTATTTGAGTTGCGAAATTTCGATATTAAACCCATGCTTTTTTCAACGCTCTATCGATTTTTTAAGACAATTTGTTTTAAAGTGGTAGTTTTGAAATTATAGCGTAGCGTAGACAAAATATAATAATAAAGTGTGGTCATTGTCCATAAAACATGTTTCAGCTGAAATCAAATATAAAATCAAAATCAATTAATATTTATTCGCACAAAATAGAGTAGTAGGTACACGATAGGTGATTGTTTTGTTATTTTGTTATAAGCTTTACTTTTTTCACATTGTGTTCAGGTGGTCTTCTATGAAGAGCCTTTTTTCTGTTATTTCTATCTCAGCAGTCGGTACGAGTATGTTTTACGATACGATAGATACTGATACGCTTGTTGATTTTTCATTGATGAAAATATATTTTTAAAAAACATGATAAAATACAAATACTTACAAATAAACATTATGATGTACGCGGGAACGCGCTTAAGTTCTTTTACGTGGAAAGTATACTCAAATTTCAACTGACATCAACCAATATGAAATAACCCCTTTTTAGCAAGAGCCTAAACCTCTTCATCAAATATAGCCGGTAAAAGCTAGAATATGTTAGGAGAGCATTGACACGAGAAGTTTTCCATTCCGGTAATCATTGTAGCCTCAAACTTCTCGTACGCCCTTTTCGTAAGATACCAGCCTGAGGCGGCTCTTCGTATTCAAAACAGTCGCCCGAACGATGTTTAGTGACGAAACGCCGAAAAACTTGCCAAGATGGATTGTACGTCACCCCGGGCACCTCATTAACAGCTGTTTGCTCATTTCTAGAGTTCGGTTAAAGGATGGTTGACCTCTTTTTGTCATTTGTTGAAATCAAAAGGCTTGATGCCCTTTTGATGTTAAGTTTTTTTTGCTAAGGCAAAATGCTTTTCTGAGAAAACTTTTAAATCACAAAAGAAAGACAGGATGCTCTCTCAGTGTTTTTAATTGCGTGTATAATTTTTGCACTGTACAGCACCAAATAAAAATGGAACCAAACATGGCAGAACTCATGGTAGACATACTGATATTTCATTTATTCTTACGGGCTCAAACCGTGCCAAGTAATGAAAATATAACCCGCTCGTTCGATGTCAATTTCAAACTTTCCACGAAACGTGTCCCCCAGGGAGCAGACCTGTTAGAGCGTCATTGTAAACAGTGGCCTAATTAGGCCACCACTCGTAATTACGAGCGTTACGTGAAAGTCGATGGTAACAAACATTATTAATGATTGCAAAGACAAATGGTTTGTCTTTTCCACTGCCTGAAAGCTTTGTAAAAACTTAGCGTTCAAAGTGAAGGGGTCTTCCATTAGGGCTTTTAAGCTGGCTCGATTTTTGCAAAATGCGCAATCGTAACCGCGAGGCAAGATGTTTTGTGACAAACCGAATAACTACTGATAACAAAGTCTTTTTGGCAAGATGCACGGACACCCCCTCTTTTTCTACTGAGATTTATTTTAGTGACGCCTCCGACCAACCTCGCCGTTATGCAGAAGTGCACACTATTCCTAGCACACCGTGAAGTGTACCAGGGACCATCTGCGGTAGGTCCTGCCGCCACAAAGCACAATGTACAATGCGTTACACCTTATGGTACTCATAGGCGAGTAGCCCGTGGCATAACCCACTCCCATTTATCCAGAATGGTACCGGAGCAGAATCCCGTAGTTCCAGCTGCGAAAACCCTACCTGCCCGGGTGAAGTAGATTGGGAAGATGCACGGACAACCAGAAAAGGATGCGGGTTGTCCTAATCCAGATGGTCTATACAGCCATTACGGAGCTTTTTCTTCAGCAAAGTACGTGTCATGGCCGTAACTAGGGATTAAACTTATACACTCCCTAATGTTTCGAATAAATATCTGGAACAACTTACACCAAAATCAGCAGAGCTTATATTTTGGGTGTCAAAGACTAATCAAAACATAAGCTAATATAAACGTCTAATGTTTCGTTCTACCTGCAGCTGGTGCTCAAAGTCATAACCTTGGGTACTTCAGGCATGACCACTGCCTAAGTCACAGTAGACTTTAGAATAATTACGCATAGAAGGCAAGTCGGGGCACCCGTCTTGATGGCACAAATAATAGGACGTCACGTCTTGATCTGAAGTTACCGATGTTAATTTCTCGAGGTAAGAGTTTCTTCAAAATGTTTATTTGTGCAGTAAATGGTTGCAAAAACATAACAGCACGAGTAGTATTCATAACATACATGTTAAATACTGAAAATTGTGATTACATGTGTGAAGAATAATTATTTTGACAGTTGATTTTGGCATCGCAAACGGCGCGACTTTATGTATGGAACTATCCTTTCAGGTTGTAACGACCCCCCTCTCACTAACCCTCACCAAATTCAACAATTTCAACATATTTTCACAGTTTAAAAACTTCTATCACCTAAATCAATATGATTGAACATGTAAGTTGAAGATAAAATGGCCAAATGGTTGTGATCGTCTAATAGTGGTAGAACCGTCTACGTTGTGTTGTGTAAATAGTGTTTATCACTATAGTAACTCAATATTCTTTTATGAGGTATGTGAGTGCTAATTATGAGTTTGATTGGACAATTAAGAACCTACTATGCTATGTAAGACTGTTTCAGACATTATATTTATTACATGACTAACTAACTCACCTAATCGAAGACTAACATGAAATCAAAGACAGTGAAATTAGTAACTCTTCAGAAGTACCTAAGTAAATAAGAATAACGAGTTTAAAATGAATTGCTGAATTTGTAACCAAGTGTATATTATTCTATGTAAGTATGTACCCAACAAATATTGATTATGATTTTAAATATAGTGCAGAATTTGATTTTAGAGTGAAAAGCTGATATTTAGAATGATTAAATATAGTTAAAAGAATCAAAATATTATAGGAAATTTCTCCAAAAGAGCATTCCCTTTGGAGGTGGTCATAACGAGCTCCACCCAGCTCCAGACCGATGAAGGCCAACCAGCTCGCGCCTTCCCCCGAAATAGGATTGAGGATATTTGTAGTGACAGTCATAGACTGTGGTGTGACAATGTGTAAAACACAATTGAAACACTGAATCGTAGGATTGTAGCAGGATGTCAAACCCAGCTCCAACGTAACTCATTCTGTAGATGAATCATCATTAATTAAAATGAAATAATTCAATATAAATCATTGGTAACATGATACTTCATGACTTGTAAACTTGTACATCATGTTGATGACGGTTGTAGATAAACATTCACAAAAGCAGACCTTGGACCGGATAATATAGGACTCATCAAAAACATCGCCTTTAGGGTGAAGATAATTCAATTCACGAAAACTTAACAAAATACTCGAGCCAATGGACAGCTAGGTCACTTACAGGAAAGCTAGTGTGAAGTTTGAGTTTGTATGTGGGGAAAAAGCATATTTGTTATCAATCAGAATACCACCACTAATTCGTATAATTTGGTGTGGAAAAGGGTATTGGCTTATAGCAGAATACCGCCACATATATGTAGAGTAAGGTGTGTTACATGGCGTTACTGAGGGATAAGATGCCTCCACATATTTGTAGATTTTTAATAATTTTAATGTGATATGAAATGTACATATGCACAGCCATCAAGCGGCATCACCACCAAGACTCAGATTGAACTATATAAAATAGTCAATAATTAGCTTTGCAATAAATCTTGCAGCTAGGTTTGTAGGATAAGGTTTAATTTAAACTGGGATAGTTTAAATTATTATGTTTTTAGATTTAAGTGTATCAGCACTTATAAATAGTTGAATAACTGTTAAAATCAACAGTGTTTAGTAATAGGTTAAATTAACCAATATTATCTGCCAAAAGCAATCCAAGAACCTTAGCCAAGCTCTCTGGTTAAAATCAATTGTTATCATTAGATAACATATTTTTGGTTTTAAGTGAATCAACACTTATAAATACAAGTTGAATAACTGTTAAAATCAACAGTGTTTAGTAATAGGTTAAATTAACCAATAGTATTTGCCAAAAGCAATCTAAGAACCTTAGTCAAGTTCCCTTGTTAAAATCAATTGTTCTTATCATTAGGTAACGTTAGCAACTAGTCCAGCCATAGATGTTGGTAGTAAATACAAGAAGACAATTCACTCATACTAGGCATTGGACCCCCACAAAATCTAGTATAAGCTAGCAATTATCATGTGGAGTACTGACCAGCAGTGGTTAGCCACTGACCAGCAAAGTTGATTAACGGGACATAAAAACTAAACCTCATCTCTAGGTTCCATTCGTTTACAGCGGCGTTTATAGCCTGACCTGTCAGGGGATGGAGGTCTCAGGACTTAGTACGCTGAAAACTTCGGCTAATCAATGGACGAGAAGAGTAAACTCAGCCAGGCACACACGTATTGATATGCGGTCCAGCTGCCACGCACACACGTATTGCTACGCGGCCTAACAGCCAGGCAACACACTTATCCTACTTCTACGCGGCCACGACTTATAACTATAATGAGTAGACTCAGCGGGAGGCACACACATATCAATACCCTAATTCATATTAAGTGTACTGCTACGCGGCCAAAGAAACATCCCTCTTTTCCACACAATATTGCATAAAAGATGGTAATATAATCAAATGTATTTTGATAACCTCCATTCTGGACTACGCAGACCATATCAGTGAATTAAATAAATGACAAGGTGAACTTTACTAATTACTTTACCAATGTAAAACAGATTCTACGAATACTAATTCTTGTACTATCTTTGTAAGTACTACTTTTATTAAAAGAAAGCCTCAACATTTCAATGTTCGCAATTAGTGCTAAGACCATGACTTGATTTTATTATGTAGATATTTATTAGGTACACACATAAAACATAATTATAACTGTTTAATAACATAATCACCAGATTTAAAAGAATATTTTGCACTATATTTGATATTTAATAGGAAATAAAATTCTAACAATTTTTAATCTTAATTTATAGCTCTTCTACCGGAAAGATCTGACCTTAAAATGCTGCGTCTCTAACTTCACTGATTCTGAAATGAATGACTCTATTCAAGATAATAAAAAGATTAAGTAATTCAACTAAAACACTTTTGTATAAAACTATTACTGACACCTCACCCTGAATATTTGACTTCCTAACCTGATTATAAAACTGCCAAATAAAGACTGTCCTACTAAATCATGGAAATATAGATCTCCTAACCTTCTTAAACCTCTATATATAACGGAAAGATCTGACCTTATGATGCTGCGTCTCTTAATTCACTGATTCTACAAATAAAGTTCTATTTTAGATGAATAGAAGTAACTAAAACACTTTTGTACAGAACTTTTACAAAACCTCACTCTTCCACTAGCAAATACTGACCGCCTTAGGCCTAGAACCTAACTCTTTCACGATCAAGACCAAAACTGTCTTGAACCTAGGACCTAACTTTCCCACGGCTTAAACTAGACTTCCTCGCGTTCTTGACCTAACCGTCCCGCGGCCAAACACATACTGTCCTCCCTACCGATTCCCAAATCATAATGCAAACTAAGTTCCTCAATAAAAAGCAGAGATTTATTACCCTTAAGTGCGAATGCTGAACATGAGAATTTCTAAATGTATTGTTTTAAAACATGTCACAAAAACAACACTGGACCCTTGCACATGTGGCGTTAAAGTGAAATAATACTTGAGGTCATAAATTGGAAAGGACTGACAGAATTCTTAACAACGTTAAATTACTAATCTGATAAATACTTGGACTTGGACTTGTACTTGGATATTTTTAGGGTTCCGCCTTTTGTACGTTGAATACAAAGAGAGCCACTACAAAATAATATTCTTGTGTCCGTTTAATTGACTGTCAAAATCCTCCCTCATAGTCACGCGTAGAGGCATCAAACCGAAGTCTATTTCAAACATTAAGCTTCACTATTCATTAGAATTGCAAAACTCAAACCTCTAAGTCAACGCAAACAAAAGACACTGCAATGTAAGTCACATATTAATCTGAAACTTTTCAGATAATCAAAACCTATAAATTACTTCCCTTGCGGCCTTGTTATAAAATCAGTATTTAAGAAAAGGTAAAGACTTACAGATCAACTAACAGGATAAATATAGAACCGATGCCTTCAGGCATTAACTGCGCCATTCGTACGTCGTGCAATGAAGAATATATTTTAATATCTACATTTATAGGTATGGAACCCTCAGTTAGTCGGACTCACACTTGTCCCCTTTTTTAAATAGATGTCTTTACACCAACCACTAGACATTGTCATTTCACCTTTCAGCAAAACAAAAATTTTGGACCAATTTATTGGACCAAACAGTCACATATATTAATTTTTATTAGTTTAATTTATGTTCATGAGAACTAACAGGGACTTAGGATATTTGAGAAAGTTTAACGAAAACAACCATTAAGTAAGACTCACACTTAAATATCAAATTGAAATTCTAACTAACAATGAATCTACTCATGAAAACAATTACTTTTTGTATTGTATTTATTTACAAGTTTTTATTGGATAGATTTAATCTGAAAAAAATTAAATCCCAGTTTTAAATATTGTAGCTTAGGTGCGTTCCGTTACAAGGTGTGATTATTCTAAGCAGTAGACGTCAATCAACTGGTCATTGGAAGTCATAGATAATCTATCCTGAGACTGTCAATAATAATAATTATGCACCAATCTGCCAAAGGAAGGTTATACAAAGATACACCTGTTTTTGCAGGTAGTTTATACTAATATTATGAAGAGGAAAGATGTGTTTATTTGTTATTTTCAGGAGGTTCTCAATTCGACTGTATGTTTTTTTTTATGTTTGTTACCTCATAACTTTCGACTAGGTGAACCGATTTTGATCATTCTTTTTTTATTTGAAAGCTGGTGCTTCCCGAATGGTCCTATTTTAATTTGGTCTAGTTCTGACAGTGGCATCCATGAGAAAACCATATAAGTCTTAAATCTAGATAGACAAAATGCGCGACAAATGGACGACAAATGGACGAATAACTTAATATTACGCCAACCGATTTTTAAAATTCTTTATTTATTTGAAAGCTGATGGAAGTGCCCGTGTGGTCCCATTTTATCACGCCAACCGATTTCGATGCTTCTTTTTTTTATTAGAAAGGATATACTTCAAGGGTAGTTTGATGAGTGTTAGGT
Source organism: Udea olivalis (assembly GCA_947369235.1). NCBI lineage: Eukaryota > Metazoa > Arthropoda > Insecta > Lepidoptera > Crambidae > Udea > Udea olivalis. The sequence continues at coordinate 11,733,184 of OX376360.1, forward strand.
TCTGATTATGGGATCCATGACAAAGTACCGGAACTCTTCAATTCTTAGGAGCAATTGGACGATACTTTATCGATGTATGAAATAAATAAGAACTATTCACTGAAAATCAAGAAATAAACAAATTTTAACAAAAAAAAACTATTCCAAAACAAGGCACTAAAAAGTAAAGAAATAATTGCGTATTCTTCTAAAACTTATACGATAATATAATTTAGGTACAATTATTGTTATTGTTGGAGTCGGTGTCAGCCAATGTGGGTTTGTAAGACCTATCTTTAGGGCTTGGGAGAATTCACAGAACGCTCTTGGCGCTCGTCTCGTCACGATACACTTATACGCAAGCTTGATTTTTACGGGGTGAGGGAAAATACTTTAGATTTGGTAATTTCGTACCTTAGTTTAAGAACTCAAAAAGTTGATGTTAACAGTGTACTGTCTACAGGATCACAAGTTAAAATGGGGGTCCCTCAAGGATCTATTCTAGGTCCATTACTATTTCTGATATATATAAATGATTTACCTTCTTACTTAAAAGGTATTTGTGATGTTGTATTGTTTGCAGACGATACATCTTTAGTTTTTAAAACTGACAGAAATAAAAACTTTTTTGATGATGTAAATGACGCACTTTCAAAGGTTTCACAATGGTTCACAGTAAATAATCTACAGCTTAATGCAAAAAAGACTAAATGTATTAATTTTAAGTTGCCTAATGCTAAAGATAACTCCATTAGTCTAAAAATGGATGGTAATACTATGAAGCTTGTAGATACAACAGTTTTTCTTCAAATCACATTAGATTCAAAACTGCAATGGAACCCTCATATAAAAGCTCTCTCAGGCAGACTAGTTCGGCTGCATTTGCAGTGAGAAAAAATAGGTTATTAGCAGATATTGATACTGCTCGTTCAGTTTATTTTAGTTATTTCCACAGTGTAAAGTCTTACGGCATTGTACTTTTGGGGTCAAGCGGCGGATATACAAACCATCTTTATCCTCCAGAAGCGAGCGATCAGATCCATCTATAAGCTTCGTGCACGGGCTTCACTTGAGGAAATTTTTAAGGAAATTGGTATCCTCACTGTAGCGTCACAATATATTTACAATTGCATTATTTTGGTGAGAAAAAAATATTGGTCTATACTAAACACAGTGACATACATTGCAAAAATACTAGGAATAAGGATAAAATTGCATTTTTCTTTTTGAATTGTTTAAATGAACTTTTGTTTTATATTCTTTTATGGTTGTTTTTTTTTCTCTTTGTTTTATATTCTTTTAGGTTTATTTGTATCAAAATGACACACTGCTTGTACTTTACTAACACCTGTTGTACACCCAAAACAAGTTTAAAAGAGTAACTGATGAGTTTCTCGCCGGGTCTTCTCAGCAAGAAACAATTCCGACGTGGTGGTAGAGTCGCATTATGTCTGTATACTGTTTATTTACTCATCCATATTATTATGGTATTTATGTCTATTACTTAGTATCTTTTGCTGTAAATTTGACGATTTGAAAGTACTGATACAGTCTATTTGAATAAAGTTATTTGAGTTTGAGTTTGAATTTGATAGGACAAGCGGAGCAATGCACTATTTTGTACACAAAGATAGTAACTAGAAAAATTCGACCAGTAGGGCTATTCTTAAAAACTCATTTCGAACCTCACCCAGTGAATCCGCCGTGAGATTCAAATTTCGCATCTTGTAAAACTGGATAACGACGAAATGTCACCTTTCTGATGAAAGTGTTCATAAAATAAACAACGTTTAATGAGATTTTGACATCAAGTTTATATAAATTGTGTGTATATAAGCAAAAGTGAGTTCGATCACCTGAGTGAGATCGGGTTTCGAATTTTACAGAATCGCACTACTGATCCTGGGACTCGAGCGGGATCTCGCTTACCCGATCCCTAGTCGAATTTTTTTAGTTTTTATCTTTGTTTAAAAATGGGGTAATTATTCTTGTTATTTAAATAATATTCAGTGATACCCTAATGACCTACTCTTGGACCTCATAAAAACTCAAGGTCACTCAAAGAGAGAAGCTTGAAATTTCGCTACGTTATCTAATTACCAAGAGGTGGTACTGAAGAAAAACTGATATAGCCCAGCGTCAAGTAGGTTGGAGTGACAGTGGGCAAAGAATATAGCGCGACGAACTGACGGACATTTGCAGAAATCAGAAAAAAATATTTGACCAATTTGATGGCCAACCCAGTACCCTTCTGCGATGTGGTCAGACCACCTGATGAAGATTAAATCTGAAAGACCTGAAGAAAACAGATAAATTAATAAACTATTGGTAGTACCCGTATATAAATGTACTCGTTTAGGTAGTTGAGAAAAACAGTTACGTAATGCAAGCAGTTATAACAGCAAATTAACAAAATGTAGTCGCGGTATAATAAAATACAATAAGCATTGTCAATAACACAGTTTTTGTTTCCATGTCTTCATGGTTAGCTAATAATTCAGGGGCCGAAAAAGCTGTGGGTTAGCCAAAATGGTCGACACACTCCATCGTATGTTGACCCCGTTAATTCGCCAGCTATCACGTAAGCATAACAAGGCAGACGTCCCACCAATCAGAAGCACCCAACAGTTGTTTATTTAACCTCTTCTCGGTTTGATTAAATATGCAAAAACGAACCGACAAGTTCCACTTGAAATTTGGAGAGTGTTCCGTACGTTATTACCACAAGCTTTTGGGCCCTTTTCCTTTTTTTAGGAATAAAGGCTTCATTTGATTCGAGCTTTGATGTTTTTTTAAGAATTGGTTTATCAAGGAGCTATTTCAAGATGCTGAAAATTTTCACGACGTCGTCGCTGAGCATTTACTGTAAGTGACTTAACATAAGCCTGCAAATTGTTTCTATTTATTAGTATACCTACTAGCTCTGCTGTCCGTGAGTGGGTTTTTCCGCGTAAACTGTCTTTCCCGTCAAAATATAGCCTAAATTTAAAAAAAAAATGCCTATGTCACTCCCTGATGATGTAGCTTTATATTGGTGAGTAATTTTTGAAATCGGCCCATTAGTTTCAGAGCATATTCAATAAAAACCAACAAACAAAACAAAAAAAAAACAACTTCAAAAAAAACTATTCCAAAACAAAGCACTAAAAAGTAAAGAAATAATTGCGTATTATTCTAAAACTTATACGATAATATAATGTAGGTACAATTATTGTTATTGTTGGAGTCGGTGTCAGCCAAGGAAACACTACAATATACCTAGCAACATACCTATTTCTTACATATCACGTTTACGTATGTATGTAGGTAGTTACAAGCCCACATTGGCTAACACCGACTCCAACAATAACAATAATTGCACCTAAATTATATTATCGTATAAGTTTTAGAAGAATACGCAATTATTTCTTTACTTTTTAGTGCTTTGTTTTGGAATAGTTTTTTTTTGTTAAAATTTGTTTATTTCTTGATTTTCAGTGAATAGTTCTTATTTATTTCATACATCTAAAAAGTATCGTCCAATTGCTCCTAAGAATTGAAGAGTAAGCCTAGTGCCTGTCAGTTGTGATAATTCACACTAAAAATAATAGTTTATACGGTATATTTCCCAGATCCTCAATGCACAGGTACTTACAATTACCTACGTAAGAAGCACTAGAAGAACAACAAGTCAAAACAAGCTTTTCAGGCTGGAATAACTCTTGATCTATGAGAACAACATCGAACTATTTCACTCGAGTACTTTCGTCGATTAACCCAAAAGTGCTCAATATAATAAATTGCTTCGAACACACCACTAATTTACCTTGCGCTTGATTAAATTTAATTACCCGCCTTAAGGGTTTATTGATAATAGACAGTAATTACTACCACTAATGGAAAAGGGTTTTGAATCTGATATTAAATTCTAAGAGGGTGCTTAAGATATTAAAGGGTCAAAAGGGTTTTGTTTTTTTATCCTGTTAAATCTTTGTACGATGTTATACAGCAGTTAATTTATTTACTCAAATTAACTTATACTTGTCAATATCTCTAGCGTATGAAAACGATTAACCTATGAACTAAGAAAATTCTGATCAAAGCTTCTAGGCCAAAATTTTTGAAAGGATTTGGAATTTTTTTGGGGAGTAGTGTTAGGTGATCGTGAAATAAACAATAAAAACGCAAATTAAAGCTACAGTGTATCATTTGTTAACACCGGACTTGACCCAAAAGTATGAATGATGTAGTAAAAAGGGTCTATTATTAGTAGTATATTATTTACTCGCATAAAAACTTTTGTCATAATTTATTCAGGCATAGTGTTTTTAGGAATAATGATATTATGGCATAACAACTATACGCAAAACTGTATTCGTATATTTTTAAAGCCTAATCAGATATGCCATAAAGATAACTAAGCCTAATTATACTAACACATAAAATGACATACGCATAACATTAACTTAGCATAATGATCATCGACATACTAATTAAACGTCATAAAAACGACTCATAAGTCACAAAAGTTCATTGCAAATAAAATCAAAGCTGAATAATCTTAGTCCGTAGGAGATTCAAATTAAATAGACATGCTCGCGGTTATGGGCCACCCCGCCGCACCTTAACCTAAAAGCATGCAAAAAGATGTAAAATTAGTTTAATTTTCATATACCTAAGTTATGCCTTGTTTTTTATGCTAAATTATTATTAGGAGAATAATAAAAATGGCTAAAGACTACTAAGCGTCTACGTAATAGTCCAAATAATAATAGCCCAACAGACCGTCATGCTTAAACTCATTATGCCAAAATACGATTATGCTAAAGTTGCATTATTACAGTAAAAATTATGCAGCATTCATAGTGCCTAAGAAAATTAGCAAAAAAAAATTATGCGAGTAAAATGTGACCCTATTAAAGATGATTTTGAAAGATAATTTAGACTTTTATAAGAACAATTGTGTTCCTATTTCTTTTTAAAATGTTGCAAAAAAGGTAAGTTTAAATAAATGAGCATCCTACGGTTCAAAACCACCTTACCAGATAAGTTACCAGAGGACTTAGCCACAAAATAAAGAGTTTACAGAAGGACCGCTCTCGCCTTTTTCCCTCAACTTGCCTGATTGCCTAGAGTTGCTACTATATTCGCCAGATAAGCGCGATTTGACAGATACCGCCAAAAATAAAATACATCAAGTGAAAAATTGCACCAAGTTCGTCAAAAACCAAAATATAAAAAGGGGTCCAATTAGGTTAAAAAGAGTTAAGATTGGTGAATACGTATAAAAGTATTATATTATAAGAAGTCATTCACACAGAAGGCTTATTAAACCGGGGTCCAGGTGCAACCTGATAGCCTAATGGGCTTGATCAAACAAAATCTCCTTATACCTAGTAGGCTGTAGATAACACCATGAACCACCGCTTCCGCAGTCACCTGTTTGCGGCGACGGCGGCAGCAGCCTTGCGTGCCCCGATAAAAGAAAATACCTAAAATACTGGTGTTTTACCAATGCATGATAAGATAAGTAACGGAAAAAGTAAAAGCCCATTTCTACGGGATTTTAATGTGTTACGAAAAATAACGTTTCACCTACCTATATACACTCCATAGTTCCAACTAACTTGCAAAAGTTATCTGAGTTTTATTTACCCTTCAACATCATTTGGTCAATAAAAAACGTGTAATCACAATTTCGTGTGGTGTTCATAAAGCCAAATACACTGCAACAGAAATATCTGCGCGAAACCATTTTTGACCATTGAACTATAATGTATCTGACGTACAAATAATAAATATCTTAATGATTTTGACAGTGCAACTGACCGCGAGACTGAAACTAACTGACTTCGCCTGTAAACGTCTTACGTCTCTGTGTGCGTGTGTCAAAAATGGATATCTGTCTGAGCGACATTTATTGTCATTTTGATTATGCGACATCTTATGTCAATTTGTTATGTAGAATGATAGTTGCTACGGCGAGATACAATACGTTTTGGTTTTACATTAGTACTAGCTTTTTCCCGTGACTTGTAACCCCGCACCCGTTTTCCTGGTCCCGTAGGAATTTTGGAAAATCCCATCTTAGTGCTTCCTTAAACTCCCACAGGAACCTACATGCCAAACTTCAGCTTCCACTTCTAGTAGTTTCGGCCGTTGCCTGTTAGTCACAACCGTCAATCAAAGCTGAGCAGTCCTGACATGTATAGCTGTCACTTTAATTGGGTATGAGAAAAGAATCAAACATGTCCTAAATCGAAAACCATTTTGAGGTATTTGTATTTTATACCTTATTTAATTATTTAACATTTTTAAAGGCAAAGGATCTAGGATATTTTTAATTAAATACATTGGCAAACTGGGGTCATTCATTTGACCCCAGATTGCCTACGTACGCAAGGAGTACATTAAGGTTCTTATTGGACTCTTGACGGTAATCAAATTGACATCTCATAATTGAAACCCATTGGGCCGTATAAACGTCCTTTAACGTGATAATCTATCCATCAACCAATAACGTGAAAGACGAAATATTGAAATTAGTTTCTTAAAATAGTAAAATGTATTAAACAAAAAGAAAAATTGTTCCCATACCCAATTTCTATCGACATGTGACAGGGCAGCATCAATTTGAGGTGTCTTTAACTTTTGATTAGCGTTTGTGGATACGGGGGTTAATCAATCTGCCAGTAACAGTAGAGTTTTAAATATTATGTTGATTGGTGCACCAGCAGCTTGCTTATAAGAATTGAATGTACTCGTAAGAACCTTAGGCCTTGTAATATAAGTTAAGTTAGTATAAGTTCCATAGCCTTCCCAAGTTCACAAATACCGTCCAAAAGTTTGAAACTCAATTTAATAGATCGCTACATTCATTTACTTAGCTCCTATGTCGTGTCCCATTAATATTTATACTTGCTCCAGAATAAACACAGTTGTTGTTAACTTTAGCTTAAGTGCTGTTGAATTTTTTAGTGAAATCAAAGTCATTTGGACTAATTAGTTTTCCAGGATCAAAGTGACGATAAATATTGTTTTGATGAAGTTAACTGTTGTAGTTAGTTAGCTATTTATCAATACTCATAAAAACATTTCATTAAGCTGTCTGTTAATAATTTATTCATTTATCGATACCATCCTCATAGTTACTTCCATAACTTCACCAATTAAAATTAAATTATGTGCACCAAATTATTATTTATAATTGTTATAAAAAAATATTTATGTGTTTTTAGTTTTGAACTGCTATTAAATGTATAACTCTCATTTGTACATAGTTTGTCTACCCACAATCATTTTAAATGAGGTGTCCTTTCGCCATGGTCTGCTGGAAGAAATTTCTTTCTAGAGAAAAGCTAACCTGTACTTTCGTAGTCCTTATTGTTTTCTATGTAATTTGTCTCTTTGTGTACGAATTATCAAATGAATAAATAATCATTCTTGAAGCAAGTAGGAAAATTTGCTCCTGGATTGACGTCTAGTCTGTTCAATTCTCACTCATTGTCTTTGGTTGCCATAAGCTCTAAACTAAGAATCAATTCTAAATTAGATTTAAGACAAAAGGCTATTTGAAATCATTAATAATATTTTAAAAGTGTTATCTGTAATACACGCGCCACCTACACATGCACAGATGATTTACCTACATTATGTTTATGTAAATAGTAACCTTCGCTTAGCCGCGGACGGGTCTATACACCAACCCTTACTTAAAGCTAAAAAGACAATAAATATTATGCTATCCCGTAATATTTCAGTAGGACTAGAAGTAACTATATCTATTTTATCATTGTTTTTGTATTATTTTGAGCGTTAATATCGTTTTATCCATTACACAGATAGCCATCGACCATAGGACAATATATGTATACATGGCTATGCTATTTACATCGTGTAAAACATTTTATAATTGGGTATGGGAACATTTTTTTTTTTTTTTTTATAATTAAATACCTTTTACTATTTTAAGTAACTGATTTGAATATTTTGTTGATCTAGCCGGCAGTTATTTTATAAATAACTACTGGCTATCATCATCTTCCGTGCGGTCTATCCCGGTTGTGAACCCACACTGGTTTGGGGGTTCCCAGGGTCCGCCTTTCTTATTTTCTTGGCCCACTTCGCGCGATCTTGTGCATCCTCAGTGGTGAGTCTGTTGGCACGCATGTCACCCTTAACGACGTCGAGCCACCGCTTCTTGGGTCGACCTCTTTTACCAGTACCTGGCGGGGGCGGCATGGCCAGACATTTGTTGCCCACGTAGTTTGCCGATCTCTGTGAGAGAGAGATGACCATACCAACGAAGGCGGCACTCCTGCAGTTTGTCTGCGATGTCACAAACACGAAGGCTGCCGCGGATGTGGGTGTTACGCACGCGATCTTTGCGTGAGACTCCACACATCCACCGCAGCATCTTCATTTCCGTGACGCGCAGCTCCTGCTTGTGTCGCTCTAGTAACGGCCATGTTTCAGTGCCATATAAAAGGACTAGGCCTAGTGATGGTTTTATAGACCTGCCCTTTCAGCTTGATCGGCATTTTGGGGTCACAAATGACACCAGTCATCTTAAGCCATTTGGCCCAAGCCGCGAAAATTTGGGCTCTGACGTCGCGGTCGATGTCCCCGGACGCGCTTAACACAGATCCCAGGTATTTGACACGGTCCGTGTGCTCGACCACGTCAACGCCTATGCGGACGGACGTATCTGTGGTGTTACAGGCCATGTACTCCGTCTTCGCCACATTCAGTTTCAGACCGCCGTTTTCAAGTGAATTTTTCCACTTATTCACCCGTTGTACCAACTGTCCCCTGTCAGAATCTGCTAGCACTATATCATCAGCATACATAAGCAACCAGGGTGGTTGCTTATGGTGGTCTAGGATGCTGTTTGACAGAACGTCTAATATTACGCTGAACAGAAACGGGCTAAGCACGGAGCCTTTGTGTACTCCAACGGTGATAGGGAAAGGAAGCGTGTCACCAACCGCAGTCCTAACTATGGAACTGGAATCGTGGTACATGTCCCGGATAATGTCAATAAAGACTTCGGAAACGGCCCTGGACCGCAGCGCCCAGCCAACCATCTCACGAGGGACACAGTCGAAGGCCTTCTGCATGTCTTAGAAAAGTAGATGCAGAGGTGTATTCTTCAGTCTGTATCCCTCCATGGGGATGGGCAGTAAGACTCTCTCCTGGTATGACCTTACAGTTAGCTACCTTGCCAATCCGGGCTCTCCTGGTGAGAAAGTAGTCGATCTGGGTTGCGCTCCTACCGCTCTTGTAGGTGATCAGATGCTCGGGACTCTTTTTGATGAACGTGTTCACGACGGCCAAGTCGGCAGCCATACACGTCCGGAGAATCTCTTCGCCTTCAGCGTTACGACTGCCAATACCAAAACCACCGAGAACACGCCCGTATTCCTCACACTGTTCACCTACATGACCGTTCAGATCGCCACCCAGAACGACGCCTTGGGACAGTGGAATAGTGCATAGGAGCTGGCCGATTTGCTCCCAAAACAGTGCCTTACCCGAATCGCTACAACCGACCTGCGGTGCGTAGGCACTTATCAAATTGGTCGTGACCCCTTCAATGAGCACCCTCACGACCACTAGGCGGTCGCTAACGCGATTGACTTCCAAGACACTATTCTGGAATTCCTCGGACAGCACCACCCCCACTCCATTGGCCCCACCAGGAGAACCCGCGTAGATCAGCTTGTAGCCGTGCTCGATGTTCCGGGACCTGTTGACTCTCCAGCGAGTCTCCTGCAGGAACGCCACGGCCACCCTCCGCCTGGCGAGCACATCGGCCAGCTCGCGAGCGCGTCCCGTCAGCGTGCCAACGTTCCACGATGCGAAGCGGACCTTCCTTTGGACTAATGTTTTAACCGGGCCCGCCCATGGCCCGGTAGCCCTAACCTACTTAACACAGGAGTAGGGCAATCCCCCTGCGCGTCGTTTTTCGGCGACGCCCTATCCAGGTCGGGTACTCTCTTCTTGCTGACCATAACTGTTTGGCGTGTGTTGGCTTTACGGGAGCGACTGCCATCTGACCTCCCAACCCATAAAGGGGAGCCATCGCCAGAGCCTCCTCCGTTAATCAGCAGGGTGCACCAGCTTGCAGGCGAGGTTGGCTTGGGGCCCGAAGATGTTGGAGAACCCCCTTACACCCCTAGGCAAAACAACTACTGGCTATATCAACAAAATATATAAAAAGCTGTTGTCTTAGTAGGGCAAACCAACATTTTTCACTATATTGATCACCGAATCCTAAAATAATTCATTGAATTTACACAGCACATCAATCCTGTACTTCCCTGTTCTTGCCAAAAAACAAAGTAGAAAAAAAACAAAACTAATGGAACAGAAACACGTTCGAAAATAGTTAAGCTCAGTCTATTTTTGAAACACTAAAGAATAAGAAATAGTTTCCTGTGTACCTTTACCTGTAATAACGGACTGTATTCCCACAAAAGCTCGACCAATTTCCAGTGAAGTACGAATAATTACGGGGGTCATTCTAAAAATGAATGATGTTATCGAACAAATGAGCAAAGGCGGCTCCGTGAAATGGACTGTCTGCGGTTTAACCAAAATTGTATTTCTGTGCGCTTCTGTATTTCGATTTAAATAGCAGGCTAGTGTCACAGAACCTAGTGTTTCTAGCACTTTGATAATGTAATTATTAATCTGAAGTTGCCATATTACACTAACGTATATCTACTTAGTAAATTTTTTGGGTCAGGAAACGCTGAATGTTGAATTAGGAATTCCCGGAAAACCGTATTCAATGTGTCCTAGGACGTCATACCCCTTTTTCAACAGATAATACTAGCTTTTCTGATTTGTTTTGTTCACTTAATCCCGAGGCAAGTTGACGTGTGACCGTCTGGGTGAACGGAATACTTATAATCGCCAAGTGTATCATAGTAGATATATGGATTGCCTCCCGCCGCTATCTTGCTTTGGTTTTTCATTTATTTTTTACTTGTAGGTACATCACGTGACAGATATCAGCGATTTTCACAATATAAACACAACGACACAGATTACTTAATAGTTACTACTACGAAACAGATAAATTACAATTCGCTTAGTCCTAAATGCGTGCTGCCATGTGACAGACATATATTACCAGCAGGGCTAAGATGCGCAACATAAGGTAATTTCTCGTTTCTCGTCTCTGAGAGTCAACAAAAGAGGTAGACAAGACAAGTTTCCTCGCATGACAAAGCGGTGTAGACATGTTCAACACAGATTTATTAATATAATAATCGATATTATCAATAGTACTGATTTTAAGACACGATAGTATCGATATAAACAGTCGATACAATCGATCGAACAAATCGATTTAAAAAATCGATCTAATCGATGCAACTAAACTAAACAAACCAAATAATTAATATGATTGATTAAACTAATCGATTCGACTAATCGGTTGTAATAATCGATTCAACTAGTCAATTCAACGAATCGATTCAACTAATCGATTCAACTAGTCAATTCAACTAATCGATTCAACTAATCGATTCAATTAATTGATCCAACTAACCGATTCAATTAATCCATTCAACTAATCGATTCAATTAACCGATTCAACTTATCGATTAAACTGATCGATTCAACTAATTGATTCAACTAATCGATTTAAATGATTGATTTAATCGAGATAAATCATTTTATCGATACTATTAATACCTCAAACTATTTATATATCCTTGTTTTTTTGGAAATTATACCTAAATAAGTTTTATCGCTTAAAGAGAGAAAAATTAGTCGGTTTTATTTGAATTTTATATTTTTATGTAAAATTTATACTCTTAAATAGCTAACATAGCGACAGCTCATAAAGGCATCGCTTTAATACTGCACTTAAAACTGTTTTCATGTTATTTTATTGCATAGTTTGTCGTCTACAAAAATGACCGACGAGTTCATACGAGATATCTCTTCTAAACCACGACAAGATTATGGCGCCATGTTAGGATCTGTCGACAAAATTGAATTTCCCATACAAAATATTAAGTCACGAAAATTCCTGCCATGTTAGGAACGTAGACAAAATAGAGAAATCGAGAAATGGCGAAATTTGATTGGAGTATTTTTTGTCTACTCTTCTCGTAGGGCGCGCATCATATCCCTCTGGGCCACCTCTTTCGATATAGATGTCAGTAGTCAGTACTTGCAGTACGTCATCGCGTCAGTTGCTCAACGCGGCTGTTGACAACCAACTGCCAAATGAGTCATGGAATACCCGGCAGTTGGAAGGTAATTATCGCGCGCAAGTACATGCAGTGACAGAGGCCTGACAACGATTTGAATTTAGAACGACATTCCGAACTGAAGTGCTTAACTCCTCGGCCACGTCGCTCTAGGTTGCTTATTACAAACTTGGCTTGGTTGGTTCTGTTCAGTCACCAACTCAATTTGTTTGGTGAACCAAGTGTGTAGCTACAAACAAACAGACCCCATCGCATCATAAGCTTGACCTTTCATGTTTGCGAATTCCTCTTGAGAATCAACACGGATGTAAATCTTTTTTGCGGATACATCACCGAGATTAGATTGGTATTTTTATTATTAGTCACCCAGTCAAAAAAAACAGGTATACATCAATCTCGACAAGTGGAGATGTGCCTAGTGATGTCAGTCACTTTTATACTATTCATAGTCCGTGGTGAGGCGATTCTGTAAAATTCCAAATCACTTGGGTGGTCACCCATTTTTTATTTACACAAAAATTTTTATGAACTTAATGTCAAAACCACACTTTTTTGTATATTTTATGAACACGTTCATCAGTAGGGCGCCATGTCGTCGTTATTAAATTCTACATGACAAAAAATTTGTATATCACAGTGGATTCACTGGGCGAGATTCAAGGTGAGTTTTTAAGAAAAACCAGGCCGGTTGACTGAAGGAAAGAGAGGGAGGAGTATCGCGCGAATGACGCGTGCCTGCATTTTGTGTCGTAGTCCTAGTCCCGTCGTGTGTCTCATACAACCGGTTTTACGTGGCGATAGCGCGCCGAACATTTTCGCTGTACAACCGTATGTACAAGAAACACTCAAGGGGTTGAAGGTCTCTAATTTTTACAACTGCTTTGTAATGCGGATGTTTGAATTTTACTACCTAGAGATCGTCTGCTATGTAATAAAAACGATAATTATTACCCTTATCCTTGTTTTATCGATGAGGTACTGTAATTTATTATACCTACCTAGAAAAAAATAAATCTAAACCGTTTCCGAATAATGTTCCGCTTATTTCACGGTTCGTGATTGTGTGACTGACACTCCTAATTAATCTTGACCTGTATTCCCCAGGCAATGAAATATTACATTCTGAAACCACTGCTATATTGTTACTTCTGATTATTGAGTGATCAGCTAATTTAGTGGCATTGTAGTGGGCAAAATTTCACTTCTAGATTGAGCTCTAGTGTTGCCCAAAATCGGTCTTGGTCTTGCAGTCTTGGTCTTGTTCTTGCATTTTCGCAAGACCAAGACCGAGAACAAGACCGCCTAATTTTAGCAAGACCAAGACCAAGACTGACCGTGCAAGATTTGAGCAAGAACAAAACTAATCCTGCGAGACTCTTGCGTCTTGCAGTTAGGATTAAGTGTCGTTCGGGTATACGCTTAGTGACTCCAAAAAATAAAAATAAAAATATGGAAAATTGGACTGATTAAGATGAACATGAAGACGTATTAGACTTTGAGAAACTGTATGCATGTCCCTCAACGTCATTTTGATCTGGATCTTGTCTTCAAGGCTTAGATTTTGACGAGTTGGAGGACTACCTAAGTAAACCCAGAGCAGCCAGCTCGGGAGACATTTTAGAGTAGTGTAGGACACATGAGACAGAATATCCGACTTTATCGAAGATTGTCCGTGATTTTCATTCAATACCTGCACTTCAGTATCTGCTGAGAGAATATTTTCTAAAGCGTCATTAGTAATTAGAAAACAAAAATAGGCTGAGTGATGGGTCAGCCAGATAGTTACTTTGTATTTATTCGTGGTCAAAATAATTAATATAAAGTAATAGTAATGTCAAAGCTATTGTGTACTGTTCTGTAATTTGATTTGTGTTGTATTTTTATTTAAATGAATGTTTAATTCAATAAATACTGTTCTGTAATTTAAGTTAAGTTAAAAGTCAAGTTAATGTCATTAATTGGTTTTATTATCTGTTTTAACCATCTTTTAACACATGTAAGCTAATTAAATGTAAACGTTTATTATGGAACAGACTGACTCCCGTAGGTCCCGGTAGATAGCTCAGTTGGTTAGAGCATCGGCACGGATCGCTTAGGTCGTGGTTTCAAACCCCACCCGGTGGTAGATAATTTTTCGTATTTCTCATTAAATGTTTAGACATTTATTAATTTGGTTGGTCTTTACTATGGTTATGTTAATTCAAGCTCAAATGTACCTACTCTGTTACGTTGTTATAAGATTTAAATGAACGTTAAATAAATAGCAATAGGTAATTGCGAGACTAGCGAGACTCTTGCTGCAAGACCAAAACCAAGACCAAGACTGGGAGCGCCATACCAAGACCAAGACCAATACCAGGTGTATTGGCGCAAGACCAAGACCAAGACTGGCTAAGTCTCGTCTTGTTCTTGCATTTGGGCAACACTATAATGAGCTCATTCTATCTTTTAAGCGTGCTTAAAAGACGGTTAGAAGAAACTGTTCAGTTAGAGCGATCAGACTAGCGTGTATACGTGCGTATAAGGTCGTTTTTGGTAGTGCATGTAGGCGCTTACTCATGCGTTACTCGTACGAGCGTTGATGCGCTTATGAGCTCGTATAGACTCACCATTACGCGTTCGGGCGAACACGTCGCAATAACCCCGTGTACGTGAGTATGGTTTCTTGAAGCGCGAAATGTGGGCGCGGGTGTCAAAGCGACCGTAAACGAGCAAAAAAACGCCGCTCCTTCATCACAATAGCCTCGAAAATTCACTCGATATTTACCGGTAGACAAACCAGTACGTCTACCACGAGTTGCCACTTTAAATTTTCATTATCGTTCGCGTAAAAAATGTATTGGGATTTGACATTGTCATGTCATGTGTCATCCCAATACATTTTTTTACGGAACGATAATAACGTAAATAACGTAAATTTAAAGTGGCAACTCGTGGTAGAAGTACTGGTTTAGAATCAGTAGCCAGTTTGGAATGAAATTTTACAACTTGGCTTTACACTTGATTCGGACACATTTTATCTCAAGTAACAAAAAACTAACCACCCAAAAGCCCGACATGAATCGAAGTTATAATAAAAATAATAATTATTATGTTGACCTATACAAGGTATAAAAATATCTTCCTGCCTCATGGCCTATTATGTGCGTGGTGAATTGCAAGTTATCCCGTTGGAATATTAATGCTCCCGTAGCCTGGCTCCTACTTGATTCAGTGCGGATGCCATGGTTCAGAACAGAGTCGGATTGGTAAATGCCAGGGCGTATGTCGGGGGGCCTTACCACGTCGTAAATGTGTTTTAACATTGTTATGTTTTTGCTTTTTATGGAACTAAATCTTTTAATAGACTTGCTTTTCTTAACTTTTTGTTTGCACAAGTCTCCAGTATAAGGTTGATTTCATTGCTGTGTTTGACTGCCCATAGTGAGTTAAATTATATATTTTTATATGATTTCATCATCATTAATCGTGTATTAGTTTTGAGCCGTTTTTTGGTTTGATTTAAAGTTTATCTATTTCTGTATTGGTCTGGACTACTTCATGTATTTATTTATTTCTTCATTCATTGTAATACATTAACATTACATGTTTCCCTAATGCGATAGTGTAGACATAATTAAACTGTAAAATTTCCAAAATATTGTCGATACCTATAAACATTACGAGTGGTATCCTTAGTGAATTCAGTCACGGAGCAACAGAATAAATCTACAGCAATAGACACCTCGTTTATAAATACACCTTGCTAAGTTCTGGAACTGTTTTCTCTAAATGATCTCGAGAAATCACTCAGAGATGCTGAACACAACACGAAGATTCTGTTAAAATTAAATGGCACTTGTGAAATAAACAGTGAAGATTGGTCGTTAAGGGGCCCGGTTCAAGTCATTTAACTCGTTACGTCCCTGTGCCGCTTTTTATCAATTCGGATCGTGACGCAACAGTTTTGAATACGATCTGCGCCTACGGGCCCTAACGCTACTTTAGCCAAATCATATAATGCTCCATAATATAAACATTTAGTTAACTAACTTAAGGTCATTATAAAATACATTCAAACATATACGACTGGTGCGGTGGTATAATTGGGTGCTTGGTGTCTTCAAGGCCAGAGTGAATAGAAATTTTCTGAGTAAGCGTGTACCATCTTCGGCCTCGTCATCGCTTACCACCAGGCGAGACTGAGGCCAAACGCAAACTCATACATATATTGAATAAAACTTGTCTATAGAGTCGAAGATTCGATTTTGATGTGTTCTACGTCTGAGTGCTATCATCTATCTTGGTTTGTTTTTTTTGTAACATTAACGTACACGAATGTTTATTAACAGGCCCCTTTTTTCCATTTGGCACTTAGGGTACGTGCCCAGGGCTCGCCGATCCTGAGGGCCCCCTCTCCACTAATGTTAATTCAATAAAATGCCTGACACTTGAGCTTAAGATCAAAAAGCCCCATTAATCTAAAGGCCCAGGGCCCAAAATAGGTAACCTTAAGCCGCATTGCACGGATCTACTAGAGCAGGAGCCAGGCTTACCATCAGGCCTGGCCGCACCACGGGGGCCAAAATTTTACGCGAACGATAATGTAAATTTGAAGTGGCAACCTGTACGTCAACCACGAGTGGCAACTCGTGGCAGACGTACTGGCAACTCGTGGTAGACGTACCTGGTGACTATTTAATCAGGTATGTACCTTTACTTAGAATTCAGAAGTTGGATGTTGTTGAATTCTACAGTGTTATTATTAAGTACGAATAGATAGGGTAAAATACTTGTGCCTAAGAAATTTAGTTGGATTCTGGGAAATCCTGATATAATACCGAAGTTATATAGGTTTGTACATTTTAAGACTAATTAAAATTTGCCTCTATTACGAACGGTGTAAGATTGCTCTGAAGACCTATGCTGCTATTTTAACAAGTCAGTTTCAGTAATTGTGCTCGGCGTTCGAGCCTAACAACTCGAAAATATCCCTACGGATAACTGTTACGGATATCTGCTGTTATAAACTGGATTAAGCTACCAAATACTAGTCACCAAAAGGGTTTATATCTAATATAAATTATTAGATATACAGATTGAGCTTGACTTTTGGTGACTAGTATTTGGTAGCTTAATCCAGTTTATAACAGCAGATAGTGGCGAGATTGATCATTTTATAAAAGAAAAGAGATTATTTATTTTGCATGTAAGTATTTTACCGTATTTTTTTCCGAAGGTTCAAAATACGAAAGGCCTCTAAGTATATGAGTTGAACTTGTTGAATGAGGAAAAGCAATATTAGGTATGTCTAGAAACCTGTCCTGTAGAGGACATGAAGTTTGACCATGGAGTCTTCCACGAGGACAAAATAGCTGCTATGCTAACGCTGCTAAACTTCAAAAACTAATATTACCTTCACTCAACTATGTAGGAATTCCATCTTAAAGTTTATTTATTTTTACGTACATTTACAAACCTGGCAGCGACGACTATACGACAATGAATAAAGTACTTATTCAAATAAAAACTACTAAACACTAAATAAAAAAAGCCTTTAAAAACGAGTACCATTCAGGCCTGTACTCTAAAACAAAATCTGTACTTGAGTATAGATCTGAGAGAAGTTTGTGTGTGAACTGACGTGTTGAAATCTCTACTCAAATACAGATCAGTGCTTGAGTACGATTCCAGAATACGGGCCTTAGTGTGGTATAGCAGCGCCACTCTCTGATATAATTATCTTAATTACTCAATGATGTAAAATAATACACCAAGTTCATCTAAACTCAGCAAAAAATCTTATACAGCAGTCTGAGACTGATAACGTACCTTCTAAATACTAACTTAAATAGATAATAACACCTAAACACAAATCTTCATCCCATTTGAGTTTGTCCATGTAGGGTATCGAACCCATTACCCACGGCGCTAAAGGATTGATCGCTACTACTGCGCCAACAGGCTAGCCAAAACACCGGATGAGGTAATCAAAAACATTGACCATTGCTGTCATGTTAATATAATGAACAGAAAACTCAAGATGCCTCCGTGAATGCAAGTACTATTTGTATGAAATGTATTAAAAAAAACAATTAAGTCACAACAAATGGTGACCAGTAATAAATTTGTTTTTATAAACCTTTTGCCTAAGACTGGAGTGGTCGACCTTGACTTTTTCTTTAACAAATTGGTGGTTTATGCGTTAGACCACGGACATAAATCATTTATTCAGCATCTTTTCTTTTTTGTGCACTCGCTTACTCTTCTTACCACTTTCCACTACCTGTAGGTTGTCTGGTAGAGATAAAAATGTTTATTTTCGGATAAATACCGTACGTACTTTTTATCGTCAAAAACAAATATGTACCGAAAGAAAACAAAATACTAAATTATTACGTTATTATTACGAATATTAAATACACAGTAATGTTTTCATTCACTAACATTCCGATGTTCTTTAATTTGATTTAAATCGATTGGGAAATTAAGAAATGTTAGCACGAAAATAGTTCACTATGTTTTTTTTAAGGGTTTGCGTTTTGCCTTCGTCTCGCCTGGTGGAAGCGTGTACCACCATGGTGTACCAATGGTGGTACACGCTTACTCAGAAAATGTCTATCTCTCTAACCTTGAAGACACCAAGGTTGTAAGTATCTGGAAACACAGCAAGGAGAGCGTTCAAGGAGAGCGTTCCACTCCTTACCGGTGCGGACCACAACAAACCGTTGGGTGTGGATTGCTGGGAAGTCAACCAGGGGTGGAAGCGCTCTCAGCTTCTAGTGGTCCGGTGGTAGAAAGAAGAGGGTTTCCATGTACTCAGAGGGACTCGCGTTACCTATTTCCATTTATGTGCGTGATTTCATCAAATTTGTATTTTACGCGCTAGACCTTGAACTGTCCATTAGTTTACGCGTTTGACGATGACGAGCCTAAGTCACACCATTGATTGATAGATAAATTGTTTATTGCTTTTTTAAAAACACGTTCGTTAGAATACTTATCTATGATTAAAATGCGAAATAATGAGGCACATAAACTGCTATTATAAAACGTTTATTGCCGTGAGATGATGACTTGTTCGGCCATAGGCTGCTTTTTCACTAGTAATGTGAACTAAGGGGTCTTAATAAAATGTATATCCAGTCAAGTAATAAGTAGGTACTAAGGCAAATAGCGAGCAATTCCGTCAGTGGCGTCGGTAAATATCCAGCCTAGAGAATGTCAGTTCATCAGTGAAGTTCATCATCGATTGTAATGAGGCCAAAGAATGTGTATTATATCCAACAATAAGCAGCGTTGTTTTTAGTTGGCTAAGCCAATTATGACCAAATATCCCTGGACATTAAATAATATCCCTGGACATTATTCCACACAGCGCCATCTAGCCCCAAAGTAAGCTAATTAAAGCCTGTTGTATGGGATACTAGACAACGGATAAACATACTTAAATACATTTTCTTTTGTAAATACATACTTATTATACATAGGAGACACCCGGACCAGTACAAACAGACATGTTCATGCACACAAATGTTTGTACTGTGCGGGGATCGAACCCGCGACCTCTGGTGTAGTAGCCAACTTCTTAGCCATTACACCAAGTCGGTCGTCAAACCACCAAACATACCAGTTCTATCAGATTTTGACTAGACTTACAGCATAGCCTGAGCTTTATGATGAAAATACTCAGATTCTCAGTGCTATTAAAATAATACAAATCTTAAGATTAAGTTTCAAAAAGGTACCCGACATTTCATTTCGAAGCTGGGTAGCCCACAGCTCAAGGTTAACACAGATTGATTATACTTAGTTTTACTCTCCTGAGGGCGTAAGAGGAAGGAAATTGCATTTCTTATAAGGATTTATTGATTGAAAAAACGTAAAAGAGCTCCTGGGATTTCCTTACCAAAGCCGCAGAAAAGTTCTCGGTGTACGAGTATTTTATAAATGGCGGCCAGATTAAACTTTGGTTTAAGTGGATTGAACTTATTACCATTCTGACAAAAAATATACCAAAGAGGCCCGAATTGTGGGTTTTCAAATCGAACAGCTAAACAACTGCCTTTTTCTGAAGCTGTAAGCAGTTTAGCCAAGTTCAACTTTCAGTGCTAAGAAGCACCTTCAGCGGAACGATGAGGAGGTCGTTTTGGTCAGTTTCAGGTTTCAAATAAAAAATAGACTTTTTTAAAACGAAGGTTCGCAACGAGCGAAATAACAATAGTTTTATTTTTTATGTATTTTTGATGGAATTGCCCTTTAAAAAAATCAAATTTTTTTTATACATCGAACATAGGAGTAATTTGTATTTAAAGACCTTTTCCTCGTTTACAGCATATGAGAAGATGTTAAATTAGTAAGTAAAATTAGGAAATAATAAACATTCGTACCTTCTCTTGAGCAGTAATTTTACTACCCTTACTTAAAGGGGAGTTTAGTCTCACGAGGGACTTAGGCCTCCTTCCTAACCACACAATTGGTGGGTCTACCTGCAACCTTTCTATCAATTTAGACCTTCGACCCTTTTAAATAATTTGGTACCTTAAACGTATCGAGTAGATACAATTATCCTATTTCAGAGAAGAAAAGATACACACGGCGGCATGACAAGATTTACAGTTGGGCACCTTAAGCTCTTATGTATAAGACCCATTTTGTATTGGTTCTGTAGAGGCTGACTGGGTGTCCTCTGTTGTTCTGGCGTTACACGGTTTCTACGAGTTATCTTACTAATCTCTATAGATATTTTGTGCACCCACGTTTTATGTACGTATATACCTACGTTTACTTATTAGTATGTACGTTATTTTTACAGACAACCAGAATGAGAGCTGCCGGTATAAATTGAAATTTAATTGCTATGAATTTGCATTCTACGAGTGTATACTATTCCATCATGTACGTTTCAGCTGTAGTTGGCTGAAGATGGATTTGAGTAAAATTGGACTATAAATATTACGCCCTTTACTCTTGTGGAAAAAGCACTACCCTCTCTATAGCACGGTGAGTGAGTTTGACTTTCCCTACAAGGCCCATAATAAGAGCCTACATTTCAGATCCATAATTGATTACTATCGCAGTGTACTTTGACTGTATAAATCAATACAGGAACAAGATTCAATTAAAGGTTTTCCTGTAAGCTCTAATCTTCAGGCCTTTGTCATTCCCAACGTGCCCGACCCAGTAATGGAGTGATGTTCCGCCATCGGCAGACGGCCACTCCAACTTTAATTCAATTTCACGGATACTCCAACTCTCACCTTCTGAAAGAATAAAGGAGATTTATAAAAAGGCCGGAAAGTAAATAGATAAAAGTACTTTGTTGGTACTTCATCTACATATAATTTACTACCCAACCGTACTCGACACGTCTCGAGAGCGTTTGTTGTTAAAATAGCTTAGACAAAAGAGGCTTATATATTTTTCCTTTGAAAAAACACTGTCTGATCCGCAAGCGACTTAGTACGAAATATACGACAAATATTTCGCATAGGCTTAGGACAAACATTTAAGCTTTAGAAACCAAACAAATCTAAGAAAAGAGATAACTTCCAACTCTCCTTATACTCGTAGTTGGTATACTAAAATAAGTCTACGCTAACGCAGGATACTAGATATAGGTACATCAATTTGGCAAAAACAACAATATAACACGTTGTTTCAAATTGTAGTTTACCATGTTTTTATATTCAATAACAAATTACTGTAAGTAACCATTTATTTGTTAACATAGGAGGTGACATTGGTTTGAGTTTTACAAAATTTTGTGTCATGTCTCTTAAAGACCTAAAAAGTGTATGAATTTAAGTGGTTCCGGGAATTCGTTATAACATGCAAAATTACTCTTTAAGCATTAACATTCATTGGTTTATTCGGAGCTGCTTTTTAAATATAAATGAAGTAATACACATTATCAATTTTATATTGGTTATGTTCACAGATGTGAATATATTCAACTAACCCTCATCCGTAAATCTCCTGACATAATGGTCAAGATATTTTGAGAACTTAAATATATTATAATATTTAACTTTACGAGCCAAATAGTTAAAGGTAATAACTAGGAAAGGATTAATGATCATCATTGTACATACGAGTACAAACGAAAACAGGTAATTCCACCCAATAAACACTGAATTATGTTTACGAGTATGTAATCTAAGAACATCATTAGGCAAAATATTTACGCTATAATGATATAAGCCGATAAGACACTTGAAGCATCTATTCCATACCAATCAATTCACGGTTCTTATGATGTTTATGTGCCATTGATAGAGTAGTAGTTTACTACCAAAAAATGGATTTGTTAGTAACGTAACGCCTTGAATTAATGAACCTCATTGTCCGAAAAACTACAAATACACGAGACAAGAAGAACGTCTTGAATGAAACTTTTTAGTGGATCGCAAATTAGGTTTTTGAGGCGATCTAAATCAAACGACTGATTTCTTATGCGATCTAGGTACAATTTTGCTGTCAACTCACTTTCATAACTTAATTAAACACCAAATCCTCCTATTTTATGAAATTCTAAAATAGCAAAAACGGCATCAAAATTTTCTACCATACTTTTCATTTGTCATCATAAGTACCTATTTGAATATTAAAGAAGAAATTAGAAACTACATGGGTCTGATTACCAGAACCGGCATCGAAACTTGATAAAATCAATTAATTTATGTACACTACACATAAATAATTTTTGAAAGCTTTCTTAGCAATCACTGAAAATTCTTCGGGCGTGCCTACTTGGCTCAGTTTTTCTCGGACTTTTTCCGTGGTCCTACTTTTCCTTATCTTAGGGTATTGTAATCTTACGAGGCAGGCAAGTGGAGGCTTAGCTTCATATCAGGACTCAGGTAGAGATAATTATCTCACTAAACTCAGGGGCTTTCTCTCTGTCTTGTCTCTCTTGCTTTTTTATTACTGCTAAACTTATGGACTAATGCTATTTCATCAAATTGAGACACTTGATCTAATACACTAAAGTCTGACGCTAGCAGAATAGACAGTTTAAGTACACAGTAAATTTTACACAGGCATTTTCTTTAGCCTTCAGAAACTAGCAGCAATGACGGTGGGCAAATAAATAGTAGCGAATATTATATCTAATAATATCCATCTGAACTGACGGCGCGTTCCTAGATAGTACCTATTAAATAGCTTATAACTTGTATTCAAAAGCGACTGCTAAAAATAAGGATTAAAGCAAAACGAACAAAGGCATTGTACTCAGCGTCATTTTTACAGTTTCAAAAGAAGCCTCATTTAAACAATCTTAAATTGTAATCAAGTGTAAAATTGGTTGTTTCGCAATTTAAAACTGATTACCAAAAAGCCTGTTATTTAAGAAAAAATATATGATATTTATATGTGGCCTTCATCATATACTTACTTAGTGGTTAGTGCTTTGTATAACAAATCACATTTAATGCAACTGGAGGGACCAAATTTTATTGTGGTTTATACTTGTGTACTTATCAAATAAATACCTTTTTTGACACCAGACAATGAATAATTCCATCATAGGAAAGGAAATACAGGCTGCTTAATTATAAATTATGGATCAACCTCAAGTGGTTAGCTCATTGATTATTTTACAAATAATTTGAATTGTGACTATATTCAAAAATCTTTTTCACAAACCCGAGTTGAACTTGATTAGACAACTTGGTTAGATTAGCAACAAATAGTATTTTATTTTATCCAATTTGCTCTGGCAAGTTTGATTTTCAGGTCGAGATGTCAGCGGGTAACTTATGCTGGGGTCGACTGTTTCAGGGTCGAGTTGTTCCAGGGTTGACTGGTTTCGGGTCAGGTTGTCAGGGCGAGTTGTCTCGGGGGATACGATTAGTAGGCCAGGTGAAAAGCGTCCGGTATAGTAGGTAGTTCATTTAGAGATGCTTGTTAAAATATTAATTAATTCAGTAATACTCGTAGTGTATTTGATAGATATTCAGTAATAGTATTTCACATATAATTGCTTGTTAAAATAATAATACATTCAGTAATAGTGTATTTGATGGACACAAATTAAACGTACGTAAATAACAAATAAACAAACAAAAATTATATATATATTAATGATTTATATCTAACAGGGCAGAAATAATGATATACTTAATAAGAACAATCTTACGTGATTCTCAAAAATTAACTCTCTGTTTTAATAACAGATTATTATCACATTACACTGTAAAAAAAGTGTTCTTTCACCGTGACAGCAACACGTAATTTGATACCAGTACGTCTACCACGAGTTGCCACTTTAACGTTACGTTTAAAAATTGTGTTTAGATTTGACATTGTCATGTCATGTCATGTCTAATCCCAATACATTTTTTTACGCGAACGATAACGTAAATTTGAAGTGGGAACTTGCGGTAGACATACAGATGTCTACCGCGAGTTTCTGTCACGTAAACTACGATAGTTGACCTTAGAAATGTATATGTAATTTTTGGTTCCACTTATAATCTTAAAACACAGTTTTAAGAACACAATACCATAGTGAAAACGGTGTTGTAGGACTGTTTTATTTTTTAATAATAAGTTAAAGTTTTTTTAGTCACAAGGGTCAGACTTTTTGTGTATATTACAATAAATTATGTTCTTTCTTATTGAAAATTTCTTCTAAAAATCATCCGACGTAACAAACACAATTTTCCAACTTAGTTAAAATGCAATTTCCTTAATCACACGTGCATTAAGGAAAAATAGGTTTAGGCTGCACTTAATGCGAGCTTTATGAAACTTTTATTGGCATTAATTAAAAAAATATGCAAAACTGAGCTTTATGGTAAAGACCGTAATTAACTCCACAGTTAGTGTGTTTTTAATTATTCAAGAGATTTTAATTTATGTAAACAACGCTTCCTTGGCCGAGTAGTAGGAGCTCTTGGCACGAAATTCAGAAATCATCATCATCATCATCATCATCATCCGTGCGGTCTATCCCGGTTGTGAACCCACACTGGTGTGAGGGGTCCCAGGGTCCGCCTTTCTTATTTTCTTGGCCCACTTCGCACGGTCTTGGGCCGAAATTCAGAAAACGTGCGTTCATAATTCCAGTTGAGATTTTTTTTAGTATTTTGGCAAAACGTTGTTACTAAGTTATAACTCATCAATTTTAAAAATGAATTGCATTTAATTATGAAGGCTTTTCACGTTGTGGGTCAGTATTTAGCCCAATTAGCTAGGGTTTAATTTATGCGGAGAAGCGAAGGTTCAGTACGTCTACTATTCAATTTCCGTCGGTAAACTACTATAGTTAACTACAGCAGTTTGTATACCATTTTTAGTTCCACTTTTATTCACTAGAGGCGCTGTAAGTACTCTCTGTACTCCTACAATTAGTTTACGCTGATGACAATATAATTTAAAAACAGGTATTTGTAAAATCTATTGCTGTCTTTTGCAAACCTTTAGCCCCGCAGAGTGCGATAGAGACATCTGCAAATCGGACCGAAATTACCTATTAAAAGCACACAAAATCTACGCTTCGTAGTCCCCTGATCCCTTTTCGAAAACTTAATTGATTGAATAACTTTTTTTAGTAAAAATTAGAAACAGGGTTTCGCCGTGTCCCTGTTTTCGTTATAATCTAATCAAATTAATTTTATGGATGTTTGAACACAGCGAAAAACCGACAATTTTTTTAGACTTTCGAAGGGTCATATCTTTTTGGATAATTAGTTTATCAAAAAAAGGAAAACAGGGACATCCTAATAGTGGCCATGGATTTTTTGGGAAAGAGTTATTCCTCCACTAGCAATATCCAGGGAGGAAACAGGGGACTACGTTTGTATGGAAAAACGGTGTTTCCGTATCCTCTTAAGTTTTGTATAGGTTCCCATACAACCCTTTTAGTGAATTGTAATGTAGTTAAAAATGGCATGTAAGTGCTTACTATCATAGTTACTTGAAGTAAACACTTGACGTCTCAATTGAACTGCGAACGCTCTTACGACAAATTTGAATGTGCGAAAGAGAGATCCATATTCTCCCCGTTCTAGTGTGCTACTTAACCAAAAAGAACATCCAAATGTTGAGGCAAATAAAAGTGCCTATAACACACACACACACTATACACTATACTTGGTGCATTGATAGACATTCAAGCGGACTCATTTGCCAGGCTCAGGTCACTGCTGTCTCGTGTGTGGCAGGACGGATCTGCTGAGTAATTTCGACAAACATACATAATATGCTTCACGCAAAATATATCGGCTTTGCCAGGTTCATTGTTATTTATTGTTATTGTAATTTTATTATTTTTGTTTTCTCTTAAAATACTGTATTATTTTAGTTTTATTGTTTAGAAGTACCAAATAAGTAGTTTTGTAAGTTTCCTTTGCATGAGGTGTTTACACTTAGTTCTATTATCATAAGTTTTTTTTTTGTATGTGTGTTTTAGTGTACATAAGCGTTGGTGAACCAATAAATGAATAAATATACTTACACTTGTAAGGTCAATAACAGGTGTCCGTTTATTTACAAATAGTACAGTGTCGTGAGCTAATTACAAAAATCAGAATACTAATTACAGCTGCAGCTCTTTAATCTCGTGTGAGGCATTCCAATCTTACCATCGATTAAACAAGGTTTAGTAGAGGTTGGACGGTTTCGTTTAACTCGCAACCCCTTAGGGATGAAGTCGCGAGCATACGGTACGTTATGTTTGTGGAAGCAAACATTTAGTATTCTAGCGCTCTAAACTCTATACAACTGGTCCTCTGAGGCCGTGGCCAAAAGCAACTTGCTACGATCGTTTCTACACGTCAAATTTCAAAATGTCTTCACAAAATGATATTTAATGTCATTCCCATACATTACAGTTTGGCACCTAGTGACGGCTTTTGCATTGATAAAATAATCAGAACGGAGTATCTTTATTAAAGTACTTACAGTTTTGTTGCAAATGAAGATCTGCATAGTTCTGTATTTTATTTCGTTTTGAAGTGCCTGGCTAAAAAAAATATATATGCGCCAGACAAACACACCTCTTGTCATGGTCTCGAAGTAAGGATAAATATCCCTGTGTTACGAGGTACCAGACAAGGAATTAAGCCAGGGGCGTTTCCCAGCACACCCAGACCCGGGCCAATTTAGAAAAGATCATTTCCTGAATTGACCTGACCGGGGATCGAACCGGGGACACTACGGAATTAAAGGCGAGAAACCGTGCTACAGCGCACTGCGCCAATCGTGTCGTCTAAAACAACGTTGTGTGAACTGACAATTGAATAAACAGAGAATAAAATAGGATTGTGTTTTTGCGGCGCAAAACAAATAGGACTTGAATCATTTGCGCCTTGCGATTGAATCAGATTTTATTGTTAATATTTTTGTGTATTGTTAGCTCATTATGAAATAAACCTGGCTTAGGCTTTTGAAAAGTCATCATTGACAAACTCAGCCATTAGACTTCTACTGCTGAGACAGGTTCATAAATTTCCAAAAAGCCCTAGATTCATAAAAATACTGCCGCCTTCAATATACCGTTTTTGGTCACAACCACGTCTGTAGGTACGTCTACCACGATTGCCACTTTGAATTTACGTTATAAAAAAATAGTATTGGTATCCCAATACAATTTTTTACGCGAAAGATAATGTCAATTTAAAGTGGCAAGTCGTGGTAGACGTACGAGACGTGTCTTACTGATTAGGTGGCCAAAACCACTAGCATTTTGAAAAGATTTTAAATCAAAATAAAGCTATGCAAAACAAATACAGTAAGTCTACCAAGAGTTGCCACTTTTAATTTACGTTATTGTTCGCGTAAAAAAATGTCATGTCATCATGTCATGTCAAATTCCGAAACATTTTTTTACGCGAACAATAACGTAAATTTAAAGTGGCAACTCGTGGTAGACAATGGGGCCAAAGTAGGATATCGCATCCAACATGCCCTCCAGAACTCAATTATACGAGTATCAAATGTCTGCCTAAAACCAGTGAGGCTCACCACTTCTTCCGATTGCAATCCAATCATGGAGCTGAATTGGCAATCAAAAGGCAACAGTAGACCAGAAAACATGGCGGGATTAGCTGAAGCTACACGTAACGTGATTTACAGTGGCTACCTAATTCACCTATTTGGTTTTGCGGATCAAAAAATAACTTAAAAGATCTGGGACAACACCAAGATCGTCTGAACCAAAGCTAACCCAAGTGTGTACTATGATTAGTTCACTTTAACTAACATAACACCCCGACACAGAATGAACACAAATACTCAGCACATAAATGTGTCCGCTGGTGATCGAACCCACGACCTCTAGCGCTAAAGGCAGGATCGCCACCATTGCACCAAAAAACTCTCACAAAGGTTAATTAATAGGAAAACAGCTATCAGCATAGCTTTTAACGTTGTCGATTCGACAGTGGCAACACAGATTAAAAGTTCATAATCTCGTTGTGCTGTGACTTGTTTAACGGTCACTTGTAGGATTTGACTGGATTGTCTGAGACCAGTTTGGGTTGGGTCGCCCAAGCTTTTGAACACGACTTTGCCAAAGGTGAACAACAAGGTAAAATTAAGGTATTTTAAAGAGTTTATTTTGCTCAAATTCCTACCTCCTCTGGGTATTTAATCGGATTATAATGTAAGATATACGAAGGTCAGCACGTCAACCTTTTCAAAACCATTGAATTTGATTTTCATAATATTAGGGGTTTTTAGAGCAAATAAAGTAATTAAAGCTTCTCTTATTATTCATTTTAACATAGGGGCGAGGATTGGCTACTAAGAGCCCATCAGAGTTTATTAAGTTGCGTTCATACTAAAATTGAACAAATTGGGAGAAATGCAAAGTGAAAATATGTTTTTTCATAAAAGTAAATGCCGGATAAAATATTTACTTCAGATATATATAATATAAAGGCTGCCAGCTAGTATTACTATTAGAATACTAGCAATAATTTTAGACTCTTCCTGTGTTTACTAAAGCTAAATATCGTAGTTGATAATAGTCGATGTAACAATCTATAATATAAGCAACTTTGACGTACCAGAAGAATAAATGCCTAATCAGTACGTCAACCACGAGTTGGCACATTAGATTTACATTCTTACTTAACTATACACCAATAATAAAAAAAAAAAAAAAAAAAAAAAAAAAAAAAATAATGAAAATAAAAAAAATAAAACACGCTCAAACTTAGTCATAGAATGAACCTGTAAGTGGACTACTCGTACCGAACCCAAGGAATAATCCGTAGGGCTTACAGGTATCCCTTGGTACCCATTCAGTTATGCAAACACAAACATGAACATAATATTTACGCGCGCACACGCGCACACACACACACACACACACACACACACACACACACACACACACACACACACAGTAAATGAGCATTACTGAGCAGTAATTATACATATTTCTTTTAGGTACCAGCCTTTTAGTGCTGGTTACCCTAATGTCTGAGCTTTAGATTACCTACCTTTATCTGTCTGTGGCTATTTCGTAAGGGAAGCTGCGAGCCATTCCCAATACAAGTGTCATTAAGACTACTTACAGGGAAGACTCCGCATAAATTTTGTAAGTAAGATATTGGAAAAATAAAGATTTTTGATTTGATTTTGATTCTTCTTCTTCTTTTCAGCCTATAGCAGTCCACTGCTGGACATAAGCCTCCCCCGGGGCGCGCCACAAAGCCCGATCTCCCGTTTTTGCCATCCAGTCCCTACCAGCCACTTTCTTTAGGTCGTCGGTCCAACGTGCCGGTGGACTTCCAATACTACGCTTGCCGAGTCCTGGTCTCCACTCGAGAACCCGTCTACTCCACCGACCATCGGTTCTGCGACAGATGTGACCAGCCCACTGCCACTTCAGTTTGCTACACTTCTGGACTACGTCAGTCACTCTGGTTCTTAGCCGGATTATCTGGTTCCAAAAAAAAAAAATTACACTATCGTTCGCGTAAATAATGTATAGAATTTTAACATTGTCATGTCATGTGTGTCATCCCAATACATTTTTTTACGCGTACGACAACGTAAATTCAAATTGGCAACTCGTGGTAGACGTACTGGTCATTGAGTAAATGTATCTATACTAATATTACGAGTATAAAGAGGAAAGATTTGTGTTTATTTGTAAATGGGCTCCGAAACTATTGGAGCGATTTAAAATTCTTTCACCAATATAAAGCTGACAGGGAGTGACATAGGCTTTTTTTTTAATTTAAGCTTTATTTTTTCAAGACGCCGCCAACACGATTTCTGCTTCGCCCAGTGGTTGACTGGTGAAGAATGCCATTAGGCATTACGTCCGCCAATTGTACTTTCCTTTGTGCAATGAAGAATAAATATATTTTGACGGAAAAGGTAGTTATGTTTATTTAGGTATTTCGTAAATAATCGTAGACTATGTTTCTCAGAAACTCAGAAGGGCCCCATTCTACACATACTTAAAATGACATTATTGCTGTGACGGTTCTAGAATTACTACATAGACTAAAGTAGAAACCTTATTCCTGGAATTGTCTTATTCTCTTGTTATTTGTATTTTATTTCGAAGCACCTACTTTCGCCTGATGAGCGAAGACGTTTTTCTCTTTGGGTCCATTAAGGCCCATTGTCGCAAACACAAGTAACACAAACACAGACATAACTATAAATAGATGACGCAAGGCGCTACGTTGTGTTGGTTTGCAAACCCAGGCTCGCGTTGCGAGGAATGTGTGTATTTGATTAACCAATAGAATTGTCGCGTCGCGATTCTATTGGTTATTAAACAAACACATTCCTCGCAACGCATCCTCGCACATCTCTGGTTGAAACGCACCCTTAGCCTCCTTTTTACCAGAGATGTGCTATGCTATGCAGCTATACTGCGAGGAGGTGACTGTGATTGGGTCTTAGACATCATCATCGGATTCTAGTAATTATCCAACATTATAGTCATAGGCATACATTAAAAAGGGCAATAAGTAAACTTTTAGTTAGATACCTTAAGGAAAAAATATTTTCTGGCCCTTTAGACTTGCGTGGGAAAGCCCATTTTTTAAAAGTGCAAATTGAATAAAAATAGATATACCTATCTACCAATCGATAATGTACACAATTTATAACAACTTTTGTTAAGAAACCATTCCCATAAAACACAATTTTTAATAGAGCTGCAGGACAAATGTTTTGCAAAACACAGAAAAAGGCGTCATGTGACGTCACTACGCATGTATGAAGCGTTTTGGGCAAGTCCAAAATATATGATTTTTAAAATTGCAATATCTCGGGAAGTTTTAGTGCTATCGGAATATTTTTTTTACCAATGATTATATTTTCGAGAGCTATAGCTTATAGATATCAACGTTTTTTCTACTACTTACCTATATCTATGTTTAGGTTGTGAGCCAACGCTATCCCATCGTAGTTTTAAGGCCAAATATTTGAATTTTTAGTAAAGATGAAATGTGCTAAAAGTTGATTTGGAAATCCGTAGCTACGAGTATAACGATTAGGCGTGGATTAAATGAAGCAGCGTTGAAAGAGGCCACTGCACTCGCGTTACCTATTTTATTTTTAGTCTGTGAATAAAAGTGTTTATGACAACCAGGCCTGGTTATTTGTATAACTAGCCGGTGGAAGATACGGACTTCTTCAGCATTTCGTTTCCGTCTTCATTTGTAGCGGCTTTGTGTTGGGTATGAACCCATTATACTTTTACGTTTACATTTTTGTTGTATTATAATGGTTGTTGCTTGATAATCATGAAAAGGGCGAAAGAGGCTCAAGAGGTATAAAAAATTAAAATATTTTATTTTGAAACTGAATCTCTAACAATTTTTTCTGATTTCCTTATGAATCCTTGCAGAATAAATTCACATCGTCGATGAAAAGGTGTAATACTATTTTCACTTCTGCCCAGCATTCGAAAGTACCTTGAATCACGCCACGTTTTGTCAAATATCTTGGCCCTGGTACGCCTTATGATAAGCTTGCTTATTCATTAAAGCCGTACGATGTCACAGATATTACAGTGGTTTATTTGATAAAAATCAGAACAAAGCGCAACGATACCAGTACAATTTAACAGTAACTAGACTTTAAACTGTCCCACTGCTCCAAGGCCTCCATCATTGAAATCAAGTTAGCGATGACTTGAATTGATGGGAATTTAATTAGCCTCATTGGTCGTTCACAAACAAAACCGGGCTTTATATCTCATAAGAATACGAAAATCTTGCAAGATCTGAAAATTGAACCAACAACCCCTGGAGGCATTATTATGATTTAGGGTTTAATAAAATATGTTATAGCAAATGAATGTAAGTAGCTAAAGCAATAAAGTTGAATAGGTGGTATAAGCGAATCAAATCCGATGGAAGAAGCTCTTCATAATATTGAACGACTTGGTGTAATGGTTAAGAAGTTGGCTACTACACCAGAGGTCGCGGGTTCGATCCCCGCACAGTACACACATTTGTGTGCATGAACATGTCTGTTTGTACTGGTCTGGGTGTCTCCTATGTATAATAAGTATGTATTTACAAAAGAAAATGTATTTAAGTATGTTTATCCGTTGTCTAGTATCCCATAACACAAGCTTTAATTAGCTTACTTTGGGGCTAGATGGCGCTGTGTGGAATAATGTCCAGGGATATTTATTATTTATTTATTATTTATTGAAAGGTATTTTCTTCGCTTTATTAAATATATTTCAAAAGAGATTAGGGTTTTTTCGCTCTATTCACAAAGCATAGGTACATAAATTAGACAACAACAACTGTTACTATATGTAAGACTGATGAACGTTCCCAATGCTGTTATATACAATTATTTCTATCTGTTATTAAATAGAGGACCTAGTTGAGCCTTCATTATTCAATTTTAGATTTCAAATGGTAGAATTACAGACAATTCACAACAACACATTGTACTTGCTTTGTTGGTCATCACGCTGACATTCTCACAATTTGGGATCATTGTGGCGCTAACGCATGTAACCGCATGTCGGCTGGTCACAGTCGCACATGATTAACTACTTAGCACGTATTTGATAGATGATGATGTCCATCACTTGTTGAAATTAGATTGACAGAGACGTACTTTAACGGTGGACTACAACAAAAA
The DNA here is from genome assembly GCA_947369235.1 of Udea olivalis. NCBI lineage: Eukaryota > Metazoa > Arthropoda > Insecta > Lepidoptera > Crambidae > Udea > Udea olivalis. Next base: position 11,766,441 of record OX376360.1, read on the forward strand.
TGATCATCATTCAATCCAAGATTATTTTCTTGGAATTCTAAAAGTGCATTAGTTTTTAAATTTTAAATAAAGACTGCCATCAGCGTTTTGGCGTAATGTTTTTTTTTTTTTTTAATATTGAAGTTTATGTTTGAAAATAATCCTACACTCCTTTTACAGACAGTTTAATTTAATTTGAGGTCAATTTATTGGTGTAAACTGTTCCGTATTATAATTATTACATTTGACAACACGAATAGCGTAGTGCGCTGTAGCACGGTTTCTCACCTTTAATTCCGTAGTGTCCCGGGCTCGATCCCCGGTCAGGTCAATTCAGGAAATGATCTTTTCTAAATTGGCCTGACTCTGGGTGTGCTGGGAGACGCCCCTGGCTTAATACCTTGGCTAGTACCTCGTAACACAGGCATATTTATCCCTACTTCGAGACTATGACAAGAGGTGTGTTGTCTGGCGCATATTTATTCATTATTATAGTTTTTTTAAGTAATGGCAAAAAAAAACCCTAGATGATAGATAAATAATGAGTTGTAAAGCAAACTGCTATGCTGGCCTACGGTGCTATGGGATAAATATATATCTCGAAATGCTCGGCACTAGCTTGACATAACCGTAATGGATTTCATAAATTAGAATTTTGTTAAAAAAAAGGAAAACAATTTCAACGACTTCAATGTGCTTTTTACTTCAATGAGCTGTCTTTACTCTTTGGGAAAATATTATCGCTTTTGTTAGCTTTTACAACATAATTTTATCAGATCGTATCATATCTAGTCAGACCCCAGACTAAGCAGAGCTTTTCTAGAAAAATAACACATTTACATCATGTAACACATTGCTCAAACTCGAATGATGTTTGCCTTCAATTACTGTAGCTAAAATAAAGAAAAAAACCTAATTAAAATTCTGGAATCCACTGTTTTTATCAGGAAAGCAAAGATGGCAGCGTGGAAAGCTGTGTTACATCAGATAGAAAATGTTTATTTAAATGTGCTGATGAATTAATTACACGTTCATTAATGGCGTCGTAAAGATGAGTTTCGATGCTCTATCAAAGAGGGCTGAGTGATAGAGCGGCATTCTTTGTGTAGTGATGGGAACCAAAGCTCCATGGAGCTGATTTTATAATTTAACCGCTGACTACCCAAATGCACTTTCTAAACTTTTTTTATATTTGAATATTAGTGGTGATGTTCTTCCTTCTCTGTAGCATCGTCTTTAATATACAAATATAGTGATGTACCTTTTTTCCATGTACCCTTATAGGTCACACATGTAAGTTAAATGTTCAAAAAGCCTTTTTGTTGTGTATACGCTTGAAATTTTTAAAATCAAGTAAATAACTTTGAGGTACTAGGTTTATGTAAAAGATAAACAGGACTTTTGAAAATATAGGTACGCAGATATTCTAGTCACACATGAGATTTTGGCCCAACCCTATTGTGGTGCCATGGCAGAAGATGCCACTGCAAGATTAATGCCATAACTGTCCACACTCACTCATATCCAGACAAAAGTTATAGAAATTGAGTAATTAATTAGGAACGCCTAGTTGTTAGTCAATGCTTGAGCTTCGGAAACACAGTAGACATATTGTAGCAGTAACCTGAACGTGCTCTATCCGATCGACGCACTCACACATTAACTTCTATCTAGACTTTTATAACGAACTGTTCAGCGCACGGGTACAGTCGCCAGTTGTGAAAGTGAACTGTAATCACTAGCACAAAACTTGTTTGCTGATGATTCTGGTTTTGGGACCAGTCAATATAATACCTACCATAAGCTTACACAGATGACAGTCGCTAGCGTCTGTGGTGACGTTTTTGTATAACATAGCGGTATAGCACCTCTAGTGAATAGGAATGAAACTGAAAATGGCGAACATTTAGCCATAGTTAATTATTTTAGCTTATGTGGAACCAATTCATGGTAAAGGGACAGGTTTGGGATGATGTCAGAAAAAAAATATTAGGCGACGCTAGAGTACGTTTTAATTCGGTCAGGTAAAATAAATTGTGGAGCTGCTAAGGAGCTTTCACAGCGTAGTGTAACATTCTTGTTATAGTTGCATGTACAATCGACACCCGAGCTTATATGAATCCTAGGTATAGGTAGTTAGGTCCATAGTTGATATACTGCTTTAGCTATGCTTGTACTGTGTCAGACTGAGATAAAGACATTAATTTGCCCATCGTTTTAGATGTTAATGGGAATGATTATTTTAACTCTAATGGTACGCACTATCGTAACTTTAAAGTTTAGATAGTCGAAGCGTTAGAAATATCTTCTAATTATCTACTAGATAAAATTAAAATTCTGGAGTCGTTGGGAGAAAGAACAGGTTCTCACCCTTTCTGTAAGTAGGTTCGTGTTTATCAGCAAATCATTTTGATAAGGCTTTGTCATAAAATATTTATCCAATCGGGCTAGGGAAATTATGAAGGTAGCTTCCATAGACAAAATAACTGTGATAACAGGCTTAATAATGATAATTGCCACTGCTTTTGGGTAAAACGGATGCAACAGACCGATCTTCAAGTTAACAATTTTTGTCAAAAAATGAGGCACAGTTTTGTTAAGCCTTTATTGGCGTTTTTGATAAGTTTTTTTTATTTAAGTGATGTGATTTCGTCTTATGTTTGCAGCAGAAGGTGCCTTGTGTCTGACGTGCTATCGTGTGTATATGAAGCACTGCAAAGGCTTTTTAAACAATGTTACGTTAACGTTAAACGTGTCCCACACAAGAGATCAGCGAGCGTCGTCACGACAAAATGCATCACGCCACGGAAGAATGCATTACCTAATGCTCTGGCTCAATGTGTATCTGACTTTATGGAGCCGTGCCGCGATGCAAGGCCTGTGGTGGCAATTGTTTTCGTGCTCCCCAAAATCCGATGCAGACATTGTTAACATGTCTATATAGGAGGCCTACTCTCGGTGGTTTGAATGTGAAGTGGCGTAAATCGTTAGGCGTTAAAAACATGCTTTAATTATTTTTTTTGTTATTCTAAGTGTCACATTATTCGACAAAATACCAGGAACTACACAACCTGATACCACCCTCTACTTTCTACCAACGGACCACTAGACGCCGGGAGGGGTTCCACTCCCTTGTGATTGACTTGCCAACAATCCGCACTCAATGGTTTTCTGATTCTTTTCTGTACGTCTACCACGAGTTGCCAATATAAATTTACGTTATCGTTCGCGTAAAAAAATTGTAATGGGATGACACATGACATGACATGACAATGTTGAATCCCAATAAATTTTTTTAAACGAACGATAATGTAAATTTAAAATGGCAACTCGTGGTAGGCGTACTGTACTGGTCTGCACTACTAGGGAGTGGAACGCTCTCCCTGCTGCTGTGTTTCCGGATACTTACAACCTGGGTAAGCGTGTATGTATGTACCACCATCGGGCTCGTCATCGCTTACCATCGGGTAAACCCGTTCAAATAAAAAAAAAACATTTACACATTTGACGGCACGATTGGCGTAGTGCGGTGTAGCACGGTTTCTTTCGAATTCTGTAGTATCCCGATTTCGATTCCCGGTCGAGTCAATTCAGGAAACGATCTTTTCTAAATTGACTCCGGTCTGGGTGTGCTGGGAGACGCCCCTAGCTTAATTCCTTGTCTGGCACCTCGTAATACAGGGATATTTATCCCTACTTCGAGACCATGACAAGAGGTGTGATGTCAGGCGCATATTTTTATTTATATAACCACTGAAATTATAATAATTTCATGGGTGAAACCCTCTAATAGAGTTTCACGTGGTATGTACCGGAGTTGACCCCCAGACATCGACCTAGGATCGTTTGTGGGTTTCGGCTGCAGACACCACACGGGGGCTACGGCAAGAGCTATTGGAATTACGTTACGACTACATAAACTGCAGGCAGTGCCTGAAAAACCTTCAGGTATAATTATTTGCCTTTAGCGCATTTTCCTAAGTCAATAAAAGTGATCAAAGTGACCTCTAAACAAAGTCCAATCTTCTGAAATTCGGTACACACATATTTGAAATAACTTAAGGTCCTTACGATCCGTCGTTTCAGATCGATCAAAACCACGAATCGTTAGTGTAGGTCAAGTTCGTTAACGATTTCAGTAACTGAACAATAGCGATTCGTCGTTACGATTGATCTGAAACGTCGGATCGAAACGATTAATCGTACCGTAAAGAGGCCTTTAAGAAGGCGAGCAAAGTCTGCCAAAATAAATATTTCATATAAGGTTTCTTAAATGAAACAGAAATAAGGATCAAAATAAAAATGGTTATTTTATGTTAACACAGAGATAGATTGGCTATTTGTTTTACTATATAGCATATGGTATAATAAGGCCCATACTAAATAAGTTAAATATTGAAGGAATCCCAGCCCAAAGGTTCTTCAGCTCCATTATTATTCTAAATAATAATAGAGGTTGCACCGTCTCACCTCATTTTTCCACCAGGTTAAAAGGTTAAACCCTAAAAAGCCCCTAAGGGTTTGCGTGTTAAATCTTAGTGAAAAGCTTTGCAGGTAGGTCTTAATAGCGTACGGATGCCTGCTACGCGCTTATTTAATGTGTTTTCTTAACAACCGATTACGGTGCGGCCTTTTATTATCTGTAATTAGACGAAAATTGCTACTAGGAATATGTTTAGTTTTCTCTTTCAGAGAGGTCTTACAAAGTCCAAGGTTCTATTGAATGAGCAGTCTTAAATTCAGTTAGATGCTTAGAACTATTTCCATGGCTGAGACAAAATGTTGCGTAAGCTGATGAAGCGGTATTTTTAGTCTATTTCAACTATATACCAGTCAAAACCGATCAAAGTTATAAAAAAAGACCGTTACTAGAATTTTTGAATTCGAGTAACATTTATTTAGGTGCTTAACAGCTGGACGTTGCGAAATTTGGTTGGAAACCCTGGAATTTTTGTCAGTATGCGTTAGACATACGTTCATCGTCGTCTCCAGGTGACGAGATCCACCAGAATTCGCCAGGTTTAAAAAAAACACCGATTGCTTAACGCTTGTTCAGGAATCTTTATTACTTGTGGTTAATTTGCTATAAGAATTGTGTACTCGTATTAAATGTGGTACACTAATATCCTACTAATGACCGTATGTAACATCGCTTCTAAGTCCTCCAATATAGTGATTGATTTGAAATGGTGTGACATTGACACAGATTTTCAAATACCTTGCTAACGACACTAGTGTCACTTAAGTTTCATAAGCGAATAATTACAGTGTTTTGAATGATATTCCCACAAAAACATGCATTGTTTGATTAAGGACTATTAGGGTCTGTTATTACATTGTGTATTAAGTTAAGTATTTAGGTAATGACTTGGGAGCTCTGTGGATGGCAAAGAGTAATTTGTTTCGTCTAACCATGACGTAGTTAGGTAACAGAAAGAAGTCCTAATTAGATCTTAGAGCTGTTGTTGTAAGAGTTTGAGAAAGGTCAGAATTCACGCAAAAATAATTGTCATGAGGTTTCATGTTTTCTTGTTCAGAATCGTTCACATCAACCTTTACAAAGTGGCAATTTATGCTGGTGACATAAGACCCATTTTGCAATGATTTTGTAAAGGATGATATGAACGCCTAAGCACAATGAACTGTAAAGTTTGGAATCGCAAAACCACATTAATTTCGAATTGTAGGTTTTTTGCCTGAATATTGACGCTACTACGTGTTTGGATGAAGGGCTTAGGAGTAGGGCCCAGGGCCCCAGGCCGTGACGGGCAGAAGTTTCACGACGGAAGAAGGTTTGCCCTACGCTGGCAATGTCGCCTCATAACCGTGACAGATATCGTCAGTATCGTCCTTCGTATCGTCTTCATATTTTCGTGTCGATGGCATATTATAGTAAATGTCTGACTAACGGACCCCGACCAAAACATAGCGACATCCAGCACCGCGACGGTTGCATTCGAGTATATGAGCCATAGTTTGAAGGTGACCAATTAAAGTCACACACATGGTCTGTTTTTTCCATGAATCTCTATTTGAACATGTTATTCCAACCAAACTATCCATCAATGGCAGACTCGCAAATGTCACAAATGTAATTTTTACTAATCTTTCATGGGACGAAAAACATGAACTTTTTTTTTCATATTTTCAATATTGACATAGAACTTACCTTAAATAGATAAGTTACCTCACTATTCCCCTTTTGTTTCACATTAACTAGTTTCAGATTAACCCTTGTTAATTATTAAATTAAACTATAAACAGTAGTTACAGTACCAACTTAAGCCTATTCAATTATTACTCTCTTGTACGTCATGCATATTAAACGTTACTCCAGCGGATGCATGTTCACAATTCATGATGTAGTCTAATAGACTATTAGATAGAATCGACGGATTTGTACAAGGACCGACCTAACTACACCTTAACTATTTTTACACCTATGTTTTAGCAAATAAATTGATTTGATTTGACTATGATAATTCAGAATTCATAATTCATTTATTCGATGCTTCATGTGGTAAGTTACAGGTCTTAAATAAAAATATAGTACATACACATGAACCCTGCTAGGGCACTGCAAGATATTTTTGGAATGATTAGGTAAGTTATTTACAAACTTATGTTTTCATACATATTTTAACATTTATGATTCTTAATTCCTAATTCTTTATTGCTAATGTGATTTAACAAGCTCTTAAAACAAAAAAAAAAGTACAACACATGACCCTGTGAGGGCATTGCAACATAATTAAAAAATCGCATAACAGTTAACAATTCTTACAATTGAATTTATATTCAATTGCTTTATATTTATCAAATATAAAGCATTATAAGTACATTATCATTATTATTTATTACATTTATTTATGTATGTATGTATTCATGTCATGATAGGAAATAAATGTTATTAAATTATTGTAATGATAAGTTTGATATGTTGCATTTATCTTCCGATAAATGTCAAACGCAAATTGACGTTAAAACCTAAATAAGGCACCTTCTACAGGTATTGAACTGCGTGACATCAGATAGGAAGTTATACATCCCATTAACAGGATGTATTACGAGTATATGCTAATCGTTAACACGGAATAAACAGGATGAAGAGCATAGGCGCTAGCATAGACCCTTGGGGAACGCCATCGTTAATGGGTATAATCCGGTCCGATCACATAACGCCTACGAACACTTATAAACTTTGACCAGTGAGAAAACTTGCGTCTTATTCATATAGTGGATATATTTTTGCGAGCAGGTTAATTTTCACAAGTTGTAGGACTTGTAGGTAGGTAAACGTACCGAATGATTATTTATACTTTGAGGGAAATGATAAGGCATACCTAGTAGATGATGTGGAAGATTTAAGTGAAATTGCCTTTTTCAATAAACTTTAAGTCAGACGTATTTTTGTATTATAATTATAACTTTATAATAAATCTTGATTTAAAATAACCTACTGAGTAAGTATGCTATATCGTTTTTCTCCTCGTATAAATAATCTCTCGGTATAGTGATTCAGGAGTAAAAGTTTGAACGATATCACAACACAAAGCAAAACATCAAAGGTGTGAAAAAATCTAATAAGTAACACTCACAACACCAGAGAAAAATACAAACAAGTAAATGATACACAAATAAAACATTTTCTTTCAGTTTCAAACATACGAAACGCAGAATGTTTGACATGGACAGTTTCCTAGTCAATAAAATAAATTGTATACGTTACATCTATTGTTATATATATATTGTGTCATAAATGAACTGTGGTATTGCTCTCAACTCATCGGTATATTCTAAAAAAGCGTGCAAAAGTAACATCGATCGCATCGTCTCTTTCCTTCAGGAGAAATTGTAGTTCAAAATAAATTGAAGGTCCAGTAGCCGACACGTAACAATAAAAACAGGGGGGCTAGCCAAGAGAACGATTTCTATTGTAGAAATCGTCGTGGCGTGTTGCTCTTGGCTAGCCCCCCAGGATAGCTTCGACATAACCGACTGTTGGTAGTAAGTAAGTACTAAAAAGCGATCATTTGGATGGAACGTCCAAATCAGGCAGACGAGCAAACAATTAGCCTAGTTTTACAATCGCCGATTGTAGCGCCACCAAGATGTCTTTTTTCTGTAATCTATGATGATGGCAGGTCGCACAACCCGCTATGTCACTGTGACATTGCTGTCAATGGTGACTTTTTGGCTAGAGCGCTTGGCTGTGACGGTCGTTCACTCGGCTATGGGATTTGTGACCTAGGGATTTTAGTATTCTAGTTCCTGTTATTTTGGGTTTCGTTGTTGTAATCTGTAGCAGTTATATTTTTAATTAATAATTCGTTATCGTTACTAGTTAATTTGTGCTACCTTTTATTTTTTAATCTATTACACCTATGATCCATAAGACTTTATAGTCGTAACAAAAGCCTCGATCATTCATATCAAGTTATCCCTACAATTAATGGGTATTGGCTTAATTGAATACCATAAATTGTAGTGAAGTGGGCATGGACTTATTTCTTTCTTGTCTATCTCATGGTGTACCGTAACGACCCACATACCTAGGTCTCTTAAAATTCATTGTGATTCAGTGCACCGGTATAGGTGTGTTTGCGAAATTTTGAGCTTTTTAAAGACCATAATTCTACCAGAGTCAAGTGTCAGACCCCTCGAGTGTCACCTCAGCGAAACGAATGGTTGCTTTTTGATATAAAATAAGAAAATTGATGGAAAAGCTACCACTGTGAGGTAGGCTTTACGAGTTAAAGTGTAAAAATCGAACTACGGAACTCAATACTACGAGTACCGCGACACACACTTGGCCGGTTTAAAAAAAAGTATCGCAACATTAGCCCAAGTTTTCTAAAATTTCATCCTATTTTCAGACGAATTTGCTATTACAGACATGGCTTCCTCCGACCCGAGAGATTATCTGGAAGCTAAACCCAGAATCGGCTTGTTCGTTGTACAGACCGAATAGCGGTGTTCGGTGATTCGTGAACAATAAGATATTATGAAGGATCGTATTAATAGGATTGAAGGAAATAGAATTCTATTGTCTCTAAAAGCTCTGAAGAAAACATTAGAAATGTTATTTAAAGGGTTAACACATCAGTACGTCAACCACGAGTTGCCACTTTAAATTAACGTTATCGTTCGCGTAACAAAGTGTATTGGGATTTGACATGACATGACATGATAATGTCAAATTCCAATACATTTACGTGAAGGATAACGTAAATTTAAAGTGGCAACTCGTGGTAGACGAACAGGTGTAATATTCATATTCAAGTAAGTTTGGCACAAAATTATCTAGACCCTATTCGGTATTCAGTTGATTCAGTCCTAATACGATGCCAGCCATTTTTTTGTATTTTTTCATTTTATGAGCTTGGCCTGTTTTTAGTAATTTTCAAAAAAATTGTTTCATTGCGTTTAGGCATTTAGTTTAAAAGTTATAACATTATTTCTGCATAGAGTACACAACTATGCTTTATTTAAAATCTCCATTAAGTGTATTTTTTTGATCACTTCTCCATCGATATAATTGATTATATTTTTTTTATATGTGCACTTTATAGAGACTCGCACTGTATAGTACATGGTTTAGTAATACTCGTTGTTGTATATAAATATCCCTGGACATTATTCCACACAGCGCCATCTAGCCCCAAAGTAAGCTAATTAAAGCTTGTGTTATGAGATACTAGACAACGGATAAACATACTTAAATACATTTTCTTTTGTAAATACATACTTATTATACATAGGAGACACCCAGACCAGTACAAACAGACATGTTCATGCACACAAATGTTTGTACTGTGCGGGGATCGAACCCGCGACCTCTGGTGTAGTAGCCAACTTCTTAACCATTACACCAAGTCGGTCGTCAACATGTGTCAATATGTGTGTTGCTTATAAGTATGTTATACAATTAAAGTAGTATTGTTTTCTGTGCAATAAAGAGTATCTTATCTTATCTTTAACATACAATTGATATACTTTAGTAAATTCATACAGTCGCTACGAAGCAATTAGGTTTAAATAATCTAGTTTGCACAGAGTTCACCCTGCTAGGCAATTTTCATGTAACGGAAATGAGACAGGCCTGAGGCCCTAGTCACGACTCAAGAGTAACACGCTACTTTAGTTTCGACATTTAAAAAACTTCAAAGTACCTATATGGGATTGATATTAACTTTCGTGAAAAATATTTCCAATTATTGGAGTAGAAAAGAGATTATTATTTTGATTATTTTTGACGACACGATTGGCGTTGTGCACTGTAGCACGGTTTCTCGCCTTGAATTCCGTAGTGACCCGGGTTCGATCCCCGGTCAGGTCAATTCAGGAAACGATCTTTTCTAAATTGGCTTGGGTCTGGGTGTGCTGGGAAACGCCCCTGGCTTAATTCCTGGTCCGGTACCTCGTAACACAGGGATATTTATCCCAACTTCGAGACCATGACAAGAGGTGTGTTGTCTGGCGCAAAAAAAAATAAAAAAATTATACAAGGCTGTTTTTCATATCTCAAGATAAACTGGAAAAAAATAATTTCGGAACTTGATGATTTCGAGCAGGAATCGAACCCGCGTCTTTCCCAATCCGGGTGACTGCTCTAAACCACTGAGCTACCGAAACCTCAGAGGAACGAACGAATCTTTTCAGTTTATGCTTACGTTGCAAGAAAACGTTATTCCATCAATGTTTCAAGGCAACCTACAAACATTCTAAAGAAACGCGGGAAGAGTATACTCGCACAGTCAACAGCATAAGAAAATCATAATTTAACGTGCCATTTATGATTTTTAGAAACTATAAAGCTTACTAAACTTTTGAGTATTTAAATGAGAAATGGGTAGGTATATGTCGAGGATATACGCTGCTCTCGATATTTTTTTTACGTAGTTTTCATTCATGAAAATAAATTGTAAGTTAATTCTAATAAAAACGGGTTTTTGCAACGAAACAAAATCACGGTAAATTGTTTTACCTATTCTTCTCGACTGAAGTGTAAAACGCGGGTTGGACCGTCTCGAAAAAACCCGGACACTGTGAGTGTAGTTTGTGGACCTGACGGTACTATGGACAGAATAATTGAAAATGTGCGGGTGGATGAAGATCGTTCGCCGCGCCCAGCTAGACGACGCCGCGAACCACCCCACCAGTCCACCGTGACCACGGTGACATGCAATTGTCGCCGAAACGTCGAGAAGAATAGGTGAAACAATTTACCGTAATTTTGTTTGGTTGCAAAAACTCGTTTTCATTAGAATTAGTTAAAATGCAACAAGAAAGTTCAAAATGTTAAATTGGTAGTTAGTTTGATGATCATCTACTTTTGCTGTTGACTGTATTCCTACCACGAGTTAACGTCACGAAGGTAAACTACGATAGTTTTACGACGGCAACTTTTGTGCCATTTTGATTTACATTACTTTCTTTCACTACTCGTAGAAGCGACCGAAATCCCATTCAAAACTTTATACAGACGTTAACGACTATTATCGACGTAAACTTATGGTACTGGAACTGATGGGATTTGTCTTAATAATGTTCTTGTTGTACACGTACAGGGTGGTCCAAACATACATAATCACTTTTTTATCCAGCTTCCTCGCACTCGGGTGTATTAAAAAATACACATGTATGTAACATTGCTTAAATTCACTAAACCTAGTATTCACCTAATAGTGAGAAAAAATCAGGCATTCACCTAAACCGATCGCGCTACAGTGACCGAAAAAGTGACTTCCAGCTTATCCCACCCTCACCTTTCCACTCCCGTACCACGCGTGCTGGACTACGGCGTCACCTACACACAATTCAACATTTGTTGGCCCGAACTAAAAGGTTCGGTGACTCGTTTTTTTGTCGTACCATCCAGACGTGGAACGCTCTTCCAGCACATGTGTTTCCTTCCTCTTATAGTCCCGGGTTCTTCAAGCGGGGCCTGAAAAGGCATTTCTGCAGGCCTTCAAGGTGAGGATGGCCAACCTAGTGATTCGTTTGAATGACTGGGCTTGTCAGCCTCATATCTGGACCTCACGACCGCTTTTCATCAGGTGGAGTGAGGTCATCTTGACGGGCAATATAAAAAAAAAAAAAAAACTTAACCTAAAAATGTTAAATTTAAAAAAAACATAACTCGAGCCTACAAAAAAACAGGTGAAATTACATGGTGTATTTTTGGATGTTTTTAGATAGTGTAAGAAACCTGAAAAAAAAATTGATGTTTGGACCACCCTGTATGTCCCTTTCGGCGTATCCCTTATCAGCTGGTAATGGCAGTCTTGTTAAACCTAAAATGCTACCCAAACTATATTACAGTCAAGTCTATGGATGTGACGTCGGTTAATAGCAACAACAAACGAGGATCCATTCCTATTCAAATTATTATTATTTATATTGTAAGGAAAATTATATTGCATTCTTAATACAATATGAGCAAAAATTAGAATTTATTACTTACTTTTATTTCAAGCTTCTCAAACAAAATAAGTCAGCATTGGTACTTTTTGTATGACATCTTGAAAATACTAATTAAGTATCAAAATGTAATTTGTACCTTATTAGTTTCTAAATCTCCTACGTGTAAACTATGTTATTTTCCCTACGGTAGGATAAATGATCACCAGTACGTCTACCACGAGTTGCCACTTTAAATTTACGTTATCGTTTGCGTAAAAAAAATGTATTACGCAAACGATAATCTATCTTGACTTTACATTAATGACATCCGCTAGCGTCCGCGTAAACGTTGACTTTCATGTTTGGTATTCGGTACAGCGCCCCTAGTGGTTTTAAAATAGAACCCAAAAATGGCATACATATATCTGAACGCAACGACCGTCGTTTACGTGACGAGATCATGGTAGACATACTAATATATCATTTTTTTGTATTTCTTAGCTAATGAAAATGATTCCTTATTTGCATAAAAAGCATGGTATACCTAATTTTGACGACCGACTTGGTGTAATGGTTAAGAAGTTGGCTACTACACCAGAGGTCGCGGGTTCGATCCCCGCACAGTACAAACATTTGTGTGCATGAACATGTCTGTTTGTACTGGTCTGGGTGTCTCCTATGTATAATAAGTATGTATTTACAAAAAAAAGAAGAAAATGTATTTAAGTATGTTTATCCGTTGTCTAGTATCCCATAACACAAGCTTCAATTAGCTTACTTTGGGGCTAGATGGCGCTGTGTGGAATAATGTCCAGGGATATTAAAAAATAATAAAAAATAATGAGCAATTCGATCGTTTAGTTTATATTCTGAATTTTCTTTCTAAATTACTATTTCTGTTTTCTTCAGATGGCTTTCGCAGTGTTTTTTGTAATACTATTTGTCTTTTGTTCGTAATCAATTAAGTTACCCGAAAATACTGCTTCTTCATCTACCGGTAAACATAAAATTGGCCAAATACAAATTGATGTTGGAGAATATCGAAAAGAAATTGAAAAATAGATTTAACAATTTTATACGTTAATTTAAGTATCTTTAAACGTTGATTAAACAAAATTGTTAGTTCTTTTTTTGACTTCACTATAATTACACCGTTGCTGTAAATTATTGGGCAGATCATAGATTAAGAAGAGTATTTCACTAACTGAACAAAGTCTACAGGGTGACGAGGGATTCATTGGCAATTTGGCATCCTTTTAAAATTAGAACCTACTCATGATATCCAGTACTTTGTACTCGGCTATTGTTTATATGGCTTAAAAATATGAAATATTGTACCTTTTGTAACCTCATGTAATAGATACAAAACTGCATATATTTTCAAACCTTATAAACATTTGTCAAGTATTATTAAACATGATGTTTATTAGGTTTAAAATATGCAGTTTTGTAATTAGTATTGACGACACGATTGGCGTAGTGCGCTGTAGCACGGTTTCTCGCCTCGATTTTCGTAGTGTCCCGGGTTCGATTCCCGGTCGGGTCAATTCAGGAAACGATCTTTTCTGAATTGACTCGGGTCTGGGTGTGCTGGGAGACCCTAGCTTATTTCCTTGTGTGGTACCCCGTAACACAGGGATACTAATCCCCATTTCGAGACCATCGCAAGAGGTGTGTTGTCTGGCGCATATTTATATTTATTTATTATTTATTACATGAGGTTATTTAATATGTACCAAATTTCATATTTAAATTCCGTATAAACAATAGCCGAGTATTACACATGATGTTTATAAGATTAAAAATATGCAATTGTGTACCTATTAAATAGCCTCATACTTGGGTAAAGTAATGTATATCATGAGAGGTCCTTATTATAAAAGGATGCCAATGAATCCCCAGTCACCCTGTATATGTGAAATATTAAACAGTGAATAAAACGTTATGTTTGTAAGTAAAATCGTCCGGACCTCCACACACAAAACTACCAACCTCACTATACACCAAGTCTCTATACACCAATAAAAACAAAACAATTCAATATTAAAGAAAGGAACGGCACAAGCTTCCAGTCACCAAAAGATTTGCTTAAACTTTATGAGAATAACGGTTGACCTAATAGCAATAAATTTCCCGTAGTTCGTTGTTGAAGCTTTATTTCGCTATAGTAATATATCAAAACAGTATTAACGGCCGCAGAGCAACGCAGAGCTGAGACTAGGCAAGTAAAATAAAGAATTTACGAGTATAAGTAACATGTAAGTTTTACACAAAATAAAATATTAGGTAAAGTTATTTTTTATTTCATTTTTCAGGTATAAACAGGACCTTAAAAAGGACGATTCTCAAAGGAAATGTAGAAACGATCCTCTTTAAAATACAACCAAATAATTTGAGACGTGTTAAAATAGAGCAGGTTGAAATAAAAAGCGTTATTTGAGTAGTGATCAAATTAAAGCACCTGCCTTACTTACCCAGGTGTGCACGAAACACTCTACGGGTTAAATTATATTACCTGATTTAACTATGTAAACCTAATAATTACATAAATAAATGCACACTTAAAATTCAAAGTCATATTGTTGTAATACCATTAGCATATTTTTAATTTTGACTAATATTCAGGCGTAGGTACATAAGCGTAGTTAATCTATTGTAGTGTTCAAGTAATGAGGGCAAAACACATCAATCATGTTAATGACAATCTTGCTAGGTAAGATTAAAAAAACATGTCATATTAGTCTAAAAATACTATCAAGCAGATAATATCAATGATATCCATCTTCTTAAACCCTAATTAATCAATGCGTCGCTGTATTACAGTCGACACACGTATGCCCTGCCCTTTGTGCCCTACATTTTAATCTACTAATATAAATTTGTTAGCATAGAGCTGCCGCATAAAACAAATCCAGCCTCATACATCCCACTGCTGGGCACAGGCCTCACCACAACTATGAGGTGGTACGAGCCATACTCCAACACGCGGGCTCAGTGCGGGTTGTTGGAGAGGTGAATGTAAGGCCAGTGATAAACCCTACCGTCAGATGATAACAAGCCGCCTTTTAGGCCTCTGACTAGGCATTACGACTGATATCTTGCGACGTCAGCTGCTTCATACTGGGCCCTTATCGCGGCCACCAGTGGCTGCCACGAGCTTCGGACGAAAGTTTTCATACAATAGTCCAATTCACCAATTCATGTTAAGTTATGTTTTATACATTGAAGACAGTATTTAAAATCCTAAAGTAACATTTTAAGAATATATGAATTCGTCATAAATTAAAGAAAATTAATTCAAATTTAGTTACTAACCGAGTTCAAAAAAAGGAGGAGGTTCTTAATTGGACTGTATGTTTTTTTTTTAATTTTGTTCTTATGTTTGTTTTTTATTTGAAAGCTGGTGCTTCCCGTGTGATCCCATTTTGATTTGGTCTAGTTCTGACAGTAGCATCCACGAGAAAACCATATAAGTCTTAAATCAAGATGAACTACCTATAAAGTTTATCTAGATTTAAGACTTACGAGTATGCGCGACAAATGGACGAATAGCTTAATGTCACGCCTGCCGATTGCGATGCTTCTTTTTTTATTGGAAATAATATACTTCAATATATATAACTCTCATAAAACTACCCGTTTTATGAGAGTTTGGTTAGGTTCTGATTATGGGATGCATGACAAAGTAACGGAACTCTTCAATTCTTAGGAGCAAATGAACGATACTTTATCTGATGTATAAAATAAACAAGAACTATTCACTGAAAATCAAGAAATAAAAAAAATATTTAACAAAAAAAAAACAATTTAAAAAAAAAAAAAACAAAACACTAAAAAAAATATTCAAATATGCGGTGTCAGCCAATGTAGGTTTGTAACTACCTACATACATACTTAAACGTGAGATGTAAAAAAATAGGTATATTGCTAGGTATATTGTAGTGTTTCCTTGGCTGACACCGACTCCAACAATAACAATAATTGTACCTACATTATATTAGCGTATAAGTTTGAGAAGAACACGCAATTATATTTTTACTTTTTAGTGTTTTGTTTTGGATTTTTTTTTATTTGAAGTTGGTTTTTTTGTTAAAATTTTCTAATACCCATTTTCACGTGACTGCGAACACCCATCAAAGCGCGATGACGTCACTAACCGGCAAACAAGCTGACATAACTGTCATACCCAAGTTATAATCAGGTTAACTTTAACAGGACGAGATTTTTTATCGGTCTGTGACGGAATTATATTCACGTGACAGTCTGGAGCGTTTTGGCGGGAATTCTAAAAACTAATTTTGATTGCTTATTATTTATTGAAATTTGACGTATATTTTCATTTTATTTAAGGGTCTATCTATGAATCAAATCAATTCCAAAAAATAGGTAACATCCCTATATATTTGAGTTCTCATAGCTCACCTTATACTGGCAGCGAAACGCTCCAGAAATGGTTGACTGTACGTAACGTTGCGGATTTGGTAAAATATATATCTTAATCTGAGGATAACAGAGTGAGGAGTGAGGTCATCTTGATGGGAAATATTAAAAAATAAATTAATTAACAGTAACATCTACCTGTATTAATGTTCCTTCTCAGACAACTTAATCAAGCTTCAGTTATTCGAACGCTGATAATGCAATAACAATAATTATAATTTTACTGTCTATTAGATCAAATTGTTCAGGAGAAATAAAGAATCTCTGACAAAGGGTTTAAAGTTAAAAAAGGATTTAAAGAGAGTATAAATAAACAATATTGATAATGTCGGCGCAGACTCAACAATACATAAATATTTCAACGTATGTAACACAATCAAGTAAATTATTATTAATGATGCAGCGATGGCCACAATTAATATCGCTGTTATGAATACGAATATTGTTTTTAATCAACGAACAGAATACTTAATTAATTAGACTGCTATTGTTCGTGTTGGTAATATTTGAAGAATTACCTACTAGCTGAAGATCTAGTACATGTTATACACCTCTTCAACCCCCGGGCACAACACAATACTGTGAGACCGCAAGAAGATAATGAAAACCAGTTTGTTTAATTAGTTCCAAATATACACTGTAAAGAAACATTGTTGCATATTATGCTACAATGAGCTGAACAAAAATATCTATATTATAATCACGAGTGCCGGAAGTTAGATGAGTTCAAAATTTGAAATTAAACCCGAGAGTAGAATCTGTCAAATTGTTTTATTTTAAAGTCGACAAACTTTAAAACAGTCACGTTCAATGCCACACCACGCACCAGTGCGTTTTAACAAACGACGACTTCCTATTGTCTTTTTTATTCGGTCAGATGTTCTCAGCGACTCTATCACAATATGAAGACGTTAGCTTTTGTGAGGAAACAGGTAAAACCTTCTTGCTGACGAGGAACCCTCGACGCAAATTCAAGGGTCCTCACCGTAATACATCGCGGCCGGTCCCAAGTTTTTCCTTTTTCGACGCCTCAGAATTTTCTTGCACTGCAGCGTAGTGGGCCAAGTTATAACAATGAACAGAGAAGAAATGCTTTGTAACTTCAAAACTAAACCAATCCGGTGGGACCGCGCTGTCAAATTTGACAGATCACGCGAACTTGGATTCGATTGAAATTTTACGGACTTTGTAAGACCAAAATAAAATGCTACCATCTCACAAAAAAAACGTATTGGACAGATTACATACGGCTTCTAATATTTGTGTGTGGAAAAGTTTAACAGGCAATATTCACATATATTCCTTATAGAAACAAGGTTCAAACTCCCGCGGCGCCGTGTGGGCCGGCAGCCTCGCATAAACGTCATATGTGGGCCGGCGCACATCACGCGTCCTGGAGGGTAAAAGAAAAATGCCGTTATATTATTAAATTAACTAAAAAAAATCCTCTTTAGCAGACTTTTGTGCTTGTGCTGAAATCACAACCGTGAACCCTTTCGAACAAGTCGGCAAATGAAGGTACCTAAGCCTGAAAAAAAACTGAATTGCAACTTTAAAAATTGATTTTTGTTCGTGAATCTCTCTGCTTCTTAGTAAATAAATCAAACAGCACAGTTTACAAAATGTTAAACAAAGATAGATCAAAATACAAACACTTTGAATTTCGTGCTGAAAGCTTGTAAACGCTCGTAACCCGGCTCCCAGGTGAAGATTATTTCACTCAGGGGTTGCTTAGTTATTAATAACTGGCGCAAGAAAGTCTTCCTTTTCTGAGGTCGGGTTAAGCTAGATATCTCAAAAAATAAGCCGACAGAACCTAGATTATCAAGGAACTTTGCCGTCTGTTACAACGGTGTCTTAGTAGAATATTACATCAAAGATAGAGTGTGTGTATACTAACATGCCCTCGTCTCTTCATTTTCTAACTCAACACCCAACCCCGAAAGTATATTTACAAACTACGACACTTTAACAACACAGCCTGTACAAGTTTTTCTTCGCTTATTAAAAATCTTTTCCAAGAATAAATGCTATAATGTATCTTCAGGCACTGTGTGTAGGTAATCTTTTATTAAGCTTTCTTATGAAGATAAGTTTGTTTTTGCTCTTGTTAAACTTTTATTCAAATAATAATCTAGCTTTATGATTCTTAGATATTTAATATATATATTTAAGTCAAGCACGCAAATATGTACTAAGTAGGTCGGGTTCTGTGAAGTAAAGATACATTATTATTTCACAGAAAGATGAAAAGCTTACGTCTCTGCCCTCCGTAATGTCTCCGACAGAGATACAGTTGTTCATTGTAGCTAAGTAGTATTTCAAAGCTGTTGGTAAACATGAAGAAAAGCCTGAATTGCGGCTTGGAATAACTAATATTTGGTGGTAATCCACATGAAAAGTCGAAATTGAGTTTAATAGATCACTATTTCATGCTTGAAATGATAAAGGGTGGTAGTTTCAAATCCTGTTGTGGCTGCTTTAGAAATCGGAACAAGTTGTCAGCACGGGCGGCTATAGCAATCAATAGCTACATTTCAGGCGGAAGTCTAGCTTTACAACGAAGCTTTTACTACGAATCCGCTACGGAATAATGCACGTTTATTTGCTACGGAAATCCCCTTCCGGCCCTTCATAAAAAAAGGTTCTAACTTGGGACATAAGGAATCAAATGTCACCTATAATTACTACCCACTGAAGCGTGAATAATAAACAAAAAAGGAACACAAATTTAAAATCTATGCTTTGCATTTGCAAAGTTAGAAATATTTTAAAGTTACATCTCGACTAAGTTTTCATACGAAGATACGATGATTGCCGGTCAATCGTTTTTTCGGGCTAAGTTTGAAAAGTTTGAAATTATCTGAGGAAAATACTTACCTGTTGAAGTTTATTTAATCGGGAATTGTCTTTTGAAATACCGGGCATACTCACTAAGTGGTGTAGAAACTATCTAAGCGAAAATTAAATTTATTTAACTAACTTTCATTTCAACGGCACCGTAGAAATCACTCGAACGGTCAGTATTTTTGTATGAAAACCTTAAAATTCAAGTTAATTGAAGAAATCAAATTTTAGCTCATAGTTACTACATCACTTACGCCAGTATATTCGGAACAAATGAAAAGTTACACTGAAAGGGTCAGGAATGCTGCATTATTCCTCTGGTTTTTCTTGTTACCATAGGCATAGACAATAAGGCAAGTTGCAAGCTTGTTTCACCCCAGCTTTGAATAAAAAAATACCTTTGCTCTATGATGTTTCAACCTTAACAAGTCTGCGAAATTCATCTCGCAATTTATACCTTACAGTTTATGTGTGAATACCGAATGGAAATGTGTACGAAATGTAAGTGCTACACGGCTATTCGCGGAGGCTGCCGACTCTCCGTGTAAGCATGGTCGTTCACTTACCGCATTCCTGGAATATTTAGTATTCTGTGACGTAACATCACATAATATAAGGACGGGAAAAATTCTTTCATAAAACAGCTGTGACCAAAATAATTTTTTGGACGTGAAACTCTTAAATGGTATTTGATTAAGACGTATGCTCGAAAAAGCTTATAAGTGTAATACATAAACATATTTATTTTATATATAAATAAATAAAAAATACTTTATTCGGAAAAATCCATTGCAATTTTTTTTACGGGGCCCCTCGGTAAGTAATCAAAGATACTTGAGCTGGGAATACCTCGCTCCTTATCCGCAGGTGTTAATCTAGGATTTTAGTGTAAATCTCTAACAATGTGAGTATCTAATTAAACAAAGAGTTTCTTTATAACTGAGAAAGCTTACATAAATAGGTTTTATAGAGTTCGCAAGGAGTAAGTGTGACTAGGTGTGTGTGTGTGATATAAGATCGTATTTATTTATAATTTATCTTTAATCTTATTCGATCATCACACGCATCAAGCGAGCGTCAAATTAAACCTATACATGTCGGCTACCAATATTTACAGTAGCGAAATCAATATGAAGGCAAGAGTGCATAGTCCACAAAAAAATCTCTGAATGACTTGCGTCTGCTAAATCGTTAGGTTTTATATTATAGTAACTACCGATCCGCCATGCCGACGCTCTGGCTTCGCTCAGGAGTAATTTCGAGCTGGGGCCGTATTACCATCTTTTATGGTCAAGTCAAGTTAATTTCTCAAACTACTAAGCGTAGCGAGCGATTCCCTAATATGATCTTTAATTTTCAGCCAGTCAGCGGTTACCTGTCAATAATGCATCCTCTAGGATTTCTTTACTGACGAAATTGCTCGCTACCCTCAGTTTAGTAAATTAACTTGACTGACTATAAGAGATGGATATACAGCCCCTGTATACATTACTGTATATATTCTTCAATTTAAAAAAGCATCCATGTTATCCATGAAAAAGTAGCTTTATGGTTGAAAAGACTTTTAAAATCAGTCACGTAATGTTGATTTTAGTAATTACAAAAGAACAAAAAAAATCAAATGTATAGTCTATTCATGTTATTGTAGATATAACTTATTCTATATCGTATCCACGTCTAGTTTTGTATACCATACGTTGAATACTGAACAGAGTTTATTAGGTTTTATTATTCATAACAAATGACGGAATATTCAAATAAACGTAAGTATGTCCGCCACGTGAATGCTCGGTTGGGTACCTTCTATATTTTTTTGCCCAAAATTCTGTAAGCAAAAGAAGTACGTTAATGTGAGTATCTTATTTTTATTCGTGGGCTAAAATATACTACATACTTTTTTCCTGAAAGAACGTATTCCTGAAAGAAAAACAAAATCCTTTTGTTGCTATCAATAGTCTCCTACGCTCCAGTTCATTTACCAGCAATTTTGGTGTTGATGTTACCGGCAATGTGTATATTTCATGCGTATATTTCATACACATTGCCTAGGCAATGTATACAATGCCGGGTGCGTTTAGGCAGTGTATGAAATATTACGAATATGATTATCTATTGCATACTTTGCCTAGGCATTGTAGATAGTAGTCTTCCGGAAATGTGTGAACTAAATAGATTTTGCTTGTAATTATTAAGTTTTATTCAGATACTCAAACAACGTAAAGCTTAAAAAACTTTTGGCAAAACGCATTGCTTGGTTATTCTTTTTGTTCAATTTTTAACCCCCGACGCAAAAAGAGGGGTGTTATAAGTTTAACGTGTCTGTGTATCTGTGTATCGGTGTATCTGTGTAATGGTGTATCTGTGTATCTGTGTATCTGTGTATCTGTGTATCTGTCTGTGGTATCGTAGCTTCCAAACGGATAAACCGATTTTCGTTTAGTTTTTTTTGTGTCATTGATAATTTTATCCCGAGTGTTCTTAGCCATGTTTCATGAAAATCTGTTCAGCCGTTTGAAGATCATCAGGTCTTTTCTAGTTTATGAGGGGATATGACCAACTTCCTTATGCCCGATCAATTCGAAATTTGGTACCGTGTTACTTCAATGATATTGAAAGTATATGGTAAGGAAACCATGACCTGATCAGCCGTTTGAAGATCATCAGGTCTTTAATAGTTGATGAGGGGATCTGACTACCTTTCATAAGTCCTAATGATTTGAAATTTGCTACTGTGTTACTTCAAACTCAACTATTTAATCACTTTAAATATCTTCCTAATATTTTACCTACTTTAAAAAGGACAAAATAAATGTAAAATTTAAAATTTTAAAAACCCCCGACACAAAAATAAACTCCAAAAACTAACAAATAATATTTTAAATTCACATGTATAAGGTAAGTTCAAATATTTTTATTTTCCAAGCGTCGCGTCGCGTCGGGGGACCGCTAAGTGAGAAAAACAGGTGTAGTCCCAGATTGCAAGAAAAGAATTTACTCCGAAAAATTCGCAAAATCGACACAACCGTCAACGTAGTCTGCCCCCACGTGTCTGCCCGTTCGGGTCGCCGCACTTGGTGGCGCCCACCCCCGCGCCGCATACCGCACACCGAGCTCGCAGCACGCGGCATTACGAAGAAGACTATGCATGAAACTTAAGATCGCTTGTAGGTACACTACATGTAATTCGTAATAATTAAAAAGCTGTTGTTGGAAAAATACTTCATAAACTTGAGAGGTCCCCAGACGCGACGCGACGCTTGGAAAATAAAAATATTTGAACTTACCTTATACATGTGAATTTAAAATATTATTTGTTAGTTTTTGGAGTTTATTTTTGTGTCGGGGGTTTTTAAAATTTTAAATTTTCACATACAGTAAACCTTTTTAAACCGAAAGTGTTTCGCTCTGTAAGACGTGGGTTTATTAGGTTGCGAGGAGCCAAGCGACGAGCATGTTAGGTTGACATTAACCAGCAAGAAACGAACTGGCCTCATTTTCTTTTTTACGGTTATATATTTCATATACAATGATAACATAAAATTCGGTTTATCTTTCCTATCTAAAATTTATGCCAAAAGACGATTCTAACCGAACTTTAAATTTAGTGAACCCTTGCACACATTGCCAGCTGCGCATCCGACATATACAATGCCTAGGCAAAGTATGAAATGAAGAATATTTCATATTGCCTGAACGCTTTCGGCATTGTATACAATGCCGGATTATACACATTGCCGGTAACTTGAGACTAAAAAAAGCATTCATCTACTACACAAAAATTTGAAACAAGAGGCACAAATTACAAAATAGTTAGTTGGACAATAGACAAAAAACTTGTAAATTTTTACAATAGAATGAAAAGCCCAACTTCTTAAATTCGGTTGAGTTGGTTGTGTGGTGGTTCATTAGTCAAATTATTCAGGAATGATGGAAAATACTACCCTTTGAAGGATCTAGGTCAACTAACCCTTTAACCCTATATGTGACTCTACCACCATGGTCGTCTGTTTCTACTGCGAAGACCCGACAAGAAATTTAGTAGTTTCTCTAATAGAATTTACAACGCAGGTTAGTCACTTACAATTTTTAGCCATTGTAACCAGATTTTGATTAAACGTCAACTTACAGAAGTCACCTTGGTCGGGCCGACCCATTGTTATTTGGTTGCCATCGGCCGTCCACACGGTCGCTCCAACCACCCGGTCACCTCTGTTGGTAGTCTTGTTGGTGACCGTGTAGCACCCACTTTACTGTTAATAATTTTTCATACCCTGCCCATTCCGATATGAAGTATTCACATTTTATGGGCATATTAAACAATAAATATCACCTATAGCGAAATAAACGAGCATAGGCTGTTGAATTGCGTGACAACTTTAGACAATTATGTCATAAACGGCGAAGGAACCGCACGCCAGGGGGGCGATTATTAAATAGCTCCGATTCGTATACGAATCTCTTCTACATTTACATTGTTGAATGTCAGTTTTCTTAACCCTTTCAAAAGGACTAAAAAAATGACATCTACTATTTGTAGTGAAATCGTAGTTAAGTGCCGACAGAGCATTACTACATTTCCAAATTTCTTGCTTGTTGCGTTTATTATTTCAGGTGTTAATTTCAGGAGTTTTGAAATAACTTACGTTAAAAATTAAAAAAAAAATGATGTTAATGTTTTACGTTACCTGTGAAATGCAGGAAAATATTAAAATCATTACACCATTCTTTTAATATTTAGAATACAGATTATTGTGGTATGGCCTTGTTAAAAAAAACATTGATGTGAATTTGACGCTAGAAAATTCGTATAAATTCTTGAGGTTCTTGTGCAAGCTTACCATTCTAGAATTGCCCCCGTGGTTTATGTAACTTACAAGGCGGTTTCGAGGCCGCGAGAATGTGGATTCTACGTTTTGTATTTGTTATTGTTATCAGAATTGGCTAGAATGTCTAATAAGTATCTTGTTATTTCGATAAATATTATTATTATCATAATATACTCCGAAGCAATGAAGCCTGCTTTTACAAAGGTTGTTCATATTGATGTCCGCTGATCATGGTAAATATAGGGACTGAAGTAAATTTCTCCATACCTTCCTCAAAAGTGGTTGAGGGCAAAAAGTCAGGTTTTAAGTCGGTAGGAGTCCGACAAAACGACGCTGTTCTCCCGGACAACGTCGTATCCATGAGGATTTTCCTGACTAAAACAAAAGGGACTATAGCAAACATCAAAAAAGGGTCAAGTGATAATTTTCTGTACATTGAAAATGTACGGATTTTTTTGTATCTTACAACTCGGTATTGTATAAAGGTTATTATCATTTTCATATATAAACTGTACCTGATTTTCTGAGGCCACAGACTTATATTTAAAATAGCTGTCCGTAAACGACTTCGCCCGCGTAGACTGTCTTTCCCGTCAAAATATAGCCTAATTCAAATACAATTCATTTATTCATAAGTCAACAAAAGGACCAGTTACAAATTAATACATACATAATAAAATTCCATAAAATTAAAAATGACAGGAAGTAGTAGTAGGTACACAATCTAAAACAAGATCTCCATATTGTCCCGCACATGTACCATGTTACAGCGATACACGTACTCGCAGTCAAACCGCTCGGCGAACGCGCGCAGAATGCTATTCGGGCTGACCCGCACCCCGCGCACCAGGGAGGTGCACTGCTTGCGCATGATTGTATGAAAACAATCAATTCACGCCTCAGCGAACATCCAGGAGGCGCTACAGAAGCGGGGCAGCCCCAACAATACCCTGAAAGCATTATATTAAAATATATATATATTATACTGGACGCGTAGAGAGCTGTACTGCTTTTGCGTATAGCATACCCACAGACTGCTCGTGTAGAAGGACGTGCAAAATGCCCTAAACAAGGTAATTTTGACATCTCTTGAACAGCGAGCAAATCTGCGGGCTATCATATTCGCACGAACAGACAACGCTCTACGCTCCCTCTCTATGTCGGTATCGTCTTTCAGGTCCGGGGTCAGAATGTGCCCAAGGTATTTAAATTGTTCCACTCTATTATATATATATAGGTGTTTGACTTAGAGACCTTCCTCTAGCCTGAAAGACCATCACTTTTCTGTGACAGCAAAAAAAAAACCTTATGTTCATTACATGAGCCCACGATCTGCAGCTTTCGTCATATAACTAAGACTTCACCCAAAGAGCGAGTCGCCATAAATTTTCGCCAGATCAATATGTTGATACGAGTTTTAAGGCGTAAAACTCTTCATTTAGTCACGGAGTGATGAATGAGTGCCAGATAGACAAGGCTCAAACGAAATCATTAGGCGTAGAAAGCTGAAATTTTGCATGTAGGTAAGTTTCTTGGGTAGTGAAGGTGGCCACTAAGAGAGAAATTTCCGAAATTCCTACAGGAACGGGAAAAAACGGGTACGGGCTTATTAATAAACGAAACGGTATTTTGTCCAGTTTCAGTAATAATAACAGACAGAGACCCAACGTGGTTGGAAGAGGTCCATGCACATTCCATGAGAGAAACAATTACCTTTGTGAAATGAAGAATAAATAAATTACCGATTGCTACGCCAATGGCTGTTGCATTGTGTATTTTGATTTTTCCCTATGTCATGTGCATGTGTCTTTAATAATATTTCGATACGGCGCTTATAGACACAACTTACCAAGACAATAGACAGACACAGACATGTGACATTGTAAGTTAATAAAGTTAATATTGTGACTTGCCTCGTACGTGTGACAGGCGTAATTTCCTTTGGAAGATCTTTGGAAATAGGGTAAATGGTTTAGGGGTGTTATTACATTACGGAATAAATACATAGCTAGAGGCCTGTAATTATTTATTCCATTTTTGAGGTTGTCGGTGTTTTTCAATACTATCCGATCGTCATACGATACTATAACTACTTCGTTGTTCAAAATAAACTCACAAATAATTTTTAGATTTTTAGGCACCAAGATATTGTATAGTTTAGATTTTTAGGCTTTTGGTGAAAAACTTATTTTTATACTGTGGATGAATTTATTAAGTTTTGTGGCGCTAGTAAATTGAAGAGTTAGAGTTAGTCGAATAATTTGTATCTTTTCACCTTTAATTTTATTGTTATATTTAATTTTAATTTTGCTCATCTTTTTTCATGTAATTAATGTTTTTTTTTAATGTAATTTATGTTCATTTATGTAATTAATACTTTTTAAATGTTATATAAAATTTCAAATTGTAACTGTAATAATAAATTGTATTTATTGTTTATACGACGACCAAAATAATTCATAATTAGAATTGTTTGAAATTATTTTTTATCAATTTTATATTTGTGTAAGTATCGAGAAATCGGTAAAATACGCGTGAAATTATTGCTTTTTACTATGGAAGGCATCATCATCTTTGTACCGTATTTTAAGCAAAAAAATAGTAAAAGTAAAGTCAAAGTAAAAAATATCTTTATTCATATAGACTTATAAAAAGTACTTATGACAAGTCATATAGTTACAAAAAAAAAATTATAGCAAAAATATACTAAAATAAACTTACATAAAATAATACTATGATAGTAAATATCAAATTTAAACATAATGTGACTCTACCACCGCGCCGGTTCGGAGGTTGTTTCCGATCGAGAAGACTCCGGCAAGAAACTCGATGGTTACTCTTTTCAATCTTGTTTTTCAACACAAAAATTGAATTGACAGAGTAAAGTCATAACAAAAAAGTGTGCAGAGGAGCAGATTATACCTAAGATGACCACAAATACTTATCATTTAAGAAATCCTCAACACTATAATAAATATTCATTCATTCATTCATTCAAGTAAAAAGTGACCTAGTTCGTGGATTTACTACTACGTAACATCAGTTTTCACTTACCGTGTAGTGTAGTATTTCATTTTATCACCTTCTGGTCTATATCCTTGATAACCTGAACATAGTGGTTTGTGTATTTTGCAAGCAATAATTTCCTTCACCTAAATAAAAGTTTCCTTTTCTTAAGTTCATTTTCCAATACCCGTAGTGTGGGTTGTTTGGTAGAGGACCCTCTTAAGCGAACATTCTACGTTGTATTGCTTGTCTGTTAGTAATCGTGATTTTCTTGTAAACTGTAAAATAGTATAAACATCTTCGCCTCAATTATTGTAAAACTTCATACTCGTAACGTGCTGTACAGTCTTTTTATTATTGTTATTATTGATTCGTTTCCATATGTATATTTTTTGAGACAGGTAACCGTTCTTGTCCATTTAGCCCTCGCCTAAGGCACGAATCTCACCGAACGGCGCGCGTCGGAGCGCATTTATGAATTGGTAAGAAATTTAAAGCGTATCAACAGTAGTTTAGGTTCATATTGGGATGGGACTTCGGAAGCCGATTGGTTTGGCGCGCATTCCGTGGAACGGTATGAATTTCATGTAGATTTAGACCTTGTTTCCTTTGTTGACGCTTGGGTTTTCCTATGCGCTTCGACGCGCGACTCGGTCGGTGTAAGTACCTAAAACTACCTTATATTACTCTGAGTCTGATCTTTTTTACTTTCTAGCATTTAAAATTCCTGAAGAGAAGAAACACTGGTCATCATGTTTGTTTTAAATGGTTGTTGCTATCTCCAGCTGTGGCATAGGCACTGTCGGGTAAAGGCGAAGTAACTATTAATTAATCTGTAACATGTGTCTGTCAGTGTTGCCAACTTTATTGATTTTCTGTCGGTCCTAATGGGTTTGCTAGATAAGGGGTTTTCGGAAAAAGTCGGTGATCTAATAGCTAATGGATTTTTGGCTGATGGAAATACGAAAACATTTTATAAAAAACACGGTAGATTTCGCCAAACTACTGATAAATGAAATATCGAGCCTACTTTGAAGAGAATCTGTATAAGTCTTTCGAAGGGAATTTTAAGGCACTAAAATATTTTTTTTAATCCAATCTTAAAATTCAATTCGGGTGAGTTGAAATCACCAATAATCTAAGCATCTTAGATGAGATATTATTTGGTAATGATAACATAACTGTTACGTATATCATTGTATGCTTATTGAATTGTAAATGGAATTTTTAAAGTACAAAATTATATGTAAAGCCTGTTTTGAAGAAAAAATATAGACTGCAATATATTTCTAGTAATTTTTATAATTCAGTTCACCCCAATATTTATACGTGAAGGGAAAAAACAAATAATTAAAAAAACAAAAAACCCGCCTGTAAAAATGAGCACTCAAAAGGAAAAAACAAGCTCGTACGCAACGTTTTAAATCATTGATTTTTAAAAAAAACTGCAGTCGGGTTTTTTTTTTAATTAGTTTTAATTTCAGACTTTTTAGTTGAATAACCATCATTTATGGAATCGCTATTTTGATACAAGCCCTTCATTTTGATACCCCCTTTGAATTGGGTAGAAAACCAAAAATCCGCCATTTTTTATATACGTACTCTGTACTCAGTGTCACTCTCACCGTAAATACAAATCTAACGACACCTCTAAAGCTAAAATCCATCCAGCCGTTCAGTCTGCAAAGCGTGCCAAATAATTATAACATATCTACTGTATACATAATACGAGAATTAAACCTCAGCTTATTCGATGTAAAAGAAAAAAAAATGCAAAGTTAATCCAACTCTGACGACACGATTGGCGCAGCTGTAGCACGGTTTCTCGCCCCGATTTCCGTAGTGTCCCGGGTTCGATTCCCGGTCGGGTCAATTCAGGAAACGATCTTTTCTGAATTGACTCGGGTCTGGGTGTGCTAGGAGACGCCCCTGGCTTATTTCCTTGTGTGGTACCTCGTAACACAGGGATATTAATCCCTACTTCGAGACCATTACAAGAGGTGTGTTGTCTGGCGCATATTTATTAACTTACTCGTATCTTGCCTTTCGAGCTATGTTTTATAGTACAGACAAAGGCGTTCACATCATCCTTTACATAGGGGCACCTTATGCTGCCGACATATGAGATTTTGCAATGGTTGATGTGAACGCGTCTAAACATACATTTGTACAAAACCCGCGAGTCAGGGTCAGGGTTCCTACTCACTAACACTATGTCCGTATTTTCGGGCAAACTAACATTTTCTCAAGTGAATTTTTATTTTTAGCACTAAACAATGCTCTATTTTTCTACACAAAGATAGAAACTACAAACGGCCTCGTTGGCTAAGTTGGAAGAGCAGTCACCCGGATTGTGAAAGGTCGCGGGTTCGAATCCCGCTTGAGTCCCAGGATCAGGACGATTTTTTCTACTTTCTATCATTGTCTTATTAGTATACAAACGAAATATATTTCCAAGAATATCATATTGTTCTAGGTTTTTTTGACACATTAGTTTGACCGAAACAACGGACATTTCGTTAGCGAGTAGGCCCCCAGACCCGCAAATGTAAGTACAGATTTTAATGTATTCAATGCACTTGTTAGGTACTGCATAATCAGGAAATAACGCATAAAATGTTAGTAGCTAATAAAAATGTTGAACAACATATACTTAATCGTTGTTTTTAAAAACCGGTAAGATCATTTTTGCATAAAAATCATTTCTAAAGAACAGACATTTCCACATTCATAAATATTAATGTTATTTAAATTTTGCCAGTATGCTAATAAGTGGTTTACACACAGATATTTGTGTGAGAATTTTGTATCTTTATGAACTCATTAAAACGCAATCACTCTTTTTTAACATTGTTTTACCTAATGTGACAGTTACAAAAATTTAATCACTTTTATTCTAACCGCTGTCAACTTCACCGAGAAAGACAGTAAAATAATTAATTAAATAAAAAATCATCATCTGAACTTGTGAAAAACAAAAATAAGCAAAGGTAGGTACTAAATAAAAAATTACGTTAAATAATGAATATAATAGTTAATATCATACTGTGCACAGACAGTGCGTTAGCTGACGCAGTATCGCCGTGTTAAAGCACTCATTGTATTTTTTTATGAGTAAAAGGTTGTATGGAGTTTACATTACTAATACTAGTAACAAAGTTACACGGTTAGTTACACGGTTGGCGTAGTGCGCTGTAGCACGGTTTCTCGCCTCGATTTCCGTAGTGTCCCGGGTTCGATTCCCGGTCGGGTCAATTCAGGAAACGATCTTTTCTGAATTGACTCGGGTCTGGGTGTGCTGGGAGACGCCCCTGGCTTATTTCCTTGTGTGATACCTCGTAACACATATATTAATCCCTACTTCGAGACCATAACAAGAGGTGTGTTGTCTGACGCATATTTTTATTTATATTTATTTTTAGAGTCAGTCAAACGTAACGCTATGACCTTCGAAACTTTTTTTTCTGAGTAAATACTGCTGATAAGCCTTTAATGGTTTTAGCAGCTTCACCGGTCGACTGGGTGAGCGGAAGGCTCTCAATCCAAAAACATCGTAGCATGACATTCGAAGCATGCTTTTACTTAAAGGCCTGTTTACGCTTAGTTCTATGTGCAGGTGATTAGTGCAGGTGTTTAGTGTTAGGAGAAAACACCTCTGGACAGCGATTGATTAGTGAGATTGAATAGTAACCTGCGTCGTGTAGTGATTAGAAGCGTGTTTCCCTAACACTAAGCACCTGCACTAACTACTAAGCAAGTGTAACCAGGCCTTAAGGCGACACTTGTGAAGCTTGATGTACTGGCATGTGTTAAGTCCGCCAGAGATGGAGCGTGACACTGCGACCTTAAGCTGCGCTTTTTAAATGTTTTTAGTATTGGGTGGCTTTTATAAAGATACTCGAATTATTTATTTATTCAGCAAATAGAATGACAATGAACATAGTTAAGATACCTCATAAACTCGTTCGAGTTTTACCGGGCATCCGAGCCGCCAACGTTGTTTATTCTTACGTACTAATCTATTTTTAACAATAATACTTCATTATTCACGAAAAAACAAAACAATAAATAAAAAAGATGAAGGAAGTATCAGACAGAACAAACATAAATGCTCGTAATATGAAGTTCTGTGTCTTGGGATCAAACCCACGACCACCGGCGCTACAGGCAAGATTGCTACCATTACGCAAAAAGGCCAATCAGCTGAACTCGCATGCTACCCTATTTTGCAATAGTATAAAGGTTGACCCGTTATCCTGCCCAGTCTTACTACTTAGGTATTTACATTTCTCGTGGTAAGACTTTGCGACTTCTTAATTGAAAATAGTTTCATTCATAGTCTCTTTCAAAGTAATACACACTCTATATCTCTCCCTTCATCTGAAGGGAGATAGAGTTCCAAGGTTGGGCCTGATTGATTAAACGTGTCTAGATATGGTTACTGGTGGATTGCCCCTAATTCAACTTTATGCCTTTGACTTATTTATTTTATTTATTCTTTATTGCACATAGTCTATGTTACAAAGGGCGGACTTATTGCCTACAGGCATTCTCTACCAGTCAACCACACAGTCAGACAGAGATATTACAGGCAGTGATAAAGATAAAAGTTTTAAATAAGGTGTACAGAAGGTGAAATGATTTAAATCAAAATAAGAAGATTTCAAAGAGATTTCATAAACATATATACATAATAATAGCAACGTTAATTGACTTAAGGCGCTAAAATATAATATTAATTCTCGTGTCTGTCGATTCAACCACAGAGGCCATAACGTTGACGGAATGTGAGCTCTCTTTCTTCGATCCAGCATATTTTGTTTGAACTTTGCGAAATTACGAATTGCACTTCGCTTGAGCTGTACTCCACTGTACCGGAAAATAAACATTCTGCGCAAATTGCGACGTGCGCGACGGACAGGTCATACTTGTACGTACAGTTAGCAACATATATCGTAGAGCATACATTGAATACATTTTTAGGAATATAGAAAACCAATCAAATGTAGAAACTAGTCAAAGTAGAAATTTTAAAAGTTCCTCTTGTTTTTTGACATTTTCAAAAAGTCATTAAGTCGGCCACCTCTATTTAGTATTAATTGTTGACCACTCCTACGCATTATTTTTGAATTATTACCTCTTCATCTGTTTAAACTTTTTAAAATTCATTCACATTAATTAAATAAATTGCCTGTTGGTGCAATGGCAGCGATCCTGCTTTTAGCACCAGTGGTCGTGGGTTCGATCCCCACTTATGACAAACAATTATGTGATGAACATTTGTGTTTGTTGTGTGTCTGGGTGAAATTATCTATTTAAGTATGTATTTAGAAATATTTAAAAATGTTTATCAGTCTCTGACACCCATAGTACAAGCTCTGCTTAGTTTGGGGTCAGATGGTCTTGGTGTGAATTGTCCCAGATTTATTTATTTATTGTTATTTATTAAAATCACGCTAAAATGTTCGACTAATATCTTACCAGTTTGGAAATAGTATTGTTTTCTGAATTTCCCGTAAAAATAACGATAACAGGTGATGTACCTTCGTAAATTGTTCGCTCATTATCAAAGTGGCTTATCTTTACAAAATTGGGGCTAATCCTAAGTAACAAGAGGGCTTTTCTTCACGTAATGTTACGTCTAAGTAATCTCGCTTTGTATTTTTTATTCATCCTTCGCTTCCATTAAAACGTAAATACGAGTAGGTATATTTTGTTGTCTTTACCGTTTTTTGTACAATAAGTATGATATTTTGTTATAACTCAACCTTAGGTTTAAACACAAGAAAAAATATTAAGTATGTTTCAAAGAAGGGTAATGATATTGTAATTTATTAATTAAAAATGTATAACGTACCACTGTAAATAATCACCCTCCAAAAATGTTGTACGTCACGCACCGCAATTCACAAGTTTTTCACCAATGTACATACAATCACTTAAACTTTTAAAAATGGAACGGATAAAACCAAATAGTTTGAATCACAGTTATTTTTTTTAACGCACAGTAAAAAACCCGCTAGAGAAAACTTTTTCAATTTCGATCGCGTCAACTTCGAATGCGCTCGGATACGTAAGCGAACGACGTGCGCTTCTCGGCACGGCCAAACCTGAACTGGCCGCTACTGCCTGCTGCTTATTCACCCGAATCAAGTTGTTTGAGGACCGCAGGAAACCACATTATAACATTTTTATAGCCTGCTCCTTTTGTTGCGACTTACTTGAATATGATAAAAAGGTAATCCAAAGGCTGTGAAACACAATATGCGAATGGCACAATGTGTAATTTTACTGCCAGTTTTAGTAGCTATGTTTATGTCATTAACACCAACCAA
Source organism: Udea olivalis (assembly GCA_947369235.1). Classification (NCBI taxonomy): domain Eukaryota; kingdom Metazoa; phylum Arthropoda; class Insecta; order Lepidoptera; family Crambidae; genus Udea; species Udea olivalis. Next base: position 11,800,279 of record OX376360.1, read on the forward strand.
GGACATCAGGAAATTTCCATCGAGCTTTATTATATTTGATGAAAGCTTCAAAGAGAGCTTTGACATTTCAGAGTTAATAAACTGTCGTCTATTTTATATTGGCTACATTAACAACTTGGCTGATAAATAATTACTCCCGCTTGCGTAATTTATGCAGTTTCCTTGCTTAAATTTCAAATTTCCCAATATTTTTGGAAACTTAGCCATCATTGGCATTTCTTGATTGTTGATTTCGATCAGCGTTTTAAATGTAAATTAGTCATTTATTATTAAAACTCATAATATGATACCCTGTAGCATATCGGCAACATGCCAATAACCTTTATTCCAACCGTAAGTTACCAAAACATGCATGCATATTGCATATTCCTTTGGAATAAATTCATAAGCTTGTATGATTTATTTTATTTTGCCGTACTTATAACAATTGTAAACCCTTACGGTGCTCATACCTTTTTAGATAACATATTGTGTGAAAAAGGGGATAATGCTCTACTCAGGGGGTAGATTCTGGCGTCACGCACGTTTGCTGAAATGTTTTTATATTTCTAAAGTAACTCAGCCGCGTTTCAACGAATTTACGAGTTCGTAGAGTAGGTATAAAAGCTGGCACAAAATGAAAATACAGACGTACTCATTTAGGAGGAGATTTTTTTATTATTTTTTTTGGTGATAACATACAGCTACAAGTAAAATAGATATTTATTCATAATCACAATTACAGTTGTGTTTAAGGCTATTAACAAATGGGAAAAAAATAAGCTTTTAATACTCCCATCGACTTGTAGTTCAATGGTCAAATGTTACATGATATTTTAGCAGTTTTATTTCGAGACGCCAGGAATGTTTTTTTTTCACTAAAATTTTTATTCGTTTTACTAACAGACACTTTTATGAATCCCTTTAGTTAATAAAGCATTTGGCATTTTGAAATAAGTTTCCTATACACAATGTCTCGCGTGTCGAGGATGGAAACAACGTATGAGGCTAGGGTTAACAAATAATATGTATGGTGACCTACTCCTGATCTAGTTCAATATTCAAAGATGCATTTAGTCCATAATAGTTTTTCAACATTCTCGCTAATTTAGCTAACAATTAAACTGCTTTTACTTAAAAGCAGAAATTGAGGATCACCATCGTAGTTCGAGCAACTATGTTGGTGTTCGAAGTTTGGCTCGACCCCGTTACCTAAAACAGTGTTCTATCTATAAAGTTCCATCCATCATTCGGCGTTTGCTCGATAACACATACATGTAACGGTTTGAACATAAAATATAAACTTCATCGGGGCTTCAGATCTTTTGTGGGGGTGTTTTGGCACATGATTAACGACAGTTTTTATCTACACGCTTTGGGCGTTGTTACCACTTAATTTGGCTTTAAACAAAGTTGCAGATTGTTACTGGTAACGTTTGATATAATCGCAGACATAGATCAAAATTGATAACGATCAATTGTATCTAAGCGTTTCCAAAAGGAAAGAAATGCGCTGCTGCTACATTTAATCCGCCCTCTTCGTATAGAAAGGATTTCAAATTTTAGCAGATTAAAATTTACCATCTATCTCGTGACATCGCAGACAAGCTGCAGGAGTGCCGCCTTCGTTGGTGTGATCAAGTCTCACGGAGATCGGCAAACTACGTGGGCAACAAATGTCTGGCCATGCCGCCCCCGCCAGGTACCGGTAGAAAAGGTCGACCCAAGAAGCGTTGGCTCGACGTCGTTAGGTGTGACATGCGTGTCAACAAACTCACCACTGAGGATGCACAAGACCGCGCGAAGTGGGCCAAGAAAATAAGAAACACACCAGTGTGGGTTCACAACCGGGATAGACCGCACGGATGATGATGAAAATTTACCATATATCTGTTTATAAAGTCGAATACAATAGACTGAAAAAAGGAATGAAGAATCATCGCAGTAAATGTCAAAATAGTGGCACGCTTGGTTTTCATACATACGGAGAGACTTTCAATATCCTTAGGCTGCATTTCAACCAGAGATGTGCTTTGCAGCTATGCTGCAAGAATGTGCAAGCTCAATTCGAATGTTACCACTGATGCTATGCTATGTCACGGAGCGAGGAAGATGCGCAGCTCAAACTATGCGATCGACAGTAGGGAAAACACGCACAGCACGCATCCATTCATATAAAAGCATAGCGTAGTGGGACCCGCTTCCACTAGTGCTATGGTATGATGTGGATCAATGAATATGATTGGTGGATATCAACGCATCGCCAGCAACAAATCATCGTAGAACATCTCTGGTAGAAAAGCACCCTTAGACTGGCCTGTTGGTGAAATGGTTACCATTGCATCCTGCCTTAAGCGCCGAAGGTTTGCATTCAGGACAAACAATCATGTAGCGCACAGTTGTTTCTTTTCTGTGTCTGGGTTTTATTATTGACGGATGTATTTGATATTCAAGGACGTTATCAGTGTCTGACACCCATATTACAATGTCTGCTGAGGAGTCAGATGATAACGGTGTAAGGTGTCTCAGATTTGTTTATTTATTTCGATTTATGTCCTTGGATATACTCATTAGCAACAACCAGCCGTTTACATCCGCACATTAAAATGGTGTCCACTTCAGATATTTTATGCTCTATATAAGCACGATCAGCGCAAAGAGCGGGTGCAGAATGCCGTTTTACACGGGCGTATAAGCTCGATTTTGGAAGCGCATGTGGGCGTATAAATGCGCGTTTTGCCACACGCGTAACTTGCATGAGCGCTGTAAGCTCGTATAATCCATAAGATACTGACTCACCACTATCGGCTCGAGCGAACACGCCGCAATAAGCCCGTGTATCGCGTTGGGAACTTGCGCGTGTAAGCGCGTATGCCAAAGCGATCGTATACGTGCGAAAAAATCACTCTTCTAAAACCGCTCTAAAAGATTACTGAGTAAAAAAAAACATGTAGTTTCTACGAATTGCAAGTGCCAACGCGTGACAAAATTTACTGGCGTTATGAATGTTGGCCCTACTCATCTTCGCGTTATTTTTCGCCATTGTCATTTCAACTAACTGATGTCATTTTGTTCGATTTAACGATGAGCTTCAATATTTCCCATTTGTTATAATGTATAACGTTCCTTTCATAATGGTAATACTAAAACCAAATGGCCTCGAGGAATTGCCTAAATACACCCATTACCCTGCCAAATAATGTTAGACCGGTTTGCATGTGTCAGCAATTACCAAATACTAAATACAATGTATAGTTGTCATGCCTGTAAAAGATGTATTTAGTGGATTTGCCTAGTGACAAGTAGTAGGAGTAACTGTGAAGGAGAACAGCGAGCTTGGTAGAGCTCCAGGGCCCAGAATTTGGATGACTAGCTCTTCTATTTATTCTGTGCTTCTTCATTGTCACATCTATGGGCAATCTACAAATGCACGGTCAGAATTGCAATTTTTTATTTTATTTAAATATGCGCCAGACAACACACCTCTTGTAATGGTCTCGAAGTAGGGATTAATATCCCTGTGTTACGAGGTACCACACAAGGAAATAAGCCAGGGGCGTATAACTATAGGGACTCATGTAAAAAACATTTTTATCCGATGCTACGTAGGTCACACTATAAGTTTTGCGTAACTTAAAAAAACAACATGTTATAACCCAAACATTATAATAATAATAAAATCCCTATAGTTCTGTCGTCTACAGGTATGGTACCTGAAATTTTAAACAAAAGTATTGAAGCACTTCATATTCCACCTACCATAATATACACCCTTCAAAAAGCTACAATTTTGAACACCTGTCGAATCACCCGAAAGTTCCTTTCATCTGGAGCAACCTCAGCAGCGATCCACCCCATTGCGCTTGACTAAGGTCCGCGTAACTGGTATTATTATAACCCATTTCTATCGTGAATAGTATGGAGAAAACCGATGTGTTGAAAATATAATAATAATATTCATTTATTTCAGACCTCTGTCCATATGTTATTAGTAACAATTTTAATCTTAAGAGGTAGTCTTAGTAAGATATAATTTCATAATTACAACAGCCTAGTGTGAAGCTGCACCCAACGGCACATTAGTGGGGTGTCCCACCTATCTGCAAACACATTTAGCATCCCGTTGGCAGCGCCACGGAGACGGAGTAGCATGGAGGCGCATCGCTTTCGTATGATAGCATAGAAGTCATCCGTGTGCGCCTCCGCAAACATACCTGAGGCACTACATCGCCACGGCCGCCCCAACAAAACCCTAAATGCGTTATTATATTGGACTCGCAGATCGCCATATGCCCGCCGCGTATAGTTAGCCCACAGGCTGCAAGTGTAAAAAGTTTATGTTTATGTTTATTGCTTTTCAAAATACTTCTCTCCTTGTACCTATTTTAAACATTTTTTCAATAAATCAATCTATCAAACGCTTTATTTGTTAAACAGGTTACAGTGGATGGTCAGAAAACAAAATTTCATGCGATCGAACCATTTTTTAAAACAGGAGGACCACAGATCAAGGAGCCTGCCTCTTCAGAGTTGGTAAAAGTGAAACCTCTCATCAAATCTTTGATTTTGGGGAAAATACAGAAATCACAGGGTGCTAGGTCGGGGCTATGCGCAGGATGGGTGACGAGTTGTACTTTTTCGGAAGCTAAAAATGACTTCGTTTTGTTGGCCGTGTGTGAAGAAGCGTTGTCATGATGTAGGAGAACGCGGCTTTTGGGTCGTCTTTCGCGAACTTTTTCTAACACCCTGGGTAAACAAATGGTAGAATACTCGGCATTACCACTCTTTTGACCTTCAAGTGGAATTTTACAGATGGGACCCGTAGCTGGGAAAAAAAACGCGATCATTTTTTTACCAACGTTTCTCGCCTGCCTCACTTTTGTTGGCCTGTTCTCATTTTCAAACACCCATTCACAAGATTGCTGTTTTTTTTCGGGTTCAAAACAATAAATCCACGTTTCGTCTCCTGTGACAATGTCATAAACAGCATTAGAATGTCCGTGGTCGTACTTCAGTAGCATCTGTGAGCACCATTCCACGCGAGCCGCTTCTGCTCTGCTGACAGTTCGTGAGGGATCCAACGACAACAATGTTTCCGAACTTTCAATTCTTCGTGTAAAATTTTCTGAATTTGGCTCATACCAATTTCCAATAGTCCTCGAATTGTCTTATAGGCAATCCGCGGGTTTTCTTCAATTAGCCGCTTAACAGTAGCCACATTATTTTCGTTGACGGCAGTTGAAGGCCGCCCTTCACGAAATTCGTCATGTAAAGAAACTCGACCTCTCTCAAATTCAGCAAACCATCGCCTCACGGTGCTCAAACAAGGTGCTTATCTCCCAAAAGCATTTTGAAGACGAGCGGCACAGTCTTGCGGAGAGAGAGAACTTTTAAAATCATAAAAAATCATCGCTCTTAAATCTTTTCGACTTAATTCCATTTTCGTTGCGTACGTAGAACTTTGATGTGTGATAAAAAACAATTGACAAATGATTTCCCGCCAATTGTTTTTTTTATTAATAAGAAGGTTGCAACGTTTAAAAAATATAACATTCGAAATTCAAATAGTTCCGATTAGCTAGAAGTGCAAAACTTAGTGTGCCCCATGTATAAGTAGAAAACTAGGCCGCACAATTCCCATCTCTTATTCTGAAAGTATTCAAAATGTGTTTTTTTTTTAATGATAAAAGTGTGTCTCGTTGTGGACAGTGCCGGATTAAGCAAATTAAGCAATTTCTTAGGGCATCACGTCTTGGGGGGCACCAGAACCAGCAACAAAATTTATAAACTAGTATTTGCTAGCACATGAACTGCAAGGCTATAGTAGGCTGTTTGGAAATCCGCGCTTTGTAATTCACCATAGACGTCTTATGCTAAATTTTTTATCAATATTATACTTAACAGGATGGCCCTGTTTCAGTGGTCGAAACATTTCTTATAGCGATTTCTCCACATTATGACTTTGGAAATTTTCAATCGAGTTTCTTTGCTTTTATTTTTGACGATGATACCAAACTTACACAGCATAGTGCTAGCAGTACGCTAAATTAACCTGCAAATGGTGGTAAAAGCATGAAAATCTAAACGTTTGATCTTTAGGCCATAAAGGTCAACCGTTCCGATTATTATATCCAAGATATGAGGATATTACGTACCATTTTAAGTATATTTAAAAAAAAAAATCAACCGAATCAAATCTGGAGATTCTGGAGGAGCCCAAAATTGGTTTGTTTTGAAAATGATTTTTATTTTAATTTAATACAAGTGACCAAAATGTAATGATGTGATATATTTTTAGAATTTGCTCATTAAGCCCTTTCATTAGATACCACACACAAAAGGTTTCAGAGCAAAAAAAATTAATAACAAAAAAAATAACACTACCTCCCCTTTTTTTCTTTTTTCCGTGCTACGGGTCATATTGATTCGTATGGCCTAAAGATCAATCGTTCCGATTTTCATGCTTTTAACACCATTTGCTGGTTTTGACTGAATTTCGGAGTGTACCGCTAGCTGGTGGCTGTTTTTTTTCAGAGAATAAACATATTAAGGTAGTATTTGAAGCTGAAAACAAATTTTGGATACAACATTTATTTAACTACTGTGATTTTTAAGACTGTTCGTAATTTTCCAAAAGTTACAAAAAAAATGATATAACTGTCTTGGTATTCCTTGGAAATGCAAACAAGTGTGCAATATAATACGTTTTAAGTACATGATGCCAAAATTGAACAGATTAGAGAAAATACTAAATTTAAAAAAATATGTAACTTCTAACTGCTAAACTAGATTTTCGGGAAATATTTTTTACTGCGGCGTGTTCGCTTAAACCGGTTGTGGTGAGTATGTATCTTTATGGATTATGCAATTTTATAAGTGCGTCAACGTTCGTGGGAGTTCTGCGTATGGCTAAAAAAAATTGTAGACTACTGAAACTGGGACGCTCTGTTGAGTTAAATATGCTAAAATCTTTTAGGGCATTAAATTCGCGAAAAATAGTTGATTTTTCGCGAATAAATAAATAAACGCTTAGTTTTTTGGACTTTTCTGCTTATGAATAGGGGGCCCCACAGCCATGGATTGCTTAGGGCATCAAGTAGTCTTAATCCGGCACTGGTTGTGGAATATTATATTTAAATCTTTGTGATTGCAAAATGTCGTTGTTATATTAGCATGCCATCTGTACGGTGTTTGACAATTGTCTAGCAATTTGTTTTTTTTTGTTTGCTGCCAGCAGCAAAATCTTCATGATTAGTTATTGCTCAACTTGGACGTTTTATTTTAGACGATCATAAATATCTTTTGTTTTATGGTGACAATCAACTTAACAAATTAAAAAAAAAACATGCTGTATGTTCTAAAAAAAATCAGTCCCACTTCCCTCGTGCTCCTTCCACGGGATCTAACAAGCAATATTATTATTTTCAAAATTGAATTAGATTATAACGAGTTTTTAAATAGAAGACTCCCAGTCGATACCACCAGTAGTTAGTTATTAGCCTAGAAAAGAAACTCTAGAAAGTTAAGGGTATGTCACAAAACAAGTTTAAATTGCAAATGCATTGCTACTTGTACTTACCATTTTTGGGCAAACTATCTTTTCTCTCACATAATAGCCTCAAAAATCGCCCAGTCAGTGACGCTAACGTTTGATCACCCTATTGTTCAGAACGGAACACCCTGTTTTCTTAGACCATGGTCCTATCAATCTTTATCTCTTATCCGATCGTCCATCATAGTCTGGTTGATCGGTCGCATCAGTCATCAGAGGTACGAAAACCTGAATGTAGTGTAACCTGACTCCTACCTACTTAGTGATTGAATAACAACTGGAAACAATGATACAAATATGTTTATTGATTTGAAATGAAATTAGAAATTATAGCCTGCGATAATCGCTTACAATCATAACCGCATGCTTACTACCAACGTGAAATAATCAAGAATATGCTAGTCTTGAACGTGGCAGAATGGTAAGCGTCCAGTTCAAAACAGAGGTTAGAGGAGTAATTTCTAGGTCAGGTCGGGGGGGGGGGGGGGGGAAAGTGTTTTTTGCTGTACAGCAACTTGGTTTCAATGATGAAGTTCTGTGCCCACGGACAGTATCATTACTTAACTCGGAACGCCCGCCCACGAACGACCAGGTAAATGCAGACCGCCTGCAAACGGCTTACGAATTCAATGGTTCAGCAGTGAACGTCCTAAAGCTGCGAAGGAAAATGACGATAATGACGATAATGACTTTCCTGACAATTTAATGTTTTTTTTAATTGTAATGTTTCAGATTGGTCCTGAACGTTTGTTGTGGAGGGTCTTCGTCATCATTTAAACGCGCTATCTACGCATTTGTAGAGCAAAGGCCTTGATTATTGAAATAAAAAACATCCTAACAATTGATGGGGTAGGCTTAGCTACTATATTTACAAATAAGGGTTGGTATACGTATATTGAACCTGTGATTTTTTGAACTTAGAACCTTGAGCACGGGCCGAGCGCTTTGAATCAGCAAGGCAGATATAGATCAATGCTTCATTCATTAAAATTCACGCCGCGTCAGAGAGAGCGCATGAATGAATGTGAACGATTGAAAGGGCTGATTTGTAGCGTAAGCAAATTATGCGCTGTGAATGGTTGCGAATGATCTGTAGCCGGCCTATTTCCGCTAACACTGACAGTGGGTAAATGGCTCGGTTCATAAACATCTGTCAAAATCACTCCTATAAAAATTATTTACATCAGCTTTATACCATGTTATTTTTGATATAGGTATTAGGTATGTTTTTAAATTTACATATTTAACTTTATAAATAAGTGACTAACTTTTTGTCAACGTCTCCGCCCGCGTGGATAACACTTCTCTTACTCTGATTTTTTAGTTATCTAAATAGATGTCTTTGTCTCCGATACAATATGTCACCATAACTCCCAGTCACGATATTCGCTTACATCAAGCTCGCTTATGTCTTTGCAATGCAAACACTGTCTATTGAAGAAACTTCCCATTCATAATTAGCAGTGTAGATCCCTTCAAATGTTTTCAATAACCATTCATCTTGATAACTAACTCCTCTGTACGCTACACACTCATCAAGGAATATCCGACTGATACTTTATCGTGTGTATCTGACTTGTCAGAAAATGACGGTCAAACGCTAGGATGTTTTAGTGCAATCGCGCAGAATAAAACTTTAACATTTTTGGGGGACAGTTAACAGGAAAAATGGTTTTTGAAAACATGCGCTCCCAGTTCGTAGGTAAATTCTAGCTCAATCTGGTGTGAAGCCCGAACTAAATGAGAACAGCAACGACGTTATCTCGACCGGGTCATTTGATCAAAAAATCGTTCATGGGTGTCCAACCATATTTCGCGTCCAACGCATTTAGCTCCGCGTTAACTATCGCGCGTTGTACTCGTAAATTCACGAATGTCGCAAGACACATTCAATGGCATTACGCAAAAAAACATTCGGACTGAGCCGTTAATCATAGCACTGTAGTGTTGCTCGTGAAAAAAACATATATATCGACAAAGAGAAGAGTACCTACTAAAATTAATAAAAGCAGTAACTTACGCATGTAAGAATCACGATGATTTTTAGTAATTTGAAGGAAAATATTTACAAATTATTATTAGATCATGTTTGTTATTGATTAATTATTTGAAATTGGTAAAGCATAATTGAAATTTATAGTTAGTATCGATTAATCGTTGAATTGGCAACATCGTATGATTGGTAACACTCGGCAAGTTTGGCAGTTCGTGACAGATAGTCGTAGTGAACGGTCATAAAGGGAACTTAATATTGAAATGCGGTGGAAGTGAATAAATGAGCATAGTACAAGAGCATCGTTGTTTTATTAAAGTATTTTACACGCATATAGCAATACTATATGTTACAATACAATCTTTAGTAGTTACTATCAATGCAACTGGATTAATAGTATTTTGCATAAAAGCTAATAGTATCAATTCTGGCTTAAGTAAGATTTTTTGTCAATAGTATCGTTAACTACTCATTATGGATAGTATCAATCTGTAGACGGGATTAACCACTGAATTGTGCTTACGATATTTTACGTCTTTTTGCTGTTCTTTTTTCTTAGTTATCGATAGTTTCAAATCAGAACACTTTAACACCGTAATGAATGGAGGCGCAGCGTCCTTGCGCATGAGTCCATTGAACGAGTCCGAGTGTCGACGTTGATTGATCGAAATGCATGGGCAAGCGACTGTGGGTAGTGAGCTAAAATGGGTTATTTACTTTAATATCAAGTTTTAATGACTTCATTTCAGAAGCGCGAGAGTGAACTGCTTAAGCTGTCTTATGGACCTCTATTTCTCATGAAGCAGTATTAGAACAATCATACTGAGAATTGACGTTGTAATAAGTAAATATGCGCCAGCCAACACACCACATGTCATAGTCCCGGTATGGATAAATATCCCTGCGTACAAGGTAGGTACCAGACTAGGAATTAAGCCAGAGGCGTCTCCCAGCACACCCACACCCGAGCTCATTTAAAAAAAATTGTTACCTGAATTAACCCGACCGGGAATCGAACCCACAATGAATGAACACAAAATAAGAAGTCGACGTTTTTTTGTTATTGTTTCAACTTTGCTCTAACTAAGATATGACAGTTGGGTCACTGGAACACTAGACGTACCAGAAGGATAATGTTAATACAGCGTAATTCAGTTCTTCCCAGAGGAGAGTAACATGAGAGCGAACTTCATTAAGCAGATGCATTTACAATTTTTCTGAACAGCTGTTGATATGTTTTGCATACTTTACTAACGATTACTTACTTAAAACGGTATTTTGGCAATACTTTTCAATAACAGCTTAATTGTTTTTATTTTTTTATTGAGCTTGAGTATTATACACATCCATTGCAATATTATCGACAAATGCTAAGTGTTCTGTTGTATCAAAATCCAAAATGTGCGGTACCGTTAATTTTATTGGCATTTGTTAAAAGTATTGTCATGTTATGTGCCTACGCGATGTCTTTGTGTGCGTAATTAGTTTTATTGACTTTCTAAAGAGTGGCACTTCTCTGTTAATTTTATTTGGTCAATTAACCGCAAATTTACAATGTTCCGCCACTTTTTCAACGCCATTTTGACACTTTTCGATACAATGAAGTTAAATTATGGGGCTTTTTGCATTATGGATAAATAATTAAGTATACTTATTCATTAAATTGTACTTGGGTTAATGGTTTCACGTTGATATTAATCGCATTTAATTAAGTTTAAAGTATTTCGACTGCGTTTTGAATTCGTAGTATTGATTTAATTGAAATTTCTCATCTAGGTACTTGTAAGGTCTATGATGATCGAATTTTTCTGGCTAATTAGTATTGTTCTACTTAGTAATATTGAATGAAAAGGAGTTTCTGCAATGAAAATAATAATGTCATCATTTCGCCGTGTATTGAAGAGACATTAGCGTTTAGAATGAAATAGAGAATGAAGGTCATCGAAACGCTTAGTAGAAAGTAACAAATCGTTAGGAGAAACCATATTTTTTTTCAATTTCAGTGAGTGTTCGGAAATAATATAGTTGTTTGTTATCTACTTGTGATCAAATAACTGACTGAGTGAACATCGGTCGAGTGTTCACTTAGTTTAAATTGTTTCCATCAAAATAATAAGTATAACACACGTATTAACCTGAACCCATCAACTTACATACATTGATTTTGACAAAGAACGAGATTCCCATCTATACATTTCTAATTAAGTATTAAAAATAGAGCTGGAAAACAATTAAAATTTAAATTCATTTACTTGTAAATATCAGCAGGGCAATTATAGCTATTTTTAGTTTAAATTTTTCTGTCTATTTTGTTTTAATTTTAGTTCTATATTATATAATTTTATATAATTCCAAATTAAAATGAGGAAAATGTGAATAACTTAAATTTATTAAATTAAAATTACTTTGGGCCAAAAATTTTTTAAATTCTTAAAAAAGGATTTTTGCAACGGACAATAAAATTATGGTGAATTGCTTTACCTATTTATTTTGACGTTTCGGCACGGACCACTTGTGACCACGGCGAACATCCGTTTTATTAGAATTAGTAGTTAGAAAGCAACAAGAAAGTATTTTTTTTATGGCAGCGTTTGCAACCAATCCTGCAGAGAGGTGGGTAAACCAATTTCAAATCGGTTCGACTGAGCAGAACCACCATTTCCTATGACGTCCATGACATTCAGAATGTGAGAGGTAACCACAGCCTCGTGTTACGATACGTTCCAAAGGTTGATAGTTTTATATCACGAAAGTTCTTGGGGAAAACGCAGCCAAGTTTACGAAGACTCAATAGATATTGTTTTATATTACTGCAGGGAAGGCCTCTGCAGACCACTAGAACCCATTCGGATTGAAAAAGACAAACATTTGTGAAGCAGTCTACTCAATTTTATTGCCCATGAAGAAAAAATATTAGGTGACACTTACCTCTACCAGAGGCCCTGTAGTGTTATTTTAACGTGGTCCGACTCGGTGAGCGGTCCGTCTAGGGAAATACCTCCCTTTATTTATTTTGGCGGTAAACCGGCTCCCCACTTGATTCATAAGGACTGGAGTCAAGGCTTTCTGGAGTGGCTTCTAAATAGCCTGTTATAGCTCCTCTAGCCGCTGAGACGTTTTCCTCATCATTCATGTTGCTTTCTCTGCATAGTACATATAAAACATAGTCGCTTCCCGCCGCTCACTTCTAACTACGCAACTTATTATTCGATGTGTACTTAGTTATATGTGTATATTTTGAATTTATTTTTATGTATGTTCATAGCTTTTAGTGTTTTTTTTAATGAATCCACCATTTGCTATTTTTGTGCACTTACTTGCCTTAACATTTTCCTCTTGGGTTGTCTGGAAGAGATTGCTTTTTAGCAATAAGACCGCCTAATTCATCGCTGATGCCGAAAAGAAAAATCAAATTTGATTTGATTGTTTAAAAATGAGGTTCGCCCCTTTGCGGCGTCAGCGACGAATTGTGTCATCGTATTATCTCATGTAAACCAACCTGTATTGTTATTCTCATCAATATAAAGATAGATTCACGAATAGGTATTACATGTATAATGTATGCGTATAATAGAAGAGGAAAGACTGACACCACATTAATAGCTAAATTGCGTCGTGTGTAGCCAGGTCAGGTTCCTAGTTTAAAATAAAAAAAACGCTTAATAGTGTTTCAGCAGAAAGTTAGGATGAACTTTGCACAATCTAAAGAATATAATCTAGAAATTTTGATCTAGATATCGAGCAGGACTTATACTTAGACTTTGACATGTTTATCGGTTGATTATCAAATACCTTCTAAAAACGATATGGCATACTCAGTCAGTGATGTAGTAACTATACAGCGATTTTTTTTTTAATTAACTTTGATTTTGAGGTTTTCATACAAAAAATACTGACCGTTCGAGTGATTTGTATGGTGACCTTGAAATAAAAGTTAGTTAAATAAATTTCATTTTCGCTTAGATAATTTCTACATCACTTAGTGAGTACGCCATATTGTTTTCGGAATACGTGCAGCATTTAAAAATTATTTTTTTAAACAAGATTATATGCAGAACCCCAAATAACTGGACTTATAAATTAGTTAAGTCTGAAAAACTGAAAAATTTAGAGTATACCGTAACATTACTTAGCATGACACTGGAAAAAATGAACCTGAAAATCAGAAGAAGGGGCCATCTTTTTGTCGTTTTCTCTCGGATATAATTAATTAAGTTACTGCGCTGGACAAAAAGTCCTTTTAAGGGCAGGGACACTTGCCAAGCGTTAGGCCGAACCTTCCCTTGTTCCGGCCCTTCTCATTTGTCATCGTTTTTACACGAATACTTACATAAGTTACACTTCCAAAAACAGCTGACTAAAGTCCCTTGGCTCTTAGTATGTACAAATGTGTTTAGTTGTAGGATGTTAATGTTTGAAAGTAAAAATAAAAAATGATAATCACTTTCCGGTTTTTTTGTTAACATTTAACTTGGCGCCGCAGGTCGTGGGTTCGATCCCCACACATGACAAATATTTGTGTGACGAACATTTGTATTTGTTGTGTGTCTGGGTGTTATTATCTATTTAAGTATATATTTAGAAATATTTAAGTATGTTTATCAGTCTCTGACGCCCATATTACAAGTTCTGCTTAGTTTGGGGTCAGATGATCTTGGTGTGAATTGTCCCAGATATTTATTTATTTATTTCAATAATATTACCTATCATTGGACTTTTGAGGTACAGTGTACGTAACAGGAAAAACAACTTCACTAAACTATTTTAGAATAGATTAAATAATAAATATCCCTGGACATTATTCCACAGTGCCATCTAGCCCCAAAGTAAGCTAATTAAAACTTGTGTTATGGGATACTAGACAACGGATAAACATACTTAAATACATTTTCTTTTGTAAATACATACTTATTATAAATAGGAGACACCCAGCCCAGTACAAACAGACATGTTCATGCACACAAATGTTTGTACTGTGCGGGGATCGAACCCGCGACCTCTGTTGTAGTAGCCAACTTCTTAACCATTACACTAAGTCGGTCGTCATAAGAGAAGAATAATATATTACTATTTAAAAAAGGGATAATTAAAAACGATGAAAACCCAATTTTTTGTTAAAAATTCAATAACAGGGCGAAAGCAAACATCATATTACCACAAAATTGAAACAATCCTCAATTGATTTCGATCCTTATAGTAAACCAAGATAAGGTTCAATAAAGATTAATAAAGAGTAATTTGTAGTATGTGGTCACAATGTTCTGTTGTACACTTAATAAAGCTTTATTTCCTCGATCAAATATTTTTTTATTAAATATCATCTTATCCTACACCATTCCAATTATGAAATTATTAGCTCAATTACTTCACGCCTCCAAATAAGGGTTTTATGGGAGATAAATTGATAGCAAACATAGCGAATGATGTCACATGGCTTATTGAACGTTCTTTTGACGTGACAACGTCTTAAATTAGGTTGCGGCTGGGAGTCACTTATGAAAAAGTGTAACGCTCGGTAACGTTACGATGAGTCACCGATGAGTTTTTGTTTTAGTAAACAAAATATATTTCTATAGTTAAAATTTGTGCAATTCTTATTTTCATTCAATTCCTTGTTCCTATTGTGCAATTTAATTATATTCATATCAATAAATATTCTACCGAGAAAAAGACGTTGTCACGTAAAATCTTCGCCCGTAAAACCGACTTTATTTAATATTAGTTATGATGTGACGTCAGGACTCGAGGCAGGGAGTGTCAGCTATTTGTGGACATAATTTACGGCTCCCAAAGGGGATTGGTCTTTTGTCGGGATGTCTCATTGTCACCCTAATTAAAGGTGGTTGATGGATATCGCGACGATAGAGAGGCTAGATGAGGCCAAAAATATTACAGCGAGCAAATGATGTAGTTAGAATGTAAGAAAAAATATATCTCTATTTAGGTTTTCTTTGGAAAAACCGAGCACTAGTCTAGTCATATGAATAAAATATATAAATATTACAAATATTACAAAAAGTGAACTAAAATAAAAAAAAACATTACTGTCAAATGTCAATAGGGATGTCGACAACATTAAAAAAATGGCATTATGTTCAGTTAGTCCGTTCGTTAGACCGTCCAAATACTGGACATACCTATATTTATCGCTTTATCAAATTATTAAAAAAATACAAAGATAAAGAGCATTTAAGTTCCGGAGTGGGGGCTCATATCGTGACTTCTAAGTAAAAATTGTACCTAGGCGTGACGTCACGTGAAATTTCAACGCACTGTATCGTCGTAATTTTTCGTTTACGAGAAAAAATAAAAAATACGTGTTCAGAATTTTTTGATAATCTAACTGACGGGCTAAATAGATTTTTTAGTCGTCTAGCCTATTATACCAGAAGCCAGAGCTAAGCAAGTTTATATGAAAATAGTAATGAACAACTTTTATATCCTCTATTTTAAGTAAAATGTGTACATTTATACTGCTATTATAATATGGCTTTATTATAATAGTAGTATTTTATAATAATGCACAAGATATGAACATAATGCGACAGTTGTTTCTGCACAGAAGAGTCGGAAAAGTCACTCGGATTCAAGTTCAAACATGTTCTTTCACAATTTCACATGTAACTTAACAACATTTTAACAAATGATGAGCTAAACCTACATACAAAATTTGCCTAAGCCCCACTCACGCTTATACAGCTGTCAACACAAGTAAAACAGACGTAACAACTGCGGGTAGAGATGAACAATAAATTGAAATCTACAAAAAATGCATTTCGGACCGATATATCGACATTTGTTTTATGTCTTTAGATCTGTAAGCTATGAACATTCTGTTTCGCATTGTTAAATAAATTGCAAATAATCAATGAAGTGATATGAACAATAAATTTCAAAACGACTTGTAAAATAAAATTGTACCTACATCTGGCTCTAGAAAATTATCCGATCAGTTGAGGAGCCAAGATTAAAAAGGTAAAAAACACTAAAATATTCAACGTGATCTGGATACTAGGCGACTCTGAACCCGAGCCTCACGCGGCGAAGGCGTTTCTCCCTAAAAAGCTAGAGGTCATTGTACTTACTGTGTTTTCTTAAAGCCTCGTATCCACTAGGCAACAATTGACGCGCAACACGTAACGCTCAACTAGGCCGGCAAAATTGCACAACAAAGCGCGACGTTGCCAGCTGGCGCGCATCATTGCGTGGACAGACAACGTTGCTAAAAAAGTTACATGGTGCTTTTCAACAATGTTGTGCAACATGTCGCGCGTCAAATGTTGCCTAATGGATACGAGGCTTAAATGTTATCTAGAAAAATTAACAGCACACAACCGATCAAACTAATGCCAGTGTGGCAATGAATAAAAAGCAGAACCACTTTGAGACCTTCAACTTTTGCCTTAAGATGCAAAATGCGGTAATATATCTTTCAGTAAAGACCGTGCTTCCAGCCTTATTCAAATATCAACGCCGACGAGCAATAAGACAAAAGGGGGAGGCTGTAACTGAATGGACTCTTAGAAGCGTCCGCGATGGGGAAACCGTTGGAAATGTAGGACAATTAGCCAAGATAAACCCACAAAATGAGGGCGAGAGAGCTCAAGGAATTTACGACTTTATAAAAGCAAGGTAATGTCAGCAGACAAAAATCGATATAGGTAACTCTACTATGTATAATAGTACCTCCGTCGTGCGGCGCGTCTGTTTGAAAGGCAAACATGCCACCTTTTTTAACTGGCCTGTTGGT
This sequence comes from Udea olivalis, assembly GCA_947369235.1. Taxonomy (NCBI): domain Eukaryota; kingdom Metazoa; phylum Arthropoda; class Insecta; order Lepidoptera; family Crambidae; genus Udea; species Udea olivalis. The sequence continues at coordinate 11,817,553 of OX376360.1, forward strand.
GCAATGGCAGCGATCCTGCCTTTAGCATCGGAGGTCATGGTTTCGATCCCCACTCACGACAAACATGAATGTGCCGAACATTTGTGTTTGTTGTGTGTCTGGGTGTTAATATCTACTTAAGTAAGTATTTTGTAATATTCAATTCAAGTATGTTCATCAGTCTCTGACACCCATAGTACAAGCTCTGCTTAGTTTGGCGTCAGATCTTGATGTAAGGTGTCCCAGATTTTAAATTATTATATTTGTTACTGTGAAGTCACGTTAACATTAATGATAGGAGCTATCCATTGCTTAATCGATATTAATCGATTTCATAGCCTGATTGATAAACATAATATCCATTTGATTCTAACTTTATTGGTAGACTTTGGACTTAAAGTTAGACCAATTCGCTCCGTTAGGGTAGTCCCTCACCTAAAACATTTTCTTGTAATGTATCGTTCCAGATTCGATTTTGAGCATTACAGTACAGTACTGTTGCCCTGACATGACGAAATTTTGCCTGTAATGTACATTTCAAATTCCATTTTGACCATTACATTTCAATACTGCCCTACAAAACATCAGATAAGTTGTATCAGAATATCAAGTATAGTATCATCAAGTTCAGAATCTGTAACATTACAGTTTGCGCACTGTAATGCTCGGTTCTCCTCCCTTACTGATGTATTGGACGACTCTGTAACGTTACATTACGGGAAAATGCTCTAAGTGAGGCACCTTTACGTTGTGTCGTCAGAACGCAATTAAGCTCAGTATGCCTCCCGTCGTGCTGGTCGACGTCGCCGTTACAAAAGTCCTAAACCATCCATAGCGACCTGAAACCCTATGTGCTATAAATACATTGAAATTTAAATTGCCAGGGAAAGTGACGACGAAACTCTACGCAATGGAGAAATGTGGCTTCGATACGAATTAATAGCATTCTACTTCCTTTTGACACGCGAACTACATGACTGGCCTGTTGGCGCAATGGCAGCGATCCTGCCTATGTGACGAACATTTGTGTTTGATATATGTTTAAGCGTTATTATCTATCTATTTAGGTATTAAGCAATATTTTATCTAACACCCATACAAGCTTTGCTTAGTTTGGGATCAGGCTTAGATGTTACTCCCATATATATATTTTTTTGACTAATTTTCGCCTAATGAATGTTGCATAATCTTTACTGCCATGATGAAACTTTGGCATAATCGTATTTTGGCACGATGAGTTTAAAGCATAAAAATCTGATGGACTATTGAGGAGACGCATAATAGTCTTTAGTCATTTTAATTACTCTCCTAATGATAATTTAGTATAAAAAAACAAGGCATAATGAGTTGGGATTATAGGTTAAGGTGCGGTGGGGTGGCCCTTGGCGGGGTAGCCGCGAACATGTCTATTTAATTTGGATTTGGACCTACGTACTAAAATTAGACAGCTTTACTAACTCCCGTACCGACCCCCTTAAGACTCCCGTACCACGCGTGCTGGACTACGGCGTCACCCACACACAATTCAACATTTGTTGGCCCGAACTAATAGGTTCGGTGACTCGTTTCTTTGTCGTACCATCCAGACGTGGAACGCTCTTCCAGCACATGTGTTTCCTTCCTCTTATAGTCCCGGGTTCTTCAAGCGGGGCGTGAAAAGGCATTTCTGCAGGCCTTCAAGGTGAGGATGGCCAGCCCAGTGATTCGTTTGAATGACTGGGCTTGTCAACCTCATATCTGGACCTCACGACCGCTTTCCATCAGGTGGAGTGAGGTCATCTTGACAGGCAATATAAAAAAAAAAAACTAACCTTTTCTCGAAGTGCATCTGTTTCACGATTGTGTTTCTTGAGAGTAATTATAAGACATTTTATTAGTATGCCGATTAGCATTATGCTAAGGTAATGTTATGCGCTTCTCATTTTATGCGTTAGAATATTATGCTAAGTTATCTTTATGCCATACCTGATTATGCTTTTAAAAAATATGCGAATACAATTATGCGTATAGTTGTTATGCCATAATATCATTATTCCTTATAACACTATGCCTGAATAAATTATGACAAAAGTTTTAATGCAAGTAAATATAGACGCTTGCGATCAACATCTACTTTGATTAATGTCTGTGGCAATATCCATAAAACGACGTGTTTTATGTAGGCTCGATCTATGGGGCCGTATCGATTTTATGTCACGAAACACTCGACGATACTGACGCTAAATAAAGGAGGTTTTGAATAAAGTAAATAATTAACGCGCTTTCTAATTATCATAAAACCATTTTGTAAATATTTAATGCAGAACACCATACCGTCGCACTCGGTTTAATTACAAGATTACTGTTATTATTTTCTGACTCGTTGTGTTGCGTTATTATGTTACAATAATTATAATAAAAACATATAGCAGCTGTGCAATTTTCTAAACATTTCAGTGGGTAATGAAAGCTCAAACGTTCAGTTCTTGCAAGCATGAATGTAGACCTAAGTACGAATAAGTGTATGGCTTGTAGCGAACCTGCCAAAAAGTCGCATGTCGTGGATTCAATACCTACCGGACAAACATTCTTTGGCGAAAATTTCTATCGTTTTTACGTCTCTATAATGCAAATTGGGTGAACGATACTCCGGATGGTTTTTTTGCGGAATAATTACGCTTGTTTCTAATGAGTATTTAATTATTTTAGCTTTAGAAAATTTTTACACACAACTTCATTTCAGTTGTACTTCTTTTCATGAGCCATCCTATCTCCATACTAAAATTCATCAAAAATGGTTCAGATGTGGAAATACTAATATGTTTAAAACAAATTGCTCAATCTCCTAAACATTTTCAGAGCGACTGGTTGAAGCTAAACTCATCTGATTCCACCTCGCTGGGCATTACTTAGCATTCCCAAAAACTGATTGAGAAGATAGTTCATTAAATATAAATAATTCTAAATACGCCTGACGCTCACTTTACAATTTCGTTGGCTCTACGCCATTGGTACAAAGCGTTATATTGCCTGAAAATATTTTACATAGTAATGCGACATTAGGTAATTTAAATTGTGCCCAAATTGCCTCTTCTTTGTGCTGGCAATATTTCGTTCAAGCTTAAGTAGCCAGGCGAAGAATTTAATCTCGTAACTAGGGCCCGAGTTACTTATTCATTCCGACGTAATCAATCCGAAGCCTTTGACCAGGGCCTAACCTTTTATGTCGCATCTAGTGTTGCTGCTCGATTATAAAGCAAATACTCGAAATCGAAGGCTAGTACCAGCAGGACGACTGTCTTTGTACTGTACAGCTTAAGATGTTGCATTAATTTTGGTAGCTTGCGTTGTATAGATAGATCTTGAGTAAAAAAATCTTGATTATCCTTTAACTCAGTGTAACAACAACCCATAAGTCATCATGACGTACTATTAGCCGTCAACGACAACAGGAATTGAGGATGGATATTTTGAAACCTGACGTCCCTGACGCTTTTTAATGTTTTTCTGAGGTTAATAACTATCAAAAGTGAAACTACTATAGATCAGCCACACTAATCGCAGTTTATGATAGCTATTCACCGCTCAATACACCTTCCTCTTACAAAGGAACATTTACCATTATCCCTTTGTTAAGTACTTTAGTTGTAACGCTGTATTAATTCAATTTTCATAGATCTTATTCGGTACAGCCTTTTTTTTAATAGTGAAGCACACACAACAATTCACAAGACAATCTTTCTCAATTTTTTTTTATCACTTTTAAATATTATTTTATAGTCTGTTTAGAATACGTCAAATTGATCCTTCAAGCCGGATCGTGCTATTAAAGTAAACGCACAACTACTCACATAATTGAAAATTGTTACGTAAGTTTATTCAGTTAAACAGTTCTCTCCTGTGTACGTCTACGAGTTGCCACATGACATGACAATGTCAAATCCCAATACATTTTTTTACGCAAACGATATCGTAAATTTAAAGTTTCTACTCGTGGTAATAAACTATGTCTTTTACATCGATAAACAAATAAGTTCGATCATCAAAGAGATTGGAAACATTCGCAAAATTACTTGATTTTTTCTAAACATAAATTATGAATACAACAAATTGGTCCTCTGAGCCGGATCGTGCTGATACGCTCTTTCAAAAATTATTTTACACAGATATTTACTTAATTATAAAAATGGCACGCTACTCGTATCTACAACTACGTCATGTCCTTGACATCCTGAGGCATTATTTCATTGTGATACATAAAAACATTTTTAACATTTCGGTCACCGCCACACCAAACCTGGCTATTACTTCGATAGTTAATTCCCTATAAATGGTAGTAACATTCGCCCCATTCCCTTTTTACGATATAATCATGCACGGAATAAAGAACTCTATTGTAGTATCAAGGCTTTTTCATTCATAATTTTAATGTCGCTCGAACAAATTATTACAGTGTCGTGTTAGAAATACGTAATTATGTAATAAAAAAGCTGTAATTGATAGTTAGGTATGAAAATAGCATAATGACTTTCATTAAACAGAAGGATACTCCAATGGCAGCTGATTTACGTTTTGTGTACTTAGCTACGTCCTTCATAGCTAGTGTATCACTTTCATTCGCTGTATGAATCAGGCAACTACCTGACCAGTAGGACAAGGACGAGTTAAGAATACCTTTACCTATTTTCTTATCTTTATCGGTACTTGTTTGGTATTAATTAAGTTGAAAGAGAAAAACCAACAGTTATGCATACCAATTGAAGGTTTAACGTTATTGGTTTCAACAAAGTCCATGCAAGGCAAACATTAGCTACCTAATAGTAGCCTAGGTACGTACTGATTTTGTTTACCTAACGAATTACTGATTTTATTAAGGATTATGTCAATTCTGTTTCGGTAAAACCTCGAGCAAGACGTCTATAATTGTCCTTGAGATATAAAATAAAAATCCTAAATAAGAAAAAATATACTTCAAATCAACTGTCAATTCTTTAGTAAAACATGAATTTATCACCAAAACAGGAATAATTCATTATAGAAAGTTATAGAAAAAAAACGAAACATGATATTTTTTGAACAAATAAGTACTTTCTTTTATGATTATATCCTAATTAATGTAGGGAGCGTAAAACTGCCGCTTAAACTCAAATTCTTATGTCACTTTACACATTTTACAACGAAAAATAAACAAATCTGTAAAAATCCGATTAATATGTATGCGTACCCAATAAAGATCTCCAATCAAGAGCAGGTGCGAGATCCGAAAAACAGTAATTACCTACATCATTAAGAATATCGTATAAAACTCCGATGATTCTCGTAAAAATAAAACGCAGGTACATTTTGAATAGTAATTGGTAGAATAAACAAATCGTCAACCAAATGGTGCATGACGGTGCGTACAGTTTTTAATTTTCTAAAATATGGAAGCCGAGGCGCAGATGGAAGCGGTAAATTAGGTAATTAATGAAATGTGAAAGACAGTAATGATCGCCGCCAAAGAACAACTGCCGCTCGGCCGGGTAATTGTAGAGGGATTTGTGTATATTGGAAAAATACTGGAGGTCTACCACAAAATAAATAGTTTAAAGAAAGACCGGACCGCTCGCGCCTTTTTCCTCAACTTCCGTGATCGCTCAGGGTTACTTCTATAAAAATTGCACCAAGTTCGACAAAAACACTCGTGACAGTGCGACTGGCCGCGACACTGATGCTCACTGGTTTCGCCTGTAAACTCACTGTGTCTGTGTGCGTGATGAAAATGGCGGGTTTGTTCTAAGCGGACTATCTGTCAGAGGCGCTGCGCCGCATGCATAATTTATGGGTCTATTCTCGTTCGTTTAATTGTGTCATCGTGTTATTTTATGTTCTATCTATACTGTACTGTTTTTTCTCAATTTTGGTGTGCAATAAAGTATATTATATATAGTATATGTTATGTTATGTCATGTCCGAAGACCGAGTAGTTGACGCTTCAAAAGCACTGTTCCAATAATGGTCAAAATAAAATACTTTTGAATTTTGAATTTTAATCGATAGGCGGTATAAAAAACAATCGTTACTTGGTGATCGAAATTTAACCTAATTTTTTGATATTTTATTGAAGCATCAAAAATTCTTTTATAAAAGTAGAAAACCATGATGATCGATATTGACTCGTCTTTATGAATATTATTTAGCCTTAAGAAGTATTACGAATGAACAGTGCCCAAGTTGGCCTATGAACCAACAAACATTTGACATTTGTCTTAATTCTGGCCATGATTTAAGACACTTATTATATTGTCCCGGACACTTCTGATTTTTGATATCAAAATTTAAAATACTGAAAAGATTTATCGTACGAAAACATTTTTTAATACATTTATGTTGCGTTCGTCTGTGCCCTCTGTTGTTGAGCCATCGCAAAAATATTTTAATTTACTTTGTATTGACAAAAGAAACATTGTTTGTGCAAGAAAACGTAGTTGTGAACTTACTAAAGGCTCTTAAAAATGAGTAACAATACATTACTGTCAATGCGATATTTATTTATTTATTTGTTGTATTTATTGCACAAACAAGTAAAGTACAATTGGCGGACTTAATGCCTAGAGGCATTTTCTACCAGTCAACCGCAAGGTATAACAGAAACATTGAAATTTTGGGCTGTGCAACATTTAAAAATGGCAGCGAGAACAACAAATCTCAGATATTATTGCTTAAATATATTAAAAATAATAATACATATACACATATGATATTATACCAATCATGCAAATATAGATACTTAAATATTTCAAAATAAATGTACTACATTATTTTATAATACATCATAATAATATTTCCATAAAGAAAGTTAAACAAAAAAGTCAGCATCTGAACTCAATGACATAGTTAGTAATATTTAATCAACTTTTTATTTTAAAATCAGATTATACATTGGCTTGAATCAGCTTTGTGCGAAGCCAAAAAAAAAAAGAAGTTAATGACGTTTGGTTGACTTGACATTTCAAGGCAAAAAACAAGAAGGCTAGAAACTAAGGAGAGATAACTCCCGAAGTGGGGGTAAGCTTTCGAGGGCCGAAAGTCGTATACTCTGTGCCGGGCAAAACGCTGTATTGCGCATGTGCAGCGGCAGCTATTTGTCATTTCATGGTCACATGGTTTTGTTTTGAACGGTGTCACGTGCGACAGTTGTTGTTTTTCGAGGTTGTGTTGAGCAATTTTGACACTTCGCGAGGATCGCGGCAAAGAAGCGTAATGCGCATGCGTCACTGTGGGATACGGATTTAGTCCAACCCTTTCCAGGGAGTTATCTCTCCTTAGTCTCTAGCCTTCTTGGCAAAAAAAATACCAGCATCTGTCTAGTGTCTTGTATTTTTCGCTTTCAATTTGCAACGCTGTGTTATTGTTTTTTTATTAATAATTTGATTCTTACGACTCGTCTTAAAAAACGGATCTGGTGGCTCTGTGTAGTGACTTACCTCCTTTTAGATTTAACCGTTTAAAGACTTTGTAACCTGCACATAGCTAACTCAGCAATAATTACGGATTTACGATCATCGCAATGGAATCAACATTTTGTGTGAATTGTGGCTCAGCTAGTGGTTCCATGGTACTGGCAGAAGTGGCAGATCAACAAAATATGTGCTTGAAGAACATTAGTCCCACTCACGTCGCATTATATTATTAATACCTCAATTTTTTTTAGTTTTTTGATATTTAACGAGTTCTCAGAAGTGTTCGTCCACAAACTAGGTTTTGACACTAAAGTGTATGTATTTATGCACCCTAAGAGGTATTTTTCATGACTTGGTTCATAGGCGGCAATGTATGGGCGAATGTACACTATCCTTTGTAAAACTTGCAACTCCGATGAATTTTTCTGCTTAAATGCATAACTTAATCTGGTTGACCCTACGTTGAGGATACCGTTTATGCTTGTGTATGTACTTTTCGTGTCTTCTGTTACAAGGCACAAAAAGTAACAAGAAGCCCCCTCTTTACAGACAACGCGCGGGTAATACGTTTAATGTAGCCAGAGTTCATAGGCTGCGGTAACCGCTTGCCATTAGGCAATAGCTTGTTTAACGCAACGGACCTAGAAAATAACTTGCCGTCAAGACCATGTTTGTATGGCAGAAATTAATTAACTTTAATCATTGTTACTGTGATAGTAAAAATAAGTTTTATGATAAATGATGAGATGATAAATATAACTTATAACGACAAGTCATTTCCACAACACGGAAAGTAACCAAAAAACACATAACTTACACAGTGTGGGGAAGAGTCCATGCACTAACTATAGCTTAACCAACTGTGTTTTAAACTAGGCTTAAAATAGTGTCTAAATGCGAAAACAAAGGCAGTCCCGAGACAAAGGCTGCGCAGTTAACCGAATTGTTGCACGGATTTCAAATAAAGTAACCAAAGAACACTGATTTAGTTAGTTGTTTAGTTAAATTCACAGACATACATTGAAGTACCTAGATGACGTGAATATACGTACTTTGCGGCCTTCATCACGAACGCGGGATTGACCCCTCTCCCCCCACCCCTCCCCCTCCCTGCATGAGATGCACGATATTAAAAACACCCTTGGGCTTACGCTGAAACTCCCGCGGGTCAAATGAGCGCGTGTCTGCATCGAAAAATATTATAAGTCGCGCACTATGGCAATTGCTCAATAGTTACTACACGACGTAACAGATTAATCACTCCATAGAAAATTCTCAATTTTGTCATTTGTAAATGCGTGCTGACATAATGTGACAGGCTCAATAAAATATTGCCACTATTGCCAGGGCTACCTTTTTCAATACAGATGTCAGTAGTCAGTACTTACAGTACGTCACCGCGTCAGGCGTCAGTTCAAGCGCAAGATTCGTGTACAAATGCTCTACGCGGCTGTTGACAACCAACTGTCAAATGGGTCTTGGAAAACCCGGCAGCTGATAGGTAATTATCGCGGCAGGTATATGGAGTGACCGAGGCCTGACTATGGCGCGCGCGTGAGACGGGTTGCTTATACTATTTTATGATACAGATACGGGTGCGTGCGATCCGCGCGACTTTTAGCGCAGCACACGGGACGCGTATTACAATAAATGCTTGTGTTATCAGTAGGGCTATTCTGAAAAACTCATTTCGTACCTCATCCAGTGGATCCGCTGTGAGATTCAAGTTTCTCATCGTATGAAATTGAATAACGACGAAGTGTCGCCTTTCTCAGATGATTGTGTTCGTAAATTATAAAACATTTTAGTGAGATTTTGTCATTAAGTTTATATAAATTGTGTGTATTTAAGCTAAAGTGTGTTCGATCATCTGAGTGAGATCGGGTTCGAATTTTTTCAGAATCGCACGGCAGCGGGTCAATGTACGTGATGTAATTCGCATAATATTAAAAACACTCTATGAGTGCAGTGCACCTGTTTAGACGATGCTTTATTTAGTTTATAGTAACATATTAGCTGCCATGAGTTTATACCGAAGATAGTTGCTAGCGTATGTGATAAGTATTTGTATGACATTTCTTGACTGCACCGTTATTGAATAGAAATAGAATTAAAATTACATTAAATACAAGACGCTGTAGTTAGCAATCGTAGTTTTCGTAAACGTATGTTAGTTCACGTGAGTTTACACCGCTAGGGACCGTGTTGCCTTTTTTGTATGGGATTTCGATAAGCGCCTCTGGTGAATACAAATAGAACTAAACATGGCATACAAATTGCTGACGACAACTATCGATTGTATATTTACGTGATGGAAAGTCATGGTAGAGCTATAGGTACAGATATCAAATATATCTACACTCAAAAATGCTCCACGCTTGGTTATCCAACAAATACGCCTTGCGTTATCTATTTAGATTTCTATATGTGGTTCCATTAGTAAATAGTTCCTTTGTCCGTTTGTGGACTTAATTTCGCTGCTACCGTCTTTTGCATTCTGATTGAACCTAATTTTTATTTTATGGATCCTTCGTTCTTTTTTTGATTTTAGTTTAAATAAACCAACCTGATAGCTAATTAATAAAAACATTTAAAAAAATATGCGCCAGATAAATGGTCTGAAAGCAGGGATAAATATCCCTGTGTTACGAGGTACCATTCCCAAGACAAGGAATCAAGCCCGGGGTGTCTCTCTGCATACCAATACCCGAGTCAATTCAGAAAAGATCGTTTCCTGAATTTATCCGACCGGGGATTGGACCCGGGACACTACGGAAATCGAGGCGAGAAACCGTGCTACAGCGCACTACGCCAATTGTGTCGTCAAACAAACATTATCAGGGAGTGACATAGGTTATATTTCTTATTAATTTTGGCTGAATTTTTACTGGAAAGACAGTCTTCGCGGGCGAAGCCGCTGACGGACGGCTCGTTTTAGTATAAATAAACCAACCTGCTAGCTAAAAAAACACCTTATCTTAACGACTACTAATTAGACCACCTTTCCTGCCCCATTTCATGTTTTGAATAGCATTCATTGGCTGCGGTAACTGTTTAGCAGCACGCGGTTCGCCAGCTTGGATGCCACCGAAAGCCTTAGTATTTATTTATGAAAAAACAGACAGTAAAAATATCTAAAATGTTGACTGAGCTGTTAATTAATTGCACAATGCAGTACTTATCTCTTATATTTCGTTGTTTTAATGCATCATATTATCTGGTAGAACAAACGAACTTACAAAACAGTAAGTAATAACTTAAGAAAAAGAATGTGACCAAAAAAGGTACAAAAGCGCTATGAGTTGCGCAAATTTGACCTTTATTCCGTTACATTAGGCTATATCGGAGCATCAGTTAATCGAGCGAAGTTAACGTTGGAAGGCGGACAACCGGAAGAGGTTTTGTTTTAAAGTTCATGTTTCATTAATTTTTTACTGATGACCACCTATCATGCTTAACCGGTATTATGGAATCTTGAGTTATTTTTGTTTATTCTTTAAACCTAATTAAAAAATAACAAATTAATTTAAGGTAGTAATTTTGACACGAGTTACCCGTTATTTGTTGCAAGTGTCTTTAGACTACATTGGCCACTGACCTTAGCATCCCATGTGTAGATAACAATCAGGCTCTTAAGGATAACGACGACCGAGTTCTAGTGAAGTACGCATGTCGGAGTATGGCTGATACACACGCATTAACATTAATATCAAGCTTTAGGTACATAGGGGCACCTTGTGCTGCTGTCATAAGACCCATTTTGCAAAGGTTTTGTAAAGGTTGATGTGAACGCATCTATACAACTTCACTGTTGCGGCTTAGATGGCCTCACTCCACCCGATGAAAAGCGGCCGCGAAGTACAGTCTCCCATGAGTTTTGGACTCGTAAACGGTGATCGTTGCGTCAGAAAGTATGCCATTTCGCGTTCCATTTTAACTCACTAGGGGCGCTGTACCGAAATCCCATACAAAAACGACAACGTGGTTTACGCGGACGCTAGCGTCGGTCATTGGTGTCACAATCACAGTGATTCATTGCAACTACTGAGCCGATCAACCTCATCTTGATGTCCTACGTGAAAGCCCTTTCAAGCCCGGCTGAAATGGTTTTTCGGGACTATAAAAGGAAGGAAACACGTGCGCTGGAAGTTAATCCTTCATGTAAAATATGAATAAATGATAAAAGTGATCTGAAATATGACACTCCTGCCAAAAAAATACCCATTCGCGGACTTTTTAAAGAGTAGGTACCTAGTTATTATGCTTCGGAAACAGGAATCTTATTTGGAACAAAAAAAAAGCAACTTCAATAAAAAACTATTCCAAAACAAAGCACTAAAAAGTAAAGAAATAATTGCGTATTCTTCTAAAACTTATGCGATAATACAATGTAGGTACAATTATTGTTATTGTTGGAGTCGGTGTCAGCCAAGGAAACACTACAATATACCTAGCAATTTACCTATTTCTTACATATCACGTTTACGTATGTATGTAGGTAGTTACAGACCTACATTGGCTGACACCGACTCCAACAATAACAATAATTGTACCTACATTATATCAACGTATAAGTTTTAGCAATTATTTCTCTACTTTTTAGTGCTTTGTTTTGGAATAGTTTTTTTGAGGTTGGTTTTTTTTTTGTAAAATTTTTTGTTTATTTCTTGATTTTCAGTGAATAGTTCTTATTTCTTTTATACATCGAGAAAGTATCGTCCAATAGCTCCTTAGAATTGCAGAATTCCGTTACTTTGTCATGGATCCCATAATCAGAACCTAACCAAACTCTCATCAAACTACCCTTGAAGTATATCCTTTCCAATAAAAAAAGAAGCATTGAAATCGGTTAACGTAATATTGAGTTATTCGTCCATTTGTCGCGCGTATGGTTTATTTAGATTTAAGACTTATATGGATTTCCCATGGATGCCACTGTCAGAACTGGACCAAATTAAAATGGGACCACACACGCAGCATCAATTTTCAAATAAAAAAAGAATTATCAAAATCGGTTGGCGTAATATTGAGTTATTCGTCCATATGTCGCGCATTTTGTCTATCTAGATTTTAGACTTATATGGTTTTCTCATGGATGCCATCGTCAGAACTAGACCAAATTAAAATGGGATCATTCGGGAAACACCAGCTTTCAAATAAAAAAAGAACGATCAAAATCAGTTCTTCCAGTCGAAAGTTAGAGGTAACAAACATAAAAAAAACATACAGTCGAATTGAGAACCTCCTCCTTTTTTTGAATTCGGTTAAAAATATCGACACAAGGATGTAAAGGCAATCCACATCCATTGAGGAAAAAGGTGATCTCTCGATTAATAGAGAAATCCTTTGGCCATTCTTAAATATATGCATTCTGTAGAACAGTGACTGCAAATCTACTTTCGGATAAATACAATGTGTACACTACAAATTATGCATAATAAATAGTGTCATGTTTGTGCAAAAACCGTGTAAAAGCCTTCGAACACTTCTATGATTAGATATATAATTTGTATTGCACAAACAAACAATTTAGGCGATTGTATCGTTACAAAGCGATCTCTTCCATGCGATTGCCGACAGAAAGATTAATTTAAAAATGATGGATAATAAATAAATATTTAAATTTTATATTAATACGGTTCGATACAAGACAATATTACTTCAACATAAAATACATGTTAGGATTCTGTAAAAGGACTGTATTTACTTGGAAATCTCAATTAAATGCCTGTTTAAGAATAAAAAGAAAACCCCGATCATTAATTCACCGCAAATAAGAATTGCTTCATCGATAAAGGCATCTACCTAAACCCAAGAGCTTCGCAATTCAACCGCTCCATTACCCAAGAGTTCAATTGCAATTTAAAAAACCATAATTGAGAGTTACCCGACAACGTGAAGGGAATCCAAATTGAAGATACCGGGTAATTCTCTAATCTAAACGAACTCAACGATGCAGTATTCACTTTGATTACCTCACCAAAGACAATTAGACCAATTTCTTTGTGAAACACGACCCACTTTGTGGGAAAAAGGTTATAAGGTTATCGGGGAAAATATAGTTCGGGTGACGGAGCTCCAAAATGTATTACACGTTATGTACGTGACTGTACGTGCCTGTGATAAAGTACATTGTTCGATTGGCAATAAGTGAGAATACAAATATTCGAGCTTTGTAGCTACCGTAGCTACATTTTATTCTTTTAGCAAAAGCTTTACGTACAAATATTGGAGACTCTTTTTTCACGAGCCGAATCTATTGGCGAATGTAACTATCGCAATCGTAAGCTACAATATATATATATATACATATGCGCCAGACAACACACCTCTTGTAATGGTCTCGAAGTAGGGATTAATATACCTGTGTTACGAGGTACCACACAAGGAAATAAGCTAGGGGCGTCTCCCAGCACACCCAGACCTGAGTCAATTCAGAAAAGATCGTTTCCTGAATTGACCCGACTGGGAATCGAACCCGGGACACTACGGAAATCGAGGCCAGAAACCGTGCTACAGCGCACTACGCCAATCGTGTCGCCAATCGTGTGTACAATAAAGATGTATTTTAGTACAGTCAACCACACACACCACTCAAGTATTCAGTCTTCAGGAAATATTACATAAAAATAGTGCACCATGAGTCTTCGTCACGTAAGCGGCGATAATTGATTTCAGAATTTTTTGCCATTTATAATATCATTTTTAATCACTAGAGGTTACCGTACCGATATCCCATACAAGAACGTCAACGCGAACGCTAGCAAGTGTTAACTCATGGTAGACGGATTGTGTACGGTATCTGCCGTAACTTTGCATTAAGTAGATATAAGATGAGATAGACTATTTAAAATCGTACTAGTATATTTACTCGTACTTACATTTTTCTATCAGACCTAAATTATACAGTCAAAGTAAGCTATGATGAGTTATGATTATGAAGAGTCCAATGAATTTACACAAAAAATGATTAACAAAACACATTAAGTCGTACGACGGCCATTTAATGAACAAATGGCAGTACGTCACGAGAGGCTTTGGGAACCAATAAAATATAAAAACGCTGGGACCACAACATGTTGCACCGAGGTAAGGAAGTCAGGGATTTGGTGAAACATCTAACTTCAAATAGTTTACTTTTTTCATTAGAATAGAGGTTTGTGTCATACTAGGTTTACTAATGACTTTCCAATCTGTGTTCCGTGAATTCTTAGCCATTAAAAAAACATACTTACCGTTCGAAATTAATGTTGATTTTTTGGTATACTAACTTTATTTTATTTTAAAAACATAAAACCTATGCATAACATGCTATGTTTGTGTTCTTTTGACCCTTCCAAAGTTACATGAAACTTCGTAGATTTGTACATTACGAAACAGGCCACCTGTTTCGTATTTTATGACTGTCTTCTTTAGCTGATCCCGATTCTGGACACTACAGGATTCTTAAAGCTTGTCCTCGGCTCGCACATCTCAAGAGTTCGGTCGCTGGACCTCGACGAGTGGCCGTAAGTATCAATACACCGTAATCTTTGATTTCTTTGCCAATTTGACCAATTTCCTATTACTAAGATCGGTTATCAGATAAAAAATAGGAGAAAACACGTGTGGACAGCGATGGATCATTGCGAGTGATTAGTAACCTGCGTCGTGAAGTGATAAGAAGTGTTTTCGTGTTTTCTTCTAATCACTAAGCACCTGCACTAATCACCTGAATTATTCAACTATGGTCATAAAATCTAAGCTAGTACTACTTAAATTCTTCGGTGTTTGTGAAGAATCTTCCACACCATTTCTGTGTAGGATTTGTTCTTTCATTTATTTTTTCAGTTCGGCCACGAAAATGCAGTTACAAAAGACACATGGCACAATCGTGTTATGAATAATTGTTCAAATTGATTTAGGCACCGATGAATAATAATTGTATAATGTGCAACAAGAGACGGAACATATTAAACATTTAGTTGTTTCAAATATTTGCAAAAAAGTTTTATCGTATGAATTAAAAATATATCTCTTTTAGTCCCTTACCAAAAGTTCGGATCGGATTTTTAAATCTTGACTAGTTAATTTATCTGTGACATAAAAATAAACCGAGTGAGATATGTATCATTCGATACACAGATGCCGATGTATCGATATGGGAGCCAATGATTTGTTGCAACAGAAAACACCGATATATCATGGGTACGCCAGTAGCATTTTTAATAAAATGTCGTCATTTTTTTTTATTTTAAAATATGGACAAGTTTTTTATTGGTCTTTTGGGCTACTGATACACACCGTGATCTACGGCATGACGTTAAACTGTCACTACGGCAGATATTTGGTGAGAAAATAACACACTACACTGAGAGATAAATATTCAATAATATTATATTGGTGTAGAGCTTGTCTAATCTGAAATGACGCGCCCGTCCACCGCATCCACGCGCACAAAAGTAAAGAAAAGTGAAGTAATTAGCCTATTTACCGTCCCACTGCTGGGCCAAGGCCTCCATCAATGCAATCAAGTCATCGCTACAATAGATAGGTATGGGCTTCATATAAAAATTGAAATATGGACGCAATAAAAAAGGAGTGTGGCGCGTCATTTCTGGTTACCCAAACTCTGTGTTTTTTGAAACATTAGTTTGACCGAAACTGCGGACATTTCGTTCGCGAGTAGGCTCCCAAGTGTGCCGATGCCGACGCTAAGTACGGCTAAGGAACAGTTTTAAGAAAAAAACAGGACCTCCAACGATTCTCTGATATCTAAAGTGGCGATAAGGTAGTATTTAACAGACAAATTCGTAAAGAATAAAAAAACCATCTAGTTACAATTGTCCCGCAATGGTGTTATAGTTAGTACGCATACGTTGATACACATTATGTTGACTGAGTAAATACTAAATACTACTCGCAGACATGATGTGTATTATTCGAAATTAAAGTCATGACAAGATAAGAAATACTTTTTTTTTCACAAACCGAATATGACAAAAGTAATCACTTAAAGTTAGTGTACATTTAGGCGATATTATTCCTAGAAGCGATCTCTTCCAATTAGGTACTTGTAACCATTCTAGTTATTTTTTCTGGAGTTAAACACGTTGGTCAGATATTTCTCAGGAAATAAAACAAAGAACTTGAAACCTGCATTCCCTGTTTCACTAATTTGTTGACAGACTAATTTGTCTGGGTAAATATTTTAGCATAAGTACTGTGTTGGCCACGCATGCTACGTATGGTCTGCATTAAGAGTCGTTGAACACTTTTGGTACCCTGTCACATTGTGATATTGTTTGAATTCTAGGGAAAAATGTCTAGAAGCGGTCGAACCAGCTACTACGGCAAAGTGCTAGTATACAGAAATGTCTGCAAAATTAAAATATTTTTGAGTAATCTTTCTTCACCTACGAGTATGTCACTGATACTAAACAACCTACATAAGGTATTAATAAAATAATTAATGAGATGAACAAAAGGAACTTAGAAAGGTTACTTAGTTATCTGGAGGACCTTATTTCTTCGCAGACTACTCAAAAGTTACACACACACACGTGCACATTATCCTGCGGTAATCATTTACCATCAAGCGGTCAGCATGCTGATTGACAAGCGACGTTGCATAGAAAAACCTTTTCGGTGTCAGACAGTTGGTTGGGTACACACGTGTTACTTTGTGGGTGTATTATACCCAGCACGTCAAGATCTTCATGTGGTAAGTACCTGCAGCCCAAATAAAACCCATGTTATAATGTGCGTACGTTAATGCCATGATTGGATCGAGCTTCCATTCGGACATCGGTCTTTGGAGTTGTGCGAAACAATTTTCAACTGCAACTATGTTCATGCCCTTTTACATAAAGCGTAATGCACACTTGCGGTCAAATGAATTTGAATTTGTGCTTACTTTCTAGCTAAAAACTTATTGGGAATACCCATTCTAGAAGTTAAAGACGCCTTGATGACCTAGTGGTCCCTGAAATCCAGGGGTCCTGATTTCTGAGTACAAATCCCAGGTCTGGCAAAGTGTGGTCCTAGTTATTCCGCAATATATTGACCCGGATTTGTAATCACGAACCCGTACTTGGGAATTGTGGTAATTAAGGCACAGCCTACTAATATTAGCGATGTTTTAAATGATGAAGACCCAGATTTTACACAGCTGTCGGAAAGTATCGTTTTCACTAACCCGCATTACAAGCAATACGATGCTTAATTGTGATCTAAGCTTTACTTAAAGTTATTTGATTTCGACGGAAATCATTTGCCTGGAAGTTTCGAAACAAACCCTACATAACTAGTTGAAAACTCTAGAGGTACAGTCAGCTATAGCCATAGCCTAATACAGCCAGCATAAGCTGAGCTCCAAGTCCTATGAAGTCGGATATCACACGCGGACGGTACAAAGTCGACTGGCTTACCAAATTACAATGAGTTCTATTTCTGTAGCATTTAGATTGGTGAAATATGTGAACATATTATCCAATAGTCCTATTGGAGCAGTATTAAACCGTTTTTTTTTCTACATAATCCGATGTGAGCTGATCTTTTCCGTTATTGTGAATGGAACTCAGGGGCCTTATTGCCATCTCTTATAGCCAGTCAAGTAAATTAACTAAACTGAGAGTAGCGAGCAATTTCATCGGTAAATATCTGGCCTAGAGGATGCATTATTGACAGGTAAACGCTGACTGGCTGGAAATGAAAGATCATATTAGGAAATCGCTCGCTACGCTCAGTTTAGGAAAAATAATTGACTAGATTAAGAGATGGTAATACGACCCCAGGACTCAGAACTGAATGTGATATGCTTTTCCCTCATTGGCACGCAAGCAGGGCAATCCCGCGTGCATGATGAAATCCGCATGATACCCCCTTAATGTCAAGTTCGAGTGGTAAGAACCCGGTCAACATGACAATTTGCGCTATATCGGTAGTGTTGCTCAAAATCGGTCTTGGTCTTGCAGTCTTGGTCTTGTTCTTGCATTTTCGCAGGACCAAGACCAAGACCGCCTAATTTTAGCAAGACCAAGACTGACCGTGCAAGATTTGAGCAAGAACAAGACTAAGCCTGCGAGACTCTTGCGTCTTGCACTGAGTGTCGTTTCAGAGGGTATAGGAGTTGGGGTAGGACTCCACGACCCCCCCATGAGCCTTCGCCTTGTCGTGGCGGGGGGGCTTAGTACTGGTGGCAGGTGAAACCACCGGGAAGCTAAGAGGGCTCAGGCATGGCAGTGCGGTGGACTTCCCACCCACCCATTGCCTGCCGCCGGACGTGGTGGTGGTATGGTGCCTACCACTGCCCGCCTAAACGTGGAGGTGGGAGCCGCGGTGCATAACCGTTTGGAGGGGGTCAGTGATCCGCGGCTGGCCCCTCCTGTGCACTGCGGCTCGGCGGAGCCGCCCCGCTAGATGCGGCAGGGGATCCACCTTTTAGGTGGATCGGGCTTGAGTACGGGGGTGCTTTTGCCCGCAATGCACGGCTTTCACCGCGGCGGCGGAAGTACCTGTGTGCTCCAGGTACTTCCGAGGCCTCCCCCGTTATTGGGGGGGTCGGCTGGAGGGGGGCTCAATACGGGGAGGCACTGGCGGCGGGGCGTTGCGAAACTTTTTGGGAACCCCGCCTCGCCGCTGAAGTGTTGAGGTCGAGTACCGTGGGGTTTTAGTTGGTAGAAGTCCGACATAACTTCGTCGTTCCCCCGGGCGGCGAGGAATCCATGAGGATTTCCCCACGTCAATTGAAAAAAAAAAAAAGGTACAGACTCCACGAGTCTCTCCCTCGTTGGGGATCCCGGGTTCCTTCCATTCTGCGCCGAAGATGACCACCGTCAGGTTTTAGTGGGTAGGGGTCTCTGTTTTCCCAGGAGTTCCGAGTCCCACATATCCCAGGTGTCCCGAACCCAGGGCCTTGGGAATACCTAAATGCATTTCATGAAGCAAAAAAAAAAAAGGTACAGACTCGTACCTGCCTTTCGTAAGAGGCGACTAAAAGGGCCCTTGGGGTCGCGAAGCGCGGGGGGGGCCTGCGTGTATTTCGGTTTGCGATCCCGAGGAAGACGGTAACGCTTGTCTTCGGACACAGTGGTCTGTGTTATCGTGCACTGGAGTTGAGCTTGCTCCTCCCGAGGCTGGCTGCCAGGCGGCCTTGCGCGCCGAAGGGTCTTGCGAGGAGTCTCTCCCTTGTTGGGGATCCCGGGTCCCTTCCATTTTGCGCCGAAGATGACCACCGTCAGGTTTTAGTAGGTAGGGGTCTCTGTTTTCCCAGGAGTTCCTAGTCCCACATATCCTAGGGGTCCCAAGCCCAGGGCCTTAAGAATGCCTAAATGCATTTCCTGACGCAAAAAAAAGGTATCTAGACTCCATGAGGCGCAAAAAAAATATGTTAAAAAAATTGGAAAATTGGACTGAATATGATGAAGATGAAGACATAATAGACTTTGAGGAACTGTATGCACGTCCCTCGACGTCATCTGGATCTGAATCTTGTCTTCAAGGCTTAGTTATTGACGAGTTGGAGGAGTAGTTAAGTAAACCCAGAGCAGCCAGCTCGGAAGACATTTTAGAGTGGTGGAGGACGCATGAGACAGAATATCCGACTTTATCGAAGATGGCCCGTGATTTTCTTTCAATACCTTCAATTTCAGCACCTGCTGAGAGATTATTTTGATAAAGCGTCATTATTAGTAATTAGAAAACACTAAAAAGGTTAAGATGAGTCAGCCATTAGTTACTTTGTATTAATTCTTGTTTAGAAGAATCTCACAAAGTAACAGTAATGTCAAAGCTATTGTGTACCTACTGTTCTGTAATTTAATTTGTATTGTATTTAATTTTTTATATAAATTAATGGTAAATTGTTTAAATTGTGTAACTCTTTTATTTCATTTCATATAAGGAGAAGCCTTGGCTGTCTATCAATCTCTTTCTAGACAGATAATGTTCCTAAGGTAAAAGTAAAGTTAATGTCTTTAATCAGTTTTTTATCTGTTTTAACCATCTTATAGCACATGTAAGCTAATTAAATGTAAACGTTTATCAAGACACAGACTAACTCCCGTAGGTCAAGGTAGATAGCTCAGTTTGTTAGAGCATCGGAACGGATCGCTTAGGTCGCGGATTCGAAACCCCACCCGGTGTCAGTTAATTTTTCGAATTTCTCATTAAATATTTAGACATTTATTAATTTGGTTGGTCCTATTACTATGGCTATGTTAATTCAAGCTCAAATGTACCTACTCTGTTACGTTGTTCTAAGATTTAAAATAACGTTTAATAAATAGCAATAGGCTAATAGGTAATTGCGAGACTTGCGAGACTCTTGCAGCAAGACCAAGACCAAGACTGGGAGCGCAATACCAAGACCAAGACTGGCTAAGTCTCGTCTTGTTCTTGAATTTGGGCAACACTATAAATATAAATGGGTGTTAAAACATATAGAACAGCACGAGCTATATTTATGTATTATAATAAACATGCAGTAATTTTGGCAGCTGATTTCAGCATCACATTTGTGGCGTTTTTTGTATGAAATATCCTTTTAGATGTTATATTATTCTAAAGGTTTAGCCACGTGTAAGGGTTATTAATTCAATCAATCCAAACCCCCTGTGTTATATTGAAAATTGGCAGGTATGACATATGAAACAATATTTACACACGAACCAAATTCGCATCGTTGATTTCTCCGATACTCATACATCACAGCCGGTGTAATTGAATAAGGCGAGATAAATGAATCCGAAGCATTATTCGATTACATTTGGGCCTATCCGTTAGTTGTCGTGGGCTGGCGTCACGAGACTGGTTGACGGATGTATGGCTCTCAATTCATCGCTGTATGTGTATTTAACACAATGTCGGTGGCAGCCAGGCACACGGTGAAGGAAAGCGAGTGGCTCATCGTGTGTACACTTTTCATACCAAATACCTTTCTCTTGTAAGTGTTCATTATGATATCTCGTATCATAAAGCTTAGTTTGGATCGATAACTTTTTTTTAAATCATCAGCTAGGAGGTTTTAAACCATATTTATTCACCGACATCGAACTTATCTGTCATGTGCATTTCTGAATATCGTAATTGCCATTACACGACGGAATATTTCATGGGATGGATCGCGGTTTATATTTGAGTGTCGAATGTAGTCGGTTGTAACCCTGTAGATAACAGGTAAGTGACGCCTTCCCCCCTATGAGCCTTCGCCTCGTCGTGGCAGGGGAGCTTAGTACTGGTGGCAGGTGGAACCACCGGGAAGCTAAGAGGGCTCAGACATGGTAATGCGGTGGACTTCTCACCCACCCATTGCCTGCCGCCGGGCGTGGTGGTGGTATGGTGCCTACCACTGCCAATGGGGCGCCCACGGGTGCAGCGCCTAAGGGTGGATCGTGGTTGCGGACCTAGGTGGGTCCGCGTGAGGTGGGAGCCAGCGGGCTTGAGTACGGGGGTGCATTGCCCGCAATGCACGGCTTTCACCACGACGGCGGAAGTACCCGTGTGCTCCAGGTACTTCCGTGGCCTTCCCCTTTCATTGGAGGGTCGGCTGGAGGGGGCCCCAATACGGGAAAGCACTGGCGGCGGGGCGTTGTGAAACTTTTTAGGGACCCCGCCTCGCCGCTGAAGTGTTGAGGTCGAGTACCGTGGGGTTTTAGTCGGTAGAAGTCCGACATGACCTCGTCGTTCCCCAGGGCGGCGAGGCATCCATGAGGATTTTCCCACAAAAATAAAAAAAAGGCTAGTGACGCCTTGGAATACTAACGATATATCTGCTTGTATTGGAGAAAACGATCACTAGTGCCCTTGTACATTAGTCTGTGTTATCGTGCGCCACGAGGTAGAGCAGGAATAGATTATATAACTCCTGGGGTTTGCTGGTGGACGCTAAAAGTATACAAGTAGCGTTTATTGTGGATTCTTTTGGTTTCGCATAAAAGATGACCATGTAAAATATGATTTAATTCTGGTTTCAGTGGTAGGCGTTCGCTGTTTCTTAAGAGTTTTGAGTTCCACATTCTGATATTTTCAGAACTAAGGGCTCTGTGCATGTGTCCCTTTTTTGACACAAATTAGGGATATCAAAAAGTAAAGTAAAAGTAAAAAATCATTTATTCACTTAAGCTTATTACAAAGAAGCACTTATGAAATTATACATACACTTATAAATATGCATGACATGACATGACAATGTCAAATCCCAATACAAAACTTCACGCGAACGATAACGTAAATTCAAAGTGGCAACACGTCGTAGACGTACTGAAACTCGTGGATACTGTCAAATGATACTGTTGTTTTAACGTCAACTGTAAAAACATACGAAGGCATTAAGTCTGGTCTTCTGGGCAAAGTCAGTTACTAGATGCAAAGCGAACCGCAGCACTAATAAGTTTGGTAGTTCCCGACCGAGCCGCCATTTTCGCGGCGGCTTAGGTAATGATAAAGACGGAATTATATATTGAAATTCACATTAAAATTATACAGGATCAACTGCTCGAGTTGATTTAGGATATGTTTGGAATCCCCAACTAATCCAATATTATAAGCTGAACTATTTACGCCGTTTAGGGAATGTTCAACATTATTAATTTTCGTTCAAAAAGCAGATGAAGTTATTCATGCGCGTAAAGTCTACTGCTGACCTGAAACTGACTACTCATACTAAGAAAGGCTAGATTAAAAATTCGGTACAAAAAAAACCTACCTCATTGACAGGAAATTTTGTCCGATGTGCTGATAGATATGAGCATTCACTTCTATCACAACCTCAAGCATTCGTCGTTTTTAATTTTACTCGAATCACATTGCGAACATGACGTTCGATGGTTTGTTACTTTAGAAACCAAGCAAAAACGTTACATTAGGTGGAAATGTTTTTAGAAATCTGAGCATTCGCCTGTATTGTATCATTCGTAAAAACGTTCCATTGCAATGTAGATAATGCTTTAGCAAAGCTCTAGCTAGTCCATAAGGCACCACAATGAGTAACAGAAACTCCTGAACACTTCTTATGTAGCTGACTGTATAAATAAGGATGAATATAATTAAATTATATCCACGCTACGATCAATATCACAAAATTAAAATTGACAGATGTTAGGACTCCGAGCTTCAGTAAGCAGTAATTATTTTTTAATTACCGCTGTAAGTGATGACAGGTACTGATATACGGAATTTAATTAAAGCCCGAACGGTGCAACATAATTATAAGAGTAAGGAAGCCTCTTTTAAAGAACTACAACATGAAGAGGAGTTTTTTCCACATGAGACTGGTTAGCTGCCTAGTCTTGAACATATGTTCGTATATTGACGTTCAATGTAGTCAGATTTCGAGTTTTAGTACTAACAGCGCTGTCTTTTAATTCGGACCAGTCAATTGTCTGTTGCTAGTGTCTGTTGCAGTGTCAGTAGTGAACCCGGACTTTCTTTCTGTCGTCCCAACTACTAGATTAAATTTGTTTGACGTCTTTTGTAAGCAGCTAATTTTCTTTCAATAGTAAGCAGTGTATTTTCAGTAATGGTAGCCTTGATTATTAAGGTATGTATTCTATGATAGGTTCTCGAGGTGAATAATTCATTTTACAATTTAATTAGATTAGTACAATATGTAAAAGATAAGACTCAGTTTTGAGAGCGGGTACTTATGTTATAATAACAGGTGTAATTGATAAAAAATGAAATTAAAATAAAGTGAATACGAATTACCATGTATTAGTGTTCTGCCGCATAGGTTTTAATGAATTTTATCAACTATTTGTATTTTGAAAATAAAAAGACAAAAAACTTAGCCAGTACAGAAAGGGCTGGAAAGTTTAGCTAGCTAAAACTACTCAGATAAAGTTTAACATTCAATTTTAGACAGACTCGAACTCATGTAGAGTCGAATCACGTTTATTTAAATAGGCATGTCCAAGAATGTTCAATGGCAAATCTAATCAAACAAACAATGATGCATAATAATAGCTACATGAATGCTGTCATAATACGAGTATGAATATAAAATGTATCAACTTTAATGTTACTACAGACGGAGACAGATGCACATAACTTGTGTCAGTATGGTTTTTGAGCCCATATTTTTATATCGACCAAAGGGGACGCCGCCAGAGGTCTCGAAGGCTACGGGAGCCATCCACCTATTCCACCTAGCGCTGTTGCAGCTGGTCATAGACTTGGTACTTAATAGTTAAACAACTGCATAAATCTTGCACCACGAGTGCTCAGTAAATTCCCAGTTCTAAGGAGCAGCATAAGTTTGAAGGCTCCTTGAAATATAAGGAAGTTTGGTGCTAAAGTGAAAGCTGCCTATCATCAGCGTCATAATGATCACTCATTAATACGTAACTAAACTATACCCCTCGTCTCTCGATTCAACCAGATGCGTTAAATTGTATTTTTGTTTCTATCGTATATGCTATGTCAACAGACGACGTGATAGTTAATTGTTTTATACCGTGGGGCACACTGGAATGGAGGCAGTTTCAGCAAAGCATCTCAATGTTCGCAGTTATTAATTATCTGTGTGTGTAAGGTATTATTTGAATACAATTCTTTTCTTTCTTATCTTTTGATGCCTTCAGCCTCATGCTAAGGAAGGGGTTATCTGTACATACTTAATCATCTTTGATCCCAATCCTCGAGTCATCGAACACTTTAGTTGTCTTTTTTACAAAGAAAGGTCCGAACAAGTTTTGGTAGGGCAGCAATTATTCATAATTATTAATTTCACTACTCAACGGAAGCGCGGACGATTTATGGATCGTGTTCTTAATTTAATGTAATCTTTTCTCTGTTTAAATTCTTAAAGTGACACTAATTTGATTGCGAAAGGAAATGTTAAGTGTGCTATAAAAGTTGTTTTATCTACTTTATCAGAAATGTCGTCGAAGCTTATAAATTACGTTCTACGAAATCGATGTTTGATCGTCGGATACCACCGGGGTCAGTAGGTAGACCTATTTACCCGTTATTGTAGAGCATCCACTAGCCGTAGCCGTTTTTTTTTTTTTTTTTTTTATTTAGCAAATCACAATGCTTTATCAATATATACGAGTATACAAGGCTGCGTTCCAAATCAAGTGGAATTTCACTCTAGGGAGTGAAAATTACTCGAACCCATTCCAAATTGAACCCGAGGGAAAGCGAGGCCGACCGAGCTGTCACCTGACAGTTCCCTAGTAGTTTCGGAACGGGTTCGGGTGACGTTTATCACTTTGACGAGTGCGAATTCAACCGGTGCCTGGAGCCCGATGAAATTCACCTGACAGCTGTCAGACAAGGGATTTGTTCGTCTTGTCTCTTATATTCGCCGAGGGTGAAAAACACTCTGCAAAGAGTGATTTGGAACCGGCACCTACTTTTTAGGGTAAAGGAAAAAACGGAACCTTTATAGGATGCCAAGACCCTTTTTCTCAGAAACGCGTAGAGTATCAAGCTGAAATGTATATCAAATACTCAAATCTACTGTCCCTTCAAGCTGTGAAAAAATCAGACTTTTAAGCCAACGCAATCAAACGATGTGCCGCAATTTTCCGCAAATTTTCGACACTCGCAAGGGAATCAAAACCTACAAGGTACTTCCCATGAACTTAGAATCTTGAAATTTGGTACGAAGCAGCGTCTTATAGCACAGATAAAGGAAAAATTTCGGAAATCGTAATTTTTTAGTTATATCATATAATAAATTATTTTTAATAAATATACTTAGGTTTGTACGGAACCCTCGACAGGCCTGTGTCACTACGTAATTCGGTTTACTTATTCACCTACACGCTCTGTCCAACCGTGTGGACAATTAAGTCGAGTGTCACGCATGCAGTACGCAGAACGCGACCGACGCGGAAGTTTACTTTCGCAAGTTTAAAACTGTAATATCTTCGAAAATATTCATTTAAATTACATGCTACAAAGCTACGTATGCTACTTCTCGTGGTCTTATACCCCCGAATCCAGGAAAAATAATCAAAGTTGAGTGAGTACCTAAACTTTAAATTGATGCTGTCCTGTCTCGTGTCAGTAAAAATGAAAGGGACAGCTATACATGTAAGGGCTACGTCTCAACTCTATCAGTGTTGTATTCAATCAATCTTCTCAAATGATGATCTTATATATTTTTTTCTTGTGCTATATTTTTGATCGGTTACTTAATGGCTTTTTGAATATTTATGCTACTTTTATCATCTCGTAAAGATCATCGTGACCCCAAACCATGATAAAAGAACTAACAAAATGTCACTTTCGAGTTATCTTTAATTAATAGGAATTAAAGAAAATGTCTTTTCCCGTTATTGTAATGCGTTATAAGGCTGTTCTGAAGATAAAACCTGTATTTATTCTGCGCTAAAGCGACATAACGACTAAAGTGTCTAGCTTTGTCAAACGACCTTTCCCATAAATTTTTCACAGCGTTACACATTATATGCTAATGACAAATTAATGAACGAAATGAACGACCCTGTCAGGTGGCGTTCTTTGAAGCAGTTCATGCGTAGACGAAGAGCCAATACGCAATAATATTTTACGACCATCGTATGATTAAAAACTTGGTCATGTTGAAGGCATTAACCTTTTGCTAATATATCATGTTTCACGGGCCTTTGACTTATATTTTAATTTATTTCTATACTGCTAAAAGTATTTTCCTGCAGACATATTAAACATGATGATATTGACGTTTTAATTAATTTATTGGTCATAAAAGCAAGCACTAGGAGAAAAAATATATCTTATTTATTAAAACTACTTTTTATGGTAGCTTCACTTCAAGTCTTAAATAGACGATCTCCGTCATTTCGTTAATCCTGTGGTTGTACTATATTAGAGCAGCCCAGTGGTGTGGTCAATCAATTCTTCAATATATTAGCTCTGCCTTATAGATCTTAAAATAAGCAGCTTTTACGACACTGGGAACAGGACAGCAGGTGCAGCTGCATTTGCTCAGAGGCACCACACTTATATTGCGTCTTGCCCACGCCAACATATCACACATACTATTATGGTTGCTCTGACTTACTTAAGGCCGGAATCGGACAGCTTAGCTGCAAAGCAGACATGTTATGTCTGCTTTCGAGTGTTATTTTTTTAATTTTGCGAATAATAATATGACTATAAATAGGCCTAAGCTGCAGTTCGGCATCGTTTTGTTGCCAAGAGTCGTAAAAAGATAGTTGCACTGACCATGTCGTGACATATTTGCTTATCTCCAAGACTATAATAATCCAATTATGCGATCGGCCCTACAGTACGATATCCGAATGTTATCAAACGGCTTTCTAAAGGCATAATTAAGTGAAACCATCTACCACACTTGTGCCGATAAAGAAACCGTGTTTTTTCAATAAATTGCCATCATAAATGTTTATCTAATAAGGAACACTACTGGTTGTATAACGAATTAAATTGGATGGGATCGAAGTGGCTTCAAATCAACATCACTCAGGTTTATTGGGATTACCCGAGAATGTAAGTCAAAAAACGGAAAACAGAAAAATATTTCTCAAAAAAAATGTACCAATAAGGAAAGATGGATTATTAGAATAAGGATTGCCATAAGAAGCTTCGTATAATCTTACCAGGCAGCACTGAGCCGGTTAGCATACTTTATCTATGACTTTTAAAATACGATGTCCTAGCATCTGCGCGCAGTCAACGGGACAATAAATAGTGTGCTTGACGTCATTTTTAGCACACTTTTTGCTTAGTTACCAACGTATTCCTACTCATTTAACTTACACATGTCAGTTAGAGACAGAAGGCAAGATTGCACTACCACACGTGTGCCACCATACGCTTCTCAGTTGTATGACGTGCTGTATAGATTAAATCAAAATATGACGATAAGTGACGCCCCCGTCGCTTAATTTCACTTAGTCGCAATATACCATTGACAGGACTTTACTCTGAGTCTCGCTTACGCTATGGTCAACACAAATAGGTTTGTCTCTGTCCTTCAACATTGCAGAACGATAATGTAGTGGCGCATCATCCCTATTTGATTTAATCTAAGGCTGTATCCAATATGTGATGATAAGGCATTTTGAGCAGGCCTTCAAGATGATTTGATTAATGGTTTCAAAACTATTTGTTTTTGCTCGAATCATATTCTGCCAATATAGCTTTATCCTTTTTAATATTTAACAGATTTGTAGGTTTTCCGAATTCCTCACGCCGGAAAATAACACGAATATTTTGATTGAGTTTAAATAAATAAAATTGAAGAGAAACGATGTTACGAATTCCGTAAAATTTTCGCTGCCAATTATGTAAATAGAAGTAGTAAGTACATTTAATCGACAGTCGGAATATCATTTATGTAATACTATTTTACGCAATGAAATTAACACATTTATGATGTGAATGACTTTCATGAATTTGAATGGTTAACGTGGGTTAAAAGTACGAATTAGGTATAATTTAATACTTAAGTTTGAAAATTCAGTATTAGTACCAATGTTAGGCAAATCTTACCTCTTACTAATCTTACTAATATCTTACTATTTTACTTCTTGCTAATATTTTAGATGCGAAAGTTTGTGAGCATGTATGTATGTGTGTATATTTGTGACTCTTTCACGCAAAAACTACTGAACGTATTTAGATCAAACTTTACAGAAATACAGCTTATACATCAGAATAACACATAGGCTACAAGTTATTAGGATTTCATGTAATTTGGCCATAATATGTAACGATGAAGTTCATGGGGTTCATGGGGGTTTGACGACCGACTTGGTGTAATGGTTAAGAAGTTGGCTACTACACCAGAGGTCGCGGGTTCGATCCCCGCACAGTACAAACATTTGTGTGCATGAACATGTCTGTTTGTACTGGTCTGGGTGTCTCCTATGTATAATAAGTATGTATTTACAAAAAAAAAATGTATTTAAGTATGTTTATCCGTTGTCTAGTATCCCTTAACACAAGCTTTAATTAGCTTACTTTGGGGCTAGATGGCGCTGTGTGGAATAATGTCCAGGGATATTTATTTATTTATTTATGGGGTGTAAGGAGGTCCTCCAACATCTTCGGGCCCCAAGCCAACCTCGCCTGCAAGCTGGTGCACCCTGCTGATCAACGAAGGAGGCTCTGGCGACGGCCCTCCTGTATGGGTTGGGAGGTCAGATGGCAGTCGCTCCCGTGAAGCCAAGTCAAGCCAAAAAATAATAATTGAGAAGTCAGTTAAGAGTCTGTAAAGGGAACGCACATCCCAAGAAGCTAATCGGAGATCCCTGAATTCATGCCAATGTCTGTTAGTTGTGGGATCAGATCGGTTTTTATCTTTTCTCGGTTTCGTAACTTTGAGATTTTTTGATTGACGGAGCAGTTTCCGGTTGTTACCGGGCTGAAGCAAGGCGATGCTCTGTCTCCAATGCTTTTTAATTTGGTTCTTGAGTATGCAATACGGCGGGTGTTGACACTAGACGTCGGGGTAGAGCTGAATGGAAGGCATAAGGTAATTGGCTATGCGGATGATTTGGCCTTGCTTGGCGAAACCGGTGCACAGGTTAAGACTTCTGCTATGACCCTCGAGGAAGAAGCCTTAAAGCTGGGTTTGAAAATTAGCCACGATAAAACAGAGTATCTTCACATGCGACGTTATAAAGATATACGCGCTAAACGACAAGATCTACAGGCTGGAGATACTACGTACAAGGGAGTGGCTAAATTTAAATACTTAGGCTGTACCATCACTGACACTAACACCAGGGGTGAAGAGATCGACATCCGGATTCAGAACGCCTTGAGGTGTACCGCTGCACTTCATAAGGTGTTGGTGTCCAAGCTCCTAAGCCGAACAACAAAGATGAGAATCTATAAAACCGTTATACGACCAATTCTCATGTATGGGTGCGAGACTTGGACACTAACACTCAAAGAGGAAAATAAGTTGCTGGTTGTCGAAAGGAAGATACTCCGAAAAATGTTTGGACCTAAGAGAACAGAGGATGGAAACTGGAGAATCCTGAAAAATACGGAGCTGGAGGAACTGATGGCTGAGCCCAACATTATCGGAGAGACCAAAGCACACAGACTCCGGTGGCTCGGTCATATTGAAAGAATGGCTTCAGATCGAAGTGTCAAGAAAGCATATCTCGGAAAACCTGTTGGTCGACGGCCGGTCGGTCGCCCTCGCTACCGGTGAGGTGACGCTGTAGGTGCAAACCTTCAGGAGCTTCAACCGGGAGACTGGCGTGAAACCGCAGGGGACCGAGATAGGTGGCGCTATCTTGTATCGGAGGCCAAGACACACTTTGGGTCGCTGAGCCACAGGAGTAAGTAAGCAGTTAAGAGTACCCGACTCGGATAGGGCGTCGCCGGAAAACGACGCGCAGGGGGATCGCCCTACTCCTGTGTCAAGTAGGTTAGGGCTACCAGGCCATGGGCGGGCCCAGTTAAAGACATTAGTCCATAGGAAGGTCCGCTTCGCATCGTGGAACGTTGGCACGCTGACGGGATGCGCTCGCGAGCTGGCCGATGTGCTTGCCAGGCGGAAGGTGGCCGTGGCGTTCCTGCAGAAGACTCGCTGGAGAGGCAGCAGGTCCCGGAACATCGGTCACGGCTACAAGCTGATCTACGCGGGTTTACCTGGTGGGGCCAAATGGAGTGGGGGTGGTGCTGTCCGAGAAATTCCAGTATATATAAAGTGTCTTGGAAGTAAATCGCGTTAGCGACCGCCTTGTGGTCGTGAGGGTGTTTATCGAAGGGGTCACGAACAATTTGATAAGTGCCTACGCACCGCAGGTCGGTTGTAGCGATTCGGATAAGGCACTGTTTTGGGAGCAAATCGACCAGCTCCTATGCACTATTCCGCTTTCCCAAGGCGTCGTTCTGGGTGGCGATCCGAACGGTCATGTGGGTGAACAGTGTGAGGAATACGGGCGTGTTCACGGTGGTTTTGGTTTTGGCAGTCGTAACGCTGAAGGCGAAGAGATTGTCCGGACGTGTATGGCTGCCGACTTGACCGTCGTGAACACGTTCTTCAAAAAGAGTCCCGAGCATCTGATCATCATAGTCGATCTGGGTTGCGCTCCTATGATATCATCATATCATAGGAGCGCAACCCAGATCGACTACTTTCTCACCAGGAGAGCCCGGATCGGCAAGGTAGCTGACTGTAAGGTCATACCCGGTCATACTGCCCAACACCGTCTACTTGTGATGGACCTGCGAGTGAAGCCTCGAGGCAAATGCCGGGAGCGCTGCCCGCCCCGAACTAGGTGGTGGCTGCTTCAAGGAGCCAGATCCCATGACTTTGCTGCCGCTATCGGTGACCTGTGCATCGCAGCGGATAGTGATTCCGGGCAACAGCTCTGGGATAGGTGTCAGGCAGCTATCACCGGGGCGGCGAGGGTGGCGTTGGGTGTGTCTCGGGGTGGACGTGGGCTCGACAAGGAGACCTAGTGGTAGAACGAAGCAGTCACGAAGGAGATCAGGGTAAAGAAAGCCCTCTTCAAAGCGTGGAAAGCGTCCAAATTTCCTGAAGATCGCGCCGCATACAGGGATGCCCAACGTGCCTCTAAACGAGCTGTAGCCAGAGCCAGCCGTGACCACTTACGTCCTTTGTACGATAAGTTGGAGTCGTCTGAGGGGCAGAAGCTCGTTTACAAGTTGGCACGTTCGAGAGTCAAAGCGGCCCAGGATATTTTCATGTCACTCTTGGTAACCTGCTATGCGAGGACTGCGCGGTGAAGGAGAGATGGCGCTCTTACTTCCACGAGCTGCTCAACAAGCAGCACAAAGAGCTGGTGCAGCCACCTGAACTCTTTCCAAATCGGGGACTAGTGCCCCCGGTTACGCCTGATGAAGTTCAGTCGGCTCTTCGCCGCATGAAGAACCGGAAAGCTATCGGACCCGATGGAGTCTCTATCGAAGCGTGGATATCGATGGGCTCTCGTGGTGTGGGCATACTTACCTACCTTTTCAACCGCATTCTCCTCACCGGGAAGATACCTGACCAATGGAGACTGAGCATTATCACGCCAGTCTTCAAGGGCAAGGGCTCGGTGCAGGAGTGCAGCAATTATCGCGGCATAAAGGTTATGTCCCACACCATGAAGCTCCTCGAGCGCGTTGTAGACTCTCGGATCCGACGGGAGTGTACAATCTCCGAGTGTCAGTATGGGTTTCGACCGGGTTGCGGGACCATGGACACCGTATTTGCCTTGAGAACGCTCATGGAGGGATACAGACTGAAGAATACACCTCTGCATCTACTTTTCTTAGAGCAGAAGGCCTTCTACTGTGTCCCTCGTGAGATGCTAGGCTGGGCGCTGCGGTCCAGGGCCGTTCCCGAAGTCTTTATTGACATTATCCGGGACATGAACCAAGATTCCAGTTCCATAGTTAGGACTGCGGTTGGTGACACGCTTCCTTTCCCTATCACCGTTGGAGTACACCAAGGCTCCGTGCTTAGCCCGTTTCTGTTCAGCGTAATATTAGACGTTCTGTCAAACAGCATCCTAGACCACCATGAGCAACCACCCTGGTTGCTTATGTATGCTGATGATATAGTGCTAGCAGATTCGGACAGGGGACGGTTGGTACAACGGGTGAATAAGTGAAAAAATTCACTTGAAAACGGCGGTCTGAAACTTAATGTGGCGAAGATGGAGTACATGGCCTGCAACACCACAGATACCCAGTCCGTCCGCATAGGCGTTGACGTGGTCGAGCGCACGGACCGTGTCAAATACCTGGGATCTGTGTTAAGCGCGTCTGGGGACATCGGCCGCGACGTCAGAGCCCGAATTCCCGCGGGCCTTGGGTCAAATGACGTGAGTGAGGTGACTGGTGTCATTTGTGACCCCAAATTGCCGATTAAGCTGAAGGGGCAGGTCTATGAAACCATCATTAGGCCTGTCCTTTTATATGGCAGTGAAACATGGCCGTTACTAGAGCGACACAAGCAGGAGCTGCGCGTCACGGAAATGAAGATGCTGCGGTGGATGTGTGGAGTCTCACGCAAAGATCGCGTGCGTAATACCCACATCCGCGGCAGCCTTCGTGTTCGTGACATTGCAGACAAGCTGCAGGAGTGCCGCCTTCGGTGGTATGGTCATGTCTCACGGAGATCGGCAAACTACGTCGGCAACAAATGTCTGGCCATGCCGCCCCCGCCAGGTATCGGTAGAAGAGGTCGACCCAAGAAGCGGTGGGATTAAATTGTACGAATTTTATGATTTAAAAGCGAACTTTCATAGTCCCAAACTAGTAGAATATGTTAAATCTTACTCTGAGATATTTAAAAAATCTTGCAGTGTTGCCAAGTCCATGTTTTTGCGAAACAAAATAAAACAAGCAAAAAACAAAATCAAAGCGACTTGGAACATTATAAATAAAGAAACTTGTAAGTCCATACCACGCAATAACTCTATCTCACTTAAAATTAAAGATAATATTATTAAATCTGACGTGGACATAGCTAATACATTTGAATCATTTTTCTCTGAGATACCTTTTATTACTACCAGTAAACTAAATTCTAGTTCACTACTAGCTAGTTATCTCCTCACATCAAGTGTTGATGAGTGCGCCACTAGTTTTTGCTTTGATCATATATCTTCTCATACCATCCTCAAAACGTTTAAAAACTTAATATAAAAAAACGGAGGATTTATGGGGTATTTCTGTTGATATACTTAAATCAATCATAGATACCATCTCCCCTAGTTTAGCGTTACTTTTTAATAACTGTGTAGACAAGGGTCAGTTCCCTAATTTAATGAAATTTAGTAAAGTCATACCCCTTTATAAGTCAGGTGAGAAAAGTGACCCATCAAATTATAGACCCATTTCTATTCTACCGGCAATTAGTAAAATTTTTGAGAAGATAATATTGAATCAATTACTCTCTCACTTTGCTTTGAATAAATTATTACATAGTAATCAATTTGGATTTACTAAAAATAGGAATACAACCGATGCAGGTGTTGCGCTCATCAAATACATGTTTGATGCGTGGGAAGGAAAGCAAGATGCAATAGGAGTTTTTTGTGATTTGTCAAAAGCATTTGACTGCGTAGATCATGACTTCCTACTGATTAAGCTGAGACATCACGGTGTTTCAAATATTTCACTTAGCCTTATAGAATCTTACCTCACTGATAGAATACAAAAAGTGAGTATTAATGGTACGAACTCTTCCGGTGCCACCATACGTATGGGCGTGCCCCAGGGATCAATATTGGGTCCTCTGCTGTTTTTGATCTATATAAATGACCTGCCTTATTTTGTCAAAGACCTATGTGGGATTGTATTATTTGCTGATGACACTTCTCTGATTTTTAACGTAGATAGAAGTAACAAAGCATTTGACGACGTAAATAATACTCTCTCTAAGGCATTGGTTCACAAGTCACAATTTACTGCTTAATGCTAAGAAGACTAAATGTATCAAATTTTCTATGCCCAATGTAAGACAGGTCGATACCATTATAAACATGAATAACGAGCCATTGGAGATTGCGAATTCCACAGTATTTTTAGGAATTACTCTCGATTCCAAGTTACAGTGGGGTCCGCATATTTCTGCTCTGGCAGGAAGACTTAGTTCGGCAGCTTATGCTGTTAGAAAAATAAGGCTCCTGACTGATATCGCAACAGCAAGATTAGTGTACTTCAGTTATTTTCACAGTGTTATGTCGTATGGTCTACAGTTGTGGGGCTCGGCAGCGGATCTCAACACCATCTTTATTCTTCAAAAAAGAGCCATCCGCTCCATTTACAACCTTAGACCACGCGACTCGCTTCGTGAAGTATTCAAAGAGATAGATATTTTAACGGTGTACTCTCAATTTATTTATGAAAATGTAGTATTTGTCCGTAAAAACTTGCATCTCTTCAAGAAAAACAGTGATGTTCATAAACTCAATACTAGAAATAAAAATAAGCTCGTAACTCCCAGTCTAAGACTGCATAAGGTAGGAAAATCATTTGTTGGTCAATGTGTTAAATATTTTAATAAGATTCCGCAAACTCTTGTTAAACTGCCATTTCACCAGTTTAAGTCAAATTAAAGCTAAGTTAATGAAGCGAGGTTATTATAGTGTTGTGGATTTCTTAAATGATAAGAATTTGTGGTCATCTTAGGTATGATCTGCTCCTCTGCACACTTTTTTGTTATGACTTTACTCTGTCAATTCAATTTTTGTGTTAAAAAATAAGATTGAAAAGAGTAACCATCGAGTTTCTTGCCGGAGTCTTCTCGGTCGAAAACAACCCCCGAACCGGTGGTATAGTCACATTATGTTTAATTATGATATTAACTATCATAGAATTATTTTATGTAAGTTTATTTTAGTATATCTTTGCTTTAATTTTTTTTTGTAACTTTATGACTTGTCATAAGTACTTTCTATAAGTCTATATGAATAAAGATATTTTTTACTTTACTTTACTTACTTTACTTTACAAGATCGCGCGAAGTGGGCCAAGAAAATAAGAAAGTGTGGGTTCACAACCGGGATAGACCGCACGGATGATGATGATGATGTAACGATGAAGTTCACGCAGGCGAACCGCGGGCGGAAAGCTAGTACATACTAAGTACTATAACTAAAATAAAGTTTAGTAAAATGTTGTTTAATATACGGAAAATATTTTACATAAATACAAACAAAACAATAGTTACGCAGCACGTAATTTATCTGATATAGCTGCCCAAGCTGACAGACTTCGTTCTGTCAAAAGTTTTGGCAAATGTTTGACAGCTGGGAACATTTTGAATTAGTAAATGTTTTTTTCTTTAATCTCATTTTTTTGAGAGCATCGTGGCCTAGTAGTGTAGCACCCGAACTCAGATCGTGGAATGTGTGGTCCCGAGGTCAATCTGGCCAGAACCAAAATCTTTGTGTTCATTGTTAAATATCCGACGAACTCTCCGCTGACGGAAAACATCGATAATAAACTAAATCAACCCGGATAACGGCGGAAGGCTCACCGCCTACCACATTGGGTTCTAATACCACTGGTGAAAAGTAGGCTTTTGAGTGTTTCGTTCACCATGACGGCACAGTCACTCGCCTCTGACTATCCCGCTTGGGATAAAGTCGTAATGGTATGTCGGTGTTACTTTTTCGTCAATTTTCCAATGTCTTTAATAGTTATTTTACCAATCGGGACGGAGACAAATACACCAAAAACGATGAAAATCGGTTAAGCCGTTCTCGAGTTGTGTTCGAAAAAACCCGACTTTGTTTTATTTAATCTTACTAATATTATAAAAACGACAGTTTGTGGGGATGTATGTGTGTGTATATGTTTGTGACTCTGTCACGCAAAAACTACTGAACGCATTTAGATAAAACTTTACAGTAATACAGCTTGAACATCAGAATAACACATAGGCTACAAATTATGAAGATTTTATGAATTTGGTCAGAATATGTAACGATGAAGTTTACGCGGGCGAACCGCGGGCGGAAAGCTAGTACATACTAAGTACCTTAACTAAAATAAAGTTTAGCAAAATATTGTTTGATATACGGAAATTCTTTTTTTTACTTATTTACTAACAAACAATAGTTGTTCGTATTTGGCAACATAGCACGTAATTTATCTGATAAAGCTGTCCAAGTCGACAGACTTCGTTCTGTCAAAAGTTTTGGCAAATGTTTGACCGCCTGGGAACATTTTGAGTTAACGAATGTTTATTATTTTATTTAATATTTTAGTAAATTTTCCAATGTTTTTAATAGTTTTTCTATTATTCGGGAAGGAGACGAATACACCAAAATCGATGAAAATCAGTTCAGCTGTTCTCGAGTTATTTGTTCGAACCCAACTTTGTTTTACTTAAGATTGTATAATGTACTGGATGATGTTTTCGTATCGTTAGTACCTAAAATAGTAAAACTACAGAAGGCTATCTAGAGTCTATCTTATCATCACCCTCAAAAAACACAAAGAAATCCCATACAAAACATAAAAAATATAAAAGAGAAACAAACACCGCATATTAAATATTCCCACAACCAAAACAGAATTTGCCAACAGACAATATAAAAAAAGCTCAGCCTTTTTATGAAACAAAATTAAGAAATATGAATGTAAAAAAAACTTGATGACACAGTTTAAATTATAATGAAACAGAATACAGCTGCAATGTTTAACATAGTTACTAAAATAGAGTGATGTATACACATAATAAAAGTTTTCACACACACACACGCACATATGCACACACCCATACCCAAACACATACACAGCCACACGCCCACCCACATACATACACACACTCGCACACACTCTTGTGGTCGTTTTATATTAATGTTTGCTGTATGTATTTAGTTTCTGTTAGGTAAGGGAATAGCGGAGCCTCAAACTACAACCATTTTCCATGCTTAGATGGAGACTTCTCGGCATGTAATTTATTAGACAAAATTGATATGAAATAAACCTTTTTTATTTTTATTACATTCTTTTATCTTACTTGACACTTTTTTTAAACCAAGTCTAAGACAAAACTACTGAGCCTTTGTGCAACATTTTTATTAATGTTATCACAAAGAAGTCGCCACGGCTAAAGGGGTGTAGTACACTGTCGAGTAGCTATATTTTATGTGAGTTTTCTTTTATTTAACATTTTAGAAAAAACTGTTTGCACACAATGTTCCTATTTTATTTACAAAGTATGTAATTCCATTTACCGCGTATCAACTACGGCGCTACGAATCCGCAGTGCAAGTCTTTGCCTCACACAAAAACCGCCATTATTAGCGGATTGCTACAGTGCGCGTTCGTAGCAGTTGGCGCAAACTTACCCACTTGATACAGTTTAAGGTACATAGGTACGCGCTACAATTTTTACCAATACTTGTAAATTAGTATAAAGTGGTTGTTTAAATCTGTCTGTTCAACTCGGCCATTATCTCAACTTTTTTTTTCTTACAAGAAACCACTTGTCATGGTCCGAAGTGAGGATAATTAGCCGGGAATTAAGTCATCGACGTCTCCCAGTCCCAGTACACCGAGGCCCGAGACAAATTAGAAAATACCGTTACCTGAGTTGGCCCGACCGAGAATAGGCTAGACGACTAAAAAAAACTGTTTATTCCGTCAGTTAGATTATCAAAAAATTCAGGACAAGTATTTTTTCTTTTTTTCTCGTAAACGAAAAATGACGATGATACAGTGTGTTGAAGTTTCGCGTGACGTCACGCCTGGGTACAACTTTTATTTAGAAGTGACGTTACAAGCCCCCACTCCGGTACATAAATCCTCTTTATCTTTGTATTTTTTATTAATTTGATAAAGCGAAAAATATGTGTCCAGTATTTTTGTACGGTCTAAGGAACGGACTAAACAGAATGCCATTTCTTTTAATGTTGTCGAAATCCCTATTGAACCCGGGACACCACGCAAATCAAAGAGAGAAACCGTGCTAGATCGCACTACGGCAATCGTGTCATTGAAACTTCTCGACTCCTCCAGTCATGTCATCTGAATTAGGAATTGGGGGCTAAGATAAAATTCTTGAAGTTTTTTTTGCAGGTTTTGCTCGTCAATATGACCTCACTCCATGTGATAGAAATCGGCCATGAGGACCTGTTAATGAGGCGGACAAACGAACAATTTCTTTTTATATTGCCCGTCAAGATGACCTCACTCCACCTGATGGAAAGCGGTCGTGATATGAGATTGACAGGCCCAGTTATTCAAATGAATCACTGGGCTGGCCATCTGCACCTTGACGGCCTGCAGAAACCTTTTCACGCCCCGCTTGAAGAACCCGGGACTATAAGAGGAAGGAAACACATGTGCTGGAAGAGCGTTCCACGTCTGGATGGTACAACAAAGAAACGAGCAAATGCAAAGCACCCATAGAGCTGGGGCCTTATTTTACAATCGCATAAAGCCACAACTGAGGTTAGGGAGCTATTCCGTCAGTTAATATCCAGCCTTGAAGAATGCGTTCGTGCCAGGTAGCCGCTGACTGGCTGTAAATTAAAGATCATATTACGAAATACCTCGCTCCGCTCAATTAGGGAACGAACTTGACAAGTTATAACGGATTGTAATAAGACCCCTGGTCAGCCGAATTCCATTAGGAAGTCGGTGCTTGAGTAATACTCGGGATATAGTCTTTGCATATTCAAAGTTGTCCAATCTTTACACAATCGCAAATCACGAGCGTGTGTAACGTGCTGTCAAAATCTTAAAATGTGGAATAGACTATTTTTTTATTTGCGCAAAGGGACTTATTTTAACCGTAAGTACCTAATTAGCAGTAAAAACTAAAGAAACAGATTTCCATTCAATTGACAACAATGACGACAAGCGGGCTCCGAGACCTCATACATAAACATGACACGGTGGACCACACAGCAAAAGTACCGAAACATAAATCACCTCTGAGAGTACACAATAAGGCTCAAAATTGCATGCAGAAATATATCGACTACCGTGTTCTTCAATGAGGTAGGCCAGTTTTGGGGATCGGTGACAATTATTCGCAGGCGGCGTCAAGATTTCCAATCAATTTAATTTTCAACTCAAACTGCAAGATTTAAGACCTATTTTCGTGTGTTCCTAGCAACTTTGTATTAACGCTCTCAATTAAAATGAACAAAGTTTACCGACAAAAGTTTATAGCTAATAGCAATCGGAAAGCTATAAAAGTGCTACTATAGACATAAAACAGTGCTATGTTAGGGGTTCAGGCAGGACAGGGCGCTAATTAAAGTTCCAGACTTTACTGCCAGAAGGACATTAGTGATGGTTGACAGTTAATTTCTTGTGTTGTTATGTCATTAATGGCTTCATGAAACGACACACAGACAGATAGAACAATTAACAAATCTTCACTAAGCCCTACTGTCCACGTAAACGGAGCTTCAAAGTGCTGAGTGCGAGTTCCAGTGAGAGGAGTGAATGAATTCACCATCGCGTTTTGCGAGCATGTATATGTCAAAGAGTATGGAATCGAGTCAGCGCCACCTAGCCGCAAATTCGGGAAACATCAAAGCCGCTAGATAGCGTTAACTCGATGCCATACAGATTCACGTTTTTTTCTCGCAAAACGCGATGGTGAAGTCATTCACTTCTCTCACTGTAACTCGCACTAGGCACTCTAGTTCAGTGAGCGATGCGAATGAATTCACCATCGCGTTTTGCGAGCACTTAAATGTCAATTGGTCGGAAATCGAGTCAGTGCCACCTAGCCGCAAATTTGGGCAACATTAAGGCCGCTAGATGGCGTTAACTCGATGCCATACAAAAACGCGATGGTGAAGTCGTTCACTTTTCTTACTGCAACTCGCACTAGGCACTCTAGTGCAGTGAGCGATGTGAATGACTTCACCATCGCGTTTTACGAGCACGTAAATGTGAATAGTATGGCATCGAGTCAGTGCCATCTAGCGGCCTTAATGTTGCACGAATTCATTGATAGGTGGCGCTGACTCGATGCCATACAAATTAAAATTTACGTGCTCTCAAAACGCGATGGTGAAGTCATTCGCAGCTCTTATTGCAACTCGCACTCGGCACACATGCAGAGACGCTGCCGTTCTAAGGACGGGGTTTTGTATGTAAGCAGGAATGTACTGGATTCACCATGAGTTTCCGTCTCGAAAACGGCAATCGTTGCGTTCAGAAAGTATATACGACTTTTGGTTCCATTTCAAATCACTAGGGGGCATCATACAAAAACGTAAAGCGGCGCTAGCGGCTATTATTAGTGTAAACTCGTGGTAGACATACTGGTCTCATGAGTCTATGGCGTACGTAACGTAGCTACGTCTCGTGGACAGTGGGGCCAACATTCCGTTTCTTTAGAAAAGGTTATCGATTAAATGTAAATAAAATCTCTGCAACATCTTTACACATGACCATCCTAACCACAAACAAAAGAAGAATTTTATGGTGATAGAAAAATGTGCGCTACTCCAAACTCCTTGTTGGTTGTTCTGGCTCCGCAGAAAAATAAGTCGTAAAAGGATATCTAAAAACCAAGTCAATATCGAAAAGGATAGGTAGTGTACATTCGCCCATTGCCGCCTAAGAACCAACATAATATGTACATGAAAAATATCTCTTAGGGTTCATAAATACATACACTTTAGTGTCAAAACGTAGTTTGTGGACGGACACTTCTAACAACTCGTTAAATATCAAAAAGCTTAAAAACTTTGAGGTTATATTTAATAATAAATAATGAAAAGTTTTATTCACGTGACTGGGATGGGGTATTCTTCAAGCACATATTTTGTTGATCTGCCACTTCTGCCAGTACCATGGAACCACTAGCTGAGCCACAATTCACACAAAATGCTGCTTCCATTGCGATGATCGTAAATCCGTAATTATTGCTGAGTTAGCTATGTGCAGGTTACAAAGTCTTTAAACGGTTAAATCTAAAAGGAGGTAGGTCACTACAGAGAGCCATCAACGTCCGTTTTTAAGCCGAGTCGTAAGAATAAAACTATTAATCTAAAAACATTAACACAGCATTGCAAATTGAAAGCGAAAAATACAAGATAGATGCCGGTATTTATTTTTGCGTTGAAGTGTTACGTAAGTCAAACAAACGTTATTAACTTCTTTTTTCTTGGCTTCGCACAAAGCTGATTCAAGCCAATGTTTCTGTGTATCAATGTAAAAGTTGAATAAACATCTATCGCATTGACAGTAATGTATTGTTACTCATTTTTAAGAGCCTTTAGTATGTTCACAACTACATTTTCTTGCACATACAAGGTTGCTTTTGTCAATACAAAGTAGATTAAAATATTGTTACGATGGCTAAACAACAGAGGGCACAGACGAAGTAACATAAATGGTATTTAAAAAATGTTTACGTACGATTAATCTTTTTAGTATTTTTAATTTTTATATCATAAATCAGAAGTGTCCGTGACAATCTAATAAGTGAAATGTCATAAATAATGGCCAGAATTATGACAAATATCAAATGTTTGTTGGTTCATAGGCCAGCTTGGGCACTGTCCTTTAAAACTATTTACGTTGCTGATTTACTTCCGTAAACGTTATCAAATATCCAAACTAGCTCTGCAAAATAGATGTTAATTGCAAACTAGAAGTTGTTATTTTTATTATATTGACGTCAAGACGACCTCACTGCACGTGATGAAAGCGGTCGTGAGATCCAGATATGAAGCTAACAAGCACAGTAATGCAAAGGGATCACTGAGCTAGCCATCCTCATTTTTAATAACGAAATGCCTTTTTCACGCCCCGCTTGAAGAACCCGGGACTATAAGAGGAAGGAAACACTTGTGCTGGAAGAGCGTTTCACGTCTGGATGGTACGACAAAGAAACGAGTCACCGAACCTTTTAGTTTGGGCCAACAAATGCTGAATTTTTTGTGGATGACGCCGTAGTCCAGCACGCGTGGGACAGGAGCTTAAAGGTGGGGGTAGAATAAGCTGGAATAATTCGTCAGAGCATTCCCCATTGTAGAAGCGATAGAGAACACTTAGCCTGGCAATGTCTCTACGCAATTGGAGAGGCTCAAGGGTCAAAGTTGCCTCTGAGTTTCCAATAATACGGATAGCACGCCGCTGCAACCTGTCAAGAGCTTAGTAGAGTAATTACTTGGCGGAACCATACCAGAGATGAGGGCAGTATTCCACACACGAGCGAACTTGTGTCATACAAAAGACAGAGCTGCCCAGGCGTAAAAAATAGTCTCACACTGTTCAGGATTCCGAGTTTACGGGATGCAGTACTAATGACGCTCACAATGTAGTCCTGCGCCCCCCCCCCCCGCGTGCATGATGAAATCTGCAAGATATTAAAAACACCTTTGGGTGTGAAAACTTAACCAATATACTTTTTCACGTATAATATCAATTTAAATTTAATTGGATTTAATCACTTAATACACTAAGAATACAATTTAGAAAATGTCCAAACCAAACCTATAAGCTATTGACAATCAAATACAACCAAAACAAATTCATAATTCTAGCAAAAATAGTAATTTTTAATATTATACGACACAATGAAAACATTCCGTTGTGTTCTGAAGCATCTATCCGTGTGTAGGTGCAAGCGTAACATTTTTATTTCACAGGCTTG
This sequence comes from Udea olivalis, assembly GCA_947369235.1. NCBI lineage: Eukaryota > Metazoa > Arthropoda > Insecta > Lepidoptera > Crambidae > Udea > Udea olivalis. Next base: position 11,860,975 of record OX376360.1, read on the forward strand.
TAATGACATTTTAATGGTTTCAACTCAAGCTTTGTGCTTCGGGTGCTTCGGTATTCCGAAGCATCATTAGAGCGGCTTTAAACAAACTTTGAAAGTACATTCACGGTTGCATTGATTAAGTATGCTGCGCGCGTCCGTGTGTACACTTTACACGCAACAATTCGTGCGCTCGACTGTACCTATCATGTTGATTATAGTAATGACAATAATTTCTCAATTACTACCACATTGCGTTACAGAAAATAAGCAGGTATATTGAAACCAGGTTTGTGATAACTTGAGTATAGTAATTTATGTAATTTTACGTTATGACGAGTATATTTCCTATTATGAAACTATTTTCTATGCACAGCTACATGGATTTCTAAATGATTAACTTTTTATGCAGCTTTTTTGCTTGATGGCTAATGCTGTTAGCCGCTGTTTTCACAGCTTCACCGGACAATAGGGGGTGAGCGGAAGGCTCTCAAAGCAAGTTGTTTTTATGCAGCGTCGATGGCAAATACGTTATTACATGTCACATCATAATGCTACGTTATTGTGCCTAATAAAACCCATAACGGTGTGGAAAAAAAACTAGTGCACAGACTAAGTCCTGGGCAAAAGCTAGGTTGACAGCCTAACATGCTTATACGCTCGATTTTCAAACGTAATTTGAAATATGCAGAAGTCTTACTGTGGAGCTTTTGCGGGTAGGTATTTTATATTTTTTAACCAAACAAAACAATTATCCCAGCAAAACAGACGTTCGCAGTTCGCTTTTATTGCAACTAACTAAATTATACAGTGTATGGTACAGCAATTATATTCATAGCTTTGGTGCTTTTGGTAGTGAAAACATTATGCTGCCGACCTTGCATTAATGAACCATGTATAAAATTTAATTAAATTACCCAGACAGCAAAGAGAGTGTATTAATGTATGTTTTAAGATAGCCACCGTCCAAAATGGCACTAAAAGGTCCGCTTCCACTCGAAATTTGAATTTTAAATTTTATGTTAGTTAAGTAAGCTTTTGAGCATAATGAACTCGTTAGCACAGTGGATAGAAGTCCTGCCTATGGCGCCAAACTTTGTGGGTTTGATTTAACCAAGTTAAACACTGCTGTAGCAAAGATAAGGCTTTTGGTCGAATTATGTTTAGTTATTTAGAATTATTCAAATATCATCATCATGATCATCACCAGCCTATCATAGTTCACTGCTGGACACAGGCCTCCCCCAAAGCGTCGCGCCTCAGCTTGACGCATTCAGTTTCTGCCAGCAACTTTTTGCAAGTCATCGCTCTACCTGGCTTGAGGCGTCCTACACTAGTTTTGCCGATACGTGGGCTGCCCACTGCCACTTCAGCTTACTAGTCCTGTGAACTATGTCGACGACCTAGTTCTCTGACGGATTACTTCGTTGCGGATTATCTAGCATAGCTCTCTCCATAGCTCGCTTAGCGACTTTGAACTGGTGTGCTAGGCGTACTGTTAGTGTCCTGCATATTCAAATATGTTCATTGTTTATTCTCTCCCTTAGTGATTTAACCAGCTTTAACTGGAAGTACCAACAAATTAACTCAAATTGAATATTTATCCAAAAATATATCTTTAAAATCTTAAGATCCTATTTGCATATTAAAATTATTTGTATTGTTGTTGAGCTGGACAACGACCACTTATTTTGAAGTTTACTTTTAACAATAGGGAAGGGCTCTTGTAAATTACTTGCTTAAGGGAACCAGATATCGAATGAAAACAAACAAAATAATTTGAACCTTAAGCGATGGTAATATGGGCTGTTGTTTTAGCTCTTTGCACACGTGTATTTACTGCGTTGGGCCTTTGTTTACAAGTCGAAATTGAATGTGATTCAATTTGAGTGGCCGTAATAGCAGGCACCAGTAGCTAGGGGATAGTCATTGTCATCATATAACTTGAGTGATGTTTTAAAAAAATTACAGTAATAATAAATATTCAAATAATAAATAATGCATGATTTATGAAGAATGAATGTTTGTGTCAACGAGTTTTCATTTAATATTAGAGTTTTTAACTTTAATTTCGCTACTTTTAAATCAACAAAAAGAGCTTTTCTATTAAAAATTCTATAAATGGTCCGTTTTTCCTCCACGTGCTCTCAAATTACTAAATTTACGACATAGTAAGTGGTAGATCGTGTCAAGTTATTAAAAGTGGAAAAACTTTATGGTATTTTAGAGAACTTCAAACCTCCTTTATAATTTCAGAATTTTGTTAGCGTTACGGCTCGCGTATACTTAATCCGTTATCGGTCGAACTATGCTCGGCCGTCAAAGGCCGTCATCGACCGATTTTTCTGTTAAAATCCAAGTGTTAAATTAATAGTTCGGGGTATCAATAGTATCGATGAAATTATTTATTGTCATTATCAATAAAATCGATTATTTGTATCGATTTCCGTTCAGTAGTTTTTGCGTAAAAGAGTAACAAATATTCACACATGCATACTCGTACATACATCCTCACAAACTTTCGCATTTATAATATTAGTAAGAAGTAAGATATAGGAAGCAATTAGGAAGTAACCAATACGATTTGACTAACGAACTCTAAATTTTGCACTATCCGCAGCTTCCGATTGAGTTTGCGTATCCAAAAAGTTATCGTTTTATTTTATTTTTTTCACCAGTTAACTGTACATGCTACAGAGTTCTGTAGCGTTCACAGCCATTCACGGGTAGTCACTACAGCACAAATGTACGATGCTGCATCGCGTCTGCATAAATTCTGCATTCCTACTGCATCGCAGTGATAACAATGCAGAAATACAGAATCGTGCCAATATGCTACCCCAGCGATATAATAGTTACTGAATCGAATACTTTTGGCTACTGTTATTAGCGAATCTGTCCCACTGAAGTCACTGCTACATTCTAATGTTCTGAAAAATGAGGAAACACTCTTTGTCCAGCATTTGATGGGTTCGACCATGAAACCTCTGGATTTAAGACCGAATACTCTTACTATTTTGACCTATTCAGGGTTTCACCTCAAAAGGAAAAAACGGCACCCTTATAGGATCACTTTGTTCTCCGTCCGTCCGTCTGTCTGTCCGTCAAGAGAAGACCCTTTTGCTCAGTAACGCGTGAAGGTATCAAGCTGGAATTTATATTAAATACTCAGGTCTACTGTCCCTTGGAGCTGTGAAAAAAGACACAGACGTTTATGCCGCGATTTCCGCAAATTTTCGACACTCTCAAGGGAACCAAAACCAAATATTCCGACTCGCACTTGGCCGGTTTTTTTTAAAATTTCATCGCTGCTTATTGTCGCCATGGCTGAATTTCATTATTCTTTTTTAGGAATTACTTTTGCTCTTTAGCCTCAGAAAGCTTTTCTAGCGTTCCGGATTGAAAGGTGAACACAGAAGGCGTGGCTAAGGGCGCTCCAGATTTTGGGACGAACCTCATTTTAAACCTCAGCTAATGGCATGACCGGGAGGGCAACCAGACATGTTAGAATCAGGAAGTCAGAGTCAAGCCTGCAGAGTGGGTGAACGCAGAAAGCTCTAATATGTTTTCAACTAACGTGCCTACACCCCAGAATTTGGATAAAACCTCAGTATATGAAAGTCTGTCTACCATGAGTTTTCGTCACGTAAACTACGACGGTTAACTTCAGAAATTTGTATGCCATTTTTGTTTCTTTTAATCCTAGGGGCGATGTACCAAAATTTCATACAAAAACGTCAACGCGCGCGCTAGCGGTTGTCATTGGCATGTTCCAATCAGGACGAGCCCCTAAAGTCTTAATTTGAATAACATGTTTTGTACCGTCCGTGTCGGAGCGGAGAGGTTGTGTTCCGATGTGACCTTTACTTTATCGGTTAGTTAAATTTATGTTAGAAGGGTTATCGAACTCGACATCCTAATCTCACCATACAGCGCACAGCTTCGAAGTTAATGATTTAAGATTAAGAGCTGAACTTATCTTAAGCTCCTCATGCGAATATGTGTGAAATACCAATTAGTTTCGTAAGCTGAAAATAATAAGTCCTGAACTTACTGAAAGTGCTTAAGCGATATTTGACTTAGGAGACACTTTAATCGGATATGAATTGTTTTAGGAAGGTAAAAGTTATGTTAAGCTTAATAATCAAAGTTCTGTAGACTTTGCAATTTAGGAGTTCGATTTTTTAATTATTATATTTTTTCAATTTGATTGGAAATGTGTGGTGCTGTATTTTTTTTTTATATTGCCCGTCAAGATGACCTCACTCCACCTGATGTAAAGCGGTCGTGAGGTCCAAATATGAGGTTGACAAGCCCAGTCATTCAACGAATCACTGGGCTGGCCATCCTCACCTTGAAGGCCTGCAGAAATGCCTTTTCACGCCCCGCTTGAAGAACTATACGAGGAAGGAAACACATGTGCTGGAAGAGCGTTCCACGTCTCGATGGTACGACAAAGAAACGAGTCACCGAACCTTCTAGTTCGTATTTTTAATATTAAATAATTTTGCAACATTAGTTGTTCATGAAGGAACGGATTACAGAATGTGCATCATATTACATTTTAAGGACCTTCTATTACCTTTGCATCACAAATAAATGATGTTATATTTTATTTTAACTCCAAGAAATTCAAATATAAAAATTTGACTGAGACATGTTGAAATTCTATACTTGAAATGAGTTTCTGAAGTGAGTATTTGAGTTCTCTGAAAATACATGAAATTAACATATTAAATAAATTTGTCGTCTTGTACGCCTTGTGTATCATCTTCTGTTTTGTTGAACGTAACTTCCACAGAACGTAGAATGAGGCAATCGCTGCTTCCATTCATTTTTAACTACGTTACACCGACATAACTTCTGTGTATTATTACGTACAGTTCGCTGAAAATAGCCGCGTAAATATTATTGTTTCGACGCCATCCTGCCGGCTTGGGTTAATAATTAACGATGAATTGATTGTGTCGACGTCGGAGACAGTAGCCCTTATACGTATTGCTGTTCTACTTAAATTGAAATAAATACTGCGCTTGCTCGTGCATTGTTGTAGCTTTATATTACAAAGATCTGCAGTACTGTACGTGTACCACGAGATGCCACTAGGGATTGCAATCCCACAGATTGTTTAATCCCGCGGTATTGATATGCGGGATTGACCAATCTTTGAAATAACGTTATAAAATCGCATTGAATTTACAGGTGTTCGTTTAAAAAAAATATTTGTTTTCTAACAAAATTTTATGATTTTGTCTTATTTTTAAAATAATTAATAATTAAATCACACCTTTCTCATAGCTAAATGCTACAGCTATTACTACGACTAACCAGTGGTAATAACTTTTGAAGATACGCTCTTGAAAATCAAAGGACATTTATAGTATCATCTCCAAGCCTGCTTCTGAGGGAACTGCAAAAATACCCTGATCCCGAAAACCCTCTCCGGCTTCTACGCTAGTATGCTGAATCTTCAGTATATATTCATAGGTGAGCGTCAGGCACAGAAGCGTGCACATCAACCTTTACATAGGGGCACCATATGCTGCTGACATAAGACCAATTTGGCAATGGTTATGTTAAGGATGATGTGAACGCCTTTGTACTCTACATCTGATACCATCGGACTCTAAACATGCCATTTCTTTATTCAACATTTTCTTATAATCCTTTTGTTTGTTGTTTGACTTTTTCTTAAATAGGTATTTCTTTTTCTTGATGAAGCTGTTTTTCTAATTCCTATTTTAGCCTTAGAGTAAGACTTGTGTCAGTTGCAGATGTTCCAGCTATAGGTGCAATTCCGAAGACCTCATATACATTTCATCGTCTTTAACTCTACTGACTCCTTTTATTATTTTCTTTATTTCTTGACGTATTGCAGCTTTTTTGGCATGAAGAGTTATGAGTACGATCTGTATTTTTGGCTTCATTGTCGTACTTTTTCATGATCGCTTTAGAGACAAATTAAAATTGGCGAGTTCCGCAGATCCGCGTTTTGAGGGTGCGGGATCCAGCAGACTAATAAGAGGTCCCGCGGGAATGCTGGATCCTGTTTTGCGAGATTGCAAGTTACCACTTTGAATTAACGTTATCGTTCGCGTAAAAAAAATGTATTGGGATTTGACATTGTCATGTCAGGTCATGTCAAATATTTTTTTATACAATTTTTTACGCGAACGATAACGTAAATTTAAAGTGGCAACTCGTGGTGAACGTACAGTTGTCTAACATGAGTTTGACAACTGTACGACAATGACAGCCGCTAGCCGCGTAAACCGCGTTGACGATTTGTATGGGATTTCAGTTACAGCGCCCGTAGTGATTATAAATGGACAAAAATGACATTTATTTTTCTAAAGTCAAATATTGTAGTTTACGTGAAAGAAACTCATTGGAGACATACAAAGCTTTACTCAATTTTATACCGGGTGATTATCAAATAACTTCCGAAAACGATATGGCATTACTCAGTCAGTGATATGTAGTAAATAAATAAATATCTGTGACAATTCACACAAAGATCATCTGACCCCAAACTAAGCAGAGCTTGTAATATGGGCGTCAGAGACTGATAAACATAGTTATATATTTCTAAATACATACTTAAACAGATAATAACACCCAGACACACAACAAATATAAATGATCGTCACACAAATATTTGTCATGGGTGGGGATCGAACCCACGACCTCCGGCGCTAAAGGCAGAATCGCTGCCATTGCGCCAACAAGCCAGTCAAAGTAAATATAAGCGAAAATTAGATTTTTTCAAATAACTTTAATTTGTTAATATAAAAAATACTGTCCGTTCGAGTGATTTATAATGGTGACCTTAAAATGAAAGATAAATTTCATTTTCGCTTAGATAGTTTCTAAATCACTCAGTGAGTTTGCTATATCGTTTTCGGAAGTTATTTGATAATCACCCGGTACAGTAAAGTATTTAAGAAGAAACAATAAAGAAGGATACCTTCGCCCGTATTTGAGCTGCTAGTTTGAGAGCCAATACTTCTATCTGACGTAGAAACTACAACGAAATACCATTGATGAGGCAGTCTCGTGCTTCTTCGGGTGAGTCAGTTAGCCAGAGCTCATTATAAGCTGTTGTCATAAGTTGCTGTCAGCTGACTGACTACACAAATGTTGCCCTATGTCCACGGGGTCGGTAACATCGAGGGAGTTATACCACTGATGAACTCACGTAGTACAGCGGTGGTATACTTTACTTCCTATGTTGGCCATGGGTCTGATAACTGCTTAATATTTTGCTTCCTACCGTTGTTGTATATAAAAATGTCTGTTAGGAAATATTTAATTTTGCATAATTAATCCTAATAAAACATAAACAAACAGAAACAATAAAGAGTAAAATTAGGACATTGCTGCAGTAATTACATTCAGGCATAAGTAACTATTATGTAATTAACCTCAAAAACAAATTTCCTGAAAAGTATGTTTGACGACCGACTTGGTGTAATGGTTAAAAAGTTGGCTACTACACCAAAGGTCGCGGGTTCGATCCCCGCACAGTACAAACAATTGTGTGCATGAACATGTCTGTTTGTACTGGTCTGGGTGTCTCCTATGTATAATAAGTATGTATTTACAAAAAAAATGTATTTAAGTATGTTTATCCGTTGTCTAGTATCCCATAACACAAGCTTTAATTAGCTTACTTTGGGGCTAGATGGCGCTGTGTGGAATAATGTCCAGGGATATTTAATGTCCAGGGATATTTATGTAGTAACGCTATTACTGCAAACGTTTACACATATCATCGATACACTTTAAATTGTAGAGGTGATAATGTAAATACCTTTTCTTATTTTCTTTAAATATTGTCATAGTTGATCCATGTGAGACAAGTTCTATAAAAGCCGCATTCTTGTCTCATCTTCGGGTGAAAAAAATATGCAATACTTGCTCACTATTATTTTTCTGATGGCACTCAGGATATATTTTTAAATAAATATTAGCTCCCGCAGTAATCTTAGTTTTTAATGCATCATGCAAAGAATACTTAATACTCCTAGGAGCCATTAAATGGAATCTAGGTTTTCACAGAGAATGGGGTGGGTGTATTCAGCTATTCGCTAGCTTCGCGTATAATATTTTTATTATAAAGCACAGCTACCAACACAGAAATAATAATTGAGTTTTATTTAATTTGGCGAAATACTACCTAACCAACCAAAACACTATTCATCATCATCCGTGCGGCCTATCCCGGTTGTGAACCCACACTGGTGTGTGGGGTCCCAGGGTCCGCCTAACAGATGTTGATACTGCTCGTTCAGTTTATTTTAGTTATTTCCATAGTGTAATGTCTTACGGCATTGTACTTTGGGGTCAAGCGGCGGATATACAAACCATCTTTATCCTCCAGAAGCGAGCGATCAGATCCATCTATAAGCTCCGTGCACGGGCTTCACTTAGGGAGATTTTTGAGGAAATTGGTATCCTCACTATAGCGTCACAATACATTTACAATTGCATTGTTTTGGTAAGAAAAAATATTGGTCTCTATGCTGAACACAGTGACATACATTGCAGAAATACTAGGCATAAGAATAAAATTGCACTTCCACTCTTTAGGTTACAAAAAGTTTTAGAATCCTTTATGGGGCAAGTTATACATTATTACAACAAAATTCCGAAAACCATTTGTGAGTTACCACTACATAGATTCAAAAATCACATCAAAACAGCTTTATTAAAAAAGGGCTACTATACTACAAAAGACTACCTTATAGATAAAAATGCCTGGGTATAAGCGCTCTGCTCGATGCGGGATTAAATAGCTCTATTGTAACAGATGTTTTATTGTAATAGTTAATAGGTACCTAGTATGATATGACTAACAATTTTTCTTTTTGAATTGTTTAAATGAATTTTTGTTATTATATTCTTTTATGGTTGGTTTTTCTCTTTGTTTTATATTCTTTTAGGTTTATTTGTATCAAAATGACACACTGCTTGTACTTTACTAACGCCTGTTGTAAACCCAAAACAAGTTGAAAAGAGTAACTGCTGAGTTTCTCGCCGGGTCTTCTCAGCAAGAAACAACTCCGACGCGGTGGTAGAGTCGCATTATGTCTGTATACTGTATTTACATATCCATATTATTATGGTATCTAAGTCTATTATTTAGTATATTTTGCTGTAAATTTGACGATTTGAAAGTACTGATACAGTCTATTTGAATAAAGTTATTTGAGTTTGAGTTTATTTGAACGGTTGAATATTCAAAAAGTGGCTATTAATCAGTCTGTTGTCGCACACATATTAAAGCTGCCGCTATTTCAGTTATTTGTGAGGTCTTTCAAAAAATGCATTTGTAGTTAATGACATGGAGATATAGACACATAAAAGGGTTTGATTAACTTCTTAACTTTGTAAAGACTAATGACGTCATTTTGTTAATAGCGGCCACTAATGAAACGAATTATTTACTATCACTGGTTCTGACGTTGATTTCACCGAAAAGAAACTCCAAAGTAACTTTGTTCTACAGTGTTTGGTTACAATAATAAGGATAACAAAACACGAGAATTAAGATTTATTTTTTGGTATGGTCAGTGCAAAAGGAAAAGATTTATATGTACCTACGAATACCACTTTTTATTTATATTGCTCGTCAAGATGATCTCACTCCACCTGATGGAAAGCGGTCGTGAGGTCCAGATATGAGGTTGACAAGCCCAGTCATTCAAACGAATCACTGGGCTGGCCATCCTCACCTTGAAGGCATTTTCACGCCCCGCTTGAGGAACCCGGGACTATAAGAGGACGGAAACACATGTGCTGGAAGAGCGTTCCGCGTCTGGATGGTACGACAAAGAAGTCACCGAACCTTTTAGTTCGGGTCAACAAATGTTGAATTGTGTGTGGATGACGCCGTAGTCCAGCACGCGTGGTACGGGAGTGGAAACTTGTTTTTTGATGAACCAATGTTCATTCTTACCATAACCTAACTACTTAAATTTAATTGGCATGGCGTGCGAAAGGGTAAGGGATATATCGCATCGACACACCGAAACAATTCATGGATGTCCAATAAAAATTACTTTAGTTTTTTATAACCTTGTATCACGTTTACAATTAGAAACCTAGAAACTTACTAACAAAAGTACTTAGCGGTTTCACAACTGTACAAATTGGATTTTAGACATGGTTTCCCAAATTTAGTTACGCAATCCCATAGATCACACCAACCTGTTTCAGCCGCAATTAAACATGGCCATCGGCTAACAACACAATATTTGTCTGTTTCTACTATCTTGCGTTGGTTTGTTTAACCGCGATAAATTGTCAGTAATTAAGAATGATGTAATCTCAGATCTCTAGTTAAGCAACCATTAGTTCACTGGTCCGCACTCCGCAGTCATGTTGATTGCATAGGAAATATCACCGTAATGAGCCACTTGACTTTAGTTATTTACTCGGTTCGTTTAATTTTCAGTATCAATTGTAGGAGCACATTTTTCTTCTTCTAAAAGTAAATCTCATAAATGGTTAAACCATAGTATAGTTAACCCTTTCAGACCGAAAGGTATGCATATGTGCCAGTGTTTTAAGGACTAATGGGATATGTCCCATGCAATTTCTCACAAGACTGTAACTCCGTCTTACTATTAAAAATGGGCTTCGTGTCCCAAGTCGTTCTAGGCTAACAATTCATAATTTTACAGGAGTAGTTTTTGGTACTTTTTTTGTCTGTTTTCAGTTAAGATAGTGGTTTATAGAAAACTTTCTAATAAATCACCAAAGTTTGAAACAGTCCTGGTACTGTACCTCTATGACGGTTCGAAAGGGTTAAATAACAACACGAATAATAGATAACAAATCTATACGTATTGTAACAATGTCGTGTTACTAAAAAAAAGTACTGAAGTTAAGCAACTTTTACAGGTAGGTATTGTTTTAGTTTTCCCGCGTAGCAGGAATTTTAATAAATTACGTTTGTAAGAAGGAAGCGTGTGAACAACCTGTTAAGTGGTTACTTATGGATATACGAAACACCGTTACACTAAAATAATCTAATCACTCACAAGTTTCTGACTCTGTAAACAGCGCCGAAATTGCAGCTAACTACGAGTAATGTAAACATTACATTGTAAATGCCAAGTAGTGGTTTATTGGCGAAATCTAACTTCGTCTAACGCGCTGCAGTTCCTTCTATAACACCGAATACAAGGAGTTTTATTCCTGAATTATTCTGAAACTTCGTCCATAATGCCTTACTGTGGGAATCCGCTATTTGACAAATGTCTAAAAATGGTTCCCAAATAGTTCCCTTCTAAATCGAAAGCCAGGGAGAGTCATTCAAACCAAACCAAGATCTCCATCCACAACATAAATGGTCACTATAGTGAGCCAGATCATGGATCCAATCTACGATCTGAAACTGAATACTGCGTTTAACTAACCAACCATAGGTAGAATGTTTGAGATTTCGTTGATTGCATCCAAATTATCACCATAATAAGCCACTTTAGGTGTCAGGATTGCCCACTTTATGGCACTCGAATTGAATATACGCTCGTATGTATTATTCAACATGTTGAACAAATGTGATGCAGTTGGAAGAAGGCTAATTTAGCATTTTGAAATTGCTTCATAGAATTGAAATTCGTAGCTAACAAGAAACGGAAGAATAAAATAGATGAATCACAATGTCTATATTATTATCTTCATGTTTCTGCTTTACTTAAGTTTGGTTACTCAATACTTTAAGAGTCTCTGAACGATTATCTAAAAAAATCAGTTGTTTTAGCATAGACACTGCAAATGGGAGGATGCCGATGTAACTATATCGTGTTCATAGGTGATGATGTAGTCATTTGATAATTTGGTTATTCGCTATTTGAAAAGATAACCAACTGTCTGACTAATCAGGTAACTAACAGTACAAGCAACTAAAAAAATCACGTGGTACAAGAACTTTCGTCAGTAAATGCTCAACGCAAAGCTTTGGATGGCTATTATTATGCCTTCTAAGGTTTTCTACTACAATACAATTCAAGCGTTAACGCACGAACCATTGTTGCCGTCTTGAAGTAAATTTCTGTGAAGAGAAAGCTATTTTCATCATTCACCAAATATTATGTGAGACAGCTTTACAAGTTCAGCACGAATTTGGTCCTTAATCACCCTCATTAAGTTTCAATTTTCCCTAACAGTTGCGTTATGTCCTTCGAGATTTTGTTTGGTCTAAATCTTAAACGTAATATCCGAAATGATAGAAGCGATAATTTTATAAATGGCAACTGAATGAAGTTCGTCGGGTTATTACGAGCTATCACTTACATATTTATTTCAATACTTAACATGAAATTGGGTGCTTCATATCTTAGAATAATAAATCCTAGAAGGATAGTCAAGTACATTCAAAAGGTCATGGTGGTGCCAAAATCAACTGGCAAAATTGTTGAATGTACATATGTGTTACACTCACAAATGTTAAGTTTGTTTTATACCGGGTGATTAGCAAAATACTTTTAAAACGATATGGCATGTCCAGTAAGTGATGTAGGAACAATTTTAGTGAAAAATAGATTATTTTAATTTACTCAACACTCACAACTGCGCTGTGACAGGTGAAAGTATGTCCACCAAGAGTTCCCGTCAACTAAACTACGATAGTTGAAATTAGTATGCTATTTTTGGTTCTATTTTTAATCAGTAAGTCGGTACAGCGCGTACCGAAATCTTTTACAAAAACGTCTACGCGGTTTTCTGCTGTCATTGGTGTTATTCATAGTAGACATACAGTACCATGTGTGCGTGCGTGGGCACTGGCGCCCTCTTTCCGAACGGAGAGAAACCGGTTCATACCGGCTCGGCCAGTGTTCAAGCTTAGTGCTCACGCACACACGAGTAGCGGTGTACCTGTCCCAGCGTATTTGTTGAAGCTTTGCCTCTGTTTTCTTTACTCATTAGATAGCTGTGGTTGACCGTACTTGAAAAAAAGTCCCATGGTACCCTCTGTTACCTTAAGTAATTTTCTGACGATTTCATTGCGTGTTTTAGAAAGGGCGCGACGATGATCAATATTAACGTGTTGATTTTACGAACATTTACAAGCGTGTAGGTTAATTATTGTAAGTTAAACTAGACGTTAATTTAATACACGGTGAGTGCATTTTGAACTAACCAAATGGATAGATTACCACACATTAAAATAATTCAACCCATCGTTATCTCTGAACAAATCTCAAGTGTAGTAACTATTAATTACGAGATCAAGATTAGAAAACATTAACGTAATGAGACAGTGAAATTTCGTTATTTATCAAATAATCCGAATAATTATAACAGGATTAATTTTGGAAGTAACCTATTAATTTTGCGAAGATGGGTGAAGCCTCGGGCAACGTAATGAAGGCAAATGTGTACTAGGATAGCTAATTACTATAGGTGATCGTTAATGAGATTTAATATAAGGGTGAAGATCTAGATGAGAAGCTATGATACCGGATGATTTTTAGGCCGTAAGGAAATTCATGTGGCAAACCTAAAAGGTTCAGAATAATAACGTATAGAAGGATAGTCTTCATACAACCGCCTCGTCAAAAATGAAGCAATAATCCGATCCACACATGCGTGACTATTACTTGCTTACGTGCGGCGTGCTTTGAAATTGAACATTGCGGGGCTGTAATGGACACTGCATAGCAGTCCGTTTGGAGCCATTTATGGCTCCAATTAAGGTGCCTCAAAATGGGCGCGCGGACTTGGTCTATACGATCTGAATAAAAATTTGATTTAGAACCCTTAACTTGTAACGTGAGGTTGACTAGGAAGGATTTAGCTGAACAAAGCTAACTGCATGAGTTAGTTTCGTCGGCTCATTTTCACTATCGGAGCAATAGACGTTCTAGCCTTCCACCCGCACGTTGTGGATATTTCAGCCATTCGCACAAAACGTTTTGCGGACTGCAAACTAGCTGCCCACGCATGTGTTTCCGAACCAATACAATAGAACTGGGTCTTTTCAGAGTGAATAGGCATTTCTAAGCAGACATGTTCCATGATAGATCGTATCGTCACTTACCATCAGGTGCGATTGCGATCAAATGACTGACTAGTATTAAAAAAAATCGTAGACTCCCACTTAATTGTCTTACAGTACGTCTCTACCACGAGTTGCCTCTTTAAATTTACGTTTTGGTTCACGTAAAAAAAATGTTCTGGGATGACACCATGACAATGTCAAATCCCAATACATTTTTTTAAACTCGTGGTAGACCTACAGATCCTTAAATATTTTTTCTCTGTCAAATATCACTTGCCAGTCGAGATCGACTCCTCTATAGACCACTATAGGAATCATTGATGTATTTCTTACAATTTTAAGTAGGTCATAGGTAATTCTAAAAGCATGCAAACGGTTAACATGCCGATTGCATGGGCCGGGTCAAGGCACGTCGCGTAATAAATCAGACGAATAGAATCCATCATTTTTCCCATCCATCTCTAACCTCGCATTAGGAGTAATGATGTCAATGTTTCACAACAAATCTAAGTAGGAAATAATTGCATGATATATGATTGTATGCTGATTCAACGATACTATTCCGTATGTCACGCGCACCCACGCGAGGCATCTCGTTTTATTATTTCGATTAAATGGAATCGAAAAATTTGCATAAGAATGTTTTGGAGTGAACGTTTCTAATGTTATCGTGTGGCTCGATGCATTACCGAATATTAGTTGTACTTATCTTATAAGCCATGTTACGGTATACAATATGACCTCGTAGTGTAACAAACTTAAAGTGAAATAAACATTATGACTGCTACATATAATTTTTTGGGAAGTTTGACAGTTTTTTTTTACAATCACAAAATTACAACAATTAAACAAATGGAAGGAAGAATAAAAAAAACAACCCCTTTAAATTTAAAATGATAAGTTGCGGGCTGTTATTTCATGTTCTATTCGATGAATTTAATTCTACTTTACAGCCTTTAAGTTCGTTAAGCCGGGTACTCACTAGCGACCTGTAACCGTAACTTGCGTGATACAGTAACGAGGTTCTAATGTCGTGAAGTCTGCATGCACCGAGCGCCTTTTGATTCGCGGCAAAAACCGACAATCGTCGGAACGCTCTGAGTGGCTCGTGTAGCGCTCGTTACAGGCTTGCGAACCACGTATACACTTGGTTTTTGGTAACAGTAACGTTTACGTGCAACGTTACGGTTACAGCAATGAGTACCTTGTTATCCGCGGCTCGCTGCGAGCCGCACGCGTGCCGCTCGCAGCAGGTTCGCAAACCACGTACACACCATGTTTTTTGGTAACAGTAATTGTACATGCAACGGTTACAGGTCGCTAGTAAGTACCCGGCTTAACACTACGAATTGGTCATACTGTGTACATTGCCTAGGCATTGTATACAAAGCCTGAATTATACACATTGCCGGTGACATATACGCGGCCTGCCTGATGGTAAGCGGTTACCGCAGCCTATAAACGCGTGCAACAGGGGCATTGCTCGCGCGTTGCCGTCCGTTAAAATCCTCTTAAAACCCCACTTGAAGAGCTCCATGCTACAGCATGATCTTATTGCGAAAAACTCAGCAGTGAGCTCATTCCACAATCTAAAGCCAGTATCCTGCCTCCCGAACGAAGTTTTCGACCAATTCGGTGAGTTCGTTTCAATTATAGTAAATGATCCGCTAAGCGGTAGCAATCGATACTTTGATATGTTAAAGCTAAAGGCCCTAAGTTTTCATAAACCAAATTACAATAAATTTACACTACTTGAAAAAATAAATAAAAATAAAAGAAAATAACCGAATCGGTCGATAACTTTGTTCTGAATCGGAGGCTGATCGTAACGCACAACGCGGCGGTATGAGCATGAGGTGGATACAGTATCAGAAAAGTATTTAATGGTATCTTGTTATGTCGCAGTATACGTCAGCGGTTCCATCTTACTTCTTACTAATATTATAAATGCGAAAGTTTGTGAGGATGTTTGTTTCTCTTTCACGCAAAAACTACTCAACGGATATGGATGAAACCTTACAGTAATACAGCTTATACTTACATCAGAATAACACATAGGCTACGATTTATAAAGATTTTATGTAATTTGGTCACAATATATAACGACAACGCGGGCGAAGCCGTGGGCGGAAAGCTATAGTACGATATGTGTCCGTCACCGCAAGCCGCAGCATTGTGACTTGTGCGTTACGGTAAGAGACCAAAGGTTAAGCGTCCTCGGAAGGAAGCACCTCTGAAACCGAACTGTACGAGACCATAGTGGACTATGGTTCTGTCTTGTCTGTCGTTCTTTGTTCCAGTCTTGTAATGTCTCGGCGAGAGTCGGCAGTTACGAAACTCTATAACATGTTAACTTTAACTTTTGCGGTTGCTAATGGGAGACTAAATCAAAGTGCATGGTGAACTACAAAGCTAAAGTGCCACTCACCCTTATTAGTAAGTTATGAACGGCATGAAGAAGTTTCCCTCTGTACGTCTACCACGAGTTGCCACTTAAAATTTACATTTTCGTTCGCGTAAAAAAAAAAAATGAAGTGTCATGTCTTGTGTCATCCCAATACAATTTTTTTACGCGAACTATAACGTAAATTTATATTGGCAACTCGTGGTAGACTTACTGGTCAGCACAAAAACCTAGAATAACCTACATGTTTGTGTCGTTATATTTTTAGGATTCATTAGGTTAAGTTTAAATGTTTTTCTTGAAATCATAGTATGTTTGCCCAAAGCGAAACAGTTCTAGCTAGGGCTTCCAAATACCGGATATTTTCAATACCGGTATCAATACCGATTATTTTTTCGAATCCGGTATTAATACCGGTATTACGGTATTGAAGAGAAAATTCATAAATATATAAATTTCATTAAAAATTAACTTTTATAAATATATAAAGCATAATTATATCGATTTCAGTAATTTGTTTTATGCGTTTATGATTTTTACAAGTTAAAAAGTAGGTAAATTTAAAAATTAAAACTATGTTACCTTTTTAAAATTGTCACTGAATTATTAGTTTTTTTGTGCAAGCTCTTTTTAAGAAACTGACACTTAAATTATCAAATAGTGTAAGGGATAAACTCGCACAACATCTAATATTTACATCTGCTTTTTTAGGTTATAATATCGTAATTGCAAACCCCTTACGGTAACAAACTCAATTTAGTTTTTCCTTAGACTACTAAAATTTTATAATAAAACTAAAAAAAATATTGTAAGTATCGTGAAGGTATATGAAATAATCTGACATGTTATGTTGTGTGTTATTGTAAACGACACTTTAAAAACGCGTATGATTTAACTAGTGCAAACAAATAGTATTTTATTCATATTCATATTCTTTAATGCACTCCATAAGTTACAAAGTTGGTAAAAAAAAATACAGGACATTATGGACCCTGTCGGGCACGGCAAAGATAAGAGAGGGGAGGAGTCACCCTACGCTCTTTTCTTCTATTTAGAACCGTATTCCCATAATATATTTTTGTTCATGCTGATGTACTTAAGTAAAAGCAATTACTAATAGCTTTATTTCATTCTGCTGCACAAAGTTTAACAGAATTGATAACAGTACCCTCCATTTTCTGTCAAAAATTTAAAACAAAAGTACTCGTATTATTTTTACTTAACAAAATGTTTACTACTAACCAAAACACTATTAAAAATCGTAGTCATTAATTTCTTTTCCTTACTCATTGTTGGGGCAAAAAAAATACTTTTGAAAATTTGTTGAATTGTCAGATTTGTCAGCCTCACAACTCAAAATAAATCATTAGTGTTAAACCTTAATACATCAATTAAGGTTTATAATGATGATCGATTATGGCCTATTCATTAAAAGGACAAATGCCACAAACAACGCATCTATACTAATATTATAAAGAGGAAAGATTCAACTGTTTGTAACGAATAGGCTTTGAAACTACTATTTTAAAAATTCATTCACCAATATAAAGCTACATTATCAACCAGTGACATAGGCTATTTTTTTATTGAGGCTTAATTTTGACGGGAGAAACAGCCGACGGGCCGAAGCCGTGGACAAACAGCTAGTTGTAAAATAAAGTAAGATACAATTTTGTCGAATTTTAGTCGAATGTGAGGGTCGAAGGAACGCAATAACTGCGACTTTATTTATTTATTTTAGTAGATAAGGTAATCCCGTCCGTTAAACAACTATTTTCGGAAAAAAGGGTGCAGATTGGCCAAAAAATAAGGGTCATTTTGCAGTTTATTCGTGAGAATTCCAAGCATCACCACTTACGGTATTAAAACCGGTAATGCATTTCAATACCGGTATTGAGAAGAGGCCAAAAAATCACCTAATACCGGTATTGAGCAATACCGGGATCCCGGTATTGGAAGCCCTAGTTCTAGCCCAGCAAGTTTCACAGCATTTTACAGTTACAACCTACCCCTATAAGTGTAGAATGTCAAACTATTCTTATAATTAATCTGGCATAGCACACTGGATGATTTCCCTGGGGAACCGGGCGACTTCTAAATTACTGCGGTGTCTGTTTGTCGGAGTTACGACGAACAGAATCGTTATATCTAGGATTTGTACTCTTGGTTGTATATTATAGGAGGCCTGAAACAAAAGACGACGGAGAAAGTACTTTTACAGCTAAATGCTAAAAAAGATATGGAATAAAATAAGAACTGAACTTATTATAGCCCACTCAACGAAGACGAAAAACTGACAAATAGGGGAAATAATTCGTGTAAAAGCGAATTTTGGTACAAATGTAGGGAATGGTGTCTAAAGCAACATACTCAAAACTTAATAAAAGTACGTTTACACCCGTAAGCGTTTTTTTTACTAAGAGCCTCCGTTTACGAGGCTACCCGTTAGCTCCCCCCCCATCCATCAGTAATACAATTTGAGTATGTTGCTTCAGACACCATTTCCTACATTTGTGCCAAAATTCGCTTTTACACGAATTATTTCCCCTATTTTTCCTTCGTTGAGT
This sequence comes from Udea olivalis, assembly GCA_947369235.1. Lineage (NCBI taxonomy): Eukaryota > Metazoa > Arthropoda > Insecta > Lepidoptera > Crambidae > Udea > Udea olivalis. The sequence continues at coordinate 11,879,936 of OX376360.1, forward strand.
GGGCTATTATACGAGTACCTCCGGCGTTACGGCCGAGCGCCTAGCCTAGACTATGGGACCAACGAGATTGACTTAGCGTTTTATAGGTAACGTATTATTGCTATATTTAAAGTTACAACCGCCGATAACTGACTTAACTACATTTAACTTTGTTAGGAACTAAGTAATATTTTTATGGCTTTCTTGTTGAGTATATTATTGTAACTAAATGAAAATCTTAAATTGAGATTTTTAATAAGAGTGAAGAAATTATAGTATCTAAGTCAGCATTTGCTTTGATATCGGGTCAAATTCAATCTTTTTCCTGGTAATCCTTCTATGAAAAGATTTTTAAGTTAATTTTGTATCCTGTTACTAGTTGACCCGGTGAACTTTGTTCTGCCTAGCAGTCAATGAATGTGCATGTTTAGGATTATAAAATTAGTAACATTAATTTTATTACCTATTATCCTATTCCGGACGAAGATAAATCCAAAAAATACAAAAATCATAAAATTGGACCGTCAGTACGGCTTCCGACCAAAACGGTCTACGGGTGATCTTCTAGCGTACGTAACACAGATCTGGGGGGAGGATATAGACAAGCACGGGGAATCTTTGGCCGTCAGCCTTGACATTGCCAAAGCTTTCGACCGTGTATGGCATCGTTCGCTTCTTTCCAAGCTTCCGGCATATGGTCTGCCACCTCGCCTAAGCGACTGGGTCCCCGGATTTCTGGAGGGACGTAGAATTCGTGTCCTTTGCGATGGTCGAAAATCACGCTTTCTCCAGATTAATGCCGGAGTGCCGCAGGGCTTCGTCTTATCATTGCTATGCGGATGATAGCACGGTCCTCGCGCGTTATTTCGAGCGCCCTGGGGCAAAGCAGACTGACATCGAGGAGAAGAAGCGAAGTCTTGTTGTTGAGCTTGACAGAGTGTTGGACCGCATTTCAGAATGGGGTGCATGCAATCTTGTCGAGTTCAATGCCAAGAAAACGCAGGTGTGTGCATTCACAGCCAAGGCGTCGCCGTTCCTTTCCTATCCCACTCTTCAGAGCACCCCGCTACCGATTAAGGATAGCCTAAACATCCTTGGCATGGATGTTCGTAGCAACCTAAACCAGCGGGACTACATTGAGAGCGTCATTAAAACTGCATCCCGTAAACTCGGAGTCCTAAACAGAGTGAGACGATTCTTCACGCCTGAGCAGCTCTGTCTCTTGTATTAGACACAAGTTCGCTCGTGTGTGGAATACTGCTCTCATCTCTGGGACGGTTCCGCCAAGTACCTACTCGAAGCTCTTGACAGGTTGCAGCGCCGTGCTATCCATATTATTGGAAACTCAGAGGCAACTTTGACCCTTGAGCCTCACATTGCCAGGCTAAGTGTTCTCTATCGCTTCTACAATGGGGAATGCTCTGACGAGTTATTCCAGCTTATCTCACCCTCCCCTTTCCACTCCCGTACCACGCGTGCTGGACTACGGCGTCACCCACACACAATTCAACATTTGTTGGCCCGAACTAAAAGATTCGGTGACTCGTTTCTTTGTCGTACCATCCAGACGTGGAACGCTCTTCCAGCACATGTGTTTCCTTCTTCGTATAGTCTCGGGTTTTTCAAGCGGGGCGTGAAAAGGCATTTTTGCAGGCCTTCAAGGTGAGGATGGCCAGCCCAGTGATTCGTTTGAATGACTGGGCTTGTCAACCTCATATCTGGACCTCACGACCGCTTTCCATCAGGTGGAGTGAGGTCATCTTGACGGGCAATATTAAAAAAAGGCATTCTAGAGTCGTAACTGGAGTAACTAACACGAGTTTGTTTCATATAGATTAAGTAACTTAAATAAACATTTGTGGCCTAAGTCACAAATTAGACATGCGCGGCGGTCTGACAGATAGCCCGCTTAGTTTAGGGAGTTTCGGTGAGTCGAAAAGTCGCACTGTCACGAGTGTTTTTGTTTTTGTCGAACTTGATGCAATTTTTCACATGCTGATTTTTGTTTTTGGACAGCTCTGTCAAGCAGGTATAACCTACTTACTTCATTTTAAAAATTCAGAGCGAATATATACGTAGTAGTAACCTTAGGCGGTTCACGCAAGTTTAGGAAAAAGGTGCGAGCGGTCCTTCTGTAAACTCTTTATTTTGTGCCTAAGTTGTCTGTTTAAGTAGGATTTGTACCAAGCAGTGCGTTTGAAGATTATACAGCCTACTGAAGTACTGAAGCGTGTATCGTAAACATTCAATCAGTCTTTTAACACTACCTTAACATTATTTAGGTCTTTAACTTCGAGCCGCTACAACGTCGACATTGGTAATAAAATAGCAGAACAGTGTTTTAGCAAATGAGGTTTAGTTAAGAATTGATTAAGTTTTATGACGCAGTAAAAGCAATAGGTACTAGGCAAAACACTTCAACTGCATGTTACGTTGAAATCTAGTTATCACCCTCATTCGCAACTACAATACCTCCAATGCTGAACGAATACCTTCACAGAGTTTTCCAGAGAGACAACAAAGATATATGGAGTATTGGACATCACTGTGAATCTGTATGAAAATTGAATAAATAAATGAAAAACAGAAGTTTTCCTTCCCTGCGTGGTAATGGTTTCTCATAATGTGCTCTGTGACTTTTCAGTACAATTTAGTCACCGAACACAAGCGTATAAAATCCCAACCACTTAATTTACTTGTCAAACTTCATAACCGCTTATAGGATGACACGATTGGCGTAGTGCGCTGAAGCACTGTTTCTCCCCCTGAATTGCGTAGGGACACAACGTTCAGTTCCCGAACGGGTCAATTCAGACGATCTTTTCTGAATTGACTCGGGTCTGGGTGTGCTGGGGATTGGAGACGGCCCTAGCTTAATTCCTTCTCTGGTAACACAAGGATATTTATCCTTACTTCGAGACCATGAGGAGGGGGTGTTATCTGGCGCATGTTTATTTAAACATATTTATCATTGCCTTAATTTTCCCTTTTTTTTATCAGATCTGCAAAGATGCAAAGACTATTCATTAACGTATGAATGTAAAATAGTTGAAAATGATTTCCATTTTCATTAACATTTTCGTTTGCCAACTTAAAGAATTCAGAAATGAAGATTGTTTTTAAAAATGCAGTCGATCTAGACAAGAATAATTTTCATTATTCTCATACAAGAATGTAATAAATTCAGTCTCCAATTTATTCTATGCTAATATCGGGAGCAGGATGGTAATGAGTGGTTTTCTGTAGTTCGGGCGCACGTGACCGGATTGCAAATGGCCGAGCAGGCTTATCAGATGTTTTTATAGCCTTTCAGAATTCGCATTCGGTAAACAATTGTATAATTAGAGCCAATGCTGAGTTATCTACTATTTTTGTGCGGCTTTGTTGTAATGCTGTCAAATTATACTTAAGGTTGTCTTAAAAATATTGCCTTACATGCAGACACCTTAATTGGACACATGTACATCCTAAACCTCAATTGTATTGATGTGTCTTCTTGTTTGGTATTCTCATTGTAGGGTTTGTCAATTAGGTCCAAAAATATGTCATATATCTTATCTTAATTCCATACAAATTAGAACACATCGTTATTGAGAAAGTGATAAGTATAGATGTGATATTTTTGCTCTAAAAATACCAAACATCTTACTGGGTTAGTGGACCCTATCTTATATAAATCATACAGTGAAATACACAAGATCTGTTTTTTTATTTAAAATGGGTTTGCGTTTGGCCTCCGTCTCACCTGGTGGTAAGCGATGACGAGGCCGATGGTGGTACACGCTTACCCAGAAAATGCCTATTCACTCTGGCCTTGAAAACACTAAGGTCGTAAGTATCCGGAAACAGACGCAGGGAGAGCCCAGGGAGAGCGTTCCACTCCCTAGCGGTGCGGACCAGAAAAGACGCAGCAAACCGTTGAGTGCAGATTGCGGCAAGTGATGGCCAATTAAGACAAAAATAGCGTATGCTTAGTTGCTATCTTTCCCATGAGCTCCGGGCTTAACTACCGCACTAATAACAGGCTGTTTGGCGACCGCAAATTGTGGGCTGCAAAAAGCTGAGCCGGATAGGTGGTAACTTTTGAAATGCTTGGATGTTGTTCAGACTAATGAGATAAGAAGGAGTTTTTTAGACCTCATCACAGGTTGGCTTGTGAAAAAAACATAACAACAGCAACACATGTTTGAAACATTTTGAGATGGTCAAGAATTTCTAAATCGGCGAATAGGCATAAAATATTGATGAAAGCGGAAGCTCGACAGGATGTCATGACTGATGATGGTCAATGACTACACCGTGGAGACTTGGAGAGGGGCCTACAGTACAATACAAAATACAACGCACGAGCAAAAGAAAATTGTCAAGTAGAGTGCCCGTTTAGCCAGTCCAAAAATTGATGATGTAGTGTTGTTATTACTGGTGTTGTAATTAGCCATACAAACTGCAAATAAATCGTTCATTTAACTTTTTAATCCCATCCCTGATATAGTGCATTAAATACCAGCTGCAAGCAACTGGTATGATTCCCGCAAATTACTCACTTACGCGGTTGTTTATACTCGCGTGATGTACGGCCCGCTCGCCAGCGGCTTCCCATGAAATGTTTATTCGTAAATTGTGAACTATCCGAGATATTATCTGTGGCTCGTTATGCATGGGGCAACTGTCAGTGTAGCACTTTGTGCAATTTAGTCGTTACTTGAATGGGAGTAGGTAACAACTATGTGTCGGAGTAGCAACAAGGTTGTCGAAATGTTTCTTGCCTTTTAGTGCTCGCAAAAAAATGAGTTTGTGAGAATCCTTGCTGCATCACTCTTGAAGATATATATAATACCTAATAAATGCCTCAATCTAACAGTAAAATGAAGCAAAGTAAAACTATAATTTATTAATACAAGTTTGTTGAAAACACTGATATGACATGGTAATGACAAAAAAAGATAACCTCCTAAATCACAATAGATTTAACATAAAACAATACCATAAGTAAATAAAATATAATCATGTGACTCTACTGGTTCGACTGTTCTACTGAGAGGGCTCCGGCTTGAAGCACCCAGTAAACTTTCTTAGTTTTTTTCTTTTGCGTACAGTGTGTTCTTTTTTCATTGTTTTTTGTAAATATTCTAAAATGACGAACGCTGGTAAAATAAACATTACCAGTTAGGTGATTAATTATGTAAATGATAAACATAAACAGCTGCAGCTGCCGTGTTACTGTACCTCAAATTCCAAATAACTAAGTTATAAAAATAAGCTAATGAATGAGTTAACGTGTTTTAAGATAAAAAGACCGTTAAATTTCTCCAGGTTTACTGATAACGTTTCAAATTTTACCGCATAGTTGAGAATCGAATTTTAAGTCTACTGACTCTGACTTTAGAACTGATTCGATAAGCTTGACGGCTTATTTACAATATACAAAATCGTTTCAGAAAATGGAGTTATAAACCCCACCTCTTTATAAAGGCTTTACCTCTTTCACTTTTTTATTTTCTATTTAAGTATGGTAGTTTGTGAAAAATCTTCACTAGCCACAAAACATTATTTCTGAACAAAAGCTAAGCCAATGAATCTCCAGCTTTAATTGATGAACAAGCAATGAAATCGTGAAACTAAAATAAAATCAGTACTGTATTTCAATACATTTTGCTAAAAATATAATACGATAGGTTCTAACAAAACACAGCTAATAATTGTTGCAGAAATACACCTATGAATACAAATAAGAATAAAATCTGTATATAAATTTAACAGACTTTTAAATAAATTACTTATCAACCTTTGCCAGGTTAGACCTGCTTTGGTCCTAGCCGAACGACAGAATCAGTAAAACTCTAAACAACACCTTGATTCAGACATTATCTACGCTGTACTAGTGGCAATGCTAAAGATGCGCTTAGCGGGCAGAGGTGTCCAATTGATAAATCGAGAACGCATTTCAAATTAAAAGCTCGTTCCGTTTTATGTTCTCGTGCGTAACAGGTTTACGATAAGACACGGCTACACAAAAGTATTGGAGCGGTAAAATGGCGCCGGTCAATAGTTGCATCGAGATTTGGTTTATCTCAGTCCCAAATCTTCACTTAGCATGTTTTTTTTTTATCACTTTCCCGAGCACAACTCTTAGGAAAGTGTTGTTAATTTTGATATTTTTCACGTCTCGAAACATTAAAAAAAATCCAATAGTCCCAATTAGATCATAAAAAACCAACTCCAAAAAAAAAAAATCCAAGACAAATTAATTTGCACTAGACAGTAAAAAATAATTGCGTATTCTTCTAAAACTTATACGATAATATAATGTAGGTACAATTATTGTTTTTGTTGGAGTCGGTGTCAGCCAAGGAAACACTACAATATACCTATTTTTGTACATCTCACGTTTAAGTATGTATGTATGTAGGTAGTTACAAACCTACATTGGCTGACAACGACTCCAAAAACAACAATAATTGTACCTACATTATATTATCGTATAAGTTTAGAAGAATACGCAATTCTTTTTTACTCTTTAGTGCAAATTGATTAGTATTGGAATCTTTTTATTTTTAGGTTAGTTTTCAGATCTACAAGAAAAGGATTACCATAAAATTTAACATATTGGCGTAGTGCGTTGTAGCACGGTTTCTCGCCTCGATTCACGTAGTGTCCCGGGTTCGATCCACGGTCAAGTCAATTCAGAAAACGATCTTCTCTAAATTGACTCGGATCTGGGTGTGCTGGGTGACGCCCCTGGCTCAATTCCTTGTCCGGTACCTCGTTATACAGGGATAATAATCCCTACTTCGAGATCATGACAAGTGGTGTGTTGTCTGGCAAATATACATATACATACACACATATACTTCTTTTTTTATTTAAAAATTACCACGCAAAGGCAGAGTTGAGTCTGCTGGTGAGTAAGGTTAGCCAGAGTTCATCGAGAAACTGTTATACGGTGAGCTGAAAAACCTCTGTGTCCCGATTGTTGAAATATCATCTACACAAAGGTTCCTTTTAGCCTCACAGTTCTGCTTACCATTATGGTGCGGTGCCCGCATCCTGGCTTGCCACAGATACTGAATAAAGAAAGAAAGTCAGTTACCCAGCAAGTCTTACGATCGTATCTATGTCTACGTATGATTACAAACACCGTAAGCTTATAATTTAAATCGCGAGATTATAAACAATTGAAAAAATGTGAACTGTACATACTGTTAGGTTTAATTTAATAAAATATGTTATTTGGTCACTTAATGTTTAATTTTATTGATTAAGTATATTTGTTTGATTTGGTTCCGTTTAATAATGGTAGCTGTTTTGACTATGTGAGCAATAAACCTCTAGCACGCCGCCAGAGGGCGGAGTGACGTAGAGTGGGGTAGAAAGGGAAACTATAAATACGAAAAGCGTAGGCTGGCTTGGCATTCATTCATTCTTCCAGACCGATCTATCGTCCACGCCGGCGTGGACGCGCGCCGCGACCCCAGTCATATTTAGATTCGCGTAACCGGCACGTGCCGGGTCGTTTCTCTCCGCAAACCTACGTCCGTTTGTTATCTCCCAGTAACGCCCTAAGCCGAGGTTCGTGTCCCCCCTTGGGGCACCCTTAGGCACGTTACTTAAATATAAGGGTTGAGAGCCTTCCGCTCACCCACTTGTCCGGTGAAATTGTGAAAGCCATCAGCGGCTAACAATGCATGCCATGTAAAAAAAAAAAAAAAAAAAAAAAAAAAGGCTTGGCATTCTGGTGTTGACTGTTGAATTGTACGGTCGTATTGGAAGTGTTGGAATAAACGTAACATTCTAAGAGAAAGTGCTGTGTTTTCTTTATAAGAATTATAGTCTTACTATAATTCAGAAGTGGGATAGACAACGTTAAGTAACGGCGACTCCCTGATAGTGCTAGGGCTGGTCTTTCCATCAGTTATGCTGAGTTGTTACGTGGGTTACGTTTTGCTAATACGGTTTTTTAACTGAACAAATGCTATTGATGTGCATTTGGTCAAGGCGACTCCTTGATATTGCGTCGGAGCATTGTTTGGTGATAAAATTGGGAATGTTTTGATGCGGTATGAAGATATTTAATCGGGGCAACTCTCCGTTAGTGTTTGCGTATCGCACGAAACATTTGAGTATTGTTATATTCATCGTATAGTTTTTCATAAATCATAATTCAAGATTACCCGTAAAACATGTAATAAAACACTGAATAGTTTTAAACTTTAGAAACACGCATGCTTTGCCTTACATATTGAATACATCCGATCAGGGCAACTCTCTGATGCTGTGCTCAGTAAGGAAAGGATTGACACTTTTTGTAGATCTTTCACTTGGTTGGGGCAACTCTCTGACAGTGTAAGGGTTTGCAAACTGTGTAAAGGTGCGATATCTAGATAATTTTGAAAGAATAAGCCAATTAGTTTGACCTACTTATTGAATACATCCGATCAGGGCAACACTCTGATGTTGTGCTCAGTAAGGAAAGGATTGACACTTTTTGTAGATTTTTCACTTGGTTGGGGCAACTCTCTGACAGTGTAAGGGTTTGCAAACAGTGATGGTATTTAATATCTAAATTATTTTCAAAGTATAAGCCTAACTATTAGACGGACCAACTTATTGAATGCACCCGGTCAGGGCAACACTCTGGTGTTGTTGGGATTACTTTCTGATAATGTCAGGGTTTGCATGCAATAGATTATTTTATTATTTTACAGTGTCTTAATTAAAATATAATAATAATGGTAATTAATAAATAAATTGAAATCACAGTATATTTTCCAAACAGCTTTTAATACTTTATAAGTATTCTCACATCCATTTTGTTTTATTCTGAGGTGCAGATCATGGAGCATTATGACCAGGATAAAGGACGCAAGCGCCGGCGGTTGCAGACCCCAACGCGCAGCGAATCTCGTGCACCGCTAGAGGATGATCGTGCCGCTCATCAGAGGCGTAGTAAGTCAAGGAGACCCAGCCGCAGTCATATTCGGACATCTCGTAGTCAAAATAATGACTTGCAGGAGCGTGAGCAAGAGTTTGAAAGCGTGCTAGCCAGACTTAAAATGATAGAAAAAGAACTGCAAAAAGACCGCGAGAACAGGACGCGGTCACGAACTCGAGAGCTTAGACGCAGCGGCCGTGAAAGTAGAAAGCGGTCACGTACTCGGGAGCATAGACGCTACCACCGTGAGAGTAGGAGGCGGTCACGTACTCGTGAAAATAGACGTAGCTCTCCTTCTAAATCACCTAATTATCATCGTAGTGCTGATGGCGATCTTCCAAAATCAGGCAGCCCTGTTTTTTCAACCAAAGACATTGTCCAAATAGTTCAATCCATAAAAGGTAATTTACCGTCCCAGCCGTCTAATTTAAGCTGTTCAAACAATAAAAACATAGACCACAAAAATATTCTCCCCAATTTTGACCCCTCTTCTAAAAATCAACGTATTAGCGCATGGCTTAAAAAGGTAAATGAATGTGCTTCTGTATACGGCTGGGATGATAAAACTACCACCCATTTTGCAATGCAAAAATTACAAGGGTTGGCCAGAGTTTGGTACGAAAGCTTAGACTCAATTTTATTTTCATGGCAAGAATGGCAAGATAAATTAACGAGTGCGTTTCCTTGTGACCTAAATTATGGCCAACTCTTGGAAGAAATGCTAAGACGAAAAAGTAAGTTTAATTAGTCGATTGAGGTCTACTACTATGAGAAGTTGGCACTTTTAAATCAATGTGACATAAATGGCAAACGCGCTGTCGACTGCATCATTCATGGGATTAGTGATCGCACCATGAAGTCTAGTGCTTTAGCTTTGCGCTGTTCTAACCCTGATCAATTGTTAAAAATTTTAATGAGTAACAAGGATTCTGGTTATGCATTTGAAAGGGGACAAAATAAATTTAGAAATTTCTCGGAAAGCTCCAAGCCAAGTTATCAGAAATTCAGTAACAGATTATTACTTCAATTACCTTTTTGTTTTAATTGTAAAGAAAAAGGCCACCATTACACGCAATGTTCTAAACCATTAATTAAATGCAGTCGCTGTAACAAAGTCGGTCACAGAACTGAAAATTGCTACAGTAAATCTGACACTAAAATTAGCAAAAATGATGAAGTTCGTGAGATCAAATGCAAATCAAGTCTAGGTCAAAATTCAAAATTTATTAAACAAGTCAAAGTCAATGAATTGATGACTGAAGCCTTTATTGATTTTGGGAGCGACGTCACATTGATTAAACAATCCTTTGTGTCCAATTTAGGGGTAGATCATGATCACACAGAATCAATAATGAAAGGTTTTGGTAATGCTCTTGTCAAATCCTTAGGATATGTCGAGCTTCATTTTGAAATAGATGGCGTTAAGGCTAGGGTGCTATGTCGGGTAGTCGAAGACAATCTCTTAGATAAAACTGTTCTTGTAGGTCAATCATTTACCGAATTACCTCACATTATTGTCTACAAGGATTTGACCCAATTGCGTTTCCTAAGCATCGACAATGAGATGCCACATACAGAAATGTCTATGAAACAATCAGTGAAGATTTTCATTGCAGACGATATGGAACTATATGGTCCTGCTACTGTTAGCGCTTATACAGAAGATGGTTTCAGTGGTAGCATTTTAATTAAAGATAGTGTAGTAGGAAAGCCAGGTCAGCAGTTTGTAGTGTGTGGAGGAATGTATCAGGTTAACCATGGTAAAGTCAAAGTCACTTTAACATTGTGCTGTAACCCTTGCTTGTTGATGGAGAGTTTTTTATTATGCCGAGCTGAAAGGGTAGATTCAGTAAACAGAATCACAGAACACCAGACAGTGATTGAACTAACTGATCCCACAGACATAACGGAGTCTATGCTTAACATAGGTGTGTCTGTCGCAGATGAGCACAAAAAAAGGCTAATTCAAATATTGAATAAGTATAAACACTGCTTTGCCTCTGATCTACAAGCATTGGGATGCACCAATGCTACTAAAATGACAATAGAAATTAATGATCCACGACCCATTGTTTTCAGACCTTATAGACTCTCGCACCATGAGAGAGAGCAGGTTCGAAATATGGTCGATGAGATGTTATCCGCAGGTATTATTCGAGAATCGAAATCAGAATATGCCAGCCCCATAATATTGGTCAAGAAACCTGATGGTAGCTTAAGGATGTGTATCGATTATAGGAAATTAAACTCTGTTACAGTCAAAGAAAGATATCCGATGCCTATAATCGAAGATGAAATAGCTCGCCTGTCCGGACAAGCTTGTTTTATTACCTTGGATCTTGCCTCTGGGTATTATCAGGTACCTATTGCTGAAAGCAGTAAACAGCTGACGTCATTTGTCACCCCCGATGGTCAGTTCGAATTTAACAGAATGCCATTTGGGCTGGCCAATGCGCCAGCTGTATTCCAAAGAATGATGAATAGTATTCTGGGATCATCACGATTCACCAAAGCAATGGTCTACATCGATGATCTCTTAATTTTTGGAAAGGATCCTTCAGAATGTTTGGATAGGCTCGAAGAAGTTTTACAGCTTATGGAAAAATCTAATTTAACTCTCAAATTGGCCAAGTGCAACTTTCTCCAAGAGAAAATTGGTTATCTGGGATATGAGATTAGCGCTGGAGGTGTAAAACCTGGTGAGAAAAAAATTAAAAGTGTACAGAGTTTTCCGCAACCTACCGATATACATAAAATAAGGCAATTTTTGGGCTTGGTTGGATTTTTTCGAAAATTCATCAAAAACTTTGCCCAAATTGCTCATCCTCTTACAAAACTATTGAAAAAGGACGCAAAATGGGAATGGACAAGTTCGCAGGTTGAGGCATTTGAGACTCTTAAAGCAAAGTTGATTCATAGGCCGGTTTTGGCTATATATGATCACACAGCGGAGTTAGAATTGCATACAGATGCTAGTAAACACGGTGTTGGAGGAATTTTACTACAAAAATCCCACGATTCTAACGATTTGAGACCCATTGCTTATTATAGTCGTCAAACCTCTCCTGAAGAGAAGAACTTTCATTCATATGAACTGGAAACGCTGGCTGTCGTATTGTCATTAAAAAAATTTCGAATTTACCTTTTGGGCAAGAAGTTTAAAATACTTACTGACTGCAGCGCCCTGCGTTCCACTTTTTCAAAACGGGATCTCATTCCTCGGATAGCCCGATGGTGGTTAATGTTACAAGAATTCGACTGCTCTGTGGAATATAAACCTGGCGCAAAAATGTTGCATGTTGATGCCTTATCCAGGAATCCAGCGCCAGGTGAGATCGACTTACAGAGTGACTCTTTTCCATCAGTGATGACGATTAGTGATAATGACTGGCTACTTACACTCCAACTTGGAGACTCGGAATTAAGTAGAACTCGGGATATTCTTCTGAATAATGTAGATCCAAAAGATCTACAACACATAAAAGAAAACTATATCCTCAAAGATAATAAATTGTTTAAGATAATTGACGGTAATAAAGATGATCTTCGCTGGGTGGTACCGAAGGGCGCAAGGTGGCAGGTATGCAGGATGAGTCATGATGATATTGGGCATTTTGGAATAGAAAAGACTTTAGACAAAATTAAAAAACATTATTGGTTCCCCAAAATGTCGCGATTTGTAAAAAAATACGTGACTGCCTGTATCGAGTGTGCATTCGCTAAACATAATAAAAATAATCAGGAAGGTTTATTACATCCAATTACAAAAGTAGATTTACCATTTCACAGCTTGCATACAGACCATCTTGGGCCTTTTGTAAAATCCAAAAGGGGAAATTCATATTTACTAGTAATAGTAGATGCATTTACGAAATTTGTTTTTATCAAACCAGTAAGAAATACTAAGACTGTCAACGTAATCAAGGCGTTAGATGATATCTTTTATACTTTTCGAACCCCGGTGCGCCTGATTACTGACCGCGGAAGTTGTTTTACTTCGCATTCCTTTAAGAAATATTGTCTTGACAAAGGGATAAAGCACATCTTGAACGCGGTTGCTAGTCCTAAATCAAACGGGCAAGTGGAACGATATAATCGCACTATTCTCAGTTCCTTGACAGCCCAAAATCTAAATAACAATGAAAAAGATTGGGATAACCAGGTAGGAAAAATTCAATGGGGTATAAACAATACTTTGCATAAGACCACTGGTAGAACACCAGCAGAAGTAATGTTTGGGACTGATATAAATGGCGATATGAACCCTTCTCTAGATGAAATCGCGCAAGAGACTCGCATAAGTATCGATTTGAATACTCTTAGAAAAGAAGTAAAGGATAGGATTGATAGTGAACAGATAAAACAGAAGGCTTACTATGATAAAAATAGGAAACCAGAGCATTCATATAATGAAGGGGATCTTGTTAAAATAACGGAAACTTCTTTCGACAATAATGGTAAAAGTAAGAAATTACTCCCATCATATGTAGGACCATTTCGCGTGACTAGGGTGTTAGGAAATGACCGTTATAAAATAAAATCCATACCAGGCTTCAGAAAAATGAAACATAAGCTTGGCTCTACTGTCGCCGCAGACCGCATGAAGCCTTGGATTCATGTTGCTGCCCTGCGAGTAAATGATGACACTGAAATTGATGATGATGAAGTCGACAGCCAATAAGTGAACTTGCGATAATCTCAGTACATTTCGATTTATTATTCCATATGTATACAGTATTATATAAAAGTTAATATTTAAAAAGAAAAGTTAATATTTTAAGTTTACCTTGATGGCCTAAAGTAATGCTATTATTATATAATATCGTCCTTCAATTTATTATTATAATCAACTTATTTGCATGTAAAATGTCTGTGTAAGACTGCCATATTCATTGAGTTTATGTGAAAACAGCTTTGCTTACCTCAAATTATGGGAATAGGTATTTAAGAGAAGATTAGGAAAGAGTAATATGATAATAATTAATATACATACTTTATTTTATGAGAGTTATTGTTATAAATGCAGTTGTTTTATATTGCGCCCATTTGATTGAATTTTTAATCAAACACTAATATATAATTAAAATGTATTGAATAGTTTGATATTTATATGTACTGATTATCTTGGTGAGAACAGGTTAGCTCACACAAATAGTAGATGTTTCCTGCTCTTGTGTGAGAACAGGTTAGCTCGCATAAATAGCAAATGATTCCTCCTTTTGTGTGAGAACAGGTTAGCTCACACAAATAGTAAATGATTCCTCCTTTTGTGTGGGAACAGGTTGGCTCACACAAATAGTAAATGATTACTGCTTTTATGTGAGAACAGGTTAGCTCGCATAAATAGCAAATGATTCCTCCTTTTGTGTGAGAACAGGTTAGCTCACACAAATAATAAATTATTTCTGCGTTTATGTGAGAACAGGTTAGCTCACATAAATAGCAAATGATTCTTCCTTTTGTGTGAGAACAGGTTAGCTCATGCAAATAGTAAATATTGCCTAGTTTTTGAGTGAGAACAAGTTTGCTCACTTCAAAATGATTGCAACGAGACCAGGTTTGCTCGTACCGTAAGTTTAGATTTAATAATATGAGACCAGATTTGTTTAAATCTTAAATTAAAACTTAAGAATCAGGAAATTAAAATAGGATAAAGGTAGAGTCAATTTGTAAAGAATACCCAGTCAGCCTAGTGTTAGGTTATCACAAGATACGTGTATGGGGACATACACGCTATCAGGATGGACGAGTGTTAGGTTTAATTTAATAAAATATGTTATTTGGTCATTTAATGTTTAATTTTATTGATTAAGTATATTTGTTTGATTTGGTTCCGTTTAATAATGGTAGCTGTTTTGACTATGTGAGCAATAAACCTCTAGCACGCCGCCAGAGGGCGGAGTGACGTAGAGTGGGGTAGAAAGGGAAACTATAAATACGAAAAGCGTAGGCTGGCTTGGCATTCTGGTGTTGACTGTTGAATTGTACGGTCGTATTGGAAGTGTTGGAATAAACGTAACATTCTAAGAGAAAGTGCTGTGTTTTCTTTATAAGAATTATAGTCTTACTATAATACCAATACATTTACCTACAATTTAACGCATAATTTTTCGATAATTTATAATCTATGCATGGCAAACTGTCATTTAACTTGCATGCGACGGAACGCGCTGATTGTTTGAACGCCATGTGATCCACGCTGCTATTTCGGGTTGTCAAATTATTTAGTGACTGGACATAAACAAACAGATATTTTAATGATTTTTAATTGTTTTCGTGTCGGTAAAGTGAAAGTTATAGACCTAACCTAATAACCCTTTCGGAAAGATGAGGTTCGTTCATAATTTGACGCTTTGCCACGGGTAGATTATAAACTACCGAACATTAAGTTATACGTTTTATTGTAAGCATTATGGTACACAAGTTTTCAATAGTTTACAATTTCGCGAGATAGATGGTAAACGAACGGTGTTCACAATCATACGGTGTCATCAACATTGTAATACTGCACCCCACTACCACTAGCGAGACTTGCCCACGCCGGCTATCTGACCCTGGAGACTGTTTGCAAACAGCAGTGGCGACGGGCTGCAGGTATATTACCTACTCTTTTGTTACTGACAGAAACTGGGGCGTAGAAAGGTAAAGGAAAATTTAGTATCCTGGGTGATTATTAAGACTTACAAAAACGATATAGCATACCTACTCATTAAGGAATCTAAGCGAAAATTAAATTTAATTAAAAGCTAATTGAATCAATTTCATTTTCACTTAGATTTCTTACTACTATTTCAAGGTCATCATACAAATCAGTGGAACAGTCAGTATTTTTTGCATGAAAAAATTTTAACAAAAAAAAACCAACTTCAAAAAAAACTATTCCAAAACGAATCACTAAAAAGTAAAGAAATAATTGCGTATTCTTCTGAAACTTATACGAGAATATAATGTACTCGTAGGTACAATTATTGTTATTGTTGGAGTCGGTGTCAGCCAAGGAAACACTACAATCTACCTAGCAATATACCTATTTCTTACATGTCACGTTTACGTATGTATGTAGGTAGTTACAAACCTACATTGGCTGACACCGACTCCAACAATAACAATAATTGTACCTACATTATATTATCGTATAAGTTTTGGAAGAATACGCAATTATTTCTTTACTTTTCAGTGCTTTGTTTTGGAATAGTTTTTTTTGAAGTTGGTTTTTTTTTTTGTTATAATTTTTGTTTATTTCTTAATTTTCAGTGAATAGTTCTTATTTATTTTATACATCGAAAAAGTATCGTCCAATTGCTCCTAAGAATTGAAGAGTTCCGGTACTTTGTCATGGATCCCATAATCAGCACCTAACACTCATCACCCTTGAAGTATATCCTTTCCAATAAAAAAGAAGCATCGAAATCGGTTGACGTGATAATGAGTTATTCGTCCATTTGTCGCGCATATGGTTTATCTAGATTTAAGACTTATATGGATTTCCCATGGATGCCACTGTCAGAACTGGACCAAATTAAAATGGGACCACACGTGCACCACCAGCTTTCAAATAAATAAAGAATTATCAAAATCGGTTAACGTAATATTGAGTTATTCGTCCATTTGTCGTCCATTTGTCGCGCATTTTGTCTATCTAGATTTAAGACTTATATGGTTTTCTCATGGATGCCACTGCCAGAACTAGACCAAATTAAAATAGGACCATTCGGGAAACACCAGCTTTCAAATAAAAAAAGAATGATCAAAATCGGTTCACCCAGTCGAAAGTTATGAGGTAACAAACATAAAAAAAACATACAATCGAATTGAGAACCTCCTCCTTTTTTTGAAGTCGGTTGAAAATAAATTAAATTCTCACTAACACAGCTACTACATCACTTTACTGAGTATTCCATATCATTCTTTTAGGCCTTTGATAATCAGTAATAATCACCCGGTATATGCAGTTCTTTGGGGAGTGTAGGGGAGCACTAAAAGAGAATTTCCCGAAATTGCTACAGTCACGGGAAAAAGGGGACACGGCGCGTACGAAGTCGCGGGCAAGAGCTAGTTAAGTAATATGAAGTAAATTAAATTCTATGCAACATTTTATAACCCATCAAACCCTTCAATCCAATTACGCTAAAATTTAAACTTTACGACAACGCGGGCCTCTTTAATCTCACACACCCTGGCCCATTCCTCCTTTGTGCGCGCCGGCCAAGGAAACCATTATGAACAGCTTGCCTCGCTTACATTCTTAGCTCTTTGCTGGGAGATAGGAAAAGTATGCCTTTTAAAGTTGCCGGTAGTTGGAGCGAAAGACTTTGAGCTTTGCCTCGTTTTAATTTAACTTTTAATTCATAAAACATACAGTTTGAGGCAATGAATCATAGATCAGTAAACATTACGGTATTTTTAATTAATCTTTTTCATTGTAGGTACAGCTACCGACGGTTTAGCTGTGGACGTCTTGAGGCTGTGAATGATGATGGTCGTAAGTAAACAGAAAGATGATTTTGGATGTTTTTTTTATAGTGCCCGTCAAGATGACCTCACTCCACCTGATGAAAAGCGGTCGTGAGGTCCAGACATGAGGCTGACAAGCACAGTAATGCAAAGATATCACTGTGCTGGTCACACTCATCTTGAAAGCCTGCAAAAATGCCTTTTCACGCCCCGCTTGAAGACCCCGGGACTATAACAGGAAGGAAACACATTCGCTGGAAGAGCGTTCCACGTCTCGATGGTTCGACAAAGAAAGGAGTCACCGAATCTTTTTATGCGTGAAAACAAATGCTAGACTGTGTGTGGATGACTCCGCAATCCAGCACGGTATGGTACGGGAGTTGAAGGGTGAAGGTGGGACAATTCGGAATATCTCATCAGAGCATTCCCCGTTGTAGAAGCGATAGAGAACACTCAACCTGGCAATGTCTCTACGCAATTGAAGAGGCTCAAGGGTCATAGATGCCTCTGGGTTACCGATAATACGATTCGACGATCCGGCGATACGGATGTCTTGTCGTCCTGGGTATAGAACCCATAAGCTTCGCTACTTGGCGGCACGATTGGCGTAGTGCGCAGTAACACGGTTCCTCGCCTCGAATCCCGCAGTGCCCCGGGTTCGATTCCCGGTCGGGTCTATTCAGGAAACGATCTTTTCTAAATTGCCTCGGGTCTGGGTGTGCTGGGAGACGCCCCTGGCTTTATTCCTTGTCTGTTACCTCGTAATACAGGGATATTTCTCCCTCCTTCGAGACCATGACAAGAGGTCTGTTGTCTGGCGCATAATTATTTATTTATTTACTAGGCAGGAACTTTACTCATTGCACTAATGAGTTAGTTAATTGTTATTGTACGTTCATAATGATATACGAGAATTGTATTTCACATAAAACAGTGTAGGTTATCATAGATAGGCAATGAGATGCGATTTTTATTTTGTTTCAAGATAGTTAGCTCTATACTATTTTTATAGATTATTTTTTATAAGGCTAAGGGAACCACTAGGTTATGAATTGAACTCGTTTTATCCGCAATCAACCCCTAGATTCTTTAACTAGCAACTCCAGTCGATTGCAAGTCGCTCGCATTTTGACAGCTTGTCACCCAATAACGAAGTAGTACTCGACGTCAAATAGCAATAATCGCTGTCGAAGTCGCGATAATCTTGCGATGGCAGTTAGTGAATAACCCCCTGATCGGATTTCTTAACAGAGAAAGGTTTGGTTTCGTTTATGAGTTAAGTTCTCGAAAGTAATAATACTGCGATGGCCACTTACTATTAGGCCGTCCGCGTGTGCACTGCCTAAGAGCATCGCTCAGCCGCTATCCAAAGAGCAACATGCTACTTACGTGTCGAAATGTCAAATTCGAAAATGTATGGAACTGACATGAAATGTCATTTCGAAAAGGAGAGTTCTAACGTCAATCCCATACATTTTTTAATTTGACATGTCGAAGCGAAAGTAGCGTGTTGCTCTTGGCTAGGGCCTCAGTTATTAATTCAAAAAAGTCCCTAGTATGCACTCGCCTTAACCCAAGCACCTTTGTGTCAGTTAACAAGATGTTTAAGTAACTTATATCAATTCACAAGTCCGTCGGGCGCCCGGGCGGAACTAATGTGAGCGTATTTTGTCTGTCCGTGAGTCGTTTGATATAAATCGGTTGAATCACCGCCTTTAACGATGTTTTGTGTGTAGAAAGTTTCGTTAAGGTTTAATGAGTGGGTTAACATACCAATTAAGAGGATGTTGATGCTTTTGTAAGTAGATGAATGTTTGGCGGGGAGGGGTCAGAACCTGGATCAGGTTGTGGGATTCTTAAACCACCAGGTTACATCATGTAGCCTACATAGGTCGTAGGTGAATTCGTCATATTATATTTATGTTCCTTGTTGGTCTTGTCATTACCTACATAACTACACGTATCAATTCCTACTTAATCGGGACGCCGAATGTACTGATTTCTATTCTCAACCAAACTTATTTGTCTGTACTTCGACTAGAATAATAAATTATGCATAGCTTTAAGTGGTTTTAAACCACACAATAAAAATTAATGATGATTCACGAAACGAGATTGTTGTAACCGTCACAGTTTCTGAACCTGAAATGCTGTTTATTTTAGCTTCCTATTAAGAAATCCAAAAGGCAAAGTGTTTGTATCGAATTCAAATCAAAAATAAAATCCACATACTCACTCAGAATTTTGAATAAACTTCTCTTTTCCTATTTGCTAAGCATGGTAGTTTTCACGACTAATAAGTGGCCCCCTCAGAGAAGGTTTGACGCCCCGGAGGTACAAATACGCTTCACAGTACCTACACACGCATGTGATGGTATTTCAAGGGTTTAACAAAAGACTGTCGCTTTCACCAAGAAGAGCTTTCAACACTGACCATTGCATGATATGTCGGATTACACACATTACCGGTAGCACTATACAAACAGACTATATACAATCACGGAAATCGAAGTGGGAGTCCGGAGATGAAACACAGATACTACTATATTTAAAGTGGGTCATCACTATCTAAATCGATGCTTTTGGTTTGTTGTAAGATGCTTAAAGTTTAAGTTTCCCTCGCAAGATGTAAGCGCAGTGCTTTTGAGTTTAAGCGTGTGAACTTTTGTGACCAAACTATCGACAGTTGTACATCAATAAATAGGCTAGTGTATTATTATAAGATATAGAGCGATACCGTCAATATAGCATTACTCTTACACTCTTAATGAAATTAATATTTTTGAGAAATGCTGCACACTTTCAAGAATTTTCTAGCATTTTTAATAAATTCCAAGAATTCAAAGGTCTTATTATTTGAGATATTGATTTGTCTATACTAATTAATTTGTCTAGAACTTTAATTTTCTCTGAAAGCGGGGCACAGTCAAAGAGCACTAGGAATTAATTTCAGTAATTAGTGCTGTCGTCTAGAAATTACTCCTGTTAATGAATTAGAGCTATAGTAGGTATTTGATTACCCCCGACACTGTTCAGAATAGACAAGGGCGAAGGAAGGAGTTAACATGGTATCTTTTATTTAATAAACAAGTGAGTTGAGTATGGAATACTCATCAAAATTATACCTAATTCCAATAATCATTTGATCACAATAAGTGACGTTCTGATCTATGAAATGCTTGCTTCATAATAAATGCCCATTTATTCTTGACTTGAAGAGACCTGATCTGACCAGATTGAATTGGTTTGAAAACATCCACGGGCAGCGGGTTTCACTCCTTTGCAGTTCGCATGATGAAATAGTCTCTGTAAAGCGTCGTATGAATGGCAGGAATATCCAATCACGCGAGGGTGGAGGGCGTCCAGTTCTCCGATGGTATAAAGTGCCGGTGGATCCAACTCATTCAGTTCACCTGGACACTAGCGGTACTGTATGTGCTTATACTTACGAGTAGTGCTCCTATGGTCAGAAGTTGCCGGCAGTACCAACTCATTCAGTTCACTCGTTAACTCCCGAAATAAAGTCTGTCAAATACCAAAATTCTGCAATTGTGTTCAAGCCCAAGTGCTTTTTTTGCAAAGTTATTGTATTTGCACGTCCGGCGGCACTGCGCCCGCGCATGATTTGTGTGCAGAAGGCACGCCTGCGTCCGCTACCGCCACGAACAATCCCCTGCCTCGCTTCCAGGAACAGAGGTTAAAGAGGACTTCAGACCTGAGCCATTCATGCTTTTATATGTCATTGTATTTATTCGGTGTGGGAGGGCTTTGAAATGGGATTTTTGAATCGGATGTTTATACTTTGTAGATTTCATCTAACAGTCAGGGAAACCAGAGACGGAACAGGTTCAATCCCTCATAAAATCTCCTTTAACATCTTATTAGGTTTTGACTTTCAATTACCTTTTTATTTTCCACTTTGCTTTTAAAATGACTGATGATTATGAACAGAGAACTATCGCAACTAATCTTGTTAATGTTTAAATAGACTCAAACTACCAAAAACGTCTTCGAGTTGACCAATTACGATAAACAGCATAGTTTAAGAGAAAGTAGCTCCTGTTTAAAAGCATTACATTTTCCGTTATACGTAATAGGAACTATTATTTTCACATTAATCATGAAGTAGACCTTTCAACTGGAACATTTAATCTAAAAGCCCAATTAGTTCTTTTAAATTGGTTAACTAAAATGTTAAACTCGAACACTAAATGACCGTTATCTGTGCATTCATAAAATTAATGTGCGAGTAGTTAACGATTCATAAATAAAATTGATGTAAATGTGAGAATTCATCCATCATCGTAAGTATATTATCAAGCTGCTTAAATTGGGTGTAATTTCATGTAATAGTACTACGGACAAGTCACAGCTTTTTTTTGTAAAACGGTTTGTAAGTTGTGTGAACTAATATTTTTTTCACAAAGTAAACGTCAAAGAGACTAAATGCAAACGCATTGTTTAGGGGTAAATACTTTTTGTTAGGTTCGGTTCTACACATTTAAATAACTATTCTCTATTTTTGTTTACTTTTCTTGTGCATAGAGCAAAAAATCAACTAAACAGTGAAACTTTAAATAAATATAAACTGTCGCGACGCGCAAAAAGATGGGATTCAGCTCGCCTAGTTAAGGAATTTTAATAAAAATATTCGATAGCGAGGCAGGCTTGGTGGCAGCTCTTGCGTTCTTTACTGGTGTATTCCAATTTAAATGTCAAAGTCAAAAAAACTTTTTTTAAATATACCTCCTGTTCTAAGCTCTTTTAAATCGTCTTATATTATTTAAAATAATTTATACTCAATAATAGCCATGAAAAAAGGTATATACTTATATATAAACATCTACATTTACAGTACCA
The DNA here is from genome assembly GCA_947369235.1 of Udea olivalis. Classification (NCBI taxonomy): domain Eukaryota; kingdom Metazoa; phylum Arthropoda; class Insecta; order Lepidoptera; family Crambidae; genus Udea; species Udea olivalis. Next base: position 11,902,161 of record OX376360.1, read on the forward strand.
AGTAATGTGATGATACAGTCCAGTATATTTCCTAACCCGATTACAATGAAAATCATTAATAAACTTTCCAAATAGATTCTGCTGAATTGATTTAAGGTTTTTAATTGCCAAGTAAGATCAAAGAGTTAGTAATAATGCGGAGCGTCTTATCAAATTGTAATTCAATTTTGTTCACTTTCAGACGGAACTGAATTTATGCATCATCTGCCTTTGTAATCAACTCGGCATCCAACATCATGGCATTAATCGTAATTTCGAGTTCAAATTTGCTCATCAGTACTTTTCGAAAACAATACTTTATTATACAGAATACAACTGCGCAAATGTCATCTATAGGCGGGAAACCAATTTTTAAATGTTCCTAGGTATATCACCGGACATGCGCCTCTAATGATTAAAAATGGAACGAAACATGAAATGGACATGGTGATTCATAATTTAATTTGGATTTCACATTTCATTTTAAAAGTATTTACTAATAATTTTTTGTTCCTTAATTAACTGGTTTTTCAATAATTGTACTAAATAATTATTAATAAACCTTAATATAATATTTGTATGCTGTTATACAGTTAAGTATGTGCACTTATTTGGTTAAAATAAGACCACTTGACCACATTTACTGCAAATAAAGAACTTTAAACTTTGAACTTTGAAAAATGGCATACAAATTGCTGAACTCAACTATCGTAGTCAACGTGGCGTAAACTCATGGTAAATACAGACAAACTTGTAACATTCGTTTTCTTTTATTATGATTGTTTTTAAATAATACTAAATGTAAAATCTCCTTAACTGAATTCTTAAGAAGTCCTCATGTGTAGTCAACGTGGCGTAAACTCATGGTAAATACAGACAAACTTGTAACATTCGTTTTCTTTTATTATGATTGTTTTTAAATAATAGTAAATGTAAAATCTCCTTAACTGAATTCTTAAAAAGTCCTCATGTGTAGTCAACGTGGCGTAAACTCATGGTAAATACAGACAAACTTGTAACATTCGTTTTCTTTTATTATGATTGTTTTTAAATAATACTAAATGTAAAATCTCCTTAACTGAATTCTTAAAAAGTCCTCATGTGGTGCTTTACACCAAATGCATTCACTCCAGACAAATTGGCGAGATGATTTAGTGCGGACCGGCGCCCGCACTCAATAAATAACCACTCCGGCGCAGGTCCGATCTAAACTGTTCGTATTTTTAGCTTTTTACGATGAAAGTTGCATTGTATGGCCGTAACAAGTGCTGTTCATTGCCTGTTCAATAGGCAGCATGTTGCCCCCTGAATAGCAGTTAAAGCAAATGATTTTACATTTTGAAGACGAATGAGCAAATGTCAGGCTTTTAAAGCTTAGAACATCGTCGAAAATGTATTCTCTGTATGTCTACCATGAGTGCCTAAAGTGCGTTGACATTTTTGTGATTTCGGTACAGCGCCTCTGATGGATTTAAATGAAACTAAAACGGCATACATTAATCCGGAGGCTAGCCAAGAGTAACACGCTACTTTCGTGTCGATTTGTGTGAATGAAAAATGTACGAGAATGACATAAGCACTCGTCTAATCGAAATAACATTTGATGACAGTTTCATCCTGTATGTCTACCACGAGTTGCCACTTTAAATTTACATTATCGTTCGCGTAAATATTTGTATTGGGATTTGACATAACATGACATGACAATGTCAAATCCCAATACATTTTTTCACGCGAACGATAACCTAAATTTAAACTGGCAACTCGTGGTAGGTCCTGTTCTTAACTCAAAAACTAATTTTAAAAGTTTGTGCACAAGTCAAAATTATGTGCGAGTATATCGTTACCCCAAGTTTTAACTCACTACAGAAAATGTACAAAGAATAGAAGGGTAAAATATCATTTTCGTGCGAAAGCATCTTGAAATAACTTCTCGCCTATTTGTGTATTGATTTGTTTGGCTATAAAGTAAAGTGGTTAACCGTATAGTTGGGTTTTAGTTTTGTGGGGCCATTTGCTGCCTTTGATGGTTACTAAAAGCTGCCACATGCAATTTTAGGACAACTATCAGGTTTTTGAACAAAATTCAACTCCGGCGTGGGTTGAAACGTTACTCGCATTTTGAATTTTGCCGTTTATTTCGGCACTATTGCAAGCGCCATGATCACGGAGTGATACTAAAAATAAATAAGGTACATGATAGCAATCCCGTTTTGAACTATTTTAACGCTAGTGGCCATGAAAGTTTGAAGAAATAAAATGTAGGTGGTATTGCAAAGCATATTAGTAATTTATTCTTTATTGCTAGAGAAAAAGGACAATTGGCGGAACTAATGGCAAACGGCATTCTCTACCAGTCAAGCACCGCGACAAACAGATCACTTAAAGACGGTGCAAAACATAAAAAAACACCAATTAAATAAGTATATTAGGTATAGTAGAACATTATTAGTACCTTAATCATTAATAATCTCACCACTCTAGGTCAAGTGTTACCTTCTTCCCTTGACAACAGAAGGATAGACCTACTTACCATGATTGTACCTTGGATTTCTTGAGAGAACTGTTGGCTCTTTTGGCTATTGCATAAAACTCAAATCTAAAGGACCAAATTAACAAGGTACGTAATTAAGTCACATAATTTTGCGTTCTAATGGTAAAAATAATATCTTTCACTAGGTTCGTTTTTTTCCTTTATATTTAATTCCGGGGATATTTGGGAAAATAAAAGAATTTAAAAGTTATTCCTGGACTGAACCAAAATAAACTTCATTTTGAAAAAAAAATACTCAGCTTTATGATATTCACAGAAAGTCTATTGTAACTTGTAGAGTAGCCTTCGAAGAAGTAAAGATTTTTGTGCAAACCGAAAAACCCGGATAAATAAATAAATAAATATCTGGGACAATTCACACCAAGATCATCTGACCCCAAACTAAGCAGAGCTTGTAATATGGGCGTCAGAGACTGATAAACATACTTAAATATTTCTAAATACATACTTAAATAGATAATAACATAGTATATGATAGTGTTAGGTTTGTTGCACATTTTAATTCTAATAGATACTCAGAGTATTTACGTAGGGCTTTAATCAACGTGTTAAAAATAAACTTTAGTGATTTTTTATAAGTGAGGTAATTTTCAAAATACAATGAAGGAAATTTAGATTCCTTGTTTTCTTTTCAGAACTAACTGATCAGTTAAGGAATTCGCTAACTCGATTGCGAAAGAAAATACGGTTAAACACCAGAGAAATCTTCCAGAATCTCTCCGTAATGGTCCCTAGATAAACATGCGTTAAATTTTGCTGTTACTTATAGAAAAAAGATTCAGCGTCTGTATCAACCCGGAAAACGGCTGAAGGCTCACCATCTACCATGTTGAGTTCTAGTACCATTGATGAAAAGTGGGCTCCTGAGTGTTCCGTTCACCATGATGGCAACAGTCACTTGCGTCTGACTACCCCGTTTGGGATATAGTCGTGATGGTATATTGTTAAAGCGGTGAAATTGTCACAGCTGTGAAGATGTTCACAGTAACATTATCATTCTTCATCATATTCAGCAATCAGCATTTTCGGCAATAAATAGAGTCCAGTACCTACGTCTACCACGAGGTGCCACTTACAATTTACATTATCGTTCGCGTAAAAAAATGTATTGGGATTTGATATTGTCATGTCATGTCATGTGTCATACCAATACAATTTTCGATAATGTAAATTAAAAGTGGCAACTCGTGGTAGACGTACCTACTGGTGATTACAAACATCGGGATTGCTTTTCGCAGTAGAAGTTTTGTTTAGTTTGTGATCAGATGATCTTGGTGTGAGGTGTGTCCGATATAGTTTAAGTGGCAGTTTCCTCATTGCATACCCAAAGGTGCCTTAGCGAGGTTTTCAAAACGCAAGAGCCCAAACGCCCGTGACACGCGTCTGCGCACGCTCCCGCATTCTCCGCGACGGATGACCGCACCGACGAGCGGGAACTTGAGTGTTACACTTGGCCTGAGCCCATGACAGCAGACTTGCAAGTCAAGTAAGTACATTTAAGTGCTATGAAAGACAGGATGTACTTCCACTGGAATAGGAGACACGCAAACACATAATTCTGGCAGCCATCCGTTTTAGAACGAAGTTTTCAACCAATTCGGTAAATTTTTTTGTAGGTCACTGCATTTGATATTGCTAGTTGCTGCCTTATTATACATAAAAGATTTTGTCAAAGCCTTGGCATTATCGTTCGTCACTGGTCACGTTAGGCTAGCTGGGTTACTTTGAATTGATCTTAATTGAGGCAATCCAGAAATCACATCACCAAATTATTTTATTCTCAAGGCCATTTTCTGTTCGTCATTATAGTGAATCACCTCACCCGGATTCGAATTATAGATACCCACGTACAAATTACACAGGTAATCAGTTACTAACTCGCTCGAAATTGCGAATCATAATGATACTTATGCTTATTACGCCATAATACCTAGTGTGGGCTCCTTCCTATTATATTTAATTTTAAAATGGAGAGAAGTAAATTGCCACAGTCAGGGCGTTACACTTCCAGTATAAATTTAAATCTCATATGAAGGTATGAACCCTCATTTATTTGCGCGGTAGTACTTTTAGACTGGGTTTGAATGTAGCTCGCCAATTTTTTTCCAAAAAAACTGGCTCATTGGTGCAAACGATCCTGCCTATAGCATTGACGGTCGTGGGTTCGATCTCCACCCAGGACCTATACTCATGTGATGAACGTATTTTGTGTTGTTCTGTATGTTATTACGATATAAAATAGGCTATTATTTTGTAATAAACGACCTCAGGAAGGGTAATAGAATTCAAACAATATATAGTTCTTCAAATATTCTATAGTATTTATATTTAGGCTGACGTGAATCTACCACCGGTTCGGGACCTAGATGCTGCTGAGAAGAACCCGGAAGAAACTCAGCAGCCCGTAAATTTCATAACGAATTAATAGTATTGTACTTACAACTCCGATGCACAGAAGCTTACACTTTTATTCACTCTCACTCGTAGACGATGTTACATTCCAATCCTGCATAATGTCATTGCGACGAGCCGACGTCGAATCAATCTCCGACACCTCCGTCGATTCATTTAATACTCCAAAGAGGGGCAAGCACGACACCAGGGTGGCCAGTACTCAATGAAACTACCTTTTAATAATAATGATGCCCAAATAAATCTAAAACTACCCAGTTTAGTAATCGAATCATGACAATTTAATTCTAATTTCTAAAGCTTGTGTATACTTATAGTAGAGTTAGGTGAGGATAACTGTTTTCGTTTGAAGAACCATAATATTAGGTTGTCCATAATACATATTGTCTTTGTCTCTTGTAAAACGACGACATGACAACATACTGTTTGTGGCACTTTAAGAAAACAACGTTCTATTATTATTTTACACTGCAAACCCAAATATTGTCCCTATATCACCGACCTATATTGACGACCGACTTGGTGTAATGGTTAAGAAGTTGGCTACTACACCAGAGGTCGCGGGTTGGATCCCCGCACAGTACACACATTTGTGTGCATGAACATGTCTGTTTGTACTGGTCTGGGTGTCTCCTATGTATAATAAGTATGTATTTACAAAAGAAAATGTATTTAAGTATGTTTATCCGTTGTCTAGTATCCCATAACACAAGCTTTAATTAGCTTACTTTGGGGCTAGATGGCGCTGTGTGGAATAATGTCCAGGGATATTTATTTATATCACCTGTCTATATTTATAAAATATACATTTAATTAAGGTTACAGAACTTTTAAAATCGGAGCTACTAAATTTACATGTAGTTGTTATCTTTAACTACATCAGTCGGTAAATGTCTTTTTAATAGTTAAACTCAAGACCAAAACGATACTGTCTACCACGAGTTGCCCCTTTAAATGTACGTTATCGTTTGCTTAAAAAAATGTATTGGGATTTGACATTGTCATGTCATGTGTCATCCCCATACAATTAATTCACGCGAACGATAATGTAAACTTAAAGTGGCAACTCGTGGTAGACGTACAAGTTACGACTACGTACGATACGACTCTGGTTAACAGTCTGATGCTGAACTGCCTTTTATTAGTTTTATAAGGGTTCTCCAGCGTTGGTCGGTTAACATTGTTTCTTTAAAAATAATTTGAAAGTAGTGATTAACATAAAAGGTTGGTGTCTTATTACAAGAAAACCATGTCTTCGTAAATATACATTGAAAATTAACCTAATTCAGCCGTTGATTTATTTTATGAGGTACCAAATATGTGCAATAAAACGATGAGACCAACTCTTCAGACAACACTTATGAGTATGTCAACTTTTTTAAACCTTCAAATCTTAATAATGTACGCTCTCAGGACCAGTCCCAGTCAACGGTAGCGATTGTGGACATTAAATACTCGTTAAATGATTGAAGCTCCACTTGTATTTCAAAAGACTTGTTGAATTTATAACCTTTATTTTCTTTGTAGATTTTTAAATGATTTTTTAAATTCTCCGGTTATTATTGTCAGAGATATCTACTAAGATTATGTATTTTATTACGGCCTATCGGAAAGATAAAGATTAAAATATGCTATTGCATATTCTAACTAGTGTTGCCCAAAATCGGCCTTGGTCTTGCAGTCTTGGTCTTGATCTTGCATTTTCGCAAGACCAAGACCGCCTAATTTTGGCAAGACCAAGACCGAGACTGACCGTGCCAGATCTGAGCAAGAACAAGACTAAGCTTGCGAGACTCTTGCGTCTATTGTTGCGTTGCGTTTTATTGTTGTTAGGACTGAGTGTCATTTCAGGGAGTATAGGAATTGGGGTATACGCTTAGGGACTCCACGAGACGCAAAAAAATGCATCAAAAAAAATGGAAAATTGGACTGAATATGATGAAGATGAAGACGTAATAGACTTTGAGAAACTTTATGCACGTCCCTCGACGTCATCTGGATCTTGTCTTCAAGGCTTAGTTATTGACGAGTTGGAGGAGTAGTCACGTAAACCCAGAGCAGCTAGCTCGTAAGACATTTTAGAGTGGTGGTACGCATCATCATCATCACCCGTGCGGTCTATCCCGGTTGTGAACCCACACTGGTGTGTAGGGTCCCAGGGTCCGCCTTTCTTATTTTCTTGGCCCACTTCGCGCGGTCTTGTGCATCCTCAGTGGTGAGTCTGTTGGCACGCATGTCACCCTTGACGACGTCGAGCCACCGCTTCATGGATCGACCTCTTCTACCGGTACCTGGCGGGGGCGGCATAGCCAGACATTTGTTGGACACGTAGTTTGCCGATCTCCGTGAGACATGACCATACCAACGAAGGCGGCACTCCTGCAGCTTGTCTGCGATGTCACGAACACGAAGGCTGCCACGGATGTAGGTGTTACGCACGCGATCTTTACGTGAGACTCCACACATCCACCGCAGCATCTTCATTTCCGTGACGCGCAGCTCTTGCTTGTGTCGCTCTAGTAACGGCCATGCTTCACTGCCATATAAAAGGACACCTTCAGCTTGATCGGCATTTTCGGGTCACCAATGACACGCAGTCACCTCAGGCCATTTGCACCAAGCCTCGGAAATTCGGGCTTTGACGGCGCTATCGATGTCCCCGGACACGCATTTCAGCGACGCCCTATCCAGGTCGGGTACTCCTTTCTTACGAACCATAGTTAACGGCCTGTGTTGGTTTTACGGGAGCGACTGCCATCTGACCTCCCAACCCATGAAGGAGAGCCATCGCCAGAGCCTCGTTGCTTGCAGGTGAGGTTGGCTTGAGGCCCGAAGATGTTGGTGAGCCCCCATACACCCCTTAGAGTGGTGGTACGCATGAGACAGAATATCCGACTTTATCGAAGATAGCCCGTGATTTTCTTTCAGTACCTGCAACTTCAGTACCTGCTGAGAGATTATTTTAAAGCGTCATTAAGTAGTAATTAGAAAACAATAAAATAGGTTAAGTGATGAGTCAGCCAGATGGTTCATCATCATCATCCGTGCGGTCTATCCCGGTTGTGAACCCACACTGGTGTGTGGGGTCCCAGGGTCCGCCTTTCTTATTTTCTTGGCCCACTTCGCGCGGTCTTGTGCATCCTCAGTGGTGAGTCTGTTGGCACGCATGTCACCCTTGACGACGTCGAGCCACCGCTTCTTGGATCGACCTCTTCTACCGGTACCTGGCGGGGGCGGCATAGCCAGACATTTGTTGTACACGTAGTTTGCTGATCTCCGTGAGACATGACCATACCAACGAAGGCGGCACTCCTGCAGCTTGTCTGCGATGTCACGAACACGAAGGCTGCCGCGGATGTGGGTGTTACGCACACGATCTTTGCGTGAGACTCCACACATCCACCGCAGCATCTTCATTTCCGTGACGCGCAGCTCCTGCTTGTGTCGCTCTAGTAACGGCCATGTTTCACTGCCATATAAAAGGACAGGCCTAATGATGGTTTTATAGACCTGCCCTTTCAGCTTGATCGGCATTTTGGGGTCACAAATGACACCAGCCACCTCACGCCATTTAGCCCAAGCCGCGGAAATTCGGGCTCTGACGTCGCGGTCGATGTCCCCGGACGCGCTTAAAACAGATCCCAGGTATTTAACACGGTCCGTGCGCTCGACCACGTCAACGCCTATGCGGACGGACTGGGTATCTGTGGTGTTGCAGGCCATGTACTCCGTCTTCGCCACATTAAGTTTCAGACCGCCGTTTTCAAGTGAATTTTTCCACTTATTCACCCGTTGTACCAACCGTCCCCTGTCCGAATCTGCTAGCGCTATATCATCAGCATACATAAGCAACCAGGGTGGTTGCTCATGGTGGTCTAGGATGCTGTTTGACAGAACGTCTAATATTACGCTGAACAGAAACGGGCTAAGCACGGAGCCTTGGTGTACTTCAACGGTAATAAGGAAAGGAAGCGTGTCACCAACCGCAGTCCTAACTATGGAACTGGAATCGTGGTACATGTCCCGGATAATGTCAATAAAGACTTCGGGAACGGCCCTGGACCGCAGCGCCCAGCCGATCATCTCACGAGGGACACAGTCGAAGGCCTTCTGCATGTCTAAGAAAAGTAGATGCAGAGGTGTATTCTTCAGTCTGTATCCCTCCATGAGCGTTTTCAAGGCAAATATGGGGTCCATGGTCCCGCAACCTGGTCGAAACCCATACTGACACCCCGAGATTGTACACTCCTGTCGGATCCGAGAGTCTACAATGCGCTCTACTCTACAAGGAGCTTCATGGTGTGGGACATCACCTTTATGCCGCGATAATTGCTGCACTCCTGCACCGAGCCCTTGCCTTTGAAGACTGGCGTGATAATGCTCAGTCTCCATTGGTCAGGTATCTTCCCGGTGAGGAGAATGCGGTTAAAAAGGTGGGTAAGTATGCCCACACCACGAGAGCCCATCGATTTCCACGCTTCGATAGGGACTCCATCGGGTCCGACAGCTTTCCGGTTCTTCATGCGGCGAAGAGCCGACTGGACTTCATCAGGCGTTACCGGGGGCACTAGTCCCTGATTTGGAGGGAGTTCAGGTGGCTGCACCTCTTTGTGCTGCTTATTGAGCAGCTCGTGGAAGTAAGAGCGCCATCTCCCCTTCACCGCGTGGTCCTCGCATAGCAGGTTACCAAGAGTGTCATTTACACAGCGGCACATGGAAATATACTGGGCCGCTTTGACTCTCGAACGTGCCAACTTGTAAACGAGCTTCTGCCCCTCAGACGACTCCAACTTATCGTACAAAGGACGTAAGTGGTCACGTCTGGCCCTGGCTACAGCTCGTTTAGAGGCACGTTTGGCATCCCTGTACGCGGCGCGATCTTCAGGAGATTTGGACGCTTGCCACGCTTTGAAGAGGGCTTTCTTTACCCTAATCTCCTTCTGGACTGCTTCGTTTCACCACCAGGTCTCCTTGTCAAGCCCACGTCCACCCCGAGACACACCCAACGCCACCCTCGCCGCCCCGGTGATAGCTGCCTGACACCTATCCCAGAGCTGTTGCCCGGACTCACTATCCGCTGCGATGCACAGATCACCGACAGCGGCAGCAAAGTCGTGGGATCTGGCTCCTTCAAGCAGCCACCACCTGGTTTGGGGCGGGCAGCGCTCCCGGCATTTGCCTCGAGGCTTCACTCGCAGGTCCATCACAAGTAGACGGTGTTGGGCAGTAAGACTCTCTCCGGGTATGACCTTACAGTTAGCTACCTTGCCGATCTGGGCTCTCCTGGTGAGAAAGTAGTCGATCTGGGTTGCGCTCCTACCGCTCTTGTAGGTGATCAGATGCTCGGGACTCTTTTTGAAGAACGTGTTCACGACGGCCAAGTCGGGAGCCATACACGTCCGGAGAATCTCTTCGCCTTCAGCGTTACGACTGCCAAAACCAAAACCACCGTGAACACGCCCGTATTCCTCACACTGTTCACCCACATGACCGTTCAGATCGCCACCCAGAACGACGCCTTGGGACAATGGAATAGTGCATAGGAGCTGGTCGATTTGCTCCCAAAACAGTGCCTTATCCGAATCGCTACAACCGACCTGCGGTGCGTAGGCACTTATCAAATTGGTCGTGACCCCTTCGATAAGCACCCTCACGACCACAAGGCGGTCGCTAACGCGATTTACTTCCAAGACACTATTCTGGAATTCCTCGGACAGCGCCACCCCCACTCCATTGGCCCCACCAGGAGAACCCACGTAGATCAGCTTGTAGCCGTGTCCGATGTTCCGGGACCTGTTGCCTCTCCAACGAGTCTCCTGCAGGAACGCCACGGCCACCCTCCGCCTGGCGAGCACATCGGCCAGCTCGCGAGCGCGTCCCGTCAGCGTGCCAACGTTCCACGATGCGAAGCGGACCTTCCTCTGGACTAATGTCTTTAACCGGGCCCGCCCATGGCCCGGTAGCCCTAACCCACTTAACACAGGAGTAGGGCGATCCCCCTGCGCGTCGTTTTCCGGCGACGCCCTATCCATGTCGGGTACTCTATGCTGACTTTTCATGTTGGTTTGGCTTGAGTCAGCCAGATGGTTACTTTGTATTAATTCTTGATCAAAAGAATTAATTTTAAGTAGTTACTCTAAGTTACAGTAATCTCAAAGCTGTTGTGTACTGTTCTGTTCTGTAATTTGTATTGCATTTTTTTTTTATTTAATTAATTGTATAAATTGTGTAACTCTCTTATTCCATTTCATATAAGGTAAGTGTCTATCAATCTTTTTCTAGACAGATAATGTTCCTAAAATTGTTGGAGTTAAGTTAAAAGTCAAGTTAATGACATTATTTTGTTTTATGTCTTAACCATGTTTTAGCACATGTAAGCTTATTGAATGTAAACGTTTTTTTTTTTTTTTTAATACTACGTCGGTGACAATCAAGCACGCGGACCGCCTGATGGTAAGCGGTTATTCAGAAACAGACCGACTCCCTTTAGGTAACGGTAGGTAGATAGCTCAGTTGGTTAGAGCATCGGCACGGATTGCTTAGGTCGTGGGTTCAAACCCCACCCGGTGTCAGTTAATTTTTCGAATTTCTCACTAAATGTTTAGACGTTTATTAATTTGGTTGGTTTTTACTATGACTTTGTTAGTTCAAGCTCAAAATTTACCTACTCTGTTACCTTGTTCTAAGATATAAATTAACGTTCAATTAATAGCAATAGGCTAATAAGTAATTGCGAGACTTGCTGCAAGACCAAGACCAAGACTGGGAGCGCAATACCAAGACCGACTAGGTGTGTTGGCGCAAGAGCAAGACCAAGACTGGCTAAGTCTCGTCTTGTTCTTGCATTTGGGCAACACTAATTCTAACAGTCAGCATTTTTTAATAAATGGAGCTGTTCTGTAGGTGAAGGCGAAGATTTGTCTAACCTCACTCCGTTAAAGTCAGTAGTTACACCTGCCAGGGGGCATGATCTCATACATTTCTAGGAACGTCAATATACTCGTAGGTAGCTATCTAGCTAGAGCAAATCTTAGCTAGAGCAAATCTAGGATTATGTTGATTTTTGGACTGGAAGTACAGTAAACAAATATATCAACCATATCCACATATATTATTATGTATGATCGCTTCGGAAACTGATTAGATTTTTTAATTGTTCATATCCAGACTTTTCTGATCGACGTAGAAACATTATTTTAATCTTTTGTGTATTTATCTTTAACACTTATTAAGTACTTTAGGGTGTTTTTTGTTTGAATCTGATGGCTTTACTGATGTTATGTATTTCATACCCTTTGACCCTTTTTGTAAGTCAATTAAGAATAATATACAATTAAATTTGTGCGACTGGTGTTTTTGCTATCGTGTACATTTGGTATAACTATGTGTACATTATAATTTGCCACAACATGATGGTACACTATCTCATGCCTCTATCTTTTATACCCTTTTATAGCTCAAACCGGACTTGCTTTTAAAGCTTGCAAACAAGACAGCTTTAATAAAACATGGGAGCTAAGCATGGCTAAGTGCTATTGTAAATATAGAAGCTATAATGCAATTTGCGTGGAATTTCGATCAGTTCAAATATATCATACAGTTTAAAGCAGTATGTAAACAACGTCTTTATCTTATGAATAACCGGAAGCAGGCTATACAAATAATGGTTTCAAAGAAAAGCTAGATTTGAGGTCATAACTTTGCAGTTAGGTATTTCTAGATAGCTTTAATTTCAGTTGACATAGTTAGGTACGTCTGCTCTCTTATGTTGATTATCTCAAACATTTTCGAAGTGAAAACTTAAATTGTACAGACTATTTACACACCAATTTCACGTACTCTGCGGTAAACTTAAAAAGATAATGATCACTTGTACTTTTCATGTGAAACAAAGAATAAACTAAACACAATTTCATTTTGATCCCTCTCAATTACCAAGACAAAAGCCAGACTAGACTAAACTGACACAGAATACTAAATAGTACCAGCATTCTAACACAGAATAAGTAATAGCATGGTTCTAAGCATTGACATTTGAATTCGAGGACCCAGCATCTCCGAACTGATAACGGGACAACAAAAAATTTGTTTGACTTCATTCAAAGGACACTGAAATGACGCGAAAAATATCTGAAACCAATACCTATTCATTGTAGTGCTTACTTGATTTCAATAATGGAGGTCTTTGCCCAGCAGTGGACAGTATATAGGCTAATTACTTTACTTTATGTGTGCGTGAATACGGTGGAGGGGCGCGCCATTTTAAATTAGACTAGCTCTACTTACTAATTTCGATTAAACATGACAGAAAGAGACAGAAGGTAAGATTTCACACGCGAGAGCTTCAATTATATTGCTATGTCCAGAATATGGAAAATCATTGGTTCTAATAATATTAACTTAGTTCAGAAGTAGTTCAGTCCCAAATTAACAAGTTTCCAAGGACTCTGAATGTAATGTATGTCCATAATTATTAAAACAATAATAAAAGGGTGTAGAACTTTGTTTTAATTTTACATAGACTTAAATTACAGACAAGGACAATAACGGTTTATTATTTTATACGTAATTCAATATTTATGAGGGCTTTGAAACAAACTTGCTAAGTAAAGAGAAATGAGTTTGGATATTTGCATGAAAAATGTATAAGAAATACGTGTATATTACACTCACCAGTACTCCTGCTATGAGTTTGCCGCAAGTAAACTACGATTGTTAACTACAGCAACTTGAACGAGTATACAATCAGTATTCATTATTACATTATTGGAACATCATCAAACGTTCTGTCAAAAGTTCGCAAAACTTCACACAGTAGAGTTTTCTATCGATAGTCGACTATCGCTAAATTATCGGTAGTCATTTTAATCGAAAATCCCACACAAAAACTGGGCAGCAGACGCTAGCGATTGCCATCGGCGTAAACTCATGGTACTAACGTTGCGTTAATTACCAATCATGTAAAAGTGGGTATATAGACCAGGGGCAATTATTTGCTAAAGCATGACATTGTAATGTACCGTTGTTTCGTATGTTACAATAAAGGCAAGTGAGGTTTCTTAAATAATTTCCATATTATGCAACGTTCTTGCTTTGTTTTTAAAATCAATATCATTTTAAACTTTCTCGTTGCATTTTAACTAATTCTAATAAAAACGGGTTTTTGCAACGAAACAAAACTACGGTAAATAGTTTTACTTATTTACTCGACGTTTCGGCGACAATTGCATGTCACCGTGGTCACGAGCGTACTCAATTTACCAATTACCGTAGTTTTGTTTCGTTGCAAAAACCCGTTTTTATTAGAATTTTTAAAATCAAGTTGTGACAAAACATGGAGCGTCATGTTCGCAATGTGGTTTAAGTAAATTTCAAAACCAGGAATGTTCGATATTCTGATATAAGAGAATGCTCAAATCTATCATTCAGCACCTCAATAAGAACATATTTAGTTTTCAAGACCATCGATTCAATAAGCTACTTCTCATAGAACAGATCGATTTAAGCCACCTGACCGGAAAAGGTCCTTGTAATCAGTTATTATAAACAATATGTCTGCGGAAACAAAAGGGCATTAATACAATATACGTATTTTACTGTACATCCTTCTTGTTCTCGTGACCTATAAAATTGGAGAGTAATAAATTACAAGAGAACGATAGCCCGATATTTTATTAGCTCGTAAGTCGTAAGTTACTATGTAGATAAGGAAAATAAGACTTCCAGGCTAAAGCATTGAGTGGGGTGTTGACTTTAAAAACAAATTAACAGCGCGAAGATAGAACTGAAGGAATTAATAATTATACTTATAGTTATCAAACGTAGAGTCCCGCTTTTTTAAATAACTAAATTATGCATGAAAAAAAAAATCCTTTGAACTGCTTGGCAAACTCTGTCGTCTCATCGTCTGTCATCACTCTGCTACGCTTCGTTCCACGTAGCAACAAATAAGTAAAGCATCTCATCATAGTCCTACTATTAAGTTGAGGTTATTGAGTCGGAAGGCAAACTTGTAGGGATGCAAACTTATCGATAAAATCGGAGATAGTCTCTATAATGAGCTGAGAATAGAGATAGAATTGCTAATGGCATGGATACTATCAATATTACAGACAGCTTTGAATCTACAATTACTATATAAAAATGTATTATAGATGCAGTTGTCTTTTAGGTACAGTATTGATGTTCCATAGTTGCTACGCTAAAAGAACTGTCAATGGTACTAATATTCTCAGGTTGTACAATGCGCTTCTCAATAGCTGCAGCACAGGGCCTTTTAAAGGTGTTTGAAACGTCTTTGGATTGGTCAGGTTATGTTCCTGTCCCCCCATGAGCCTTCGCCTTGTCGTGGCTTGGGGGCTTAGTACTGGTGGCAGGTGAAACCACCGGGAAGTTAAGAGGGCTCAGGCATGGCATTCCGGTGGACTTCCCACTCACCCATTGCCTGTCGCCAGGCGTGGTGTTGGTATGGTGCCTACCTCTGCTCGCCCAAAGGGGTGCCCACGGGTGCGAGGTGGGGGCCGCGGTGCACAACCGTTTGAAGGGGGTCAGTGATCCGTGGCTGGCCCCCCATGTGCACTACGGATCTAACTTTTAGGTGGATCGTGGTTGCGGACCTAGTAGGGTCCGCGTACGGTGGGAGCCAGCGGGCTTGAGTACGGGGGTGCTTTTGCCACCAATGCACGGCTTTCACCGCGACGGCGGATGTACCTGTGTGCTCCAGGTACTTCCGTGGTTTCCCCCATACATTGGGGGGTTGGCTGGAGGAGGGCCCAATACGGGGAAGCACTGGCGGCGGGGCGTTGCGAAACTTTTAGGGACCCCGCCTCGCCGCTGAAGTATTGGGGTCGAGTAGGTACCGTGAGGTTATAGTCGGTAGAAGTCCGACATAATCTCGTCGTTCGTAAAAGGTTAAGTTCCTGTAAATATCGTAGTTTACGTGTGGCAAACTCATGGTAAACGTACAAGTAATCGAAGTTGGCCGTCTTATTGCTTGCCACCATTTCATTCGCGGTGTATTTGAAAACGCGCCACCGGCGTTTGCGCTTGCAGAGAGTGTGACGACCAATAGAATGGCCCGACGCGCTCATCTTTCAAATCGAGCGGAGAATAAACACGACTCCTAAACATTACCTAAATATGTACACGGTTATAGCGCAATGACATTTCATAATGACGTAATAGTCGTGTACTTAAACTATGTTATGAACTGGCTATTGGTTGATCTGTGTAGAACAACCTAAGTAGGTAGGTACAAGCAAAATCAATCAGTAAAATTATCCAAAGATTTTTTTTAGCACATGATGCAAGAAGAACGGGTCTTGAACATTCTGAGCTCTAGACTTACATGTAGCATAACAGCATTTTTTAATACTCTTCTTCATCAAGCACCCTTAGGACACTTCTAGCATGACTGTATAAAGTCTTTAGTAGAAAGTCTTTTCCCAAATTATCATCAGCACCATTCTTAGCCATAATTGTTCATTGGGGGCCGTGACCACCCTAAATTTTGCTAGCTTTCGACTCTCCATCTGGCGGCCAGATGTCCCTCGCTGCTTCTGCCATAAAATCTAGAAGCAATCTGTTATTTGCGCTGTGCGCTTATTCCCATTGCCATTGCCACTTCAACTGGCTATGCCCTAATAAAAATTAGATAGCAAATAGTAGGTCAACATAACTCTCCAAACGTCATTTCGCAAGCGTGGTGGCCAACTATGCTAATCAATTGAAGCGATGACCTGTGTTTATGTGCACTTCAAGATAACCTAACTCCAACTGATGAAAAGCGGCCCGTGCGGTTCAGATATGAGGTTTTAAAGTACTATAATGAAGGCCCCCTTTAAGCTGATCAACCTTATTTCGAAAGTCTGCATAGTTTTAATGATCGTGACCTTTGTCCAGAATCGGGATGTTGTTACCTTAACCCCATGCTGTATTTTTTCCAACAATTCCATCGCAATCACCAGAACAAAAGCGTTATTTTCAAGCATTCTGACTCATTCAAGTTAAACACACGGTATAAATAGGTTATTGTTTACTTACCAAAATACCTGTTCAATTTATATTTGGTTAGCGGGTCGGGGTTGGGACTTCCAGTGTTTGTCATCCTTCTGTGAGAATACCTATACACACATGTTATTATAATAGGTGATGTGACGGCTGTGGTTTACTGTTCATACAATATGAAGAATGAACAATGTCTGCAATAGCAATAATGGAAAATAAATACGTATTTGTTAATGAAGTCTTCGTTACTAAAGATTTGATAAGCACCCTGTTTTGAAGGAGCAATATAAACAAAACATTCAAGTACAAGAGGCTCAAATAAACATTTGAATTAATTAAAATACCATTTTAATTGCCTTGTCGATGCATTCTCTGATTATACCGAATTAATGACTAGGGCTCCGCCTTCTAGTAATATCGTCTGCATACTTGCTTCAACATTTTAATAAACACAAGGGATTTTAATTTTAAGGGAACCTTTTTATGGGCCGTCAAGCTTATGGCAAAGGCGGATGTAGAATAATAAGGAAATAAGCCTACCCATATAATACGAGAATCCTGTTTGATGTTACAAGAAGATAATAAAATCACATTGTTATTTTATTTTCCTATTATTCAGACATATATTTTGACTATATTTTTTTAACTGGGTCGTCTGTCACGGGTAGCATCTGACCTCTAACTGAGCACAGCTTGTACTATGGGTATGGCTTGACAGGCGTGTTAGCGCAATGGCAGCTGCCTTTAGCACCGGAAGTCGTGGGTTCGATCCCCAACCCCACCCATGACAAACATTTATGTGACGAACATGTGTGTATGTTGTGTGGCTGGGTATTATTATCTATTTAAGTATGTATTTACATATATTAAGGTAAGCATGTTTATCAATCTCTGACACAAGTACAAGCTCTGCTTAGTTTGGGGTCAGAAGATCTTGGTGTAAATTCTGTCCAAGATATTTTATTTAGATATATTTATGGGTGACAAAGACTGATATATAAACTTCAAAATTTCTGAATACATATTAACACCCATCCATTTATACCATAGATAAGTCCTGCAATGGGCGGATATCGACCCACGGTCTTTGACGGCAGCTGGATAGCTACCATTGCGCCAACAGGTAAGTCATATTACTTAAAACGGTGGTCTTGTGTATAAATTATCGCTATTTTTCTTAAAATAAAATACAACAGAGTATAGATTCCAACCATGTGTGTAAATGCAACTTTTATGGAACAGGGCAATTAAGAAAACCATATGTTATCATTAACGGCTTTAAAAATAACGTTGCACTTTTAACGACGGCATTTTCTGAGTTCGTTAACTCCTCAGTTATTATTTCAATTAATTGAACCACTTCAACAATATGTAGTTTAGTTATGGATAACGTATTTAATGGACAGGAATGGAATATTTACTTTTGAAAGTAAAAATGCAATATTTATGAGATCCTAATAAATTTATAGATAACATAAAGAGATCGTCGTGGCCCAGTGGTTCAGCACCCGAACTCAGATCAGGTTAGCCATGCTGGTGGCGGCACTTTAAAAGAATACTTTCAACCGCCCCATCTCCTTCCCGTGGGTGTCGTAAGGGGTCTTTAGTCGTTTCGCCCCACAAGCAATTCGCCCCTCGGTGCGAATCGCCCAAGAGCTCGTTTTGAATGGGTCCTTTCGCACCGCGGGTCGAATCACCCGATAATTTTTTACAGTGGGTCGATACGAACCGCAGTGGGGAACAATCTTTTTGGATGGCCAATTCGGATAAAAAATGAATTTTCACTTTTACATCCCATAAAGTACAATCATAAACAAAATGTCAAAGGTTAAAGAAAATAATGTTCAAAATGCAAAAACTATTGAAGATAACTAAGTAAAAGTTTTCGTGCTGTTAGACCATGTAAAGTTATAAAATATTTTACGTAGTGAATTGTGATATAACTGTCGGCCATTGCTTAGAAAAATTAAGAATTTGAGTTTTTATATCGGTTGATTTTTTAGACTTTACACCTATGTATAATTTTTATGATTACCTAGTTTTAAGTGAATAAAAATTAAGAGTTTGATTTTTTATGTCTGTTGATTTTTCAAATTTTACACCTGTGATTTTACATGATTACCTACCTAGTTTTGAGTAATTAATAAGTGAGAGTTTGATTTTTTTATATCTTGAAATTTTACACCTTAGTTTTCATGATTAGTTTATAGTAAATAATAATTAAGAGTTTGAGTTTTTTTGATCTGTTCTTTTTATAAATTTTATAAATAATTTACCTCATAATCTGTGATTAGCAAGAATTCGTTTTTAAGTTAAATGTAAAATGTTGATCAAGGTTTGGATTTATACCATTACTATATTACTTCAAAAGACATACATCTGTTGAGCAAAAATTATACCAAAAATAATATGTACCTTTTTTGTAGTAAGACGGTTAGGGTACTCGATCTGTGATTATGCCACATTTAAATTGTTTTTTTACTATACCTATTACGTATTATCACAATTTTATTTTTTCCACAAAACATTTTTCTACTCATCTGTACAGAAGTTCAAATCTGACATAAATTAGCATTAGGTCATTTTTTACCGTGGTCCGAATCGACACATTTCATAAGATAATTTGGGCCATTTGCACCGCAGTGGTTACAGCGGTGCGAAAGGACCCATTCAAAATGAGCTCTTGGGCGATTCGCACCGCGGGGCGAATTGCTTGTGGGGCGAAACGACTAAAGACCCGTCGTAAGACGCGACTAAGGGAGCCCTGCAGCAGACCATCTGCTGTTCAGTTGCGTAAAACCAGCCAAGTGAAGAGTCACTAGCACAATAATGCAAAGATGCACTAGCACAAACATGTTGACCATGTGCATACTGAGATGGACGCTGGTCGGCAGATTGATGTCGCCTACTTCGATTTCCGGAAGGCTTTTGATTTGGTAGACAATGATATTCTTCTCCAAAAACTAGCTCTACTAGGCTTAACCGCAAACAATTCGTAAGATTGGATGGGTACGAATCACATGTCTTCTACACAAGATCGGGTGTAAGTCAGGGAAGTACGCTTGGAGCTACACCTTTTCTGATCTTCATTAACGATTTACCTAATGTGGTGAGTTCTGCCAGGTGCCTCTTGTTCGCTGATGACTTGAAGTTAAGTCTGGGTATCAGTGATGCAGCGGATGTGAGTGCCTTGCAGAGGGATATTGATGCGGTATCACAGTGGAGTAGAGGGAATCGTCTTCCACTTAATGATGGAAAATGTAAGATGATCACTTTCTCGCGTAAGCGTTGCCCAATAAACGCAACCTATATTTCATTTGACGTTCCACTGGAAAGAGTTGGTGAAGTACGCGACCTAGGCTTAACTTTAGACTCCAAATTGGATTTCCACAAACACATAACAACAATATGTAAGGCGGCGAATAGGCTTCTTGATTTTGTTTTGAGAACTGCTGGTGAGTTTGGAGGCGCAATGGTGGCGAAAGTCTTATATAATGCCTACGTTCGGAGCAAGCTGGAATATGGTGCCATCACCGGGATCTCTATGAAAGCAAGTACATCCAATTGCTAGAAAAAGTCCAACGGAAATATTCGCGCTGGTTGTACAAAAAATGCTATTATTTTTACCCCTATTTGTACCCTTCCAAATTTGTTTCGGGAATGGTAGATTTGGATACACTCGAGCTACGGCGATTACTGCTGGCGGTGAAACATTATTTGGCTGTGTTGCATAATGAAATGGACTGTCCAGAAATCCTGGAAAGAGTTGGAGTTATGGTTCCCGGGCGTATTCCGCGGGATGCAATGGGCATCGTTGCGCCGCGTCGCTGGCCGCGGCTCTTGCTCTGGCCAGCCACGCGCACGGAGCGCGCCGCACATGCGCCTAACACTCGCGTTCTGCGCTTGATAGGGGACATAATTGCTCAGCACATTGACATATTTGCTGACCGTTTGGGGCATCTTTACAATGTATTTTATATAATTTTGTGTAAATAATTTATTAATTTATGTATTTTGACATTGAATTGGATTGATTTGATTTTTGTATAATTTATTGACATTGTAACTGAATTATATTGTATTTTAATTGTATTGTTATTTTGTTGTTATCGTATTATAATGTTTTGTGATTTTAATGTAACTGTATTTTAACTGTATTGTAATTTCTATTTTAATTTAACTTGTTGGCATGTTGGACCTGCTCTGTGAGCCTTCAAGCAACCTTTTTTTAAATAAATTTATAAATAAAGCAATTACTGAGCTGGCCATACTTATCTTAAAGAACTAACTCTCCGGTGAGGGAAAAACATCGATAACAAACCAAATTAACAGCGACGGAAGGCTCACCACCTACACGTTGGGTTCTAATAGCATTGGTGAAAAGTGGGCTTCTGAGTGTCTCGTTTACCATGACGCCACAGCCACTTGCCGCTGACTACCCCGCTTGGGATAAAGTCGTGATGGAATGTTAATGTTATGTTAATAAACTTAATAATCAGAAAAAAATATGATACTTCTGATTTTTTTTCGTGCGATATTCACAAATCATAATACGTTTCTTATACCCGTCACTTGCCATAATATTCGAATGTTCGGAATGTTGTTTTACCGAATCATGCCTCCGAAAACTCTTCTGTCATAATATCGGGTGCTATATTAATTAGTTCCCCTAATTTCTCATGTCTTAAAGTCATATGTCCGAATTATCTTATAGCATAATATTGTGTGTACCGCCGCCGGAGTCCCGCCTGCAGCGCAGACGCCTTCAAAACATCTGGATTTTGCATTTAAATTTTGCCTGCACAAGGCGCCTATTTTCTTTAAATACTTACCGACTACTCGAAGTAATATATTATGACATATTCAGTTTTGGCAAGTCATCATCCGGAGAAATGATGATTATGGTAATAAGCGTAATGAAATGTTAAATGAAGAAAAAAATTATGAGACAAATAGAGAACCTTTGAGCATAGGCATTTTTATTTCCATGATCTTGATTTGGCTATTCGTGTTTCAGAGTTTATATGGATAATCACAGCTAAAAAATATTGAGGCAGCTGCATAGGCAGCATTGTGTCCTGCTGATTAGCAAAGTAGCCATAGATCATCGAGCAGCTTTTTGTAGCCAGCCTGGGTTTACTCCACGTGGAGTTTGCCATTGTTGGACTTCCTGTCTATACAAAGGTTTTCCCCACTTTGACAGGGTCTGCAACGCGCAAGTTCTACTTACCAGGCCGTAGCCAAGAATAACACGCTAATTTAATTTTCGCAAATTAGGAAACTAAATTTATGAGAATGACATTAGCACTCGTCTAACGGTGCGTTTACACCAAGCGAGCGAATGCTCATTCTGCGAAATTTTCTTTGTTTGTCTCTGTCTACGCAAAGAGAGTTTAAGAAATAATAAATAGGGGATAGAACTAGCATTCGGTCCCTTGGTGTAAACGCACCGTTAGGTGCATTTAGACCAAACGAACATAGCGATAGAGCTAAAGCAAGAATGTTATTTTGTGATCTTTTAGTGTTAATGATAATACGTTTTTCATTTGCAGCAAAAGAATACCAAGTGAATCAAGAACATTTATTAAGCATTCTAGCTCGTGCTCTAGGGTCTCCGCGATCATAGATGGAACAACAATGCTCTGTCTCTGTTTACGCAAAGAGAATTTGATGGAGTGGGGATAAAATCAGCTTTAGCTCATTAGGTCTAAATGCACCTTTATTGAAATTGCATTTAAGCTCATTCTCACGCATTTTGGAATTTGACATGGAGAAACGATAGTAGCGTGTTGCTCTTGGCTAGGGACTCTAGTCAGCTATTTCACGTGTCCTTTAGCTTACATGCTCACTACTAGGTGGTCCTTATGTGTGCATACCAGCGACGTTGTATAAAAACTCTAAATTACATTATACTGTAAACAATGTCTGTGTGCTTACTGAATGAGTAAACAATATTTGATTCATTAAACCTGATTTGATATGACAGTAACGTCCCCTAACATATCAACTAATTAGTCCCAGATTCTCGTTGTGTGGCCAAAAATAATGTACCTTTTTAAATATCCTGGAGTGCCACGTAGGGCTGTCAGATGTATGTGTTTAAAGTGCCTGTGAATCAGCTGGTATCATGATGTCATGTTTTATCTGGACATAAAAAAACTTGAAATATCACCGGTCTTTTCCTCAACCAAACAACCTTGGTGACTAATATAAAGCAATTTATAAACCCTTCCGAAACCCTGACAAACCGTAATAATCCTACTGTGAAATACATTTATAATCAACTTTCAAAATGACGTTTATTTAGTAGTTAACTGTTATATTAATCTAACTGAGATTTTTTGAGAATTATTACAAGCATATAGAGAATTATTAATAAAAGCGCTGCATTCAAGTCCTCTAATCCTGCTTAGTTGTCATTTTATTCAGGACGAAATCATATAAGTTAAGTACCTTACATTCTTCTTTTAAGTAAGTTTGAATACCCAACTTTTTAAAAACCCTGTTCATCCTTGTATTTAAACCAATTAATTTCCCATATAAATTGCCTTCAATTATCCAATTCATTATCCTTCTGCTCGCATAGCAACCCTACGCGTCGGCGATCATCGCCTGTCAATATAATTAAATGCGCCACTACAGGCGAAGCCAGATGAAAGGGCTTGTTAACCCGTCGCGGCGGCTCATTATCAGCGTGCTTCATCGTAACGAGCTGGGGATGAGCGGACCCAGCGGGTACAGTCAGCTACAATATCGATGGCTGGAAACAATGGCACTAACTACAGATTTGTCAGTTTTAGGGAAAGCGTTTTAAAGTTTTTATAAGACAAGGTTTCGCAAACAAAAGCAGATAGACATAGAATCACTTATAACTTATAACTATCTCATAATAGAATTTACAGAAATAAATATCATTAGTACATAACATTGACATTCATCAAACCTTTTTTTACAACTGTGACTCTTATGTTTATCATAGAAAGAGATAGATAAGCGGTATTTTAATACGTACACTCGACCATATTTAATGTGTTTGGCGCTCAACTGAGTAAAAATCTAGAATTGTATAATTAGTACAATTGTGAATTATGCTATTCATAAACATCATTCATAGCTATAGAGTTCGATATTTAGGACAAGATAAACCTTAAACCAGAAAAATATAATTTCAATCAAATAACTCTTATCAATTAAATATAAAAAAAAACCTCTTAATTTAACGCCTCCGTGGCTGAGTGATTCCAGAGCTCGGCCCAAAGTGTGTTTTTCGGAACATAGCCCGGGTTTGTGATCACCAACCCGCATTTGGCAAGCGTGGTGATTAAGCAATACCCATCCACTGTAGCGATGACTTGATTTTCATGATGGAGACCTTTGCTCAGTGGGACAGTATATAGGCAAATTACTTTTTTTATTTTATTTTATAAAAGTCCTTGTCCGGCAGACTGTATTTTTCAGTGCAACTGATATTATGAGCTTTTTTATTACTAAGGTAATGCTGATTACACACTGTGGGCTTGAAGGAAAAGGTATAAAAACCTGAGCCCAAATTACAGCACCCCGTTGTTTTGAATTAATCAAGTAGTAAGGTAACACCTAATTTGGCTCAGGTGCTACTTAAGTTTCAAACTAGAATGATATGCAAACCCATTGGTTGTATAAATTGGGGGTTTCTACTTGAAATCGAATGGCCTTTGCTCGAAAACTTTTCCTCGAAGACTCATAAGATCGACAAATCATGAGCTCGACAGTTCGCTACATCGATGCATCAAAATCTCGAATGACGTGAGCTCGAAGGATCGTATGCATGAAAACGTTATCTCGGAGCTTAATTTCTCGAAAGACTATGAGAAATCATTTAAGTAGAGGCCAAAAAGAAAATTTGAAGGGGTTTTTGCAATACCCTAGGTATTGCAAAAACCCCTTCAAATTTTCTGTCTAGGTTAAAGTATTTACATGTTTGTTTATTACAGTAGTTAACATTTTTTCGTACTTTCTGATGAGTTAATTGTTTTCTTTCTGAATTTCTTCTCATAATAAATAATATTGATAATTGTTAAAATTATTATTCAAGTTAGTATATTGTTTTAATTCCCTCTTATAATCTTTCAAGAAATTAAGCCTCAAGATAACGTTTTCATGCATATGATCCTTCGAGTTCTCGTCATTCGAGATTTTGATGCATCGTTGTAGTGAACTGTCGAGCTCATGATTTGTCGATCTTATGAGTATTCGAGGTAAAGTTTTCGAGCATTTAATATTCTAGCAAAGGGCATTCGATTTAATAGGAAACCCCTTATAATTTAGTGTGAACCAACCAAGGTGAACGTAACCAGAAGCCCACAATTTTTCTAGCGTGTTGCTCGTTGCCTAGGCGACCTTAGAGCCGTTAACTCAGTGGCTAAGGTTCAAAAAACGGATATTGATTATAGTAAAGAAAACTAGTAAAAAAATCCACTCAATTGGGTTATTCGTCTGGCTCGTTGGCGCAATGGCAGCGATCCTGCTCTTAGCGCTGGAGGTCGTGCTTCGATCCCCCACCCATAAACATTCATGTGACGAACATCTGTGTTTGTTGTGTGTCTGGGCGTTTTTAACTATAAGTATGTATGTAGAAATATTGAAGTACTTTTATCAGTCTCTGACACCCATAGTATGTACGTACAAGCTCTGCTTAGTTTGGGGTCTGATGATCTCGATGTAATTTGTTTCAGAATAATGTGTTCTATTCATTTTGAAAAAACCTTACTTCAAACATTGCACTATGAATACGCTGTGGTATTCCGCTGCCTCCTTTTTAAAGACTGTTATGAAAAGATTTTGATAAAACACGAGTAGAAAGGGGTTTGAACATTTTTGTATGGAGACTGGCATAGCTACCTTCCGCCATTTTGTTTTTTTCTGAAGTTTCCGCGCACGATAAAAGTGGTCTGTATGGATAGAGGACAGATAAACAAACAAAAAATTTCCAACAAAGTGGTATCCTAAAATGTCACGTTACCAAGTTATTTAAAGGTGAAGATCGAAATGAAAAAGGTGATAGATAATTAGTAGGTTTTTAATGAATATCATCTTTTTCAAATCGATCTTTACTTTCAAATAGCTCGGAAACGTGACACTTTAGGATACCATTTTTTCAGTATGTTTTTGTTCGTTTATGTGTCTTCTATTCATATAAACCACTGTTATCGTGCGCGAAAACATCGAGAAAAAAACAAAATGGCGGCTGGTGACCTATGCCACAAATGTTCAAACCCCTTTGTGTGTATGGGTTCTAATGTCAGTTAGTTTGTTAAAATTTGCTAAGCTGAGAGCTTTAGCGGCTCCAAACCGTCACGTTTCGTTGGAACAATTCAAAGGTAAAAAAGAAAAATCTGCTTGCCATTTAGTGGTTTTCAACCAGAATATAAAAAAAGAAAAACCGGTGGATGAATTGGAAACAGACTACAGTTTTGTTCGGAATATACGAGTATTCCGTAGTTGAGTAGCAGCTGAAAACTTTATTCAATGGTGCTATTTCTGTTGCAGTTTCACATTTTTAATTACAGTGGTCAGCAGATCAGGGTAAAGTACCTGAAGATAAGATTTCTCTCAAGTACCACATAATTTTTGGTAGTGATAGTGACAGGACCTTTGTGAAATATTTGGGTTTAAATTGTTTTTCTGATAAAATAACTTTACCATACATACTCAGTTAAATAATAATAAAATAGTTTAGATTTTATGCAACACACGATGATAAAAAAATACCAACTCCTACAAGCTGTAACGTAGGTACATCGCTGCAGCAGGAATGCACAAAAAGCTATCGTCAGACCTAATTGTATGAATAAGAATGTTGAAAAACCAATTTCTCATTGTGGTACCACCAAATGAATGATTGCACTAGCGGGAGATAAAACAAATAACATTCTACGTATCGCAGCGCCCGAACGTCGGATAAGAAGAGCCGACAATACGAGATTACGTTAATTTGAAAAATGACCAACAATCAAACAGCACTGTTGTTGTGTATTGAGACTCGGTAGGGATGCGCTGTGGACCGGTTCTGTGCGCTGGCTTTCTTTTCTTTTTCTTTTTAAAAGTAAGAGACATTTTACAAATTAGGATTATTTTATTTTGTTATTTGGCATTTGACAACTCTATATCCATGCATATACAGAACTTTGTTCTTTGTTTCAGCCTTTTTGTATCAGGATTACGTGAAAACTATTGAGTGGATTTAAATAAAACTTTTTACAGTTATACTTCAAAGGCCTGGTAAAAATACTGGTAACTTAATTTTCATATACAAAATACAGGGTGAAAAAACTAAGAACTCTATCCACACGGATAAAAAAAATATAATTCTAGAAGTATCAATGATGGTGTAGTTGCAAAAAATCAATAAACATTTCAATTTCAATAAAGTTACACTATTGATACCTATTTCTCAGACGCGCTCGCGTCGCATTTAAAAAATGATAGAGGGCAATACTGGGTGAAGACTGTCACTACGCCTTGATTATACACCGAGCCGATCCTTTAAGCATGCAGCGTGACTGCAGCGCGTCTGTAAACTATTTTGTCATTAATGTGCAACATTGTGTCACTGACGACTATTATGAAGGTGAAAATAAAGAAAAACCTGATAGTTATGATATTTTTATGTTTTCATATTCAGCAATCATACATTGAATGCTCAACATATTTGACTTCTCATAGTATCGATATTGAAATCATCGATCGTTTCTACAACTCTTAATTGTGTGGGATGAAAACTTTCGCTCACAGTGACCTACTGGCACGAGTGCCGGAATCTTCATTTGTTTATTCCTTAAGTAAACAAAATGTTGCAGGTTATTTAATGTTCTTTTTTACGAGACGTTTTATTGTGGCTGATATTTACAACCATCAGAAATAAAGGTTTTTGTAATTTTAGCGTAATAGAGACTTATGAAGGTGTTTCACAATTTTCGCCTTTGAACATTCTGGTTTAATTGTTCCTAAGAATAATTTAAACAACTACGTTAGATCTTTTTAGAAAAATAGTTAGTAAACATGTTCAACGAATCGGGAACATAGCCAGTAAAATATAATATGCTATATGACAATATAATAATGGATGATGGCGTGGCGTATTGTGGTAGATTCGTCTACCTCAGCTTAAACATGACATTGCAGTATAAGCTGAGCTCTCACTAATTCGCGAGTTGTAAGTCAAAAGTGGTCTGCAAACATGGACTTCTTTACCATCTGCTGTCCATGGACTATGGGTCGTTATTGAATATCAATCAAATGTGCCTAAAGCTGGTAGTACTTTCAGGCCCCTAGATTTTTTAGATAATTCATTGATCAATGTTATAGTTAGATACTCGTACCTACCTACATAGTTAAGTTGCTATTTCTACTGTGGTCGTTATACGGGAATATTGTCCACTAAAGTTTTTTATGGCGGTGAGGACATGTGCCGTGGATTCTCTTTTCTTTCTTTTAGTAGATGAACAAATATTTTTATACTTGACTAGCTGTCCGTCAGCGGCTTCGCCCGCGTAGACTGTCTTGCCCGTTAAAAAATAGCCTATGTCACTCCCTGATAATATAGCTTTATATTGGTTGAAGAATTTTCAAAATCGGTCCAGTGTTTAGAAGCATATTCAATACAAACAAAGAAAAAACTAATCTTTCCTCTGTATAATATTAATACAGATAAATTGGCCTATGAAATTCCCTTCGTAGTTCCTCCAATTCATAAACATAGTATTCTATAATTTTGGCCTGAACCTATTCACCAAGCAAGAAGGTACTAAGTGCAACAGCTTAGACAGTGGCCGCCCGTATTGTCAAAACACAATATATTCAACAAACATAACTTGACTTAGGCAGTTGGTCCCACCGCCGATGATGAACGAGAAGCGAGTCGAGCTAGAATTAGAAACGAGTTAGCGAGCAGCGGAAAGCGAGTGTGTAGTTCCGATTATTTAGTCGCTGGGCTATATAAGCGAGTGTACGAGGGAGACGGGCGATTAACTAGACAACAAGAAAACGAGCGAGAAAGAAGAGCGAGAAGCGAGAACTCTCTTTGATAGCTCTTATCGCTCAGCGACGAACTAGTGGAGCGAATCCTCGCCGGGCAGTGTGAACAATCAGCGATCAACTATTTATATATGCATCTCTTTTGTTTGCACGGAATGTATATCTATTGTACGTTTCTTAAGCGAGAAAATAGCCGATAGTTAGTCGTTTCCTCGCCGTTGGTGGGACAACTGCCTTAGATACTGCTAGTCCTTCCGTCTATTGGAAAACAAGCTTGAAACTTTTTAGACGGTAATGACGGTGCCATAAAAGCGCTTTATTGATTAGAATTCCTGATTTCTTATTCGATTTAGTCTCGTTCATAGGATACTCGTAATGATAAATGTCAAATTTCTCGCAGACTTAATGAAGCAGCGGCGAAAAAAAAGCATCGCTTGTCCTTTTAACACGCCAAGGAAATATAATCACGTTATCTATTTAGATTCATATCTATGGGTCCTAAGCATTGTCTGCTATCGGCATTACACTAGGTAGTTGTATGGTAATTAACATGAAAATTACTTAAAACTAAATCTGGGACATCATACACCAAGATCACTTCACCGAACCTAGCGAGGCTTATCTACGTGGCTAAAAATATACACACATCAAAAGTGTCTAGGGATCAACATATATTTTTGCAATAACTTTTCTCCTGATTGATATTAATTAAAATTTTCTTTAAGGATTCATCAAATAAAGTGTTTCGTTTTTCTACAGTAACGATAAACCAAGTCACCTTTGCATTAATAAAGAAATTTGCCATTTTCCTAATAAAGGGATTTTTGACATTTGAACCACTAACATTAAAGTTCGAAAAAAAGACTGAAATAACAGTTTTCTTTAAAATTTTATTGGGTAACTTAAACAATTAATAATCCGTGTTTCTACCGCGAACACTAACAACACAAGAACATCGGTTTGGCATACTCAAAATGAGTTCATCCAAATCACGCTGTGGAATGGCCGCCCATGTTCGTTGCAACAACAAAAAAAGGTCGTCTTGCGACTGGATACCCTCCATATTCGGCAGAGCTCTTCTCTGTAGCATATCCCATGCATGCTCAATCGGGTTCAAGTCTGGCGACTGAGCAGGCCAGGGCAGGACATTGGTGTTAGCTGCGGCGAGAGTCTGTCTTACAACTCTTGCGGTGTGCGGTCGTGCATTATCATGCATTAACTGAAATAAGGGACCGATTTGCACTTGTAGAAGAACGATGACGTCTGATACAATCGTCTCAGCATAAATTTGAGCGTTGAGGTTGCCTCTGATCCAAATCAACTCAGTTCTTCCGCCGATCCAAATACCCGCCCATACCATGATGGTTCCACCACTATAAGGATGGACTTCCTGGCAGGATTTTAATCGCTGTTGGCATCCAGGGGTTCTCAAGTGTCGTATACGTCTTGTATCCGGTCTCATACCAAAACAAGACTCATCAGAAAAGCACACGAAACGCCATTGTTCTTCTGCCCAATTTCTTTGTTCAAGAGCCCATTGATATCGAATTCTACGATTGTGCATTGCTATAGGTGGTACCCTTAGCGGTCTTCGGGAATGAAGGTTCACTTCATGCAAGCGGTTTCTGACTGTTTGGTCGCTAATTAAGTTCCCTGAAGAGTGATGAAGCCTCACGGCTAACATCATGGCGGTTATTGTTGGAGCTCTTCGAGTTGTGATTTGAATGTATCGGTCTTGTCTCCGTGTGGTGCAGCGATATCGTCCTCCATGGCGCTCAGCCACGGTACCAGTGCTTCGGTAACATGTCCAAAGTCGACTGATAACACTCTGACTTGTATTCAGACCTAAAGCCACAGTACGTTGCCGGGAACCAGCTTCTATCATTCCCACGGCTCTGAGCATTTCTTCCCTGCTTAAATGACGTCGCCGCTCCATAATAACGTTGGTTTTAATCAGTAGTAGGGAAACAGTAACACTAATAATGTCTTCAATGCGTTGTATGTTTTTATAGGGAAAATATTGACAGCTGATTTTCATCTTTTACTCGAATTTGATTGACAGTTCCTGTTTCAAATTATGAAATGCACCAAAAAGGATCCATATAAATTTATAAAATCATAAATTTATTACATAACCACATCTCAATCTCAAGAAATCCGCATACAAATGCTTGATCCCTAGACACTTTTGATGTGTGTACATGATTCACATTTTTGCAAAAGCTTTTACAAGGTAAATTTTTACTTAAAAATTACTCTTAATATTTTTGCAGCTCAGCAAGTTTCATTTTGCCAGACAGAACGCAGCTTTCAAAGCAAAATGACGTGGTATAATTATAATTAATTCTCAGCCGGTAGTGCCGTAGATGTCGCCTGCGTAACTTCCTAATGAGGTATCATTGAAACTCAAAACCACAATAGTGCTAGCGGTACGCATGAAAATTGGAACGATTGATATTTAGGCCATAAGAATCAATTTGACCCACAGCACGAAAAAAAAACAAAAAATTGGAGAGTCTTAAGTACTTTTTATAAGTCAATATGAATAAAGATATTTTTTATCTTACTTTTACTTCACTAAATTTGCTAGCCTTTTTATTCAATAAGGTATGGTGTCATCTTTTTTCGAATGGAAAAAAAATATTTGCTCTGAAACCGATATCGCGTGTGGTACCTATCTAATGAAAGGGCTTACTGAGCCAATTCTAAAAATATATCACATCCTTACCTTTTAGTCACTTTTGTATTACATTAAAATTAAAATCATTTTCAAAACAATTATCAAGTTTGGGCTTCTCCAGATATGATATGATTGAATCCTTTTTGGTAAAATATGCTTCAAACGGTACGTAATATCCTCATATACCCTGAAAAAGGATTTTTGACAATATTTACATTTAGTAATTTTTAAAATTTTTAAATTTACAAAATGTGATAAA
The DNA here is from genome assembly GCA_947369235.1 of Udea olivalis. Lineage (NCBI taxonomy): Eukaryota > Metazoa > Arthropoda > Insecta > Lepidoptera > Crambidae > Udea > Udea olivalis. The sequence goes on from OX376360.1 coordinate 11,934,066, forward strand.
ATTACGATTAGTTGAAACATGTATAAAAGGTACATGTATAAATTTTAGACACTGAGGATAATAAATACTATTGCGAGAGGAGTTTTTAAATATATCCATATTACGTGACTAAAAGGTAATGATGTGATATATTTTATTAAATACCCACACACGATAAGTTTCAGAGCAAAAAAAAATTTTTTTTATTCAAATAAATAATGACGCCAAAACTCGTCCCCTTTTTTTCGTGCTATGGGTCCAATTGATTCGAATGGCCTTAAGATAATTTATTCTGATTTTCATGCCTAACACCATTTGCGGGGTTTGCCGCTAGCACTACAACACCATTCGCTGTTAATATTGGTTTCGTCAAGGAAATATCAGCGGAATATGACGCTGACGTATGGGAGTGCCCCAGGGATCTATATTAGGACCTTTGCTTTTTCTTATTAATATAAATGATCTTCCTACCTATGTCAAAGATATTTGTGAGATAGTATTATTTGCTGACGATACCTCGTTGATTTTTAAAGTCGACAGAGGTAAGCAAGCATTTGACGATGTAAATAATACTCTCTCAAAAGTACTATGTTGGTTCACTAGTAAAATTTGTTAATTCTAATGACGAGCCATTAGAATTAACAAATTCTACTGTATTTTTAGGAATAACTTTAGATTCTAAGTTACAATGGGGTCCGCATTTAACGGCCCTGGCAGGGAGACTCAGTTCCGCTGCTTGTGCTGTTAGAAAAATAAGTCTCTTGACTGATATTGAAACAGCAAGACTAGTTTATTTTAGCTACTTTCATAGTGTTATGTCGTATGGTCTACTGTTGTGGGGTTCAGCTGCAGACTTGAACACCATTTTTGTACTTCAAAAAAGAGCCATCCGCTCCATTTACAAACTTAGACCACGCGACTCGCTTAGGGAAGTATTTAAGAAGATCGATATTTTAACAGTGCATGCTCAGTATATTTTAGATAACATAATGTATGTGCGCAAAAACTTGCATCTGTTCAAAAAAAACAGTGATACTCATAAACATAATACCAGAAATAAAAACAAATTGAAAACTCCCAGTCTTAGGCTACACAAGGTGGGAAACTCATTTGTGGGTCAATCTGTAAAATACTTTAACAAAATACCTCAAAGTCTTGTTGATCTACCTCTTCACAAGTTTAAGTCTGCAATTAAAGCAAAGTTAATGAAACAAGGTTATTATAATGTAGAGGATTACTTGAACGACAAAAGTTTGTGTTCATAGTAGGAATAATCTGCTCCTCTGCTCAATATTGTGTTCTTTTTTCTACTCTCGTTGACTGTACTCTGAATTTATTTTTTGTAAGACAAACAAAGTTCAAAAGAGTAACTATCGAGTTTCTTGCCGGAGTCTTCTCGATAAGAAGCAACGTCCGAACCGGTGGTAGATTCACATTATCTATATATGCAAACCTTGTAGCACTTTCCAAAAAAGACGGTGGTGTAAGGCCAATAGCAATTGGATCCACCTTTAGACGTTTGGCATCAAAAATTTCCGTGAAATATATACAGCCTAAATTAAGTAGCCATTTTTCTCCAGTCCAGTTAGGTTTTAACGTAAGTGGTGGATGCGAAGCTGCCGTACACTCAGCTCGCACTTTCTTACACTCAAATTCACAAGATGAGGTGCTGCTCAAAATTGACGTGAAAAATGCATTTAATTCGGTAGACAGGACCACCATGTTGACAGAAATTTGGCACAATATCCCGGAACTCACCAATTATTTAAGCAACTGCTATTTGGAACCTACAAAACTTATGTACAAAAACCAAGAAATTCTTTCAGCGGTCGGTTGTCAACAAGGTGACCCTCTTGGTCCGGCCATTTTTAGTTTGTCTATAAACCCTATAATTCAAAACTTGCATTCAAAATTTAACGTTTGGTATTTGGATGACGGAACCCTAGGAGACAAACCAGATATCGTACTATTGGATTTAAAAAACATTATTAAAAAATTTCAATCAATGGGTTTAGAATTAAATCTTGAAAAATGTGAACTTTACCTTCCTGAAAAGCTGGAAAACAAAGACCTTATAATTAAGAAATTTAATCTTTTGGCAAAAGACATCAAAATTATTGACAAGAATTACATGAATCTTCATGGACACAAGCCTCTCTTCCCATAAGATTTGGAGGACTAGGCATTCGCAAAATTTCAAGTGTATCTCTACCAGCTTTTTTATCGTCTGCTTACAGCACATCCGACCTCACCAAACAAATTCTTTCCCGTTCCGTTCCGACATCAGAAATTTTCGAACTAGACAACGCTAAAAAAGCTTGGCAAATGGCCTGGCCTAACCAAATTCCCGCATGCCCCAACTCACAGAGAAGTTGGGATGAAATTATCTGCAGTGCTGCACACAATAGTTTGCTTCTGTGCAGCTCAGGCTCCGAGCGGGCAAGGCTTGAGGCAGTTTCCCGTAAAGAGTCTGGGCACTGGCTAAATGCCTACCCCTGCACAAATACGGGTAATTGCCTCGACCCTAATACACTGCGCGTTGCAGTGGGATTGCGCCTCGGAGCAGAGCTGTGCGTATCACACACCTGCCCCTGTGGTACTGTGGTTGACTCACTGGGACACCACGGGCTCTCCTGTGTTAGGAGTGCAGGCCGCTTATCCCGCCACGCCGCTTTGAACGATGTCATTCGTCGGGCCTTCGCCTCCGTCAACGTACCGGCTATGTTAGAGCCGCAAGGTATCGTACGTGACGACGGTAAAAGACCCGACGGGATGACACTCGTTCCATGGACTATGGGCCGGCCGCTGGTGTGGGATGCGACCTGCGTCGACACGCTGGCCCCTTCCCATGTTCCCGCTACAAGTAAACGGGCAGGCGCGGCGGCTGAAGCGGCGGAATATAAAAAGGCACAAAAGTACCAGAACATCGGTTCCGGTTACACTTTTGTGCCTTTCGGCGTCGAAACCCTGGGTCCGTGGGGTCCGAGTGCACAGAACCTTTTAAAAACTCTAGCTAAAAAATTGATTTCAACTACAGGTGACCCAAGAGCTGGTACATTCCTCGCACAACGTGTGAGTCTTTCTATACAACGGGGGAATGCTGCCAGCATCTTGGGTACCTTACCACAGGTGCAAAATTTTCTTAGTAGTTTTTAGTTATATTTATTTTAAGGTTTTCTTTTTAATTTTTACTGTACTAATATATTAGCTAACATGTCTATTTGAATAAAGTTTCACTTTAAATAATAAAAAAAAAAAAAAAAAATATTCACGATATGTACTAATATTGTACTATTTTATTAACGTTTATTATTATTATTTCTATATACTTTTTTTGACATGTCATAAGTGCTTTGTACAAGCTTAAATGAATAAATTTTTTTTACTTTTAATTTACTTTACTGCACTACATCTACTACGAGTTTATGTAGAGTTAAGGTAATAGTACCCAGCTTCAGAAACCTTTATGAAAAGCATCTTTTGAGGTATCAAGTACCTATATTAATAAATAGCCTACCGACATCTTTAAAACATGAAGTTAGTAAAACCAATATCAAACTTAAACAGTATTTCGTTGCCATATCTCAGATAACGCCATGTAACTAAGTGCAGTACACAATAACCGCGTCACGAATGGTCTTTAGTGGACCATAACATATTCCCTCGTGGCTCCGGTATCGAACTAATGCCTAATGCAAAGATTTATTTGTGTTGTGTGATGTCAATCTATGCGCGCGGAAAAAGTTAATAAGCCGCACAACACGGAAAAAAAATGTAGTTATACCCACATTTTGACTGTGATTCTGTCCACTTATACTTTTTTTTCTGGACTTTCGGCGATGATCGCCAGTGTACATTCAAACCTTAAACGGTTTTGTTACACTGTGAGCAGCTTTACAAACGTAAGCACTTTTAGTAAATTGTTAATAAATAAATAAAAATAACTACGATGGTTAACTATAGTAACTTGTATGTCATTCTCAGTTCTATCTGTCGATATTATAAACAAATACTTCACTCCAGACGCTAGCGACTATCTTAACGCAAACTCATGTTACAAGTCAGCTTAACTAAGCCATTGCAAAATGGATCTCATGTAGAGAGCGTAAGGTCACAGATGACTTATATGTTACTACGTAACAGATAAATCACATCCATTGAAAAATGTATTTTTTCCGCATGTGACGGCAGCCGAGCGGAGCCGACGGCATCCGCGCGCAGCCGGTCGTGTTCCGCGGAATACGCTCGGAACCGACCGGCTGCCGGGGCATGCTCGCGCATCCGTTCGGGTTCCAAAATGTATAAGTTGGATGCGAATACGACCTTAAGAATTGATAATTAAATAATAATTTCCTCTGCGGCTTTGTAAATGCGCTCCGATGCTCTCCGCAGCGCGCCGTTCGGTGTGAATCGTACCTTATTGGTTTCAAGCTGCAACCATGATGGAAATATGTATGTAGTTTGAAGGTAAATTCATGGTAGGAGTGCTGTATGGCTAGAATCTATGTTCGTGCGTTCTTCCTCACCTAGGACAAAATTCACGTAAAGATCACAGTGATATCATTTAAACGTGTTAAATATTGGGTTACAGGTCCCTGAAACCCATACAACTTTATTTAGTTGAAGGTTAGGAATTTGTGGTATGGAACCGGAATTGTAATGACACAAAAATAATGGTATAAATAAGGTATAAAAACCGAAATGTTGTTTTTCATTCTTTTGTAAAACGCATCATTGATATTCAATCAATATTGACATTGTCTAAGGAAAATTCGTTATAATGGCGGCCGGAGGGAATGAACGACTCTATCAAACAAGCGTTTGTTATTTCAACCGTTCCGGGGGAATGAACGAATGAAGCAAGATATTTTATTGGTTGAAACTTACCGGCAAACAAGCTAAATGGACAAATTGGAAGGAATTTAAATTAACTGTTGAGGAAAAAGCTCAATTTAAAGAGCGTTAAGTACTGCAATATTTATTGTACTTTAATCATCGTGCTTATTTTTTTGAGTACAAAATCAATAAATATCTGAGCGCCTATAACTAAGATTACCTGATCCCAAACTAAGTAGGACTTGTACTATGAGCGTCAGACTGATTAACATACTTAAATATTTTTGAGTAGGTATGTAAAAGACAATAACACTCACATACATAGTAACACAAATGTCAGTCACATGAATGTTTGTCCGATCGAACCCAGGGCCTTTGGCGCTGAAGGTTGATCCTGCCTACTGTTAATAAAACTTTAATTCTGAGCAAGAAACAAACATTAATTGCTTTTTAAGTAAAAGATCAAAAACGATGTTAAGAAAACAACCCAGTCGAGACAGTACACCCATATTTTCCTATTCCCAAATTCGATCGTATCTCAGAAACAGGCTCAAAAACGGTGGTTGTACTCTAACCGCATTTTAATACCATGGGACTTGACTCTGTAACATATGAAAATTTCAACAAAATTGACTGAAACTACATTTTTCTACTAACCTTTTCGGGGTCCTTTGACAGGTCGAAACGAAAGCAGCGTGTTGCTCTTGGCTGGCCGTTGTATGAATCGAGTACGTACCAAAAATATTACATACATTAAGAATTACACACAGAGTAAAATTCTCCAAACGCACAGTTTAGAAAAGAACGCGGTTAGGGTGTCGCAAAGGGGGTGCAGGGACTTAGAAAATTTACTCAGCCGTGAAAAGACATAAATTCGGCTAGGTTAGGTTAGAACTGCGACCAAAAAACAAACGAGCAGAGCGAGCAAAGCGAGCGTTCCGCGCAGCGGCCGGCGAGTGCCAGAAACAAAGATTTTAAAAAATAAAGGCCCTAGTCCATCCCCTTTGCGACACCCGGACCAAGAACGCAAGCACCTGTTTGTCTACTTTTGCATCCGCGTCCAAATTTCGTTCAGAAATGGCTTTTCAAATGCTCTGCTTTGCAATTGAATAGTGCAGAATCAGAGTGATCTGCGCACTCTGTGCAATCACTGTACTTTTTTCATGGGCGGTGAAAAAAATACTCTTAATGATCGCGACCGGGGCCGGGGGAGCAACGTGCGAATAAATTGACCTGCTTCTTGTTTTTTTTATGTTGCCTTTCAAGATATTCTAACTCCACCTGATGAAAAGCGGTCGTGAGGTCCAGATATGAAGCTGAAAAGCACAACCATGTAAACGAATCACTGGTTTGGCCATCCTCACCTTGAAGGCCTGCAGTAATGCCTTTTCACGCCCCGCTGGAAGACCCCAGGAATATAAATCACATGCGCTGGTGGAGCGCGTTCCACATCTGGATGGTACGATGTTCTTTTGTTTATTCTTGTGGCTCTCTTATCCATGGTTTACTTACACCATATCATTGCCAAAGCTGCACGTGCTATTGGAATTATTTCACTAAATAATTTCATGGCAATGTCGATGTGGCAAAAAAGTAACCAAAGAACTACATCCATTTTGAAGAGTTTTTTTTTCTACAATGGGTTAGCAAAAATACAATTCGTTCGAGCCACTAAACCTTTGCTTTTTCAACTCATATTATTTTCCTCTCCTCAACGAGCATGTCATGGCTCATGTTTTCATTTATTTTATTTATACACGCTCTTATTGAGCTCCAAAATTCATATTATTGTAGGGATTATTGAAAAGGATAACAAAATTAGCGCGAGAGTAAAATACTCTTGTGCTGAATAGTTTAGTTAGGTACCTACTCTCATTCTACAACAATACTTTTCAATTCTATTATTAAGTCTATCATTAGGTTTTTTTTCTTGCAATGATTTAACGATTTAAAAGTACCTACTTGCTACAGGTCTATTTAAATAAAGATATTTTTTGTTTGTTTGTTTCTTTTTCATTATCCGTGCATTGAACTAGATTGAAAAGCAATAATTAAATCTAAGTTAGGAACGGAGTGTTAAAGTACATTTAAACAGAGATATCTTGGATGAAAACATCGCAGGCGCAATCAAAGAGTGATCAAACGGAGATGTAATGGCCCGAATTAACATTCCTCCTGTTGGGGCATTAATTCTTTGAATGGGCCCGATATTTCTTTTGAACTCGCTTCTCAAACTAGAAAAACTTGTATAATTAAATTCTAGATGGATGATAAGTTTGGCATGCCAAACTTTGAAGGTACTATTACAACTTGTATTTTACATATCATGTAGTTTAAACTCCGTGTTCATATATATTTTTTATTTTTGTTTCTTTTTTGGCATAGTGTCCTAATATATTCAATGAGAGTGTTGTCACCTTCAGTTTTTTTTAAAGATTTCAGTACACAAGAAACCGAATCAACCAGGAATGCGTGTATTCCTTACCGCAGGGCGCGTTGAAGAACGCAATACCTTTTGGTTTGCCTTCGTTAGAGCCTGATGAAGCAACAAATATGCTGTGTTTCAACGAAATTTTGTTTAATGAATTGCAGCGGAATATAATCAAGCAGATTATTACTGTATTCCTTTCAAGACATTAAATTACCTAGTCATAATAAATTATTTAAGATGGTTTTCCTTCAGTAATGATGAGTTATAAATAAATCATTAACAAGAACACATGACAATGAAGTTTGAGAACAAAGTCATAAGCCCTCCCTGATGGATTCCCCCGAGTTCAGATCTTACGATAACAGAGTATTGTAATTTATACTGATCGTTAGACTTTTTAAATTCGGGCGTGAAGAAACCTCCCAAGAGATGGAAAAGGTTCGATTACACAGGATCCGTGCTTTTAAAGCAATTTAATAGTAATTAATCTAAGAGTGCTCTTTTTATTTGAATTCGGAGTATAACAAAATTAGGCAAAAAAATGTTAACAAGGAAAATGTAGTTAAGTTGCACAGTTTTAGTCTCCATATTGATGGTGTAAAAAGCGTGTAGTGTTGCAATCATAATTATACTACCTCAGTCTCTGAGCTTTTTTCGGATGGTTCCAAAAAAGACACGTTTTGAGGTTATAATAATGTCTAGAAATGCAGGCATTATAACTAGCGAGCGCTTCGCTTTGAGTATTGCAAGAAGCATTAAGTTGGCTGGTCAATTTGAAGACTTCTTAGGGCTTTTTGTCAACCCTAAAGGTGTATTCCATCACGCAGTACCGAAGTACACGAGTCTAATCAACGGCTGATGTGTCCATTAATGCAACGCGTAAATAGCAGCCTCACAAATTTGGTAAAACTCTAAAAAGTAAACCAAAACTGTAAATTATACCAAAATAAGAAGTCAGAACAATGCGAATAAACAATACCTTTATAATGATTAAACACAAGCTAGAAAATCAATAAATATCGGAACATCTTTCACCTTATAACAGAACTTGGGTAGCTTTGATCGAAAGCGCTTACTTTTAGTTAATAGTCCCCTCCAAAGTGGTAATCAATCAAATGAAGGGTCTCTAATATTGCCAACGCTCGTGGATGTGAAATTAATCATTTTAATAAAAAATGCTTATGCACTTCATATTTACACTAGCTGTGTGAGGAGTAAATTTAAAGCTGACTTCTAAAAAAAAAGCTGACGATTAAACGAAAAAAATACAATTAATTAGCTGGGTGGCTAGACGAACAGATACTTATGAAAATGAATAGGGGAGACTTCGCCAACGGACCATTCATTTGATAACAAAAAGGTGTCTAACTTTATGATGAAATAATTTAAAAAAAAATAACAGTGACCGGCAATCATATTCTTATGGTAAGCCGTTACAGAAGTCCATGTACACCAGCGATATCCCCGCTCTTTGCTCACACTGTAAGACCAGGGGTAGTATCGTAGTCAGCGAGACGAAAAATGGTAAAATCCAGGTCTCCTATAGCTGGCCATGCATCAGTTCCGCGTCCAGCCCACCAAGCAGGTACACAAAACTTCTTAGGCAGATTTCGTACAGTGGAGATATTTGCAACCAACTGAACATCTTTCAATAAAAAAAATTGTAGGCAATTGTCATTCGTTTTATTCCAATGACACGTCATAATTATTTGTTTTTTGTTCTTAAAAATAAGGATTAATAGAATTTGTCCTTAGTCAGATAATTTATTTGAGTTGTCTTTTTGTTAGATGATCAAAAGTGCGGAAGAATCTGTTATGCCCTCCCTCGCTCATCTTAAGACCTTATTCCGATAACTTAGAATCATCTACTTACTTTAAAATTCTTCGCGTCAACTGTACTTCGAAGGGTAAGATACGATCTAATTAGGTACTCCATCATGTCACATTCCATAAATCACTGGATGTCGATAGTGTGATGATAAACTAAGCCATGGCTCCATTGTTCTGCTATCCGAAGCTGGCTATAGATTTGACTGCAGATTTGACTGCATACATGACAGCCCTATTAGAATTCCTTAACTATTTCAAAATCGATAAAGACAGGACAGGTATTCACGGTCTTTATCCAATTCAAAAATGTATTCTACTAGTACATTTCTAGCCGTTGGGGTAGAAATGCTCTGGATTGGAAACCGGAGTGCCAAATGCGAATCGCGTTTTTCTGCTCACAAAACGTGATAATGATGCAGGCACTCTGAACGAAATTCACAGGGTTCGCCTTCAACCGGTCGCTCTGGAGTTCTAGGCTGGATTCTCTGGAGGAAGCATGTGTTCAGTAGGGGACGCCTAACGGGTGCGGATGATAACGGTGACACTAACTCAAAGTCATCAGCCCTATTATTTAGGTATACCTTTCACCTTGCGTTTTACTGACGTATTGTGGGACAGCATCAAATTAAAAAGTTTGGCACTGTGAGTGACGAAGCCGAGGGTTAGACCTGTAACTTTTACCAAACTGTACCGAGGAAAACAAATTCCAAATTGAAAAAGGTGAATCGTAACTTTTTTTGACGACACGGTTTGCGTAATGCCACATAATAAGTAATACTAGTAGCACTACTAGTACTACCGTACAGAAGGTTCTCTCAAGAAACGCGGACAAGTAAAAAAGTCTTCTTTATTCTTACGAGTTCTGTCTAACTTGTACTTTTTTATTTGTCCGTGCTATCGAACAAGGTTATGTTTAGGTAGTTTGCACGCGGAATCGAAACTAATCGCGTAGCACGAGCGTTCATATTCCGCTGTGCGCCGCTGAACGAAACCGATTTAGCTGTCATAGCGCAGGTACGCAACTCGCTGATTCAATTATTAACATCAAAAAAGTCCAACTTGTAATGAACATAACTTCATTTAGTACTTAGAAGTAATTTTCATTCCTATAATAACTTATAATTGCAAATTACAGTTGCAACTGATCAGAAACAAAACATCAAATAATTTTATGCATTCTAATACAAAAGGGTTTTGTAGTGCTTGAAATAAGCTTTAAAATGAGCACTATTAAAAGTCTTTTGCACGTAAAATAAGTGAGCTGTATTGCAAATAAGGGGAGCATCTAATGTTTTTTCTTTTAAATCAATGGGTTTCTTAAGTGCCATTTCCACCAAAATTAAAATTAATCGTATTCCGCCTAGAATTAACTTTGTTATGAAGAGTTTGATAGATAGTATCAGTTTGGCTGCTTCAGGACACATATTTTTCAAAAAAGTCACGATTAAAAAAAAAAAATTTCAAATTTTTAAAAAACCCACTTTTTTTTCATAATATCTCAAAAATGACGACAGATACGTAAAAAAATGTACGGATTAAAAATTTAGGTATTTTTCTGACAAACAATTTGGTTTTTTTGTTTTTTCTGTCAAACAAAAATTGACGGAGATATGATTGTTTAAAGAGCGCGTGGCAGCGCAATCACAGCCTCTCTTAAGCCCTTTAACCCTTCACCGTTTTAGAAAAAGGTGTTTTACTATATATTGCAATAAAGGATGTTGTAGCTCTCTTAATTACCTTTACAATGGTTTTTTATAAATTGTGATAGCATGAAAATTGAAGGAGTTATGGTCCAAAAACTTATCATATTTTTTTCTACTTAGTAACTGAAAATTTCGGAGTGTGAATATTTGGAGCAATGTGAAAGTACGCAGTATAATAGAGACCCACAACTATTGTAATGTGTATATATATATAACAATTTTAATTGACAATTATTATTTTTTTAACAATTTTTTAACAAGGGGTAGTTTTCAAGGGTTGAAAGGGGGTTAAAAATTTGATAATTATTATAGAGAATATAAAATATTACTTACTCTATACTTACATCTTTTTATGTCATACCAAAGTATTTTTTTGTGATTTTTTCAATTTAGGGGTTGTTTGCAAGGGTTGTAAGATTTTCAAGGGGTTGAAAATGATTTTAATATGAGGTAATTATGTTAGAAAATACTTTACAATTTCACCACTTACTATTAGACATGTTTTCTAGCGATAAAATGGCTCAATGTCAATTTTTCCATTAAGGGGTTGTTTACACCCCTTAAAAATAATAGGCGGAGTTCAGATCATTTTAACTTTTGAAGTTAAGGGTAAGATGAGCCTAATTCCAAAACTTCATGCAAATCGGTTCACAGTTAAAAAATTCGGAGGTAAGACCGTATTTTTCGCTTCAATGACTGCACTATAACGCGCTTGGCGGCGAGTGTGCGAGCCTACTGTCAAACCCCAGAGAGGGGCCACGCGGCCGAGCATACCTTAACTTTGGAGTGACACATGCCTAGTAGTGCGCTGTAGCACGGTTTCTCGCTTTGACTTGCGTGGTGTCCTAGGTTCGTTTAATTAAACGATCTTTTCCAAATTGACTCTGGTCTGGGTGTGCTGAAAGCCGCCGCTTGTTTAAATCCTTGTCTTCCTCCTAACACAATTTATCCTTACTTCGAAACTATGACAAGTGGTGTGATGTCTATCTGGCGCATATATATATATTAATATGTACGCACTTAACAACCATAGCTCAACTTTGAACCTAATGCCGTGAAGGTTTATTCCCAATGGCTTTACGACACTTAAGTATTCACAGCTATGTTCTGCAGTGCCCTTGATAAAACTGATGATGATGATGCTGATGATTAGGGATGACAATAAATGGTATTTTCTTCGAATGTATGTAATATTTGGTAGGCACATTATCAAGTTATTCGAGTGTTTATATGGTTGTATCTGTAATAACAAACCATAACTTGACGGACTTTTCTCATCTTCACACCCTGACAAGGCTATTCCCATTTTGTTAAAATGATAGCTCAGATAGGTACGTTGCCTGTTTACTTAGGTACCTAAGTTATTTCACCTCCTGTCGCCTTATTTGTTCTTATTTATTAAGTGGGTTTAGTCCTTTCAATTATTCTCTTTAATTATTGCTAAGTTAATTCAAACATTGATGCCAATTATTCAAATTGATGGTTATCTCATTAACAGACTACCTAGACAAATTAGGCGGTGGAAGTTTTTATCATATTACAAACGAAATGAAAAATAATACCAACTTTGTTTGGTGGTAATTTACCAGACATGTCTGCAAATATACCTAAGTTATTTTATCTAGACAAATTATACAATAATTTAGTTTTACAAGAAAATGGCTAAGTCGTATAATTTCGCTGTTATAGCATGGTACCTACTAAAATATTCGTCTTTTTTCGCAAGTTACTTGATACAGGGTTTACGTGGTCGGTAAGGTTGTAAGTAAATCGGTCACCTACGACATATAGGTATATGGAAATTATTATCAAGGTTGACCTGTAGCTTTATATTTTTTTTATCCATGATGGGTTTTGCGTTTGGCCTCAATCTCGTCTGGCGTCAGCGAAAACGAGGCCGATGGACGCGGATTCGATCTCCGCGTCATGTAGTAGTAATGTAAGTAATTAGCCTATAAATATATCCCACTGGGTTCGATTCCCGGTCGGGTCAATTCAGGAAACGATCTTTTCTGAATTGACTCGGGGTGGGGACTCTGGGTGTTCCTCGTAATACAGGGATATTTAATAACCCTGTATTACGAGGTACCAAACATGGAATTAAGCCACGGGCGTCTCCCAGCACACTTAGACCCGAGTCCCGAGGGACACTACGGAAATCGAGGCGAAAAACCGTGCTACAGCGCACTACGCCAATCGTGTCGTCAAAGCAAAGGCCTCCAACATTGAAATCAAGTCATCGCTACAATTAGCATAATCAGCACGCTTGCCAAATGCGGGTTGGTGATCACAAACCCGGGATATGTTCCGAAAAATCCGAAAACACACTTTGCCCGACCTGGGAATTGAACCTCCGGGTTTCCGGCTGAGCTCTGAATCCACTCGGCCACGGAGGCGCCCGGCGTTTTACTTTGTATTTATTTTCAGTGTCTAGGTGTTTTTAGCTCTACATTCGGGCATTAAGCATGTCCACACAAGCTCAGCTTATTTGGGTGTCAGAAGATCTCCGGGTAAGATTAAGAAAAAATATTTCTAATCAAGCAAAATTAATCAATTCAAAAATGTCAGATTTATATTCTTGCGGATTGAAAAGTGGCGCTCAGTTGTCTGCCGACCGGCCGGTATTAAGGCAAGTAATACCTACTACTTACCTAAATCGGTAAGTAGTAAGTATTACTTGCAAGCACCTATTAGCGATGTCTGGGGCCTTAGAGATTGATTGACTGAATTACCCACCAAGCAAACGGGATTAACTGAAACTGAAGCAAAAACCAGACAAGTTTAGCTACCTATTGAGGTCTTTTTTTGCTAGACTCGTCGTTGTATTTGGAACGAATAGTTGATCAATCTTTATATAATATTATATAATTTATTTTTTGATTCATCTCATCGGTAGATTATAACGAAATTACATAAAAATGTGCACGATAATAGCTACATTAGTTAAATAACTGCATGTGTGACTAAGTATACAATAGTATTTTAAAATACAATAGTATTTTATATTACTTATTTATTATTTGTGACGACACGATTGGCGAAGTGTGCTGTAGCACGGTTTCTCGCCTCGATTTCCTTAGTGTCCCGGGTTCGATTCCCGGTCGGGTCAATTCAAGAAACGACCTTTTCTGAATTGACTCGGGTCTGGGTGTGCTTGGAGACGCCCCTGGCTGATTTCCTTGTGTGGTACCTCGTAACACAGGGATATTAATCCCTACTTCGAGATCATTACAAGAGGTGTGTTGTCTGGCGCATATTTATTTATTATCTCCTTAGTTGTCAGGGCTGGCCAACGCGCGTCATGTTTTCTGAATGGGAAGGGTTAAGTACTTCAAAAACGATCCTTATCTGAAGATTAGAGGAGAAGTGTTCGATGCTAATATAACATTTTTCTCTAAAGTGCTTGTATATAAATATACACACATCAACATGGTCTAGGGATATCTCAATTAAACCTAAATAACTAAAATTCTACTGAGTTTTTGTTAAGACTTCTTCTTCTTTCTTCTACACATTAAGATAAACCTTGTTTAATAGCCTATCTAATCTGATAAATAAACTTTTAGATTAAGTTAAATTTAAAAAAAACTTAGAAGAAGAGGAAAAACTCAGACAAAATTTCAATCTTAACTTTATTTTTGAAACATCAAAACTGTTAAGGTTAAAACAACAATTTTTTTTATAAAAATTGTTGAAAACTTGAAATTAATAATCCGTGGATCCACCTGAGACACTCCTGACACATCTGCAGCGGTTCTGCATACTCAAAACAAGGGTGTCAATATCCTGTTGTGAGTCTGTCCCAAGTCCTGCTAAGATGCAAGAAAGAGCTCTTCTCTGAAGCATATCACAGGCATGCTCAATAGGATTTAAGTCAGGGGATTGTGCAGGCCAGTCTAAAGCTTGGATATCATGCTGTTGTAACCAACTTGTAACGATACGCGCCGTATGTGGACGGACATTGTCGTGCATTAGCTGGAAATTTTGTCCCATTTGCTGTCTGTGGGGCAAGATTACTCTAGCTACGAGCACGTAGGTTGACTTCACGCAGTCGTCTTCTCAAAGTTTGACCGCTTACCAGCAAACCATACTCTCTCTGTAGCCTTTGAACCAAATTGCATCGCCGTTACATTTGGTTGACTTCGTGCAGCATTTACTATGAATCGGTCCTGTACTGTACATGTGTTGTAATGCGTTGAGGTCCTCGGTGCCGTTCCACCACTTCCCCCGTGACACGATAACGTGACCAAAGCCTGGATATAACGCTCTGACTGGTCCTCATGGCTTCAGAAACCGCAATTTGGGTAGCGCCAGCTTGAATCATGCCCACTGCTCTTAATATTTCGTTCCTGGTTAAGTGTCTACGTGGCATGATTAAATGAACACCGGAGATGCGTTTGGTAAAGATTTATAGAAATTTATGGAGTTTTAATCAAGTTAGAAGTTCGTGAAGATTTACTTCTTTGGAAGAAATTCAATGAATGCGAATTTCATCTTAAAACAAAACCTTTTATATACAAATTTGAATTTATGAAAGGAACTCAATAATGTTTTTATAATCTGTCATTAACAGTTTTTTGTAAGGCCAGTACTTTTTAAGTTATTTAAAAAAGTTTTATATATCCTAGACCATGTTGTTCTGTGTATTACATCGCTAGCTGTCTGTCAGACTGTGATTCCCGTCAAAATAAAGCCTAAATAAAAAATATATATAGCCTAGGTCACTCCCAGATAATGTAGCTTTATATTGGTGAAATAATTCTTAAAGCGGTCCAGTATTTTTGGAACTAATTCAATACACACAAACAAATATTTATTTTTATCATTAGTATAGACTAGCGACTGGTCTCGGTTTCGTACGGGTGTAGACATGTCTTGTCATGCTTTATGAAACGCCAAGTTTATATACGGCACTGAAATGAAAAAACACTAGTGTGATTATTTTGAATTAATCAATAACATTTTTAGCAAAACTAAATGGTAATCATCAAATGATCAAATCAAATGTCCATGAAATGGTTAAAAATACAAATATTGCAGTTAAGTTAGTACGCTACCCCACTTGGAAGAGTCGCCTTAATGTCACAGTTCGATTCGGGCATTACATCAGAAAGTGAAGAGGTCTGCTTATTACAACGGAAACTTGTAATAATACAATTTGTATCTTTATACTACCTAGTGAGTGATAATAATATACACAGCATAAGTAAGATCGCTTGAATTTGTTACGTTACAGATAAATGCAATGAGGTAGTATCTATTGTAACGTTTGTGGCAATTGGTCTGTACGTCTAACGATAACGCAAATTTAGAGTAGCAACTCGTGGTAGACGTACTGTACTTGAGTAGAGATTTCAAAACGTCAGTTCATACAAAAACGACACTCAGATCTACCCAAGTACAGATTTTGTTTCAGAATACGAGTACGGGCCTTAGATTATTACATTTAAGTCGAATAGTCCCCAATACCATAAAAGTGCTCGCCCTTTGAGATTCAAGCGTATCAGAGATCATTCAAGTTTTATAATGAATGTAGAGCTCACACCGTAAAAAAATATGAGTTTAATTTAGGAGTTTCAAAATATTTTTATTTTGATACGCCACTTTATATTCCTAACTAGTCCAAATATATTTCAACTACAACCAGAAACATATTAAATAGACCCTATTTTAAGGAACTAAGATGTGAATATACTGAGCACGATAAATGTGCCCATGTGTGTATACTACGTGCCCTTTTCATTTAGGTTATTAATTTAGTTACATGACTCAAATTGGGTCAAACGACGTTAGTGTTGAGGGTTAATGGTGTTAAACTTACTGGATTATAATAATATGTAAGTAGTGCAGAGAAGGAACATGTCAAAGCGGAAATCGTACTTTTTATCAATTATTTTTTTACAAAAAAAAATGACAGAAAATCTATGACCTCACTGGCCTAAAAAGCATACGAGTATTGCATGTAAATAAATGGACAGCCCAAACAAAAAACAATCTTATAAAGGATAGTTTTTTTCTACATTCATTTTGATTATTTTTTTTGGATATTGATTGCGTATACATACATTCAGTCGTACAATGCCATTTTAGCAAGCTGAGTAGGTGGGTTTCCTCAGGTATATGAATAAATAAATAAATATTGTTACAGAAACTAATTTATTTGCATGTTGTGCCTGTTTTTGGTCTGCACTGCTAGGGGGTGGAACGCTCTTCCTGCGTCTGTGTTTCCAGATACTTACAAACTTAGTGTCTTCAGGGCTGGAATGAATAGGCATTTTCTGGGTAAGTTTGTACCTCGTCATCGCTTACCACCTACAGGCGAGACTGAGCCCAAACGTAAACCCATATTTCGTGATAAAGAAAAAAATCTCGTAATTCAATGACGCAAACTACAGGCATAAATGTGAATGAATAGCTCAAGTCCCTCCGTCTTTATGGAATCGAAGCGTGATACTTTTTTGACGCTTACCTTGACGTCACGATGGTTTAGGTACGAAATAAGGCGGCAAATTGATAAACCGGTAATTGTCACTCACAAACACCTGTATATACTGTAAGTAATTAAAGAATTCCTATGAGCATGTCAAAGAGTATGTTTAGACTAAATTATATGGTCAATTTAGACTTTAGAGGGTAAATGAGGTCGTCTTTGGCGGTAAAATTAGAATGTTTGTTTTAAAGAGGAGATTTTGATATTTGTTTTTGTGCTACGAAAAGTATCCCTCCATGTTAAGCTATGAGCAAAATATAGGAAAGTTACTCACGAATCTGGCAAATTCATTCTTATTTCAATCGGTTTTTGAAATTTCTAAGAAAAATTGGAAAGCCAAAATTTCCGAAGCTTCACGCGAATGTTTGTTATTCGCTGTCTTAACGGTAGAGTTCCGACTGCAAATCGCCGTAAGCACATAAGTAGGTAATTATTAAGTAATCTGTGACATTGCACTCCCTTTTGACACGCGATGTTCATACACTAGTGTATAGACAAATAAGTTGCCTTTTGTACTAACAATGATATGGACTTAACGTCTGAAATAAAAACCTTTTTTTTTTTCTTTTTTTTTTATTTATAGCGCCATCTAGTTTTATTTTATGTTTGTGGCCTAAACGATGCATCGGTGCATGCCTTCATAAATAAATAGGTAGCCCTAATTGCCTACTTGCCAACATTCCTTGACCCAGATGGATATCTCACTAGTTTTATTGTTTCGGCTTTTCAAATATCTTGCGAAGATATCTGTACCTACATGAACCTTTGGTGTTTTGTGTGCATTTACGCGTTTGTGATATAAATAAATAAATAAATGTGCGCCAGACAAACACGCCAATGGTCATGGTCTCGAAGAAAGGAGAAAAATCCTTGTGTTACGATGGAGACCAGAGAAGGATTCAGACCAGGGGCGTCTCCCAGCAACCAGTGACCCGAAGCAAATTAGGAAAGTTCGTTTCCTAAATTGTCCCGACCGGGAATCGAACTCGGGACACCACGCAACTCAAGGCGAGAATCCGTTTATACAGCGCACTACGCCAATTGTGTCGCCAATATTGGTGGTGAAATGTGTAGGTATTTAGTGTTGGTGTATAAATTGTATAGTATAATAATAACTAATCAATAAACGTAGCAAGAATGTTAATCGTCGTTGTTACTCGTACCACTTTACTGAGACAACATCACCTCATCCGCCATGTACCTACCTATATTATTCTTTTGCAATTCCTAGACAAAAAAACCTATGTCCTATCCCAAGTTCTAACTTATCTTCATACCGATTTTTTTAGTTTTTTACTTTAGTGAGCAAATTGCGAACTAAAGTAAAAAACTTCTGTGTAACTGTACCGGAATCGTGAAACCAGAACATGTATTTTAATTCTCTACCACACGGAATGTTCCGCCCCGAAAAATGTATATCACCGCATTATTATTGATAATCAGATGTTTAAGTGTTAAGGCGCTGGTTATCGCTCGAAGTAGTTGTTAATAGTTTGTGGAGCGTTTTATTACGGGGCAATCAATGCCGGTAATCTGTATAAATTGTAGACAAGTCTGATTATAGCTAAGGGGATAGACGAGTAACGAAATAGAATAGGGAAGCTTGTTATTGGTTATTGAAACTTCGTTACATTCTGTACTTTTTTTTCTATTGGCATTGCACGATTTGTGCATCAGCCATGTGCAGATTTAAAGGTTGAGAAACGAAAAGGTTAAGATAAAAAATGAGGATAAAATTTGGATAGATTCTATACTTCATTCATTATGACATTAGGAATAAGAAGCAGGGGTGCTAAAATGAATGCCAATTTACTTTTGACGTTGTCATGACGATGACATACCTGAGTCTAACCTGGCAAAATTTAAAACCCCTTGCGCCACAACATACCGGAGTATAAGGTGTGAAACGCTCTCCTTGCGTATGTGTTTCTGGATACTTACAACCCTGGTGTCTTCAAGGCCAGAGTGAATAGGTATTTTCTGGGGAAGCGTGCACCACTATCGGCCTCGTCATCGCTTACCAAACCCGCAAACCCATTTAAAAAAAAATAGCGTCCGCTTTGAGGTTTTTGGAATGGAACCAAAAGTAGCAAAAAATTATCTGTACGTCTACCACGAGTTGCTACTTTAAATTTACGCTATCGTTCGCGTAAAAAATTGTATTGGAATTTGACATTGTCATGTCATGTCAAATCCCAACACAAAATTTAACGTTTGGGGTGGTGTGAAGTCGTGTGTTTGCAGTGTGGATTAAATAATATTCAGAACTCACTTACACGGAAACTTGTTTATTGCAAGCGGTACACAGTCAGACAACACAGTAGAAATACACAACACCAATAGTACAGATAGAAGGAGTGAGGAAGAAGAAATAGTTCACAGGCACAAGCGATAGACAACAACAATTAGCAAAATAGTAAGCGCGTAATAGGTTCAAACGGTCGGGCCGAGCGACATGGGCTTCGCGTCCATCAATGTCTCAACGCTGACTGTCCGAACGGACCAATAATATGCGCGGGCGCCGTCCGGCCGCGAACAGTAGGGATGAGTTAACAAAATGTTGTTTTCCACTGGGTCGTTATGCGATGCATGTCGACACAAATATTTTATTGCCTACTGGTTTATGTTTTTAAGTTGTTGTAATTGTTAAGTGTATTTGTTTGTGTTTATGCGTTGTAAATACTTATTATATAAGGTATATATATTATTTAGTATTAAGATAGGTATTTAAATGTACATATTATATGATTTTATATTAGATGTTGTGGTTTAGGTATGTAAATAAATAATGTGAAAATATATAATGTAATTATGTAATGTATGTATGTATATGTTGGTATGTAGGATTAGGAAGAATCCCTACATCACTCCCCCCCTGAGACCGTTACTACGGGCGATAATAGTCAGGAAAGTGAACAGTACGCCCTGATCTGGTCTTATTGACATTTTCCTGAACAGAAGTCGGAATAGGAGTGGGGGAAGGAGAAGTGAGAGGAGTAAGAGTCACAACAGGATTAGGAGTTGGAGGTACTGGAGTGGGGGTTGAGTCAGCTAGTATGTATGCCGGCTTGAGGCGGTCTATGGATACAGTGACACTTTTACCCTTAACCATGAGTTTGAACGTTTTGTCACTCCGTTCTAGTACCTCATAGGGTCCTGTATAAGGTGGTTGTAAAGCACCTCGCAATGAGTCATCACGCAGAAAAACGTGACTGGAAGAATTTAAATCTTTGTAAATAAAGATTTTGTCTTTATTGTGACGCGCTGCGGGAGACGGGTTAAGTTTCAAGGCTAAGTGGCGCAGACGAGTGGTAAAATCCGAGATGTCGGTGGAACCAGACGTGGTTGCGTGGAAAAATTCTCCAGGCAGTCGTAGTGGCTCGCCGTACACCAACTCAGCTGAAGACGCTTGCAAGTCTTCCTTAAAGGAGCTGCGTATTCCCAAAAGGATAAGGGGTAATGCGTCTACCCAGTTGCTATCAGCGTGGCACATTATAGCCGCTTTCATTTGCCGGTGGAATCGTTCCACTAGGCCGTTGCACGCTGGGTGATACGCGGTTGTTCTGCGATGTTTGAATCCAATCATTTTTCCAAGATATTGGAAAAGTGCGGATTCAAACTGTCGACCGCGATCAGTGACTATATCGGTTGGACATCCAAACCTGGATATCCACGATATCAGAGCCTTGCCGACGGTTTCGGCAGTCATATCGACCATCGGTGTAACTTCCGGCCAACGTGTGAAACGATCCACACTCGTAAGGCAGTATCGATAGCCTTGAGATTCTGGCAAAGGGCCTACAATGTCCACGTGGATAAACGCAAACCTAGCGCGGGGTAAATCGAAAGTGCCAAGAGGAGACGACACGTGACGATTTACTTTCGCACGTTGGCACGCCAAGCACTTAAGAGACCAATCTCGACAGTCTTTGCGCACACCAGGCCAAACAAAACGCTCAGCTATTAATTTAGCGGTTGCGTTGCCACCTGGGTGACTTAGGCTGTGAAGACTGTCAAAAAGTTGCTTCCGCAACGGTTTCGTCACGAAGGGTCTTGGTGATGGAGTGCTGACGTCACAGTAGATTTCGCCATGTGAGTTGGGCAGAATTATTTTCTTTAGGCGGAGTGAGGATTCACCACCTAAAAGTTGTGCCAATTCCGGGTCAGTTGCTTGGGAAGAAGCTAACTGATCGTAGTCGATTGGTATCGACAGTTCATCGACGCGAGACAATGTATCGGCAACGACGTTGTCTTGTCCCGATATGTGTCGAATGTCTGTCGTGAACTGCGATACGTAATCGAGATGACGATGCTGACGAGGCGAACAGTTAGTTTTTCTCTCAGAAAAAGCATAACTGAGCGGTTTGTGGTCAGTAAATATGACAAAGTGTCTGGCTTCCAGCATGTGTCGGAAGTATTTGACACTCTCGTATATGGCCAAAAGCTCGCGATCGTAGGGCGAATACTTCTGCTGAGCTGGGCTAAGCTTTCGCGAGAAGAATGCAAGTGGTTGCCATTGGCCTTGTACGGACTGCTGCAATACTGCTCCCATGGCCGTGTCAGACGCGTCTGTTACCAGAGCAAGATCGGCTGTACTGTCGGGGTGCGCGAGTAAAGCAGCATTTGACAGACTGTCCTTACATTTCTCGAAAGCCAGCAGACTGTCCTCAGTAAGATCGACTGGGTGAGATGGTTTTACGGAGCCTGCAAGCAAAGAGTTGAGTAGTGCTTGGATTTGAGCGGCGTTGGGTAGGAATCTCCGGTAAAAGTTAACCATACCCAAGAACCTACGAAGCTGCTTGACAGTTTTGGGCGCGGGAAACTCCTTTATCGCCTGAACCTTCGATTCCAAAGGTTTAGTGCCAGCTTCGGATATCTCATATCCAAGGAATGTGACTTTGCTTGCCCCGAAAACACACTTGGAAGTGTTGACCAAAATCCCGTACTCCTTCATCCGGGAGAAAAGCTGCTCAAGATGTCGTTCATGCTCGAGAGGTGATCTAGAGAATACCAAGAAATCGTCGACGAAACAGTAACAGAAATCGAGGTCTCTGGTCATCTCATCGACAAAACGTTGGAAAGTTTGTGCAGCATTTCTCAACCCGAAGGTCATGTACGGGAATTCGAATAGACCGAACGGGGTTGTGATCGCAGTCTTCTGTATATCGTCCTGGAAGACTGGAATCTGGTTGAAGGCTTTAACCAGGTCGATGGTGGAGAAGATCTTGCATCCGGATAAGCTGTGGGCAAAGTCCTGTATGTGCCTAATGGGATAGCGGTCTGGGATTGTGCGGGAATTAAGCAATCTGTAATCACCGCAGGGCCGCCAACTGTTGTCCTTTTTGGGAGCCAGGTGCAATGGTGACGCCCAAGGACTGTCAGAAGGCCGTGCTGTTCCACTGTTGAGCATAAGCTGGAACTCATCTTTGGCAATTTTCAGCTTATCAGGAGCCAATCTGCGGGGAGATGAAAATATAGGAGGTCCTGGTGTTGTACGAATATAATGTACTGTTTTGTGCTTTGTAGGTTGAAGTAAAGTGCCTGAAGGGCGTGTGATTTCTGGAAACTTTGATAAAATTGCATGAAACCTAGTGTCGCCCGTCGTAACCTTCACAGAAAAAATATTACAAGCATTAACAGCAGTAGCATTTGCATAAGCAGTAGTAGTGCTATCAAAAAGACGTTGATTACGACAATCTACTACTAAATTATAAAAGCTAAGAAAATCAACACCGATTATAGGTTTTGTTACATTAGCCACAGTAAATCGCCAAGGAAAATCTCGCCTTAAGCCTAAGTTTAAATTAAGCTCAATAAAGCCAAAAGTGTCTATAGTACTACCGTTAGCCGCACTTAGTTGGTAAGAAGTCTTTGATCTTCGTTCACGAAGTGCCGACTGTGGGAACACACACAAGTCACTGCCAGTGTCCACAAGAAATTGTGTCTTGCTGTTGTGATCCGTGACGAAGAGGCGACCTGAAGAGGCGAGGCAATCACCAGTCGCCATTAGCGACTGCCTGCAGCATTTCCCGCCTTGTGGAAGTCGCATGGCTTGATGCAGCTACGGGCTTGGGAACCAAACTTGGCATGGTACCAGCAAATGGGGAATTTGCGGTAGCTGGAATTTGATCTGGATCTTTGACGTGTGGACGAGAAACGTTGCTGAGGTCTAGAGCGTATGCTGGAACACTGCGATGAACGAGTATGTTCTTCCAACTTCAGCGTAAGGTGTTCCACCATTCTCTTCAATTCGGCTATCTCGCTCGACGAAGACTGCATAGCACTCGCAGAAGTAGAAGAAGAAGATGTTGATATTGCTGTTACGTTGCATGGTGAAGTGATCTCCTGGATCCGGTCAGCCAATTCTGAAAGTTGTTCTAGTGTCTGGGTGGTCTGAGATGCCAAAACAGTTTGAATATTATTAGGCAAACGGTTGCACCAGATTGTCTTTATAAAATCTTCAGGAACAGCTGGGCCAGCCAAATCTTGGAGATGACGTAAGAATTGGGACGGTTTTCTATCACCAAGCTCCTCGTGAACCAACAACTGACGCACCTTCTTCTCTTGTGACGCTGACAGCCGCTTGATAAGCTCAGTCTTTATTTTCTTATACCGGTTTTCAGCGGGCGGATTAAGTATGATATCTTTCACGGCTTTGGAATGCTGAATGTCAAGATTATTGATGACGTTAGTAAACTTGACTGAGTCGCTCGTGATGCCGTTGCTCTCGAACTGACCTTCCAGCAGTGCGAACCAGATCTCAGGTTCCTCCGGAGAAAAAGGTAGCACTCGTAGGTTGGTCCGCATCGCTGTGTCGGGAATATTGGAGAAGCGCGACTTCGGTCCATTCGTGTCGGAACCATTGGTGCCGCGCACCTTCTGCTTACGCCGCTTGGTAACATTGCCGTTACCGCCATCCTGTGACATAGCAGTTTTGGTACTATCGCTATCACTTGTACTCATCCTGATTTTGCGTTTCAAGCAGGGGTCACCAGTTTGGGGTGGTGTGAAGTCGTGTGTTTGCAGTGTGGATTAAATAATATTCAGAACTCACTTACACGGAAACTTGTTTATTGCAAGCGGTACACAGTCAGACAACACAGTAGAAATACACAACACCAATAGTACAGATAGAAGGAGTGAGGAAGAAGAAATAGTTCACAGGCACAAGCGATAGACAACAACAATTAGCAAAATAGTAAGCGCGTAATAGGTTCAAACGGTCGGGCCGAGCGACATGGGCTTCGCGTCCATCAATGTCTCAACGCTGACTGTCCGAACGGACCAATAATATGCGCGGGCGCCGTCCGGCCGCGAACAGTAGGGATGAGTTAACAAAATGTTGTTTTCCACTGGGTCGTTATGCGATGCATGTCGACACAAATATTTTATTGCCTACTGGTTTATGTTTTTAAGTTGTTGTAATTGTTAAGTGTATTTGTTTGTGTTTATGCGTTGTAAATACTTATTATATAAGGTATATATATTATTTAGTATTAAGATAGGTATTTAAATGTACATATTATATGATTTTATATTAGATGTTGTGGTTTAGGTATGTAAATAAATAATGTGAAAATATATAATGTAATTATGTAATGTATGTATGTATATGTTGGTATGTAGGATTAGGAAGAATCCCTACAAACGCGAACTCTAACGGCAACTCGTGTTAGACGTACTGATCGAGTTGAAATTGCTCGCAAGCTGTGTTCAGTACGATGGTTTTGGTAGGACTGACTCAAAATGCTGAACAGCGAACGTGTAACGATAAATTAAATTTTGGAAGGACAGGTAACAGAATACTTTTGATGGCCAGTAAGTTAAACAATGAAGTTTTCAGCCATCCTGGAGGTTCGAACGTCCACGAGACTGGAACGAAACGGCATCGTTACAAGGTTATAACTACTTGACAGAGCCGGCCAAAAGTAAAATTAGTCATGTGAAAAATTGCACCAAGTTCGATAAAAATAAAAACACTCGCGACAGTGCAAGTCGCAGCATGCGTGACCGATTGCGCCTGTAAACTCACTTCGTCTGTGTGCCTGATCAAAATGGCGGTTTGTTCTAAGCGGACAATCTCTCCGGGCCTCCGCGCCGCATGCGTAATTTGTACTAAATTATGTGATTGGTGACAAATACATAAAAGTGTATTTGATAAGTCTTGGGCATACTCCCTCAGGCCTATGCCTATGCCATGAGCTTTGCTTGCAATTGACTCGTCTACCAAGAAAGTAACAAGATAAAAACAATGACATCTGCTTATCTACTCTCACGTTCCCTAGAAATTAAGGGATATATGAGCGGTGCCTTTGGCCAATCCCAGGGTTCGTCGAACTGAAGAACTTGCAAATACAGTACTCTAAACAATTTTCATAAAAGGTTATCATCTTACTATTCGTGGACGTCTATTACCCAAGTACTGCAGACGATTAAAGCGAGCTCCCACCATTTTCTTAATCATAGATCATCGTATGAATGAACAAGTTCATTTTACTTCACACTTTAGGTAAATTCTGCTTAAAATTATGTTCATTAGAATTCGTGCTCCAGCACCACCACCAAGAAAATTGTATTTTTCGGATCATTAAAGAGAGTCATTTAGGACAAACTTACAAAAACGTTATGGCATAGTCAGAAAGTGATGAAGGAACTACTCGTATTTAAGTGAAAATTAAATTCCTATAACACTAATTTCAAGGTCACCATACAAATTATTATTCAGTATTTTTTTGAAACCTTACAATTAATATCAGGTAAAAAAAATACTTAGATACATATTACATCACTTACCACGTAATGCCATATCTTTTTGTAAGTCTTTTGATAATCACTCGATAAAGGATACAATACAAGAGTAGCTCGATTTAAGCTAGGAGTGATTTAGGATAACTTGTGTATAGCATGACGGTCAGTGACGTCTTTTCTGAGACATCATCATCTCAAGCAGCTCCAAAACGTCATCGGCCTTCGCCATGGGTTTCCTCCGGAATCCTGTCGTTTTTAATCAAATCGTCCTTAAATTCTGATTTCCATTCACATTGTGCTAAGAAGATTGTTTTGTGTTTAGACCAGCAACATCGCCCTGACTAACCTACAAGCAAGCGATCGATTAAGGAAGCAATTAATCGGTGATTTATCAACAACGCCCCATAAATGTCATGTTTCACTTGTAATTAATATTAGGTCCATACTTAGCTATTAGCTATATCAGATGACTATTTAATTTTATACTGTTAGGCAAATGGCTACTGGCTTGTGATGTGACAGGGTAGCGGTATTTTAGTGCTATACTTCCTAATTTCCAAGAAATGAAATTGTTAACAATCTGTGTTGTGCGGTGGCTCTCACCATTTAACCCATTTAATTTCCTACGAGCTAAATCTCACTAGAGAGATCAATATCTCTGATCTGATGTTTCGCCATGATAATGTCGAAGATGTAAGCACGATAGGCCTAACGAGCTATTTGGATTTCTTTTTTTTCATTGCCTAGCTCCAGCGTTGTAGGCAATGTGTTATTTACGAGTATTATCTGTGTCATGACATTAAAATCGTTGATATTTTTACCAAATAATTAAAGTAAAGGAAATAAATAATTTATTCATTTGACCACTTATGACATGTTAAAACAAAAAGTATATAGAAATAATAATAAACGTAAATAAATAAATATAATGCGAATCTACCACCCGATTCGGACGTTGCTTCCATCGAGAAAACTCCGGCAGATTCCCACCTTGTGTAGCCTAAGACTGGGAGTTTTCAGTTTGTTTTCTATTTCAGGTAAGTAGGTATTATGTTTATGAGTATCACTGTTTTTTTCAAAGATGCAAGTTTTTGCGCACATACATGTTATCTAAAACATACTGAGCATGCACAGATTTTTTAAATGCGGGTAGATGAATGAATTGTGATAAATGAAAATGTTAGGAGTATATGTTAGGAGGGGAAAAAGGATATATTATATGTAAGATGCCTGGCCCATGTACTAAATTTGGTGGTTAAGCGAGGTGGTTCTGCACAACATTTCCCGAAGGAAACTGTTGAGCGCCACGGAATGTCGATCTTCTTAAAAACTGTCCTAAGCGAGTCGCGTGGCCTAACTATTTAAAAAGGTTCACCCAAATTCTTAATGATAATTATGATGAGAAGCCCTCACATACATACCTACTGTCATGTAATGTGACAGGGTAGCGTTAATTCAGTGCTCTAGTTTTTAACTTCCCAGAATA
The DNA here is from genome assembly GCA_947369235.1 of Udea olivalis. Lineage (NCBI taxonomy): Eukaryota > Metazoa > Arthropoda > Insecta > Lepidoptera > Crambidae > Udea > Udea olivalis. Next base: position 11,961,569 of record OX376360.1, read on the forward strand.
TTTTTTTTAATAATATTTATTTATTTAAACGTTATAAAAACACTTAAAGCGCTATTGTCTGCTGTGATCGAACAGTGCCAATGTGAGCCAATGAGCTATTTAGCATGGTGTAAAGTAAAGTAAAGTAAAAATATCTTATTAAAACTTATACGATAATATAATGTAGGTACTCGTAAGTACAATTATTGTTATTGTTGGAGTCGGTGTCAGCCAAGGAAACACTACAATGTACATCGCAATATATCTATTTCTTATAAATTATATCACGTTTACGTATGTATGTAGGTAGGTACAAACCTACATTAGCTGACACCGACTCCAACAAAAACAATAATTGTATAAATACCTACATTATAGTATCGTATATGTTTTAGAAGAATACGCAATTATTTCTTTACTTTTTAGTGCTTTGTTTTGGAATAGTTTTTTTTTAAGTTGTTTTTTTATTTGTTAAAATTTTTGTTTCAAAAAATCAAGAAAATTTTCAGTGAATATTTCTTATTTATTTTATACATCGAAAAAGTATCGTCCAATTGCTCCTAAGAATTGAAGAGTTCCGTTACTTTGCCATTTATCCCATAATCAGAACCTAACCAAACTTTCATCGAACTACCCTTGAAGTATATCCTTTCCAATAAAAAAAGAAGCATCGAAATTGGTTGGCGTGTAATTGAGTTATTCGTCCATTTGTCGCGCTTATGGTTATCTAGATTTAAGACTTATATGGATATCTCATAGATGCCACTGTCAGAACTAGACTAAATTAAAATGGGACCACACGGGCACCATCAGCTTTCAAATAAATAAAGAATTATCAAAATCGGTTGGCGTAATATTGAGTTAGTCGTCCAGTTGTCGCGCATTTTGTCTATTTAGATTTAATACTTATATGATTTTCTCATGGATGCTACTGTCAGAACTAGACCAAATTAAAATGGGAATGGCTTCCCATTCGGGAAGCACCAGCTTTCAAATAAAGAGAGAACGATCAAAATCCGTTCACCCAGTCGAAAGTTATGAGGTAACAAACATATAAAAAAAAACGTACAGTCGAATTGAGAACCTCCTCCTTTTTTTGAAGTTGGTTAAAAAGTAAAGTTATTGCGTGCTAGCTATGGACTTACAAGTTTCTTTATTTATAATATTCCAAATCGCTTTGATTTTGTTTTTTTCTTTTTTTATTTTGTCGCGCAAAAACATGGACTTGGCAACATTTCAAGATTTTTAACATAATCTACTTATTTGGGACTATGAAAGTTCGTCTTAAAATCAAAAAATACGTATGATTTACTTATCCTACTTTTATGAATACCTGGAGTAGCCCAGTCACTGAATTTAAATTTAAAGTTATCAATCACCACTTTTTTTTTGGAAAATATGGTGTTATGTTCGTTCATACATTATACTAGTAAGATTTAACAAATCTCCATACTGATCATAACAGTGCCTCAAGAGGGGCTTGATAGAGATTGGACGAGGGTGAGCTATCCGCGAGATCCACCGCCAGTGTCGCTCGAGTTCAAAGGCTGCGGTAATCGCTTATCATAAGGCGGCCCGCATGTAAGTTTGCCACCGATGTAGTTTATATGGCACAACTACAGAGTACAATCCCAAACATAACTTATATTATACAAACAGAATTTCACTATTAAATTGTATTCCGGTAGATGGTGATCCCTTGTTTCACAGACAGAAATTTCATATTATTTTTGTTTCACAGAAAATGTTTCATAGAATATTCGGCTCTTAAGTTATTGTTTCAACGACTATTTACTTCATAGAATAGTCAGTTCTCATATTTTCATGTCAAATATTATTATTTAAACGACTATTTACTTCAAATTATCAAACAGTAGATTTTTTAACTAGTATTGATAGCTCTGGGTATTTTTCTATGCAAAAATAAAAAAAACAGACATTATTTCAAAAGCTTCTGTTGGTTAGGTTAGGTTAGAACTGTGACCCCCCCGCCATGAGCCTTCGCCTTTTCGTGGCGGGGGGGCTAAGTACTGGTGGCAGGTAGAAGCACCTGGCAGCTAAGAGGGCTCAGGCGTGGACTTCCCACCCACCCACTGCCTGCCACCGGGCTTTGTGGTGGTATGGTGCCTGCCTGAGAAAGTGGCGCCCACGGGCGCAGTGCCTTACTTAGGGCGCGAGGTGGGGGCCGCGGTGCACAACCGTTTGAAGGAGGTCAGTGATCCGCGGCTGGCCCCCCTGTGCACCGCGGCTCGGCGAGGCCCCACCGCCTGATGCGGCAGGTGGATCGTGGTTGCGGACCTAGTAGGGTCGCCTACGGTGGGTGCCAGCGGGATTGAGTACAGGGGTTCTTTTGCCCGCAATACACGGCTTTCACCGCGACAGCGGAAGTACCTGTGTGCTCCAGGTGCTTCCGTGGCCTCCCCCTGCCTCCGTGGACTTTGATCTCTTGCGGCTACGTACCTATCCTACTAATATTTTAAATGCGAAAGTTTGTGAGGATGTAATGTATGTAAGTGTGTATTTTTGTTACTCTTTCACGCAAAAACTACTGCACGGATTTGGTTTAAACTTTGCAGTACTTAATAGAGCTTATACATCAGTATAACATATAGGCTACAATTTATCAAGTTTTTAAGTTGTTTGGCCATGATTTATAACGATAACGCGGGCGGAAAGCTAGTAACTTTATAATTGATTAACTGTCCGTCAGCGGCTTCGTCCGCGTAGTTATACTGTCTTTCCCGTCAAAATATAGCCTAAATTAAAAAAAATATAAAATAGCCTATGTTACGCCCCGGTAATGTAGCTTTATATTGAAGAAAGAATTTTTAAAATCAGTCCAGTGTTTTTGGAGTCTATTCAATACAAACGAACAAAAAGACAAATCTTTCCTCTTTATAATAGTAGTATGGCATACTCAGTAGGTAAGTGATGTAAAAACTATCTAAGTGAAAAATAAATTTATTTACTTATCTAACTTTAATTTCAAGGTCACCATAGAATTCACTCGAAAATTGTGGTTATTTGAAAACATATTTTTTCGCTTAGATAGTTAGGTACTATATTACTTACTGAGTATGCCATATCGTTTGCGGTAGTTATTTGATTATCACCCGGTATAGTACCTACCTAACTTACTGAGTAGGTAGTTCAAATCTTGGATTGTGTATAATGCAAATTTGAAACATCTCCTGAAGGTCTTGTTGATAAATATCTAGGTAGGTATATTATTGTCATTGTAATTTGTTACAGTTACGAACGATACAAAATCTGATTACAATAATAGTAACCAATGCGGTAAGTTGAAAATTACAGCCGAGGCGATATTGCTAGACCGAGCCGCAGGCGAGGGCTACAAGAAAGCAGAGGCTGTAATTATCAAAGCGCACATATGTCATACGACGTTTTATAACATATTTGCGAGGAAATAAATAAAACTCGGCCTTTCTTAAAACGAATATTTAGATAATCACTTGATAAAGCATTTATAACAATTTTTACTTGTTTACAAATTAGCGATGCGCGCGCATCAGCGCTTTTTTTAAGGCAAAAGCATAAAAAACAGCCAGTATTACTAATTAAGTAAATTAATATTTTTGTGTTTTTATTACAGATAAATGGTTGTAATTTATTGTCAAAATTAATTAAATTAAAGAATTAAATGTATTTTTATTAGATATATTTTATCTCCCAAAGTTATTTTATTCATAAAATGTTGACCTCTTTTCTGACTTAAAAACTCTTAGCTGATATTTAAAAAAATAATGTTTGTTTTAGACGGAGCATCTTGATAAACCGTGCGTTTTACCATAATAAAAAAAAACTCGTGCTTACAATAACGCACAAGGGCGTAATGAGATACAATACGATATTGAAATTGGTGTAATACGAGACCCTTTACGAGCAAATATGTTATAAAATACGTTTTCACTTCTCATGCTCTAAAAGTACGCCAATATAGCCCTACGAAGCGGGCCTCAAGTGACCACTTTAGCCCGTAAGGAGTAAAAAGTAATTAGTTTTTCAATTTCCTTCATGTGATCTATTTCACTTCTCATGCTCTAAAAGTACGCCAATATACGAGTAGCCCTACAAAGCGGGCCTAAAGTGACCACTTTAGCCCTTAATGGAGTAAAAAAAAGTAATTAGTTTTTTAATTTACTTCATGTGACATAAACAAACTCAAACAGCCAGTAAAAATAATATACTATTATCTGTGGAGTGTGGACCGTCTTCATTGCGAAAAGTTCAGTTTTAGTTCCATGGTTTGTCCGCAAAGAAGGTGGCGCCATGTGTTTTAAATAGTTAGTCTGTAGTTCAGTTCAGAAGAAAAAACTATCCAACATGTCTGTTCAGTTTTAAATGTTTTTGTACTAAATTGACTATTTTTCTCGCACTCAAAGTGAAAAGTACAGTATACACCTCGAGACTAAACGCCAACTTAATGTGCCCTCGGTTTCATTGACTCCCTCGCACGCTCGGGAGTCAAACCACCTCTGGTATATTATGGCTTCGTTTAGTCCCTCGATATAAAATATACTATTACCTAGTAGAACCTCTAAATAATACCTACTACTTAAAATAAAATTATTTTATCGAGCAGCAGAGACTTCACGCTATTTATGGAAGAACTAGTGCCATCTATTGAAAAACCAATGAATTAACTGACAATAAGTTCTGAACATTACGAAACTGACAAAATAAATTTTATGTGAAACATTAACAGCAACAATAGATGTCGCTACTTGGAAAGTAACAATTTTATCACTTTAAAATATATTGAAAAAACATAGTTTAATAAATTAATGTCTAATTATTGATTTAAACTCCGAATGCTTTATTCAGACTGTAATTATACTTTGAAAAGTTTCCAAAATGAAGGCAGGCCACGATTATTTGATGAGATCACATCTTGGCATCTGCATTTTTCAATTCTTGCATGTGATTGGTTAATAGGGATTTCCACAGCGAAATTACCCAATGAATAGCTACTTTTTTTCAGCAGAAAATTATGACAGATCCGGAAAACAGCGAGAACAATCATTGAAATTCGATTTCGTTTTTCTATTTATCTGTGGTCTTTATTCTGTGCAAGCAAGTAAGGCAAGTTCACGATAACAAAGTGTATTTTTATGTGGAGTGCATTGTAAAATGAGATGAATAATTTGTGATTAGTGAGAATATTTTGTGGTGAATACGTAAACAAATTCAAATATAACATCGTGGAAAGCGATATGATACTCTCCTTGGCAGTGTTCTAAGATTGTGGTCATATCGTCAAATTTCATAATAGTGCTGTTTGATAAAAACTGTGATGGCTTCGAAACCAGCTAATCAGAAAAGGAGGTAAGTTGATACAATTATTTTAGACATTATTACACATAACCTTTCATACTAATGAGTTAAAAGCATTCTAGGTAACCCCTATTCACATTTTTTTGTTTTCCTGTTGGTATGTACCACAGACCTTACTGTAAAAAAGTTCAAACTTTCTCTTTGAGACTTGAGTTTACATACCTTCAGTTGTATGTTTGATTATATCATTAAAAACTTCAAATAACCGCAAATAAAGACCTTGATTACATACTTTATAACCCGCAAAGGCTTGGAGTTTGAAGCCAAATACTAGGTAACAGGTGATATAAAATTTAATCATAAACGTACACACACACACAGCACAACCACTTCTTAAAATTCATCCCAATGCATCTAGGTGAGGTAACCTGAAGTTATTTAAATTATTTAGAAATTCTTTTTAGACCTAATAACTACCTAAGGACAGGTTTAAACACAAATTTACAAAGCCATTCATTTCCAGATTCCTGATACTACACAAATGTTTCTGGCATGATTGTTTATCCTAGTTTTCAATGAACCCACCAGCATTTCTGAGCATTGTGTTAGGGGCCAGTATAATGTGGGTAAAACTGACTGTGACTTAACTGTGGCTATGAGATCAAATTAAATGAAGAGAAATTGGTCGCTCAAATTATGGCTAAAAGCTAGTTTAATGAAGGTATCACAGTTGAGTTCAAAACAGATGACTTAACGGTCAAAATGGTGACTATTGAATGGAAAACATGTCAATAGTTTACTATGTGACATTGTTCGCTGAGTAGGTATACCAGTGAGAACAAGGTAACTGTGCTAGCTACCTTATAGCCAGGGGTTAGCCAGGGAGGAGGGAAAGCCATTAGCTGTTTTAACTGCTGCAGCAGACAGAAGACAGCATGCTGTCTCAAAAGTGGGCTGACACCTTTCATGTTGATTGCATTCAATTCTCAATGCCACACCATGCACTGTGCGTTTGCGTTTTAACAATTAATTTCCGGTTGTATTTTTTATTTGGCAGTGATTGGGGAAAAATTTTCTTCCACCATCAATATAGTCGTATATCAATGTGGTATAGGTACTTACATTTACTTACATAATATGTATTTAATGTACACACAAACATCATGCGCATTAAAAATGGCAGAAAGACTTCCTCAATTTGTTCCTTTTTAAGTTTTTAGATAGTCCCAAATATTTTAGCTATATTTTAAGAACTTCATTTTACAAATGCTTGCATCTAAAATACAAAATTAAGTAAATTAATAACAAAGTTAATTAATTAAGCTCAGTATTTTGGACATAAAATGTAACCTGATGCATAAAACTTATTTTAATATTTTCTTGATCATGCAATCACAGTTGATAGCTATTTAATATCAAAGATATTACAAAATAAGGTTTGCGGAGTTATAGCCCTGAGACTTGCAAGACAGGAAGATTAAACATAGTATATATGTTAGACTAGGCATTTGATAGTTTTCTCTGTTTAACCAGGAGTTCTGAGTCCTACATAGTCCCGAACCCGGGGGCTGGGAATGCCTAAATGCATTTCCTGACGCAAAAAAGTACATTTACGGTTCATGTCTGCTCAGTGAATGCCACGCCCTGCTTGTCTGAAACAGACCAAAGTTAAAACGGTCTGGAAACAGGCGCGGGCAGCTAAATCCACTCCTTAGCTGCTTAAATTCTGATAAAGTTATTTAAGTTTGAGTCTTTGAAACGTTTCGAACGTCATCAGATTTTTTTAACTCATGGAAAGCAAACTCCGCAATTCTCCGCTCCGCTCCATTTGCCGCTTTTCAATGAACTAAGAAATGCCCCGCATGAGCAGACCAAACCATGTACAGAAGAGCCCATTTGGTAATAAATAGCTAACATATCAAATAACTTCTACTAAAAATTTATTACAACTCAAGTTTATACCTGAACCGGTTCTAACGATTTATGGTTGGTTAGGACCAGCCTAGTTTAAGATTAATTTGATTCTCATTTGTATAACCGGTACAACACACTCGTCAGATGTTCCGATGAAATTAGAAACAGTTAACTATAAACTTGTGTTGAAACACGGTAAACACAAACTATCCGTTACGGCCAGGAGGTGAAAAGTAGATTTATAAGTAAGAACAATTGAATATATAAAATAATCAAGGCTCAGTGGTCAAAAGCTTTAATCCAAGCCGGAACATTAATATGATATTGTTGAGCTTTAGTCACTCCTGCATCCGGCCTAACGTCTTGACCATTTAGTTAGACCATTAGATTACAGCAGAGACCTAAAGGTTATACCTACATAGTTGGTAAATGAGTTCAGAAACTAGAAAAAATCGACCTGATTCTAGGGGATCGAGCGCGACTCAAAACTGCGCCTTCTGCAATCCGGGCGGCTGCTCTACCAACTGAGCTACCTAGGCCAATTACAGCCCCGGCGATATTGTCAACTGCATTTTACGTTATTATAAGCCACAGTTGTTTCATCATGTTATGAGGCGCCTTTTAACACTTAATATATAGCATATCGTTGTATGAGGTACGTTGGGATTAATTGGGGGAATAGCGAAAATGTTTATATTTGCTAGGTTTTTTATCTTTTTTAGACTACGTATAGTCAAGTCAAGCACAGCTTATTGACACTGCCGACGGAATCTAAGCTTTCATTGGCATAGTACATGGTCCGCGCATGGTATTATTTTACCACAAAGGTTTTTGTACACTGATTGAGTGTAATCATTATCATAAGAGCATGGACCGTATTCAAAGGAATATGAATTAATTCAGTAACATGCTAACTTTGTGCAAGAAACAAATTCTGGCCGTTGATTTTGGCTTCACAATTGGCCCCAATTGGCCTTTTTGTATGGAACTATCCTTCTGGGTGTTATTATTCTGAGGCGCTGACAGTATAAAGTAACTGTCACATCGCCTTCTTTGTTTTTGCTTATCAAAATCACAACCGAAAACGCCTTCTAAATATATGTACTTCAATTATCGTTTGATGTTATACATACAATTAACTTAGCTCAGGCTATTTTTGCCATCATATTAAAGCATAAATACGCTTTATAGCACTAAGGAAAACACACACTGTCTGATAGTCCGACTTTGGAGTTTGGAGAATTACTGTGTTAAGAGTATTTTCGATTCTGCCTAATTCCAAGACACTTTGTTTTTTGAATTAAGTAATCATAATGATTAACAACTAACTTTTAGCTAAATGTTTGCATTCTTGTTTTGTTTGACTACGAGTATGAGGTTTTGTGATATCATTCAAAGATTTAAAAATATACTGAACCAAAACCGCCCTTCATAAAACTGTGCGCTGCCTAAACGTTTGCACAATATCAATCGAAACTTGCCGTGTCGACTATTAATATCGTTATTTCCGATGCGTGCTATTTAGCATAGTCTTCTCTGTATAGCGATTAGCTAGCAACATAGCTTATTATTGTTGAATTATTCCGAAATTCGGAAGGTCCTACGAGGCAGAAGAGCTCATTAATTACAATCTTGGTGTTACGGATACTAACGAGATAAAATCCTTACCTTCACGAACTGTTATTTCTCGATTGTTTATTCAACTAAGTAACTACCTATACGGCAATCTTCTTCAGTGACCATCATAGTTTATTACTAAGAAACGACATTTTATTTTCTTAGTAAATTACTAAAAAAAGACTACTGCTCTTGTTGAATTGGGCCACGAATAGTAAACATCGGTTTTAACGACCCTTTTCATTGCGCAAGTTGTCGCTCTTTAGCCAACAACATTGCTTAAACGTGACGATTGAAAAGCTCGACTCATCAATCCGTTCAAAAGACACACATGCATGGGCGGTTTTTTTAGTTTAACTTTAGGCTATCAAAACTGGTGTCAGGTATTTCTTTTTATGTCATATTAGGTTGGGGAAAGTCTTTTCGCATATAGTATGTATGAACTTGTAATAAAATCTCTTTGGCTGTACTATTTGTATCTGGTTGGTTTTGGTATCATTAAAAGTTTAAATTTTAAAGAATATAATTCAAAATTCAATGTGTGATTTTAATTTGTTTTTATTACTGTCAGGATGAGTGAATCTAATGAAGAAATTCGATACATTTTAAGATTTTACTACATAAAAGGTAAAAATGCAACGCAAGCCGCGAAATAAATTTACGATGTTTATGGACCTAGTGCAGGGTCTGTGAGAGTAGCACAAATTTCGTTTAAGCGTTTTCAATCCGTAAATTTTGATGTCAAAGATACACGTCGCTCTGGTCGCCCTATTACGGATAAAAGGGATGCCATTTTTGAAAAAGTGCAGCAAGATCGGCATACCTATCAGTAGTTACGACGTAGCTGAAGAACTGGGAATTGACCACAAAACAGTTTTAGCGCATTTGAAAAAAACTGGGTACACAAAAAAGCTCGATATTTGGGTACCTCACGAGCTCACTGAAAGAAACCTAATGAAACGTGTACTCATTTGTGATTCTTTATTACGCATAATGAAACCGAACCATTTTTGAAGAAGCCGATAACTAGTGATCAAAAGTGGATCACGTACGACAAGAACGTGCGAAAAAGGTCGTGGTCAATCAAGGCCGGTCAGGCTTCACAGACTGGCGAAACCCGGGTTAACTCGCAACAAGGTGATGCTGTGTGTGTGGTGGGATTAGAAGCGCATTATTCATTATGAGCTGTTACCACCAGTCAGGACTATCGATTTTGAACTCTACTGCGAACAACTGATGAGATTAAAGCAAGAAGTTGAGAGAAAGCGGCCGGAATTAATTAACAGAAAGGGTGTGGTTTTTCATCATGATAACGCTAGACCTCACACATCTTTAGCCTCCCAGCAAAAATTAAGAGAGTTTGGCTGGGAGGTGTTAATGCGTCCGCCGTATAGTCCTGACCTTGCACCTTCAGATTTTCACCTGTTCCGGTCTCTTCAGAATTCTTTAGGCAGTGTCAGGTTAACATCACGAGAGGACTGCCAAAACCACTTGTCGCGGTATTTTGATCAGAAACCTCAAAATTCCTATAGCAATAGAATCATGACCCTTACCTACAAGATGGCAAAAAGTAATCTAACAAAATGGCACCTACATACTTTAGTGAAATGTAAATAAACTAAGTATATTAAAAAAGTTTTGCATTTTCTTAAAAAATGCGAATAAACTTTTTCCCAACCTATTACATAACATTAAACAGGATAAAAGGCATAGATTGAAAACATTGTTGATTCACACTCTCGAAAACATTCCAGAACTCTCTAGCAACTAACACGATGACAGCTTGATTGACCTCGCTAAAGACAAGCTTATGCATATCCTATTTGTTTATGTCGGCATTGGAGTGATACACCCACGGTGGTGCACTCGTTCATAGGCCGCCGGTAACCGCTTGCCGTCAAGTGATCCGCAACTCGGCATGCTTGTTTAAAGACACCGCACTGACATAAAATTATGTGTCAAAAACCTACAACGCTGAGGATAACAGCAAGAAGTAGATCGTTCACTCTAGAACTTCGCCCTATTGTTTCTCAGGAGAGATGTGTTTATCGAGATTGATAAAAAAGACAGCAATACACCGTTGAGTTCCGGCTGTGCAACGTGCACTCTATCTCCAACTGTGGTGTGTGCGTGATTTTGACGTCATTCCGGCTTTTATCTTTCGAACAGCATGTGAGTTATAAACATAGATTAAGTATGAATTTTATCTAACTCTTTCGAATTTCGATTCCCAAAAATACGTTAGATATCAGGTGAAAGAAGAATAAAAAACGGCTATCCATTTTTTATTTAAAAATGGCAAGCACATGTATCAAAATGTGTATAAAGTAAATACCTACTGTCTAATGTGTAATTTTATGTTATCTGTTGTTCTGCTGATTAAAAAAACTTTTTTAGTGGTAACTGAGTATCATACATTATTTTTGCAGATGATAAATATAGGTATATGTTATCTCTTTATTCAAGCCAACCCTTACGGCAAGGTACTCAATGAAATGAGTTTAAGAACAATTTGGTCATCATTATAGGTATAGGTGGTTCATTATTTTATGTTTGGTTTATTGTAAACAGACAACTTGCCTAATAAAGCAGCATGAATTGTCTCAAATTATCGACTAACTACTACTACTACTACTAATTTACTGCAATTTACACTACCGCACGCCATACCAATTTTCGAATTGTGTATTATTACTATACTATAGTTTAGAACTACTTAAGTTAAGTAGTCAGTAGCAGGTACTACTCTACAGAGGTTATCATGTCAACTCTTTAAAAGCATTTCCACTACTAGAGACCTCTTTATTTTAGACATTGTAGTTTAATATTTTATTCAGTGATTTTAATGTACATACAATAAAATTAATTAGAATGCAATATTTAGTTAATATTATGAACCAGACACTTATAATGTTTGCTTTACTATACTAAATCCAAATAACCTGCCAATGGTGAGTTGCTGAAGCATGAAACGTTCGACAGTATATTTTTGTTGACGTAACATACCGATAAGTTTTGATTGGTGGACTTGGTATTATTACAGATCAGATATCAAACTTTTACTTCGATAAAAGTAGGTGCGATAACTAAATAAGGTTTTTTTTAATATCACATGTTTAATGAATTTTTCTTATCGCTATTATTTGTTTGACTCAAGAGACACAAGGAAGTTAATCATCATCGCACGATGACGGCACGCCATAAGTCGAAATTTCATGCTCTTCACCTGGATGGCTAGCGCCGTGCTTTTATCGCGTCAATTTCTTCCGCGTACATCCAAGATCTGGAATGGTCTTCCTGCGGCGGTATTTCCAAAGGTATATGACATCGAAGCCTTCAAGGAGAAAGCGTATTCCCATTTAAAAGGCAAAGGTTTTTTTAATATCGCATCGGTGACACCTGAGGTTGATTTGTCCATAGGCGGGGGCGATCACTTTCCATGAGGTGCCCTTCCAGCTCGTTTGCTCCCTATATCATAAAAAATACCGTGCATGCCTACAACTCTGCTTGGCCAGTATCAGGAAAGGGCGTTCGTAATTATATCCACAAAACGGGCGACTAACTTTTCGCATAATGCCGATTTTCCTACCAGTCGCTTGGCATAAAAACATCATAAGCATAACATTAACGTCTCATAATTTATTTATCCTTCGCATAAGTTTTAAATAGCATATCAGTTCAAATTGCTTATTATTACATAGCATTAGTAGTGAGAGCCCTAATAACATTTGGCATAATGTATAGTTAATTCTAAGTTTTTAATAGCATAATATAATGATGATGGCCTAATTAGTTACAAACCCTAAATACCAATTTCACTTGATTGGTTTAGGGTAGGTCATTTCGACCGAAATAGCTTGGTTCGGTGAGGTTAGACCTGCGACCCCAAAGCCAAAGCCAAATAATACTTATTTTACTTAGTTCATTTTAGTGGTTTGTTAGTGTCAGGGGGTAGCTACCCCTTTCCCTTAGCTACCCCCTTTCCCTTCTTTCCCACCCCCCACAATGCCTAAATCCTGGCGCTAGATTCTAAAGCAAATGTATAAACTATGGCTGTTGCATGGCTTACTAATTCTAAGCATAATGTTCATCGTTTTGTTCGTCGTTTTAATCATTATGCTTTTAAAAAGTATTAGTTCAGTTATTATTCGTTGTAATTATTATACTTTGGAACATTATGCATTAAAACTATTCTGCCTTCCGAGTTAAGCGTTTTTTTATACTTAGGTCTATTCATTTTAGCCTAAATAAACTATATTAGGATTTCTGAAAATAAGCCACACAACATTATGGCTCGTGGCGATTAGGCAAATTAGAAATATGGAACATGATATCAAAGCACATAATGTATGATAGATAGGAAAGTATTAGCAGAGTTTTATATGGTAAGAAAGTAGTTTTAGGTAGGTAAAAAAATGCACAATAATAAGTTGCGGGCTCTCATGTTTTTGTCGAAGAATTTATCCTAATTAGCAGCCTCTAAGTTACACTACGAATGGGTCAGATTGTGTACTATTTTGTATAATGTAAAAATACGTTACCTGATGTTTTTTTCATCCGTGATGATTTTTGGCGAACTAAGATCATTCAATTGTTGTTTATTTAAATTTCTCATCAAACGAAATTCGTTACGAAATACTCGTAGCTAGACCTGGGGGCATGGTTGTCGCGTGAGATAGGGATTCGTACTTATTTTCGAAAGGCATTTTTGCAAAGATTATTTCTCCAAAGCCAAATCTTTGATGAGCTACAGAAACGATGAGGGCTATTCCATAAAATAGATACAAGTTGGAACTCGTATGTTACCGAAAATACAGCAGAACGTCTTCCATGAGTTAAAGTCTCGCAAACTCACGATAGTTTACTACAGCAACTTGTACTTTCTTTACTATTTACTAGATGTGATGAACTAATATCCCATACAAATACTATACTACAGACGCTAGCGATTATCGACGCGTCGTGGGCGTGCGTGAACTCGTACGGGTATTTGGTTTCTTTTATTCGTCATCTTACAGGATTTTCAAACTGTCAATTAGGTTCCGTTTACCAAGTTTGCCAATGCCAATGGCAGACACTGTGGTCCTAGTCAGGAGACTATTGGGAACATAGAACATGGGACAAATATGTATTAAAATACTCGATTGTTGTACCATACGATTTAAAAATATGTATTACATCTTATCATTTTGTTGTTCTTAATAATTATCTCACACGTATTTTTGTCAATTAGTTGAATTAGTTTACCTAGAGATTAGATCGCTAGAAAGCGATTATTGTACGGATAGGTAGGAGATTTCGTAATGAAATGCTTGTGTAAATCTATTTATCTATCATGCGTTACTAAAACCAGTTTCCAAGGTATTGGCGCCTCGACGGGTGCCGTTCCTTATCTCATATAATTCGTATTATATCAACTTTTTGCTGCTTTGCTAGTAACATTGTCGCTGGTGATAAGAACATCTGGTGGTATCAGTCGTCCGCTGATTACGCTCCCCGATGGACTGCTATACTGTTCTTTCTATGTCTTTGAAACCTTAGTTTCCAAGATGCTCGTGAGCGGCGAGCCGACGATTGCGCAGTGTCCAGTTATGGGACAGTCGCGGGACACGGGATGGGGTGGCCAGTGTCCTATGGCTGGTCCCGGACAGTGGAATATGCAGACACCAGATGTGTGCTATAGTGTTTACAATCAAAGTTTCGGTGAACAGCCAGTGCAGTGCTATAGGAATTACTACAACGAAGTGCCAGGATACTACCCGCCTCAGCAGTATCATCGGCCTGTCCAGATGGTGGCTAGTCGTCCGCCTATGGTTCAGAACCTACCATGTCAACAGAATCAGCAATGGAATTACAACTCCATGTGCTTTGATGTTGGTGGGCAACCATGCCAGTACACAAATGTGGTGGACTTGGAAGACTTTATGTGAGTGTCGCTTGATTTGGTTTTATACGCTCTGTGATATAGGTCATGTCTTGTATGTGTGCCCAGTATGTAAATGTTAAGCGCACTCTGTTATTGAGTACTCGAGGTCACATTTATTATAAAGGTCGAATTACAATATTCCACTTTTTGAAAATCGGCCTAATGTTGGACTTGCGGTTGGACTCAGTCGCTAACTTTGAAAGTTGTGGCTATCGTCTGGAAACTTGGCCAATGACCACCAGACATTGACGCTGAAAGGTGTTAGGATGGGTTCGATTAGCATCATACATGCAATTCTGCAATGAACCGTGGGATGCTTTGCTTTGGATAAAAGCCATTTCTGTTTGAATATTCTTCGGGAATCCATCTTTTTATATATTTTGCAAACGATTTTTTATTTAAAAGTTCGTCAGACGATGACACAAGAAAACAAGTAAGTAGAAAGGGCAAATTAAAATATAAATCATTTTGTCCTCATTTGAACTGACGACCTCAAGAGGGGGTCTAATAACATCTCAGATTACCAAGCCAACGTCTATGGCGAAGAATGCATCCAAAATGGCGTACTTGAACGCACGTGGCAAGCTGCAGCATCACCTGCCGAAGAGATGCGGCCGATCCTTGCCAACCACCTATTGTGTCCTCAATATAGTGGCTAATCTAAGGGGAAGGCCTAAGTCAACGGTCTACTCAAATCTTTATGAATTAGACTGAACGTGATGCATTATTTTTCAAAGGAGATTGCCTAATTTTGTATGGAAGTTGGACCAAGGTTGCTGCCTAAAATGCTCACATAGTAATTCAAAGTGCATAAAATTATATCCCAGGAGTGCAAAGAAAAACGGTCTCTTGTTTTAAATATTTGTATTGGAAAAAATATTGTGCGTTGAATAATTTAATTTTTTTCCTGAACCCAATTTTTTTTTTTAATATTTTTCCTAAATCATGTTGATGCTACAGTGCCACTGGCCCAACTCCCATTCCTAAGCAGCACTTGGTCAAAACCTTGGCAACGTCCTTTCGCAGTTATTTTGGCAAACAGTTGACAACGTCCTACCATAGAAATTCTGGTTTTACCATTTTGGTGTGGACGTCTAAAAACTTTGAAGAAGGACGTGCATGTCAAAAGGTCTTAAAATATAGCATAAATTGTCCATTGTATTCGGTCTGCATGCAGACGTGTAAATGTTTAATAAACTAGCTGGTTTTTACATAATTTTGAACAAAACTCTGTATATTCTTTAACACTATAAAACATTTTTCTAATAGCGATATCGTTATTTTTTTCTTAAATACATTAGTTTTTAATATTTTCAATTCGTTAGGCAATCTTCTGTCGTTTGATGATATCACTACGTTTCAGAAAAAGGGCGTCGTTTAGGGCGAAGATTGATGTGAAAAGATTAAATTAGACCTTCCAATTATCCATACAAGACGCAAACGCGTTTGAATAAATAGAAGGAGATTTCTCGTGATTACAAATTTATCTTATCGAAACAATGCCAAGTGGTGATCGAATTAAAAATATTATAAGTGCTTATGTAACGACGACAGCAAATCAACCTTCACAAAACCTTTGCAGAATGAGTTATGTTAGCTCCATAAGGTCCTCTCCCATGCAAAGCTTGACGTGTGTACTTTGCAAACCTGTAAAACGTATGGGAAGAACATAGTTTGATTATAGCCGATTAGGGGTGTGCTAAATTAATTCAGAATAGATTCTATAAGGTGAAAACCTCCCAAGAAGTTTCACTGGCTTGAGTCCTGAACGAGTACTTTAATGTGATGTCCATGAGGATTGACTTATTTTATTTTAGAAACAGACAGTTGCTGTAATAAACAAAAACTTAATTTATGAATCCTTATTCCTATTTAACTATGTGAAACCTGGCTTCGCTCGCAAACGAAACATGTTTGTTAAAGCATCATCTGCAACCAACAAGTTCATGTAGGTACATTTAAAATTAATCGAATAAACAAAGTTCGACGACAGTCGAAACATAATATAGGTAATATATTTAAATGTATGTACATGTACAGTGAGCTTCAAGACGTAAAACATCAAATATCCTGTCAAAGTACCTGGTAAATTTGATTTTGACAATATAAAAAAAAGATTTCTTTTTTACACATAAAATTATAAGATACAGAGTACACCTATGATCTAGATCTAGCGCGTTACATTATTTACGTGTGAACTGGAGCCTAAACTAGGGTGGCCCTGTATTTCAGGACTCCAGGTCTCACCGTCTCGATCGACGAGTGTGGACACTTGCATGCTGTACAGTGTGTGCGTGATGTGTAGTGTGTGGTGAGTGATGTGCAGTGTGAGGTGGGTGATGGGTGGAGCGTGATATGTGGTGTGTTGTGCATGATGTGAGGTGTGTGGTGAATGATGTGAGGTGTGTGGTGAATATCAGTAACAAACAATTTCAACAAAGACAAAAGTAATTTGACTTCGTACTGTTGCTTTCATCTTCTTATGTTGCTGGCCGTACATCTGATAGTATGTTTGTCTGGCACGTATAGGTACGTTGATAACCTTACCGTAACTGACCCGTCAGATATTGGTATTACGTGCACGGATCCTGATAAGCTCCTGCAGATAAACAAATAGCTCATGCGGTTTTAAGTACTGGTACATTTATGCCATTTGGAATAGCAACCCTTTTAATATTGCTTCTAAGGTCTAAGGTGTTAGGTACGATATCTGCAGTCATGGATGATCTGATCTTCTTGGTCGCTGCGCTTTTGATGTACCTCCATACAAACTTATAAAATGTAAGAAATAAGTAGTGTCGCTTCGCCATTGCTGTTCTGTATTGCTCTCTCAACGAAATGCCCGTATTTTCGGTCAAACAAATGTGTCATGAAAACCTACGAAGACCCGATAGCTTCAAATATATTTTATTTGTGTATGGTAAATATCACATAAGAGCACAAAATACATTACGGTTGTTAAAATTATCTTCGTTTTCATACTAATTAAGACTATGTTAGTTTTCCCGAATCGAGGTTAGTTAGTAGGTAACTAGGTAGGCACCCAGACTCGTAGTCTCTAATAAGCTTTTGAGTAGTGTGTCAGTGATGTCAATATTTTAATTAAACTGACGTCTTACAGCACCAAATAGCAGCAGCATATACAATACAGACCTACTAATTTTCAATTGAATACTAGGTAAGTGATTCAATCATTGAGCCAAATATAAAAAATTCTTATGCAAAAATATTTCCGCATCCTAATTTCTCGTTTTCGGCTGCCAAGACTACAAAACTACCAAGTCACATGCAATATGTAGGTGCCACAGGCCCTGCACAGACAGTGTGGTCGGTCACAGCGACAAAAATAACCGCTTCTGCCCGCGGGTACGATCGCCATGAACTCAACACACACGGTATCCAATATGACCTCTACGTTCTAATGAAGAGCATAATATCAAGAAAAGGAATGTCAACTCCAACAGTTCAGGTCGTAGAGTTTCATGTGAAATGGGCTGAAAATGCAACATCGATTTCTATAACAATCATTACAAGAACCCTTAGTCTGCTTTAGCGTGCGCCAGTCACTTGGTTTGATTCAACACTGGGTAGGCATAGGTAATGTCCGGCGGTGACCGCTGATCTAATCTAAAGTTCAATGTATAACCAAAAGTCATGTTGAGTCCTGATTGGTTGAACAACAGGAGTCCCACATGTCCGTTAGTTACGAAGACAGATAGAAAACTACTCAGATATACTTAAAATCTTCATCACGATTTATATCTACGTCAATACCTATTTAAGCACTTACGTGACACGTCATTCAGACGTGATTCTATTGCAAATTGAAACTGACAGTGCAACAATCACTGCGTGGGGACTGTTCATTATTTGCGGACGGAACATACAAATTTCTATAATACCCACTGCATCTGCTCCTCTCCTCAATTGGCAAACGGAGTCGCTGTAATATCTGCAATCATGGACAAATCTGCACTAACTGCAAAGTTATTGGTACAGCAGATTCAGTGAACTAGAATGTTTTACTGTCATTTTTTTCTAGGTGTATTTACATGCAGCTGCATCAAAACAAGTGAAAGTAGACAAAAAAATAAATGTTATGTTCAAGAAAGGTAGCGTAGGGAACAACGAATTCTTCGCCAGTAATAGATCTTTTATTTATTTTTGTTATCCGGGTGATAAATGCATCACGCACTGTCCCACTGCCTGAGTCGGGTAGTGAGGGAGTGTAGGACTCTCCGCCAGTGAAGCCGGCGGCATACCCACTAAAAAACACCCGGGTATACCTCGCCGATATGGAATATGGCGACATGGAGCCTAAAGGATTACCAGGTCGCTCCAGCGGTCAGCCCAGCCTATGCGCCGGGCCTCATCACGTCACTAGGACACCCCTAGACGGAAGCACCTTGGAATAGGGTGTCAGCCCCCCGGCTTACACCCCGCTGCTTTAGGGAGCAAGAGGAGGACGGGCGAACCGCGTCTTCTTGCTCCCCGCGGTCTCCTGCGTCATCAACTCCTCGCAGTAGGAGACCATTGCCATCCAGGCATCCTCACTCCCCAACATGGCCTGAACTACGGCCGGGAGTGAGAGGTCCCCTCCAATGGCGGCCGCGAGGGTATGCTGTGCACACTTGCAGTGTGTGCAGGGCCGTATCTGCAGCAGCGCCGCACTCGTGGCACCGCGGGGTGGGCTCCCGTCCGGCGATCTTGTGCAGATACTTCCCGAAACACCCATGCCAGGAAAGTATCTGCGTCAGCCGGTACGTCAGAGGCCACTTTTCCTGACGTACCCACTGGTTGAGGACCGGCCGTATGGCGTCTATGGTGTCCCGGCCATAGAGCAGGTCGGCCAGGTCCTCCGCCCACCTCTGCATGTGCGCCTCCTGTGGCTAGTAATAGACCTGCCCATCTTGATGTAAATACTTAGTCGCCCCACGCGTGACCTTTGGTCATAGCATAGTAAAAGGATAGCTATGCTTTGGTGATGTACCGACCATCCTTCACCATAGGCTGCGTTATCCGCTCACGGTTGCCAATTACGATCGTAAGAAAATTGAGATATTTTTGACAGCAAGTATTGCTATTTGATGTATACAGCATGGTCATTGTCTGACATGCTGTCAGAACGCGTGCGACAAGCAATTGCGAGAGGCAGAGCAGTGAATGAAGGGGAGGCTCCACAAGTTTTTGGAATGTCTGTCGATATTTCATGTTCATTTAAGAATGTTATTCAGAGTAGCACTGAATTTATCAGTTACCATAGGTAACCAATACTGAATTTATCTGTAACACATGAAAAAAAACATGCCTGTTATATCGGTAGTAGTGACGGAGTAGCTATGTGCTATACTAAGTGTCCCTTGGTTCGACATTGGCCTAAAACGCGACGAGATGTGTTGTTCTTTTATGTACGAGAGGCAGATGGTTTTCAAGACAAGTCGATGATTATTGACGTCGTTTAAGATTATTTTTAAGTTGACATGAATAATAAATAACGTTGGCGCCGTTATACCTGCCTTATTGAGTGGCTACTTTTTTAGTATCCGTATTTCAACTGAGGAAGTGATTGTGGTAACAGAAAGAACCTTATAGGTCGGAAATAAAACGAACTATTTGTTCAGACTTTGACACAGACGGATTTGTTGTGTTGACTGGCCTGTTAGCGCAATGGCAGCGATCCTGTCTTTGACGCCCGAGGTCGTGGGTTCGATCCCCACCCATGACAAACATTTATGTGACGAACATTTGTGTTTGTTGTGTGTCTGGGTGTTATTATCTATTTAAGTATGTATATAGAAATATTTAAGTATGTTTATCTGTCTCTGACGCCCATAATACAAGCTCTGCTTAGTTTGGGGTCAGATGATCTTGGTGCGAATTGTCCCAGATATTTATATAAAAATTTATATAGAAGTTTAAAACTGCACTGGAGTATTTTTGCCGCTTGAGACGAGGAGGTTCGATGTCCGAACCAGTTTAAGAAACTGCTTTTTCTTACTAAATTTGTCTTCCCTGGTGTTTGCTCTCAGCGAGCATTGTAAAGCAATATTTTAGAACAATGTTTTTAAATAAAAATTATAAATATACCCAACTATATTGTTTTTCGACGGTTTACTCGATTCGACAACCAATAACAGGAAGCATGATAGTTATTTTGTAAACAGACGCGTCTGTTTTTATATTCTTCTCCTGAAAACGCAAGGTTAGCCGTGATTATTTTTAGTGGTTTTCTAGAAACTAGAAATCTTCAAAACCTAAAAAGGTCGTAACAAACTTAAAGAGTGATAGTTTCTAGGCGTTTTGATGATGGTTTGAAACGACACAGTATGATAAAATAAATAAATCAAAATTCTGAATATTTATGGGTGCAAAATCAACTCCAATACTGACGATCACGGCAATATAATAAAAAACTTGATATTGATAATCGTTGATGTGTACTAATAAGTTGGTTTCGGTCACGCCTAACGAGCAACAAGAAAATTATAGCTCTCGGCTCCAATGCATTTACCATTAATTTCTGCTTGATTCGCTGAATTATATAAAATTAGCTATAATTCTCCTTGTTTTTATGCCGAGACAGTCCCATTTCCCAGTAGCTATGTTTTCCTCATTCTCTCCTACTCCAAGTATTGCTGTCTTTATCTGTGGCGCTGGCGCCAAAACTTGTTTTATCGGTTATTTACTTTTAAACTGTACCTTGTCTTGTTCTAGTTCATCGCTAATTTGTTTGTCGATCAAATTTATCAACGAGGACATGAGTTTAATCAAATAATTTAAGGGTTCGTATTCACTTATATTAATATTATTGGTACTGAGATAACTGGTCCATGTTCAATTCAGATAAAAAAGACGGGAGATATGTTTGACGTCCTTGTATCGATAGAAATCCTATGTTATCGTAGTTTTCAAGCAGCTGAGTAGTTTTATATGTGTTTTTAAAACTAAAACATAATCTTGAAGGGGGGTGTAAATCCCACGAACCAACGGCTCGTGAGTCGTGACTGAATACAATAAGTAAGTAAAACGCTTTGTATTTTCAATCTTTCAATTAATATAAATAAATAAATAAACGAAAAAAATATGTTTTATTCCTCTTATAATAAATATTATAAAGACTAGTGAAGTGCGCGTGGAAAGAAACATGCACTTTCAATGATAAGCAACATTGTAGTATATTCATGTGAGATGGATTATTTTGTCCGATATTGTGTAAAAATATTGATACGACAAAATTAAAAGTGCCTTAATAATTCTTATCGATCATACGATAGCATTGATGGTAACTATGGAGCAATTTGGTCCGACAAAATAATGCCAGTTGATAGACAGGACAAGGTGAGATACTCACTATTAAACAATAACTAAAAAGGGCAAAGTCAAATGGAAAACATGATCTTAGAACGGTGTTAGTAACTACATCATTATCTGATAAGGTTTTATAGCTGTCAATCTATCAGCCTCCTCAACAACTGCTATTTATATTACACTTGATTGGTAATTTTAATTATCAGCATTTGCATGCTTTTGTAAAAAAAAGTCAAGTACTCACGTACTAAAACCATTTTTCACATTTTTTGACAGTAAATGATTACTTAATCGATTTATTGATTAAATAAATCTTAGAACTACACCAGACTGATTATGACATGTTATATTTTTGTTTTGATCGTGCATGAATCATCCATAACAACACACACAACAATTCATTTCTTGCATTGCAGAATAATCCTTCCAATTCCCATTACTATGCTTCTGATGAGTTCAGTTGTATGTGATACCGCTTATGATTCAAATCATGTTTCACCAGTGCGTCAATGGGACTAACGGTGTCGTTATTTCAGTCTACGGTTCCATATCTGTCATTGTTTCTCTATTATGTATATCTATTCAGAATTTTTAAAATAATGAGTTTGTGCCAGATGTCGTTCATTATCAAAATTGTATTATAATATATATCTGCCATGCGTTTAGGTACTCAACTTGACACACTTGTTGCCCTATTATTTAAATCTGTCTTTTGATGGCGGGCTCTATCTATCGCTGCCATGGTTTTGGTACCATCTACAATTTTCGGTAATGGTCCTCATTCACAATGAAGGTATAACAGCATTTTTAGTTACCATTATATCACAAATGGATGAAGAAATGAACATTAGCTAAGAGTAAAATATATTGTTTAATATAAGTGAATAATTGCTTTGTGCATTTAGGCACGATCGGCCTTTATCAACGTTAGAACGCTCACTTGCTTGCCCTTAACCAACGTTGCTTGCCTAACGTCTATTTACCGAAAACTATTTATCTTTCCCTTTGATAAGATCTATTTTAGTTAGATAAACAATGTCTGACCCAAACTTCTCTGGACATATTGACACTCCATATTCGGAACGTTACTTCAATGCGTCTTTTTACTCAAAGTAGTTAGTTGGACTAAGATATTCCGTCATGGTTAAATTAATACTAGTAGTATTAGCATTATTGCGCTCTCATTTTATGCGTCCTACCTGATCATTAGTTTGTTATGTGTGAAAATTACGAAATGATTCTAACTATCGGCTTAATTTAATTTCTACATCGTTAGGGACCAGCTAGACGGCCATAAGAATCTGTTCAAAAATGCGTTTGGTGACGCATTTGAAAGGAGCTATTTGGAACAAAGCGATAATACAGATAGGGGCTTAATGAAAAATTAATGGGTTGAAAAATTAATAACTACTCATACCAATTGTTTGGGTCAAGCGGAAAAGTCCTGTCTTTGAATTGTTGAGTGATCGTGATAAAAAATAAGTGCAATACCGTTGCAAAACGGTTTTTGTACATGTATCAAAATGTGCTTACCGGGTATCGAACCTTTGTTTGATAAGGGAGATAAACTGTGTGCGGTATCGAAAAGGTAAAAATATTTGTTAATCCCGGTTAATCTTAATTTAAATAATAATCTACTAATTATTTCAGTAACTTAACTCTTTTCTTAAGATGTTTGTTAGTAAAATAAATTTGAAGAAAAACGCTACTGTACACGCACATAGTAGAGGTTATTAAAAAACCGGCCAAGTTCGAGTCGTACTCGCGCACCGAGGGTTCCGTACAAACCTGTAGGTGTATTTACTAAAAATATTTTTATTATATGATGTAACTAAAATATTTACGTTTTTTGCAATTTTTCCTTTATCTCTGCTATAAGACGTACTCGTATTTAAAATTTGCGGAATTTGCGGCACAGCAAACGGCTGTATCTTTTGTCCGCGTTGACTTAGAAGTTTAATTTTTTCACAGTTCCAAGGGACAGTAGACCTGAGTATTTGATATACATTCCAGCTTGATAAATCCATGCGTTCCGGAGAAAAAGGGTCTTGACAGACAGACAGACGGACGGACAGACAACAAAGTGATCCTATAAGGGTTCCTTTCGAGGTACGGAACCCTATAAAGGGATTCAACAGCTCATAAAGCAGTAAAAAAGCCTCTTGTTGCCTATCGGTCAGTGGACAATTTTTATAACGTGCAATTACCTACTTAAACCTAAATATTTATTCTTAATTGCACTTTTTAAAGATTTTTGATCTGAGTTTCTTTTGTAAATGAGAAATGGTTACTATCGCAGAATTTTGGCTCCGTTGATCTGTACATAGGTAATAGATTTACTCAAAAACGTTTAATTAATTACTAAAATAAATTTTATTAGCGGCCTGTCATTCAGCGGCTTCGCCCGCGTCGACTGTCTTTCCCTACAAAATATAGCCTAAATTAAAAAAAAAAATTAGCCTATGTCACTCCCTGATAGTGTAGCTTTATATTGGTGAAATAATTTTTAAAATCGGTCTAGTAGTTTCGGAGCCTATTCAATACAAACATAATAATATAAACAAACAAACAATCAAATCTTTCCTCTTTATAATATTAGTAAAGATGAATACACTCCACGTTCATGTAGAGACAAAACAACAATTTAAAATATATGGGTTAACATAAATAACATAAAATAAAATTTTGATTAAATAAATAAATATAAATATCTTGGACAATTCACACCAAGATCATCTGACCCCAAACTAAGCAGAGCTTGTATTATGGGTGTCAGAGACTGATAAACATACTTAAATATTTCTAAATACATACTTAAATAGATAATAACACCCGGACACACAACAAACACAAATGTTCGTCACATAATTGTTTGTCATGGGTGGGGATCGAACCGACGACCTCCGGCGTCAAATGCAGGATCGCTGCTGATCAAGTGCCAAGTAGACATTCCCAATACATTTTACAGTCTTTTACATGAAGAAACGTACGCTTGGCTACGGCTTTTTATCTTTACCTAAATACGCTTGTGGTTTTGTTATGTCAATGTCACAATCCCAGATATAAAAATTGTGGGTACCTAAATTCCATGTAAACATCTCATTGTCTAACATAATTGTCTCTTGTTCACAGGAACAATGAGAAACGCAAGGAGAAATCCCGCGTGGCGGCTCGGTGCCGGCGCACCAAGGAGATGCAGATTTTCAGCGAGCTGACAGCTGCCTTGCCAGCTAAGAAGGAGGAGGTGGAACAGCTGGATAAGGCGTCGGTGATGCGCCTGGCTATATCTTACCTGCGCGTGCGAGATGTGGTGTCCTTGCGTGAGTTTGCATTATCTGTCCCGCTATGTCACCGCGTACTTCTAACAGGTAGAGCGCACTTCCAGTACCTAGCGTTAATTACAGAATCTCGAAAGAAGGAGTACGCTTTTTCTTGAGACTACTTACTTTTCCTGGCGCAGCTACCCAAAATGAGTCTTGGCCTTCGACACACGAAGACGCCACGCTTTTCTGTCCTACACGATCTCTTGCCAAGGATGCGTTTGGAGAGCCAGCAGGTCCCGCTCCACCTCGTCCTTCCTGCGGTACCTGGGCCGACCCACCGATCGACGACCGCTTGGTCGTCCCAGGTACGCTCTCTTCACTGCCCGGTCCTCGCCCATCCGCTCGACGTGGCGGAACCAGCAGAGTCTTTAAGTCGTCGAGTTTGGGATCGGATCGTTATTCCTTCTGTGTCGGTTTGGTAACAAATGTTTTTTACGCGGGCGGGTTGTTAGCCCACCGCACAACCCACAATGTGCTGGAGGACACAGTACAGTTCTGACAATAAATTATTATCTTATCTTATCTTATCTCAGGACCACAGCCGTCGTTGGTCAGTGAGTCCATCGGACTTAGCCGGTAGCTAGCTAGGCCGTACTACCGACCTTTCCCCCATCCGCCACCCGGGTGGATGCTCCCCTATGCTGCGAGGTCCAGCGCGAGGTTTTTCTTCAGAGCCCCAATGTATTATCTTTCTTTGTAAGCACCACGATATCGGATATCGGCGTCACCATTAGTGTAGCCGTGGTCCATGATCCGGTGATCACTTCCTATCAGTTGACTTTCAAGCTTATAGTAGTGTGAGTGTAGTGAGCAATCACTTTCTTAAGATTATGTGCAGTGCCTTTCAGTTCTCACGCAGCCCACAAATGTGCAACATGAAGGTAGGGTAATAAATAAAGGTAATAATAAATAAATAATAAATATCCCTGGACATTATTCCACACAGCGCCATCTAGCCCCAAAGTAAGCTAATTAAAGCTTGTGTTATGGGATACTAGACAACGGATAAACATACTTAAATACATTTTCTTTTGTAAATACATACTTATTATACATAGGAGACACCCAGACCAGTACAAACAGACATGTTCATGCACACAAATGTTTGTACTGTGCGGGGATCGAACCCGCGACCTCTGGTGTAGTAGCCAACTTCTTAACCATTACACCAAGTCGGTCGTCAAAATTAGGTCCTTATCTAAAGTTCTGAGACGACTTACGCCCAGAGCATCTTATCCTAAACTAAGCATAGCTCAGATGGATGTCCTAATATGAATTTGAACTCCACGTTACATTTCATATAATGTGAAGGTTATTTTTTAATTTAAGCTTCTTATAAGATCCTAATGAGACATTGCTGCGTCATGATAACATGGTTATCAACTTATCACTGACGAACCGGCTACATTTTATTGAGCTGTTAACTGTCTTAAACTCGTTAAGCTTTAATAATATTTGTTTTTGGAAGCCAAAGAAATCTTATAATCAACAGGAACAACATTAATATGATAAATGCTCAGTGACTACTGTGTGATATGATTATGGTGTTGTTTGATTCTCATTTTGACAACCAGACTATTTACTGTTAGTCATCATCAAGGCCAATTCTGTAAAAGTTAGTCAGATTTAGTTATGGTAAATTATGTTACAGATGGATAGAAACTAGAAAAAATTGCTTATCCTAGGGACTCAAGCAATATACGAACCCGCGACCTTTCACAATCCGGGTGGCTGCTCTTCCAATTAAGCTACCGAGGCCGTTAACAGACCTGGCGAATTTATCTAGTGTGTTTCACGTTGTAAGCCAACGTTGTTTCATCAATGTTTCTCTAGGATCAGGTCGATTTTTTGTAGAAAATAGTGCATTGTTAAATGCTAAAAATAAAAATTCACTTATGTTACAGATATTATTGTTAAATATCACTGTTACTGTTTTATAGTACAAGAAAGTATATCTATCTATCTGTGTTTTGAGTAATCTTTGCCAAATAACGCATGATTCCCGACAGTTTAATATTATTTGTCCAAATCTTTCTACTCTCATCACGAACTTACGAAACTACTAACTACAAGTAACTACTAGTCCGCCTATTGTACAGAGGCGTTCACATCAACCTTTACATAGGAGCACCTTATGCTGCTAACTTATGAACCATTTTGCAATAGTTTTGTAAGGGTTGATGTGAACGCCTCTGTACCATTAATTTTGTGCATTAAAGAATAAACAAATAAATAACCAGTGAGTGTAGAGAAAAGATTTAATAAAGTTACCGAATTTATCTTAAACTAGTGGAGTAGGCTCTTGTTAGTATTAGCTGGTAGGCTAGATAAGCTATAAGAATAATAAGCTTACATAATATAAAGCTTTTCCGATAATTGTATGATAGGGTTTGGTTGATGAGTCTTGTATGTTATAGTATGTAAGTATTTAAAATATATAGGTACAGTTCACTTATTACGGTTTTAATTAGGGCTTCCAAATACCGGATATTTTCAATACCGGTATCAATACCGATTATTTTTTCGAATCCGGTATTAATACCGGTATTACGGTATTGAAGAGAAAATTCATAAATATATAAATTTCATTAAAAATTAACTTTTATAAATATATAAAGCATAATTATATCGATTTCAGTAATTTGTTTTATGCGTTTATGATTTTTACAAGTTAAAAAGTAGGTAAATTTAAAAATTAAAACTATGTTACCTTTTTAAAATTGTCACTGAATTATTAGTTTTTTTGTGCAAGCTCTTTTTAAGAAACTGACACTTAAATTATCAAATAGTGTAAGGGATAAACTCGCACAACATCTAATATTTACATCTGCTTTTTTAGGTTATAATATCGTAATTGCAAACCCCTTACGGTAACAAACTCAATTTAGTTTTTCCTTAGACTACTAAAATTTTATAATAAAACTAAAAAAAATATTGTAAGTATCGTGAAGGTATATGAAATAATCTGACATGTTATGTTGTGTGTTATTGTAAACGACACTTTAAAAACGCGTATGATTTAACTAGTGCAAACAAATAGTATTTTATTCATATTCATATTCTTTAATGCACTCCATAAGTTACAAAGTTGGTAAAAAAAAATACAGGACATTATGGACCCTGTCGGGCACGGCAAAGATAAGAGAGGGGAGGAGTCACCCTACGCTCTTTTCTTCTATTTAGAACCGTATTCCCATAATATATTTTTGTTCATGCTGATGTACTTAAGTAAAAGCAATTACTAATAGCTTTATTTCATTCTGCTGCACAAAGTTTAACAGAATTGATAACAGTACCCTCCATTTTCTGTCAAAAATTTAAAACAAAAGTACTCGTATTATTTTTACTTAACAAAATGTTTACTACTAACCAAAACACTATTAAAAATCGTAGTCATTAATTTCTTTTCCTTACTCATTGTTGGGGCAAAAAAACTACTTTTGAAAATTTGTTGAATTGTCAGATTTGTCAGCCTCACAACTCAAAATAAATCATTAGTGTTAAACCTTAATACATCAATTAAGGTTTATAATGATGATCGATTATGGCCTATTCATTAAAAGGACAAATGCCACAAACAACGCATCTATACTAATATTATAAAGAGGAAAGATTCAACTGTTTGTAACGAATAGGCTTTGAAACTACTATTTTAAAAATTCATTCACCAATATAAAGCTACATTATCAACCAGTGACATAGGCTATTTTTTATCGAGGCTTAATTTTGACGGGAGAAACAGCCGACGGGCCGAAGCCGTGGACAAACAGCTAGTTGTAAAATAAAGTAAGATACAATTTTGTCGAATTTTAGTCGAATGTGAGGGTCGAAGGAACGCAATAACTGCGACTTTATTTATTTATTTTAGTAGATAAGGTAATCCCGTCCGTTAAACAACTATTTTCGGAAAAAAGGGTGCAGATTGGCCAAAAAATAAGGGACATTTTGCAGTTTATTCGTGAGAATTCCAAGCATCACCACTTACGGTATTAAAACCGGTAATGCATTTCAATACCGGTATTGAGAAGAGGCCAAAAAAACACCTAATACCGGTATTGAGCAATACCGGGATCCCGGTATTGGAAGCCCTAGTTTTAATCCCACAGTACAAGATCTGCTTTATTAAAACCAATATTTTTGTATTTAAGGGAAAGATAATTAAGTATCAGAACGTAGGTTATACCTACTCAATAAGTAATAATACAAGTTTGATGTCGCGGGTCATGACTTTGATTCTACACTACAGGAAATATAAAGGTATTTTTCCTGTTATGAGAAAGTACCTACCTTCTCACAAACTGGTTGCACCTCAAAAGACGAATTACAAGTCTCGCGAACGAATATTGCTTAATGTAGAATTGGACTTTGGACAACTATTCCTGTTTAATTTATGATAATTATTGAAAAGAGACTCTGTAGTACTTTTAAACGTTGGTTTTGCATAGGCACATAATTAAATTAGCTACGAACAATACCTAAAATCACAAAACGGTGTGTCTACTTTAGAAATAAATGAATGTTGACAAATTCTAGAACAACAAAACTAACACAACGTTTCTTTGAAGTTATATTCATTACATAATTATTATAATTCTTGCAAAAGTGACCCGATAATATATAATGTTATTTACATACGGCCCTGTTAATATATGTGATTTATTTTAATCTAGCAAGGTATGAAATATGTTTTTTTTAGTTTTCTTATCTTTAGAAATGGCATATTATTATTATGTGCATCTTTCGTTTCGCGTGTAGAATTTTTTGACAGTATCACTAAAATAATGGTAGTTTATAAAATTTAACAATAGCCGGTTATAAATAAGTCATGAACCATAGGTGCCAAGTGTAGGCGTGCGGGACCGCAGATTTCCGACTTATCAGCTTCAGCACGCGTCAGTGTCCGTCGCCTTTTCGCGCAGAATTATAATAAAACCGCACTGACGTCATCAGCATTCAATTGTTCAATTGAAAACAAATTAGACGGTGACATACTGACGCTCAGGATTAAATTAAAGTTCAAGCTGTTGTTGTCGTGACGCCCAATTTAGTATTTAATTGATAGTTTGTCAAAGAAATCCCTACAAATTTTAATAATCAATCATCATAAGCATTGTATTTCGATACCAATGAATCATTGATATTGGTGATAAAAATGCTCTAAATAGGTATAATGGACGCATAGCCTATCTTGTAGTAAAATGTATTCCATTTACTGTTTAACAACTTTAAGAAATTACTTTTGACAGCTTTCAAATTCATGGGATGTGTGCATGTGTATGAAAAAAATAGTACTTATTTTCGATTCTCAATAGCTCTTTTATGATATAGATATTAAAATCATTGACTGCTTTGGGGAAAATAAATATTTTCTGTCATTCCTGCATTGTATGTTATCTGAAATTTGTCTTATTTCCTTTCAGTTCCCGTGGATTCGGATGTGCCAGCCATCCCAAGCCCAAGGGGTCTGGAGGAGGTGTCTTCTGAGCTCTCATACATGCAGGCCTTGGACGGCTTCGTGCTGGTGCTGTCTCAGCAAGGAGACATCGTCTATTGCAGCGAGAATATTGCTGACCATCTTGGGGTCTCGCAGGTAATAATTAAACCTATCTCATGTCTACCATGGTAGACATGAGTTTACGTCGCGTAAACTACGATAACTAACTACAGCAGCTTGAACTTGTATGCTATTTTAAGTTCCATTACCCTCCACTATACTATTTTCACTGTAAGATGATATGACAGCTCTTAGTGTTCCGTGTAACGCATAGTATTTCAAACTAAAAAATAAGAAACTGGCAAAAGAAAATGTTATAAACTATTAAATGATTGTTATTATTATTAACCGTGAATTAATGAAGTATTTGAAATTAAATTAATATACAGGGTGGTTCAAAAGATGACCGTCAAAAATTTTTTTTGGGTAGCTGACATCTGGGGGTACTCGAAAATACCCCATGTATGTTCCGTGATTTTTTGTAGTTTAGGAGATATGAATTTTTTTTTCGTAATTCTATAATTTTCGACTGAATTACTTAATAAAATTTTTTTGCGAGTTCTGACTTTTTTAAATTTGTTTTTATTTTCTGATAGTTCCCATGAATTGTGCTTTCTCAGGTAAAATAACTAGGCTTCCTACTCTTCACAAACATTATGAAAATTTAGATCAAAAATAAATCGGACTGCCCGAGGGTTTATGCGGATGGATTGCCAGTTTCTTGTCCAGCAGACGCATTAAAGCCGTGGTAGACGGTATTTGCGACGATAGCTTGGAAATTAATTCTGGCGTCCCACAAGGCTCTGTGCTATCTCCAACGCTGTTTCTCTTGCATATCAATGATATGCTGTCCAATGACGGTATTCATTGCTATGCGGATGACAGCACTGGAGATGCCTATTACACAGGCCGAGCAAATATCCCTCGTACCATTGTGGAGGAAAGTCGAACTAAACTTGTGTCTGAAATCGAGAATACCCTAGCTTGGGTTTCCGATTGGGGTCGGGACAATTTAGTCCAGTTAACCCCACTAAGACACAAGTTTGCGCGTTTACCACTAAGAAAACTCCATTTACTGTAGCTCCTCAGTTTCAGAACACTTCCCTTACCATATATCAAGTAGTATTAGGATCCTTGGCGTTGACATATCTAGTGACGTACAGTTTCGGAGTCATTTGGAACAAAAGGCGAAGTTGGCATCCAAAAAGCTCGGTGTGCTAAACAGGGCGAAGCAGTACTTCACTTCTAGGCAAAGACTGCTGCTGTATAAAGCGCAAGTCAGGCCACACGTGGAGTACTGCTGTCACCTTTGGGCAGGAGCGCCTGGATATCAACTCAGTCCTTTTGACTCGGTCCAGAGGCGTGCGATCCGGATTGTCGACGATCCCAAACTGACAAGGGGTTTAGAGCCTTTAAGTCTGAGGAGAGACTTTTCCTCCTTATGCGTGTTCTACCGCTTGTACAACGGGTTTTGTTCTGAAGAACTGTTTGATATGATGCCCACGGCTACTTTTCATTACCGCACCGCTCGCCACCGACAGGGCATGCATTCTCACTTTCTGAATCCGCAATGGTCTCGTACAATTCGGTTTCAGAGATGTTTCCTTCCGAGGACGCTTAAATTGTGGAATGAACTCCCTGCCTAGGTTTTCCCGATGAGTTATAGTATGGAGTTCTTCAAGAGGGGTTTGAAAAGGTTTTTACAGGGTCGACAACGCGCGAGTGATACCCCTGGTGTTGCACGCGTCCATAGGCCGCGATAACCGCTTACCATCAGGCGGTCCGCGTGCTTGATTGTCACCGATGTAGTATAAAAAATAATAAAAAAATAATAATAATAATTTGGGTTAGAGTGAGTCAGGATTAAATTTTAAACTTAAAGTAACTTTAAAAACTTTCTGGCTCCCTAAGTCTTAATTAATTAATCGCACAAACAATATTGCATCCTGTGCTGTTCACAAATCTAAGCCCTAGTAAACACATGCCTTTAGAACTATCACATAAATAACAAACCATTAAAGAACCAATTAAATGTCAGTGACATTCTGTGTCCTTTCCCAGGAAGCGATTCTAGTGCTATATTTCTAGCTATCTAGTGTCGTACTTTACAGCGCTTACCGCGACTCGATTTTGATAGCCATGACGATATAAATAACATCGCCTTCGGATCATTGACCCAGAAAAGATCTTGTGACAAGACATCTTTTATCAAGAAAGATTATTTAGAAGCCAAATACTTAGGCAGTTTATTTAAGAATGTTATGGCAAACAAAGTTATGTATCTCTGTATATATAGGAAGCTCAAGCCAATCAACATGTTCATGTAAATTTTAGTAAGGTCAAACTAAAACATTTCTTTTTCATGTAAGTACCTACGAGGAAAAAGTATTTTGATGAAGATTTTCGACACAACACAACCACATGTTACATAAACATTCGTCGCATTAACATACGAGTTTGGATTTACTATGTTGATAGAATTAGAAATTATACTCTACATCCTATTTAAAATAAGCGTAAATAACTCATCTTAACAAGGCTTTGCCGTTATTTAAAATCGAGCCTATGTATAGTAAAGAGATTTTTTTGCAACACCAAACAAGGCTTTTTAAAAAATCTCATAATAAACGAATAAACAAAAAATTAACT
The DNA here is from genome assembly GCA_947369235.1 of Udea olivalis. NCBI lineage: Eukaryota > Metazoa > Arthropoda > Insecta > Lepidoptera > Crambidae > Udea > Udea olivalis. Next base: position 11,995,074 of record OX376360.1, read on the forward strand.
GGCCACAAACTGTTATCGGTAAAAACACTTCTAAGAAATTAGCAGAAGTACGCAAAATAGGAAACGCAATTTACAGTATTTATTGATACTCGGACAGCAAAAATTATCCAGCTTGACGTATTGCATTATGTATGATATATGTATGATATATACTTACACCACCGAGAATGTTTTTTTTAAGTTTAATCGCTATTAATCTAAATTTTGACTTTCGTTTTGACTCCTTCAGTATTTCAAACTTCAGAATAGGAGAGCTGGGATAATTTATTGCCTATTATGGTGGGATGGGGCTAGAGCCGGCCATCAGAGGGTCTAGGTACAGCTATCGTGTAGAAAAAAATGGTTTAGTAATCTTGCTACCCGCCAGAGGAGCGGTGCCAAACAAATCCACACGCATTTGATGCGTAAAATTCGTACTGGGCCCGCAATATCTGTCTGTACCATGAGTTTAGGCCGACGAAAGTATGAAGTATTTGTATGGGATTTCGGTACATCGCCTCTATACTACTTTCGCCGTATGATGATATCCCTGACAGTTCATAATTGTCAATTATAGTGCTGTAAAGAATCGAGTTGGCAAAGGAAATGGAATCGGATTTACCGATTTTTAATTTTTAAATAAATTCATAATAAACGGGTTATGGCTAACAAGATAGAGAATAAAACGCGTTATCTCAAAAATGATAGTTAAAAAATAGCACACAAGGCAGACGCACTGGTACTGATGCGAACGACGTGATTCATCATCATCATCATTTCAGCCGAACGACGCCCACTGCTGGGCATAGGCCTCCCCCAAGGATCTCCACAACGATCGGTCCTGCGCTGTCCGCATCCAGCGGCTTCCCGCGACCTTGACCAGATCGTCGGTCCACCTTGTAGAGGGCCTGCCCACGGAACGTCGTCCGGTACGCGGTCGCCATTCGAGAACCTTTCCGCCCCAACGGCCATCGGTTCTCCGCGCTATGTGTCCCGCCCACTGCCACTTCAGCGATGCAATCCTTCGAGCGATGTCGGTTGTTTTTGTTCTCCTGCGGATCTCATCATTTCTGATTCGATCGAGCAGGGAAATACCAAGCATCGCTCTCTCCATTGCTCGCTGGGTGATCTTGAGCCTTCTTATGAGACCCATAGTAAGGGACCACGTCTCACTCCCATAGGTCATTACTGGCAACACACACTGGTCAAAGACTTTTGTCTTGAGACACTGAGGTATTTCGGACGCAAATATATGCCGGAGCTTCCCGAACGCTGCCCATCCGAGCTGGATTCGACGAGAGATCTCTTTCTCGAAGTTGGACTTACCTAGCTGGACTGTCTGTCCCAGATAAACATAGTGATCAACAACTTCGAGTGTAATGTTCCCAACGTTAACTGGAGCGGGTGCAATATGGGCATTCAACATGATTTTTGTTTTGTCCATGTTCATCTTAAGACCCACTCTTTGAGAAGCATTACCGAGATCTTCGAGCATTATGTTCAGGTCTTCCAAGGTCTCAGCCATAAGAACTACATCATCGGCAAATCGCAGGTGTGTTAGGTACTCGCCATTGATGTTGATGCCGCGTCCTTTCCAGTCCAGAAGCTTGAAAATATCCTCCAACGCAGCCGTGAACAGTTTCGGAGAAATAACGTCTCCTTGTCTCACGCCTCGCTGTAGTTGGATCGGATTAGAGCTCTGGTTCTGTAATCGGACCGACATGGTGGCGTTCTGGTATAAGTACCTTAGCACCTCAATGTACCTGTAGTCTATTTGGCACCTTTGCAGAGACTGCAGTACTGCCCAGGTCTCAATCGAATCAAAGGCTTTCTCGTAGTCCACGAACGCTCAGCAAAGTGGCAAGTTATACTCTTCGGTCTTCTGTATAACTTGCCGCAGCGTATGAATGTGGTCTACGGTACTATAGCCTTATCGGAACCCTGCTTGTTCGGGAGGTTGGAAGTCGTCAAACCTGCGAGCGAGACGATTCGTAATGACTCTCGAAAACAGCTTATAGATATGGCTCAGAAGCGAGGGTCTGTAGTTCTTCAAGAGAGTTTTGTCACCCTTCTTGAAGAACAGCATCACATCGCCTCTGCCCCATGCCTTTGGCGTTTTTCCCTCGAGGATGACAGAACTGAAGAGCGTCTGGAGGACCTTAAGTATCGGCTTACCGCCCGCTCTCAGGAGCTCGGTTGTGATTCCGTCACCACCCGCCGCCTTGTTGTTTTTAAGCTGCTTGAGAGCCATCCTAATCTCGTACAGGCTGACGTCCGGGATATCTTCGGTATAGTGTCGGGTAAGCTTGGCTCTAGGATCTTTAGCCTTGCTTTCAACAGGTGTTTGCGTGGAATATAACTGTCCATAGAAACTCTCAATCTCCCTCAGGATTTCAGGTGTTGACGAAATGATGCTACCTGCCTCAGTTTTCAGCCTCGTCAATTGGCTTTGCCCAATAGACAGATCTCTGGCGAACACTTGAACGACGTGATTACAAATTACAAAATGGTCGCCCCTATTCATCGATTTGTTGTCGATTCAGTAGTGTCAATACACTATTGAATGGCGTTCATTTTTACGTATCAGGCGCTGTAAATATACAGGGTGATTTATATTAATTTAGGAAATTTTCACCCTTTTTCATTTAAAGACAGATTACAGCTAAAGTTGGCCTATTAAGCACCACTTTTTTCGTATTACAATTATAGATTAATAATCGCACAAACAGTATTGCATCCTGTGCTGTTTACAAATCTAAGCCCTAGTAAAGTAAACACATGCCTTTAGAACTATCACATAAATAACAAACCATTAAAGAACCAATTAAATGTCAGTGACATTTTGTGTCCTTTCCCAGGAAGCGATTCTAGTGCTATATTTCTAGCTATCTAGTGTCGTATCAACTTAGGCAACAAAAACAAAAAACGGTCCAAAGTTGTGTTATATTAACGATCACGGACAGTAACTTGAATGTTACCAAATAAATATTTATATGGACACTACTCATTGGAATTAATCAGCAATAGAATCTGTAGAGCTGTATATTTCGGAAAATAGGTATAAACTTATTTTTCAACCGACTTCTAAAAAAGGAGGAGGTTCTCAATTCGACTGTATGGTTTTTTTTTATATGTTTGTTACCCCATAACTTTCGACTGGGTGCGGTTTTGATCATTATTTTTCTATTTGAAAGCTGGTGCTTCCCGAATGGTCAGTGGCATCCATGAGAAAACCATTAAAGTATTCAATCTAAATAGACAAAATGCGCGACAAATGGACGAATAACTCAATATTACGCCAACCGATTTTTATAATTCTTTATTTATTTGAAAGCTGATGGTGCCCGTGTGGTCCCATTTTAATTTGGTCCAGTTCTAACAGTGGCCTCCATGGGAAATCCATATAAGTCTTAAATCTAGATAGACAAAAAAAAACAACTTCAAAAAAAACTATTCTATAACAAAGCACTAAAAAGTAAAGAAATAATTGCGTATTCTTCTAAAACTTATAATATAATGTAGGTACAATTATTGTTATTGTTGGAGTCGGTATCAGCCAAGGAAACACTACAATATACCTATTTCTTACATATTACTTTTACATAAGTAGGTAGGTAGTTACAAACCTACATTGGCTGACACCGACTCCAACAATAACAATAATTGTACCTACATTATATTATCGTATAAGTTTTGGAAGAATACTCAATTATTTCTTCACTTTTTAGGGCTTTGTTTTAGAATAGTTTTTTTTTAAGTTGGTTTTTTTTGTTAAATTTTTTGTTTATTTCTTGATTTTCAGTGAATAGTTCTTAATTTATTTATTTTATACATCGAAAAAGTATCGTCCAATTGCTCCTAAGAATTGAAGAGTTTCGTTACTTTTTATGGATCCCATAATCAGAACCTAACCAAACTCTCATTAAACTACCCTTGAAGTATATCCTTTCCAATAAAAAAGTAGCATCGAAATCGGTTGGCGTGATAATGAGTTATTCGTCCATTTGTCGCGCATTTGGTTTATCTAGATTTAAGACTTATATGGATTTTCCATGGATTCTACTGTCAGAACTGGACCAAATTGAAATGGGACCACACGGACAGCATCAGCTTTCAAATAAAAACAGAATTATCAAAATCGGTTGGCGTAATATTGAGTTATTCGTCTATTTGTCGCGCATTTTCAACCTACTTCAAAAAAAGGAGGAGGTTCTCAATTCGACTGTATGTTTTTTTTTAATGTTTGTTACCTCATAACTTTCGACTGGGTGAACCGATTTTGATCATTCTTTTTTTATTTGAAAGCTGGTGCTTCCCGAATGGTCAACTTCAAAAAAAAATATTCCAAAACAAAGCACTAAAAAGTAAAGAAATAATTGCGTATTCTTCTGAAACTTATACGATAATAATGTAGGTACAATTATTGTTATTGTTGGAGTCGGTGTCAGCCAAGGAAACACTACAATATACCTAGCAATATACCTATTTCTTACATATCACGTTTACGTATGTATGTAGGTAGTTACAAACAATAATAATAATTGTACCTACATTATATTATTGTATAAGTTTCAGAAGAATACGCAATTATTTCTTTACTTTTTAGTGCTTTGTTATGGAATTGTTTTTTTTGAAGTTGGTTTTTTCTTTGTTAAAATTTATGTTTATAAGATATGAAAACTCGCTTTACCTAGTCAAAAAAAACTTTCCTGCTTACTGAATGAAAAGAGGGCTCAAAGGCTCTGCCATTTTGGAAGTCCACGATACCTACTAGTTTTACTATCACGCCCAAAAGGTATGATAGTGATAACGATTTGATTTGACAGCTCGTAGGATTTCGTTATGATTCATTTAATGCACTAATGAAGATAAAGAGGATATTTGATTATGCACTTGGCAACCTCTATTGATTTTACTCAAAGTCGCAATCTATTTTTTTTTGCGGAACTCATTTTTCAAACCTATTTGGACTGGACCCTACTTTGACTTATCCTCATCTAAGTAAGTATACAAATATATATTATAAAGAGGAATATGTTAATAAAGGATGAAGTAGTTCTGTAGAACTGTTATAACACTGCACCATGGTAATACCTATGAAAAGACCTTAGGTTCTAGGTATTAGTTTCTGATAAACACCAAACTGGTTAGGAAGTAGGAAACTTTAAGTACAATTTGTATGAGCAAGTAAGTACGCGATTGCGTTAGCAAAACGCTGTCACAAATTGTCACGGCGCAGACAGAGAGCGCGTGTTACGCATGTCTGATCAGCGCTTGCGCATGTAGGTCGAGCTCATAACGCTCTCCAAGCCCTAATTACCAGTGCGTAAGGTCTACTTCACCTTATCATAAATGCATTAACGTATGAAGTGATACAGCGGGTTTAGACGCCTCGTGTACCGACGTCTCATGGCTTAACTAGTGGAAGAATACTATAATTTTAGACAATTTAGACCTTATAGGTACAGCTTGATGGGTGATTTTGTGTTATTAGTTGATATTACTTTGTTAACGAAGTTAATAATTTATATTTTATATATATGTTAACGTAATTAATTAATGTTCATTCCTTTGTAAATAATCATTACTTACCAACCAAACGCATTAAGTAGAAACATTGTAATTCGATAACGAGTAATGTTAAGCTAAGGGGATATTCCAAAGTTATTTCATTCAATCAGTTAATACTTTGAAATTTGCTGCAAATAATTATAGTAGGTAATATGCAAGAATGGAGATATCATCGTCACATAGAAAGACAGAACAGAAAAACTAACAGAAACGACAAGCTTCTTACATCTTCAAAGACTGTCTCAGTGGTCGCGACAAGCGAAATTTAATACTTTTAAGTTCATATTATGTATTTACTTTGAGCCAATAGACTATACCTAAATTTAAGTAAGTGAATTTTTAATTTAGCAGTAAACAATGCTCTATTATCTACACAAAGATAAAAACTAGATCAAATTTTTTTCTAGTTTCTATCTTGGTATACATAAAGTTACCAATACAAAAATGACCTCAAAATTCAGCACTACGAAGATTGTTCGTGTGCTTTTGTCTAGGGTCAATCTGTCGATATTACGTGTAGGTCGCTAATCCGTAATATGACCTCATTGTTCTGTATAAATCTGCTAGTTCTACAAAGAGGTTATAAACTTTCACCTAATGTTACTGTCACATTGTACCTACACGTCTCTCAATGCAACGTCCACAACACAATGACCAGACTTATTTCTAGCGAGTATACAAGACGTTTTGATCCTTTCTACTACGTTTATAAATACATACAAGTGCAGTCTTGAGACTAATATTAAGTATGGTAAGGGTGTTTTCAGATTTTATAGGTCTTGACACATTTCAAGAGCCTCTGGGGCTAAGCACAGCCTTAAAGTTATCATATTATTATGATGGTTAACATTTCAAAATATCCTTACAGATTTATGGTCAACGTGTTATGAATTCGTAAAATTCGGAAACAAGTTTTATTTTATCACCATAAAAATATGGAGGATTACCATAATCAGAAACTAGCATTGCGTCCTCATTGCCTTATTATGTTGTTTATAAGTTACCTAAAAAGGTAAAATAAAATGACAAGATGTTCTCGTATTTGCTGGTTTTATCTCATCTTGTATCTAATATTATATTAATATTAAACAGAGGAAAGATTTGTACGTTTTTTGTTTGTATTAAATAGGCTCCGAAACTACTGGACCGATTTTAAAAATTCTTTCACCAATATAAAGCTACATTATCAGGGAGTGACATAGGTTATAATTTTTTTAATTTATGCTTTATTTTTACGGGAAAACAGTCTACGCAGGCGAAGCCGCTGACGTACAGCTAGTCTATAAAGAGGAAAGATTTGTTCGTTTGTTTTTTTTGTATGTATTGTGTAGGCTCGGGATCTTCTAGACCGATTTTTAAAATTCTTTCCCCAATGTAAATAAATAATAAATATAAAATAAATATGCGCCAGACAACCCACCTCTTGTAATGGTCTCGAAGTAAGGATTAAAATCCTTGTGTTACGAGGTACCACACAAGGAAATTAGCTATCTAGCCCCAAAGTAAGCTAATTAAAGCTTGTGTTATGGGATACTAGACAACGGATAAACATACTTAAATACATTTTATTTTGTAAATACATACTTATTATACATAGGAGACACCCAGACCAAGTACAAACAGACATGTTCATGCACACAAATGTTTCTACTGTGCGGGGATCGAACCCGCGACCTCTGGTGTAGTAGCCAACTTCTTAACCATTAAACCAAGTCGATCGTCAAATCAAATAAACAAATACTCATCTGACCCTGAAGCAGAGCTTATACTGTGACAGAGACAGATAATCATACTGAAATATCTCTAAATACATGCTTAAATAGATAATAACACAGAGACAGACACACAATAGACAAACATGTTCGTCACATGATTTTGTTTCATGGTAGGGATAAAGCCCGCAATCTTCAGCATAAAGCAGGGCAGTGTGTTCGTTCATGTAGGTTGGAAATAGCACCGCTAGCAGTTACTATCAAAACTACAGTTCGCCTTCCTAAACAACTAATCAATCAATCATTTATTTGCGTCAAATATGGTATACAAGGTGTCAAATTAAAATAAAAGAATCACATATTTGAGCTACATAAATTAGCATGCAAATTTCAGGGTACAATAAAAGATTAAAAATAATAATAATAGTTAAAATGTCAAATAAATCTGCTTAATAGTTACAATCAATTCCGTCTGAATTCCAAATTATTAATAATACAAACAGGTGAATTGTATTATATCGTAAATTATCCAGAATTACTGAGTCAGTGTTGCAAAACCTTAACCTAAATTCCTTTTTTAAATTTGAAAAGGTCCTCTAGCTAGACTATAGAAATTATGGTAGTTCAGCCAGCAGAACAAATAACTAATAAGTATTCTAACTATTCATTAGTCTAACTGCGAAACCCTTTCACTACGTCACGAATGATATTTATTATTTTTAAATTCCTTTACCCATCCGCAAATCTCAGTCGTTACATGTCTTTAAATCCCAAGTCAAATCATACTTCCTCTCTCTGTAACCTAGTATTTTATTATGTCTCATCCTTTATTTTTCAGTCCTTAAAAATGGAAACTGGTGATCCTATTGCAATACCTATATGTATTTTATGTAACACAATTCATTTTACAAAAAACAAAAATATTGTTTCCTGACTAAAGGATACTTTATTTTGCACAGCCTTACCCGTTATATTATACAAGTCTCTCTTCAGAAGGTAGTCGTGAAGAGATCGCTTAAAAGCGCTATGACCGCCTGAATTGTACATTTAATGTCTACTTACTGTCTAACTTGCAGTATGTGTTTGTTTGTGCAATAAAGATTTTTTATCTTGATCTTATTAATGTATTTGTGTATTCCAGATGGAAACAATGGGTCAGAGCGTATTCGAGTTCAGTCACCCGTGCGACCACGACGAGGTGCGCGACGCTCTGCGCTCCAGCGGCGTCGGGCGACGAGAGATGCTGCTCCGCTTGAAGTGCACGCTCACCAGCAAGGGCAGGAACGTGCATCTGAAGTCGGCTTCTTATAAGGTACGAGCTGCCCCAACTAAAAAAAAGAATGCCCAAGAATTGCATGACCTTATACCTGCCGCTGAATTGCATCGTCGCACGACACGTCATAAGTCCAAATTCCATGCTTATCACCTGGATGGCTGGCGCTCGCGTCAATTTCTTCCGCGTACATCCAAGATATGGAATGATCTTCCTGCGTCGGTATTTCCAAAGGAATATAACATCGAAGCCTTCTAGAAGAGCGCGTATTCCCATTTAGAAGGCAAGCAACGCATCGGTGACACCTCTGGTGTTGCAGTTGTCCATGGGCGGTGGTGATCACTTTCCTTCAGGTGACCTTCCTGCTCGTTTGCTCCCTAATACATATAAAAAAACAGACATCGTCCTGTCAAATGTTTGACAGCTGATGTCCACTATCATATCTCGCCCGGTTTTTTCGATTCGATATACTTAGACTAATATTTTTTAACTTATTTTTTTGTTCAATAATAATAAAATATAGCCTATGTCAGTTCTGAATAGTTTAGCATTCTGTTATTAAAAGAATTTTCACGATCGGATTAGTAGTTTCGGAGCCGGTTCAATACAAAGAAACTATTAGTATAGATGAATAGTTGCAGGGCTATTTTGAAATACTCACTTCGAATCTCGCACACTAAATCCACTGTGGACTGGACGTGTGACTAATGCTCTTAGCCGCTGATGGCTTTTACAGCTTCACTGGACAGGAGGATAGGCTCTTAACCCTAAAATATAAGTAACGTGACACAAGAGGGGACACGGACCTCTGGTTAGGGCGTTACTGGGAGAAGGCAAACTCATCGAGAGCTTAAACGCGATTTTCGGTGACATTTGCAGTGGTGCCTCTGGCGGCATGTTTACGCAACCTTTTTTTATAAAAAAAACATCGCTTACGCGGTCGATCTAATAAACTAGCCTTAGCTCGCTGTAGGAGTGTAGGCCCTCTTAACTCTGTACACACCAGAGACTCGCGCCAGGAGTAACAGGGTTCCCTATCAGATGAAAAATAAAATAAAAATAAAATTAAAAGATCAGTGAAACTGCGGCGAAATTAGCTGGCGATAGTAAACGTCATTTGATTTTATGCTAGTAATTCTAAATCCTAATTCATGTTTGTTTTAAATTTTAATCATTGTTAAGTCCCATATTATTATTAATTGATTTTGAATATTATTTAATTTTTAATAGGTAATTTAAGAAGCCCCAGCGGTTATTAAGTATTCATATTATAAACAATTTATCTGTATCTCATTTTAAATGAAACTGTTATGTTTTTTATGAGAAATAAAGTTCTTTAAACCTAATTAGTTATACTTATCTAAACTAATATTATTAAGAGGAAAGATTTGTTTGTTTGTTTGTGTTGAATAGGCTCCGAAACTACTGTACCGATTTTATAAATTCTTCTATTAGGGAGTAACATAACATAGGCTATATATTATTTTTAATTTAGGCTAAATTTTAACAGGAAAGACTGTCAACGCAGGCGAAGCCGCTGACGGACAGCTGGTCATATTATAAAATTAAGATTTTAATATCCGTGTAGCAATTTTCAATAAATGTAAAACAGTTGCACATCAGAGGCCGTGGCCAAAAGCAACACACGATAATGTCTCACCAGTAGCAACGTTCGAAAATCATTATAATAACATTAACTCCATTTTCAATTTCTGGTAAGAAAAAATAATGTTGTCTCTACGTTAGGGTATTGTATTGTTGCTCATGTATTAACGGACATCGTTGATAATATAATTTAACCCCAATACATTTACACAATAAGCAGTTCAAGGAATGAATTGATATCTAAGCTATGTTGCAACATACTAATTTGTTGATTTAGAGTCCACTTTTGCGAGCATATTAAGTTATTGTTATCGTGGAATTGTTATTATTTCCGGTTTTTTGCGCTCTTAACTATCAATAATGAGATAGATTTCCAGATTACGTAGCATGTATCAAAATTTGACAAAAATTACTTTATAACATATAAAACTTATGCATTTTCTTGAGTGAAACTAAAACCTTTAAACTGACCAAATAATTATATTATAATAATATGCATTAAATGATTTAACTGTGAAATGATTCTATTGTTTAGTTAAGTATAAGGAAACCGTTCATTCTGGACCAGCAATCCATGGTAGTTACTATGATTATGTAGGCAATATTGTATTTTCAATGTTTTTGCATAATTCATAAGCTGCTGAGCTAACCACATTCTCCTGCAATATTCCTGACATGACATAATCACAGTTCTAAATAGTAATACTGTGAGATAATGAAGTTATGAACATAATTCGCATAAAATGTTAAATTTTTGTCGAACTGTTTACAAATTTCACAACCACAGTAAATATAGAAAATACTTATCTATTCCTAAAGTTGGATGAATAAGCGTTACACTACACTATAGACTAATCACGCTACTTAACTATCTTCATTCGTATATCCATTCCTGCTATAAACTCAAAATATGTCCTCAGGTGATCCACCTCACCGGCCACATGCTGACCCCAGACAGCAAAAACAACAACACAGAAAAAGATGCCAAGAAAGATGAAGACAAGAACTCTGCTAAGAACGGTTCCCTGGTGGCTGTGGGGCGCCCCATCCCGCACCCCTCCAACATCGAGATACCTCTGGACAGCAAGACCTTCCTGTCTCGTCACAGCTTGGACATGAAGTTCACTTACACTTATACTGATGCGTAAGTAGCCAGAATGAATAGCAGCGTTTTTGTTAGCAAATTGCGAAGTGGTTATCTCATTCGCATTTGGTCCTATTTACGAACACGTTTCGCGTTCGTGGAACAAAACTAGAGATGTCGCGAATAGTGGTTATAGCGACTTGAATACCTATAGATTTCCCTTACTATGCAGAGTAGCCGAATACTCACCATTATAATTCTAAATAATAAAATCTTTTTTAAAAATAATCGATTTCTTAACAAAGAATAATATTTCACTAGCTTCTTGAACGTACCAATAAACAAAACAATGAAGCTAAAGGAACTAGTCTCTTACTTTATTGAAAAAGTTAGTTGAAATTATATAACTAGTTGTGCATAAATAATAACACTTTACCCTAATAATGATCCCCCTTAAAAAAATACTATTAATAATAATAAGCAGCACCAAAAATATTCTAATTGAATGAAAAAATACTCTGTAGGCTTTCGTCTTTTGTATTTCGAGATAAAAACTACTCATAATGAAGTTTCAAGACAATTCAATAAATTTAAGCGGATATTAAATCAAAACCTCAGTCAAGCGAGCGATACCTGTGGTCTTGCACGTGTCCATAGGCTGCGGTAACCGCTCACCATCAGTCGGTCGCACGCACCAATGATGCTCTGTACTTCTTTATCATTATCGATCGCGTAAAATTTTGTATTGAAATTTGACATGACAATGTCAAATCCCAATACAATTTTTTACGCGAACGATAATGTAAATTTAAATTGGCAACTCGTGGTAGACATATAGTGCAGTCACTGAAGCGAAAAATACGGTCTTACCTCCGAATTTTTTAACTGTGAACCGATTTGCATGAAATTTTGGAATTAGGCTCATCTTACCCTTAACTTCAAAAGTGAAAATGATCTGAACTCCGCCTATTATTTTTAAGGGGTGTAAACAACCCCTTAATGGAAAAATTGACATTGAGCCATTTTATCGCTAGAAAACATGTCTAATGGTAAGTGGTGAAATTGTAAAGTATTTTCTAACATAATTACCTCATATTAAAATCATTTTCAACCCTTTGAAAAAAAAAAAATATTTTCAGTTACTAAGTAGAAAAAAATATGATAAGTATTTGGACCATAACTCCTTCAATTTTCATGCTATCACAATTTATAAAAAACCATTGTAAAGGTAATTAAGAGAGCTACAACATCCTTTATTGCAATATATAGTAAAAAACCTTTTTCTAAAACGGTGAAGGGTTAAAGGGCTTAAGAGAGGCTGTGATTGCGCTGCCACGCGCTCTTTAAACAATCATATCTCCGTCAATTTTTGTTTGACAGAAAAAACAAAAAAACCAAATTGTTTGTCAGAAAAATACCTAAATTTTTAATCCGTACACTTTTATACGTATCTGTCGTCATTTTTGAGATATTATGAAAAAAAAGTGGGTTTTTTAAAAAATTTTTTTTTTTTTAAATTGTGACTTTTTTGAAAAATATGTGTCCTGAAGTAGCCAAACTGATACTATCTATTAAACTCTTCATAATAAAGTTAATTCTAGGCGGAATACGATTAATTTTAATTTTGGTGGAAATGGCACTTATGAAACCCATTGATTTAAAAGAAAAAACATTAGATGCTCCCCTTATTTGCAATACAGCTCACTTATTTTACGTGCAAAAGACTTTTAATAGTGCTCATTTTAAAGCTTATTTCAAGCACTACAAAACCCTTTTGTATTAGAATGCATAAAATGCATCTGCTCGCCGCTAGATGGCATTGACCACATCGATTAAATTTCAGACAAAATAAAAAACGGCTTTGATCTTTAATATCTAGCTTAATATTGCACTTAGAATACTTTATAAAAAACGAAATTGTTCATTGTTTTACCTGCTACAATTTTGTTCTTCGTAAAATTTTCGATAAAACGTATATTTTTGGAGATATTTGCAAAAAACCGATGAAAAACGTGAAAAAATTGCGAATTTTCAATTGCCAATAACTTGAAAAGTATTGGATTTTTTGAAAAACTTTAGAGATGATTTTTTGCTTAAAATTAGGCCTTCTATCGATATCCGAGGTTATTTTGCAAAAAAAAATTCACCCCCGAGAAGGGGTGGCAACCACCCCCAGGGTGGTTGCGGAGTTCAAATCATTTTCACTTTTGAAGTTAAGGGTAAGATGAACCTAATTCCAAAATTGTATGCAATTCGGTTCACAGTAAAAAAATTCGGAGCAATAATGCTTCAATGACTGCACTAATACAGATCTTGAAAATACAAGCAAAAGCACAGTCTCTAACAGGAAAAATACAGGTGTTCACGTTACACCAGCATTCCGGCAGATGGCGTCGTAAAAAATATTTACGTGTGCTATGTTACCGAATTCGCTTGCTGTTTTCGACGCTAGCCCTCGTCGCGGGCTCACGTCTCCCCCAACCGGCCGGGTTATATCAACAAAAATATCACCTTCAAATGTATTTTGTAGGTTAAACAAGATCCGATTTGTACACAGCACCCGATAGCTTTACAAGTGCCGTTTGTTATTTTCTTCCGCCGTGTTGTGATTTGTGACAAATATTGTGATGTTTTTTTTTAATGTGTGCTAGTGCAGGAAATAGGTGAAAGTGTCGTGTTTCATGTTTTCTAATAATGGCGGGCGATTCAAACCCGGCTACTGTAAGTTGTTAACACGCCATGATATTCTAGACTTACATTAATTCAATGGCATGTTTTAATTCGTAATATTGCTTTCTCAACTATAAAAAAGAACAGTTTTTGAACGAAGGCGGCAGCGCGAAATGCGATAGGTCATTCAAGGTTAACAAAGTAGGCACTAGTTACCGGTAAACATAACCTGGACAGGACTCTAGGTCACTTTGGGGACGACCTCTGATGTCAACAATTATTTTTTTGTATACCTTTTATTTAAATAAGGTATCAGACAACCTTTGAATTGTATAGGTAGGTATATAAGGTGTAACTCGATAAGTTAATAAGGACTTACCTTTATTTTTTAAAACATAATTTCGTCACATTCAATGTTTAGGTCTTTAGCTATCCTTCAGTCATTTATTTTTCTTTATTAAAAAAAAAAAAGGAATTTTGTTTAAATAAAAACACAACACAGTACTCGTTACACCTCTGTTCAATATGTTTACGACATAAAAATTCAAACTTAGCAAATTCACATTCTCTAGAAGTCCTAAACACTTCATTGGTCTTAAATCTCACTTTTGAAACTTCAAACAACCACCCTTTTGTCTAAATAACTCTAAGTGGGCTTGTATATTCGAACATAACGGTCGTTATTAGCTCAAACGATAATAGAACCTAAGTTTTTACTGCAGATGACCTCCACGCCGAAAGGTCGTGGGCAGTGAGTTTGAGGTTCTGTGTGGAATTTACGGCCAATAATAATTATTGCCTCTTTAGACTTATTCCCGACTTCACCAAATTCCATCCGATCCATCCGTGTCATTTCGATTCGATCGAAATGACATCCGATTTGACATCATCATGACACCTTAGGAATGTCAACTTAAAATCCAAATTGTATGTGCATTGCTTGAGTTAGGTGCAAAATGCTATTTACCTATCTTTAAAATATAATAAAAGTTTCAAACCAATCCATTGCGCTAATAGCTTGTATGAAAAACAAAATAATACTAATTTGATATTTTTTGTCAGGTTGCTGAACACGCTGGGCTTCGAACCCGAGGAGCTGGTCGGTCGTTCCCTGTACGAGTACCACTACGCCGCCGACAGCGCTGCCTTGGCCCAGAACTTCAAGTCATGTAAGTAATATTCATAGGTTCTGTTGTATTATTACATTCTCTGCTAGATATGGTTTCACTGAAAATTATCGATATACCTATTTTCGATGCTCTTTGGTTGTTTTATGGTGGCGTACCTTAAAACAGTCGATGCAGTTGAACGGTGCAAGATTCATCTTAGTTCTTTTTTATGCCGCTGCGCTAGCATTGTTTTTATTATAAAATTTTAATAAATGCACAAAATTTGCGCACCTGCTTTTTCAGCGTAAGCGCCATCTACCGAACTGTCAGTATTCTCTCGGTTCTGACAGACATTGTGTTCTTTTTTGTAATGCCATCTAGCGGTCTATTTTGGATGATATTCATTTCAGCGAGATTTCTACAGAGGGCAGCACCTTTTTGTGTACTGTCGTCATAACCTTTAGTATATTTAAATCTATACTAAAATTATAAAGCATAGGAGTTTGTTCATTTGCTTGAACGTGCTAATCTCAGGAACTACTGGTCCGATTTGAAATATTATTTCAGTGTTAGGTAGCCCATTTATCGAGGAAGGCTATAGGCTATACATATTATATCATCGCGTTAGCCCAAAGTAACTATCCCACGCGGATTGACGCGGACGAAGTCGCGGGCAGAAGCTAGTCTACAATACTTGCATAATACTTGACTTATTCGTAAACTAAAAGATATTTTGAATGTTGTAACCCAAATTCTAGACGGTAAGTTCTTCTTCAATTTATGCAGTACTTACAAGTAAACCGGGTAATTATAAAAAAACTTAAAAAAAACGATAAAAATGGCATACTCAGTGGGTGATGTAGTAACTATGTGAAATTGTATGTTTTCGATTGACTTTAATTTCAACCACACAAAATCAGTTGAACTGTCAGTAAATACTATTTTTGAACACAAAAACTTTAAAATTAGTCTATTGAAAAAATCAAATTTTCACTGACATATTTATTACATCACTTCTACTGACATTTTGCGGGACATCACTTATTGTTCGAGGGCTGCCCATCTTTGAGTAACTTTGCCGAATTCGAGTGTATATTCCATTGTTTTCTTAAGCAATATTTCGAGTTCATCATATCATAATACATATAACGCTTTCAATTTGAAATCCATTTTTTTTACTTTTTTTGAAAAAAATACTTCTAGAATTAATTTTTGATGATGGAAAAATTGTACGATAGATTCTTTACAAAAGCAAATTTTATTTCACACCAAGTTTCCATTATTCTAGCTCCCAAATGAATAGAAACAGTAAAAATAGAACATTCAATAAACCCAATTCAAATTCTCAGTTAGGTGCGGCCTAGGCCTAGTTCAATATATGCCTGCTGCATTGTCATATAACTCCAACGCTTATTTGCAGTCACGAGACTATTTTAACATACTTGGCCGGGCGCCATGCTTTGCTTGTTGAATGTCACAAAATATAGTTCTTTTTCACCGTTACGTAGTGCACACTTACATTAACCTGTTACGTTATTGATATAGTTACAATCAGAAATCCAGCTTAGTGCTGCTGTTGGGGTTATTTAATAGTTTCTCAGATGGATAGAGAAGTTTCTAATAGGAGTAAGCTATTTATTTATACTGATTTAATTACTGTGCTAATAAAGCATTATTTATTTATTTTTATTCATTTATCTAGATTCTAGACCAACCAACATCTGCTTACACTATTACATGCCTATTATACCTTATAATATATATTTATAACTAAGTGCAACAAATACTTAAAGGTTAGCTCCACATGCATTCTTATTTCTTAAAATACAATTTATTTGATTATGATCACTTTCTTCATTAAAAACTATTGAAAGTTAACATATCGCCCATTCCATTATCACTAGTTGAAACGACGCAGTGTAAAAAATGTAATAAGACGTAAATATAGACGTCCACATAAAATAGATATCATAAAATATTACGTTTGCATATTTTTCAACGTTGTTTCTTATCTCTGTCCGTAATTATAGTACCTAGTAATAACTCATATATTCAGTTTTGCTTGGGGTTTATTAATGAAACAATATCTAAGCGAGATTATAAAAATTGTCCGAAACCTCATCTAATCCGGCATTACAGATACAGCACAAAATATAAATCTTTCTACTTGGCAGCTGTTTATAAATTCAGCCCTTTCAAGGATCGTTTCGCTAATGTCGTTCTAAACGTTTCGTAACGCACTCTCCGTCCATTTGCCCTTTTAAGGGATAAAGAATGGCGTATTTGTTTGGTTATTTTAGTCGCGCGCAGTCACCTTGTACAAATGGACCGACTGTAACTACGGGTAATGGCCTGTTTTGTTTTCAAATTACTGATTATAATATTTTTAAGATAAATAATTGAAATTGTTTTGGAATGTCACTGTTGAACCAACACTTACCTGGATCTAATATCCTTCAATCCGTTGCAATACCCTTCAAATCCAATCCATGTAGGTACTTGAAATCTATTTAGAGATTACCTATTTGATTCATAATGTAGTTGCCCTAAAAAGAGCCTGATTCTAAAAATACTCTCTTTACAAACCCAGAACTCTTAAAAATGAAATTGAAAAGTATAAAGTTTGAAAAGTTGATAAAAGTATTGTGCCATGGTCCAAAAATGCTTACGGAAATATTATTTATGAAAAATAAAAAGTTAAAGGTTAGATAATGTTGTTGTTTTTTGTTCTATTTATGGAACAATACATTTTAGGACCAAAATAACAAAGAACAACATTAAAATCTCACTTAAAGCGAATATAATAAGTTTTAATGATCCCCCTTATGGGGATAATACGAGTATTATACCGAGGCGTTAAGGTCCTTTTCGTAAGTTCTTAATTATCTTTGGCTGGATAATTTTCTAAACTTAACATATTGTATTTGATTGCATCAGTGTTGAAAGTCATAATCTCGCTCGGTGCTGTCAAAGTTGGCCAACAGAAATTGTTTTGCTTCCCCGTTGAGTGTTGTTTCTGTGTGCGACGTGTAATCAACAACTCTGACGTACATTTTTTACGACAACTCGCTCTGAACTTTTGGAATGTTGTAACTTTCACTGGATTTTCATTGTGTTGTATTTGCGTACTGTTTCATTTGTTGGCCGAAAGCAAAATTAATACTCCCCTATTTCTTTAATAAGCTTTATTTTGTTTATGCGAATCATTTCAGTGTATTTTATATCATTCCTAAATTATGGGTAAGAGAATTTAAATAGACAAATAACTTCGGTTAGAATCAGGCCTATCGGAAAACAATAAACAATTAATTAAATGACCTGTTTAAATTTTTCTCCTTACCAATCTACTGCATCTTTAAATGGAACTAGGCAATTGTAGCCTTACTTAGGGACCCTTCACATTAGACGCGTGAAGTAAATAACACACCACTTGTCATGGTCTCGAAGTAAGTATGAACCCTCGTAAGGAGGGGATACCGTATTACGAGGAACCAGACAAGGAATCAAGCCAGCTTCCCCAGTACACCCAGACCCGAGCCAATCTAGAAAAGATCGTTACCTAATTTAACCCGACTAGTAATCGACCCAGGACACCACGCAATTCACAGGATTTTTTTTGTATGGCGACACTGCAGCGCTTTTTTACGCTAGTAGTTTGTAGGCGCCCTTAGATTACTGTTGTAACTATTTGAATCATTAATTATCTTAATAAGGTGTTTGACTGCGCTGTGACGGAAAGTGTACACAATACAACATCGATAGACGACCAATTAACTTGCCAAGGCATTGTTATGTATTAAAAACCACTGCAAACTGCAATATCACAAAGTATCCCATCACTTTAGAGGGGCGTAATATTTTCATCGACTATCAATCACTACTTCAGTCCATCGCGTTTTCGTGAATAGGTGTGAACCAACATCGAAGAATTTGTCTTATTCTACGATAACTCACATCAGTGAGTGTCGACTCACCGATGCGGCCGTTTGATATCGATAGCATCGTAAACGGCAGCTTGGCGTCGCGTTCATATTTACGGCTATTGTGAATTGCCCCTTAGAATTCGCGGGTTTTACGCCTCACCTCGTAAAATTGGCGAAATGCCTGCCGTGGCATTATTTGAATGCGTGCGAATGATCAATCAAATCATCCCTGTGACGTAGACTCGAAAGTGCTTGTTTTAAAATTATAATTGTTTAAAGATAAACCAATCTTTATTCTAAGTTATTCGTTACATTGCGTCGCTACGACTCATTTATTGCTTTTCCACAATGAAAACATTAAAGTGTTTTGAATACTAAGTAGATCATCATTATGGACCCTGCCTGGCACAGTAAATTCAGAGATAGAAATTGGGCACAATGCAAAAATTTTCATTGTTTGGTTCGTTTGGCCGTGATTGTTTGAAATTAAATAGTAGATGTGGATCCTTCATGGTTTTAATACCAGTTTGCTTCACATTTCAAGCAAACTTCCCATAGCCATTCTCAAATTGACTATTCTTTCGACTTTGTCTGTATTAGCTTGTTATAATAATAAATGAAAAGTGATAAGACCGATCACACATTCCCTGCATGCTATTTTCAATCTTTCATGGCGACCGATTTACTTGTATATAATCCAGCAATTAACTTCGTGCTATACAGATATGCGTGCTGATAAAATAAGAAATGTCCAAAATTGCGATAAACTGTTACGAGTATAACAGTAGATGATTGTTATTTGTAATTAATTCAAAAAATAGGTACAAAATAATGCTTTTTTTGAGATAAACGAGCAGAATACGAACGTCTCACAATCACTGAAACGTTTTAGGTGACTGCATAAGTCACTCAACAATTTAAAAAAAATTCAACCTTCGTTAAACGTAGATAATATTTAGTGAACCTAGAAGGCTAAAACACAAAAAGTCGTGTGATATTAATGTGCTGCCTTGTCTTTTGTACAATAAATATCATTAAGATGATTTTAATACCAAAAAATGTGACTAGCTACGACAAGATCAACCGAGATTCAGGTTAATATATATTTTAAACTCGCGAGTGAGCGTACAGTGGCGTTCACATCAACCTTTACAAAACCATTGCAAAATTGGTCTTATCTCAGCAGCATAAGGTGCCCCTAAAGGTTGACGTGAACGCCTTTGTACATCGTCCCTTTATCTCAAAGCGAACCTCAGCTTGCTAAGCAATATTAAATTAAACGCCAGGGGCCGGAAAAGCGGTATTTGCAAATTTTACACCAAATAAGAATTAATTATTTTCATGCCCTAAACTCCTACGCGACGACCCTCGTAAAATTCTAATTATAGCGTGTAGATACTACTAACAATATTCTGGTGTATAGTGTATTTTTGTCTCTTGAAGTTAAAAATAAAGATGTAGATCGGCCTAAAGATTGTACCTATAAACTGCTCCAGGCTAAGCTAAGACACTCATGCATTTCTATTGCATTAGTGGATTGTTATATTAGGAAATGTTTTATTTAGACCACGAGTCTATATCTGTAGGTTTTTTTTGTTTTTTTCGTACTGTCTAATTGACTTGGATATGGAATGCTTTAGAACTTAGATTGAGTATGTGCCAAAAATTAAGGGACATGACCTTAACTTCGCGGAAGTCGTTTTCTAATGAACCCCTTCCAACCCTCATGAAAAAAGCCCGAGTGTAGTAATTCGCAAGTCATTTGATCGCGGGTTTCCGTGCAGTTATAATATATTCAACGCCGTCGATAGAAACTGTAGTGAGGTTCACACCTTGACTTATATGTTTTTGTTACACGTCTCTTGACGACAAGGGTCCACGTCAAAACGACGCGACGTAAGAATCACAAACACCAGACGACTATAATCATACTTTTGTGTGACGTAAACGCGTGATCGCCGCAAAAATGTTAGCTAAAAACAACAAAAGCTGTTTTGCGGGTTGAACTGCAAATAAAAACACTTGAGTTTTTTTCATGGTTACGAACGTAAGTCTCAGGATTATTGTATCTGTTACGATAAATATTCATTTTTGGACACGAATTACAAAATTTCAGGACTATGGATATATATTTTAAAAAACTTGGTGCTAGATTTGTTTTCTTTTTCACGCGTGAATTTGAAATGCTGGTTCTTAAGTTATTATTTTTTATCTAGCCTCCTTCAATTTAAATAGTAGTGGCAATATATCTCATTCATTAACCATGTTACATTTGGTTACGTTTGTTGTATCATGTAGCTAGTTGATTTTTTTAATGAATCCGTCCATCCATTGTGGTATTAATCTAAGTGGCTATTGTAATTTTTTACTGGCCTTTATCAAAAGTACACATCAGTTTTTGGAATGCTATTATTTCCTTCATGAAAATAAAATAATATTACTAGGTGACAAAAAATGATTTTGGGTTCTGTGATCAACACCATGAAAAAAAACGTAATTTGAAATTATAATTTCACCCGTTGACGCTTCATTAAGTTCAACTAGGTCATGAACAACGGTTGAGCTGTTCCCAGCGAACGTCTACAAGAAAACCAATACTGTATAGTAATTAAGGAGAATCGCAAACTATCACGCGGTAGCAGAGTGACAGGCGTGCAACGTAACCAAGTGACAGCTGGCACTAAATTCGTTATATCTTCCGGTTTAGTATGGTTTCATTCATAGCTTTAGTCTACCTTTGTTATGTTGGTGTTTCGCATT
Organism: Udea olivalis; assembly: GCA_947369235.1. Taxonomy (NCBI): domain Eukaryota; kingdom Metazoa; phylum Arthropoda; class Insecta; order Lepidoptera; family Crambidae; genus Udea; species Udea olivalis. Next base: position 12,016,760 of record OX376360.1, read on the forward strand.
GCCCTGTAAAGGAATATTATCTTGGTATGTTTTCAAAAAGTTATTCATTTGTCATCATCATCATCATCCGTGCGATCTATCCCGGTTGTGGACCCACACTGGTGTGTGAGGTTCCAGGGTCCGCCTTTCTTATTTTCTTGGCCCACTTCGCGCGGTCTTGTGCATCCTCAGTGGTGAGTTTGTTGGCACGCATGTCACCCTTAACGACGTCGAGCCACCGCTTCTTGGGTCGACCTCTTCTACTGGTACCTGGCGGGGGCGGCATGGCTAGACATTTGTTGCCCACGTAGTTTGCCGATCTTCGTGAGACATGACCATACCAAAGAATGCCATAAAAAAATGATGATCATTTTGTTAAAGGACTAACAAAGTTTTTTTATTTAGAAGTTTCCAATATTTACAAGTATCAAAATCAGTTTCACGCACTAATCACGTTTCAGTTCAAACGTCCTTGAACTTGACTTGTACACTCAAATAGGCACGCGTGAGTCATTCGTAAACATTTTTATATTTCGTGTCGGCGCCACTCTCTTAATTGTGCCGATGTAAACTAATCGCGAAGTGCTGTAATTAAAGCTTGCTAATTGGGTCAAATTAGTGTTTATGCCAACTGGAGTTACGTTTACAACTTAATTGCAGCCAACAAGTGTTGCTCTTCAGGCTGCAAACTGCAGGCAAAAAACTTTAAAGGTTATTTTAAAAAAAGAGCCTAGACAAGTACATACCGTGTTCTACAATTCATACAATAAAAAGCATAGGGTTAACATGATTTTTTACTAACTTACTTTACTACCATTGCCAAAAAAAAACAAGACAGTACCAAATAAAAATGTATAACAGGCAAAGGTGAGCAAAGGTAGTGGAAATTCTCCTTCCTCTCGCAACATCAGTCCCCTACAAATCGTATTATGACGCAAAATTCAATTTAGTTTGATAAGGTTCTGAAGGTAATAGATTACTTTCGCCGCTGCAAAGTTTCGAGCCGGTAGTGTAGGTAGAGTACCGCGTTGTTGGCATCCAAAGAACAGCTGTCAACTGAAAACATCTCTAGTATGAGAACGCAGACCTTCGGGCAGCGCAGAGAGGTCGAGGCGAAGACTAAAATATCTACGAGTGTAGTTCGTTCAATCAACAAAGACGATTGGCATTTTTTCTCATACGTGGGAAAAAAGTTTTGCTTACTTTGCAAAACGTGTATGTAGGTATATGCCCAAAAAATATTTAGATGCAAGGAAGGTGAGTAGGAATAGTTAGCTATCAATGAGTACTTCGCAAACCCTTGGCGCTTTGGCAAAGCTTCCAATTAAAACCTTTGATTAACTATCATTTTGTACTGCTTCATTACAAAGATAGAAATTGAAATAGATTGATAGTAATTTTAAAGATAGAAACTAGAAAAAACAAATTTAAGTCCTAAGTATCGAGCGGGAATCATGTCCTTGTTAACCTCTCGTCATAGAATGTGAAGCAACCAGTTCTGGTAGACATCAAGGCATTTATTCTGAAGCATACCGTTCGTTCATATGCTTGTGTAACACAAGCCGACCTATTGAACCGAATGAAAAATACACCAGACATCAATATCGTCCTCCCCCCGTATTGGCTGTGAAATTCGTGAGAATGTTGGAGTAAAAACGTGGGGCTACCTAATGGTATTAAAATTATGGAAGCCAATGTTCGAGAGCGTGTCAAATATGAAGCTCTTTTTAAAAGCAATTTTAGGACCGCACTGATAACACGTTTTATGGTTTCGGTTTTCTTCAAAGACGTTCTTTTATGAGTTTTATGCCACTTGTATTCAGTTTTATTTATAGGTTTGCTCATGATCATAATCTAAAAGTCATTTTGATATTTTTTAAACTAAGCTGGAAAGTAAAGCAGAAATGTGTAATTTACGGAGTGAATGAGTAATTCTTCGGAACAAATAATAGACACTAAGTATAATGTTATTTATTGGACTTCTATCATGTAGTAACCCAATTCTTTCAACCTATACTGCTAGATTTATTCAGAAAGCTTTTCATTTTCCCGTTGACGTCATTTGCATCTCAATATTCCGTTCGAAAAATTTATTATTTAATGTTCCAGTAAAGCAGACCTGCCGAGCGAGATCCCGCTTTTTCATATTCCACGTCGCTGTACCCAAATATTTTCATTATCGTTCTCATATTTAAATTTGCCCTCAATTTGAAATCTTGTAAAAAGAAATTATATTTAGTAGATCCTTTTATGATTTACGGAATTTTGATCTAAGCGATTTAAAAGAAACCTTTTTATTCACTTGATTTTTACTTCTTCTTTGTTTAGTGAAGCTAGTGTGATGATAGAGCCAACAAATGTCAAGCACGGTGTATGGCTTGCATGCCATTCTGAAAAATAGAACCTTCTCAAAGCCATGCCATGTCCAGTAGTTCATGGCAGCACTAACAGCATCCTCCATGTTTTAGCCAATCGATAGTTAGTTAAAAAAGTACAAATCTTCTAGCTACTTCAATATGCGGTTACTGTTTTTTTTTGTTCTTTGAATGTGTTTGACTCCTTCCATTTGGTTCTAGTGTGTCTTATCGCTATCTTGTCCTGTGTTTTATACTAGCTCCACCGATATATCTGAATGAAACCCTTGTCTCATTCGAAGATATCAATATCCGTGGTGAGTAACATATTGCACTGGTAGTAACCTTTCGCAGACGTGACTTACATCTTTCCTTAGGTAACAGCTCGGAATGTCTATCGTCAAAATGATATCATGATTTACTTTGCGTGTATTGAAAGGTGATGGAACTTAGATTCGATCGTTTTGAGGCTATTGAATGAAATGTTCATTCGAAAAAAGTTCAAAAAGTCGTCAAATAAATGTAAATCAACAAGGTTTTTGCAAAGTTTTTTCAACGTGATCGCTTTTTTTGGAGTCATGCGTGCCCAAGCGGCCTTTGGGTTTTAGTATGTCTATTCGACAAAAAAAAATTCGCACCGGGCCGCAGTACCAAATTTTTAACCAACGCGTTGATCGAAGACCAACGCACAAAAAAATAAAAATAAAACAAATTAATTAGTAAAAAAAAAGTAATAAAAAAAAAACTGTATTATAACTAAACCAATTTTGTATATATATTACTGAGATAGTTGTATGACTTTGTTTAGCAGAACTAAGCTCATCAATGTTAATCTCAACTGAAGTCGTTGCTACACGTAAACAGTTTACTAGATGAACGTCAGTAATCGGTGTTCTCATTTGAGATTTAATATGTTTCATTTTACAAAAAAGTAAGTGTTTCAAATAATGAAGTCATGAACAGAGCTTGTTTATGAAACGCAGTATAATTCTCCTTGTCAAAACAGCTTTTATAGCTAGCTCTTCTAAGGCAACCTGATTGAATTTTACTTTTAGCTAATTTTCTCTAAAAAGTTAACTCAGCTCTGCGGCCCACAAGTTTGCTATCAGCGGGCCGCGAGCCACCCTTGCTCTAGAAGAACATTAAGGCTACTTAACTGAATCTGGAGATTCTGGAGAAGATTACTACTGTTATTAGTTATCAGTAACCCGGCTAAATCAGTAAGCCAAACAAATAGAAGTATGGTACTAGCCACTTCGGCAGTGTTCCATCGCGGTCAAGAAACTAGATAACGAGCGGGCAGTTTTATGAGCGGCCCAAATTGCGTCGCCGCCGAACGATTGTCCAGAGGAACTTTCTAGATTTTTTTTTCATGCGATTGCCCATTTTAGCCAGATTTTTTTTTTTGAGAGAGATAGATCAATTTTTATCAAGGATTAAGTATGTTGTATTGATCAGTATAGTATGTTGAGTAACGTTAGTCCACCTTGCGGATAGGCGTTTTGCTATTGAAAAAGGTAACATCCCAGAGGCCCTAGTCCAGAGCAACACGCTGTTTTCGTTTTTACATGACAAATTGTAAAGTGTACCTCTGGGTACTTTATTACCTATTTATTTGTATTGCAACTGAGTCGTACAGTATTTTCAGTAAATAAACAAAAGTTTGTGAACCTGAGCAGACTAATTCCCAGGGAGTCGCACCTGTTCATAAGTTGACGTGTGAGCCAGCCATCGCTCCATTGGACCATATTTTGAAGGATTGAATCAAGCATCTAGTCAGTTGTTTCCATTCATGTAAATTTTTAATTCATATTAACGCTCTCGACTGGCTAAGTCCTCTCTTTCTTACCACGCTCGCCGAATTGGGAGTCAATATGTTAAGTGGCAAGCTCACAGCTATTATTTTTGGGGTTTATTATCATTCATCCAGTGATCCAGTGGAATTTCGAATATCTTGAAGTTATTAATTTGATTCCATTCGGAGTTATATTATGTACCGCTTCGATCAACATTGGTCGAAGATGTACCGACAGAGTTTTTACGCAAGACCGATTGCAAAATTTTATTTTATTATTCTTCAGCCAATTTTCTCCAATTGATTCAAAGGCGTCGCACAATTTACCTAATTGATTCAAATCAATCGAAGAAACTTAATCATTGGGAAGTGCGGTGAAGGGCGATTTATTTTCCTTCGCAAATGTGGTGAAAAGCTTTATTGTATTCCCGATTGCTTTAAAAGCATTAGGTTTATTAAAACTTATTTACTTCTTAAATTTTCTGTGCTTAGTCTCTAAATCGATGCACACTTTATGGCCACAGAAGATCCTCCTGATTAAATTCTATATTGATAGCTAAAATTTATTATGAGTCCAAAAATACATATGTTCTAATAAAAACTAAAATGAAATCAAGTACATGCTACTTTGTTTGCTCGATAATGGTGGAACATAATATTTTTTACCTGAAGTGGTGTTTGGCTAGGCCAGGATTGAAGAATATTGGCCTTGAATTCGTAACAACGTTGTTTGTTCAGTCAGGAAGCTTGCTACTTGTATTGCTTAATCAACAATTTAATTTTAAAACATTCTAATTGCAGCCTTTCTTTGAAATGTTTTTTGACTTTGCTCTAATTAGCAAAGATCACCCTGATGTGATGAATGAGCCATAGAAAATCATGTGTTATATCAACTGGTTTCAACATAAGTAACTGTTATAAGAGCTTCGGACCGTCCACGAGGGCCTACGAAGGCCCTACGTGATAGAAATTGTCTATAGCGTCTAATGACAGGGAAAACTTATTTACGTGTATACTTTGGTACGAGTATGTTTGGCCACTGCTGTTTATCATACAATATGTCAGCCACTATCATACAGGCTGAGAAGTTTGTTTTGTTTGTAAACCTAATCTACTGAAGCAATTACGAACACTTGGTAGCGGCCGACACAAATACGGATTTCCAATACATATGTGTTTTCCTAAATGAATTTGAGTAATTTTGAACTATCCTAGCTGCTGCAAATGTTACTTCGAAAGGTAGGGCAACGCGGAATCTTCCGCGCGTAACAATTGACTTGCTACATAACACTACTGAGGCTGTAAAGCTGCTGCCGAAAGTAGCCCTAGGCTGCGGTAAACGCTTACCACATGGTGGTCAACATGCTCATTCGCCTCTGAAATTGTCGTAAATGAAAATATTTAAAAAAAACATTGGTTTGGAAACGTAGAGCGTAACAAATATAATTATGGATCATGATCAAATCAAAGCGACGACGCTTTAATAACTTCAGCATTTCTCAGTACCAACAAGTTTATTTTCTTGTCCCACTTCGCCTTTGAAACTGAGTGGAACAATTTAATGTATCTGACCTATATCTGCGCCCACTCAATCTCTATTATAATTAATTGCTGCAAGAACTGCAACATCTAGAAGTCATCGACGGACTGGAATAAATAAATAAATATAAATATGCGGCAGACAACACACTTCCTTGTTATGGCCTCGAAGTAGGGATAAATATCACTGTGTTACGAGGTATCAGACAAGGAATTAAGCCAGGGGCGTCTCCCAGCACACCCAGACCCAGGCCAATTTAGAAAAGATCATTCTTTAAATTGACCTGACCGGGGTTCGAACCCGGGACACTACGGAATTAAATTAAATCCTCTTAACATACAATTCTAAATTAATGTACCTTGTACAACACATAAAACATACTAACTAACATGTATCCTTTTAATCGCACACACACTTTTGTGGACTTTCTAGCCTTCCAAAATTTCTTCTCTGCACCGAAGTAAGCCTGCAGAACCAATATCCAAACGTGATAAATATTGGTGTTGGTTCTATGGCATGTCTGTGAAAGCCTTTATCAGTGTGTAATTGTTTTATGGCTATACTTGTACCAACCGCTGACTTCCCAATGGTCGCTTTCTGTACAAGCCCTGCTTTTAAGGACATAAAGCATGTTAAACTATGTCCTAGTGATTTTAATGTACGATGAAACTGATTTCACAAAAAATGCGTCTTTGTGGGATTGTTTTGTTAACATAATGTATGTTGGCCATATATATTCATACATATTGCTTCTTCACAACACTGTTGATATTATTGTAAAGACGTGTGTTTTACTAGTCTTAACAAACTGTAACCTCTCTTATTCTCTTTAAAAGTGGACTTACAATTTATACTTCAAAGATTAACCAAGTCTTTATTTTGAAAGTTTAACTAGAGACGACCTTAATACTGATTTATATGCAGTTAGTTTCAAAAGTTGCGTCCACGCCTCTTCGTCAGTTAATATGTACTAGATATCAAAATACTGGTGTCTATTATTTATTCCCAACATAATAATTACAAATAATATTGAGAATGAGGATCTTTATACATTAACTGTTAAGTGTAGTTTTCTAGCAATCCTTCCGAAAAATCTTACCCTTCTAGAAAGGGTGAATTGAACATAATTCGCGAGAACACTAATGCGTGTACTCGTTAGTTTTTACTCCGGTAAAGATTAAAGATAAACGGGTAACCTCGGCTTAATAAGTTACGTATAAATTGCCCTTTTATGGTAATACACCGCCATCCCTACCTCAAAAACCTCTACTGTACTTTCTTATCTTGTTTCATGTTGTGTTAAAAAACATTTCAAAGGTAAATTCTAATGTCACAAACTGAATGTAAGTAGTCAATTATCACTTTTCGACGTGTATTAAAACTTCACTCTGCTGGATTTAAGAGCCATTTAGTATTTCGAGCGCATGAGCCAAAATTTCAAGCGCCTAATTTAAGACCTTTGGAAAAAAACATACTGTCTAATACATGCAAAACATAGTTCAACCTTTCGTATTGATGCAAAAGGAATCACATTTGTTAATACAATCTTTTTTCGTATCTAAAATTATCAAACTCGCTACCTCGATTTACGGAAAAGGCTTACAGTGTCAACTTCAAGTAGCTGTATCTCTAATAGGGTAGGTGACTAGTTTTTTTTGTTGAAGTGTTATCGAAAGACCTCTCAATAATAGAAACAATGGTAACAGAAATATTTCGAAAACACGAAAACTCCCCGAAAAATGGCAATTTTAAAAATCATATTTTTTGACTTGCCAAAAACAAACGGTCGCAAGATGGTGTGACGTCACAGTTTGTCTATTTCTATGCGTTCTGCAAGACACTTGTTCGGCAGTTATATTTTATTTTGCGTTTATGAATATGGTTTCTTAACAAAAGTTACTATCGATTGTGTGGATTATCGAATGGTATAAGTACTTATTTTTATTAATTTTACACTTTCAAAAATTTACTTGAAAATTAATTATACCCAAGTAAACGAACTAAAAGTTTTTATATGCCCCTTTTTCAGTGTATTTTTTGATTATTCTAAATATTTTTTACAATTCGATGATGTTGTCAACTACCCAATTAAAGTTGACTATAGTTGCTGAAATAAAGGAACAAGCGTCAGACATAAATTTGTTGACACATAATGAACGAGAATGTGCATAATTAATCACAACGACTGTAAAAATAGTTATCAAATTTAAGTGATTTTTTATTTTTAGCATTTAACAATGCACTATTTTCTACACAAAGACTAGAAAAAATCGACCTGATACACAGATAAATTCGCCAGGTCTGTTAACGGCCTCGGTAGCTCAGTTTGAAGCGAACCCGGCTTGTGAAAGGTCGCGGGTTCGAATCCCGCTTAAATCCCTAGGATCAGCCGAGCTATTCTTAAAAACTCGCTTCGTACCCCGCACGCGGAATCCGCTGTGAGATTTAACTTTGGCATTCCTAAAACAAGAAAACGACGGTAGCGCCTCCACTAGGAGAGCGATAGTAAATGGAACTAAGGTAAATGAGATTTTTGACATCACATGTATAGGAATGACGTTTAATTGGTATTCTCAATGTGAACTCGACCGTCATCTCGACACAGGGAACTCGAAATAATCTGTCAAATAAACCGTTACTACAGAGTGATCGAGTTTGGAATTTACGAGTGGAAATAATCAAATCCTTGGTCATGTTTCGGTCAAATAATTAGAAAAAAAATTGTTTGGAGTGTAGAAAAGTGTGTGCAAGGCATTTAGGAGACTATGCTTTGTCTACCAGCCGAAACCAAGATGGAAAGTTCGACGCCCATATAGTTGAAAGTTCAATGTACCTACCTTGAAGTCTAAGCATGGACAGTGAAGACAGTTATTTGCTGGTTCACATGGTACTCCTGTACTCCACTATGATTCTGACATGGTGGCTAAAGAGCATTAGCATTTAGCGTGCCTAACATCTGCAACCAAACGAGGACTACCCAGCCAGCAGTGCACCCTTGGATCATCGCTGGATCCCAGAATGATTTTATACCTAGATGGGCAGTTATGTAGACGAGACTTTGAAAACAATTTGTGGCGTCCAGTTTAATTAATTGAATGAATGATTTCCATTGTTAATCTGAGATTATTTAATCAAATTTATTTTTAAGAATAAATGTAAAAACCAGCTTTTTTAAATTATGCTCTTTATGTGTCTAAAATTCCACGAATATCAATAAATTCCCTCGTCTGGAGGCCACCCTCGAGGAAACAGCCAGGTCAAAGAACAGGTTATTGTAACTAAATGCGAATACTAATACAATTTCGTGACTGTGCAGTTAGCTGCAGGTCCAATTCTGGTTGGATAATCAGGTCAAGCTTATCATTGAAATTCATTGCCATCAGCACTGCACTAACATGTAAAATTTTATTCTGTTGGCTAGGTGGAAGTGGTTCTAATTCAGCTTGCAAGATTTGACCTAAATAAGAGAGCTCTCTCTCTCTCTCTTTAGCTAGAGAGAATAAGTGTAAATATTCTTCATTTCTTTCATTTATTATTCTTTTATAAAAATTTAACAGTGTGTGGTTGAGTGGTGCGAATGACAAGTGTAGAAAAAGAGAGTTATAGTTAAGTCACATAATGTGCAGAGAAGCTGACTTCAATGTAAATAAAGAACTTCTTTTTATTAACCCGGCGCCATGGCTAAAAAAGTAAATATCTAGGACAAATTACACCAAGCCTCTTACTAAGCAAAGCTTGTACTATAGGTATCAGAGACTGATAAACATTCGAGTAAGTAATTAGCCTATAGGTATATTGCCCTACTGCTGGGCAAAGGCTTCTCTCATTGTAATCAAGTCATCACCACAATTGATGGGTATTGGCTAAATCACCACGCTTGTCAAACGAGGGTTGGTGATCACAAACCCTGGTCCATGTTCCGAAAACACACTTTGCCCAACCTGGGAATGAACCCGGGACCTCTGAGTTTCGGGCCAAGCTTTGAATCCACTCAGCCACGGAGGCGTTCTGATAAACATACTTAAATATTTCTCAACATATTTTTTAAATAGTAAGTAATAACAACCAGGCACACAACAAACTCACAACCTCAGTGCTAAAGGCAAGTTGCACCAACAGGCCTTCACATCACTCACACAATAATACTTCAAGGTGATGAGTAAAGGCGAAAAAAAAGAAAAATATTATTGAATCACAGGATCTTTTATTAATTTTCATAACACTTCTCAAAACACCTCAAAAATAACGAAATTAGCAACCAGAATATGTGGACCTTTTTGTAACCCGTTTGCCTTGCAGCAATCTCAGGACAAGTTGATGGTCTGCCTTTGCTGCATATACAGTTACAGCTTTTAGCAGTGCTGTTTTTGACTTCTCTGATTATCTACTGTTTATCCAGTCATTTTCTGCACTCTACAACCACTGCTGCTGATGTGGCTCTTGACGAGCCATCTTCGGATTCCTGAAGCTGAAACAAAAAATAGTCATTATATTATATTACACAACAATTTTATTGAACTCAAATGAGTAGATGGAACCTAATCTACAAACTTTCATTGTTTTGAAAAACTACTTTTTTATGAATTTTAACAATTCAATTCATTTTTTCACCATTTTGATATATTACATAACATTGGTATGTCAAGTATAATACAAAAAATTCGAACTAAGTTTTTGATAAGCCCAATCATGACTCAATTAAACGCACACATATTTGGATCCCCAACTTAGCATTTTGTTAGCCGTTTGAATAAAATGTATCATTTGTACTACTACTACTTTATACTAGTTCAACTCACTTTTAGTGGGAAATGGCCGCTAGGTAGGTCTGTTGAGTTAACTGTGGAGTTAAAGCCAATACTAAGAGTGGCTTGCACCTTGCCCAGAAGGCATAATTTGAGCATGTAATGCAGCTTTTTTCTTTACAGCAGTTTTCGTCGACCTAGAACAAAAAATACACATATTGATTAACTTTAAACAATGTTTTACAGTAAATACAAAAACTCACACATGCATGCAGCCTACAAAACTTAGGTAAAAATCATACTGAAATATTATGATAAACTCTTAAAGGAGCGATATTTAGGCAAACACGATATTCTGGCAAAAGCCTTCTTGAAATTAAATATATTGCATGTACGAGTATGTTTTTGTATTGTCAATGCAATCTATTGATAAACAAAAATACCTTGTCCTGTTTCTAGGATTTGGTTCTTCCTTCCATGCTGTTTATTTAAGCGGCCAACCACTCTCAATGCCTTGTAACTACATCTTTAGCACTCTCCATCTTAGCAAATCCCTTGGGTAAGCTTGGGATCTCTTCCAGAATAGTTTTCAGCGTTTCTGTTTGATAGTTCTGCAAATTACAGTAAATCGTCATTTAACCAAAACTCCATGTATAAATAATAGAAAAGTAAACGTAGTCATACTCACTTCATATTTTATTTGATATAAACTCAAATGAAGCATTATAGCATTATATTTAATTAGAAAACACAAAGAAAGTTTACTTTACCAAACGCCAAACCAACAACAACATTGTCGCCATTTTTTTTTGTTTTTTTTAATTAAGCGTAATGGCATTGGCCCAAAAGGCCTTGGCGATGTGGATATTGAGCTAGAAAAGTAATTTTATTGAAATTTTTCATAGTTTACCTCAAGATTATGCAATAAATAATGTAGACTTAGCCAAAATACTATCATATCACATTATTCCTCGTCGTTTAGTAGAGTATTCTTGTTTATAAATCTAAATAAAGTTTTATCGATTTATCGATTCATAATTGCCCACATACATGCAAGCCCTATCCTATTTCAAGACTCACTCCGCTTCACTCAGGCTTTGAAACAAATTGAGAATACCAAATCAAGGTCAGGCGAACGCTTCTTCGAAGTGTGTTCGGTTCACTCGGCGTATTTCTTTTCTTATTGTGAGTTTTTAAGAATCGCTCTGCAGGTCGAATTTTTCTCGTTTCTCAATTTTCGCGAATAAAAGCCCTTAGTTATTTTTGTTTTAAATAACTCATAATTTAATTACAATTACAAATTAATGTCAGTTTACCTTTGATCTTTGTTTAATCGCAATATTGAGTTTTATTATTAGACCTAAAAACGTAATGATTATACCCAAATATGTAATAAGAAATCGTGCGTTATTTGGGTTAGTCTCCTAACGTGTTGTGCAGTATGTTTTTCTTACCCCACTTGCTTTTTGTCATGATGATGATGGACGAATTTTAATAATAAATCAATGGTCTAAAAATAGCACGACTAGTGGAATTTTCAGACTATAGTGCAAACGCTACAAAAAAGAATGCAATATTATTTTCAAGATCCTAGGATTGTAAATTATAATTTCCAATAACACCTTCCTGGAGATCTTTATCAAATCTGAACTAGATTATAATTACAAAGATTTGAATTCAGAAATGTATTAATTTAACTCGTAGGAGATGAAACACAAAATTGTAAGAGCCTGGCAATTCTTTAAAGCTGGGTACAAAGGAGAGGTTCAATGACCTCAAGTATCTCATTATGTATTCTGTCTGGACCCTCTACGTCTAAAATCTGCCTATTTACCTACGTGTTATCGTCATAACACGCTTAATTATTCATATTACCTGCTGATAAACTTAACTGAACTCTCTTCTAATGAGTGTAAGATAGGCCAAATTAAGAAACATGACATTTTAGGAACATTTTCCACCTGAATTTTGCTGACAAATAAACTTTTAAGTTTTCATGAGTAAAAGTTAGTTAAAAATGTACATGCATATTTGGCTAAAATTAGCTGCTGAAAGAAAGAAAGATAAACATTAATTTGGTGACAAAACAGTACAAATAAAAACAACAAAAGTGTGCAGATAAAATAGGGTAACCCGTTGACAAACAAGGTGTTTTGTAATATATTCGGTCTGCCAAATATTTTGTAGTCGTATTAGTGAAAAATAATTATTCATTACTGTGAGTATCGTTCGGTTGTGGTTCGGGGAGTTCTGAAACGCGGTGTTTTTTTGCAGTTTTTTTTACAGAGAAGGCCTAAAGCATAATAGTATTATATTATACACACTACAACATGGTCTAGGGATATATAAAACTTTTTTAAATAACTTAAAAAGTACTGGCTGCACAAAAAAACTATTAATGACATTATAAAAACATTATTAAGTTCCTTTTTTAAATTCAAATTTGTATGTAAAAGGTTTTGTTTTTAGATGAAATTCGCATTTATTGAATTTCTTCCAAAGAAGTAAATCTTCACGAACTTCTAACTTGATTAAAACTCCATAAATTTCTTTAAATCTTTGTCAAACGCATCTCCGGTGTTCATTTAATCATGCCACGTAGACACTTGACCAGGAACGAAATGTTAAGAGCAGTGGGCATGATTCAAGCTGGCGCTACCCAAATTGCGGTTTCTGAAGCCATGAGGACCAGTCAGAGCGTTATATCCAGGCTTTGGTCACGTTATCGTGTCACGGGGGAAGTGGTGGAACGGCACCGAGGACCTCAACGCATTACAACACATGTACAGGACCGATTCATAGTAATTGCTGCACGAAGTCAACCAAATGTTACGGCGATGCAATTGGTTCAAAGGCTACATAGAGAGTATGGTTTGCTGGTAAGCGGTCAAACTTTGAGAAGACGACTGCATGAAGTCAACCAACGTGCTCGTAGGCCACTTCGGGTACCAGCGCTAAGGAGAGGCAATCGAGGAAGAAGATTACAATGGGCTATTGCACACGAAAACTGGAACCATTCTCAATGGTCACTTGTACTTTTCACTGATGAATCCAGGTTTGAATTTCATCCTGATTCGCGAAGAGTACGAGTTTGGACGTAATAAGAACCTGGACGTTGGAATCAACTGCAGCACCCACTACAAGTTCATGCATATCAAGGTGGCACGATTATGGTTTGGGCAGGAATTCGTCTCGGCGGTAGAACGGACCTCGTTTGGATACAAGGCAATATGACTGCTCTAAAATACCGAGATGAGGTGCTAGAGCCTGTAATCTTGCCCAACAGACAGCAAATGGGTGAAAATTTCCAGCTAATGCACGACAATGTCCGTCCACATACGGCGCGTATCGTTACAAGTTGGTTACAACAGCATGACATCCAAGCTTGAGACTGGCCTGCACAATCCTCTGACTTAAATCCTATTGAGCATGCCTGGGATATGCTTCAGAGAATAGCTCCTAGGAATTTCCCTGAAGATATTGTGCATGAAAACCAGTTTTTCTTGCATCTTAGCAGGACTTGGGACTGTATTCCACAACAGGATATTGACACCCTTGTTTTGAGTATGCAGAACCGCTGCAGATGTGTCAGGAGAGTCTTAGGTGGATCCACGGATTATTAATTTTAAGTTTTCAACAATTTTTATAAAAAAAATAGTTGTTTTGTTTTGATGTTTCAAAAATAAAGTTAAGATTGAAATTTTGTCTGAGTTTTGCCTCTTCTTCTAAGTTTTTTTTAAATTTAACTTTATCTAAAAGTTTATTTATCAGATTAGTTAGGCTATTAAACAAGGTTTATTTTAATGTGTAGGTGTCTTAACAAAAAGTTAATAGAATTTTAGATATTTAGGTTTAATTAAAATATCCTTGGACCATGTTGAACAAATTTTTCTGTAAATTGTCTTATTATTTTGATTTCCTTTCACCTTAACAGGTTATCTGTATAATATTTTTAATGTCGTTTGGCCCAATAGAGACGTTGAAATTACTTACCACGTATGTACTAAAAATCTATTTCTCTTCTTATCGCCTACAAAACTCGCGTGGACACGTAATGCTTCCACCAATCCTCGCGAATTAGGTTAAGTGGGTATCGTTTCCTCATATTTAGGAGCAATGGCATCTTTATCACAGTAACTAATGCCATTGTTGAGTCTTCGTATCGATTATATTTCATTGACCATTGGCAGGGGGTAATGGTTCATGTTATGATATGAACTTACGTCGTCCCGCAAACTCAGTATCATAAAAACCCACTTAAAAGTTAATCATTTCTCTATAAGCATACTTTTGAATGGGCCTATAAGCATACTTTTAAACATGGATAAAATGTTCTGTCTTGCTTGTTTCAAGATAAAAATGATAGCAATATCCATCTTCGACCCCATAAAAGCTACAAAACATCGAGATAGTTCGGACCTCAATGAATTGCAAAATAAAAAAAAACTGTACTCATACCTACATTTCTTTTCTGAATTCATAACGAAACACAGCAAACAAAAACCTAAATTTGCATATTTTCTAGTTAGCATTGTCTTATCATTCTGAGAACTAGACAAGTTATGCGCTAGTTCATGTTAGCTGGGCTCCGAAAAGACAGTCGCGTTCAATTACTCATAGTTTAGGTCTAGAAATATCATACCTATTGAAGCGATAATAGTACAGTTGTGATGTTGAAATGTCATGGGTGAATTTGAATGTATCATCTTACTAATAGTAGGTTGGGGAGAAGTATCGTCGCATTTTTGAATAAAATTCTTTTTTTTTTTTAATATAGTTTATTTACATTTAACTAAAGTATGTAGGTGCCATTTTGTTCGATTACTTTTTGCCATCTTGTAGGTAGGGTGATCATGATCCCATTGCTATAGGAATTTTGAGGCTTCTGATCAAAATACCGCGACAAGTGGTTTTAGGACTCCTCTCGTGATGTTAACCTGACACAGCCTAAAGAATTCTGAAGAGACCGAAACAGGTGAAAGTCTGTAGGTGCAAGATCAGGACTATACTGCGGATGCATTAACTCCTCCCCTCCTTTCCTTTCACTGTGACCTTCTGCTCCTCATGGTTATTTTGGTGTCTACTGTGCTGCGACGTCCTTGCCATAATAATTCTTTGTATGTGTGTATGGTATATGTATGTTTATTGTATTATGTATGTTTTTTTTTGTATATACAGATATATACATTTATTTTATATGTATTTGTAGGTATATAATCTTGATTGATTGATGGATTTATTTATGTATATATATATATATTATATTGTTGTTTTTCTCATAGATTCATTTTCACTCCACACAAAGCTCATGCTTTAAAAAGTTCCTCTACCCAAAGGTTGCCTGGAAGAAATCGCTCTCTAGCGATAAGGCCGCCTAAATTGTACAAATTGCTTGTTTTAAGTAATACAACTGTTTTTATTCCTTTTTTGTGCAATAAAGTATATCTATCTATCTATCTATCCTCCCAGCCAAATTCTCTTAATTTTTGCTGAGTGACTAAAGATGTGTGAGGTCTAGCGTTATCATGATGAAAAACCACACCCTTTCTGTTGATTAATTCCGGCCGCTTTCTCTTAACTTCTTGCTTTAATCTCATCAGTTGTTCGCAGTAGAGTTCAGAATCGATGGTCCTGCCTGGTGGTAACAGCTCATAATGAATAATGCCCTTCCAATCCCACCACACTCACAGCATCACCTTGTTGCGAGTTAACCCGGGTTTCGCCACAGTCTGTGACCTGACCGGTCTTTGAACAGGACCTTTTTCGCACGTTCGTACGTGATCCACTTTTCATCACCAGTTATCAGCTCCTTCAAAAAATTATCGGTTTCATTGCGTCGTAATAAAGAATCACAAATAAGTCCACGGTTCATTAGGTTTCTTTCAGTGAGCTCGTGATTAACCCAAATATCGAGCTTCTTTGTGTTCCCAGTTTATTCCAAATGCGCCTAAACTGTTTTGTAGTCGGTCAATTCCCAGTTCATCAGCTACGTCTTAACTACTGATATGCTGAACTCGCTCCACTTTTAAAAAAATGGCATCCATTTTATCCGTAATAGGGCGACCAGAGCGACGTGCATCTTTGACATCAAAATTTCCGGATTGAAAAAGCTTAAACCAAATTTGTGCTACTCTCACAGACACTGCACAAGGTCCATAAAAATAACATTTTAAAATGTATCGAATTTCTTCATTAGATTCACTCATCTTGACAGTAACAAAAACAAATGAAAATCACACATTTTCCTAATTTAAATTTGGAATTATCTTCATTAAAATTTAAACTTTCAATGAAACCGAAACCAGCCAGATACAGATAGTATAGCCAAAGAGATTTTATTACAAGTTCATACATACTATATGCGAAAAGACTTTTTCCCCAACCTAATATTATAAATGCGAAAGTTTGAGAGGATGTATGTATGTTTGTTACTCTTTCACGCAAAAACTACTTAACGGAATTGGATGAAACTACAGCATGGATACCGGTTTTCGATAATATCGAAAAACCGGACTATCGGAGCAAATTTTCGATATTGAAATATCGGTATTTTAATCACACAATACCGGTATTCCGATATTTTAGATTAAAGTTTCACTTTCAACAGATCCATGCAAACAACGAACGTTTGCTTGATATATAAAGTAAAATTATTTGCCCTGCAATATACCCTTGTACCTTGGCCTTGTAAGACTATTCACTAACTTCAATCGCAAGAAAAACGCGAATTTGACAGCGATTATTGCTCTTTGAATTAAAATGCGACCGGCTAGCAATCGATTCACAATGCTAGTTAGAAAGTAAGGGGGCCGGTTATGGGTAAAGTTCACGTCATATAAATAAAACGCTGGTTAACACCTGAGCAGTGAGCGAATTTAGTATCAAATTGGCGGTATAAAACCCTCTTTCATAATGCACCCGAGCTTAGGACCATCCCCTGCACTGTCGCCCAGCTTTTTTTACGTGGCGTTAAATGTAAACGCAAACTATCAGCGACAGATTCTTCATGTATCTTTGGACAGTTGTTAGCCATGTGGCTGGCGGTCTACCTCTTATCCTTTTGCCTGTTTTGATGGAACGGCATTCTCCACGACGTAGTCGTCTGGTCTACGTATTACATGTTTAATGACCATGTCACCTCAGCCTGGTCTCAATCTTTGGAAAGATTATCAGCTATCGGGGTCATCTTCAAATTACCTAAATTGTACTTTTATGTTTCTTCTGTTTACGAGTAGTATTTTATTGGGCAATAAATAATATTTTTCTTATCTTATTACCTCGTTTTTCAACGTCTAAGCTTTCGCATCAAAATATTTCAATCTGCTAACTTTTGAAAGCTGAATAAGTTGTGAAATGTACTCTGTATTGATCCTGCTGACTTTCAATCCACGACTTCACAGGGCTTCCGTCTATCTTTCTAGCTTCTGTTGAATGCTGTGTTTGCTGTTGGATATTAGCACAACATCATCGGCATCGGCTTTTATATTTTTGCTGTAAGGTTGTTCATAACAATGTTGCACAGGAGTGGACTTAAAAAGCTGCCTTGATCCAGCCACATTTCAGCATCAACTCAATGGACATTGCTGTATATTTTCATGATGATTCTCACCTATTGGTTGGGAACATGGTCTTGCCATGCTAGGAGTTTAGCTCTATCGTACACCTTTCTAAATCAATGCAGACTTCCCAAAGCGAGTGTTTAGTAATTCATCGCTTTTTCTACTATTGCTCTTACCGCATAGTAAGAGCGATAGTAGAAAAAGCGCAAAAGCCAAATTGGTATTCTGCAATATTTACTACTTTGAGAAGGCGCTGGAAGCCCTTTTCACGATTTTCAGAGTATTTATAGTATGTGAGGTGAGTTTAAAACCTCTGTAGTTCTCACATAAGCCTACATCCCCTTTGTTTTCAGAAAACTAGCAACTTTTTCCTCTAATATTTCGCCATCCATCAAGTAATGTTAAAAAGTCGGTAAACCATGAGACTATTAGAACATTAGTGTTATATTTACTGATTAGCGCTAATTTCATTTCTGTTTTGATCTTTTATTTAAAAATACTACTGTATACTACGTAATATCGAAATATTGAGTGTTATATTTACTGATTTACTCTAATTTCATTTCGATTTTGATCTTTTATTTAAAAATACTACTGTAAACTACGTAATATCGAAAAAATATCGAAATACGGGTTTTCCGGTATTTTCAAATCGAATATCGAAACAATACCGGTATTGGGAAAATGGTCCGGTAGTCCATGCTCTAGATGAAACTTGACAGAAATACAGCTTAAACATCAGAATAACACATGGGCTAGAATTTATAGGACATAATGCAGGGGGTGATAGCTGGAATCAATACCTGCCAAAAGAATATGTTCAGCGAAATTTTACGGTTTTGAATTTATACTGTTTTTTTCGAAATATTGGAAAATCTCTACCTTGAAACAGATTTATTGACCCAAACACAAATTAAAATAAGCTTAAACTAGAGGGTACACAATAAATACAAATAAGACAAGAAATATAAACTAACGGAGATGTAGTGGACCATTCAGGACCCTGCCTCAGCATGTGCCACTGCAGTGCAAGCACGGCAGACACGCTGGTATTCTGGCAGGGCCTGCTGATGTGGTCGTCCAGCCTTGAAGTATTAAAAACTAACATATCTCAATGAAAAATTCCTTTAACAGTATTTTTTTTCATCAAATTAATCGTGCATAGTTATTCTACTCAATAATAAGTCTTCATTCTATCAAAAACAAGAAAGTTCTCAAGAAAAAATTCATTTTGTTGAAATTTTCGCAGAATGGTTTTCTTATCACTTAACTTTAACCTACAGTGGTGAAAAAAAAATGTATGTGGGAGTTTTGTACAACATGCTTAAAAAATAACTTGTTTAATGGTGATTTCGGAAAGATACCACACTAGTGCGTTTTCATCAAAAATAAGAAAAAAATGGTATTCTAGTCCCAGCGGAGCCGATTTGGTTGAAATTGTATCTTACGTAATTTTGACACAAACCAATGATTATGAGAGTAAGTAATAGCTGCTTATTTACGCAAATTATTATAAAATAAGTTGTTACAAGTTAAATGGGACAGTAAAATGCAAAAATGGTCTGTAATTTAAACCTCGAGGGTTAGAGTGATAGTAAAAAAAACAGAGGGCTAAACTCTTATAAGAAATATTTAAAAACAACAAATCACAACAGATGTTCGAATTGCTTACCTTGTGCTCTAATACTTGCTCGGCATCTTTTGAAGCACGAGCTTTTCAGTCCAGTCCTTGGTATCACCCCCTGCAGTATGTCGTACTATTTTCTGGACATACTGTATAGATTTTATGTAATTATAATATATAAGGAAACGCGGGCGAAGCCGCAGGCGGAAAGCTACTATGAAATAAAGTAAAAACAAAGTACATATACTATACTAGAAATTGGTGTATTTTAGCCGATCCTTGCTTTCTTGCGATAGAATTCAAACATTGACCTACCACAATGACAAAAACAAACACTGGTGCAAAAGGTGGTTATCCACGGCTAGATAGTTATGGCAACTATTTCAATGTCAAAAGCTAAAATTCAGAAACATTTGTGAATCACCTACAATAATGATTTTATTCTTTTTTACCGCGTTGCTAACTGCATTATTGGCGGGGTGCCCAACAATTTTGAATTAAATTGGAACTATTATATAAAGTGGCGTTTAGTCTCAAGTTATGTTTGTTATTTAATAAAACATGCGTGAAATGTCTTTATCGGTTCAGGGTATAGAAAGACTAGCTTTCCGCCCGCGGCTTCGCCCACGTGATCTTATCGTTGTATGTATGTATGTATGTATGTTATGGCCAAATCTTTATAAATTGTAGCCTATGTGTTATTCTGATGTATCAGCTGTATTACTGTAAAGTTTCATCTAAATCCGTTCAGTAGTTTTTGCGTGAAAGAGTAACAAACATACATACATACATCCTCACAAACTTTCGCATTTATAATATTACTAGCTCTCCGCCCGCGGCTTCGCTCGCGTGAACTTCATTTCTGTAACATGTTTATAAAATCTACATAAATAATAAGCTGTATTACTGTGAAGTTTCATTTAAATCCTTTCTCTAGTTTTTGCGTGAAAGAATAACAAATAAACATTCGCGTTTCTAATATAAGTAAGATTAAGTAAGAGTAAGATTAGTAAGATTTATTCATCACACAATATTTTAGTTTTTTTGTTATGTTTCTTTATGAAGAGAAGAATAAAAAAAATGGTTGTCAATTCTTTATTTTTAACTAATTCTTCGAATGGTGCGTTTATCATTTCTAGGAATGACTTTTCATTAATATTTACTCCAATTGCGACCTTATATTTCTACTCTTATTCTTAGTTTAAATCCTCGCCCTTTTATGATCACGCAACCGTTATTGTAGGTAAAATATCACCCTCTTATCCATTTCGGCCTTCTTCCTCCCTAGCTTTTAGGCTCGGCTTTATGAGAATTCCACACGACATACTCCTTTCACGAAGTATCCTCGCACTTTTACGTCTGACCAGAACGACATATTAAATATATTATGTAGACATGAATCGAAATAGAATACACAAGTCTCTGTATGAGTTGTGAAAACTCAGCGTAAAACCTTTTTTGACGCTTACTGCGTCAGAATAGATGTCAATGATGATAATTCTTTGTAATAAATCAATTTTAATCGAGTTTGTTTACATTAAACCATTGCCAATGCTACTCGCGCTGCCCGGATTATTTCCCTAAATAATTCCTTGGCAATGTCGATGTGGGATGGCCAGCTCTGTGATTGCTTTGCATTACTGTGGTTGTCAGCCTCATGTCTGGACCTCACGACCGTTTTACATCAGGTGGAGTGAGGTCATCTTGACGGGCACTATAAAAAAAAACCGGCCAAGTGCAAGTTGAGAGGGTTCCGTACAAACCTGTAGGTATATATATTTTTTTTTTTTTATACTACGTCGGTGACAATCAAGCACGCGGACCGCCTGATGGTAAGCGGTTATCGCGGCCTATGGACGCGTGCAACACCAGGGGTATCACTCGCGCGTTGTCGACCCTGTAAAAACCTTTTCAAACCCCTCTTGAAGAACTCAAAAGTATATTTATTAAAAATATTTTTATTATATAATGTAACTCAAAATTTACGGTCTTCGCAATTTTTCCTTTATCTGTATAAGACGTTGCTTCGTACCAAATTTCAAGATTCTGAGTTCACGGCAATTACCCTGTAGGTTCTGATTCCATTGCGAGTGTCGAAAATTTGCTGCATAAACGGCTGTATTTTTTGAAAACGTTGGCTTAGAAGTTTTTTTCACAGCTCCAAGGGACAGTAGACCTGAGTATTTGATATAAATTCCAGCTTGATACCTTCACGCGTTCCTGAGAAAAAGGGGCATGAAAGACAGACAGACGGACGGACGGACAACAAAGTGATCCTATAAGGGTTCCGTTTTTTTCTTTCGAGGTATGAAACCATAACGGTAGAGCGTGGACTAAATGGAGCAGCGTTAAAAAAAAGTATTCCTTTTTGACACGCATGTACTACTTATTTTATTATGTGGTACTACTCGAGTCATCTCTTTCGATTTAAGTCTGTGGTCAATACCCTTCGTTTCTGTTTCACAGTATTCTCAGCTGTTCAGTTCACACACGTTAGGTACACACTGTTTTAACGTTCGTATTTTTTCCTGACGTTCATATGCATTTTGTTTTTTTCTATTGCTTTGAAGTGCTTTTATAACAGAATGTCTACCATGAGTTGACCAATGACAGTCACTAGCGTCCGCATTGACGTTTTTGTATGGGATGTCAGTACAGCAGCGCCTCTAGTGATTAATAATGGAACTAAAAATGGCATACAAATTGCTAAACTCAACAATCGTCGTTTACGTGACGTAAGGTCATAAATCCGTTATGGTCGTTTTTGTCCGCTAATTCCGAAATTTGGACGTCTATAATTTAGTATGTAAACTCATTTTATATCAGTGCACACGAGTAAAACTGAATACATGGCAAATGAAGAAGAAAGGTTTATACAAAGGTTATGAATGTGAATTATCGATGTCATGTATGATTGACTGTCCTAATTTACGTTTTGCTAGTGTTTTTTTCTTCAAAATATTTTCTAAAAGAAGCTCAATATTATCAAGTAATCAACTATTGTGATGTTACCATGAGTCAACCATGGCTCAAGCGTAACATAACAATATTTCCTTACATAATAGTACAATCATTATTTACCGATTTGATCTGGGGTGAACTGTACAGCGGTAAACTGTCATAACGTGGATTAAGGCTCAGATATGGATATTACAGAGCACTTAAGTGTTTGCCGGCACTTTAAATTTTCCTTTCATGTTGGATTTGATAAGACGTAGGACAGTCAAAAGCATAAATATCTGTACTTTTTGAAGGCTCCAAAAATATCTGAGCAAAACACTATCCACAAATGTCTATACAAGTCAAAAAAAGTCTAAACGAACTTTTGTATAGTTATTTCTCATGAAAACTTGTATAAATTTATGCTTTTGACTGTACAACTATTTCTGTAAGTTTAGTTGCCCGCGTAGACTATTTCTCCCGTTAAAGCTAGCCTAAAAATATAGCCTATGTTACTCGCTGATCATGTAGATTTATATTAGTGATATAATTTTTATAACCGGTCTAGTAGTTTCGGAGCCTATTCCAATGCAAACAAACAATCAAACGTTTTATGTTTAAAATATTAGTATAGATATAAAATCTCTTTCAGAAATGTCTTGTTGTTCTTCAACACACGCACAATACACTTCGCCAAACAATGCACCTAAGTAGAAAACACATTATAATACCGATACTGTTATAACATTATAGTGATCCTGTTTTTTGTAGAATAAATGTGATAAAGTTCTACGCATTGGTCTTCTGCTAGGACTGCTAGTGCTGATAGATTGGAGCATTCGTCGTTTTTAAATTCACTCGAACCACATTTTGAACATGACGCTCGATGTTTTGTTACAACTTGATTTCAAAAACCAAGAAAGAACGTTACATACATACATACATACATACATACCATCACGACTTTATCCCAAACGGGGTAGTCAGAGGCGAATGACTTGCCGTCATGGTGAACGGAACACTCAGAAGCCCACTTTTCACCAATCGTATTAGAACCCAACGTGGTTAGTGGTGGGCTTTCCGCCGCTATCCGGGTTGATTTGGTTTTTTATCGAAGTTTTCCATCACCGGAGAGTTAGTCGGAAATTAAACAATGAACACAAAGATTTTGGTTCTGGCTTAACCCCTAGGCCACTACGCTCTCTAAGAACGTTACATAACATGGAAATTTTAATACAGAACTGATATTTGCCTGTATTGTACCATTCGTTAAACCGTTACATTACAATGTAATGCTCTAGCAAATGCTATAGTCTATAGCCAGCTTTCGATCGTTCCTTCTTTATTTCGTGGAGTTTCATATGAAATATATCCAAAGATTAACTAGGCTCATGGGATAAATATTCTGATCCCCTGGAATAAATTGTTATCAAGATCTACGCCATATGTTGTGGTCATTAATCTGTGGTACTCTACCTTGATATTAAATAAGCTCTTAGCCTCTAAGGTGTCAGTTCGGACAATAGTGATCTTAGTATAATATATTATGCTTTTGTGTCATTATTATGTGTACAAATAATAGCGTTTTTATAGTGATAGGAAGTTTACACAAAAATATGTAAATCAAAAGGCAAATACTGGCAACATTGATGAAGCAAGTGCCTAAATTTATTGCGCTTTTCTAGCTGACCACACAGTCCTGTCCAAATAATGTATATTTATCAAAACAAAAAAAATATACAAATGGCTAATACAAAACTCACATCGAAAAGAAGACGTTCAGTTTTCCTAAATTCAAATTATTCCGGAAAGCTTTAAAATTTTTGCTTGCCATAAAACCTAATTTTTACTATTACGATCATTTTCTAAATGTTTTGTTCTCTGGTGGTGCTCACACCAACGAACAACATTCCATATTTATTTACATAGTTCAGATATTCTATGCTGGAGAAAAGTAACAACGAATCTAGTTATTTCAAAAGATAATCCGAAACGGTCGAAATCGTGACAGCTCAGAAGGGAATTGGCCGAATCTTGCCTGACAAACGTCCGGCAAACCGTTTCGCTGATCCCGACTTGCGGCTGCCGTCTCGAGATAAAGCTCCCAAATTCGTTCACCCGCCTGCAATGATGGTTTATACACTAAATATGATACTTTCATAGCAAAAACTCAAATTTACTAACGCATAATAAAACAAATCATAAAGTTGTGAGAGAGACGTGTGTGAGAGATAATTTAATTAGTTTGAGAGCCCCGGTTGCTTGCAACGCAAAGTGACGCGATCCTTTGCTTTGCGTGGCACAAATTTACCCTGATGACAGAAATTAGGGCATTATATTTCATGATGTTGTCGTCTCTACTTTAAATGTATATGTAATTCTAATAAAAAAAGCGGTTTTTGCTACGAAACAAAACTACGGTAAATTGTTTTACCTATTTTCTGGACGTTTTCGTACTTTCGGCGACAATTGCATGTCACCGTGGTCACGAGCGGACTCCCAAAAACCCGTTTATTATTAGAATTAGTTAAAATGCAACAAGAAAGTTTAAAATGTTTGATGTATATATTTTTATTATAATATGGTGCGCTTCAAATATTGACATATGAAATTGAATTGAAGATTTGTGAGCGCTGCTTGTGTAACATATTGTAATTTTCCGCATAATGTACGACCCGTATGTTACCAAAATAAACAATGATACACCTTCTCTGGAATGTCCTTATACGTATACAGTCGGACTCAGCTTACCGGTAAAGAAATGTAAATAGCCTCACTGATGAATATTGAATTCTATTCAGGCTACTAAATCAATGAATATTGAAAAACTTCGGAAAGAAAACTGGCTTGACTTGTACAGTAAATATTTCATTTTAAAATGAAGCCCTGCACATAATCTTTGCAAGTTTCATGTGTTAAGAAACTTTTTATTTTATAGATATTATTATAGTACCTACATACGATCTGAATTCTACATAATCGATCTTAGTTTTTTTACATCTTTTATTCATATCTACTCCATTAATAATACTTGTATACCCGTATCTACAAAGGGGTTCGTTGTATCTTAGATTATGTTTACAAAATATACTACTTTTAGTGTTTTTACAGGAGTTTTCATATGTCGATAGACTTACTAGAACTAACGATTAGAATTGGATATTGATTATAATTTTATTTTCCAGTGTTTTCCAAGGGACAATGCGAGACCGGGCAATACCGTTTTCTTGCCAAGACTGGTGGCTACGTATGGGTGCAGACGCAGGCCACCGTCATCAACGACAAGCAACAGAAACCTGTCAGCGTCGTCTGCGTCAACTACATCATCAGGTAAGTCTAGCATACGAGTAGGATTAGTCTTTAGGAACCTTTTTGGGAAACGATCATATCTTTTGTTTTTTTTGTAACATTTACCTTTCAGGAGTTGTTGATTTAATAAAAAATCGTAAAGATAAACTTTAATCTTTCTGAAGAATGTAAGGTAAGTAATCATTTTGAGTACTTTTATAATTCAGTCTAAGTTAATTATTTTACTGGTCTGCCGTAAACTCCCGTCGCCTACATACATAATGGTTTCCTACGCAGTGTTGTAAACGAGCGTTATCTTGATAGATCGCCTTTTAGTTTATGAAGAGCATTTTCATTTAGTAGATGGCAGCCAATTTGATTGGAAGACTAATTAAAAAACGTGTACTAAAACTGAACAGCATTTATGTTAGGATATTTTGGTCATCATGAGCTTTAAATCCAGCAATAGACTGAAAGTAGTGTTTGGTTAGGTAGTATGAACTAGTGCTATTTCAAAAGTCGTCTTATATAATGAAAAGAGATAGGCAATAATGCCGCTCATTTGAATACCGAGTTTTGAGTAGGCGTGTAAGTAAATATCCTTATCGGAGGATTCCAGTATTTCGAGAAATTTCAAGCTTGAACCACCTTCCTTTATCTCGGTCGCTTGTCGATAAAGGAACGGACTCTAAAGCTTCGATTATTGCGGATAATAACCACCGCACAATTAAATAAAGCTGTTTTATATATTAATACACGGTTTTCCAAATTCTCTTTCAACTAACCCGTAGTAGACCGTATCTATAATTGATTTCCGAATCTTTTCAGATTATGACTTTGGTATATAAATGAATTGTATTGTAAAACACCACGCTACTTGTTGAAGCTACATTCTACCGATGCCATTAAAAAATCGAATTCGAATTATGCAGAAGCCATTATCATGAGTCGATAGATACTATGCAATTCTATCTGTGCTGTAAGAGTATGTATAGCTTATTTCACGCGCTGTAAATGTGACATACGTCGAAAAGTAGCTTGCGATCTAAGGAGTTCTTTATTCCTATCTTGTCACTGTCGTTTGAGATCTTAATCGAGTTTTTATTTACAGAACATGTTTATATCATAGGCTTAAGCAAAGCATAGCTATGACAGCATACTAAACAAATGTACAAGGCTCAGTCGATCTAGATTACGTGTCAGGGGCATCGGTTTGGCTTCGACTAAGATACAAATGTTCATTGGTTGGCACACTTACGCCTCAAACATTGTTTAAAAATGCATGACGTATTATTCATTGATAATATCTTTACAAATTCATTAAATATTCGTATGTTAACTTTAGATTCATGCAGTTCATAATGAAACTGCACCACAAGTATGTACACCGCCACTGTTATTAATACAAAGTTCAAAAGTTACTGTAAGGTAAGTTAGGGAGAGATGAAATTGTCAAAGGTTGTAACTTTGTTCTAGCCCTTACAAGTTTCCTAATTGAACATGACTTTGCAGATGCAGAATTTAATCTCACTGTAGTGTTCAAATATGGAGTAGCGTGTGTTCTTTGAAAGGCTTTTGAACTTGTGATTCTTATGCATTTTTCTAGGATACATACGCGCCCCTCCACCGCATTCACGCACACTCAAAGTAAAGAAATTAGCCTATGTACTGTCCCACTGTTGGGCAAAAGCCATCATCATTGAAATCAAGTCATCGCTACGATAGATGTGCGCAATAAAAAAGTACCGCGGCGCATCATTTATTGTTAGACAACCTTTGTATGTGTGTTGTAACAATGTATTGAGGGTCTAGTGACAATTGCCTCGTAGTGGGTCGGAGTCATTACAATTTATTCTAGTTATAAATTTGCAGGGCCCTTATCCTCAATCGCCATTTTGCCAAATTCTGCCAAGAGGCCATTGCTGTCGGAACCCACACCGAATTAGTTTTTTGTTATAAGTATTTCATTTCACCTTTTTATTTCAACTATATTTTTTCGTCAACCTTTGTTTTTCTACCTACAAAGTACCCACGTCTATATCATCATATTTTACGATGCTGTCTCGCGCTGCTATAACTTTTAGACTTAAGTCATTCTCATCGTAAACAAGAAAATATTTCTATGAGTATTCTCCTATTAACTTTGTTTTTACATTTCACGGTGATTTGTTTCGGTGATTCTTCTGGGGACTGTACAAATTTCAGCTGTGGGCCCATTTAGCCAATTCAAGCCTGGGGCCTCATCCATTGAGTCTACTAATTGCAGCGTTATAAAATTTAATTAGATCCAAAATCTTTGACAATTCCGAAACTAAAATTTGTGCCGGTAAAATACTTTTAACAACGTTTACGAATCTTTGTCATCATATCGTGATATCTCATAATGAAGTAATATATACCTGTGCACCAGTCAACCTACTTCCGTTCATAAGGTATAAAACGGTGGCGCAGGGCTGCTAAAGGCAAGCTAGTAGACATCCCTCCTGGTAATAAATCTCAGTTTATTGTTTCCTATTCCGTCGTAAGGAATCTTAAGCCCAAAGGCGGGTTCAAGGGTGCTCACTGTCGCTTTGTTTTGGGTCTGCAATAACTATTGCTATTGCAAACAGGCGCAAATTGTACAACCGATTTTTTTTGTCTGTAGAACCACAGAATACTTTTTTTCAATTTTTTTATGAAAGTGGAAATACCTTATCGTTCTGATAGATTTGAGCATTCACTTGTATCAGCACATCGACCATTCGTCGTTTTAAAATTTACTCTAACCTCATTGCGAACATGACTCGATGGACTCTCGGTGGTTACAGCTTGATTTAAAAAAAACGTTCCAATACATGGAAATGTTTTGAGAAAACTGAGCATTTGCCTGTATTGTACCATTCGTAAAAACGTTACATTACAATGTAATGCTTTAAGAAAAGCTCCTCTAGCCTATACCCTGTCATGTTGTTGTTTCTGTATGGAAACATAACACGGCTTACCTGATATGAAACAACAGACAAGATGTCTTTACTTAGCTTGCTTAATGTTTAATATAACTACAGCGTGGTTTAGAGAGAAATGCATTTTTTAAAATTCAATTAAAAAAATAACTAAGTATGTAATTTATTAGAACTTTATTTAATACAATTTAAAGATAATTGAATGAAATTTATTTTTAAATTTACTTTTCAAGAATTACATCGTCCAGGTGATTTCCTTCACGATTACAGCATTCTTTCAATCTGGCATGAAGATTTTGGAAAACTTTCGTTAAGAGATATCCCCGAAAGGGATTTCATTTCTGGCCGAATGGTCAGCTTTTGTTGCTGTTGAGTTGTTGGATTACTTGAATATACTCTGTTCTTAAGGTAATTCCACAAAAAGAAGTCTCCTGAAGGTGAATCAGGGCTTCTTGGTGGCTAGGAGATGTCACCCCTGCGAAAAAAATATTTTTGTGGGAACATGCCTCTGAACACCTGAATAGTCTCATTTAAAGAGTGATATGTAGCCCCATCTTGCTGAGACCAAGTGCTCCTGTTATAGCCTCGCGGTTCTTGCAGCTTTGGAATCAAAAAACTTCTCAGCATGACAGTAATAGCGCTTTGAATTGCCGGTCCGGATTCACGCGGACAAATTCTCAAACTCGCTGAATGTTTTCGTCGGCCCGTGATACTCTTTGGCGACCGCGACGCCGCTTTTTTTGTGTCGATCCTGTCCCATCAAGTCTTTTAATCCATTGCCTAATTAAATTAGTGCTTGGACACTAACTGATGCGCAACAATTCGAATTCAGCACGGTAATGCCGTCGAACAGTCACATAAGATCGAGCATTCTCATAAAAACGCGCTCTGCTCTTCCGTCTAACGACTCATGGTGACTAAAATTACAAAGCCCACGCTACACAATGCTACCACTCCCGCGCCCCACCATTTTGTCGTTTAGAAATGCGGGCAAAATTAATAGTGCATTTCTCTCTGGGCCACCCTGTATTGCTTAAAAAATTTGAAACTTTCTCAAAAATTCGATAATCATGTTGTCCCTCTATGTTCATCATAATTTACATTTAACTAAAGTATGTAGGTGCTATTTTGTTCGTTTACTTTTTGCCATCTTGTAGGTAGGGGCATGATCCCATTGCTATAGGAATTTTGAGGCTTCTGATCAAAATACCGCGACAAGTGGTTTTGGCAGTCCTAAGTTTGGAAGTCGTGCATTAACACCTCGCAGCCAAACTCTCTTTATTTTTGCTGAGTGGCTAAAGATGTGTGAGGTCTAGCGTTATCATGATGAAAAACCACACCCCTTCTGTTGATTAATTCCGGCCGCTTTCTCTCAACTTCTTGCTTTAATCTCATCAGTTGTTCGCAGTAGAGTTCAAAATCGATAGTCCTGCCTGATGGTAACAGCTCATAATGAATAATGCGCTTCTAATCCCATCACACACACAGCATCACCTTGTTGCGAGTTAACCCGGGTTTCGCCAGTCTGTGAAGCCTGACCGGCCTAGACCACGACCTTTTTCGCACGTTCTTGTCGTACGTGATCCACTTTCATCACCAGTTATCAGCTTCTTCAAAAATAGTTCGGTTTCATTACGTCGTAATAAAGAATCACAAATGAGTACACGGTTCATTAGGTTTCTTTCAGTGAGCTTGTGAGGTACCCAAATATCGAGCTTTTTTGTGTACCCAGTTTTTTTCAAATGCGCCAAAACTGTTTTGTGGTCAATTCCCAGTTCTTCGGCTACGTCGTAACTACTGATATGCCGATCTTGCTTCACTTTTTCAAAAATGGCATACATTTTATCCGTAATAGGGCGACCAGAGCGACGTGCACCTTTGACATCAAAATTTCCGGATTGAAAACGCTTACACCAAATTTGTGCTACTCTCACAAACACTACACTAGATAAACATCGCAATTTTTTTTCGCGGCTTGTGTTGCATTTTTACCTTTAATGTAGTAAATTTAAAAAAAGTATCGAATTTCTTCATCAGATTCACTCATCTTGACAGTGAGAAAAACAAATGAAAATCACACATTTTCCTAATTTGAATTAAGAATTATCTTCTTTAAAATGTAAACTTTTAATGATACCTAAACCAGCCAGATACAAATAGTATAGCCAAAGAGATTTTATTACAAGTTCATACTACTATATATGCGAAAAGACTTTTTCCCCATCCTAATATTTACTGTACTGTGAACAGCCGGTCTACATTTAGAAAACCAATGCAAAACTTAGTTTATGGTGCCCCTATGTGTATGTATGTAAACTTTGATGTGCCGTCATGTGTTTTCAAAAAATATTAGAAATTTAAAATTGTAATGAATCACAGGACGAGCAGATCGAAGGTCAATATTTATCTGTCAGTTAGGTTGCATTATCATTGGATGCTCTGATGAAATAAAAGCATGCTATCAGCATGTGACAGCAAGCAAACACAGTTTATCACCCTGTTTGTTAAATAATAACTGATTTATTTGATTAACTGTAAATGCTTACACAGTTGAGACATAATTATATAAGTGAGTATTTACAAATATCTATGTATGTACTGGTCTCTGGCGCTTGAAGCTGACCTGAGTGTAGGGACAGATGTCCCATTTTTTAATCATAAGTGCTTACCGCACACCCAGAAATTTGTACTTGTAACATTTTTGCGGGAAAATTGCCAAATAAAGTTCATTTAGTATGCTCATATATTTAAATTAACTCGCGCGTTTGTAAGAATTAGGTTTACTCTCTGCCTGCGTTATTAATCTTTTCGTTTGGTACACATTCAACTGCAAATTATATGATCACTTAACTCTGTGTGACGCACCACGGCTCAAGCGTAAACTTTTGGACTTCTTTCCGTCCTAGTGTATGTCGTTGCATGCAATTCATAGCAATGAGAATCGGCTTATGTTGAAGATGATTTTTATAATAATTAAAGTAACGCAAATCTTCAACAGTCGACTACAATTATTGTGGTCGACTGTTGAAGATTTGCGTTATTTCGGAAGCTCCAACTAATCGCAAAGTTACATCATACTCAATGAAACTATTTCACACCTAGTGAATGTAGGAAAGATCTACCCGATTGTTGTTTTTCTTAGCATGGAGATACTAATCTCAATATTAGATAAGAATCTTAATTCGATTAATTGCTAAAGAGATGTTTTTTGACCTGATAATACAACTGAGACAAGCAGTTCTACACTTAATCCTTATTTGTGGCATGTTTCTTTTAGCTAGTTAAACTAGGCCAACGAGTAAAATCGTTGTAAGCCTGCCCCCGTATGCTTGTCAGTTCTTTCGCAATGTCAGCAAATAGAGGTATAACGTAAAAATAATAGGTGTTTTTTATCTTACCTCTAGTTTCAATACTGTTTGTGCCTTTAGGATGTATTGAGTATCTTTTTATACCTTTATTTGTCCTAACATTCAAGTTAGAACGACAATTTCTTGATTTTGAAAATTGGTTTGATTTTTGTTACAACTGTTTCTTACCATTGCATAACATAGTGAAATCATACATTTCCAAGGCTTCAAAAATATCTGAGCAAACACTAGCCACAAATATATATGTACAAAAGTTCGTTAACACACTTTGTTGATTTGTATAAATATTTGTGGCCAATGTTTTGCTCAGATATTTTGGAGGTCTTTGAGACGTACAGATTTTATGCTTTTGAATGTACATGGATACTAAGCACTACAGAAACCAAAACAAGGCAAGTAAAATTCAATTTAAGTCAAATTCATCAAATTCGTTAAGGATATAAAAATATAATTAGATACCAAGAGAGTACGTAGGTACTTATTTTCAATTGACCAACATTTTGAATTTGATACGCAGATCTTCGCTGAAGTTGTTTACTAAACCTTTTTCTTCTATCATTCATGTAATGTCATAAATCGCAAAAGAGGTCATACAAAAATAATAATATGAGCTGAAATGTGATAAATATATTATGTTTTTTTAGATTTGATGTAGTCCAGAGCGATCATTCACCTATTCCATAAACCCGGATTGTGGTTGATTGTAATATAGTGACCCCGAAAAACGTTACCGTCAAAATGGCCATTCACTTTATTATTATAGACGTATTTATCGTTGAAATTATTACTTACCAATAATTGCTGCCCTGTTGATCATATTTATTTCCATGATAGCTACGGGATCGGGATTTCAAAATTTCACGGAAGCAAATAAGCAGCAATGGTTGGCCGAGTAATGATTCAGTAATTCCACGCACATGAAGTACTACGGCTAGGTGACCGGCCAACCCTGACGTCAGGATGGCCGGTCTCTCTTAAGCATTTTGTTTTATCTTAAATGTGAAGGCAGCAATTGTCTACTTATAGGCAGGAAACGGCACCAACAGGGCATCAAATATTGGTCACAATTTCAACGATAAATTCGTTGACGATAACCCAAAAACACAGTAAGCAAATGTTCGTAATACAAGTCATGGGAGGGAACTGAACAGGCCGTCGTTGCTTTTTTTTTATTTCGAGACGATAATAAAAAGTAATTTAGACTTTTCATGCTATATTACATCTCCGAGTTTTATCGTCGTTTCCCTTCGAGCAGATAAAATGTTAAACGAATTTCTTGAATAATGAAAAATTCTTGCATCTCACAGTATTTTGGTATCCTGTGTCATTTTCCAGTCTCAGGTTATGTGAAATCGCAATTTGCGGAACCGAGGAAAAACCATGGCCTCTCAAGGGCCAATGGCGATCGCTGAAGTATTGTAGGAGGCCTCCCACGACTACCCGGAATTGAAATTTCAGTGCCACAAATACTGAAAATCTATGTTTTCATGGTTGTGCTTCCAAACTATGAAAACATATTCAAGACCAAAGTATTACCAATCTTGCATATATCCGGAAGTAACCTATACACTAACCCTTCTTGATAAACCTGCTACAGAGTGTTAATTGGCGCTTAAGTGGAAAGTTTATCTTATCGTTGTTGACGGCTGATTATGAAACGCAGCTCTACAGTGACAGGGCATCTGGTCGTGCAGGGTTATCAAAGGCAAGTCGGTTGCTATGTCTCTTACTTACGATACTGAATTCACCTACTTCGTTACTAGTTCTATGGGGGCAAGTTATTATTATGTGTTTGTTTAACACTACTACGCTGACAAACAAGCATGTTAACTGCCTAATGGTAAGCGGTGATCGCAACTTTTGGACGCCTGCGATGCCTCATCAGAGAAATTACTAGCGCGACCCATTTCAAATTGATATTTAAGATCCTCGTTTCTTTAGAAATACCTTCGTTGAAGTTCATTCACAACCTGAGCCTTCTGGAAAGAATATAACAAAAACAGGAAAATAAAAGTAATAAGAAATTTTGCTTAAGGGACAACATACAGGCAATTATATTATGTAAGGAAAGATTTAAGAATAATGATCCTTACACAGTTCGTGAAAACATACTCTGATTATTTTTACTTACTTTAATTAAATAAAAAATATATATATATAAATATGCGCCAGACAACACACCTCTTGTAATGGTCTCGAAGTAGGGATTAATATCCCTGTGTTACGAGGTACCACACAAGGAAATAAGCTAGGGGCGTCTCCCAGCACACCCAGACCCGAGTCAATTCAGAAAAGATCGTTTCCTAAATTGACCCGACCGGGAATCGAACCCGGGACACTACGGAAATCGAGGCGAGAAACCGTGCTACAGCGCACTACGCCAACCGTGTCGTCCAAATTAGATTGCTTTCTTCTGCAAATCTCTTTTATTTTACAAGAATCAACAAAGCTTCATCATCATAGCAGCTAATTAATTTAGTACTCTATTAATTGCATAAGTTGTGGGTCGCTGTTACTTTGTGTCAGCTAAGCTACTCGCTTAGAATAATAAAGTTTACCCGGCGGTCCACTTTGATCACTAACTTGAAATGAGATGAGCTTAGCTTATTAGGTAACGCTTTGTTTACTGGTGAAATTGTATCTGCTAGTTTTTTATTTCAGTAATAATCGCTATACAGGGTTGTTTTCACTAGTATTAAATTTTCAACGTATCAGAAACCACGTTGTAAGATAATGGTAGATATTTTTCTAAAAAAATGTTCGCTTTCATGAAACCTATCACCTTGTTTTTTAATTTACAGCATATTTCGATGATGCTGTGAAAGTTTCAGATGGCAAAAAGTCTAATTATAATTTACGTAACCATCGTATCCGCTCGGCCTGTTTCCTAACACAATGTCCGTAGTTTTGGTAACCGTAGCAAATGCGTGAAAAAAACCTGCTTCAATGTGATATTATTGAAGGATTATTGGTGTATGGTGAGTATCATATTTAATTTAAAAGTACAAAATACATAATGGTGGTTAAAATCTTATATCTAGGTGATTAAATATGCGCCAGACAACACACCTCTTGTAATGGTCTCGAAGTAGGGATTAATACCCCTGTGTTACGAGGTACCACACAAGGAAATAAGCCAGGGGCGTCTCCCAGCACACCCAGCCCCGAGTCAATTCAGAAAAGATCGTTTCCTGAATTGACCCGACCTGGAATCGAACCCGGGACACTACGGATATGGAGGCGAGAAACCGTGCAACAGCGCTGTACGCCAATCGTGTCGTCAATATATATATACATAATATGTTTTCATACTAATGAGACGGTCATTGTGTTCAAGAGTAGGTCCCAGATTTGTGTATACACTGAAACACTGAATCTAATTCGTTCTATCAGTATAAAGAAAGCCTTGAGACAATTTACTTTTTACGAACATAAAACCTTGAATGTTGTTTGTACCCGAGATTAGGGAGGGACCAAAGTTCTATACAGTAATTAAAGTATTTCACGGATTCCAGTGTTCATCTCAAGTTGGAATAACTTAGCTTAATTTATGACTTTAGGTGCTGTAATAGAATTAAGTATTAGGTACAGAGTGGTTTATGTTGGCGGCCGTTTGTTTAGGTCAAGCTAATGAGATTATTTTTGATGTTAATCCATTTACTTCAGGTTTATATATTTATGCAGGTGATCAGGTATAATTTATAAGGCATAAGAAAACAATTTATTAAGATAATGTTGTAAATTTCTCAATAGCTCTTAAAGTATCTCATGCATTCGAAGTCTTAAGATGTATGGAAGTAATTTACAGGAGTCTTGTAGGGTAATAATTATATTTTATGCGTAGACATTATGTATGTGCAGTAATAATGAATGTTACTTTATTGGAAAATAGGGTAACCATGATTTTAATAACTCTTAGTCTTATCTGATATTTGGCGTGGTATGATAACCATTAATGCTTCAGACTTTAAACTTGCATCTCTCGGTTCTTAGTTAGTTTTAGTGGTATCGGTATTTTAGTTCCGAATGCAATTATGGTAGCATACGGCAGTCAATGTAAACTTCATACGAGTACCTTCGTCAAATAACCGTCAAACAATCCGCAACACGTTAAACTTTACTTTAATTACATTTTATTTCAACCAATGCCGTTAAGTGGGGTTCTTGTTTTACTGATACAGTCTTGGGTAGATATAACCAAAGAATAAACGTAACACTTAAAGTGTTGTACTGTCCGTAATTAGTATGAAAGTCGCTAGGCAATGCCCGTTAACTGTTCTAAACGTGCTCTAACTGTTTATATTAGTGATTCGCAATTGGCAATTTGGGATGGGTAGGTATTTTTTTTTTGCCCTGCAGCGGAGCATTTTTAATTTGAATATAAATAAATAATGTAATACTCGTAATATCATGGTGTTCCTATCGCATAAGGTCTAGATAACATCTGGGGGTTACACCTGGAGTCGATCGTGACTTAGCTCGCCATTTGTCGCCGTATGTGGGTCATTGCTACGTCCATGTTCATGTGATACGTACTAACCACGCCTTGTGTTACCGCAATTAGTACCTAGAATATGCTAACGATCTTAGTTCTTACTTACCTGCTGTTACACAAACTTTTCGTGTGTACTGGAATACCTAATGAACTGAACCCTCTACGAGGGAAAGTGGTCGTCTAGAGTTTTTGAAAAGCATTGAGCTCTTGCGTCACGCATGAGCATGCTCAGCCATCCTTCAGCTTTTTCTTTGCCGTACACTCGGAGTTGTTTAGTGTGTATAAATTCATGTTTACGTCAGGTCTCAGAAATACTGAGTTCTTGACTACTAGACTTTAGTTAGATCCCTGAAAAAAACTAAATTTCCAAAATTGTCTTTATTTCTTTTTATCAAATTGAATTGAATATTAGGGAGGTGTCCCTTAGTCCCCTTTGTCCCTTTGCATGCAGCTCTTAGCACAGACTACTGATTGAAATCTATTCATGCAATAATGAATAGATCCACGCTTCATACGCTGATGAAATGTATTGCTTTTCTATTGAATTGTAATGCAGCATTGAATCTACATACAAACTTCCATTTTTGGTTGACCAAATAACAAATTTGTTTCGAAACATATCAACCAAATACCATAAGCGAAGGCAAAACCAATGCATTTTTATTGTTTTTTTTGGTAATTGTATGACAAAAATATTTAGTTGAAATAAAACGTATTGAATTAACGCTATCATTTTCATTTAAACTGCTTCGGTCGAAAATTTTTGATGGATGTCGTTGATTTGGTCGAAAAGTGTACTGCAAATGAAAATCATGAAAAACCAGAAGGTCCCTACATCTAGTGTTATTACGAGCATCTTTGATGTAACAGTAATTTGCAGGGGTGTGATTAATTATTATCATTAATTATCTTGCAACTCTTAAATGCACGTGTACAGTTGTACTGTTGAGTGCAGGTTCGCGGTCGTTGCTCGGTTTATGCAACTGGCAAGCGGGTACCCTCCTACCCCCTAGGTTGTTCACCCCTTTTCCTACAACTAGAACAATAGGGTTGACGTACGTCCTAGTAGTTAGTATAGGTAGTAGTCTTAGTAGGATTTTTCAGAATATAGCTGTTAGTTTCGTTGCAGCTATGGCTTAATTTTTTGTGAAGTTTTGAACGCTTTGGCAATCATCTAAATGAGCCATTGCAAAGGCCTGGATTGGTCCTCCAAGAACACTAGCCAAATTAAACGAAAGAAAAGAAACCTTATGTTTCCGTTCTAAAATGAAACTAAGTCTAAATCAACTTTATTGCTAGCTGCAGAAGTTCTTGAGTATGCAAATGCTGTACTGACTGACACCTCTCTGAGGACAGTAATGTGCTTCAGAAGTCCTCCTGGTTCCTACTTCATAACTTTCTCCACGATGTTCCAAGCCATTGTTACTTTGTTCAACCCTGTCTAAGGTTGCTGTTCTTGTTTCGAGTAGAATGGGGCGCGTGGGTGTAACCCGTTCTTTCCCAGAGCGATCCTGTCCAGAAACTTTCCTACAACTTCTTTTGTTTCATAATTTTGACTAAACCTAAATTAGCCCAGTCCGTCCCACTGCAGGACAAATGCCTTTCTCCCCCTTCTTCCCCCTCCCTCTCCCAATCTAATTTCCTAATATTGACTAATAAGTAAGTATTCTAGTATCTCTGGATATCGTTACCATCTTCGGTACTATTTTGATGTTTTACAAAACTCTCGCGTTGTATTCTTTGAAGTTCAAACTGTATCTGCTCACGTGTGAAACATTCGATTATACCCATTTATATTAATTGAATTAAGGTAATGGCTATTGTTTCGCCTTAGGTTCATTCGTAAGTAAGTCCGTTCCATAGTATGACTGACTGGTCTATTATTCGCTGTTATTTAAATGGGAAGATTGCGATGCGAATTGGACCGAGAGGGTCAGTGACGTCAATTGCACCTATTAGACGATACTCGAAGGCAAATAAGGCCCCAAGGTCTTTTCATGAAATATTTGGCTTACTTTTAGTTAAGTTTTTCTGTAGTATAATAATAATAATAATAATAAAACTTTATTTCAGATCGTCGATCCATACAAAATATGTTAGTATACACACAACTTAAAATCTAGGTTAGTAACTATTTAAAAATTAACTAATTTACATATTTCATGGTCCCACGCATGTGCATTTGGGTCCAATGCTTGAAGATATGGCAGTCAGGCCTATCTTTAACGACCTCCAGGATGCCATTGGTACTTTCCCGTACTCTGCTCCACGCTGAGGCAATACGCTTTCTCACAACACAGTGAAAGTCATCGACTCTCGCCTCTGCGAACATGGCTGACGCGCTGCAGAATCTATGAAGGCCCATCAACATCCTGAAGGCGTTATTGTACTGCACCCTAAGTGCATTGATTGTCCTCTGCGTATAGCTGCACCACAAGCTGCCGGTGTAGAAGGTCTTACAGAATGCCTTAAAAAGGGTTATTTTTACGGGTATTGTACACCTGGCAAACCTGCGGGCAAGCATATTGCATCGGACTGCCAAAGCTCTCCGCTCTCGCTCAATATCACAGTTATCTGACAAGTCTTCTGTTACAATGTGCCCTAAGTATTTAAACTGTGATACCTTGCTTAATGCAGTGCCCATGAGCCTAACCGGAAGCACATGTGAGGGAGTCTTTTTCCCAGCTCGAAAAATCATGAACTCACTCTTCGCTACATTATATCTGAGTCCATGCTCAGCGGCATACGCCTCACACACTGCCAACAGCCTACGAAGCGCACCCACCGATGGGCTCAACAACACCATGTCGTCAGCATAACTTATACTGTTGACCATGCAACCGTCAATAGAGCAGCCTACACCGGTGTTGCTAAGCCCAACGATTAGACCATTTACGTAGAGATTGAAAAGAGCGGGAGATGTTAGACCTCCTTGTCTCAGTCCGCACTCCAGCACATAAGCGTCCGACAGAGCTCCCGACCATCTGACCTGGTTAACTTGATGACCGTACCAATATTTAAAAATAGTGATAAGTTCCACCGGCAATGCCATATCATGGAGCTTAGACCATAGCAGGTCATAGTTAACCAGGTCAAACGCCTTGGAAAGATCCAGGAACGCGGCGTACACTGGCGTTTTTCTCTGCGTATAGTACTCCACGGTATGCTTCAGAGACAGCACAGCACTTTCCGTGGATAGGCCAGGTCTAAAACCAAATTGTGCATCGTGTATCTTAAGGCGCTGACTGAGCTGTCTCTCAAGCAAACCATCAAGCACTTTAGCGAGTATAGTAGCCAGTGAGATTGGCCTATAATTGTTTTTGTCCGACAAATCTCCCGTCTTGTTCTTAATGATAGGTAACACAATGGTCCTCATCAGTTCAGTAGGTAGGTATGAATGCCTAATACAAAAGGTGTAGAGCAAAGACAAAACCCGCGGCAAGTGTGGCCCTGCATGAAGTAGGTGTTCTACACTGAGGCCGTCGTGTCCTGGTGATTTCCCTCTATTCATAGCCTTTAGAACAGACTTAATTTCACTTGGCTTGATTTGGGCTGGTATTCCAGACACGTCACCCCCAGTATATCCCACCCCCACTGGCTTCCGTGTTGACTCGACTAGGAAATGGCTTTTAAACAGGTTCGCAACCTCCACAGGGCTATCGACTCCATCAACACTTAAGGGGGCGGCCGACCTTGGACTAAGTTTCTTAGTTTGTTTCCAGAATTTAGGAAAATTTTTGGCATTATGCTGGGTTGCTAGAATATCCATTTTGATCTGGTCTTGGTTTTTTTGACATAATCGCAACTTGCATTTGAATAATTTACGGGAACTACACATATCTTCATAGACCTGTCCTGAGCGAGGCCTCCCATACCAAATCCATGTATGAAAAGCTCGCCCAGCATTACCGTGAGCTTCTTTGACAAATTTATTCCACCCCACAACCAGACGGCCATGTTGTTTACCCTTCTTCTGCCCATAACTAAATTCCGCCGCCTCCTTCAGCGTTTCAACAATTTTGTCGTACAACCCATCAATAACCTGGCTATGGTCTGAATCGTTACACATACCATCACAACACAAACTCAATTTTTCGGGAAAGTCAATTTCTTTTGAGCCCTCCGTACATCTCTTTGTAAACGCCTCGACTTGACCAGCATTTCTTTCACCCCAGATAACTCTATTTCTTACCTGACTGTCTAGAGGTCTCACTACAGTTGGCCTTATCATCCCCAAATTTACTTTAACCATTAACGGGAGATGGTCAGACCAATAAGTATCATAATACACATCTACGCCGACAACAGACTGCAACGCCGCCTCAGTTACCAGGCAGTGATCAAGCCAACTTGTAGAACCGTAAACTTCGCTAACAAAGGTATAAGTCCCAGAGTCGACTCCCAATTTAATGCAATCTACACAATGCCAGTTTTGCTCTGCACAAAAACTTTGCATTTCTCTACCAAAAAGCTCTTTCGGGTCAGCATTAAAATCACCCAATATATAAACTGATTCAGAGTTTGAGCTCTCGATGATCGCCGCTATTTCGCTCATACAGGCACAAAACTCAATTAAATTGTCAGCAGCATTAGTAGGCATATACACACTGAATACTAACATCGTACGTTGATCGAAAGTGATTTTAATCGCGGCTATCCGATCATTTTTACATTCCACTATAGACACCATACTGAACATTGACTTTCTCCACATGAGAGCTATCCCACCAAACGGGCGGCCACGGGTTGATTTGGTTGAATCCATGGATGACTTACCGTAAAAGCCGAAATCTTTATCAATACTGCCAAGTATAGGGATTTCATCAGACCATAACCACGTTTCCTGAAGCTTACTTGATCGTACTGGATCCCAAACTGAAATGTATTAAACTTTCTCAACATTCTATCTTTTAATTACTTAGCTGAAGTTTTATTGTCTCTGAGCAAAATTTATAATTGCTTCCTTGAGGCTCATGGCTTTTAAAATTCATTTAAAAAACTACTTTGCGTTTTAACTTTTGAAGTTTGTACATAATTCAATTAGTTCATCATCAATGCAATACTTTGAAAGTGTAAATGCTGAACGTGTGAATTATGCTTATATTGTCAGTACACTCTTTTAACACTCCAGAATCCTCCAAAGCACCAGGAAATTGCATTGCTTTCTAGTAGTTACCTACTCCCTTTTCGGCAATGCCCGTAAATACCTCAGAAAGTGCTAATTAAACTCAAGTCAAATAACTTTATTC
This sequence comes from Udea olivalis, assembly GCA_947369235.1. Taxonomy (NCBI): domain Eukaryota; kingdom Metazoa; phylum Arthropoda; class Insecta; order Lepidoptera; family Crambidae; genus Udea; species Udea olivalis. The sequence goes on from OX376360.1 coordinate 12,058,638, forward strand.
AAATAGACTGTATTAGTACTTTCAAAACGTCAAATTTACAGCAAAATATACTAAATAAAAGTCATAAATACCAAAATAATATGGATATATAAATACACAGTATACAGACATAATGCGACTCTACCACCGCTCGCGTCGAAGTTGTTACTTGCTGAAAAGACCCGGCGAGAAACTCACTCGGCGCAGTTACTCTTTTAAACTTGTTTTGGGTTTACAACAGGTGTTAGTAAAGTACAAGCAGTGTGTCATTTTCATTTTGATAGAAATAAACCTAAAAGAATATAAAAAACTAAATTAGATATACAAAACCTATTATCCCAAAACTAAGAGAGTGAAAATAAGTTTTATAGGCAGTGTAAAAAAATTTAATCATTATTGACATACTAATATGCGTACATTTGAAATATTGAATTGGTTTTGTTGTATCGTAATTTAATCTACCTATAGATAATGCACATAAAAACATATGCCAATTTTCTTTTTCAGCAATCTCTTTGCAAGAGGGTAATTTATTTTCATTGAAGCGAAAGACGTTATCAGAGGGAAAATCTAAACGTTCTCTACCAGCTTAGGTTATGATGACATTTCATTATTTTCTACAATACTTTCTTTCTTGATTTGAGATCGTAGAAGTTCTTTTGATTATATTTGCATGACATATATATACTATTAATCCGAACTTTTATGAGTTCTTGCTCATCTCCCCTCAAGGTTACTTGAAATCGTCTTATTTTTAATAACGTTTTTGTGATTGATCACAAAAACGAAGAATTGATATATAAGAATTGATTCTTACGCATTTAATAAATTTGTGTTTGCAATTTTTTACAATGTGGTTACTGTCTATGCCTTCAGTGATTTGGTGGTTCATATATTGGCGAATGGAAGTTCGCCAATATATGAACCACATTTACTTCGATAATCGGCTTTGTGACTTCTAAAGATGTTCAGTTGGTCTTGAAGCAGCCATCGTCAGTCTCACCTATGATAAAATGTAATATGGAAATACCCCACTAGCCACAAGATTGCACCTTTTTGCCTTTATATAGTGTAATTCCAGGGTGATCATTTCTTTAACTACTCAAGAAGTAAAAATGATTCAGTTTTAAGTAACTATTCGAATGCTTCGCACGATTGATTCAGACTCGATAATTTCACCTTAAATTATTTATTAATAAGTTACGACAATGGACTACTGAACGTGCTAGCGGTCATTGACCATTGGATATCGATTATAATGATTCAATATAAATGCACAGCGTTTGTAGTGTAGTTTTAAAAATATATTTGGCTTTATTCTCTATTAACCATAGGACAGAAAGTTTAATGTTGAACTATGGATATTGCATATCTTAAGACTGATTATCATTTTATTAAATTAAAGTTTCTTTAATCTACAATGACTTGAAATTTTTGGGCAATATCACTTACTGTCAGAATGCTATTTTCATGAGAAGCTATTTTGTTCGTTGGGGTATTTATTAACATTAAGTAGAAAATATTCAATCAGGAGTAGATACGTCGATTAAAAACCTAAAGATAAATAAAAACACTTGCTTAGGATATGAATGTAAAATATCGTGCAAAGATGCATAGTTACTAACTATCTTGGTTCATTAAAGTCTTTGTTTGATGTTCTCACCCAAGAATTAAGATTTCGTATAGTATCTGTTCTGTATTAGGTATTCACCTTGCAATGTTAAGCACAGATAGAAGTACTTATGTACGAGTAATGTCATTGAATGTGTCGTTCGCCGTTACAATTTTGACAGTTTGCATCGAGGTATTAAGAGCATTGTACGGTAGTTTGTTTTTCATTCTGCTGGATCTGGAATGATTATCTCTTAGTAAAAAAATGTGCTTGCTGCAACCGTTTATCTCAGTTTTTTTCTTACTGGTGTCATTGACTTTTTGATAATCATCACTAGATATAAATGTTAACTAACGATAAATGATGGCATCATCATGATCAGATTACTGATTTTTAATCGTAAACCCTCAACCACTGAAGCTAAATACATGATATTTCTGCAACAGGATATGATTAGGATGTATTTTTGGAAGAAAATACACTGTAGGAGGGTTAAATGTGAAATTAGGTTTGTCTGAGAATGACGCGCTACTTAGGCTGTGTTTCAAAACGAAATTCACACTAAGGAGTGAACATCACCCTAACCCGTTCCAAATTGACCCCGAGTGAAACCGAGGTTGACCGAGCTGTCACCTGACAGTTTCGTAGTTGTTTCGGAACGGGTTCGGGTGACGTTTATCACTCTGACAAGGGCGAATTCTACCGGTGCCTGGAGCCCGATGAAATTCACCTGACAGCTGTCAGACAAAGGTTTTGTTCGTTTTGTCTCTTTCTATCTGACGAGGTTGAAAATCACTCTGTGCCCGTTCCAAATCACTTTGGTCATTAGGAACGGGCCCTTAGTAGTTAATTGAATTACATACATACCATCACGACTTTTATCCCAAACGGGGTAGTCTGAGGCGGGTTACAGTTTATTTAAAGTTTATTTATTTATTTATTTGCAAGTCACATTACAAAATGGTAAGGTGGTATTAATGAAGTAACTAAGGTTTACATGTGACGCCCCGCAAGGGCACAGCAATAGGAGAGGGCTAACATTGTTTTAAAACTTTTGAATTATAAACATATTCTTAAAATTAATAATGTTATTAACATTATTAAAAAAATCAATAACATTACAAAATATTATTAACTAACTTTTAAATTTAGAGTCTGCTAAATACAAATACATCTCTTACTTAAAGAGGCGCATTAAATTTATTTATTAATATAGGTATTGGTTTAATTTGATTTGTTGTCGAAGTATTCTTTTAAATTATAATAACATTTGGTGGTGATAAACTTCTTTAATTCTTTATTAAATAGCGTTGGTTTTTTTTATATTTTTTGAGTAATTCGGTAAATGGTTGTAAATCCTAATCAATATCATAGGATGAGGGCTTGATGCAACTAGCTTTAATTTTGAAAATGGTACTTTGAGTTTATTTAGATTGCGGTTATTGTCAGGTGATGTGTCAGGGTGAACGAAACACTCAGAAGCCCACTTTACACCAATGGTATTAAAACCCAACGTGGTAGGTGGTGAGCCTTCCGCCGTTATCCGGGTTGATTTGTTTTTTATCGATGTTTTCCGTCACCGGAGAGTAAGTCTGATATTTAACAATAAATAAATAAATATCTGGGACAATTCACACCAAGATCATCTGACCCCAAACTTAGCAGAGCTTGTATTATGGTCATCAGAGACTGATAAACATACTTAAATATTTCTAAATACATACTTAAATAGATAATAACAAACAACAAACACAAATGTTCGTCACATAAATATTTGTCATAGGTGGGGATCGAACCCACGACCTCCGGAGTCAAAGGCAGGATCTTTGCCATTACGCCAACAGGCCATTGCAACAATGAACACAAAGATTTTGGTTCTGGCCAGATTTGAACTCGGGACCACACGGTCCACGATCTGAGTTCGGGTGCTGAACCACTAGGCCACGACGCGCTCACTTAATTGAATTATTTACAAGTATTTGGACTTAGTATTAAAAAAATTAAGGTGTTGTTTAGTGTTGCTTGATGGATCACTAAATGCATGGTGCATAAATGTCCAAATAGTTGTTTTATATCATAGTGACACTCATAGCAAGATCATAATTTTCCTCAATTTAATCATGCATACATGTTGTGTTAATATTTATTTATCACGTGTGCTCGTCTGTGAGTTAACTCGCGAATGCGTTTATTTTAAAACCTGTTGTCAGGTCTTTTTATTTTCTTAATAAACTTCACCGACCTCTTTAACGGTATTATGTGTGCTCCTCGTGGCCTTAGCAACAATAATTATTCGTTTTATTTTACGCATTCAACAAATCGTACATCTCTGGGCAATTAACAGGCCAAGCAAGTTTAATAGTACTTTTGATAAATTGTGTCATAACTTCTTTTAAATACCTTATCTAGTAGCGTTTGTGAACCATCGAACGGTTTCGCGTCGTCATTTCGAAATGACGCGATTATTGAATCACATCGCTGATGTAAAGTGAAGTAATACACCTATTTACGGTGAATGCGTATATCAATTTTTGTTACAACTGAATTATCATTTAAATCGCAATGAATTTTTTAAATTAAATGACAAGCCAGATTTATATGTGATCTAACTAAATAATCAGCAACACATTACTGGATAGGGACTAGGAGTCGCAAACATTCTGTATTTTAAGGCCATACGCACTTACCACTGACCACTGACACATTTCGCTGACGTAAGATGCGTTCAAAAAGCTAAACATCGTCACAGTCACGTAGCCCAACCCGTCAGGAGGAGGCGGGGTGTGGGTCAACGACCGCCGCTGTTCTCCTTTAGACCTTAATTGCACAATGGAGTGCAGTTGGTGAACCGCATCTCGTGGTTCGCGAAATCACAATTGACCAATTGCAGTGTCCTAAACAGTATCTCCTTTGCATCATTTGTTGTGCTTTACATCATCTCAATAGAGACATCACCTAAATGAATGCTATTGGCATATATACCCACTACAATACAATACAAATACAATGTGCAAAACTGTGTTAGATACTCGTAATTACTTTTCAGCCTTACATTCTTTTATTTTGTTATTTAGTGTACACGTGGTGAACTTACTCGTAAATAAAAATATTTTGTTCTGTCCAATGAAAATTGGAAAGTAATCCAACAAGTCTTACGCTCCATAGACGACATTCGACTTGTCACGTACACAAAATCTACGCCATCGGCCGCCATGACGCACATGCGTTGCATCAGGTATTCCTCATAAGCTTACATTTGAACTAATTCCTCGAGTAAGAGGAAATAAACAACAAAAATGGAATCCGTGAGGTATTTTCTATAAAACGGTCACTATTCCTGTTAGATTTGCATCCAAAATATTTTATTTATAGTAGATATTTGCGAATAATTCGCAGGTTAAACTGTATAAATATTAACGTTATGATTTACAAATCTAGGAAACTAATTTCGCACAGTGTTTCTTAAATTACATCATTTAATTTCGCAACGGCTTGTAAGCTCCTAACAGGTCCTCGCGCATGCTTCATACCCTACCTATTTTCACGATCCCTTTCATAAAACTTCAGTTAAATTGAAATTTCCGTTGAGGTAACATCAAACCAATTTCGTGGAAGATTCGTCTGACATTTCATTTAAAGTCCTCTTTGCACTGTGCTGTTTTTGGCGGATCATTGCTACATTGCTATTCGAACCATTGGTACTATTATTGTGAGTGATAATCATTAGTGGAAATGACTCTATCTATAATTCTTTTAAAAACTATATTTTCCATTTATATTTCGCCCAAAAAAAAATGTATTTCTTTCAACGGTTTCAACTAAATTTATCACCTGCATCTAAAATGTTATCTATAAAGAGAGAATATGAAATTTTAGTTGGGTTTGGTGACCAATAACTGCTTTCTCCGTGACATTGCATTGCCGGTAATCTAACATAATATGTGGGGCAGGTGTTTTGATTGGTTACTAGGCTGATATTAATAGCGAAATTAACTTAAATTGAACAAGCAACTTTCGAAAAGATATTTCTTTTGCTACCAATTTGTTCACAGTTTTCCTCCTTTTGTAGAGTACAACTTCATGGTAGGCGTTTCAAATAACTAGTCGTGTAGTCAGAGGCAAGCTAATGTTTTTTGCGTAGTAAACATAATATTCAAGATGCCCACATGTTTTGTGATGATGAAGCGATTCACATTTGAAGACATTTATTTACTGAATAATTCATTCGCTTGGCAACTTGTTTAAAATGTAGAACTGAAATTTTATTGGTAAGGATTGATTGGCGTGTAGTAAATTTCTAAACAGCTTACGAGTACGTACTACATGGAATCATGCAGGTCAATATGTTCCCTTCAACTAGGGACAATATTTGAAATTCTTTGTTTCTAGTTTTTTTCTTACCATCCTACTGTTGGCAAAAGTCCATTAGCACGTGGTTTAGTATTGTGTGGTTAAATTCTAGAACATTATATCACACATTTCCGCCAGTCTCTGCAGGATATATCTTTTGTGTTCTGAATCAGATACATCATACGATACGACGCACAATTGTGTTACATTTTCCTATTGGTCGCCCACGACTAAACGAGAATTTCAGTTACCAATTTGTACAATCAACTGGGGTATGAAATTTTAATACGCTGGCTCGTAGCTATTGATCGATGTTTTCGCTGTCGAGTACAAGTTAGAATAGTTTCTTTGGGTTAGTTCTAGGTAATAATAGTTCTAAAAGTATCTCTACCGTATCTGTTATTCTTTTATTTTAATATTTCAAATTCACCGATTTGTTTGAAATTGTTCTGACACGCTTGTTGTGAGTGTCTGTAATTTTTTGCTGTTAAATATTTTTTGGCCGTGGCCCAACAAATTTTGTTTGGCAGGATCAAAACGTTACTTTGCAAGTCCTTTTCTATTCGTTGCAAATTGTAAACTTTGTCAATAAACACCGCCATCGTGAGATGAAAACATTGAAATAAGTTAAAAGAAAAAATAGCTATTGAAAACGAAACACGGCCGTTTTAGCAACAGAAAGCTATGTTTGCACTGCGTTCATTGACCTTTGCAAAAGCGCAGACACCAAAATAACATCTTTCATCCCCGTCTGCCAGTGTTAGGTTAGGTTACAGACGTTACAGAATACCTATTTAGGTATGTGTTAACTTCTCTTACCCACATATCAATTGTTATCAGATAACAATCACATTTACTATAGAGCATGTTACATTATCAACGGTTTATAACGGTATCGTTAGGTTAATTGGGTAGTTGGCAACATCGAATTCAAAACAGTAAAAAAAAAAAGACACTAAAAAAGGGGCATGTAAAATATTAGTTCGTTTACTTAAGTATAATAGTAAATTTTATGGCTGTTTGAACTCTGGTGGGCAAGTCAAATTTCAAAAGTGTATAATAAATTAAAACGAGTATACCATTCGATAATCCACACAATTTATAGTAACTTTTGTTAAGAAACCATATTCGTAAACGCAAAATTTAATATGGCTGCCTAACAAGGTGTCTTGCAGAACGCATAGAAATAAGACCTGTGACGTCATTATCTTGCGACAGTTTGTAGGGGAGCGTTTTGGGCAAGTCCAAAAATATGATTTTTAAAATTGACATATATCTCGGGGAGTTTTTCGTGTTTTGGAAATAATTCACTTACCAATGTTTCTAGAACCCTAGGTCTTTCGATAACACCTCAACATAAAAAAAATGTCAACTACCCTATTGCAGCTGGCAGTAACTAAACTAAATATATCACACTGTCAGTCAGTTGTATCTCACTAAATGCTCGTGATCGGAGGAAGGTAACCGCCGCTGTGCCGTGTGGACTGTTATCGCCTCGCGTGCTTGCCGAATGAAACGGTGCGGCGATCCTGTAAAATTTATCATCAGGTTATGTCGCCGGGCATAAGTGTTTATGTGGGCCGCGTCACAAGTCGCAACCACGAGTGTTGCGCCGCCGCTCGCCGCGCGTATCATTTGGTCCGCGATCGCCGAACCAACCGTACGCTGACGAAACCTAACGCTCTCCGAACTAAACTCTCGAGCCCGATCAGCTGTTCGCAGTTTGACAACACGCACCGGCGAATCACGCTTACAATTTAAACATCACATTCTGAGTACGCAAAATGGTAAGGATCAGTGATAGTGACAGTGTTAAGTGCAGTGAATATGTCCTCTTACAAGTGCCCGCTTAGTCGCAAGTCGTAACGCGTAGGTATTGATAGTTACTTGAGTTTATTAACGTCGGTAATTATTTGTTATTGTGTTGACCAACATTAATAGTGCAAGTAAAAAGTCTACCATATTGAACGCCAAACCTCTTCATGTCACACCCATTCGGTTTGAATTTCAAAGTGATTTTTTAGATTGAAAAACAACTGATTATTTCTACCTCCAATTGAATTTATAAATAAATACTGCATATTACATATTATTTATATTTTTGAAACTTCCGTTCCCGGTCAAGGAAACAGCTAAACTACGTCGTCTGTGATGAATAGTTGAGTGAAATATCGATTGTTTTGTGTGAATTTCGAATTTATAATCGAGTCTGAGATGCGTTGAGAGTTCTGCAGCTGCATTCGCGTGGTGCGCTTGCGGCTGACGCGCGATCGCGTCTTGTTTGTGAGATCAGCTAAAATTAGCGAACTCCGTCCCCCGCTGTACTCGCCACCAGTTACATAACCGCGCCACAGCGGCCTTGACTCCCGCGCGGCTTCGCCATCATTGGCAGATCGATGCGACGTTTCTTCCATTCTTGTTGATTGAAAATGATCCGTAAATCTTTCTGCTAGCGCTAACTCAACGCTGACAGACACTGAAGCTCGTTCGTAAACATCGAACCACTGAACCGGTGTCGCGATAGGACTGTTTGCTATAACGTATGCATCCAATACAGGATTGTTTGCATGGTGACTTGCAGTATCAATGCTAACGCTGTTGAGCCGGTGTGTCGGTTTACTTAGTTCCATGCGCACCGTATAAATAATTTCATGCTGAGCGATAGTGACGTAGGTGTTTTGCTGTGGAATATTTTGCATACGAGCTTGGTTATTGTTCAAAATAAAGTATTGTTTCAGCTGAGATCGCCGCAGATTTCTTCTTACCTACCTAAAATATCTTAGACCCAAGTTTAAGAAATAAAAGAGGAAAATATGAATGAAAGACTTTTTTTTTTAAATTCAACATAGTTCTATCGGATTTTTTGCAAGTCCATGCTCAATTACGTTGTTGTGATAAGGTGTTCATCTTGTTCGGTGTGATGTATCAAACTAGGTTTTTTGCATAATTAGTCTCCCACTTCGTCTAATCAACATCGTCTCGTCATACAAACTTTTCCAAATATTTATCTGATAGCATGCCGGCGTTCGTCTCGACGTTGTTTTTGCGATAGCGCTGTGTAGTGCTATGATAACCTACACATACTTAGTATCCAGTTTTGCGCTTACCTAATATTGGCAATGTTATTTTCGACACATGTACGAATTCCTTCCACTAAACTTGTTTTGAGTTGCTACGCTGAACTCTTTTATTGAATATCATTCCTAATTTAATGAGAATGTTATTTTGCTGATAGGCATGTTTGTAAAGTCATGGCGTGGCCATCTACAACTCTGACATGCAATTGAAAACTATGTAGATTGGATGTTGACATAGACTAATGCATTGAACACACAGAAGAATAAAAATCTTGCAACTGTAGAGGCGAAGAACTTCAAAATTTAATTGCCACAAAGGTATCAATCTGTTATAAATAGATCATACCACGTGACTGACGATAACTATTTCTAGTGCAATAATTATAAATAATGTAGGATATGTGTCAGATGACGTCATAGCAGACGTCCTCGACCGTGACAGAGTAATTGTTGAATTGCGTTGCCCGACCAGCAGTATCACGGCCAAGGTCGCGGCTGCGAACAACTGTTCTAGTTCAACGGAACTTTTACAAACATACCTACGCTCAAAATATATTTTCGGCCTATGTTTGTAAGGGCTATTTTAAAATGTAAAAGCCAAAACTATAGCATGAATATAAGATAATTTAAATACGAGCTTTGAAAGTTTTGCAACGCAGAATAATTTGATTTAAAATCTTTCAGTAATTACAAATAATTTTACCTCTGTTATCTCGCGACTTTGTTTTCTGCTATATATTCATTATTATCAAAACATAACTGCTGTTATTTATAAGAAAAAAATTGTGATCTTGAATATACAGTTTGAAAAGTCGTGCGTGATCATTCGCAGTCAGGAGACGTGCACTTCTGAACCACGCCTTACCCATTGTGATCACCAAAAGGCCGGTTGTAAATGAAACTTTTTGATAGTTTATTTTTCTGAATATTGACTAAATGAAGACTGATCTTAAGAGGTTATAATTGGTATTCACATTGAAAATATCAGAAAAGCCTATCTGCGCCGCCGTATATTCTAACTAAAAATGACTTTTGGGGTTAATTTACAAAAGCATAGATGAATGATGCTTACGCATTCTTACCTAACCGTCAGCGCACCGTTAAATTGTAAAAATACTAAAAGATAAGATTTAAAACATAATCTTATCGACCTTTATCGATATCTCAGCAATTATAATCGCACTTGCCAGTCGGACTATAATAGTGCTCTTATCCATTACGCTTCAAAGGACTACTCAAGGCTCTCATTACTACGATATTAGAGATGCAGCTCATCAAAGTTGTTCAGTGGCTGTTAAGTTGAGATAGGCCGACGCGACGCTTCGCAATCTGGCGAGCAATCGATACGGGACCTAGCGCGTGTTTACGGTGCGCGCGCAGACATCCCACCAGAACTTACTGAATGGCCGCGACGTGGAGAAAACATGGGGGCTCCTCGGCGCGGACTCGTCCAAGGTCGTTTACAAGGCCGCACTTACTACCATACGCACATCTCACTCTGACCAAGCATCCGCGGATGAAAGTATCCCTCTCGCACGGATTCACTTTCAGATACGCGTAAATGCAGCGACCAAATAAAGCACACTCCCGTGGATTATGTCTGGCTCTAGATGAATCGCCTGTTTTTAACGATTAGCTCATGTCACTGTCGATTGTAACATGCACTGAAATCGCATCAGTACATTAATTACTAAAATATAAATCTATTTGAAATAGATGCCTCCTAAATCCCTTCTTCTACGTTAAAAAATTAAGACGAATGGCAGTGTTATTTCTTGCGTCATTTGTATATCCAACGTCGAAAGAAGATTGATGTTGGCTTTTTTAATGTGTACCAAAAATATCGAATACATAATAATCTGCTCAAATACGAAATAATAGCTAACCTCTTAACATTAGATTATATAGTGCACATTATGTAGTTTTCCATTTATGTTGTGACTATTTTTATCTCCGATTGTGGGGTTAATGAAAACTTGATCCCTTAGTTTCTCGTCAACAATATTTTCATTCTCGGTCATACGAGGGCTGCTATTTATGTAACCGGAATAACAAAGTGACACAAATATATAGCAATTATTATAGTTTTATTGCTTTTTAAAATATTCACCATGATGATCAATGCGATCAATGCACTTTTGCATACGTAGGATGGAACCAATTTTCCTAGCACTTTCTCCATTCGGATTGAGGTATCTCCAAAACGTGCATTGTGAACGCATCAAACAGTCTCTTCACGTTTCAAAAAACGTTGACCACGTAATTTATTTTTCGCGGTTGGAAATAAATAGAACTCGTTGGGGACAAGTCGGGGCTATACGACGGATGACCCGTAAATTCGATCTTCTGATCTTCCAAATACCGAGTTGTTTCTGCCGATGTGTGGCAGCTAGCATTGTCATGAAGAAGAAGGATTCTGCGTTGTTGGTTGTTTTTTCTTATGTTTTTCTGGCAAACAAATGATCGTGTACTATTCAGAATTAACCGTTTTCCTAATCCTCTAGTGACAGTGTAGGCACATGTCCATCTAAACCAAAAAAAAAACAAGCGACCATTTGCTTCAAAGTGCTTTTAGAACGAATGACTTTTGTTGGGTTCGGCTCATCTTGGAACACCCAAACCGATGATTGTTGTTTAGTTTCAGGATCATACGCATATATCCAAGATTCATCACCTGTGTATATCTTATAGACAGCTTTTGAGGCACCCTAACCCCACCCCAAAATTGTAATAAATCATATCACGACTTAAGCCATGGTGATAAAGTGCAAAGACACGCAATTTTCAAAAAGACGTCACAACGGATAAACAAATGGCAGCTCCATGAAACGAATTGTATTCTTCAGCCAAAGAGTTCCATTTTTAAATGTTATAATTACTTTTCAATATTGTTCTGTAACTGGCCAGTTACGGATACTTACATAAATAGCAGCCCTCGTGTAGTCGGTTATCAATTTATATCGGTACTGGATTCAAGACTAATCAAGACCATTGACGCAAATGTTTCCTTGAGTGCCAATCTTTGGGTCATCTGATTGAACGATATCCATTAATTAATCCGTTTAGAATAGCAGTTACTGCCGCCAGATAACCCGTTAATAATGTCTTGTTATCTGGTATCATTACTTCAGATTCGTCAAATGAGTGTCAGCTCTACTAGAGTACAAACGCTTCGTCACATATTCTCCTGACAAATTGCTACTTGCTACTATTATTTGTGACTATCTTAGTGAACAACGCGAAGTTGTCAACAGACAATTTAATCGCTTCACGTGATCACGTGACTATCGGTACGTTCATTAAATTACTGATTTGTTAGTTAGAAATAAATCATTTTGTCTTAGTGTAAACAAATAGAATCATTGATGTTTTATATAATTCGAGTTACATAAAAAGGTTTTACGTTGCCAATAACTCCTCATTTAAATTGTTTGTAAAGTTCTATTTTTGTTACAATGTTAGCATCGTAAATGAATCTTATCGCAGTGTTTATTACACATACGTGTTGGTGATTATAGTAACCTACACTTACCTATTTAATACTGTTCAGTGCATCTATTAGTTTATTTATTAACGAAGAAATTGTTCAATATTAAATTCTTCTGTGATGTTTGCTATACGAGTAGTAACGATTTCACCAATACTTATAAAATTACGTATGTATCGGTTTAGTTTTAATAAACGTTCGATCAAATCTTTTTTTTTTAATATTCTAAACTGAGCTTGCTATCAATGTTATGAACCACAGTTTTTTTCCGTTACATCTAAAGTTAGTTATTGAAGTCTTCAAAAGTACTTGTTGCAAATAAAAAAAAAACTGTAATTATACCGGGTGATTATCAAATAACTTACAAAAACGATATTCCATACTCATTAAGTGATGTAGAAACTATCTGAGTGACAATGAAATTGATTTAACTAACTTTCATATCAATACAAATCACTCGAACGGACAGTATTTTCTGTAATGAAACCTTAAAATTAAAGTTTATTAAAAAAAACTAATTTTCGCTTACGTGGTTACTAACATCAGTCATTGAGTATGCCGTATCGTTTTTGTAAGTTATTTGATAATCACCCGGTATTGCCAAGATTTTTCTATATGTTTTGGTAACCCTAGTTAGCTCATCCACTCCGCTTGCACACTAGCCTTGAATATTGTTGACTGATTATACCACCCATTGTATGCTCTAGAGCTCGTCTTGCATGTGTCACACACACATCTAGTGTAATATACATTTAGCACTTCCCGCTTCTTCACTTGTATGCAAAATCAATTAGCGGCCCAGTGTTCGATTCTCTATCGACTAATAGCCGTGCATTTCGCATTATTTTTTATTATGAGGCACTTGTATAACGGACACATTATGTACGGAGACGCAAGGCAGACCATAGAACTAAGTACCAGGCTGGCAAAGCCATATCGCTACTAACAAGTTTCTGTCCACAGCGGTATCGAGTGCAAAGATGAGGTGTTCGCTGCACACCAAGTGCAGCACGTAGACCTGAAGCCGGTTGTGGTACAGCCACCAGTGGGCCCGGTGTTGGTGCAGACACCACCAGTGGCCTCTTTGGCACCTATTGAAGTAGCCAACGGTGCCGTTGTCACCACTAATCCGCCCGAAGAAGAGCGCCCGATTCCAGTCACTGAACTCATATTCGCACCGCGAAAGAAAGAAATGAACAAAGGATTTCTCATGTTCTCGCCTGACGAAGGTCTTACAAGTGAGTTACAATTCGAAGCATCCAACAAACCCGATTCCCTAATACCTCCGAGAGATCGAAACAATAACAATGTAACTCTTTCAGTGCTTAAAGACGAGCCGGAAGATCTGACTCATTTGGCGCCCACTGCTGGTGACGCGTGCATCCCGCTGGAGAATGACAGCCCGTTCCCGTACATGTTCGATGAATTCATTCTGAACGACAATTACTGCAGCCTATTGGGTGATGATTTGACTAATGGATCGCCTGTGGATTCTCTAACTCCGGAATCGCTGTTATTGTCTTCGCCAGAACCTCATGTACGTATAACTGTCTTAAATTTGAATTGCTTTAAATCAATAAGAATTAACTTAATATTTTTTATACTTTTTAGGAGACAGAATCGTCATGTGAACAGTCATCATTATTAACAGAATTATCGTTAGATGCGTTTGATAGCACGAGGTCTGACAACGAAATCGATGACGGACATTCTCCATTCATACCCCTTACCGATGAACGCCCGGTTCTTGAGCCGGCAGTCATGTGGGGGGCTCTGCCGGATAACGTGAGCCAAGCAAGGCCCCAGCCTACGGATGTGCAGACGACGTCACCTGCGCCAGCGCTTCAGCGTCTGCTAGCGGCGCCCACCACGGGCCCGCCACCACAGGATCTCATTACAAATATTTACTCAGATCAAGGTACTTACAGACCAACATTAGGGACCTCCTACATCAATTAATTCGACATTTGACTCCAGTATTTTATCAAACTGCTATTTCCAGGTTTAATCCCATGCCGAAGTATGCCGTCATGGGACACAGGTGTCAAAAGAGTAATGAAACAAGAGGAGGAGCCATGCGCAAAGCGCGTCAAACGCAGCCCTTCGCCGGTGCCGTGCAAGACTAACTCCAGGCAGTCCTCGAGCGTCCTCATGAACCTCCTGGTGAGCGGCTGTGACGTCGACGCCGGCTACATCTGCATGGTGCAGTGCAGGCCGAGGCAAAAAGCGAAAGCTTGAGGCACACACCTCAGTAAAAACAATAAACTGTGATAATGCACGTCCAGTGTTTAACCGGTATCGCTTCTAGTTCTCCCGTGCTTTTCTCACAAAACTGTCCGGTCGAATTTAATAAAGTTATGGTAACAGTGCCGTCAAAACTTGTGATATTAGCGATTGTTGCTGGAGTCGCGTCGTGAACGTTAAACGAAGTCCCGAGGACAATAAAATTCGAATCGAATAAAAAGAAATGAACCGCGAAAGCAATAGCCATCAGACGGCCAGTCGAATCGAATGGGACTTAGCGCAAAGGCTGTTTAGAATAGTAAATTCACGGACTTGCAATCTCGTGCTTTCGCCCA
Organism: Udea olivalis; assembly: GCA_947369235.1. Taxonomy (NCBI): domain Eukaryota; kingdom Metazoa; phylum Arthropoda; class Insecta; order Lepidoptera; family Crambidae; genus Udea; species Udea olivalis. Next base: position 12,073,722 of record OX376360.1, read on the forward strand.
AGGGCGTAGTCTTAGTTAATTTATAGTGGTACATTCGTGACAATGTTGTAAATTATTTAAGCAATTTCGTCTTAGACTTGATTCTAGTGCTTAAGTTAACGTGCGCATATCTTTGTGGTAATGTAATCGTTCATTCGTTCATTCGTTCCTATGTTACTTAGTTACCAGTCGTTCCCTACGTGGGCCCCTCGCCGCGCACTCAGTCTTATGTTCGATGCTCGAACCGAGTCAATAATGTTCGTACACTTTTTACCATACTCTAGTTTGCTATTTATTCGTACATGTAAGACTCGCTTAGTTTTACTATGTCTGTTATTTTTACATCGAGGTATTTAGATAACAATGAAGTTAGTCAATCGTTATTGTATGATATAGTATTTATGACGGTCGTTATGTACATATTCAGAGTTTAATTAGACTCTGTAGTATTTTAGTAAGTTTGGCCGCGGATTTGTTTGAGATCGCAGAGTAAATCGTTCCCACTGCCAAATGATATAAAGTACAACTATAACAAAATGTTATACCTACGTGGTTTTGTTCGTTATTGTATAATATTATGATATATATCTATAGAACACAACAGCGAACAATTTTGTAATGTATTTTTTTACATGTCATTCGAACTTTAATGTTAGATATAATTATAGCAGCAAGGTGTTTGAGCATGAAGCTTGAACACAGTCATCGTTACAATATCAACACTGGAATTTTCAAAAGACGTATAAATTATATAGACGATGAGGACTTGTCGTAATTCGTTAAAATTATTGTAGAGTTAATATTGTAAACGGATGATGTGTAAACCAAGAAATATTTTTCTTGTATGATATAAAATATTGATATTGGCAGAAATAACATACTGAGTGTATGAAATAAAAGATAAATATAGTGCTGGTAAAAAGGTGCATGTTGATTTCTTTCCCTCGTTCATCCTATCCTGAACATCCCTAGCGGTATTGGCTTCGACCATGACTTACAATATGAAATTATGAAAGTAACTTACATAAAAAAGCTTTGCAGGCTTTGTCGTTAAAATACATCATTTAGGTTATTTTATGATTGTTATATTAATGGATGAAATAATAGCCTCAAAGTTGGTAGGGAATCAAAGACATAATTGTGTTTTTCTTTTTGGTCCCACTTATTTTTGATATAGTAAACGCCTAGAAAGTGACTTTTCACGCCATTCTTAAAATGTTGAGATACACTACTAGCCACTAGAGCTGATAAATTCTTTCTTTAAAAAAATATATAGTTCAACATTGTTTATATTTAGTCAGACACATCAATGATGTCTTATATGACTTACATACATTCGAAAACACGTGAGTCTATTTCATTTGATAGTAAACAAAAATTCACCTGAGTTGAAGCTTTGTTTACTATGAGTTTACGTTCGACTTCTGTCTAATCTATACTAATTTTATAAAGGAAAGATTTGTTTGTTTGTTTGTATTGAATAGGCTCCGAAACTACTGGACCGATTAAAAAAATCTTTCACCAATATAAAGCCACAGTATCAGGGAGTGTTTTTTTTTTGCTAGTAGTTTGATAAACGCAGTGGTTGCGTGTTCAGTAGTCAGATTTGTTACCACTGGCTGGCAACAAATTCGATAGCATCGGTAGCCAAACAGGTCGGACGCTTCCGTTTACAAAAATATATTCCAACGATATTTATGGCTATGCAACTAGTATTTATTCGCTACTGAAAAAACAAATGGTAGAATCGAAGTGCTAAACCATATTTACCTAAGACATTTAGGAAGGAAGAAAATATTTATTTACTTACATGAAAGAGATTTGCACACATAAAATGTTATATTATACTTAATAAAAACATTCACCACTCTTGATCGACAGATATTCATTTCATTAACGTACTTACACGATAATGCCCGAAAATCTGTGAAACCGAAACAAGACTCGGATTTCGGCGGTTATGGCAATTGTGATTCAGATGAATACTGGCAGTATTAGATGAAAATGGTTGCAAGACTTACTTTACGAAAAAGAAAAAATCTGGTCTAAGCATCCCCCGGAGCGTTACGGTCCGTACGGTCGTCTCCTGATAGGTCGGTAGTAAAAAGGCCGTTGACTCGGGGTGTCTTGCGGCTACCACCCGCTGTTTTTATTTTCATCTTACCAGAATCATCCAGATTTTACTACGCAACATTTAACTGAAGGCATTCTTTTCTTTCTAAAGTAAGCGACCCTTTAAATCTTCTAAATCTGTGTTTCCAGTAAACGCCAACCACCCCTCAACTTTTTACATGTTTCCTTTGCTAATTGAAATGAGAAATAGCAAAATTGGCAATTTAATTTGAAACTATGATGTGTTTCTAATAAATTCTAGGCTAGATTCCTACGTTTATAATGAACCATTGTATTATTAATTTAAATCAAGGGAAAAACTGCAAATATCGTAGTTCTACATGTTTATCGATTGTTGTCGTCAATGATCGCATTATGGTATCTTTGTAAAACTTTGATTACTAAATATTGAGAAGTTATTATAATTCTAAATGCAGTATCTCCTGGTTGAATCAAGTCTGGCAAGACAGATAATGGTTCAACTGAGCTAGAATAAAGGGTTTATCCGATAAGCGTGTAATCCCAATTGGGGGCTCCCCCAGGATCGATGGAAGTAAGGAGCTCGCCATTTCAGCGGATGCTCCAATTACTTGGAGGGCTAATCGTAAATACGCGACCCACTTTGCCACTATCGGATCTGATTGAATCAACTATAGTTAATATGGTATGGTTAATGTTGCTATTCGTGTAGTACTTTACAAACAGCTATCTGAATACGTTATAAGACCACACGCGTGAATGTAGGTGAACAGTAAGAAAACTAGAAGTTGTGATTGTACCTTGGTCCTAAGTCTGACCGTGAGTACTTAAAGCCCGGCAAGCAAGTTTTAAACGAACTACACTAGTGCATTCACTAAAGCGAACTACTAAATACTGAAATATGGAGGCTCCATTTGGCTCCAAATGAATTTTACATTCTATACCAAATGGTCTATTTTTGTCCGTCGAAGACTTTATTAGCTAATTACCTTATAACAGTAAAACGAGAAGGGCTGTAACTGATATTAGTTAACGTGTGAGAAATCTGATCGTCCAACAATTCTATTGAAAATCTGTTGGTCCTTAGAGCTTACAATAACATCAACCTTAAGGCCCGTATTCACTTTGATTAGTGCGAGTGCAAGTGATTAGTGCAGGTGATCAGTGATCACCCTTAGTAATTAGGATAAAACAAGTGTAGACAGCGATAGATTATTGCAAGTGATTAGTACCCTGCGTCGTGAAGTAATTAGAAGCGTGTTCTTTTCAATCGCACTAATCAATCGCCATCCACACGTTTTTTCTCTTAATCACTAAGCACCTGCACTAATCACCTGCACTTACTACTAATCGAAGTGAATACGGGCCTCTACTGTGCTATGGAACATAAAATACGATTTGAAATTGATAAAGAGCTTACCAGTTTGTTTAGTCTGAGCAAATAATAATATATTTGCGAATAAGATTCGACCTCGTATTTGATTATTAGCTAGATAGTATTTAATGCACCAGTAAACAATTATTTTAGTAATTCATTACAGATACTTCTATTTGTACAACTCTCTATTATGCCTTAAATGTAGGTAGGTAATATTCAATTGATAAAGGTTACAAGAAATGTAAAATTAAAACTAGATAATAATGAAAAGGTTCCATTTAAGTTCAAAAGATGAAATGAAAAAGGCTATTTTGAAGGAAAAAACTAAAAACACAACAGAAACTTTGTTTTTGGTTTGATTCTGAACCTTGCTGATTTGGTACACTTGTAAATTTCCTCTGTATGTATGTATGTAAGAGGGAAAAAGCAATGTCTGTCTGCGCGAAAAGAAAGAAAGAAAAATCGATTATTGACCCATACATAGGATACAACATAATTTACTTATAAAGGGTACAAAAACATAAAAAAATAAAACTTAAATTAATAACTAAACAAAGAAGTAGTGGGCCAACCAGAACCTGGTCTTAGCCTATGTGCTGCTTCAGTGGAAGCACTACCGAGAGGCTGGTATCTGGCAGGGCCTGTTGAGGTCGTCCATCCTATATTTCTCCACAATCACTTCGTTATAATACAAAGTTTTTAATTGATTTTATTATAATACATGCTTCGCGACGATTAATCTGTCACGTAAGCCTACTAACAACTTTCATTAATGAAAAGAGTATTTAATTCTTGATTAAGCTTTTATTACGCTCTAAGTGAAAGTACTCATAAATTGAGTATACTTCATGTGTGCCACGTTCACGCCAAGGGCATTCGGAAGGCACGTCTGAAAACATTTGTGTGTAAAGATGCCATTGAGTCGTAAACATAAAAATACGAACTGGGACCTACTTTTTTGGTTTCACTATCTTTTTTCATATAATGTTTGTTTATATCTAATAAAGAGATGTTAAGTTGCCGTAAAAAACAAAATAATACCTTTTAAAATAATAAAATAGGCTTTGTAATAAACTTGGCATAGGGCGTTCTATGCTACATAACCAAAATCTATACTTGGATCATAGTGACTTTTTTGTATGGCCTAAATCTTTAATAATGCAGAAATGCCAACCAAGTAATAAAAGCATAACATGCCTGCACATCTTAACCTCGTAGTAGACCAGAAACCACATAGATCTTTATAAGTCATTGTGTTCTCCCTTTGTACCCTTTCTTTTAAGTTTAATCTTGCGGTTGACTGGTACAGAATGCCTCCGGGCATTTCCGCCATAAGTTCTTGTCCTCTTGTGCAATAAAGAATAAATAAATATTTAAGTATCTATGAAATATCCATACTAATATTATAAAGAGGAACGATTTGTTTGTTTGTTCGCATTGAATAGGCTCCGAAACTACTGGACTACAGCTAAATTATCACTAAGTATTATCAGGAAGTGACATAGGCTATATTTTGTTTTAATTTAGGCTATGTTTTAACGGGAAAGAACGCTGGCGAAGCCGCTGACGGACAGCAATGTTTACTAAGTTTACTAGTATGAGATAAATAGTTTCTAACTGATCAATAAAATTCAATGTAATAAAATAATTGTAAACCATTTTGCCCACCAGGTCATATTATAACTATGATAAATTGGGTAAACTCGTTGCATAATATCAAGATATAAACAGACTTCATTGCTGTTACATTCTTGCCATTCGTGCTGCCACTATTTCGTGAATTACTTCTAGAAAACATTCCACCGTCCACAAAACAAATTTCTATTCTCCTCCTGTAAACTAAATCAAACACCGCTCTGTAGTTGAACCGTTCACTGAACTGGGGCATTTGATCTGATTCGCTTGAAGCATGCGACGACTTCTGAAGTCATACATCTTACCATACCAATGCTTTGCCATACTGAGTACTTCAAGCTGCCGATTCACATCGATTCGTCTAGTGTAGACTTGCCCGCAATGCACCAAGCTAATCGACTATAGTGAAATAGTTTCACGTAGATGATTAGCTAAATAATGCCAATTTAAAAATGCTTTTCAACGTTTAGCCGGGATATTAAAATGATTACAAAACAAAAGCACATTTTTTTTTACAAGCATAGGCAGGGAGCATGCAGTTAGTGGAAAAAAAGTTAACATAGCTATGTTCGTTCGGCCATTAAAAATCATACCAATTGTATTGCATGAAACAGCATCTGTAGAACGGCAACGTCGGCAACTCAATAGAGAAATAATGTCCGAAAATACTAGGTATCTAATTACAAAACAGTTTAAAGTAATCATTAACAAATCCTAACAATTTAACGTTTTAAAACAATTGAAATGTCAAGGTATTGCTTAGGGTTTGTTTTAAGTGATAACCAGTCCTTTGGCAATATTTTACTTTGTTAATCGCAACCTTTCATAATAAATTATTTATGATGTAATGAAAGCTTCGCATTCTAGAACAGAGCACGTACGCCGAAGCCTGAGGCTATAGCAAAGATCGTTTGTGTATTTATTGACCCGCTAACGAATACTGAACGGCTTTGTAACCGACGACTAATAAAAACGTGTTAGCGACATTATTATAGCCACGGGCGACATTTATTTAGTGCAGTTGCAAGTCTCATAAAAATCAACCGATAAGCGTTTATGATAATTTCGAGTCTGTAGGTTCTTAATAAGTATCGTTGCATTTTTTGTCGTTTAATAGAGACGTTTGATTTCATAATTAGGAGATTCCCTTCGTAAAATAAACGCTTTATCTACTTTTCGTTCAAAAGTGTTGTAATTAAAAAGCCACGGTATTTTTTCATAAATGCCATATTTCTATACATTATCATTATCGCGACTATAAACAATACAACATTGTATTATGTAACCTTGATGGAATTGCATACATACATACTTATAAATGATGTGTCTCAGTAATTATAATAATCATCTCGTCTCAGAAGATGAACATGAATTGAAACATTTTCCACTCGTCGCGATCAGCAAACAAATGATGAATATTCATTACCTTCATTCAATTATTCTAAGTCAAGGTCAAAGCTAATATAAACTATTGTACTGTCCTTATTTACATTTTATTTTCCTCAACATGCACATTTTTACATTATTTACACAAAATTTGCAAAAACTAACTGACTTGTGAGCTAATATTTATTTTTTGTGTTTCCAGCCTATGGGTGGAGCCGCGCAGCCACCACAGAACAAAATGAACCCCAACTACCAACTAGTGATGAACCCGCAGAAGATGCCGGCACAGCACACCATCAACAGGAGCAACATACCCATACCTGTTATCAATATACAAAACTTTCAGAGCAAGCCGGTCCTGTGCCCCAATATATCGAATTCGATACCACGCACAAACTTCAACACAAGCATTTCATGTCCTCTAAGTGTAAATATAAACAGTCCGATCTATTCCCTACCCTCCAGCCCGAATACCTCCAGTTATAACAGCCCTGTCATGAGTCCAGCTCAAAGGGACAGACTTCTCAGTCCATACTCCACTCCGCAATCCTTGTCTCCTGTAGGCAAATTCAATCAGATGTACAGTCCAGGGAGCAGACTTGAGTCCCCTGTAGGGATGCACTATGGTGATCCATATTTGACCAATAAAATGCAGACGAGCCCCGGATTCCCGTTCCAACCAGGCGATCTTCTTTTAGACTCCAGCATCCCCATGCCTTCACCAGACTTTTGGGGCGATGCCGAGATGCTGCAAGGCACAAACGAACTTCTCACAGCGTTTGACGATGTCAAACTAGGTTAGACATTGTGAGTAAAAGGAACGTTGAGTGATTTCTTAGTGTTTTTGAACTTGTGGAGGGCTTGGATGAAGTTACCTAAAGCATTTACTGTTAAGTCAAATCCACCTTGATTATTGAAGAAAATGCTCCTATATTCGAAGCTTCACACTATAGTTTCATGTTTAAACATGAAACTTTTCGAATGCATTAATTTTCAGTAGAAATCACTCGATATTAAAGCAGGGTCGCAAAGGGTAGATAAGATTGATGGCCGACGGGATTCCGCGCAGTCCTCGACGCGTGAGCGTCTTGATATTTTTCCTTGGGAAATGTAAATCTTAGTTTTGTAGTGGACTTTCTATAATCTCATTTTACTGTTACTTGTATTTAGTAGTATAATTTTAATGTTGTTCTTTTGTTATTAAACAAAACATGATGACAAGTTACAATTAATAGAGGTACATAGTGCATGATGTAATAAAACTTATCAAATGATGCCTCTTTAAAAAAAAGTATGTAATTAGTTGTGTAATAAATAAGTCAAAAAAAATTTAATTTTCTGTGGCTCAGATATGACGTCGTATTTTATTTGCACATCAAGTTTTTCATGAGCTTTTTAAAATAACTGGGCAAATTATTGATTAATTAAGGACTGGAATCCTGGGTGATGATGACGTAACGATGTGACTTAGAAAAATAATATAATACCTAATGTAAGAGTGAAATAAAATAACATCATGTTATAATACATGTATGAATGGTTTTAAGTGTAAGGGTACATAATATATTACTTTAAGCCAACCAGAAACGACAGGATGCATGAAAAATAAGGTGATGAAGAATTATAAAGAATTCTTTATTTTTAAAATTTTATCATAAAGTTTCAAACAGTCAATTGATTTAAATCTTTGGTTGCCTTTGTTCCTGTCAGTCTTCTTGTAGTTTAGCACATGTTACAAAACAAATTTAAAGAAAATTGGCATATGGTAACACTTAGTTATTTTGTAAATGAAATTGGTAATCCTAAAAACATTTGGCAAGAGTTATTATTAGTTTTACGTATACGACATAGTTAAGTTCTAATTTAATATATGATCAAAATTTTATACTCATTTAGGAAATAAAAACATTGCGTAATGTTTTTCATCTTGTTTCCCCATGTTTGCATTATACGTAAGTTTTTAAAATGTTTATGTGTAAAAGTAAAAGTTTAAATAATATTTGTAATTGGCTTCTGGTTCCATATTCACTCTGCCTCTCTGATTTATTGAGTCGCAAATTAATCTTTCAATTGTGAGTGAGTTGTTAACGATTGAAGGAGATAGGTAATGTTTCATGCTGAATATACGATCAATTGCACATTTTGGATAAATTACCAGAAAAAAGACGCACGGCAGTGTCGATCGACAGCGGTTATAGGATGAGTTATTTCCAATTTCACCAACTTGAGAAGTTATTATACTGGCAGTTTACGCAAGAGCCTGAATGACATTTAAATACTACGTTACTTATACTTTTCTTAAATGACATTTAAACTGTCTCCTCTCCTAAGCTGATCTTAAGTTTTTTGGTGCAATCGGCCCTGAGTGGCCGAAAGAATTACGCGAATTTGTTCCTAGTGTCTTTAGTCCATCTATCTTCTCAATTGTTATTTCCCATACTCGAATAATATTATTTACTTTTAAAATGTGATTATTTTTCTTCCATTTTTTTCACTATTTATCTACATCTTTATTTCACAAGTATTACATTATAAGATTAGCTTTTATTTAGCAGACGACTATATTGCCTCTGTCTCGTACAGTTAAAGTACAATCTGTTTACATAAACTGATTTTCTATTATCTGCATCTACTAATGCAATTGTTTTACCCCGTTTTAATCTCGTTAGATTTATGCAAAACATTTTTGATGTATGTAATTTATTTTTAAGATGGGGTAGTATCAAATCGGAGGTTATGATAAATGAATTAACAGGTAATTTGAATATCTAAAGGCAAATGGTGATTGTTTGCGCGGCATTACATATGACAACAATGAAATTACGATGGCGTATGTGTACGTTTGGGTAATTAGGAAAGAGCAAATCAATTAATCATTAAGTGTAAATTATTTAATTTAGCTTAGCAATAGGAAACATAAGCATTTGAGTGTAATCGCCCCTGGGAGATATTAACTTAAATCCATTCATTTAGAAAGTGCCAAGAAAGTTAGGAACATAAGCTAACTTTAGGAAACGTGATTTTACCATCAAAACCTTTTCCGTTAGTTTCCTGTTAGTCTATTCCTATTTCCGTCAGTCTTGTAAACTGGTAACATAAGAAAATTCTTATTCTATCAGCCTTTTTTAAATAGATAAATTTAAATGATCAGCCGACCATTGGGTCCATTCGCCATTGAATGGACCCAATGGTCAGCGTGTGTTTGCCGTAACCCGAATTCTGAATCGTCTCTGAAAGTCGAGCAGCCCTACAAAGTCGTGAAGATAGGTATTTTCAGTCAGACAGGTCAAATGATTTTGAGTGACGGTTGGTAGCTTATGGTTATATATGGACCCTATTATAAAGTATTCTTAGGACACCGTGATTTCGGAGATTCAAATACTATGAGATTTTCTGCAAATCGCGAATCTTTCCAAAAAACTGTCACTCCGAGATTATGTCCTAATGTACCTAACTCCTAATTTTAATAAGACATCGATGATCATGTTCTACATTACTATTCAATACAATTGATTTATTTGCGTGAACTGTTCCAACAGATTGTTTGGATTCCACTTTGTTGATACGGTAAATATTTCTTATTTTTCGCTGTTAGTGGGTAGGTAAACAGCAATATCTTTATTAATAAAAGTTTATAAAGGGAGGGAAAGATTTAGCCAATATAAATAGCTACACAACTATTTTACTCGACAAGTGCCGTGTTCGTATTGATAATGGTTTTTATTTCACAAAAGATATAGATAATGATGACGTCCTATATTGATGACTGATAGTAGGTGCTAGTTGTACTGAAGCTATTGAGCTGCATTATATGAGAAGCATTTACTAATGATTATTCAGAAATTAATTCAGCTATTCAACTTCTTATTTTTGATGCCCGTGTAATTCAAACACAAGGCAAATGTACTTGCACTTTGCAGTGAAATGCAACGTGCTAATCATTTGTTTGAGTTTATCGCATTACAAAAAAGTAGAAGCCGTTTTTAAATATTAGAGCCATTGAGGGCAGGAAATGCAAGACACGAGCGCGGACGCTGTTATTGAAATGAATATCGTTAAATTAACACTACAGAGGCGTTCGCATCACAACCTTTACGTAGGGGCGGGCGCACCTTTTGCTCCTGATATAATTAAGACCTATTTTGCAATGGTTTTGTAAAGGTTGATGTGAACGCCTCTGTACTTTATGTATTGTGTTAAGTGGTTTTTTAAAAAGTGGCTTTTATTTTAGCGCTAGTATAACTTGAAAACCAAAGCTATTGCTGCTTTACCTCATAATATATAAGGAATGTAGGTACCTACCGTTTAAACATACTGCCAATTTTCATTAATCTAGCACTTATGAAGTTATTTCATAATTATATCCATTAAAGTCTTGACGGCGTGTGCCATAGAAATAGATAGTGTTGTTTTTATCAAATGTTTACATGCGGAGTTAAGAAATGAAATTTTGGAAAAATATTGCAATATTTTTACCTGAATTATGTTATCTGAAAATAAATTTCTACTATTGTAAATAACAATTCAAATGGTTTTATATATCGATATTAAATTTCTGTCATTATCTGTAATCCCCTGTTTTATTTTATTAATTACCGCTGTCTGTCCCATAAATCCCTGTGCAAACAGAAAAGAACACTAATGTGAATAAGTATATGTAACCACAACTACCGCGTCTCAGAACATGACGGATCTGTCTTAAACACGGCCCATCAGGGTCAAAGATTCCATAGATGGTGCCAGAACATTACATGCAACAAGTGGTAAACTTGTATTGCAGCTTAAAGTAACTATTAGTTAGTAATTATAGTATAGCTTATAGTAATTAGGGATAACTACTATAAGCACAAGGGTCCCAATGATAGGGTTCAGTTCCAGAAGGTCCCCCCACGGCCTGCCAACGAAATTGTAGGGTAGGTTATATTGAATTTAAAATTCTGCGCCCCGTCTGGTAGGCAGGAGGTAGCAGTATTAGCAAAGATTATAAACTATATTCTTTGGTATTAAATAACTCTGTTCAGTGTCCGATGCACAAGACTACTATTATCCTAACTTCGAACGGGCGACATCTTTTGACGTTTGAGGTAATGAGCTTGCAGGCATAGCGTGAATTCTAGAACCCCGAAGTAAATCTACTTTTTCTGTAGCACCGATAGATGGCAATGTATCGCGCCAGTTGCAGTAGTGCGACAAGGGCGGTACCTACTTAAAAGATGAAAATGATTTCTTTAAGTTGTTAATGCTCTGCCATACTAGATGGCGCTATTTCGCAGAGATCCACTAAATGGGAAGATCTACGATGATCTAATTAATAACTGAATATTGAATAACATGAATTACCTTAATAATTACAATTTAGAAATCTACAAGATGAAAATATTTATTATAAATATTTATCATTCAATAATAATGTCAGCTGAACGCGACGTTCCGGAACGTTTATTTTGTGACAGACGGAGACGGATCTCGAATGACTCGAATTTGACAGTTAGGCGTCATTCTTCGTCGAAGTTGGTCGGTTTTGCAACGAGTTTTTTGTGATCGTGATGAGACGTGTTTATTTGTGTATTATTTACCATAATATAAAATGAGATAAACATTGTTAATTCGCTAGCTCCACAGTTTCGAGAAAGTTGTGGTTGTTTAGTGCTCAGTTCCGTGATAAAAACATCAATGGCTTCTACGCCGAAGCAAGTGAACGGATCCAACGGCCCCTTGGGAAAGCGGAAGAAGTCAAGAGGAAGCAAGGGCTCGTATTTATCGAAATGGTTGGACAAGAGCTTGAATCACATACAAGATGCTACTCCTAGCATGGAAACTTACGACACATACGTCAATCCAAATTTGAATTGGCCGTTGGGATCGCAATTCGCGCCTGGGTATGATCCGCATCGATATATGTACGGCTGTGCAGAGCCGATGTCGCTTCCCACGCTGCCGTCCTACTGTAACCCTGGTGTCCCACCTCCGTATAACCACGAGTACCGTTATATCCAGAGTGTAAATAAGAGCATCCAGGTTCAGAGGCCAAGACCACGAAGACGAAGCGGTAACAAAACCGAAGACGTTCATAGTACTCCGAACAGTACACTTAGTAATTCTAATTATTTACAACCAAAGAACTTCACTGACAGCCAGGATTTTACTAGTTTGCCACCAGTAATAGTGACATCAGTTGCAGATACTAACTCAAACAGTGATATGAATACAAATGACAAAGATGATGGGAGTAATGCTAGAAGATATAGTGACCCTTGCGTGAGGGGTTTGCCAGATGTGGCCCGTCCTGCAAATGGTGAGGTGGACTCAGACTCTGAATCCTGCTCTGACCTTTCAGGAAGTCAGGTTGGCAGTAGGCTGTTGACACATTTGCTCGATCAGATTAAATGCTTGAAGTTGGCAAATGAAAGGCTGACTAAAGACCTAATAGATACCAAAGGTAAGTGACAGCATTCTTTGATATCAGAAAAAGTTCTTACTTAGGTTAGGTTTCTTTTATGGAATAGGGAGCAAAGGAGGTGGAAGGTCACCTGACAGAAACTGATCACCTCCCATTTAAATGTACTAGTGACAAGGCATAGGCCTCCACTCTCCAGTGGGACATTTTAACACACACAATCACACACATACAAACGCACGAGAGTACCGTTTAAGTTAAGTTTTTTTTAAATGTATTTTGTATTGTTCTAAACCCTCATGTAATAATTCTCGATTAACACCAATAGAGAAATGGACGTGGCTGAAGAACACAACTGAGCCACCTCCAATTGCTTTCTGTGTTTTATTTTTTATGTTCATGGTGATGTTTGTAGGATTAAAAGCAATAAACGCATTTTTATTTATTTATAACTAAAGACTATAATCTCTATTTACTTGATAACTATTACCACACACCAAAAATATGGATTGATAGGTAATCAATCACACTTTGCAGACTGACCTCATGTGTTAACATTGGCTACCCACATAAGACATTTTGTAACCACCAACACCTACATTAAATATATTATAATGTGTCACCCACACACAAATTATGTAAGTCAAGGTGAACCATTCAATAACATTGTTTGATTAAACTGATTCTTACTGTAATATATTTTATTGTGGATTAGGATACCACCTGCTTTAGGCATTGCTGAATGCGGCCTATTTTGTTTTTGGGTTCTGACTGATGCTGCCGGGCAGTACATTATTTTGATTGGTCCTATACAGGTTGTCCCAAAAAGTAGTGTTAAGCCCGGTGGTAGAAAATCACTATAGCTACTCAAATTTTGCATGTTTGTGCGTTTCATATTCCATGATTTTTGGCAGTTTTAGAGCTACGTTTTTTATGCGTTTTCGAATGACTGGCTTGAGTAAAAGTAAAAGTAAATGTAAAAAATATCTTTATTCATATAGACTTATAAAAAGTACTTATGAAATGTCATGTAACAAAAAAAAATTGTAGCAAAAATATACTGAATAAAAATAAACTTACATAAAATAATACTATGATAGTTCATATCATAATTAAATATAATGTGACTCTACCACAAGTCACTTTTTTGGTCACTGTTGTGAATAGTTGAGGACCTACATGCTTAATTTTTGTTTTCATTGTTATATGGATATTAGTCCTACATGGTTCAGAAGCATTTACACCTATTGCACAGATTACTTATAGTCCAATAACACTGAACAAGACTGGAAAAAAATATGAAACTGATAAAGTGAGAAAAACTATTTTTTTCCTAGGTTTTGAAGGACATTTAAAGACAAATATTGTAACGAGAAAAGATTTGATTGTTTGTTGGTAAAGAATAGGCTCTGAACAGCTTTTAAGATTTTATAACTCTTTTACCAATTAAGCTACATTGTCAGCGACTGACATAGGCAATTTTTTTTTTAATTAGACGTTATTTTGACAGGTGAAACAGTCTACGCGGGCAAAGACGCTAATCGACAGCGAGTTTAAAATCTTTTAAAATATGTAGACAGTATATTATTAATTTATTTATTGAAAGGAGGTTGAGTAACTTCGAATGGATCCGTGGCGTAATTTTTTTTATTAGCGGCCAGCAATAATCAACTACTGTTTTATAGCACCCTGATAAAGAAACATTCTAAGTGGTCAGAATTATTCTAAGTGATATCGGAGCTGAGATATGATTTCTTAAAGTATTATTTTTTACCCTAGTCTCACTAAAATAATAGTTCAGAAATGTTACCTAATGAAGCTTATATCACCTATAACCCAATGTTTATATCTGTGCACCTCGAGACCCTCATGTTCTCAAAATGGTTAGGTTGGGAGCATTGAATTTCACCCGCCCGCAAGCTTCCACACCTAACTTCCTTACCACTCTGCTGACACCTTGGCTGTTATCAGCTGTTAAAAAGGATGCAGAAATAGGAGTGGAAGGTTTTCTTTTCATATTTACCTGTTGGGTATATTTTTCTTATAAATGTACATCCAGCAATACATCAAGTTAGATATCCATAATGATAATATAATTGTTTACAAAGCAATAGATACTAAGTATTTGGCTTTAGGAAGTGGAACACGAGCTTAGAGATTTTCTAATAGTCAATATGTAAATAGGAAGTATTGATTCTTAATTGTCGTTAGAGACATTGAGAAAAACACCTGAAAGTCTTTTTACCCACAGTAGGTACAAGAACAATAATGGCGTAATATTGCACCTGGCCACTGAAAACTAGCCTTTTTAAATGCATTTTTATAAGGATTATTTAAATAATGCCGCCTTTTTACCTTTTCCTTGGTATGGATCAAGTTCAATTAAGTATTCAGTTAAAAATACAATACCCAATATCTCAGCTCTGTATACTTTAGATATTATTTTCCCCTCGATAATGTTCTTTGGTAATATTAAGGTTTGGTGAGTGGCCGCGAAATTTCAAAAATGACGCCAACACCCTTTGCAAGAGAACTTAAGAATCACCCTAAAAAAAGATTCTCTTGAACAATGGTTCACCTTATATTCTTAAAGCAACTGTGGTCAGACCTAGCAAAATTTAAAGAGCAATTTGAAAAAAAGTTGATAGATGTACTGAATGAAATTTTCGTTTTCAGTGGAACTGGACAATGTTCGACATCAGAATGTGATCCTGCAAAAAGGTTCCAGTTCCAGTTTAGGAGGTGCCAACCACTCAGGTTTAGCTGATAATGGTAAGCCTTTAACAATGTCATTTAAATTGAGAATAAAAAAAAAAAAGATTTATTTTCACACATAAAATTATAACATACAGAGTACACCTAGGATCTAGATCTAGCGCGTTACATTCAATAAACAAGTGTACCCTGTCGCCTTTGTCGGTATCGTCTACGTACGGGACCAAGATGTGACCAGTTCAAGGTCGTTGAGCAAGCCATTGATGTGCTATGCTCGGAGTTTCTCAGTAGAATAAAACCGCCATAGACCTAAG
The DNA here is from genome assembly GCA_947369235.1 of Udea olivalis. NCBI lineage: Eukaryota > Metazoa > Arthropoda > Insecta > Lepidoptera > Crambidae > Udea > Udea olivalis. The sequence continues at coordinate 12,089,617 of OX376360.1, forward strand.
TAAAGTTCACCATAGTTCAAGCACAAATGTGTCGACTTTGTACGCGTGCGTAGCAATGAGATCAGATAAGCTGTTCGTAGCGCATGCAGGATTTGCTATGCTCTAGTTGTGATTGACTATATGCAATCCTAGAGCTCATTCGCTATTCGTTACATTTGGGATGCGGCAAAGCGATGGAGGTATTCCTCGAAGCGCACACATTTGGAGCGCACGAGCCGCCACGGCACATTTATTATTCCTCAAAGCGTACTAGGTGTCGGAGTGTGGATGGTGATGTGCAACTAACGAAAAATATCGATAACTAGTGGTCATTTTTTTTTAATTACCCATGATTAACACTACATGAGCTGAAACTGGCTAGCAGCGCATTGATTATTTACCTAATTATAGATAAATTATGTCAATTGTGACAGCTAAACAATCTGTGAGTTTCAAAAAAAAATGCGATTAGCAGCGCTGTAATCATTACATAAATTTATGTTTTTTTTAACTTGTTTTATTTATTGATATCCATTTCTCTATAAACACAAAATCATTGGTGCGATTAATTCCTGTTAATTTCTGTCCCCCTGGTAGGTACTTTCAGTCACATAACTAATTTTGAGAGTAAAATTATAAAGCCTGTGGCTGTACTTTACCATTAATGAGCCAAGTATTAGGTTGCATCTAATTTCAGTACATTCATGTTTTCCTGGTAGTTTCAATAAACTATTATCACACCTTGAATAACTTCTATCGATATCATTTACTACAAATCTTGCATGGCCTTCTCTATGTTTAGCCGTTTGTGCACTTCGGGGAACAATAAATGTGCGCCTCTTCTTGTGCGCTCCAAATGTGTGCGCTTCAAGGAATACCAGACCACTACTAGGATTGATCTATCGTGATCATCATCCCATTAAAGATCACTCCAGGCCTACAACTATCATGACCTGTATCGTTCTCCTGAGAATGGTGTTCATGACGTCTGGAGGAGCCAGCTTTTGCCCAGGACGCGGCTTCTGATATGTATTAAAGCTTCGCAGTCGCATAGATCATGGAACGGAGTCTCTTCCTCTTTGCCAGAATCTACAGGGCTTATCGAAGTGTGGTTGTGGTCAAATGACTGTCAAACATTTTAAAAAAGGACACTGATACTCAATAACTGCGCATAATCTTTGCTGTATTGATGTATTTGTTTGTATTGTTTTGATTTCTGACAAAGTTGAGTGAAGCCTCGAGTGTGTGGATTAGCCTAATTATTATATTTTAATACTTGTGTCTACAGAAATTGGCTAGCCACACATTGCTTATAGTAAATAGGTACGAGTATTGATATGAGCTGTTGTACATTACTACAAACTATCTTTTAATGCTGTTATGCATTGCAGTAAACCTGTAAAGGCTATATGCTATGACATTCGCTGTAATCACAATCCATTGGAACCTTGAACTGAAGAAGGGTAGTTATAAATTAGGTAGGTATTGATTTCTGTTCATTAATAATTTTCCGCAATATAACTAATCGCTGCTTTTAAGAGACAGTTATGTTTTTGTTTATTTAGTATGGGGCTACGCAGTCACTTGATCAAAATCGCACCAGCCTCTACTGGTGTGGTGTGGACATGGTTTGCTCATTTACCTATATACAAAAAGGTAAACCATATGAAAAAAAGATATGATCTGTCAAGTAGGTACACTGCTCTTCATACAAAAGCAGTGTACTATTAGAATGACTAATTTGTCTGTGTATGGTATATGGCTTTTCGTTAGGAATATACAAACAAAAACAACACAATTAATGGAAACATGTTATTAACAGTCAAAGTAGAAATACCCACTATTGTGTTCGTGATGCGAACAAATCGCGTGCCTAACGTGACCTAAAAGATACCTTACCGAGGCAGTACTTTCGTAACTCATTATTTTTTTTTTTTAAATTCGCGGGATTCTCTTATAATCTGGTATTCTAAGAGGAACACATTATATTGAAGTGGCGATAGCAAAACCATTTTATTTTATTGTTATTAACTGCAGTATGATCGTTATGGTTCATATTTTGATGAGAATTAAATAAATATCTGGGTAGGCCGACACCAAGATCATGTGACTACAAACTCTAAGGACCTACCTACATATATGTAGATAGTAATAATACAGCTTGCAGATATTGGTGACGAGAGAAACTTCAGGTACTTGAGTATAGATCTGAGTAACGTTTTTGTATAAACTGACATTTAGAAAACTCTACTCAAGCGCAGATCAGTGCTTGAGTACGATTTTAAATTACGAGCCTTAGTTGCAGAATAAACACAAATATTGGTCACATAGATGTTTGTCCTAGTACTTCTTGTTAATCAAGTGAATCAACTCCCTTTGAATATAGGTAGGACCATTTGAAATGTCTGGCCAGCCAAAAGCAAAACATCCACCTAACTACGAGGCCTAATAACAATCCCTTATACCTAGTTCTCAAGTTCATTCCTTAAACCTTAAACTGAAGGTAGCGAGCCATTGCATCAACCACTGACTGGCTTGAAATGAAAGATCATATTACGAAATTACTAGCTACGCTCAGTTAAGGGAATGAACTTGACAAGTTTATGGGATTGTAATAATAAGACCCCTGTGCTGATTTAGTGTCATGAAATGCGCGTTGGTGCTTTTCCTTATAGATTTTTCAACGGCCTGTCCACCTTATTTTTTCAAGTGACAATTGTTTGCCACTGTTAATTTTTATAATAACTTGTCATCACTCTTAAGCTGGTATCGTGTATTTGAATGCGTGACGGAGTTTTTTTTTTGTCGGTTCACGCGGCTGCAATTACAGAAAGACAAACCACTTCAGTCACGATGGTCATGTTGGAACATTTTATTTTAGATTTGACTATGACTTACCTCTATGAAGCATTACTAAAAATATTGATAGCTATTACACCTGGGGCCATATTAGAATTCCTCACAACTTGTCAAGTTCATTAACTAAACTGAGCGAAGCGAGCAATTTCGTCAGTAAAAATCCAGCCCAGGAGACGCGTTAGTGCATTGTAATTGCTAACTGGCTGGAAATGAAATCGTAATAGGGTATTTTTGACAATATCATTAGGTTCTAAAAGTATTTTAATATAAACAAAAATAACAAAAAAAAAAACCAACTTCAAAAAAAACTATTCCAAAACAAAGCACTAAAAAAAAGTGAAGAAATAATTGCGTATTCTCCTAAACTTACACGATAATGTAGGTACAATTATTGTTATTGTTGAAGTCGGTGTCAGCCAAGAAAACACTACAATATACCTAGCAATATACCTATTTCTTACATATCACGTTTACGTATGTATGTAGGTAGTTACAAACCTACACCGACTCCAACATTATCAATAATTGTACCTACATTATATTATCGTATAAGTTTAGAAGAATACGCAATTATTTCTTTACTTTTTAGTGCTTTGTTTTGGAATAGTTTTTTTGAAGTTGGTTTTTTTTTGTGTTAAAATTTTTGTTTATTTCTTGATTTTCAGTGAATAGTTCTTATTTATTTTATACATCGAAAAAGTACCCTCCAATTGCTCCTAAGAATTGAAGAGTTCCGTTACTTTGTCATGGATCCCATAGTCAGAACCTAACACTCATCAAACTACCCTTGAAGTATATCCTTTCCAATAAAAAAAGAAGCATCGAAATCGGTTGGCGTGTTAATAAGTTATTCTTCCATTTGTCGCGCATTTTGTCTATCTAGATTTAAGACTTATATGGTTTTCTCATGGTTGCCACTTTCAGAACTAGACCAAATTAAAATGGGACCATTCGGGAAGCACCAGCTTTCAAATAAAAAAAGAATGATCAAAATCGGTTCACTCAGTCGAAAGTTATGAGGTAACAAACATACAAAAAAAAACATACAGTCGAATTGAGAACCTCCTCCTTTTTTTGAAGGCGGTTGAAAATCAAAAAAATATTAACAAAGGACACCATAACTTTTTCTCTTGTACCTACAATTCATTTTTTCGCCCTTCAAACTTAGGTAAACGTTACATCTTCTTTGACTTCGGTCGGAAAATCCATTTTTGAAAGTGTAAAGAAAAAATCTGTAGATACCATACGATAATCTACACAGTTTTTAGCAACTTTTGTTAAGAAACCATAATCATAAACGCAAAATTTTATATAGCCGAACAAAATGTTTTGCATAAGGCAAAGAAATAAATAAAATAAATAAATAAAAAAGCGTTTATTGCTTTCAATCGTACAAACATCATCATGAACATAAAAAATAAAACACAAAGCAATTGGAGGTGGCTCAGCTTGTGCTGTCCTAGGATCTGGATCCTAGGCAGCGCTGTTTTTCAGCCACTTCCATTTCTCTATCTCTAAATAGATCGCAAATGACGTCATTTACAAGCGGCAGTTTGTGGGGCTTGTTATGGGCAAGTCAGAAAATATGATTTAAATTGTGCGATAACTAGAAAAGTTTTGGTACTTTCGAGTTTTTTTTTACTAATGTTTCTATTTTTGAAAGGTATTTCGATAACACCTTAACAAAAAAAATGTCAAAAACCCAATTCCCATACTAAAACTAGTCAGCAATCAGAAACTTTCGCGGTGTTCAAGTCTTGTCGTGAGTATAGTGGTGTAGGTATGATGAAGTTTGTTATGAGATTATTATCTTTATTACTTACTTAAACATTATAGTTGACAGTATTATTATTAAAATAAAATGAGGTTATCTGTCCTAATTAAATTTTACCACGTCAATGTTCACTTATCTGTCTATAAACGAAACGTAACTATAAAACAAGTTCTAAATAAACATAAGTGTTGTGTATTTTGCGTTATTGTTATGAATTTCAACACTAAAAGAAAATAGTATTTTTTTTAAGACAGATAAATTCTTATCATAATAGTATTTGCCTACCAAAATATTGATGATACCTAAGTTAGTGAATTGAACTTCTTTAACCCCACCCTGAACCTGTTTACATGTACAAGTTTTTTTTAAATCGCTTGCAATGTAATCTTCAGCAGAAATTAATATAATGTTTCATTGATTGCGTATGCCAAATCAGATAAAAATTACAAGGTTGACTTAGATTTATTCAGTTAATACATGATAGGTATTTACACACAAACCATCATGCTTTTTCCCCATTTGGTTGGCAAAGATCATATCTTTCCACTTATGTACATAATAATATGTTGTTATAACTTTATTCTTGACAGAAAGGCCAATCCCAATGAATAACTGAAACGTTCTCTGCCTTATGCAAGGGTTAACGAAATGAAATTGTATCCTTGAAGTTTGAAAGAGAAGAGGGAAAGTAAACAAATACTTAAGAAAGTGAGATTTGGTTTATTACCGGCCAGTGCTGGTGTAGATACTAGGTGTGATAGTTCACGTGATATTTTCCAGGTCTCCTCGGCGGCCAGTACTCTCCGGGGTTCCTGACGGACTTGGTGCGCGAGATCCGCGACGCAGCGCGCACGCGCGAAGACGCGATGTACTCGAGGGTGCGCGCTATGGTCCACGAAAGGAATGATGTTAGTATAAGAACTTAAGCTTTTTTTTCATTGGTTGTTTTTCAATTCTAAGGTTAATTATAGCACTGCACTCAGATTTTGGCTTGCTAATAACTAATTTGCAAGTGTTGCATTGCGATCGTTATCTCCTATTTATAAAGAAGAAAATCATATAACGAGACCTATTAAACGGAAAGACCGCAAAAATACTTCTCATATGAATAAAAAAAACAAGCTATCAAATCAGTTGCCTGGTTATTTTAAAAGTTTATGAGAATTCCCACTGTTAATGGGAAGGGAAACTGCTCTTTGCTCCCGCTGGGTGGCGTATCATCGCTGGTACCTCACGTCCTCTCAAATCGCGTACATTCAACAATTATGAAGATGATATAAATTTTTATTCATGTGAAAAATGCCTCGGTGCTGCGCATTCCAATGTAAAACCACGGAATGCATCGATTCCCTGCTAATGAAAACTTTTGAAACTGGAATCTAGGTACATCTGCTAGTTATTAGCATATCTTCCGAAATAAATGATAATAATTAAAAATACTTATATGAACACATTAAAGTTCTGTTTGGCATCAAGAATTTAGTTCAACCCCCTCAACAACCTCAAAAGCAACTCAAACAAGGTGCCATCGGTAGGTAGCGCCCTGAGTTGAGCGCAGTTAAATATATTTCTAGTTTCATTTTAAGTCCATGATTCAAATTTCAGGGGAATAGTGAAGGGTGCAGATAAAAAGTACACTGTAATGTAACAATAGTATCTGCGACATCTTTCACCAATATCTCTGACCGTTACCGCTCATATAATAGGTATTCTTCTATTATAGACACTGTGTAATGGATTTATAGACTCTGCTATGGGTGTTAGAAACTGAGACACACTTCACACATTTATGTTTATAAATGCATAGTAAGTCAGACGCAGACACGAAACGATTGTTACGGTTCGTTACGTGAACGTTTAATCAAGTTGAACCCCTGTTCACATTGCGCTAACAGGACACTAATGAAATAACAATGACTTTTAATTAATTACATTTTAGTTATTGTAATGAAATATTCATGTTAGTGCTGTAAGATTATGAGTGAAGGCTAGACAATTGAACACAGAACGCGTCTGCATCAGAATAACCTTGTATTTGTTTCGTGAAATCTTTCGGAACGAAACTAATTCTAAAAATGTGGATGACTTTGAAGTTGCGTTTAGGAATTTAAATCACAAATTGTATGTCTGTATAATCAATTACGATTTCGACCGTCAGTGTCGAGAGCTCATTTATGATTTTTTATCCAAAAAAGGAGTTTCAAATACTTGTGATGGGTATAAAAAGTTAAAAGTGTCTGTACAACTTCTTGAGATCTTAGCACCAGCTTGCCGGCCGTAAGCGGTGTCCGCGGTACGTTATAAATAGTCCGTACAAATTAAGACGGCTTCCTGTATGAATGCTTCGGTTTTTTTTATATCACTCACTCACTCCACCTGATGGAAAGCGGTCGTGAGGTCCAGATATGAGGCTGACAAGCCCAGTCATTTAAACGGATCACTGGGTTGGCCATCCTTACTTTGAACGCCTGCAGATGTACATACAATTGGGAAGTAGGTATTTCCCAATTGTATGTAGGTACATCTGCAGGCCAGTGATATTACACTTCTTCTCTTGCCTTTTGTCTTTTAAAAAGCCATAGGTACTGAATAATGCGTACCTAAGGGTGGAGTCTTGGTGGTCTGTAACACAAGTATTATTCCATACCATAGATCACCCTTCTCCAAAAAAAAAAGCTCTATATTGTTTTTTTTTACCTTATTTTATTTGTTACTTAAACTAGTATTGTTACTACCTACTTGCTTATGTTTTTTTTTACATAATCCATATAATTAAACAGACACTTAAAACAAGCAGAACAATCACCATTATTCGGAACATAAACGTTATGTATGGGATGGAACCACCGTGATTGCACCGACGGGCTAGTAGTTAGTTTCGTGGTATCTACCTCAACGTCTCTATTCGGCTCGGTCAAAATCAGAATTGTCATTTTCACGCCGATTTTTCTCCGCTTTACTGATACGCGTCAAAAAATAAGTTTAATATCTATGAAAAAGGCATTAAGTCCCGTTATGTATTGCCTTAAATACGGCCCGTCTTATAAGGATTAGGCAAACCGCTAGAGAACGGTAAAATAAATGAAATATTTTTGCTAATACTATTCGTAATCATGTTGTATCTGTGTCGCATCACTGTGATTAATGAATGGGTTATATGCATGTGAATAATTTAAAAACGTTTTGATTTAAAATTATGTATTTTAATTTATTTTTATGTGTCGCTGCTTTTTGCTATCCGTTTGCCCGGGTAGCTACATTCGAAACAAGCCTAGCGAAACATAAAAGGCAAAGTGATGGATAATAGATTCTAATTAGCAAATGTTCCACTAACTTATTTTATAGTCTATTTTCTAATCGACTATGAAATAAGTCAGTGGAACCGCATAAACTTACTTACAAATTAACATTAAGACATATTATATAAAAATAAGCTTGAAGTCTATAGCATCTTGAACGTGCTAAATACCTGAAGCACGAATGTGCCGATATTGCTGTGCCTGTACAAAGGCGTCCACATAAACCTTAACATAGGGGCACCTTATGCTGCTGAGATAACACCCATTTTGCCATGGTTTTGTGAAGGTTGATGTGAACGATTGTGCTATTGGCTTCAGCGACTTGAATACAAATTTATCAATGCTCGCACCGTCACATTAACGTTGTTTATCTGTTTAGATTAATGTCTGTGGTTCAGACCGTACTTGCCATTACCCGCCATTGCGCCAACGTAGATTGTGAGTTCGTCTCATTGTCGTCCCAAAATAAATAGTTATAGACATAACAGATAGATCAGTGAAGGCAGTTAGGTATAATCAGTCCAGACTGGACATGACATTTGGAACTACGCTGGCGCTGCGCCAAAAATGCGCCTCGAATTACGGGCAGCTGGTTCAAATACCTTTTCACTTTCTATTTGTTTATTGGTAAATACCGTGGCGAACTGAGGCATTCTTAGCTGTATCTTCCTCATTGTCATTCGATTGAAAAGAGAAACTACGGTGGCTCAGCTTCCGAAGTATTATAATCTTTGTCGTACAGAAATATGTAACTTTATTAATCTCTGACTCCCATAGTACAAGCTCTGCTCTCCCGGAGATAAAAAGGGATATTTCATTCATTTTATTCTCTAAAGAACAATATTCAGCCTAGAAGACCAATTTTTTACCTACATACCGCCACTTTTCAAGATTAAAAAAAAAACACTTTCTTGCAATAATTCATTGGGGGCACGTACCCCTAAACCAAATCTTTGCAATCAAAGGCGGCCTTATGTATGGCCTATCTGTTTTAGTAAAATAGTTCTTCCTGTTCCTAGAACCATCCAAACTAACAGTCCTTTATTAGTATAGGAAATACGATAACGATAACATTTTGTAGTATGAATTTGCTTTTTATATTTCATCGGCTCACCTTGTTTTAACCGTAAAAAAGGAATAGAATGAAGACAACGAACCAACTCATTTCGATAACTATAAATATGGCTGACCGCTCTGGCATGAGCACTTTCTACGGATATTTATGCATTTTATCAACACAGATGAAACGTAAAAAATTCAACATAATATGCTGAGCTCATTTATACTATCTCACTAATTAGGCGAGTACTACTACTACGATGTTCAAAGGGTTACCCTCGAGCGCCGATTTAATTTATGTTTCGTGGAGGCAATTCGGTGTTTTAATCAAATGAAATTTTCTTTAGGGTTTTTATATGTATATACTATATCTATTAAAATCCGATATAGCAAGGTAAAGATCCTTCCTTACTATAGTACCAAAAATCATTGATCAATAGTAATCTCCACCCAGGACAAACATTCATAGTAAATTATAGAAAAGTAAATTCAGTCAGATTAGTTTGAGGGGATGAATGTTCCTATATTTATTTGTGTTCGTTGTTTCAAATAGCCACTTGCAATAAGTATATGGCGGTCTAGAATCGACTTGCAGTAAAATAGATTTCTTAGATAACCTTGATATCGATTGAACTCGTAAACAACTTTCTTTCCCATACGTAACGAAAGCAGTAATCGTCTCAGTTTAATGAATATTGCGGGCTACATGTCTGCTCGGTCAGCTGAACAGTACGCAACGGTATCTCGCGTCGGCGGGTAATTGATTAGGTTAGTAGGCAACCCTAAGAAATCGAAGAGTGATTAGTATCTACTTAAAATCTTTTACCAGACAGTCACTGTCAGAGTTTCCTGTGAAACTTTCTCAGAAGAATGGACAAGATTTCTTGCATAGCAGGTCTAGTGGTCCCAATTTTCACTGGTCGCTTCTATAGAGGCCCGTGCTAGCCCTATTATTTTGGTGGCATTTTACAGTGCTTGTATTTCATATCTAAAGATAAAAAAAAACTGATTTTAGACCCTGATGATCTCGAGCGTTAATCGAAATAGGTGACTGCTGTAGTCACCCGGATTGTGTCGAGTCACGGGGGTTCGATTCCCGCAAGAGATCATTTAGGTCCAAAATCGTTTTTTTAGGTCCAACGCCAAATAACATCCTGTTTCTTAGAGCTCATAAGTTATTCACTTTATATTTATGCACTTTCCTTCCACCGTCTCACACGAACACCAATTTTGATGTTTAAAGTTCGTTGTCGCTAGCATCCGTAGTGAAGTATGTATTTGTAGTCTAGTGAACAGAACTAGTAGGTACTAAAAATATGGTGAAGATACAGATGTCACGGGTTGACGTACGTGAATAGAAAATAGCTAGTGCGTAACATTGTCAGGATCTGCTGGTCGTAAGACAAAAAACTTAAATACCACGTAATTGGTACAAAGTCCACAATGCTAGAAGTACGAAGAAAGACAGTCAACCTTTTCTGAATCTTATGTCAGCAGCATGAGGTACCATGTGAAGCTTGATATGAGCTCATGTGAACACTGTAACTGTGGTTAGGTAAATGATAAAAATTAATTCATAATTGGCAAACGAACCTAGGAGATAAAACTGGCACGTTAGGTAGCTAGTCCAAACATACATACCGTCACTACTTTATCCCAAACGGGGTAGTCAGAGGCAAGTGACTGTGTCGTCATGGTGAACGAAACACTCAGAAGCCCACTATTCACCAATGGCATTAGAACCCAACGTGGTAGGTGGTGAGCCTACCGCCGCTATCCGGGTTGATTCGGTTATTTATCGATGTTTTCCATCACCGGAGAGTAAGTTGGATATTTAAAAATGAACACAAAGATTTTGTTTCCGGACAGATTTGAACTCGGGACTAAACAATCCACGATCTGAGTTCGGGTGCTGAACCACTAGGCCACGACGCTCTCGATAGAGTCTAAAGTTATCATATAAACCATCTATGTTATACATTTTTTACAGCTCAACTTAAAACAAAAAACAATTAGAAAGCCGCCATTGTATCTGTTGCCAAAATGACCTGTGATAAGATTAGACGCAGCGATTACTGGTATTTGTTTAGTACTAGGAACAATGTAGATTCAATCCTTGCTAACTTTCTCTTTTGAGTTCAAAAAGTGAGGTTCTTAATTGGTCTGCAGAATATGATAGATATTATCTGTATCGTTTCAAAGAGTTTTTCTTGCTGATGACTAATTAAATACCTACTTTAAGTAGGGTTGATGCTTTATGTTTTTTCATAATATTCGATCTTTACTGCTTACGGGCATGTACATGGTAAGGCTAGAGAGAAACTTAGTTTCAGTGAGACTAGCGATGACGTAGTTATGGGCCCCCATCTGACTACTCCGACAGTATCGTGAAAAAGATAGTTTTTTTTACACCTTCATAGTTTGACGACACGATTGGCGTATAGTGTGCTGTATTTTGCGGCGTCCTTTCCCTGATTCAATTCCCAGTCGATGTAAATGCATATCTGATAGTAACTATTGGCATTATTAATATTTTGCGGTTTCGCGTTCTACAAAATTAACATGACTGGCTTGCTTATTACCTACTTAAAGACACACGGAACGGTCTCTTGACCCAAAGCCTGGTTGAATGACCCCCGCCATTGTTACATTATAAATACATGCATTATGCTTGCATTCATAAAGTTAGGAAATGCTAAACTCACAAAGAAGAAGTCGCCAAACTCATTTAGTGAAAATACTATTGTTTGGACGGTACTGTTAAACATTTCTCATGCTCCATTAATTTTTTCTTGTATTTAATCTCTTTTATTGAATGAAAGCTTTTTTAACTTTGTATTATGTAATAGACCCTGATGTTTAGAGTTTTTAAGCAACCTTATGAGCCCTTTACTAGGCTTGTTAACATCTGCCATCTTACAAAAGTGGTTTTGTTCAATAAAATCAAGTTATCTCTACAAATAATCAGCATCCTAGGGTAACTCTCCTCGTCAGATTTTTTTTTATATTGCCCGTCAAGATGACCTCACTCCACCTGATGGAAAGCGGTCGTGAGGTCCAGATATGAGGTTGACAAGCCCAGTCATTCAAACGAATCACTGGGCTGGCCATCCTCACCTTGATAATGATAATGCCTAACACAACTATAGCTAAACTGCATAATTGAGTCCTCGCCTGCGGTGTACAGGGGCGCGGGGGTAGGACGAGAACGGGGGCCGCGGTAGGTGCGGGCGGCAGGCAAGGTGTTCTGCCTGCCGCCCGCCCCTCTCCCGCCCCCCGTTCTCGTCTAACCCGCGCCCCTGTACCCCGCAGGCGAGGACTCAATTAAGCGGTCTAACTATAAATAACAATATAGCTATTTTACTTAACAAACTAATCTCTGAAATGCAAGCAGGAACTCCACAACACTTACACACATCAAAAGTGTCTAGGGATCAAGCATTTTTATGCGGATTTCTTGAGATTGAGATGTGGCTTTGTAATAAATCTATGATTTTATAAATTTATATGGATCCTTTTTGGTGCATTTCATAATTTGAAACAGGAACTGTCAATCAAATTCGAGTAAAAGATGAAAATCAGCTGTCAATATTTTCCCTATAAAAACATACAACGCATTGAAGACATTATTAGTGCTACTGTTTCCCTACTACTGATTAAAACCAACGTTATTATGGAGCGGCGACGTCATTTAAGCAGGGAAGAAAATGCTCAGAGCCGTGGGAATGATAGAAGCTGGTTCCCGGCAACGTACTGTGGCTTTAGCTCTGAATACAAGTCAGAGTGTTATCAGTCGACTTTGGACACGTTACCGAAGCACTGGTACCGTGGCTGAGCGCCATGGAGGACGGTATCGCTGCACCACACGGAGACAAGACCGATACATTCAAATCACAACTCGAAGAGCTCCAACAATAACCGCCATGATGTTAGCCGTGAGGCTTCATCACTCTTCAGGGAACTTAATTAGCGACCAAACAGTCAGAAACCGCTTGCATGAAGTGAACCTTCATTCCCGAAGACCGCTAAGGGTACCACCTATAGCAATGCACAATCGTAGGATTCGATATCAATGGGCTCTTGAACACAGACATTGGGCAGAAGAACAATGGCGTTTCGTGTGCTTTTCTGATGAGTCTCGTTTTGGTATGAGACCGAATACAAGACGTATACGACACTGGAGAACCCCTGGACGCCAACAGCGATTAAAATCCTGCCAGGAAGTCCATCCTTATAGTGGTGGAACCATCATGGTATGGGCGGGTATTTGGATCGGCGGAAGAACTGAGTTGATTTGGATCAGAGGCAACCTCAACGCTCAAATTTATGCTGAGACGATTGTATCAGACGTCATCGTTCCTCTACAAGTGCAAATCGGTCCCTTATTTCAGTTAATGCATGATAATGCACGACCGCACACCGCAAGAGTTGTAAGACAGACTCTCGCCGCAGCTAACATCAATGTCCTGCCCTGGCCTGCTCAGTCGCCAGACTTGAACCCGATTGAGCATGCATGGGATATGCTACAGAGAAGAGCTCTGCCGAATATGGAGGGTATCCAGTCGCAAGAAGAACTTTTTTTGTTGTTGCAACGAATATGGGCGGCCATTCCACAGCGTGATTTGGATGAACTCATTTTGAGTACGCCAAACCGATGTTCTTGTGTTGTTAGTGTTCGCGGTAGAAACACGGATTATTAATTGTTTAAGTTACCGAATAAAATTTTAAAGAAAACTGTTATTTCAGTCTTTTGACGAACTTTAATGTTAGTGGTTCAAATGTCAAAAATCCCTTTATTAGGAAAATGGCAAATTTCTTTATTAATGCAAAGGTGACTTGGTTTATCGTTACTGTAGACAAACGAAAACACTTTATTTGATGAATCCTTAAAGAAAATTTTAATTAATATCAATCAGGAGAAAAGTTATTGCAAAAATATATGTTGATCCCTAGACACTTTTGATGTGTGTATTTTAGTTATTTTACACAAGGTACTCGTATGTTCAATTTTGTACAATACTCAATATATTTTTCTCTAACGCGTGTCACGGGCACCAGGTGAAAATTATCACATTGATATTCTTTTGTTTTTCTTTTATTTTTAAATCGACGGTTGTGCGTCATCCAGCCAAGTCCCATTGAGAACCGCGGAGGTTTTATGTTAGGTATATCTGTAGATTCTTAATTCAGTAAGCTCATTGCTATTTAATTTATTACTGAATTATATAACTAAATAACCTCTATTCATATCCAGGTGTCGGTGTCGAGGATTTAAATCCTGGGCCGGGCAAAGTATGTTTTTGGTTATTTTTATATAGCCCACGTGTTATCATCTGCGGCCTGCTTTGGCAAGTGATGGTGATCACGCTAATACCAATCAATTGTAGCATAGATAAAATGTATTGTAGCGGTGACTTGATTTTGTTGATGGAGCAGCAGTATGACAGTGTATGATAATATGACTTAATTACTAACTAAGTTTTTGACTGTCTTTTAACCACCACGCTAACTCATTTTGATTGACCTGACTAGTGTTTCGAAAAGCATTAAATGGGTGTTAGTTATTAAGTATTTATTTTAAATTCCAAGTATGGCATATGCAATTCAGTATCTGATAAATAGAGTCCCGTGTTTCCAGTTATATTTGTACTTTGGCCGACTTTTGGATTGTACCTAAAACTTAGCCCCCGCATGATCTTTCTTATTGAGTAGAGATATAATTTTTAGAAACTTATGCCCAAGTTTAACTAAGACAGAAATAATTTAATATCGATGAAAGGTTATTGATATAGATAGAAACAGCTGTTTGAAGTCTAAGCTAAGTTTAAGCACGCTCTATAGCTCGCTCTAGAGAATTGGGCCGAGCATTCCAGCCATTTTACCATCATAAATGAGTATGAACCGTCACAGGCTTTTTTTTTAGCCGTAAATTGGGATAAAGCAAAGTAATACAGGAGAAATTGTGAATAAAACTGTAAATTTAATGGTTTTTAATGGAGTTTTAAATGTTGTTTACAGTAAAGTCTTCTAAGAAAGGGAGTTCGCATTTTTGTGAAAGGAATTTCGATGCTTTGTAATCCATTTTAAAAATTCTACGCAAAAACAAATCCGTGCTTGCCCACTAGAAAAAATATCATTTATTTATTAATGTTCAAGTATACCCTTGATTCTTTCAAGTCTGCACTGTACCTAAATATGGAAAGTATGCGTACAATTGTAGGCCAACTCTAATTCGGCTTACAAATTGGTCCCAGTTGCTAATCAACATTCTTGTTGCAGTTTGTGCAACATGCAACTGCACTGCTGCCTTGTAAATATTTTTCCTCTCGTGTACCAATGAATATAAGAAACATTATGAAATATAAATACTGTGAATTAATAACAACTTATAGCAAGTAAACTGTACAAAGTACAACTTTTTTGCTTGAGCTGTTGTTGACTGTGCTTAATCTGTTACACATTTCAAATTGTGACAAAAAACGTATATTATGCATACAATCAAATTTAAAAACAATAAGTTCTGCTAACTGCTTTGTACTAAGTTAATTATTTAGTTTGTTTCCTTTTTGCAGAGTAACCTCGCATCCTCTGAAGCAAAATTCACAGAAAAGGCGCTTGAAGATATCAAGGCAAGTGTTTTCCCCACTTAATTTTTGAAAGCGCCATCTATGAA
This sequence comes from Udea olivalis, assembly GCA_947369235.1. Taxonomy (NCBI): domain Eukaryota; kingdom Metazoa; phylum Arthropoda; class Insecta; order Lepidoptera; family Crambidae; genus Udea; species Udea olivalis. Next base: position 12,105,260 of record OX376360.1, read on the forward strand.
ATCAACGGCGAACTTTGACTTTTAAATTTTACACTGATAAAAGTCTACATGTAAGCAAGTTATTATGGGTGTCGCTAGTGAGCATGTATTATTCTCACTTAGTTCACCGGGTTCCTCGCAGATGGCGCTTAACTCACACTTTCGGTAGGGGTCCAAACATTATCAATAACAACCATTTTGATGTTTAAAGTTCGTTGTCGCTAGCATCCGTAGTGAAGTATGTATTTGTAGTCTAGTGAACAGAACTAGTAGGTCTTAAAAATGTGGTGAAGATACAGATGTCACGGGTTGACGTACGTGAATAGAAAATAGCTATAGTGCGTAACATTGTCAGGATCTGCTGGTCTTAAAACAAAAAACTTACAATACCAAGTAAATGGTACCAAACCAAGTACACAATGCTATTAGTACGAAGAAAGACAGGCAACCTTTTTCAAACTATTGCAAAATCTTATGTCAGCAGCATAAGGTAGGTACCATGTCCAAACATTATCAATAACTAGCATTCATTCCGCGGCCTCTCCCGCGTTTAGTTACATGATATGGCCAAATTATATAAAATCTGTATAAATTGTAGCCCATGTGTTATTCTGATGTATAAGCTAGGCTGTATTACTGTAACGTTTCATCCAAATCCGTTCAGTAGTTTTTGTGTGAGAGTAACAAACATGCTCACAAAATTTTCGCATTTATAATATTAATAAGATAAAATTCTGGCAGTACAATTCAGACAAACTTGCACCCATGAAGCTTGTTTAATTATTAGTCCAGACTTTCACAGACCGAACGTAAGATTGTAAAAGTTAAAGTAAAAAATATTTTTATTCATATAGACTTATAAAAAGTACTTAGATGACAAGTCAAAATAAAAAAAATATATAGCAAAAACATACTGAATAAAAATAAAGTTACATAAAATAATACTATGATAGTAAATATCATAATTAAACATAATGTGACTCCACCACCGGTTCGGTCGGAGGTTGTCTCCGATCGAGAAGACTCCGGCAAGAAACTCGATGGATTTTCAATCTTGTTTTCATACACAAAAATTGAGTTGACAGAGTAGTCATAACAAAAAATGTGCAGAGGAGCAGATCATACCTAAGATGACCACAAATTCTTATCATTTAAGAAATCCTCAACACTACACCTCGCTTCATTAACTTAGCTTTAATTTGTGACTTAAATCAAACTTGTGAAGAAGCAGTTCAACAAGAGTTTGTATGAGATGAACTTAACATAGGTACTTATGTACTACGCATACGAGCATTAGGTACATTGATCACGAAAAGGGTTGTTTTTAATTTGTTAAGATTCTCTCACAATAACGCAAATTAATTCTAGCATAAATTGAATAAAAATCGATACTTCGAGTTATAACGAATATTTGTTTATTTTATATCTAAAATACCCGATAGTGCTCCACTTTCGACATCTTCTTGGCACTTACTTTTTCGCTCCATTTACAAATAGTGGCTCATCCCGTTGTTTTTTGCGCTCACCTCGAGTGAACGTTTATTTGCGCGCGCTGGGTGGTCCGCGGAGTGCACTTCACGCCTCCAACGCACCTTTTTCGTTACGCAGACGGCCGCCACAGACATGATGGTGATAATTATTTCTTTTTACCATGCAAGACTTGTTTATGCATTGATAGCTAAAATACTACATCAGTCAGACTACTAGCATTTCGCCAGCGGCTTCGCCCGTGTTTCGTTGTATATTACGGCCAAATTACATAAAATCTATATAAATTGTAGCCCATGTGTTACTGTAAAGTTTCATCCAAATCCGTTCGGTAGTTTTTGCGTAAAAACAAACGTCCTTACAAACTTTCGCATTTATAATATTAGTAAGAAAGAAGTAAGGTTAGTACTTGGGCTTACCCTTTGCATAATTTTCTTTCGAACCGATGTAGGTGTTCGAATGGTGCCATACATTATGAATGTATGCGCGGCTTAGAATAATTACACCTAGAAGGATAGTTCCATACAAAAAGGCGCGCCATTTGTGATGCCAAAATCAACTGTCAAAATAACAACTCGTTATTAAATTACGTGAGATGTTTAAGGGGGTAGAGTCAAATCTCATCTAATCTTACGTTGGAGAGAGGGGGGGGGGGGGGGTTCTCAGCATAAATCACGCAATTTTTTTTCTGATTGAAACAAAAAAAAATCATACTATTTGGGTCCATTTAATCCAGATTGTGCATGCTTAAGATTTAATCTTAAGCGTATATCGTAATACGATTAAGATCATTCACTAATTCGTTCGAAATTATAACAGATAATTTAAAAAAACACCTCACGTAATGTTGGCCGCCCCCTTACACATGTAATCACAATTGTCAGTATTTAACATGTATGCATACTACTTGTGCTTCTCTGTTATGTGGTTGCAACCATTTACTGCACAAATAAACATTTTGAAGAAGCTCTTACCTCGAGAAATTAACATCGCTAAGTCAGATCCGGACGTGACGTCCTGGTATTTGTGGCATCAAAACGGGTGCCCCGACTCGCCTCCTATGCGTAATTATTCTAAGATGCGCGGCAGCATTTACTCTTCTAACCTAGGGCCAACGTATTACTCTTGCACATTTAGGTACACAAGGTCATCCCAGGCCAAACTGTGGCTGTGGTCGGTCAAACAATGGCCCACATGCTCGACTACCAACAGTGCTCCGCCACCTGCACTCTGGAGGATCTATACTTGGCGTCTGATGCTGGGCTGGAAGTTGCTGGTTTCTGGTCGAAATCCGTATAAATAATCTTCTTTTTTTATTTGAAAGCTAATGGCGTTTCGTGTGATTTCAATTTGTCCAGTTCTGACAGTGGCATCCATGAGAAAACCATATAAGTCTTAAATTTGCATTATGTACATATGTTGTTAATTTTTTTGATTAGAGCAGCTGAGAAAAGTTATTAAGCAATGTATGACAGAAAAGAAAAAAGTGTAGAACGCATTTTTTAAAATAGACCATTTTTCGAAGCTCATCTAGTTTAAGATTAGATAAAAAAATATTTTAAAAGTTTTAGAGAATTTTATCAGCTTTCGTTATGTAGTGCAACGAAATTTCGTACGACGCACCGTTTTCGAGATGTAAGCAAAAAAACAAAAAACGGGACCTTCTTTGGGCCCCCTCCCTCGGGCTCACGTCGGAGAGGCAAGGACTTTTAGTGTGTTTATCTCCTACTTAATCCAATTCCAAACCAAGTTCCTGAGTCAACTTTCTGCTTTCGACTTTTCCATCCAAAATTATGCGTTGCCTAGGCTAATATACATTTTCTGGGTAAGCGTGTACCACTATCGGCCTCGTCATCGCTTACCACCAGGCGAGCCTGAGGTCAAACGCATTCCCATTTTCTATATAAAAAAAAACAGCCGCAATCTTGTGGCGGGAACGTTATATGCCCAGCGGTACTGCCACAATGAATCGCGCGTGCAGACAAGAAAATACTCTTGGTATTCTGTGACGTGATGAAATGCGTTATGCCTACCGAGCACGGGTATTGCGTGAAATGACGAGTTGGTACACAATAACTGTAGTATGTTTATGTTTTGGGGTTCATATAGATTGCCTTACAAACTTTGTCGTCATTATTGAAGTGAAAAATCTGATTTTTATACTATTTATACTATGACGGTCTGATTACTATTTTGCTAAAGGCAGCCTGCATTCAACAATAGATTACCACCTTTATCCGTTCGTCCATCTTTGTCGACTGTCAAATCGTTAAACAAATGTATCCTTTCTCTAAACATTTTAGCCTAGAGCGTCGTGGCCTAGTGGTTAAGCACTCCAACTCGGATCGTGGATTGTGTGGTCCCGAGTTCAAATCTGGCCAGAACCAAAATCTTTGTGTACATTGTTTAATTTCAGACTAACTCTCCGGTGATGGAAAACATCGATAACAAACCAAATCAACCCGGATAACGGCGGAAGGCTCCTATACCACGTTGGGTTCTAATACCATTGGTGAGAAGTGGGCTTCTGTGTTCTGTTCACCATGACACCAACAGTCACTTAATGCCTCTGAATACCCCGTTTGGGACAAAGTCGTGATGGTTTTTTTATCAGTTCTCGTCGCGCTGTGTGAACTGCCACCACGCTACCACTTATTTACTTTAGATTGTTGCCAGGATCCGTTTATGTTTACCAGTCTTGCTTATTTTTTAATTTGTTATCGTAACATACCAACTATTTTGACAGCTAATTAAGTGATCTCGGGCTTTCTTATGAGAAATGGCATAAGACCACCCTCCGGATGCTCGAGACTATCACTGGTCACACCAACTGGTTCCAATAGTGAGGGGTAAAGGTATGTTAATTTGACAATTCAACACATAAAAATATCCTTGAGTAAACAAAAAATAACATTTTATATGAAAGATACCAAATTGCGTGTGAAGTATGCAGGCATTAAAACTATAAATTTCTGAATATTTTTAACCTTGTAAAGATTTAAGACTAGTACTGAAATAAATGTTCGTTTTGTTTTTGTAAAAGTCTTAAAGTAATTCAGTACCATGCATAATTTTAAATGAAAATAATTTAATTATCATCTATTCGCAACACGCTAAAGCATTCAGTTGTCATATTTTCCGCCGGCATGCCCCGACGCCCCTCAGAAAGCCGTAATTCAGCGAATTCACCGGTATACCACTCGCGTCGCGCCTATGGATTATAAAATCACCGTGAGTTGGAATAAAACGAATAGCATCGATTTAACTAGACGCGAGGGCATTCGTACATTCGCTGGCTTGATTCGGCCGCCTGTCACACCGACGCGTAATGTTATGTTATACGAGTATTTCAGATTTTTATCTCCTTCAACTTGTTAGTTGCAGCACTTGTAGGCAGCCCTCAAGTTACTTAGTGTGATAAAATATGTCAATTTTATTCGCTTTGTCGTTTTGAGATGAAGTTTTGTGATAACATTATTAACTGGAAAAATATTCCGGTTAAAGTTGATTTAGATTTATTTTGCTAATAAGGATAAGTTGACTGACATTTGTTAACGTAGATATAAAGTTGACACTTAATCACAGATCTTCACGGCTTTCCTTTCTAACATTTTCAACACTTGTTGGTTTTCAATCTACAAATTTAACACTTGATAATTTAAATTATTTTTTATATTGCTAAAACCAGTTGATGACACGATTGGCGTAGTGCGCTGTAGCACGGTTTCTCGCCTCGATTTCCTTAGTGTCCCGGGTTCGATTCCCGGTCGGGTCAATTCAGGAAACGATCTTTTCTGAATTGACTCTGGTCTGGGTGTGCTGGGAGAGGCCCCTGGCTAATTTCCTTGTGTGGTACCTCGTGACACAGGGATATTAATCCCTACTTCGAGACCATTACAAGAGGTGTGTGGTCTGGCGCATATTTATTTATTATTATTTATTTAATTATTTATTTAGTTTAAATGTTACTTTGGCTATCAGTGATTGAATTTATTTTGGTTGGTTCCGTTATTTAAATTGTTTTTATTTATGAAAATGAGCAATAGGCTTACCGTATTATTTATATATAAGCTATTTGCCATTGAACTCAATAACATGTTTTTATTACGTTGAAGTGAAAACTATTTCAGGACTTACAGCCCCAATTGTTACACGTTATTGTAACAATGGGACACGGAACTTTGTATTTTGTAGTCTTTAGTGTCTCCCCACGTCGAATCGTTTGAAATATGAACGGGTGCGTGCTGAGGGGCGCTGTGTAAATATTGGCAGATGTAAGTGGATGGCGCTGCAGTGGCGCCACCCCTGCGCGTGACGTCACCGCGAACCGCCGAATACTGCCCTGGATTTTGATACGTCAGAGTATGTGATAGATCGGGTAAAAGTGCCTACCAATATTCGTAGTCTGTGGAACCAGAGTATTCGAAGTCTGATTCAACTGATTGACATGTTGGCTGGATGCGCGTTTCTCAAACGTTAAACAAAGTTAAATTAATTAAGTTAAAATTGAATTAAATTAAAAATAATAATAAAAAAAAAGTTAAGCAGCTGTCTTTTAAATTTTTACTAACATTACAATACAACATCCGGTTAGTCACAAATGAAAACATTTATCTTACTATTAAAGGCTCACCAAATTGGTATAATTTGTAGATTCAAATAAATAATGGGGCCATGTAGAGACCTCCTTACATTACCAATTTTGAACATTATTCTCAACCCAACTCCAACAAAATGTTTTTCTTCAAACCCGACTTTTCTATCTACCCATAATAAAAGCTCACCATTACCGTGCGCCTACGCAGTTAGCTCGTCTCATTAGCGCTCCATCGGCGCACAGGCTCGTAATAAGTTAATTGAAGTGCAAAAACCACCTCGTAACTTGCTTAACACCAGCTTAATGTACATACGTGTGTGCTAATTGGGTTACACCAAGTCGATACGGTTCGTTCTCACCTCGGGATAACCTACGGTATGTGGTATTGTTTTATTTATGTTTTGTGAATATGATGAGTGGGTGGAAGGTAGACGACCGACCTGAATAAGGTACAAGATAAAAGAGGTATAGAGTAAATTTTCCGCTTACAACTGGCTTCTCTTGAAGGCTATGAAGAGGCCCATTGGTCATGTTATTTTATCATACTAAACATTTGATTTTTTGACACCCCTTTAGCCATTTCTACTGTCACTAAATACGTATGTTAAGAACAACAGACACGGATGAATGATAGGTTACATTAAGACAATAATAATGAGAGGAAATCAAAGGAATAGAGGGATGCTAAGTAAACAGGACGTCATCCAAAATAATTTGGTTTGTTCGTAATGAATAAACTGATAATTTATTTGATTAAGGATATTCTCTATTAGCTGTTACTCCATTTAGCTAGTAGCATGAACTGTTATTTTTTTTCTAATTAGATATACCTACGGAAAAATAAATTCCAATAATGTATTTGTACGAAGCCAGTGCGGGTCGCTGGTGTCGGAAAAATAAAAAAGTACGGGTAGAGTCAAAAGAATTATCACATTTGCTACACCAATGAAAGAAGGGCTAATTCATGCGTATTCAAGATCATGAACATGTCCCATTGATATCTTGAAAGGCGCAGATAAAATCCTATGTTGTTTTCTCACATAAAACAGTAGGCTATTGGTGAATTGAACGCAAAAAACTTTGAACTGAGGTTTGTAATCTGTCAGTATGTGTGCTATTATGGCAACTAATATATCAACAGAGTAACAACACGAAACGAGCGGAACAAACAAAATTAGCCGGTCCGCCGGCTGTCTGTCTGTTTGTCCGCGCATATAGACTTAGCCGTGTAATCTTACTTAACGCGGCCTGGGATATGAGGTGGGTGTGATGGACGGTAGCGGGTATAGTGATCCGTGGTATCTTTAGCCTGATTGAGAGAAAAAAAGAGTCATTACTCTTCTTTTTCCCTTATTACAAAACCTGCTCCCACCAGCGAGGATCCTAAAAATCGCTTTTTTCCATTTTTGTAGTAAGTAGTGACTTTCTGGTTTTTATCCACTTGGTTGTATTTGTTGAAGGTATGATTACGAGAAGACCGAAACCGGTTGCATAATGTCTACAGTTGGTTTCGGGATCGTATCATCATCAAAATAATCATACTACTTATATTATTGTCAATTGGCTGTTCTTATTTTAATCTTGACTTGTGTTTTGACTTGACTTGTCTTGATTTGATCCCCATGTTTTACCGATGCTTCTAACAACCACATTCAAAATCATAGCATCAAAGCTAATATGGACGCGAACATTCGCCACTTGGACCATAAACAAAATAGCTTCATCGTCGCTCCACAGTTCCATCGTAAGATAATCTCCCGCCCCCTCCTCATCACATAGGGATCCTGATTAAAAAAGGGCGAGTTTAAACAGTTAGCGGGGTCTACGTTGGCTGGCTCTCGCATAATCAACTTGCAGAGTTGAATTTGCGAAGTAAATGTTGTCCTTGGTGTTTTGGATACAAGTTGAACTAACGCTGTCTGTATGATTGCGTTGGGCAAACTCTTTCGATTTGGAATTATGCTAATCTGTGGGAGACTCGCAGTATCTATAAGTATAGGAGTGAGAAAGTTGTGTATGTCATTCTGGGCCGTATAATCACACATGGCCTAGCAAGCAAAGTAAACTTTAAACATATCTCTCTATCAAATATAACATAACATGTCTTATGCTGCCAACTAGCATAAGACCATCAATGCTTTATTCAATAAATGTTTATGTTTTCTGATTAAGGTTTATCATACCATACTAAATTTAATTATTCAAAAGGTGCCATTTTCTTAAGAGCTTTAGAATCAAATAGCTCGTTGGTTTAGATGGTTGTTAAGATAGCTATTTTTGCTGTATCATTGTTTTCCATCTAAAGACATTTCGCATCATCATTATTATGGCAGCAGCATTTCGTCCATGGCTTCTTCTTTACTTTCTTCATCTTCACGTCTAAGGAAAAAAAAGTGGGACTGTGGCCAGTTAGCTAGTTGCTGATGAACAAGAACTACTTTCGATGTAATGCTTTAAGTAATTTAACTACTGAAATAAATTAAACCGTTTGAGTCAAAATAATCGTTAGCAAAAGCATAATATTATCTATCATCATACAGCACCTGTAATGTAAAGCTTGCTTTTGCTTCCTCACCAATATTTCCCCACTAAAATGCGGCACGTACTTCCACCCCAAAAAAACCTAGCCGTTTCGCAAAGCCAAGCGGAGTGGCGGAAGCCAGGAACAACTCAGGGCGTATCACAATAAACCATAATTCGGTAGTGTCAAACGCGTAGTGTTTTAACGGAGCCGTGCTGACCGCGCGCCCGTGCCCTGGAATATATTAGCACAGCCCTGGGTGCACCCTGAAATACAAGCTTGGCATAGGGAACAGTCAGGGTTGACCACTATTATTATATTTCGAGACCACTTTTATATTTTACGAACATGACTATTGTCTAAGTCTTTTTTTGTGCATTGTTGTTAATCACACAAAACTTGGTGCACCCTAAAATACCAGTTTGATAGCGGATTTTTGCAGGTTTGAGAATGACATGTTGTCACATTTATTTCGGTTATAAAAATATGTTTAATTTTTTGAAGAAAATGATTTTTAGACCTGTTTCACTAAGGTCCATAGTTTTTAATAGATCTTTTTTAAACGTAAACGTATATATCAGAAATACTTTCTTAACATAAAACACACCTACTGCTTATATTTCGCCAACAAGACAACAGGCAACCCTAAACACTAATTAGATTCAGGATAAACTCCAGCTCAACACGTTTCCTGATTACCTGATTAAAGCCTAGACGCGAGACACGAGCACGGTGTACATTTCTACAACAGCATTACGTCACTAACTTACAGGTGCCTTCAAGCTTACAAAGTAACGTAATTCAGAACTTCCTCGAGAAACACTAATAGGAAACTGGGAAATTGTATTTTTTTAAAGACATTCTGAATCATAAAGAAGAACACACGTAACATGAGCATGTAAACGGTCTACAAACCAATACTAGTACTCATAATCATTCCGTATAGTTTTCCTTCACACGTCACACCTTATGGAATATGGTGGGAAACATGCTGTCCAGCTTTTGTGAAAAAAAAAACTAGCGACACGTCCCGGCCTCGCATTGCACGGTTGCAATGTTTCTCTACTATGTCACCGCCAGCCACCACATCGACATCATTGTTCACTACCGTAAAACGAGCAAAGTGATTTCCAATGCAGCCGCTGGAAGTAATGATCAAGTTATATTCAAACTCGTCCATTTTGTAATGACCTTGACTTAGATCATTACTCCTCAAATCTGAATTATTAGAAAACCTGCCTTAAATATCCTGCCAAAAATGACAAAGTGATAATATTTCCGAAAGGCCAACGAAACTGTGGGTTTACTTAGGCGATTTGTTGCAGACTTCGCTCCGCGCTTCGGACGCCGACAGGCGCCGTATGATGGATCGCATCGGCAAGTTGGAAGACGAATTGCGGCTTCTGAGGGTCACCAACGGGTAAGTGGAATAGTTTTTTACGTTGACGATGATATAGTTTTCTGTACAAACATGAATAGGCACCTCTTGGAAAGCAGGGATGGGAACGGGCACTCTCTTATGTAAGAGGAAAGATGATACTTGGAGTGAGCTAGAACGTTTAAACAAATTAAAGTTTACCTAAAAGAATATTAAATGCTAAGTGAATTTTTATTTTTAGCATTAAACAATGCTATATTTTCTACACAAAGATAGAAACTATAAAAGTTCTACCGGCTCCCGCTTGAGTCCCAGGATCAGGTAGATTTTTTCTAGTTAGGTTAATTTTCTGTCAGATTGAACTTGTTCTTGATAGATTAGTTGTGAAGTTTATGAAATCGCGGCATGACATGATTTCTTCATTTATTCGACTCGACAATCGTAATAATGAGAAGCTGAAAACAAAGACATCTATTTTGAAAATTAAATATTGATCAATGAAATCTTATACCGGGTTATTATAAAAACGCTATGGCATACTCTGTAAGTGATGTAGAAACTATCTAAGTGAAAATGAATTTACAAATCAGTCCAACAGTCAGAATTTTTTGTATGAAACCTCAAAATTAAAGTCAATAGTTACTTTTATTACTATAGTTACTACACCACTTACTGAGTGCTCTTTAGTTTTTGTAAGTCTTTTGATAATCACCCGGTATTAACTAACATTAGTCCGAACGAATAAACATTCATAATTTTATTCACAATAACAAATATCCCACACGATACATTTTCAGCTGAGGCTAGGACCAGGGACATTCAATAATTGTTAAATTTTTCCTACACCTAGCAATGCAGAGTCTAACGACACGACTGTAGCAAACGGTAGCTTAGAAGAAGCTGAAGCCGACCGCCTGCGCCTGCGCAAGGAGCTCGCGGACATGCGCAAGGCGAAGCAGAACGCGGAGGAACACTCTCTGAAGTAAGTTGGTACGGTAGATGCACACAGTATTTAGAAATTTCTTCTTGTTGAAAATTGATGTCAAATTTACTTTTAGCGAAAAGGTGCAGTTAAATGTCAAGTTCCTATTTGAGTCTTACATACTTTAGCTATGAGATGCACACACTGCACTAGATTTTCAGAGTAACGAGTCCTGAATTCACATTTGAAAACGCCTTGGAAGGTGTGAAAGGTGGACTGATGATGAGATGAAGGACGCACACTTGTATTGCTTTATCATCTCGGTCTAAAAATTTCATTAAGTAGCCTAAAATAAATAATGATATGAAATAACCCATCTTGCTCGAAGAATTTGTTTAAAATTTAGGACATTTAAAATGAGACTGGCCTGCCAGCTTAGAAAAAATTGAAAAAATACAGTTTGCTAAGAGGCCTGAGCTGCCAATAGTCGGTAGTTCAATTCGTTTGAACTGTCGCACAGTGAGCGAAAGGTTGCAGGTTTGAACCCTGCTTCCTTTGAATAACAATATAGTACTCTACTCAATATATGAAAAAACCTCTTGAAAACATAAATGTACACTAAATTAAATTGTGCTAAAAATCTGGTACAATATCTAGTGGACACTTAACACTGAAATAGATATTAGCTACGGGATTTTTACCATGTTTTTTGTTTTCGAGTTTCCGATATTTCGGTACTGTTGCATGTGCAGGTGAGTTGTAAATGGCAGACATATCGGTCTACCCTCTTTCGAAGTCTTTTATTACGTAGTCTTTTGTCTGGAATCCAGTGATTCAAATGTGCAAAAACCGTGAAATACAACGTAGTGACGTTTCGTGGACTAACTCTTAGTGTCATGACGTGTCGTGTGCCGAGAACAAGTGCAAGTGAATAGTGAGTTATAAAACAGTGAAACCGGCGGCGAGCGTAATATAAGACTTCGAAGTAAGAAGACAGATGTGTCTGCCAATAACAACTCATTCGCAAGATCCCCAGTTACCCCGTGATCTCACTTGTAACAGTGCCGAAATATCGGAAACTCGAAAACAAAAAACATGGTAAGAATCCCGTAACTAGTAACTGTTCTAATATCTAGTGGCTTTCCAGACTAGAGAGGATGGTGACGCAGCTGCGCGTCAAGTTCAACGGCGTGCAGGCGCCGGCCGGGCCCGACTCGCTGCTCAGCGACCACGAGCCGGAGTCCTCCCGCGCACGCCGCACCAGCCTCAACTCCTCCCACTCGCAAGTACTCTTCGGGCCTGTGACAGACCTTTAGCGGCTTCAGTACAGAGGCTTGCTTCTGGTGTTCGAGATACTCTGGTCTGTGGCCTGTGGGATTTTCTAAGGACGGACTCTTCTGTGCTTGTTTGTCTTGATGGCCCGTGGAAGACTTCTTAAACCAGTTCTATAAGCATGTCATCTAGTTATCATCTAGTGCTACTAAAATACTTAAAAGATGTATTTAGTAAGGAAGGACACGATATCCACACGTGGCAACATCGTTACTATAAATTGTGCGTTCTGATGATTCATTAATATAAAATCACCTTATTCGCTATTATAATTTTGTTGATAATACTCATTGGCAAAGTCAAACCTTTATTGTGTTCTCCGATCAATGTAGATGGCACCTGCATGCCCTATGGCATTGGGCTGATATACTAACTGGCCTATAAAAATCAATCATATGAAAGTGTTTATGAGCGTTTATGCTGATTCCTCTCTAGCGCGCTTTCTCGATCAAGACTCGGGACCAAACGCGGATCGTGTCGTATCTTTATAAAGCGACCTTAGAACACCTTAGACCTTCCTGCCTCAATCCACCACATAAATGTTCTTGTTCATAAGTGAAACAATATTATTGTTCTAATAGTTGTTAAAATAATCTACACAAGATAAGTACAAGAATCAGTTTGTATAACAACTAGAAATTTATTTGCCGATGTGTTTGAGTCGGCACTGCGGTGGCTTATTGTTGGCATTTGCAATTTTCGCCCAATTCGCTTTTGACACCTCCGTATGAAGCTTTTTAATAAATGTTTGCCTTTTATCTTCTTCCTTGTAGGTTTTTACGAGAATTGCTGTGTCGTTCGTGTTTTTTGTTTAATTCTTTCGAACTTTTATGTTTCTGTCACAAAACGCCTGTGATGATTTAGCTAGCGCCAGTCTTTAAATCAATAATCCGTTTTGAATTTTATTTTATTTTATATTGCCTCTAAATAGGTGCTAAATGATAATTATTTCCATCCATTGTCCCTTATAGTTGTATTTTTAAATTTAATATGATAAATGATTCTCATCACTGTGTTTTGTTGTTTTAAATGACTGTGCTAAAAGAGTTGGTGCACTTACTTTTTAAATGTTGACTTGATAATTTTTTACACCTTAACAAAATCGGTATTTTGCTCAAGAGGATACAGAAGCGCCGTTTTTCCATACAAACGTAGTCCCCTGTTTCCTCCCTGGATGTTGCTAGTAGAGAAATAGTTTTTTTTTCCAAAAAATCGATTTCCTTTTTTAAATAAATTAAATATTAAAAGATATATTAACCTTCAAAATCGAAAAAAAGGCCTGTGTTCAAACATTCAGAAAACTAATTTGACTAGTTTAAGTAAAAACATAGGAACACGGCCACAGTCCTTCTTAAATTTTTAATGAAAAAAGTAACTAAACCAGTTAACATTACGAAAAGGGATCAGTGGACTACGAAACGTCGATTTTGTGTAATTTCGATAGGTGATTTCAGTCCGATTTGCATCTGTCTCTATCTCACTCCGTGGTGCGCTCGAAGTTAGCAGAAGACAGCAATAGATTTTACAAATACCTATTTTTCAATTCTCACGACCGTGCTGTGTCCTCTTAACATTCTCTACTTTGCTTGATTATGTTGATACATAGAGCGGCTTCAAATTCACTAGTTACATTATTTAATTATTTCAATGCATATTTTTTGTTTGGTTTTAAGAATACCGATTTTCTTATTGATTTAATGTCCGTGTTGTTTGCTCATGTTTGTGATTTTATTGATCGAATTAAATTAGGTTATTGTGCTCTCTAATCGAAAATATATGTGAAATACAGTCGGCCATAAAAAAGATCTTCTCCATTACATATTTCTATCTGAGATAAGATAACGTATAATAATGTAACTTATTCAATTGAACAACAATTCTTAGTCACTTTAGGATGCTGACTGTATTTATCTAATATTTATCTTTTAATTTGTGAACAAAGTGTGAAGGTGTGTTACTAATCATGTTTTATTTTAACCTATTGTGTTAGTTTATTGTGAGTTAGCATAAGTATGACTTGTCATTTAATCTGAAGTAACCGGTCGAATATCAAGACCGGCTTAGATGCACTATCGTAACTTTTAAAATACCTTCCGGCGCCGTAGTTCTAGTGGTAAAGTCTAGGGTCAAGAAAGCGCAAGTGATACTAATGGCGTTACCTGAGTTAACAGGCCGGCAAAATCACTAACTTTTAGCGGTCCACATGCTCATTTGTTTAAACAAAATATGGTGCAACTCACTCCTAATTATTATAAGTCAAACGACTGATGCCAGTCAACAAATTTCACGTATTTTAACCATTCTGACTTGAAAATACTAGTTTAGCGATAAATTTGACGAATACCTTGATCAAGAAATGGACTTTGCCTGTCTTGAACACGCTGATTCATAGGCAAAACTCAAAATGATAAGTACTCATATTCTTATTAACAATTATTATCTTATTTACTAACCACCGACATCACCCTAGACTAGACTGATTCTATTATTTATTGACTAATACGTAAGTCCATACCAAATTCGATATTAATAGCAATAACGTACTAATTAGATTTAATAATTTATTATTATTATTGTAAATTACTAAATGCGAAAGTTAATAAAGGATTTGATTAGAAACAATGAAACAATGATATCTTTCGGTTTATTGTTCATAAATAATGTACACTTAAAAATGTGTCAAATTTAAAAATATTTATATCTAAACTAACAATGTATCATCGTGTTTATATAAATATTATAAATCTTGTAAAATAAAACAATAATAAGTATAGAACATTAATTACATTAGTAGAAATATGATACTAGCTACATAATATAATTTGTAAATGTAAAAGATGTTAACGAATCCTTTTTTGTCATTAGCAATTCCGACTGCATTTATAATAATGTTATTTGTAACTCATGTAATCATTTGGAATTACTTTAACTATATGTATGCAGTATAGTTCAGGCATATTTGTATTTATGGAAGTGTAGTTAGCCGCCTTTCATTAAATGTGTCCATTGTATTGAATTATTATTAATTCGATCACTCTTGCAAATGATGATGAGAGATGGAATGATTTAATCGAAGTGATGTCATGGCTACCATCAAACTAGACTTACCTACAGTTTACTTTTGCTTAAATTATATGAATAAAAATGTCATAAATTGTATTGTAAGTACATACTGTATGCCAATTCGGTAAAATTAAACTGTTCGACAGTAGAAAGTGCCAAGAACTATACTCATTGTTGAAAACATTTTTATGAATAAAAAACAAATACTGGTACAGTCAAGTTCATAAATTTAATATGTCCAATTATACGGGTATTCCCCACTGGTTAGTAGGAAATAAAAAGTATAATTTTTGATATTAGTTGTCATACTCGTGTATTTCTTCACTGAGTTGCAGCATGTCGGTTATTATAACTTAACTAATAAATAACACAGCGGAACTTCATGGAATAATCAATCTACCAGCAAAAAAACTCCACCCATATTGAAAATTTATGAATTTGTCTGTATTTAGAAACGGCTGCGACGAGATTTGCTGTCATTCTTTTTAAAATGTTAGTGAATAAATATGCGCTACGAAGATTAATTACATCAAAATCAACAGATCTCAATGTAATTAATTTATTATTGTTATAAAAATGGTGCCTTATAATGTAAACGTGTCTCCGCCCATGTAACAGTTATTTTATTGTTGAACATCGTGCCATCATACCAGGGTGCGCTAGCTTAAGTATTTTTCATGATTATATTAATACAGAAGTCTAAACTAGTAAGAAAAACGGTAACACTATATGTGTTGCCAAGTAGGTATGATTCGCCACAATACCTTTAGGCTGCAAACTGGACCGCCAAGCATTTCTATCAAGTCGCTCGAGCCGTTTGTACGCCACCCCGATCCACCGCGCCCGCAGGCGACTTGAAATTCATCATAAAAAGAAGATAAAAAAATAAATTTTCAGGTACCTAAAATTTCTGACACATAAAATTGAGAAACAATTTGTTGTTTAACACATTTTTATACTTATTTAACTCATTACAAATAATGTTTACTAGTTTGGTCGTCATAAGTTATTATTCAGTCACAAATTTTAACGCTCTTTGTCATGTTTTTCAAAACTTTAGCCGATTCTTATGGCCGATTGTCATTTTTTGCTTTTCATTTGGCCGCATGATTAAACTACTGTACCTACTACTCCACTACACTGTACTACTACAGAGTTGATAAATAAATTAAATTTTCCGTGACCATACAACAGGGCACCCTTTTTCAAATAGGTAATAATTAAGTACTTTAATTTGCACGCAAGTGGACGCTAGATGTTTTCTGCCCATACCTATAATATTTTTATTTTAAATACTCATTTCGTTGTGTTTGCATGTAACACTCACAATTTTACTGTCAAAATTTTGTTGCTAAATAAGGAATAAAATAAATTATTACGAGATATTTGTTTTGTCTTAATAATATGAAATCAAAAAATTACTAAGAAACTATCTATAAGTTTAAAAGAACCAATAAATAGGTAAGTAACAATAATTTTATCAAACATCGGTATTTTTTGTAGGAGAATAGATCGTAAACGAAGTATCCACTCTCTTTTGCCTCTGTCTGTTAGCATCTTTGTCTCTTCGGAATAGTTGGATGGGTTTAAAGCATTTTTAGATGACAGTCATGGCTGACAATATAATATTTTTACTGACAAATGACGGGACAGGTCAAGTCTGAAGCGTGCTCAACTTTGAGTAACGTTTCTGATTTCCGGGTTATTTACATATTTACACAATATACTCAACATCGGCATCAGAAACTGTAACCCATATTCAAATAAATAAATATTTAAAAGACCCGTGAACAGGGAAGCGGGTAAAACGTTCGTGAAGTTTTATTAAAACTTTGTAGAGATAAAAAAAAAGGTTTGTTGATCGAACTCACTACTTTGAAGTGGTCTTCGGGATATCGAGTGTGCCTGTTTGGGTTAAAAATCGTTAAAAACTCGCAGGTCAATTTACGAATTATGCTCGCTGCAGGCAAACCAATAAATAATTTGTCCATAATGACCAGTTCAATTGCGCTTTAACCCTCGCCCGGAACTAATTTATTCAAGAGTGAAACAACAGCGTATTGTTTCGATTATTTTGAGCGTTTTCAATAAAAACAGTAAATGCGCAAAGGGCGCGCGGTGACACGAGCTCACACGTGCCGGCCGCGTGCTCGCGCCATCTTGCAGCGCCATCTTGTTTGATGGGTGGGAACTTCCGCAGGAAAGTGCGTCACCGTATTGTGTGGGAAAACTTGACAAGGTGTGATGATAACCCTTTGTAATTAGAGCTGAAAAGAATGTATCTCATCATTTAACAAATCACTACCGATTTATTCAAGTAGTTTGGTTCACATATTACATTATTTGCACTTTTTACGTTGTCGCATAGTGCCGCTCCTCCGACGCGACGGCGCGGTGATGGGTAGTCTTTAAATATTCATAGATTGTATTGAATATGTATTATATGGTGGTATTAAATATAAGTAGGTAGGTAACTACTTCATTTATATTCTTCTAACATTGAAAAAAGGGGAAAAGATGAAATCGGTAATAAAACAATCACCAACATAATTATATTAACCCTCGTATGATTATAAATCTCTTCAAACTTTCAATGTTTGATATACTTAACCGCAGACAATGTCGTCAAATATTCAGGCATACCGCAACGTGACGTGACAAATTGAGCCCTAACGCAGGAACAATATAGGATGTCCAATTTGATGTTTGGATAATAAATTTAGAAAAAAAAAATTAAACAACTACTTTTTGCAGATTTTCACATACTTAAAAAAAATTTAAATAGGTAAATAGATATCTGGAACAAAATAATATCGGGCCCCAAACCAAGCAGAGTTTGTACACACAAGTTAGTGTCAAGCTTTACTTAAGGACACCTGACGTAAGACCTATTTTGCAATGGTTTTGTAAAGGTTGATTTGTACGCGACTGTACTATTAAGGGTGGCTTCAACATTAATAATGTCTAAAGCCTTTTTTTTAATTCACAGCATAATATGTTCAGTACATTGAACATCGGTTTTAAAAATATAAGTGTGCCTAACGAACTTTAGTCACACCTATAAAATCGCATACCTACAGTAATCGAAAGGTACGATTTCCCTAGTATTATGCTTTTAAATAACTTCACAACTTAGAGTACACCACATATCTTTTTTTTTCTAATGCACAACCTCAGTAAACCGACTAACTACCTAATTTTCTGGTCAGCCTGTATAATGATGCAATTACTATAGCAAAGTAGTCGGGCATAAACGCGTGTAATCTGCGGACAAATCAATCGGTGCGCCGGCCGCTAAAAACCTCCGCCTCATTATTGGATATGAATTAATCACACTTGGTGGATTGTTCTCTAGTGACGCGACGCAACTGACTCGATATGCCTCGATATGTGGTCTTGTTTTTTGAGTTACCTATTTGTGTCTGGTGGATTCACTTGCCTTATTTATAAACCTTTGTTTATTTTTCTGTTGCAGTTTAGAACAACTCGAAATAACACGGTGTGTTGAAGTAAGTATTATGTATCTGTAATACCTTGTGGAATGTGAAATGTCATTCAAAATAAAAATATGCGCCAGACAACACACCACTAAACTTGTCATAAATATCTTTTCGATTGGAACTCGTCCAATAATGTCATTCCCGTAAATTTTTCAATTCGACATGTCGAAGCGAAAGTAGCGTGCTGCTAGGGCGTCTGGTTACCACAAACTGACAAATATGCTGAACAGTTTAAGATCTTTATGTTAAGGTGACAAAGTTCAAAACCAAGTGTTAATATTTCGGATGTGAACTTATGCGCGAAGGCCCCCTTAAAACTCGATAAACTGTAGCTGGCAACGCAAAGCCCCATCCTTATGCGATGAATATTGTATGTTGCAATTTGTATAATTTGATTACACCCTACCTGCCGCGGACGTATTCCGTTTGCGCCCCCTTTACGAAGTTACTACTACTAAAAACTATCGATTTACGGTTTAATAACTAACATAAAGATGGGTGGAAAACTATTTTTAGTATTTGTTTTATCTTAACCTTCCGACACAACAACGAGAAGTTAGGACTGCAATTTAAATCGACTGAAAATTAGTAGTTTCTTTAGTAAGTATAGCGAAACCGAATTCCACATTCTGCTATATGATACAATGTTTCAGGTGATGATCAGGTCAAGAGGGTCATATACTCGTATGTAGGATGGGTATGTCTGGGCGAGAGAGTCAAATATGCCTTCTGCTAAAATAATAGGTTTTTCAACCCACAAGTAGAGGAGAGGAGAATTTATTCATGAACTTAAAATAAAGTTTTGTTTATACGTGTTGAAATATAGTTATTATTTACTGTATTTTTATCGTGAAATAATACCGATCGGAAATGAAAGTGTACTTCGTTGGCGCCGCGTGTCCCCCTGCACTGCACCTCCCATAAATGCACACCTTTTAGTAATTGAGTTGCACTCGCTAATTAATGAACTGTATAAATCAGATCATATTAAATTAATTAGAATTTAACTTGTAATACGGTAAAACATTTTTTTTTTCAAACATTTTGCAAGTAAGCGTGCAGATTGCAAAAGGAAAATGTTTACAGTAAACGATCATTATCAAACCAAATCTTTGCCGTGATAGTTTCTACATCACTTGCTGAGTTAAGTATGCCATAATTATCATTTTCTTTATAAATATAAATATATACTTAATATAATTGAGCGCCAGACAACACACCTCTGGTAATGGTCTCGAAGTAGGGATTAATAGCCCTGTGTTACGAGGTACCACACAAGGAAATAAGCCAGGGGCGTCTCACACCTAGACCCTAGTCAATTCAGAAAAGATCGTTTCCTGAATTGACCCGAACGGGAATCGAACCCGGGACACTACGGAAATCGAGGCGGGAAACCGTGCTACAGCGCACTACGCCAATAAATCACCCGGTATTGAGCGATCTCTTCTAGGCGACTCACAAGAAAATTAAAAAAGATAAACCTAACTTTCTTATTGAACATAGAGCCATTACCTACTTACTTACTTAGTTTATCTAAAATTCCGCGAAGTTCGTCGAACATCAATGGCAAGAAACACTGGCTGTGATGTTATTATGATTAATATAATAAGGGTCAACGTAACAACGTAAGGGGTAACGCAAGTATGTACCCATAGTTTACACAAAAGTTTTAAGCAAGCGCGCGACTGTTGAAATGACGGTTTTCATGTCCCGAAAGTTTAATAAACATTTAATTGAGTATACTAATCCTCAACATTAATTACAAACTAAAACTATCATTTTGGGTGGGTACTAGTGGGTAGGTATTATAAGTTTAAGAATCCTTCAAGTTCTAAGACAAACAATTTAATAGGTTCAAATAATCCAGTCTATAGCTAGTCAACCGTGCATATTTAACGGACACTTTCCCCTTATCATCGTGGAACATTTAACCACCACCTATCAGCATTGTGCACGCTTATTTAATCAATCAAACACCCTCCGACTGTAGTTATCACAAAACCCATCCCGACAAATTACATATTAAGTACGCTAAAAAGCGCGGGTCAAAACTGACAGTTATACTTTTTTACCAGCCAGGATTCACCCTAATAAAAAAAGTTGTGAACCACAGATAATGCTAAGCGGATGCCCAGGCGTGCGTATACGATAATAATTATATTTTTACAAGTATTATTTTAGTGAGGGCCGCGCGTGGGAGCGAGGTCCCTCCGAGGGTGCATCCAGGTAGCATATTGCCAGGGTGGCAAAGGGATGAGCCCTTAATGTGCTTATTGCGAATGCGTTGCGCATTCACCAGGTGTTTTGACTTTTCGGGGATTCACTCTTTAGAAAAGGCTAATGGTATTTGCAACGGCGATTCTACTCGGTTATTGTGATGTCTGTTAATGACAGTGTTACGTTTGGTAGTTGGACTAAACCTTTCCATCTGTTTACTTCTCTTTATTCGTTGAATGCAATCACTAAGTGTACAAAAACGGCGAAGATACACAAAGCAAGGTGTAAAAGAAAAATAAATACTGCTTACGTTCAGCAAAGTTATCTTAGCAACCCCACTGAAGGATGTTTCCATAAAAAGCATAGTAGTAGTAGTATAAAAAATAATTTTAAACTTATGTAATGTTTAAAAAAAATGTTTACCTTGCCGAACAAGTGGTCGATATCATGTAAAGTTAATACCAGTAGACTTGATTAGAACCTACCAGACACCACAACTGCAGGTATCACCCACAACACCGAGGCTCGAACCACATTAAAGAGGCTATTCTCATAATTTGATAAAACCTGGAATTTATGCCTCAAAGCATGTAGGTACCTACTGAATTTTTTAATGATAAATAAAGAGTCAAGGCAAGCACTCATTTTTCAACCTTTGGGTACTTACTACATTTTCGGTGAGTTGCGATACTAGCGATTATTCCAGCCAGTATGAATTAAAAATCTGGTTATTATAAATTGTTCATAAAAACAGGGGGCCACTGAGAACTATCTCACAGGAAAATCACAATAGGCAGTCAGTGGAATATATCCTCTTCAACTTCAAAACACGATTATTATCTTTGTGAGGCCCCAGTATAAACAAATCGCTGTGCAATTACGTAAAGTGTGTGACCCTTTTGAGGTTATTTTCCAAACGCATCGAACATTGTTATTATTTTACCAACAACTTCTACTTTTAATGAATAGCGAAACCACACAAATGTGGCCCCTGTTCTTTTAGAATTAAAGTGCTAGGTTGGTTTTGTGAATTGCTTTTTTGGTTGTCATTAACAATATTTTCGCGGGAACGTTGTTTAGGCGCGTGCTTTGGGTCGGTCATCCGTGGCGGGTGGAGAGGGCGCGTGGTGTCCGACACGCGTATTTTTTATTATTTGTATTTAATTTAATTAATTTGTTCTGTGACGAATACTCTGAGGAGTTGAGGGTTGCATAGTGTGGTTATTAATAAAGTTGTGTAAACATGCATTCTTCGACTTTGATTTAAGTATTATCTACTGTTTTTCTAGAGAAAATATTTAGGGAAGTTATTTTGGAACCTCTCTGGCTGAGCGCTTTAGAAGAAAATTCTACTAATGATTTTGAAATATATTGTCTAAATTAATTCCTCTTAGCTAAGCCCAAAAACAGACGAAACTTAATTTTTAATTATTTTACTTGAGCACTTTTGATTGGGCTTTTTTGAAAGTCAGTTCCACATCAGTATAAGTAGTCATCCTTAAAAAAAATTAAGGGTCTGTAGACCATGCGGCACTTGCTGTTTGAGTGTTCTTTTCAGCCAGTGGCATTTTGTTGTTCGATTATTGTAGATTTCGTGGTTTTTAGAACAATTTCCTATTGATGGCAAAAAATGTAGTCATAGAACACTAAAAGTAATATGTTTATTTAAAAATGTATGTTCTCGGTGCTGCGGGTAGGGGTTTGCTTCAAACACAATTTAATGTTTACTTACCATGTTTATTTCATTTTGTTTTGTAGTTTAACTGTAGTGAATTGTGTTAAACTCTGTACGCATATTTTTTTTGCAGAAATAAAAATATATATTCTATTAGATATACACACAACAATATAGTCTAGGGATATATAAAACTTTTTAAATTACTTAAAAAGTACTGGCCTTACAAAAAAACGATTGATGACAGATTATAAAAACATTATTAAGTTCCTTTTTTAAATTCAAATTTTTATATAAAAGGTTTTGTTTTAAGATGAAATTCGCATTCATTGAATTTCTTCTAAAGAAGTAAATCTTCACGAACTTCTAACTTAATTAAAATTCCATAAATTCCTATAAATCTTTGTCAAACGCATCTCCGGTGTTCATTTAATCATGCCACGTAGACACTTGACCAGGAACGAAATGTTAAGAGCAGTAGGCATGATTCAAGCTGGCGCTACCCAAATTACGGTTTCTGAAGCCATGAGGACCAGTCAGAGCGTTATATCCAGGCTTTGGTCACGTTATCGTGTCACGGGGGAAGTGGTGGACGGCACCGAGGACCTCAACGCATTACAACACATGTACAGGACCGATTCATAGTAAATGCTGCACGAAGTCAACCAAATGTAACGGCGATGCAATTGGTTCAAAGGCTACAGAGAGAGTATGGTTTGCTGGTAAGCGGTCAAACTTTGAGAAGACGACTGCATGAAGTCAACCTACGTGCTCGTAGGCCACTTCGGGTACCAGCGCTAAGGAGAGGCAATCGAGGAAGAAGATTACAATGGGCTATTGCACACGAAAACTGGAACCGTTCTCAATGGTCACTTGTGCTTTTCACTGATGAATCCAGGTTTGGATTTCATCCTGATTCGCGAAGAGTACGCGTTTGGAGAGAACCTGGACGTTGGAATCGACTGCAGCACCCACAACAAGTTCATGCATATCAAGGTGGCACGATAATGATTTGGGCAGGAATTCGTCTCGACGGTAGAACGGACCTCGTTTGGATATAAGGCAATATGACTGCTCTAAAATACCGAGATGAGGTGCTAGAGCCTGTAATCTTGCCCCACAGACAGCAAATGGGACAACATTTCTAGCTAATGCACGACAATGCTCGTCCACATGCGGCGCGTATCGTTACAAGTTGGTTACAACAGCATGATATCCAAGCTTTAGACTGGCCTGCACAATCCCCTGACTTAAATCCTATTGAGCATGCCTGGGATATGCTTCAGAGGTGAGCTCTTAGGAATTTCCCTGAAGATATTGTGCATGAAAACCAGCTTTTCTTGCATCTTAGCAGGACTTGGGACAGTTTTCCACAACAGGATATTGACACCCTATTTGAGTATGCAGAACAGCTGCAGATGTGTCAGGAGAGTCTTAAGTGGATCCACGGATTATTAATTTTAAGTTTTCAACATTTGTTTTAAAAAACAATAGTTGTTTTGTTTAGGTTTGATGTTTCAAAAATAAAGTTAAGATTGAAATTTTGTCTGAGTTTTTCCTCTTCTGCCATGTTTTTTTTAAATTTAACATTATCTAAATATTTATTTATCAGATTAGATAGGCTATTAAACAAGGTTTATTTTAATGTGTAGGTGTTTTAACAAAAAGTTAATAGAATTTGAGTTATTTAGGTTTAATTGAAATACCTATCCCTAGACCATGTTGATGTGTGTATATAAACAGACTGTATTTTTTTTCAGTTAATCCAAAAATAAATGTTGTAATGAGTGTGATTGTACCTACTAACCTCACCTGAGAATCGCCAGCGCATTTTTACCTTTTTCGTTCAGAAACGCGCAGTCACGGCTAGCACGGCCATAGACCACCCACGTGTGTTTATCTTGCTTTAATTGTCTATGCAAACATTTATTAGGATGCTTAGTGGTGCTCCTGCGCTTGCGTTGAGGCAGGTCGTTAGATTCCTAGCAATATGGGATTGGTGTGATCCGTGAGATGGACGTAGATTCGAATATGGTATATGTAAGACATTTCCGTCAAGGGGTTGGTCGGATCGTCCCAAACTGTTAACGTGTAGGTACTTATGCATTGAAATGTTCGATGGTGCTGGACTGAAACGTGATCGAAATATTTAAAAATAAAAATTATTCTCAAATGGTAACTTTTTTCAAAGTCTCAAGATTTACGCTCTTTGTGTTCTGACTAACAGGAAAGTTGGCCCATGGAAAGTTATCGAACCCACGACACGCGGCTCTGTTAGCAGGGTCAGGACTAACTGAGCCAACAAGCCAGTCAAACATATCAGGAACATATTTTGTCCTATACTTTTACCATGACTATGTTTTAGTTAATTTTGCATAACAGTCTCTCTTAGTTGAAATCAGTAGGTATGAAGTCGTCGCAGAGATATTTGTATATTTAACTGTAACAATCATTATGTTTAAATAGACCAGTTATGGGAAAGCTCATCTGTATGCTAATCTAGTGAAATTATTATCTATGGCTAACAGTGGTGAAGAGGTCATCGTTCGTCTCCGAGGGGAGCCGGGAGGCGGACTAGTGCCACTTGAGCACGGGTGGTCTGCACACCTGCATGGCAGGCTGGACAGAGCTTGCTGAAGCTTAATTCAAATCATATTTGAATTGCGAGAAAATATCTCACTCAAAAGAATCATAATCATTCTGTTAATTAGGAGATCTCTAGAGTACTTGAATACAACCATAGCCATATTATATTTTTATTCACATCCCTTTTCTAAATTGAGTTGGTACCTACCTAATTTGTTGGTGGAATTGACTCTAAAAGCCTACCTTCTTACTACTAGCCTAGAAATATCTTCTGCATCTTGTTTTTTAATTTTACAAATTGAATGAAAAGTGCTTGCTCTTTTGTGTTCACTGGATGATTGCTAGAAAAGTCGATGTTTTGACCAGGAAGGCAAATTTTCACTTCAAAGCTGGGGTAGAGCTCTTTATGCTGCTGTGGCTATTATTATATTTGTATATTTTCTTGTTTCTTAATCTTTTGCTACCGTGATTGCAAGCAAACAATAAATAATACTTACATACCCGTCGTAGAAATAAGCTGCAACACATAATTGAAGATTGTCGAACTTATGATTCGTAAGAGAGGTCACTGTGTCGTTTGGCTGTACGTTATATCGAAGACACAAGTTTATGATGGTCTTACGTGAGGGCCACTTAACGCCGGCTACCGGGTACAAGTCCGTCCCCCCCCCCACACAGTGCACCTCCCCCCTTTAATTAGATGCACCACCCCCGGGCTGTTTTTATTCCGGTAGCTAACGAGGTGTTTGGTGAGTGTGGGCAGCATGTTATGGGAACAGATATGGGAGGTGAGTTTTGAATAGGAAATGTTATGATCGTCATAACAACATCATCATTGAAACACAAGTGCATCTTGTTTTAGAAGGAGTAGAATGGTAAAAAGTAAAGAAAGTAATTAATTTGACGATTTTCAATAAATTAATTTGACGACACGATTGGCGTAGTGCGCTGTAGCACGGTTTCTCGCCTCGATTTCCGTAGTGTCCCGGGTTCGATTCCCGGTCGGGTCAATTCAGGAAACGATCTTTTCTGAATTAACTCGGGTCTGGGTGTGCTGGGCAGACGCCCCTAGCTTATTTCCTTGTGTTAATCCCTACTTCGAGACCATTACAAGAGGTGTGTTGTCTGGCGCATATTTATTTATATTTATTTATATACATATTACTTAATTGGTTTTGGGGTCCCGATGAAGCAAATATGACCTTAAACTAGACTAGATACTCGTACATACAAAAAACAGTTTTGTTTTTAATTTCAGATTAGGATCCGCTTTGACGTTTAAGAGCTGCTGAAGAATTGTGCCTAAACAAACGGGCCCTTGTTTCAGGAAACCCTAGGTTTGGTGTATACTTTTCAAGCGTCTGGGCTATTAAGGCGGTGGTAACACTGCCGCCGGCGTCCGATTCCCCCTTCTCATTTTAATTTATTTATTATTTGAATTTGGAGCGTTACATAACCTGAATTGACAAACAGTAAGGCTTTGCTAAAAAATTGTAGTTTTGAGATACTGATATTCATAACATACCCCGCTGGGATAAAGTCCTAATGACTTTATCCCAGCGGGGTAGTCAGAGGCAAGTCACTGTGTCGTCATGGTGAACGAAACACTCAGAAGCCCACTTTTCACCAATGGTATTAGAACCCAACGTGGTATAGGAGCCTTCCGCCGTTATCCGGGTTGATTTGGTTTGTTATCGATGTTTTCCGTCACCGGAGAGTTAGTCGGAAATTAAACAATGAACACAAAGATTTTGGTTCTGGCCAGGTGATGGTAACATCGATAAAAAAACAAATCAACCCGGATAGCGGCGGAAGGCTCACCACCTACCACGTTGGGTTCTAATACCATTGGTGAAAAGTGGGCTTCTGAGTGTTCCGTTCACCATGACGGCAACAGTCACTTGCCTCTGACTACCCCGTTTGGGATAAAGTCGTGATGGTACGTATGTGGTTTTTTATTATTAATTTATTATGTTGGTAATTTTGGTTTCATCTGTACAAATTAGTTTCACATCCATAAATATACATAATACTCGTATGTTAACTTAAAGAAAAACTATCATCGAAATACTCCCACGCGCAAGGGCGCACTGTTAGTGAACTGTTACCAATCTCCTGTGTTCAAGTACTGCATAATGCGCGACGGATTAGCGATTTCGCCCGCGGGAATGCTAGTAGCAAATTAACTCCCCACTTCATGGTATTCGGGTCCCACACTCATCTAAGCACTTGCATGAGAAATAATGCGTAATTAACATTCATCACTGATTTTGAAACAAAACTAAACAAATTTGTACCAAATATGCAGGTATCAATGTTAGTATAGAAATCTTATCGGAGGCTCCAGGGCGGTACGATAATCTCTTAAAGTAAGGTTTATCACTAGCCTTACAAATACCTACAATCCGAACTGAGCCTGCGTATTGAAGTATGGCTCGTGTCTCTATCGTACCTCATTATTCAGGTAAGGCCTGTGCCCAGCAGAGGGACTTAAATTGTTAATCTGCTCTTGATGGGTGTGCGATAAAGCTGTTAAAAAGGATAGTCAAGTATTTTTTATTACCTAGTTCTTGATTTTTCAATTACTAGATATTTAAAGTGCAATAAACCCAAACTAATTGCAAACAACGAAAATGACTCCCACGCTTATGCTCGAACACTGCATTATACGCCACAGATTAGTGCCCTGCGGGACTGCAATCGCCGAATTAATTCTCAGTTCCCTGGTCTTCGTCCCACCCTCCAGGCACTTGTATGAGAATTCATTGCGGTTAAGGGATGTTAAAAAGGGAAGTGGAGTTTCGCTTAATGCTCGTTTATTGCTTTTCAAGGGATTATCGATGTTGTTTAGGTGTTTATGGTGAAGATTATTGCTATGGAGTTGTACACGCGAAACGCGGGACGGTGATACGCCACATGTCAATCGTTTTTTGAATCAACAGCTCAGTACCTAACTTTGTATTGTATTTTATATTTATATTGTATAAGTATTTGGAAACATTTTTGTAAAGAATTCTATCTTATATTATATCCTCATCAGGTGTCCGGCAATTAGTGTCCGCTGACCTAAATTATGTTTTCCTTTTTGGTACGAGTATCATACAATACTCTTGCAGAAATACTACCATCACAATCAGTCTGGATTATTTATAAATACTAACCGTATGGACCGCTTCTCGTACTAGATGCTATAAGAAAAGGTTCCAAGAAATGTTTTTCCGAAAAAACAATTGAATATAAACCAATTACAGGAGGATTTATAGGTACTTGCCTTGAAACATTGGTCGAATATAACGTTGGCTTGCAACGTAAGCGTATACTGGAAAGATTTTTTGTTTTTCTGAAGTTTCGGTCCCAGTGGTTTAGAGCAGTCTCCCGGATTGTGAAAGACGCGGGTTCGATTCCCGCTCGAGATCATCTAGGTCCGAAATCGAATTTTCCCAGCGCCTCTATCTTTAGATATAAACCAATTAGTTGTATGATTAGTTAGACAAATGTGTTTGGCGACAAGGTAGCTTAAGAGTAAAAGTAGTGTCTTCTTTTTAGCATAGGCGTTAATTGATTTACAAAGTAGCCGATATAGTAGTACGAGCAGAGTCGGTACTCTACTTGTAAGTTGTAATACTTGTAAGCCATTCTAGAACTGCAGACGTCATTTGTTATCTAGGTGCAGGTTTAAAATGAAACACTTAGGTACTAATAATATGTACCTAATAATTTGCAATAATACTAATCATTCTGCATTATTGGGCTATTTTCTATGTCCTTTTTTATTAAGAATGCTTATCAAATTTATTTTCATTTACTAAAACGTTACCAAATTTTGTCTTACATCTTAAATCAAAAATAATAAAGGTGCGTGCCAACTTAAGCCACGCGTCTATGCATCGGTAATAAAGTCCCGGGACTCCCGGGTGGACGCTCTTGTCCGGATTACCGGCCGGGATTACGCCCCCGGCGCCACAGGGTACGATTAGGCTAGTCTATATGCTGTGGATTTAGAACAGTAGATCACAGGAAAGTGTCTAATTATTTTTATTATTACTTTATTTTTAGTTTCTAAGTACACGGATAAATAAACATCAATTTCAGTTTTGAAATGCTTTGAGAACAAGATGATAGTACGAGTACATTATATATTTACACTTTGAAAAATTAACAAGAATACTTTATGACTTGATAAAATGCAGGTACGAGTAGTTGTTTTCTTTTTCAACTGGCTGAAAGATTTATTTATTTATTTATTTATTTATAAAAAGAAAATCGCACAGCATTACAGTAATTAAACACCAGAGCATTGTACAATTTAGTTTAGGTACATACACATATTTATAATTTATTTTTACTTAATTTAAGCTTTGACAATATCGCGGGGTTTGTCAGAAAATAAAAGTAAAAGTAAAGTAAAAAATCATTTATTCACTTAAGCTTTTACAAAGAAGCACTTATGAAAGGTCGAAATTCACAAAAAATATATATAAACGATAATATAATAAAATAAGTCGCACTATGTTGATGCCAGAAGCATGTTCAGGTCAGTAAGGCCACGCACAAAGGGCGAGAAACGGCAAGGCAAGGTTCTAGATGAGGGTACTGCCAGCAGGTTGTGCCGCCGATTACGCGTATAATTGTCGGGTACATATATAAAATCTACATAAACGTGTCACAAACTAGGGACAGTCAGATTCACCACGTAGGCATCGACAGATAAAAACAATTAAATGCCATATCTGGCATCGTACTTGCAAAGAGTTAAAACCCAGTGTACCCAACAAGTAACTAGTCGGATATAGAAATGAATAATAAGATTAGATTTTTTTGTACAAAAATCTTAAGGGGGTTTGCTTTTTGCGTTTGGGGTAGGTAGATCGTAAACGTTGCATTTTTAAAGGCTTTCGTGATTATTTAGCTGAATTCAAATTAAGTATAAATTATCTTTCTATCATTGAATGCACCTTTTAATTTCATAATTATAACTTTAACTATGTACAGTAAATTTTTAAGTGTCTTATCAATTTAAAAAAAAACAGTTTTTTTTAATTAAGCAAATAATTGGCGACCACCTAATTTTAGACAATTCAATGTGTTTTAAAATAGTATTATGCATACAATAATAACGCAAAAATTTAAGTTAGATTCAATTCAATGAAATAATCACGAAAGTCTTACAAAAAATGCAACGTTTTCGATCTAACCCCAGCTAACGCTCCTAAGAATGCCTTTTGAACCTTTTCAATGATTAAAGTGTATGGAGATTTATGAGGGTTTCAGGCTGTTAAACTTGCCTTCAATCGCCTCCTAACCAATGCCATGTGCCTACTCCTAACCAATGTCACTTGCTATTAGCGCGATAATATACAATTTAGGAGTAGAAAGTGAAGTGTATGTCTTAAAATAATTACATAGAAATCAAGTCCGCGTGCCCATTTTGTTGCACCTTAATTAGAGCAATGAATGGCTTCAAACGGACCGCTTTGCAGTGTTCATTACAGCTCCGCAATGTTCAACGTCAAAGCGCGCCGCACATAAGCAAGTAATAGTCACGCATGTGTGGATCGGATTAGTGCTTCATTTTTGACGGGGCGGTTGTATGAAGACGATCCTTCTATACGTTATTATTCTAAGGTGTCTACATAAATATTGCTACCGACGCACACGTACCGTTAAATTAAAACCTTTATACCTAAATTATAAGTAACGCTAATTGGCTCAACCCTGCAAAATCAAAATGAGCAGCAGAATGAGAGATATGAGCAGAACAATATTCCGAAACAGAAACAGTTGATTTTAAAACCGATTAACATTATTAAAAATACCATCATGGATTTTTTGTCGTCATATAAACCTTGCCTCCCCATAGATCGTGCGTGGCATAACTTTAATTGTTTTTTAAGTGCGCACGCGGTCGTTCCGTTCAAACTCCGTATCGCGGGGGGATGCTGCACGCTGCTTATGAGAAAATAGACCAGTCAATGGTGTGTATGGCCCTTAACCGAAAGCGGTACTTGCTCAAGTGACTGGAATATCTGTGGTGTTCTTTTGAGAATCACTTAAATTTAATACCCTTTGAAGATCAAAAAATAAGTGGACGAAACAAGAAAACTACAATAACCTAAATTCTCAAAAGAAAGATACTTAAGAGGCATATAGGAATACCATTGCAAAAAAACAAAAGAAAGCGAATGTATAAAAAAATAAATTAACGTAATATAAACGCTCTAACCTTAATTCAATACAAAATACGAGTAACTATCAATGCAAATTGGAAACAGAAAAAAATATTACGTCATTTTACTGACCTTGGTTACACAAATACCGTCTGTGGAGATATGAATTGAATAATTCGGCCCAGTTGGTATCTCCCGTATGGTCTAGTGGCTAGGATACCTGGCTTTCACCCAGGAGGCTCGGGTTCGATTCCCGGTACGGGAAACTTTCTTTTTATAAATCCTTACCTACTTTTTCGGTACAAGACTCGTCACTATGGCTTAACACAATAAGCACATATATTTAGGTTGGCGAAAAAGTATTTTCGCATATAGTACTCGTATGTATGAACTTGTAATAAAATCTCTTTGGTTATACTATTTGTATCTGGCTGGTTTTGGTATCATTAAAAGTTTGAATTTTAAAGAAGATAATTCCAAATTCAAATTAGGAAAATGTGTGATTTTCATTTGTTTTTCTTACTGTTAAGATGAGTGAATCTAATGAAGAAATTCGATACATTTTAACATTTTACTACAAAAAAGGTGAAAATGCAACGCAAGCCGCGAAAAAAATGTCTGTGAGAGTAGCACAAATTTGGTTAAAGCTTTTTCAATCCGGAAATTTTGAAGTCTAAGATGCACGTCGCCAACGTAGCTCTGGTCGCCCTATTATCTACGGATAAAATGGATGCTATTTTTGAAAAAGTGGAGCAAGATCGGCATATCAGTAGTTACGACGTAGCTGAAGAACTGGTAGGGAATTGGCCACAAAACAGTTCTGGCGCATTTGAAAAAAACTGGGTGCACAAAAAAGTTCGAGGGTACCTCACGAGCTCACTGAAAGAAACCTAATGAATCGTGTACCTATTTGGGATTCTTTATTACGACGTAATGAAACCGAACCATTTTTGTAGAAGCTGATAACTCTGGTGATGAAAAGTGGATCACGTACGACAAGAATGTGCGAAAAAGGGCGTGAGCAAAGGCCGGTCAGGCTTCACAGACTGTGGCGAAACCCGGGTTAACTCGCAACAAGGTGATGCTGTGTGTGTGGTGGGATTGGAAGGGCATTATTCATTATGAGCTGTTACAACCAGGCAGGACCATCGATTCTGAATTCTACTGCGAACAACTGATGAGATTAAAGCAAGAAGTTAAGAGAAAGTGGCCGAAATTATTCAACAGAAAGGGTGTGGTTTTTCATCATGATAACTAGACCTCACACATCTTTAGCCACTCAGAAAAAATTAAGAGAGTTTGGCTGGGAGGCGTTTATGCATCCGCCGTATAGTCCTGACCTTGCACCATCAGATTTCCACCTGTTTTGGTATCTTCAGAATACTTTAGGCAAGGCAGTGTCAGGTTAATATCACGAGAGGACTGCCAAAACCACGTGTCGCGGTATTTTGATCAGAAACCTCAAAATTCCTACAGCGATGGGATCATGTCTACCTACAACATGGTAAAAAAGTAATCGGACAAAATTGCACCTACATACTTTAGTCAAATGTAAATAAACTATATAAAAATGTTTTGAATTTTCTTAAAAAATGCGAAGAATTTTTTTATGCAATTTTGCGACCTGCGAGCACAGAATAGGTAATATTACTTACTCCTGCTACTGCTGGTGAGTGAGGTAGCCACTAGCCAGCCAGACCTCATTGGCAAGCGGTGTGTGGTCTCCAGTGGCGGTGGTGGGTTCCTATGGTAACTATTACTCGTCGGACTGAAGGGAACCTCCTCTCCTTTCCACTCTTTTACCTTCGCATGCTGGACTACGGAGTCATCCATACGAGTCTATATTTACTCGCATAAAAACTTTTTTCATAATTTATTCAGGCATAGTTTTTTTAGGAATAATGATATTATGGCATTAACAACTAAAGGTACGCATAAATTGTATTCGCATTTTTTTTAAAGCAAAATCTGAAATGGCAAAAAATAACTTAGCATAATATTCTAACGCATAAAATGAGAAACGCATAACATTAATGAGTGAAATCATCAAAATCTAGAATAATGAGGTTTTTTGGCCGCTTTGCTCGCTCGGCTTCGTGCGGTGCGTGTACACCTAACACGCTCGTCGCGTCGCTTCGCTCCTCGCACCTATTAACCCATTCTTGTTAACCTTTATAACAAAACACTATTCATTATAAAAGTGGCTAAAGGCTATTATGCGTCTCCTCAATAGTCCAATTGAATATAGCCCAACAGATCGTTATGCTTAAAACTCATTATGCCAAAAGACTATTATGCCAAAGTTTCATTATGACAGTAAAGATTATGCAACTTGATTATGCCTAAGAAAATAAGTCAGTAAAATATGTGAAAAAAATGTAACCCCATCCATACATAATCCAGCAATAGTTAGCTCGCCCGCACTAAAAGGTCCAAATTCTCTTCCAGCGCACGTGTTACCTTTCTCTTATCGTATGGTTCTGAAATTCAAGCAGGTCGTAAAGAGGCATTTTTGCATGTCTTCCAGATCAAGTTTACCAGCTTATTATAAGATATGCTTCTCATAACTGGGCTTTGTCAGCTTACTCGTATTATTATTTTGTCGCATTTGATAAACAGGAAACTTTTTATTAAAACAGTTTGAGAACATGAGCAAAACTAGTGAGTACAGGAAGCGTTAAAATGGTGACTTAACGACACACATCAAAAGTGTCTAGGGATCGAGCATTTTTATGCGGATTTCTTGAGATTGAGATGTGGCTTTGTAATAAATTTATGATTTTATAAATTTATATGGATCCTTTTTGGTGCATTTCATAATTTGAAACAGGAACTGTCAATCAAATTCGAGTAAAAGATGAAAATCAGCTGTCAATATTTTCCCTATAAAAACATACAACGCATTGAAGACATTATTAGTGCTACTGTTTCCCTACTACTGATTAAAACCAACGTTATTATGGAGCGGCGACGTCATTTAAGCAGGGAAGAAATGCTCAGAGCCGTGGGAATGATAGAAGCTGGTTCCCGGCAACGTACTGTGGCTTTAGCTCTGAATACAAGTCAGAGTGTTATCAGTCGACTTTGGACACGTTACCGAAGCACTGGTACCGTGGCTGAGCGCCATGGAGGACGGTATCGCTGCACCACACGGAGACAAGACCGATACATTCAAATCACAACTCGAAGAGCTCCAACAATAACCGCCATGATGTTAACCGTGAGGCTTCATCACTCTTCAGGGAACTTAATTAGCGACCAAACAGTCAGAAACCGCTTGCATGAAGTGAACCTTCATTCCCGAAGACCGCTAAGGGTACCACCTATAGCAATGCACAATCGTAGGATTCGATATCAATGGGCTCTTGAACACAGAAATTGGGCAGAAGAACAATGGCGTTTCGTGTGCTTTTCTGATGAGTCTCGTTTTGGTATGAGACCGGATACAAGACGTATACGACACTGGAGAACCC
Source organism: Udea olivalis (assembly GCA_947369235.1). NCBI lineage: Eukaryota > Metazoa > Arthropoda > Insecta > Lepidoptera > Crambidae > Udea > Udea olivalis. Next base: position 12,140,158 of record OX376360.1, read on the forward strand.
CTGGACGCCAACAGCGATTAAAATCCTGCCAGGAAGTCCATCCTTATAGTGGTGGAACCATCATGGTACGGGCGGGTATTTGGATCGGCGGAAGAACTGAGTTGATTTGGATCAGAGGCAGCCTCAACGCTCAAATTTATGCTGAGACGATTGTATCAGACGTCATCGTTCCTCTACAAGTGCAAATCGGTCCCTTATTTCAGTTAATGCATGATAATGCACGACCGCACACCGCAAGAGTTGTAAGACAGACTCTCGCCGCAGCTAACATCAATGTCCTGCCCTGGCCTGCTCAGTTGCCAGACTTGAGACCGATTGAGCATGCATGGGATATGCTACAGAGAAGAGCTCTGCCGAATATGGAGGGTATCCAGTCGCAAGAAGACCTTTTTTTGTTGTTGCAACGAACATGGGCGGCCATTCCACAGCGTGATTTGGATGAACTCATTTTGAGTATGCCAAACCGATGTTCTTGTGTTGTTAGTGTTCGCGGTAGAAACACGGATTATAAATTGTTTAAGTTACCCAATAAAATTCTAAAGAAAACTGTTATTTCAGTCTTTTTTTCGAACTTCAATGTTAGTGGTTCAAATGTCAAAAATCCCTTTAGGAAAATGGCAAATTTCTTTATTAATGCAAAGGTGACTTGGTTTATCGTTACTGTAGACAAACGAAAACACTTTATTTGATGAATCCTTAAAGAAAATTTTAATTAATATCAATCAGGAGAAAAGTTATTGCAAAAATATATGTTGATCCCTAGACACTTTTGATGTGTGTAATAAAATATCTAAAGTTTTTTAATGACATGAATTTCCTGGTTGCACTCAATAAGTGCACACATACTTAAACTTAAAGTAGCTGTACGCAAGCATATTTCCATAATGCAAATAACTCCCGAGTACCGGAGGCTCACTACGCACATACTCCTCCAAAGAGCCCTTTGACTGAGATGAAAAATAAGCACAAAAATGTTTATATTCTGTATAAAAGATCGACAAAATTGCTTAGGACTAATAACAGCAAGACCTCAGCACATTAACCGAAAACTTATTATTTAGGAGAAATTGGTGATTTTGGTTCTAAAGTATCGGATATCCAAATAAATGAAATCCTTGTCAAATCCCCACTGTAGAATTTTATCAGCAGGGGTAAAGGAATCCAGATTTTTCTTCAAACGTCCAACAGTAGGAGTGGGGGAAACTGCAATGGGTTTCCAATTACCCTAAATAATTTTCAGAAAAAGGAATCAAAACTTTAGGATTCAATGTGAATTTTAAGTTTTATTGACTGGACTATAGAAGGCTTAGGTTGATTTTGAGGAATGAAATCGCCTCTTGGGAAAAATTGCAATTGGGTATGGGAACAATTTTTTGAATTTTTTTTGTATATTTTTTATAAACACCTTCTACTGTTTTAAGTAACTGATTTCAATACTTCGTTGATCTAGCCGGTAGTAAATTTTTTAATAATTTTTATAAATTGCGAACTCATGACTTAGTGTTCTCATAAGTACGTGTTTTTTACCCGATTCGTGGTAAATGAATAATGAGGAGAAAATTACTGATTTACAGCACGTAAGTCCTCGCCATTCATCATGTAGCATCTCACGAGGATCTGAGAAGTAGTCTGCAGATACAATTTATTTTGCCAATTTCTGAAACCAAACCCTTCCTGAAAGGGTTGGGATTATAGCGAATGGCTATTTTAAGTCCTACCTACCCGTCTGGACAATGGGTGAAAATTATTGTACGTATTATTGAAAATAACTTTGTGGAAAAATATTTTTCACTCGGGGGAATTTAAAATCTGCTATCTGACAACACCATTAATACCATGCAGTAGAATCACCTAGCTAAAAATCTCACATAAGATACAGATCGCGTGAATTGATTGGTTGATGGAAAGATTATCAACCAATCACGTGAAAGGACGGTTATACGACCCAATGGGTTTCAATTGTGAGATGTCAATTTCATTACCGTCAATCGTACTATAATAACCTTAATGTACTCTTTTCGTACGTTGGCAAACTGGGGTCAAATGATTGACTCCAGATTGCTAACGTATTTAATTAACCTAGATCATTTGCCTTTAATAATGTCAAATATTTAAATAAGGTATAAAATACAAATACCTCGAAATGGTTTTCGATTTAGGCCATGTTTGTTTTTTTCCCATACCCAATTGTAATGTTATAATGCCGGATGAGCAAATTGTCGTTTAGCATAATCGAAACGACTGTACCTGAATAAATACATGTTTCCACTAGTGTCCAGTCCATGATGTTTCATCACCATTGCTTAGTGTGGGGTCAGATGTTCTTGGTGTGGCTGTCCCATGTATTTATTTATTTATTACTAAAACTATGATTCCTGAGGGTCGTTCAGGAAGTTTTTTGCTATTTTATATGAACATGTTAGTGTTGACAGATCTATAAGGTGGGTTATTTATTTACCGGCCCTGGATCGAGGTTTTCCGCTAGGGGGCGCCGTGGGTGGTCCTCATCACGCCACTTAGCGAGCCACAAAAAATCACTACCAAAAAATATGAAAATATCACACCCATAACAGGTGATTGTTAATGTGGATATGCCAAGAATTAAGCTTTGATAAGCAGATTTCTGTTTAATGAAAACAAATTGATTCTGGTGGCTGCAATAAGTATTTCCACAAAAATATCTTGTTGGAGTCAAAGAGAAATCTCAAACTCAGATATATTGTAATCACAAGTGTAATATAACTAAATTGCCTGGCTGTTATTATGACAAACTTAAAATGCCACCAAGACATAAGTTTACGCCACTAAATAAATATCTCAGTCGAATGAACTGCTAACACAGATCAAGGAACCAGTCTTATCCTCTCTACTCCTTACGAATCGCCATGTTTGTTTTCCTAGGTCAGGTACGCTGCGCTCGCGCACAGGTACGTCCCCCGCTTCCCCTCGCCGCCCCTATCGAGGGTTTAAGAGCCGCTTGCGTGCAGACGATAATGAAACAACATTTCGGCTAAACGACGTTAAAACGTGCCTTACCTTAATCTTGTAAACTTTTTAGAAGAAAAAATATCTTGTTGTTCTTGTAAGGTTGTCGTAGCTTTAGAACTCGTGAATAGCAACTTATAACCACATGTATACTATAACCATTTTAGGTACTGAAGCCAAATCCTAAAATTGTAAGAACCGAACTTAACCAAATAGTGATCATGTTAGTCCATTTGTTTCATAAATAATACTTATTTCCATCTTTCCTTTGACAGCATATTGATATTTCTAAAGACTTTGCATAAACTAGGGTTCTACTTGTCTTTGAATGTATAATCTACTAAAACTCAGGCTGTGGTGGTCAGAGAAATACAGTGAAACTGTTTGAATTTACATTTATGTATCTATAAGAAACGGGAGGTATGAAAATGAAATAATATAGGAATAGTATGATGTTAATACAAGGTAGGTAACATACTCGTAACATACCATCACGACATGACTAAATCATAAACGTGGTAGTCAATTGCAAGGGACTGTTGCCGTCATGGTGAATGGAAATCACAGCAGCACACTTTTTCACTAATGGTAGGTAGTTAGGTACCTATTAGAATCCAACGTGGTAGGTTGTCCTCCGTCATCCGGGTTGATTTGGTTTTTTATAAATGTTTTCCGTCACCGGAGAGTTAATCGCAAAAACAATGAACACAAATCTTTGTATGTCTGGCCAAAACCATCTGGTTCTAGCCAGATTTAAACTCGGGACCTCACGATCGCCGATCCGAGTTGGAGAGCTTAAACCCCTAAACCACGACGCTCTCTCCTCTGGGTAGATGGGATGACACAACAATATCTCTGACTGGCGTTACCGAAATTCTCCTGGTTCACAATTAGCCTCACAGCGTTATCTCAAAATCTCACTTACTCGGGAATTTCCTCGTGAGAAACCAGCGACGTCAAGCCAACATTATCGTCTCGGTGTTAAGGTCTGTAGAACACTTACGATTTATTTTGTACGAACTCTTTGCCGTGACTCTGCATTCTGTAGTTTGAAATTGACAACAAATCTTGAACCAAAATAATTACCAGAGTGCAGTGATAAAATTATGTAAAACGTTCTTCTCAGAACTTTTGTAGATCTTATATTATATTAGAGACTGCTTTTTGCAATAGGTCCGCCTAAATTGTACATCAAATGTAGAACTTACCTGTAAATACTTTGATTCGTGTGCATTAGAGGATTTATTATCTTATCTAATATTACTAAACGCACTAAAGTTAAGTAAACTAAAACAATAATATAGTGTCAGAAAAGTGTTGACGTGATTGAACGAACTTTAAGTAGGTTATGATATATCATCGCTAAACAAAGTGAAGCAAACATACAAATTTGCGTCAGGCGGTCTATTATTAACTGCTATCCATTACATTTTGATAAACCACACCAGAAATGAGTATTGTTCACAAAACTACGTTATCGTATAATTGCACTTAATTGTTGTTTAAACAGTTCTATTTATCAAAGCCTTTTTTTTTTTTCTTAACTTTGTTGTGTTATAATGAACTTTGCACCATTGTCCCTAAGTGTCAAATTAGTTTTGTAATTAGAATTATGGCTTTTCTAAAAAATCCTATCTGGGCATTCCTTTATGAGCGAATAATATTCTAAACACATATTCTACTAGCTCACCCGGCGAACTTCGTTCCGCCTAACAGTCAATTCGCACATTTTTTTTTGAATAACATCTATTTTACATGTTACTGGCTATTGCTCGCGACATCGTTCACGTGGTAATGAAGATATGCACTACAGGAGTAGTTAGTAACGAAGCTTCATACAAACTATCAACCCCAAAAATACACCCTTTAGGGTCGAATTTCGCAAAACCCCGTCTTAGTTAGCACTGAACGACGTCCTAAAAAACCCTTATGCAAAATTTGAGACACCTAGCACTTGTAGTAAACGAAGTTTCATACAAACTATCAACCCCAAAAATCAGTCCGTCTGCGTCATAAAAACCGCACATGGGAAAATTACCCTCCACGCAGAGCTCTTTAGTCGCAAAGTTGTTCATTTGTAGGAGCCCTTAATGGTTTGAGACCGCAAGAGGACGGTGTTAATATTGGTTGTCCGACCAAGACGAGGTCACTAGCCTTTTTGTGGAAATTTCACGATTTTACAGTTTTTATGATATGGGACACTGATTTTCAAGCACGTAAGGAGCCGTCCTAAGTGCAAGTTTTTTTTTAAAATAAGTGTTTTTAAAGAATTTTATATTATACATTAAACGTTTGGTAAGAACATAAGCTACAGGGTACATAGGTACCTAACTTAACTTTTTTTACAGTTTACTGGTGGAATCAACATCACCATGATTCGCAGTCATACAAGTACTCGTACCGTCTACTCAACGCTGAACATAAGCACCCCGTATGTATTTCTAGAGACTTGACCTAATATAAATAAAATTAAAATCGTTTATTTCGAACCAAGGGTCCACAAGGACACTCGTCTACATTTTGAAATAAAAACATAAGTTATATAAACTCAAATAATCAAAATCTAAATGAATATTGAGCTGTGTTTATAATTCATATACGCAAGAGTAAAAATACATCTTACTATAAATTAATTGCTAAGGTTTGGATTTTGACCGACAAAGGCATATTAAAGTGCATGCGAGCTACCGAGCCACCGGATCGACTACCACCGGCCCTAGGTTCTAATCCTAGGTTTGCAAAAATCCCTAGCAAAGTGTGTTTCCAGATTTTGGCAAACACAAGTAGGTATAAACGTATCAATGGTAAAATTCACTTGATTTTAATGACAATAATACGTATCTGCCAAGCTTTTTATGCTGATCATATTTAACAGACGAGGACAGTCGATCGGGATTGCCACATTGTTTTGAATTGAAGAACAGCAAGGAATGCAGCAGATTCAAATAGTAAAATTGTAAGAACCATTTCTGATATCTTACATGTCAAAATTCTCACGCCAATTTCGCTTCGATCATCGCCCTGACTGCTTAGATCCTCCTGTCATTCAAGCCGGACACCTCAATGGGGGTACGTGAGTACTTGGTGTTTTTTCAGCTTACAGCTTACCTGTCCGTAGTTCCGTAATGCAATGAGCTCTTTGTCCGTGTCCTGGACAATGATTGTTATCTTTACCTTTTGCGTTTTTGCATTTCATTAAGGAATCCTCAAAAGAAATGTTTGGTACGTTTAGGAGAGTATTTTGTTGACTTGTTCCGTTTGATAATGTGCTATTGAATAGATGTGGAAGAGATTTTGCGGTCACAGGAGCAATAAATAGATAATAATAGGACAAGTCGTTGTGGCTTTGAGTTATTTTTAAAACTTAGAGTGGATGTGCTCTTATTTTCATGGTAATTATTAGTAGACGCATAATAGGTAATTAGTAAGTGCCAAATTTGCAACAAAATAAGTCTCTACCTAATATTTGTGGAAAGTGGCAATGTAAGTTTGGATTTTTTGGGTTGGGACTTATTGGAATATAAGACCTTTAGGTTTGGTTAAAATCCTTAAAACACATGTAAAAAAACACTAGATAAGAAACTAGAAAAAATCGAACTTCGTATCCTGATGATATCTAGCGGGATTCAAGTTCCGAAATTAGATCTTTTCTATTAGTATCTATATAAAACAAGCATATTATAAAAAAAAATTGAAAGTTATAATAACTTTGACTTAATGTAAAAATCAAAAAACCTTGTCTTTAGGGTAACAATTGGAACTGATAACATCGATGAACCAAGTCGTTTTAATTGTTTGTTCAAATCTTCTAAACGTATAAGAATAACATACGACGGTCGTGAATTCGATCCCCTTTCTAAATAAACATCTATGTGACAAAAAATTGTGTTTTTTCTGTGTCTAGGTGTTGTTACTAATTAAATTAAGTTCGTTAATTGTTGTTAATTATCTCACTGTCCCGAAGCTATTGGAGGGGTAATTATTTATTTAATATTTATTTGTTATTGAAGACATAGTACATAATAATGGGTCTATTTAACATGCCAGTAGGTGCGTCGGTTCACGCTAAATATATTTATTATTATAAAATTATTTCTGGGTAGTAATGCTTGAAAGTACAGCCTGAAAGGATGAATCTGTTCACCTTCATTCCAAAAACATATACCGATAACAAACATATGCTATTTCTGTTTAAGATCTTTAAAGTATAATTTGTAAGCCAAACTACAACTGTATATTAATAAATTATCTAATTACCTAATGCACTTTAGCCTTCCATTTGGCTAAACGGTTGTTTGTTCGTCATTATGGAGTCCTAATTAGCGTTGTTGACTCTAAGACATCGGCCTTACTTATGTTTACCCAATTAAGTTAACTGTTTATTTCTGATAAAATTCTGTGTCGAGTTGTGACTCGTTAAAAGTGGGGTATGAATGAAGACTTTAAAATGTCGGTCTTTAAACGTGCATATAGGGCTGTCGGTCGTAGGTTCAAAGCGAAGTTTTCCCGCTGAAGGAACTTCTTTAAAAGAACATTATAAATTCAATATTTTCCCCGACATTTTATACGATCATTTGTTTTCTGTTTTGTTTTCTGTTTCTATCATCGTCATTATCACCATCTTTTTCTTCAGTCACAAAACTTACACCGCGCCGCTAAGGCTGCACGTTAGTTTTTTTTGTATTCTTTTATAAACTTCATAACTATCTGTTCTTACAGAATTTGAGTAGTTTCGAAGGGTTGGGTTAAAATGGCCTCAGTGTACTGTTCCAATATTTATTTATATTTTATCTTGTTTGTTGTAGGTACTTCTAAAAGAACAACCTATTGACAAGTGTTTTAAGAACGTTAAAAATTAGACCTCTACGTGGAGATAACGAATAAGTATTTGTTTCACTGGTGGAAACTACATGTCTTAGACCAAATCTTCATTACGATCAGCAGGGCTAAAATGTGCCCCCTGAGAAAATTTTGTCACGCGTTATCACGTGCAATTTGTTTTGACCTGCGTGAAAAAGCAAAGATAAATTTGTCGTCGTACGAACTTACCCTTGCCGGTCAGTTTGCTGTCAAATAACCGCGTATTTTTTTTTCGGGCTTTATCATGGGCTCAGTCGATTGACTATGATCGGCTGGTTGATGTTGCGTGGCGGTGATCAGAGCATCTTCCCCCCTGGGAAGGCTCCACATGCGATACATAGCTTGTCCAGTTCCAGGATTTGCCGTCTTTTCAATCTCTGCACAGTGTCTGGTATAGTCAATTGCACAGCAGATCTATTTGGATGATTTTCGAGCCTCGATTTGTATTTAGAGCAGTTGACCCAAATTTCCTGCCTAAGTGTGTCCACATCGAGATATTCCTGCCCTTCAGCATTCCTTACCTATGAAGTATGAACCATGGTGCGTTGGATATTTGCTTCAGTATATAATTCTGAGCTCTGTAGATAATGCTTATAATGGAATCACATCGCGTACTTAGGTATTATTTTCTTATTTATACCTAGATCCTACACGTATCATGCTGTCTGTATCATTATTATATTCAAGCATAATCAAGCCGAAAAATTCACAAGATTCGATTTCCATTTTAACATGCTTACTGATAATTTCTTGTCTCTCTTTCTATTTTTCTATCGATTAAATTACCCGTTTCCAGCCTCCATGGCTCAGTGTCAGCTCACCCATGACTTTCTCCGTGCAGCCAATGGTACACGCATACACCATTAGCGGTATCCGGTGTCGGGTTGCGTGGTACATGGCTTTTTAACTCTATTTTGGCGGGTATCCCATTATGTTATTTACTTTTTACTACTTACCGTAAGCTTAAATATCGGTTGCTGAAGTTAAGAGGTTGGTAATTGGAACATTATTTAAATGGAAAATTTAAACGGAACAGGAAAACGATAATATTAAACTAATATATTTTATAAATAAATATAAATATGCCCCTGACAACACACCACTTCTCATGTTCTCGAAGTAAGGATAAACATCCCTGTGTTACGAGGTACCAGACTGAGGAATAAGCCAGGGGCGTGTACATACAGACACCCAGATCCAAGCCAAGTTAAAAAAGATGTTTTCCTGAATTGACCCGACCGGTTATCGAACCCGGGACACCACGCAAATCAAGGCGAGAAACCGTGGTACGGCGCACTATGCCAACCGTGTCGTCATAATCTATCCATTTATAAAAAAAAACATTTGCTGTTCGATTGTCTCGCTAAAACTCGAGAATGGCTAGGCCGATTTGGCTAATTTGATCTGGAAATATTTGTGGAAGTTCAAGGAAGGTTTAAACGTTGAGAAATATAAATAACATGTAAGGGAAAATACTAAAAACGTCAATTTCATTTTACAATACACAATTTGCCCAGCTGTCAAAACATGTGACGTCTTTTAATAACTTTTGACAGAACGAAGACTGTCGGGGCAGCTAGTAAATAAATAAATATCTGGGACAAGTAACATTAAGATCATCTGACCCCAAACTAAGAAAAGCTTGTAAAGTACAATCATTTTACGAGCGCGCGTGCCGACGCTCTTAATACCGAACAATAAAGTTTAATTTCGTTAGATTCACGCGCGCTCGTGATTTGCAAGAACTATACTATAGGTGTCAGAAACTGATAAACATACTTAAATATTTATTTCCAAATAGACACTCAAATAGATAATAGCACCCAGACACGGCACAAACACAAATGTTCGTCACATGATCGCTTGTCACGAGTGCGGATCGAACCCACGACCTTCGGCCCTAAAGGCAGGATCGCTGGCATTGTGCCGTCAGGCCAGTTAAAATCAGTACGTCTACCACGAGTTGCCAATTTAAATTTACATTATCGTTCGCGTAAAAAAATGTTTCGGGATTTGAAATTGTCAAGTCATGTATATTTATGTGTCATCCTAATACAGTTTCAATAGTTGCGAAGTGCCAACCTCGTGGTAGACGCACTAAAGGCCTTGAGTCTTGACATTAGGATCTTTGACAGTTGGTGGTAACTTGCTGTGCCGTAATCTGTACTTAGTTGAGAAAAGATAATCATTGATAAAATTCCACTCAGGTCAGCTCTACAATTTGTCTTTGTCAAATTATGCATTATGGATCAAAAATAAATAATCACTTTACGTAAAAAATGAGCATTTGGTTCCTTATAAACCTACTTAAACGAATAGTTTGTCCTTATGAACAAGTTGTTCATCAGCCATTTGTTCAAAAAGTTCTCCGTCATTTACATTTTATTCATTGTCACTTTTTACCTCTACGAGTTATCTTGACAAGTTTAAAAAACACAGTAAATATGTGTTACAGTGTAACATTTTTTTTATTATCATCACTACAGACCACCACAAAAATCAAATAAATATCAATAAATATGCGTTAAACAAAACGCCCTTTGTCATGGTCTCGAAGTAGGGATAAATATTCCTGTTTTACGAGGTACTAAGATACCAGATAAGGAACTAAGCTAGTGGCGGGTCCTAGAAAACCCAAACCCGAGCCAATTTAGGACGGGAATCGAACTCGGGACACTACGTAAGTCAAGGCGAGAAACCGTGTTACAGCGCACTACGGCTATCATGTCGACAACATACAACATACACTTCTCCAGACGACGACACAACCAAGCAGAAGCCTTCAGCACCCCTAAGAACACAGTCCAGCGATTGCGATGGCCGCTTCACACACGAACCCAGCAGTAAATGCGTTTCTGTACAGTCAACTAGGTACTACTAGGTACTAGGTACTAGGTAGTTACCCCGCGAAAACTCAAGTAATAATTGTGGGTGGTTCATGGCTGATTTCTAGGGTGGACTGGGTTCTGCCTTCAGTTGTATTTGATGGCGTTGTAGTTCCTTTTAGTAAAACGATCAAAAATGTAGGTGTTTATATTGACAATACATTAACTTGAACGACTCAGGTTGGTCAGGTTAGCCGGAAAATGTTTGCTGCTGCAGGTTCTTTAAGTAGGCTTCGAAATGTTTTGCCAATACCCACCAAAATTGCGCTTGTTCAGGCATTACTCTTTCCTATTTTTGACTACGCAGATTGCTGCTTTTTAGATCTTACTGAAAATCTACTTGACAAACTTGAGCGGCTCCAGAATTTTTGCATTCGCATTATTTTTGGACTGCGCAAGTATGATCATGTCTCAGAGTACAGATCTCAGCTCAACTGGCTTCCCACCCGTCTTCGTCGAGATTCCCATGTTCTTTTTCTTCTTTATAACATCTTATTTAACCCTTTGTCACCACGTCACCTCAAGGAGCGTTTCCAATTTCTGCAGCCAGTACGAGGTCAGGTGATGCGGTCATCTAAGAAGCTTCGCCTTCAGTTCCCTCCTCATTCCTCACACTCCTACACACAGTCGTTTACGGTTAAATCTGTACGACTTTGAAACTCCTTTCCCTTATTTATTAGGGAGTCAGAGTCTCCATCTATTTTTAAAAAGAGGATTAAAGCACATTTCCTCGGCCTTTAACACTCTACTTTATCTCCTAATTACTTTCCTCATTTTACTTCTTCTCGTCTGTTTATTTAACTCATTTTCCTTTTTTGATCTCTTTGGTTATTGGTGGGCTAATTAGAAAATATCCTGTATTATTATTTTGTTATTTAAATGTACATTTGCCTATTTTTGTGCACATACTTACCCTTTTTTAAACATTTTCCTCTACTTGGGTTGTCTGGAAGAGATTGCTTTTTAGCAATAAGACCGCCTAATTGTGTCATCTTACTATTTCGTGTGATACAAACCTTCATTGTTATTTTTTGATGTGCAATAAAGAATATTTATCTTATCTATCTTATTACCATGAGTTTAAGTCACCTAAACCACAGTAACAGCAACAGTTAAGTACAGCAACTTGTTTGCATTTTTAGTTAGATTACTATTCACTAAAGACGCTGTCCAGAGATGCCATCCAAAACGTTACTTAAACAAAGATATAAATAAAAAACCAAAATTAATTCGACTTTCCACTGAGAAGACCCGACAAGAAGCTGAGTAGTTACTCTTTCGATTAGTTCATTGCTATGTACTCACATACAACCTGAATAAGTATATAGTCCCCAATTCTGTAGAATAGCTTTATCTCTTGGTTTACTGTACTTAAAAAGTAGCAAATGAGTAAAATTAAACGTAAAGGTGTTGTTAATTTACTTAAACTCTTTGGATGTTGTACGTTGCATTATATCACTATAATAAGAAATATCTAACCAAACAGCCTCTGAAACGCGAAAGTGGAACGCCCGAACATGTATCCGCTTACGTCGGACCAAATCTGACTGATGTGTAAAATCATCAGCGTCCTTGTATTAATTTAAAACCAACCATTTAAATTATAACCGCACTACCTTCAATAACTTTAAAATCTTTTTAATGCCAGCTTTAAAAGAGTTAAAACAATTAACTTTTTTGTTAGTCTAGCGTAGTTCTAAAAACGTCAACCGATTTCTTTTATGTACGCGGCTTGTAAGTAGAGGTCTGAAATTACATGGAAGTTCGCCGTCCTTCTTTAGACACTGAGGTTGATAAATGCTAATGCGGGAGGAGTTTTTAATATTATTTACGGGAAACGGGCGGGATATCAAGCTGGACAATCGTGGGGAAAAGCTGACAAACTTGAGCGGCTAACGCCACCCAAGAACTGGGCATAGAGGCAGCCAAGTGACCAAATTTGGTAACCATTATGGACCTCACAAGATACGCACTGGAAAATTTTTATTTATCATCCTCAGTGTCTAAAATTAAACTTTTCAAACATGTTTTAACTAATCGTAATTTTATCACATTTTGTAAAAATAAAAAAAATACTAAATGTAAAAAAAAAAACTAAAATCCGGTTTTAGGGTGAAATATAAGGATATTGCGTACCATTTGAAGCATATTATGTTACAAAAAATAATTAAACCGTATCATATTTATTACAAGTGACTAAAATGTATTGATTTGATATATTTTTTCTGGGTGTCTCCTATGTATAATAAGTATGTATTTACAAAAGAAAATGTATTTAAGTATGTTTATCCGTTGTCTAGTATCACATAACACAAGCTTTAATTAGCTTACTTTGGGGCTAGATGGCGCTGTGTGGAATAATGTCCAGGGATATTTATTTATTTATTATTTATTTATTTTTAGAATTGGCTCAGTAAGTTCTTTCATCAGATACCACACACGATAGGTTTCAGAGCAAAGATTTTATTATCCCATACAACGAAAGATACGCCATAACTCCTCCCCTTTTTTCCGTGCTACGGGTCAAATTGATTCGTATGGCCTAAAGATCAATCGTTCCGATTTTCATGCCTTTAATACCATTTGCAGGTTTAGGCTGAATTTTGGGGTGTCCGCTACTATAACAAAAGAGAAAAGCTAGAAACTTTTTGGACGGGACTCAATAATCAGGCATTGTAATTAAAACAGAGTAAAGACATTATTCAAAAAATTAAATTTAAAAAGTCTTTTATTGAAGTAAATGTTTAACAAATAAATTGCCGGGGCTTCCCAGAAAGTAATCAAAAGATACTTGTGCTGGGAAAGCCTCGCTCTTCCCACAAAGTCATACACTATACATTTACATTTGGTACTATAAAAGTAACAGAATAAACTTAACTTTTTACATTTCTAAATACGACAAAAATAAATGAGAAGGGGGAAATGCATGTCTGTGTGTGTGTGTGTGTGTGCTTGAGGGTGCATGTGTGATTGAGGGTGTGTGCGCGCGCGTGTGTGTGTGTGTGTACGTGAAGTTGTTGGTTTGTGAATGAGTAAGTCTATTATACCTACAGATTTAAGTTGTGTCTGAGTAAGTGCTTGTCTGTCAAGTTCAAGTCAATCCTACCAAAATGTCTTTAACATCATCGTAGCTAAGACTAGAGAGCCATTCAGCCAGACTCTGCTTTATGATCTGCCATGCCCATAGACAACGAATTTAGAAGTTAAATATCAAGAACAAGGACTAAATACTTTCGATTGTTCACCCCTCTTCACTATGTAGGGTTGTGTATTACAATTGAAACAGGTTTGAACAATAACAGCATTTGGTACGAATAAATTGTTTTGCAAGCAGTGTTCACAATAAAATCTCATTACGAATGAAAGATACTTGCCTGCCCAAATATTCCCGCTACCTACGCTACGAGAAATACTCGGTGATGGTTGATGTCTATCATTCCATTAAACTCAAACTCAAATATCTTTATTTAAATAGACTTATTCATTACTTTTAAATAGTCAAAAAATATACTATATAATAGACATAAATACTATAATAATATGAATATATAAATAAACAGTATACAAACATAATGTGACTCTACCACCGCGTCGGAGAAGTTGATTCTTACTGAGAAGACCCGGCGAGAAACTCAGTAGTTACTCTTTTAAACTTGTTGTGGTTTTACAATGCGAGTTAGTAGAGTCTTTTGTGCTTCATTTGACCCAACCGCTGTGCGAAGTATTCACGCTTACCTACGTTTGTTTTAATTTGTTGTGTTGGCTTGCGATCTGTTGCTTGCATTTATTAGAGTTAATGTTCAATTTTATAGATGCCAATACGAATGCCCAAACTATTTAATTTATACCTATTGTAAAAATATTCTCATGTGAGTGAATGTAATTCTTTTGAGAAAATAAAGTTCTTAAACCAGACAATTTGTTTGTTGATGAAAAAAAAACTGCTTAAATTCTAACATTAAAAAATAAACAGAACAACCCAACAATTACAGCAAAGCTACATAACATAAAGCAATAACCTGTACCATTACAATTTTGGACACAAAATGACAATTTTGGGTCGACAACACGCGAGTGATAATAATAATAATAATAATAAATATCCCTGGACATTATTCCACACAACGCCATCTAGCCCCAAAGTAAGCTAATTAAAGCTTGTGTTATGGGATACTAGACAACAGATAAACATACTTAAATACATTTTCTTTTGTAAATACATACTTATTATACATAGGAGACACCCAGACCAGTACAAACAAACATGTTCATGCACACAAAGGTTTGTACTGTGCGGGGATCGAACCCGCGACCTCTGGTGTAGTAGCCAACTTCTTAACCATTACACCAAGTCGGTCGACAACGCGCGAGTATCTCCGCGTATAACCGCTTACCATGCAAACCGCATGCTTGATTATCACCGACGTGTTATAAAAAAATAAAGTTTTTAGGTCGTTGAGTTTACTTTTTATTGTAGAATAGTTGTCCGTTAGCGGCTTCGCCCGGGTAGACTATTGCTCGCTGATCATGTACAAGTAGCTTTAAATGGTGAAAGAATTTTTAAATTCGGTCCTGTAGTTTCAGAGCCTATTCAATGTAAACAAACAATCAAATCTTTCCTCTTTATGATATTAGTATTAGGTATATCAACAAGCAGTTATTTCAACAACAAAGCGCCACTCAGTGTACCCAGTGATTCTCATTTACTGTTATCTTGTATTGTAGAGACCTTTAATCCATTCATTAAAGCATTAGACAGAAGTAAAAAAGGTTCTTTTTAGGGTACACTTTGTGGTAAAAGTACAATAAACATCATTGCTTTTAAGATTTATGCCGAATTTACTAAAATCCACATAAATAGCAGCTGTCAAACTTAATTGTTCTCATTTAAAGTAAAGGAACTTCAGAATTTATGAGGCTTTTGCTTAAAATAATTATTTTGTCGTGCATCAGTGTTTTCATTTTTACTGTCACTATAACTCTACCAAATCTAAAATGTTACATAATACTTTGTGGCGGAAGGGGTTTTCAATTTTGCCAGGTTATACTCAGGTATGTAATCGTCATGGCAACGTCAAATGCAAATTGTCATTCATTTTAGCCACCCTGCTTTTTATTTCTAATGTTACAATAAATGAAGTATAGGTTGTGATAGTCTGGAAACACATGCGCAAGCTACACATTCAGACTGTTGCATATTCTGCAATAAAAGTTTAAGATACTCGTATCATATTATACTTTGTATTGTCGTATATCAATGTCACGCAAAAATATTAACAGCTTTATCTTTCATCGTTTAGTAGTACGCATACCGTAAAGCGGCTTTTCGTTCTTAAGGTATCGGATTTATTTTATAACTTCCAAATTAGACATTGTTTTTAAAAACTAAACAATGAATATCGCAAAAAATACTTCTTTTGAATATTGAATGTTGTCCACGACTTTTCATTCTGTTTTTTAGTTTTAGATCGCGTTTTTGCTACAAGTGGCCACTTTTAGCAAAACTACTTTTAGTAGTTTCTACTACTAAACTACAGAATGAAAAGTTGTGGACAAACATTCAATATGTAAAGGAAGTATTTTTTGAGGTATTTATTGTTCAGTTTTTAAAAACAATGTTTAATTCGGAAGTAGTAGAATAGTCCTATTGATTAATCTGTTTGAGGGATGGACGAAGGAAACACATATTATTCTATTACAGTTACCCAAAAATACAAATCATAGTTAAGTTCATCGTTTCGATGTTTTAAATAAATATTTGTGTTGATCGTTAAAATGCAGTTTCAAAATCATGTTTAAGTTAACAAAATATAGTTCCCTATAAAGCGATCGATATTTGATAGTAAGTAATGAGTTTCAGGAGGCAGAAGTATTTCGACACGGTAAACTACTCCCTTCAACTTTGTCGTTGATAACTGAAACTGAATAAGTCTTTAAAGAATTGATAGTAATAAAAATACTAAAATTTCAAAATATTGTAGAACCAAACTGAATAAATGATAATTATTACCATAAAATATTTAATATTTGACGACCGACTTGGTGTAATGGTTAAGAAGTTGGCTACTACACCAGAGGTCGCGGGTTCGATCCCCGCACAGTACAAACATTTGTGTGCATGAACATGTCTGTTTGTACTGGTCTGGGTGTCTCCTATGTATAATAAGTATGTATTTACAAAAGAAAATGTATTTAAGTATGTTTATCCGTTGTCTAGTATCCCATAACACAAGCTTTAATTAGCTTACTTTGGGGCTAGATGGCGCTGTGTGGAATAATGCCCAGGGATATTATTATTATTTCACTAGAAGTGATGGTTGTGGTACAATTATTTGCGCGCTGTATCAGCCGACGGAGCCGCGGCGCGGTCGTCGTCGTAGCAAACAGCAGGCTACGAAAACTGTTGTTAATTAATATCTATACTGATTTGATTAAAAATACTGTATGTTTTAACTATACTAGAACTTTTTTTTACATTTAAATGACAAACCTAAAAAGCTCGTTTAACGGTTTGTACCAACCGACATTCCTATTCCTCCTAGCATAGTCAGGAATAGTTTTAAAGTATAATCTTTGATTAACCAGTGCGAACTGCAATAGCACACATACATTATGTCAAATTTTATATCATTAAAAAACTGAACATTAAAAAAAAACTTTCATTTTTGTTTTAATCAATTTGGTTCAACACACATTATTAACCAATACTTTATGTATGGAACCAGCGCTACAGATAAGGACTGCCTCTCCATTCCTGCCACTCGACTGGACCTCACTTATTTAAAACTTACTTTTGGAGCTTGGAAATCACGCGCTACATTACTCGTACATAGAAACCGAGAAATTCTACGCTACACAAGTACACATTGAAGCTAACGCACTTATGATTATTCCATGTTTTTATCGTTGCGAGCCGCGGTATTATTAGCGGCGCGGTCGTCAGGGGTTCGGGGCGAGGTAGAGGGGGGCAGAGGGGGAAGAAGCCAGGGCTGCGCGCGCAAGGCGGGCCTTTGTAAGCTCCGCCTCACCGCCCGCCAATGGGCCGCGCGGTGGTGGGGCGCTCGGGCCCCCGGCTTCTATTTACTCTTTCAATCAGTGCGAGTGTTTGCTTCTAGGCAGCGTGCACGCGCGGGTGATGCGCTAGCCATGATCTCGCAGAAGCTTTCGTACGGCGACGTGCCGACGTCCGCGTCGCTGTCCGCGCTGTCGCCGGGCCTTGCGCCCCCTTATGTGAACGGCATGGGCTGCATGCCGGCGCAGCCCTACCCGAACCTCTACACCAACAACATGGTCGCCGGCGGCTCCTGCATGGGCTCGCCCGGCGTCGGCTACTCGCCGCCCAGCACGATGGCCTCCTGCATGGGCGGTGGCGGCGCCGTGCCCTACGGGTCACTGCCCAGAGAACAGGAGGCCGCCTCGCCAACGTCGGCGCTCCAGCGCGCCCGCAACGACAAGACCTACCGCCGCTCCTACACGCACGCGAAACCGCCATACTCCTACATCAGCCTCATCACGATGGCTATACAGAACAGCACCACACGAATGCTCACCTTATCGGAAATCTACCAGTTCATCATGGATCTGTTTCCCTTCTACAGACAGAACCAACAGCGCTGGCAGAACTCGATTCGACATTCGCTGTCGTTCAACGACTGCTTCGTCAAAGTGCCGCGGACGCCGGACAAGCCTGGCAAGGGCTCGTTCTGGACGCTGCACCCGGACAGCGGAAATATGTTCGAGAATGGCTGCTTTTTGAGACGGCAGAAAAGGTTCAAGGATGAGAAGAAGGAGTCGATCCGGCAAGCGCAAAAGGCGCACGGGCATGGCCACAGCTCGCATGAGAAGCGAGACCACGGGCACGAGAAGGCGCCCACGAGTGGAGGAGAAGAGAAAGAGATGCGAGATGAGTTGCTGGCGCAGCTGCACGCGGCTCCTGAGCTGTGCTTGCCTGAGCACACGCCGTTGGCACTTGAGCATTACGCGCATTTGAAGCAAGAGCCTACAGGGTACGCGCCACCTTCGCATCCCTTCAGCATCACGAGACTCCTGCCCGGCGCAGACACGAAAAGCGACTTGAAGATGTACGACGTGAACTATGGGTATGGGCACGCGCCGGCCGACAACTACTACCAGTCGCCGCTGTACCACCATCACCACGCTCATGCCCAGCCGCCCTTGTGACAGTATCCGCTGGCGTAGACGCCGCGCCGAGCGCCTTGGGGCCCTTACCAGTAAGTGCCCCAAAGACAATCCAAATAATCTCATGATGATATTTGACTGTGAGCGTTCTGGTGATACTCCGCCGCCCCCTGTATATTGTGTAAATATTTTGCGTTTGTTTTCGAACGTGTCTTGTGTGCGTTTTAATAGTAGGTAGATGTTAGTGCATCAGGCGGGGCGGTGGCGCGCGTTTAGGCCTAAATGGGACTTTTGCGGAAGTGTTTTTGTAGTCTCTTAATGCGACCATTTAGTGTGCTGACTCTTATTAGATTGAAAAAAAAAATACAAGTTTCTAAGCATTTTGTTTTCGAGTTAGCAACTGGGAATGGTGGCAACAAATTCAATTAGTACTGTAATACTAAATATGTCCTGCTTAAAAAACCTCTTCAGTTTTTTTAGCTGAAATGCTTTAATATACCGTGAACAGTGAACTATCTAACCCTAAAAAGCTCTCGGCCGCCCAAGCGACGATATCAAATATGATATAACATGATAATCTTGCGTTTAATGCGATCAATACAATTCGATAAGATATCGCCTTGCGACTATCTATCGAGCGTTAGATAAATTAGTTGCGGCTCGTTGATGTCTTTTGTTGAAATAAACAAATAAAATTAAAATTAGTTTATTGATTTGAAAACAAACTAAGTAATCTATATGTTTTTGTGCTGTGTGAAGTGAAGTCAATATTAAAGTAATGGTGCAAATTACACCAAATATATTTTTGTGGTTACAAAAATGTAGGCCTAAAAAGGCCTACATTTTTTTCTAAGAAAAAACTTATTACAATATCCAGTAAATATAATACAAAGCAAAATATTATTAGCATTACTTTCTGTAGTTTATAAATTCCTTAAAGTTTTCAAATCCAATGCAACAAAACCTTAAAAGTGAAATTAGCAAAACCCTTTTTGGAAACCAATTTAGTGAGCATTTTTTTTATTCTTCTTGTGGCGGAAGCAGTTAACATAATGGTTATGACTATTCTCCAAAAAGGTTTGTTTTTGTATTCTTTTAAGATCTTTAAGAGTCGGCACACCAATCGGTTCAAAGTGACGTCATATCGTGGACCGTCGGACAGTGCAATGTCGTTACGTGTAACAAATTGTGTATAAATATAATATAATTTAGATAGGTGAAATGGAATTATAGTTCTATCATCGACCATCGCGTTTAGGAGTATATAAGTTTTTGTATATATAGCTTTAAGGTTGCAGTGACCCGGTAAACTGTGGTAAATCGAAATGGGAAGTTTTTAATACGTAAATGAATCTCTGTTTTTGTATAAATATATGATAATGTTAAATGTGAAGGTATATTCGTGAGAATATAGGCTTTGCTTGTTCATTCTAACGTTAGTGTCACTTATTATCGAAAGGGATCGAGTGAGGCTTGGCGGGCTATGATGTACTATTTCGTGAAGATAATATTATGTTACTAATAGGAAAGTTTATTATGATTGGCGTGAGATCTTTATACAAATTTTAAACATAACATACAGTTCTTTTAATTGTGCAGATTAACCAGAATACGACCCTTAATTTCCGAGTGTTATCTTAAGAAAAACGGTTGACATTTTTATAATTTTTTAATGCAGTCAGATATATTTGATGTTTAGATACATAAAAAGAACATTCCGTTTTCTACAAATAAGTATAAAATAAAACTTTATTAAAACTTACAAAACCTTCTAAACGTTCTGATTGTATTTCATCAATCTTTTGAGGCAGTAAACATTTACAAGTTTAGCTCGATCTTTTCAAAAACAATTGAACGCCGCTGCACTATTAGTTATAATCAGAGTGACAACTTCTTAATTCACGTAGACTTACGAAATCAAACTAATTTACTGTGGCTTCTGCAGCTTCTTTTTTATTCTGCATATAATATAACTATCAATACATGCATTTTTTATTTATTTATGTAGGACTAGGCAGTAATTTGATAACAATGACGCCTAGTCCTGGTAATGGGATTGTACACGTCTGCCCAGTAAATGCCTGTTCATTCTTGTCATCTTTATTGTAAAAGTTAAGGATTTTTTTGTCCATTTGTTTTGTACATGGCCCGCCCGAGTCTCCACCTAACAACTGTTCATCCACAATTCCTGTTTCCATATATCACTCTCGGGCGCACTGTATAATGACTTCTAAATAATGGTGTTTGGTGTAAGATAGGTTCCTATCTAAGCTTCTGCACATTCCATTCGAATATATATTTATATGCAAGCGTCAATTTAGCAGTGTGGTCGTTTGGCAGGCGTATATTATGTAAAAAGTTTTCAAATATTATGTTGTTATTCGAGCCAATGAAAAAACTAGACGAGCATAATCAATAGCGAATTTATTTGTAAAATATTTTCATTTAATAAACGTTCAAATTAATAAGGTATGTGATGTTTTTGCCTGCTTGATCAATATAGCCTTGGATTACATTTAGAAGAGTTTTGACACCTTGGGACTGACCTTTAGTCAAGATCACTTGTCCACTAATTGACAAAAATATGTCACTTCGATACCTATGTTAACCCTGTCACTGTCAAATGAACGGGGTAAAAAACGTTGTTTTTATAACAGAATTTATTTTAATTATGTATTATTTTATATAAACTTACGATTGGATATTAGGATAATTATTATTATGAAAGATTTTCCAGTAAATTTATTAATATGACAAGGTAGCTGAATGTTTTTTTACAGATACTTAAGTACCTTAAATATTGCGTATGATTATTATTACAACTAAAAGCAGCTATATTTTTTTTCAATTTACGGAATGATCTGTTACTTAAATTAATACTATACATAGAGGAACATGTTTTCATTAATACATTTTACACACATTCAGCACTTATACGCATGCCAAATGCTGTTTGTGGTTCACACACTAAGTAGTTGTGCTAAATTCATTCTTGTAGTTATAAATACATATGTCATATTACTCGAATCTAGATAGGATACTTATATATCATCTGTTAGTTTCAGAGTTAATAAAATTAAGTATTTACAAATATTACGTGTTTTCTTTAAAAAAAGGTAATGAATTTTTTGCTTCGGGGTATTCCCCGAAGACTGCTGCCAATTATTGCGGTTTGATGAATGAGTATTAAGAAAACATAAAACTATTTAGAAACTATATAATGTTCAACAAGAGCTGTCGTAAGAACTAAGTTTCTTCTAAAATTATAATGTAAAGCAAGGTCTATATTGTTGTAGCTTATAAAATTAACACAATATTTTCTGAAGTGGTTTTCGGCAATATTGAGAAGCTTCCTTCTATAGGAAATATAGATCAATATGACACTCATATTCAGGTACAATAAATTTAAAGACAGTAAAGGATTTGTCGATGACCAAACGTTAGGTAATTATGATAAAAGTTGTCATAGCTCGGAGCTAACTGATATTCATCATTGCCGAGTTGTGGACGGATCTTTACCATGTAAATAGCATACCACTTAAAGTTTGAGATGCTGAATAAAACATAAATAAAAACAAACAGTCGATTTAAGATCCTGAGAATTTGAGGTGAGTTAAGGTAGGTTGGTAGTTTCATTCTTACATTTCAATGATTAGCAACAGTTTTTAATGATTGATTTAGAACAAATATCTACATGTATAGAACAATATTTGAACAGACTAGAACAAATAGTGTGAGTGAGTTGTTATTTTTAGCATTTAACAATGCATTATTTTCTACAGAAAGATAGAAACTAGAAAAATTTGACCTGATCCTAGGAACTCAAGCGGGATTTGAACCAGCACCTTCCACACTTTTTTGTGCAAGGTCGCGGGTTCGCGGGTATCAGGTCAAATATTTCTAGTTTCTATTTTTTGTAGAACTTAAGAGTGATTGAGAACTCCAATTTTTTGGCAATTTTATACTCCAACTAAAGTTATGCATTGGAAATTTCCGAAATGCATTTGCTTTCGGAAACAGCGATAACGCCCTTAACCCTTTCGCACCGACACCTTACTTTGTGCACAAAGCCAGCGCTACCCATAAACCATAATTGCCCAAAAAAATTAACACAAGAACGCTTATCAGCCGATGCAACTTTTACTGCCCAATATTTTCACTTTTGTCGGGTTGCGCAAGACACTGGTCGCACGGACCGGGTTAACTCTCTAGCGACAAAGAATATCGTAAAACTATAAACGCATAAAGGGTTAACACGTGGCGGTGCTAATTTGTACAGAGAGTTGCAGACGGTTGAAAAAAATGAATGAAATTGTCAGTTACAATGTTTTTGGTGATTCAGTCAGTTTTAAGCGGCCATTTTTGTAGCACTTCTCTTAAGTGTATGTTATTTGCAGTGTTAAATGACATTGTAGATGTTAAGCAATCTTTTGTTTCTTGTTATGTGTGGAGTCAAGATAAAAAATAGTTCATCTTTTAACTATATCTACTAATCATTTTTTTTAACACTCGCGACTCGCCGTTTTATTTAGCATTTCTTGTTAAGTTACCGCCAAGCGTTTTTCAAAACCCAAAAAACAATTACAAGTTAGTCAATTGAATGTTTATTCTGGCTGGAACAACCCACGGTTAATAGATTATTACGTAGCTGCAACATGATAAACCCAATAAAAGTTACAGAAATGTTACAATAAAACACAGCTTCAACTTTCTCTACAAAACCAAACATCACGTCGATTCGACAACTCCATTCACTTTTTATCGAGTCTTTAGCGCCACAGCCGAACCCGGGACGCCGCGGGTGGTTTATAGCGGCAATAAAGCTAACCACTCCACCACTGACCCATTGAAGTTTTTTACACTAAGAGAATAGTGCGGATCCATTGTGAGATACGTCATCAGCGAACAAAAAATATGAAGGTTTTTGTTAAAAATGTAAATATGAGGTGACTTGAGAAGTTTTTTGTTTGTAGAGACGATATAAAATGATTAAGTGTACACTTTTATTAGTTATCTCATAATAGATTTTTGATAACGCTTCGCTAATGTCAGGGAGCGGCAAACAATTTAGTTTGATGCTTGATCATTCAACATTTATTGACTTAATCAAATCATGCTAGATACGTCGTTTTTACTTTACCTTATTCTGCGTTACTTAATCATCGGATATGTAGTATAATTTTAGAAAACAATCCAAAATCAATATGAACATTTTCAGTTGCTTATAGACGTTTTCAACTCGTGATATATTCAGTTAAAAGTCTAGCAACAAAGTTTTGTATGCCTACCTTGTTTTCACATTACACCAATGATAGCCTCTAGCGTGCACGGAAACCTCGTTGACGCTCTTGTATGGGAAACCGGCACAACGTCACTATAAGTGATAAAATTTAACCAAAAAAGGCATACAATTCTTTAATTTCGTGCTTTTCTAGCAGATTGATTTATTTCGTCAATGTCAAGTGGAGTAAATGAGAAAATCATTTAAATTGATTGGCCAGTGGGACTATTATTTCTGTTCCGTCGAATTGATGTTTAAAGAGACACAAAAGCGGTTGGCCGGCGATAATTGCGAGTTCTGTGTCGATGCTCGATGTTATTTAGGTTCCTTAGCTGCACCATCTAAAAAAAACATATGGACGTTACATGACAAGACAGCACATTAAAGCATACAAATTTCTGAAGTCAACTATCGTAGTTTAAGTGACAGAAATTCACGGAAGACATACTTTAGAGTAATCGAGAAGACAGACACATTCCTAAGCCTCATCTAGGTAGTTCTACTTGGAACTCTTATAGAGATCAGGCGATGGGACGAGGTCCGGTGTGGGCGATGTTTATTTATTCAACAATTGATTTTATATCCATTCAACTTGTTGCCAGCTACCGGGCTTCTGCTTAGCGATGATGACCTATCGACAGGGGCGGTCGGTTCTCAAACTATTATCTGCGTTGAACAAATTAACCGCCAGAGTTGTATAAATGCAACGTACCATTTTCGTGCCTCTAGCGCCGCAGTTGTGCAACTAAAGACTTCGAAGTAAATTTGTGTCTTTGTATCTGTTTCCCCCCCTGGGAATTATCTTAACGTAGTGTAAGGAATAAACACCTTTTAACCTGTTAATTTAGTGGTTAATAGGTCAAAAGGTCCTTAAACATTTGAACCAATAATGTGAAAGAAATCAAAATCTTATGTACCCAGGAGCAGGATTTACAAAATTAAAGAAACAATGGTTTTATTTGAACAAATCGCAATATGAACTGCCCAATTCTAATGACAACAATGATAAAACCTGGCATCACAATTATAATACAAACAAACATAACATTTCGAAGATTGAGAACCAAAGAACAACACCAACTCACTTAATATTAAAATAGAAAAATGCAACTTTGTTACCTAATAATTAAGCGTTTATTTCGATTGTAGCTCGCGTTGAGAGGCTTTACGGGTTTATAGTGAATCACTTGAGTTTTTAGCCTCCGTTTTGTTACATTCTTTTTGAATGCGTGTGATATTATGTCAGAAGTGATTTTTGTGTCGAGATAATAAGAATAAACACTTTCTTTGTTCGTCATATAACGGTGGCGTATCGAACGGTTTATTTATATATTAAATAGTACTCCGAATTTGAGGAAAACTACTGGAGCAGCTCTCACAATAATATCTGCTACTTTTACTGGATAAGATTGAGCGGAGACTTAAGCCAAGAGCCAAGAGCAATACGCTTCTATCGTTCTTCGTACCATTTTTCAAGAAAGGTAATGGAACTACCAAATCAATATAACTTTAAATTTAATTCTCAGATAAATCTCTCTCATTTCTAATGCGACATCTAGAAACGATACTAGAGAGATGGCTACTGTCTTACTCTTAGATCTTCAGACATATTGCCAGACTAGAGTATCAATATCCCTTATAGCCTATATAAGTCCCTTTTAAGTAGTTATTAGTTCAAAATTGAAAATTTTCAAGATAGGTGAGCAGCAGACCATGGTGACAGGATAATATTAAGAAAAAAAAAAAGAAGTATACCCACATAATATTGATTGCAGTTTCGAATTTAGAGAAGTTTCTTATTAGAGAATGCTGACCAAACTATCGCGTAATGATGTTATATCCTGAGATATTTATTTCACAATATCTTATGATAGCCAGTACAAGTGTTTTATTTATTTAACAAACACTTACGTACCACATTTAAAAATCTTTAATGGGTTTATCACTTTACCCGTTTAGCAATAAAATTGCATTGTAGATATAAGTTTTATACAATGTGATATCAAAGAGTTAGCTTAGGGGTTTAGAAGCTTTAGTACCCACTATAGTTAGAATTTGTTATTATAACTCATATGTATGTTAGTCTGTAAGGTATATTTATCTATAGGCCTCTGTTATATTTAACTTTTGTAATGTATGATATTGCCCAAAATAAATGATTTATTATTATATTAATACAGAAATTGATAAATATGGTTAAATATGGCATAATACATACATAATAGACAACACGCTTAGACACACCATTAATAATAATAATATAATAAATATAAATTTATTTTCTCCACAATATAACAACTTAATCCAATTATAATCTAGGTGTACAAATATATTGGAACCGTGCTATATTGTGAGAGACTGGTGCCTGATGTAGGTTCATATCATGATCCTGTGTTACAGGTCACCAGGGCCCCACTAGCCGGGAATGCCTGCACAGAGCATTTAATAAAAGCACAAGATGGTTATAAAAAAACTAATCTTATCTTAAAATAAAATAGTACTGCTGGACTTAAGACGTGTAATTTGTTTTGAGTGTGATGAGTGAGTGTTTTTTCGTGGGTGTAGTGAATGTATAGGTATGAGGAATGTGGGAAGTGCATGTAAGAGAAGTTGTTGTTGAATGTTGAGTGTGTGTGTGAATTTGTAAATAATCAAAATATCTGAGGGTTAAAATTTAGAATCATAATTTGCATAGCAAGTCAACTAAAAATAAATGTCAAAAATAATGAAATAAATGGGGGGAGATAGGAATGAAAGAAGAGAACAAAGAATAGCAGGTGTTATAACGAGGGGCTTAGAAGGTTTTCAGTCTGTTTGTCATTTGATGATTATTAATCCTATGTGGGGATAAAACGCATGGCCTGTATCGCTGTTTGCAATACATATCACCAACGGGCCAGTCAAACCATAAAACATGAAACCGCCCAACACGTGTTGTGCACGACTGTACCCGCTGCCAGAGCGGTAAACGAGATACAAGACGTGACAAAGAGGCCCTCTCGCTCTTTTACTGAGAAATCCATATTTTACACCTCCGGAGTTTCTCGAGATATCCCACATTCGTGATAATGTAATATGTGGTGTTGTGGGCTCGGGCAGGGCAGGTTTTGAGGTGTAAAGAAAGTATGGCAAAGCGGTCACTTCATTTATGGCCATATTGCAGACGATATTTTTTTGAAAATTATCTATTCATTCTTATTTTTTCAGCTTTCGTTTAAAGTGTATCCGTCAGAACTTAAACTGTGAGAAGGGCAATGAAAATAACTCTTAAAATCAGTATGGCTACGGAGTCAATGTTTGGATTATTTAATCAAACATAATATAAGCCAACAATGATTTTTGGCCGCATTTACATGGGTTACAATATATTAATTTTCCATTAAAACTCACTATGTTTATTTTCATATTTCGTAACCTCTACTTAAAAAGACTAGAACCAGTCTAACAGTAACCCTTTAACAGGGCTTTACCTAAAGCTACCGTAAGATTTGGGTTGGCAATAATTTATGTTGAATTTGGTATCAGCAATATTTTTATATTTCAATTGACCAAACCTTAACAACACGTAACATTGAAATAAAAATTCAGATTGATTTGAGTGCCATCGAGCAGAGCCCGAGCGTATCTAGCCTTGCCCATACACTTATCATCACACAATAAAATTATTCAAGCAAAAAGTTGATATTACATTATAGCTAGGGCTGGCGACTGCGTCAACTATTCGGTGATTGTTGGTACTATCCACTTTTTATTAGCCAATTTTAAATGTATGTTATGTTATTGCATAAAGTAGCGGATTCAATTGCAAAATAATGAACCGGCCAACACATTTGGTAATAGTAAGTAAACAGCATAACAGGTTACCACATTATACTGCTACAAGTATATCATCAATTTACTTGCTTGTCTCAACATTCTATAGTCGTTTAAAATGTTGTTTTATTTTTAAAAACAAAAGTAAATAGATAAAAAGGTAAATAAATATCAAACATTTTCTAAATAAATAATGCGTTAGTTCAATTATTACGAAAATTATGACGTGTAACATTAAATAATTTATGACTAAATAAGATACTCAGAAGCAAAAAGATTCTGCCAACTTGGTTCTTGAACCCAATGTGAAACCCTACCGCCGTTATCTGGGTTAAACTCAGGTTCTTTTATCTGTATTTTTAGCATAGTTTTTATCGCTTTAAAGTATGCATTTTTTTAATAATAAACATAAAGAAAGTTTTCAGACCAGAATTGAACTGTCTATCTATTGATGAGGTGTTAAAACTATTCTTTGCGACTATCTCTAGACTATGTGGTCTCTTCATAAATATAATTCTAGAACTATGATTAAAATGAGCTTTTTGAGATACGAATTCTTAATGTTAATTGATTTTGACAGCCCTACATTTTGTAATACGCGCAGTACTCCTATCTACAACTAGGTAGGTACGTGGTAAAAAAACCTACACCTATGCAATAACATGCCGAAATATGCGAATCGCGAAGGTGACATAACAACGTCTGGTTGCCATGTATCCTCCTTTCGACTTTAATTCAAGGTGGTAAAGTATAAAAGACAGAGCACGTGTTTTTAAGGTACAGACAGGACAGACGTGTGCGAAATACTTTGGCAACAAAATATTCAAGTGGCTTTATTTTTCACAGTTAAAATGCGTGACAGAAAATCAAATGTGGTCGCGGGTTCGATTTCCGCACCAGTCCAAATGTCTGTTGATAAATCATCTTATTGCTGGATTTGGTTCTTAGTACCTTCACTATCTTTCTTGTTTCTAGTTTTCATAACTCAAGGTATTGCTTCTTATTAATAATATACACAAGTAGGTATATGTAACCCTAGTGCCTGAGTTTGGTAGAGTGTGGTTATTAGGACTAAGTCCGCCTTTCGAACTATTTCATTCTTGTTTTTAGTTATACCTCGATTTTCCTCATTAAGGTATTCTGGAAGAGACGGTTCTAGAGATGAGACTCCTATAATTATTATAGGATTAACATAGGACTATTCTGATCTTAAGATCAGAATTAGAAGAAATATTCTAATACTATCAGAAAATGTCTTGCAATTTCACTGGAAGACATTTTCCAATAGTTGTTCACATGTTTTAATATTTATACACTTACTATTGATACTCGTTCGATGCTGATTAAACATCACATGAGTTAGGGTAAGTTTATCGCAGAATTATTTGTCTTTAAAAAGAAATCACAAAATCAAACAACAAAACGCATCTTTGTTAACCTCATACGTTTTACAGCTTCATAAAACAATAAGTAGCTTGTAGATCGTTGAGCTTGTTTACTTAATTTAAAGTGCGTTGACTCAATGACATTGTGTAGGTGACTGTACCACATATTCTTGTCGTGTCTAGTTATTGGGCAACGAAAAAACCTCTCGTCTAGCTGCCGAATTAATGATGTGACGTCAGTTTTCGCTGAGAATTCGATAAAAAGATGAGTGCCACTTCAGATGTACTTGAGATATTGTTCCTAACCATCAAAAAATGTTAATTTAATCGTACGGCTGATTATTTATTTTTGTTTGTTAGCAATAAAAATAGTGTCATAGACAGGTAACAAATGGGCCGCGTAAGGTTTTGAATTTAAACCAATTAACTGTTAACCTCCAATTAACTCATTTTTTGACTTTATAAATTTAAACGATACTATTTACTACTTCTATCATGATAGATTTTATATTTACAATATATGAAAAACAGTAAGATGCCCCCAAAAATCAAGGATGGCGAAAGATTTATCCACATTTTGAGCCTCCTTGAATACTATGACCTAACCTACAGTACCTATGATAAATTATATTTATATGTTAAGCAGTGTGTAATGTAGGTAACTGAAAGCTGTAAATAATAGTCTATGTGCTGTCCTACAGCCAGGCAAAGTTTGCTATCATTGATATCGAGTCATCGCTTTGAACTACCTAAATGTTTGCTAAACTTGCACTAAGGCGTCTAGATGGGCTTTGCAAAGAATCAGTATACTGAAACTTTCATATTTAATGCTCCATTTCACCATATTTAAATAACGTCTTTAGTACACAAAAGTTTTTAAATTCATGACTTTTGTTATTCAATTTGGTATAAATAAGCTAACCAAATATCTAAAGCAGTAATAGCTTGTGATTTAGGTAAAATAACAAAAGTGGGGGTCTACTACTGTACACATTTACGATTTTGCGTGAAACTTTGGTAGGGTAAAAAGGACATAAAACGTAGTATGTCACGGATAGGTTTTATATATTTTGTGCAAAAAAATATGTTCATTAGAATACCAAAAAACCAACATCATTTTCTAACGGTAAGTATCATATTTTAACGGCTGAAAGTTCACGTTACTACGTGGTCGACGAACGTGAGTAGGCCCCCAGCTTCAAGCGGCGCACTCGGGTGGCACACTGCGTTCTGGCTCGGACCTGAAAGGAATCCAAATCAGTAAGTTAAAGGACTTAGGCCCAATTTTCTAACAAAGCATAATAAATAACATTCGATAATAATAAAGTTTAATTTTTGTGTCAGTTTCATTTTAAGTCACGATGTGTAGGTTAGTTTTTAAATAAAATATTAAGGTAAGGGTAAGTAAAGGTTCCACACATATCCAGAAGGCTGATGAATTAAATAAATAATAAATAAATAAATATCCAGGACAAATTACACCAAGATCATCTGACCCCAAACTAAGCAGAGCTTGTACTATGGGTGTCAGAGACTCATAAACATACTTAAATATTTCTAAATACATACTTAAATAGATAATAACACCCGGACACACAACAAACACATTTGTGTGCTAAAGGCAGGATCGTTGCCATTGCTCTAACAGGTCAGTCAAATTAGATGGTGATGTCCATATATTTCGACTAAGCCCACCCCCTTCGATAATAAGTTAATTGACAAAAAATATGAAAATATAAAGAAGGACACCACGGCTTCCCTGTATTTCTGGTGCCACAAGTGTCCTCAGATTATAGCAAGTGCTTCTTGAGTTACCAGGTGCCCCGCATGCTAATTTACCATTACTGTAGTAACCCCAATCCATGGGGGTTCCGCCTGGGGATGTCCAGGTGTACGAGGATGCCCCTACAGCCCAAGGCAGCCCGGCCAGTAGGCTAACAGTCTTACTCTATGTCATCTCATTCAAGAGTGGTTAGAGGCATACTTCTAAAAAAAACTTCAAAGATGAAATTTATCCGAACGCAGTGGCTGCGTAGTCCACTTAAGCCCTGCAGTGAGTGCATTGACCTGGCAGCCATCTTGTTTAACTTCTAATTATGACGTCATTACGAGCGCTAATTGACATTCAGCTGGTAGCACTGAAGATCGTAGATAACGTGGTAGTTTTTTTACTTAGTAATGCAAATTTTAATACAAAACTAAATGTACAGAAAACTACTCCTAAAACCTAACACTACCGGGATAACCTGTACCGCCTACCGTGAGTTTACACCGAGGATAGTCGCTAGCGTGTATTGTGAAGTATCAGTATGACATTTCCGTACAGCGCCTTTAGTGAATGGAAGCGGAACTGAAAATTTCATTCAGTACGTCTACCACGAGTTGCCACTTTAATTTTACGTTATCGTATGCGTAGAAAATGTATTGGAATTTGAGGGATTTGACATTTTCATGTCATGTCATGTCTTGACATGCATAATAAATAACATTACATTTTTTTTCGGTACAATTTTTACTTAAATTTAAAGTGGGAACTCGTGGTAGATGTATGTACTAAGCTTTTTATGCTTTGAACTTTACGCGCTGTCGGTCAAACCGGTCTACAGTCTACCTCTGAGGTTTTTTGTCAAAGCAAGGTGCGTCAAAGTTCACCTAAATTTTCAACTCCGATAATTGGAACTCCGAAAATGTTCTTCCTAACATTTTTCATCCCGATAATCACAATTCCTAACTACTCTGTTTCTAATTTTTATAGTCCGAATGATTACTCTTCCTAAAAATTTTCTTCCTAAAGTTTTTATTCATTCAATTTGTAGTACTACCGACGATGTTCTTCATCACTCATGTTTCCGAAAATTGGAATTAATAATATCACTAGTATATGTTCATGACGGGTCCATATTCCGGTGCAGTTAGGTTTACATAAACACAGCGCAGGAGCCGAGCGAGCGAAGCGAGCTTGCCGCGGCAGCGGCCGGCGAGTGCCAGTAGCGACTTTAGGGCTTTTCTCATATTATATTATCTTACTAGCGGCCCCGACAAACTTTGTTATGTCAAAAGTTATTGGCAAATGCTTGACAGCTGTGAACATTTAGTATGGAAAAATGTTATTGCTTTTATTGAGTTTTTTCGTCAATTTCCCAATGTTTTTAATACTTATTATCCTATTCTCGATGTAGACAAATCCAAAAACACAAAAATCATAAAAAATCTTGAGTTATAAGTGGTGAAACTAACACGACTTTCTTTTATATATATAGATTACAGCAGTTTATCTTATCTACTTACTGTTTTAAACAAAATATGGCAGAGAAAGTTGCGAAAAGTTTTTGGTATACAAGGCGTCATAAATATAACCGTTCAATCTAAGAGCAAGAATATCGGTTGATCTCTAAGTCTAGGTTGAATCTTTTTCTGCGCATAATAATCTTGACGGTGCAGACGGTATCGATAGCTTATCGAATAGTCGATATTTGTGTTTGCCCGTCTATGGGCTAAGAGCGAGTATCTTATGTTGACCAATCGGGCGATGATAACTACAGAGCGGTCGCTATGATTAGTCTACGTTTTTATGCTATATCTTTTTGAAGAAATTGACTTTTTGAACTCTTTAATTTATATGCATAAGCAGCATATAAATTAAAGCAGCTTTTACTAGCCGACTGTCGCAATTAGGGCCAGACCACATGGCTGAGGGATTTTTTTATTATTTCATGAGCTTTTGTGTCGGATGTCAATATTTATTTGCAAATATTTAAATATTTATGCTGCAGTCAAAACATTTAACCATGCCAACATTTTTCAAAAGTTTTTACCCTGGGATTAAATTAGGAAAATTATAAATTGTTAAAATCTACTCAAGTAAAATTTACCAATAACATTTTTTTTAAATCTTAGGTATTAGCGAGAAATGTTTACTACAATTCCTAAATGCTTCAACTCAATTCAACATGCAGGCGAGCGATACCAGCTGGTCAGCCTTTTTACAGCGCTTAAACATTACAAACTTTTACAAAATGCCCAACATCATTTTGTGACTGACATGACATCGCATTAAAAGCACCGAAAGATTCGTTTTGCATGGATTCATTTTTTTTAATAAATCATATAATGCTCGTTTTATTGATAGATAACGAGATCAAAATTGAACTGCTATCTAATTGCAAATAAGTAAATAATATTTCAAGTAATGAGGGTTTATTTGCACAGTTATCACTTACTTTAAAAATAAGTTTACATGTTATAAAAAAATCACATCCTATCCAAGCTTACTTATTTAATTTATGTTACCAAAACTGGCAACAGCAGCGAAACAACGTTCCAAAAAAAGAAACAAAGCATAAATCAGAATGAAGAACAATCCATTAACTCGATCTACAATAAAAAAAGGTAGCGGACGAGCGCTGATTGGCCGACGCGTTGGCGGGAGCGCGGGATTGGCCGTCGACGCCGCGCGTTCCGAAACTTGATACTTTTTAATAATGGCTTCTTTGGCTAATGCGATCGCCTTTATATTACATCGCCGTAGGTTAGTATTTTATTACATAGTCCCCAAATGTTTTGGTCGTAAGGGGATACTGTTTATTTCCATCTGTACGTATTGCGGTTCTATTAGGGATCGGGCGGGTTTCTGCGGGATTGGGGCGCGTTTTATGGCCTGAGAATAAGTTACTTAAGAACACTTTTAGGAGGATTAACGTAGGTGCTCTACATAATGATTGGTTTGGTGGTTTGTGAATATTACTAAAAATAAAGGAGGTAAGTAGGTAGATACAGCATGAAAAACATTAAAAAATATATTTTGATACTAAAGTAGGGTATAGTAATTATTTATCAGTTGTATTTTCATGCATTAGTGTTTTAAAAAAAATACTTTAATCTATCTTATACTGTATAGAGGAAAGATTTGATTGTTTGTTTGTGATGAATAGGCTCTGAAACAACTTGACAGATTTTTAGAATTCTCTTACCTAAATAAACCTTATCAGCGAGTGACATTGGCTATATATTTTTTTGTATTTACGTCAAACTATTGACGGGACAAACTGTCTGAACGCGGGTGAAGCCGCTGACGGACAGCTAGTGTATTTATATTTTTAACGTATTGTCATGTACCTACTTAGCTGTTTTTTTGAAAACCCTTTAGCGGAAGTCATTTCTAACCACCATTTCTACTTTTACCTTGCTGGCATTGCCGTTAGAAACAGTAGTTAATTACATGTTTAAAAAAATGTTGACTTGACAAAATCGAGCTGAATAGTCCCGAAGTCGATTTATCGAAACACTGGTAGTTATCGAGGCGGAGGTTATCCGCTTGTAAACTGATTTCTTAACAATATAATTATTGACATCTCAAGTTACTGATAGTGACAATAATGGACCAAAAACGTTTTATTAATAATGATTGTATAATAATCACAATTACAATTCTTACAACAGGATCTTAGAGCTAAAATATTGAAATAACGTAATAATGTTTTGACTATTGGATGAAACAAACGGCAAAACTACCATAGCTAATGCAACATATAGAAAGAAAGAAAGAAAGAAAGAAAGAAAGAAAAAACATTTATTAATTTCATGGTCATCGCATTACAAAACATCACAGAGCAACAATTATAAAGAAACAAAAAAAATCATTAACTAAAAAAAAAGACATGATTAAAAATACCAACAGGCAGCGGTGTCACGATGTCCAAAAAAGTAAATTGGACCGCGCTCAGCTAGTGCCTGTGCCTGATAGGCCCAGAGGCTGATTTTCAGCGGGCGCAGCGAGTGGGCGCACGGACAATTGCGGGTACGTTTAAATAATTAAATAGAATAAATATTTTATCGGAACAAAAAGCAAGCAATAAAGTTTGAATCCCAATGTGTAGTGTAACTATGTGCGTTTGTGTGCGTTAACTTATCATGACAAAACGGCGCGAAAACATGTGAACACTCAAGGCAAGATAAAGTTAAATACAAAAACTACAATTTAATTGCTATGCATTCTATCTACCTACTCATATCCATATTTACTGACGCGTTTATTTACTTCTATAAAAACAAGGTGGACGATCTACATTTTCTAGGCTTAAGCTGATGATAAGATGGTCGAACAGGAAGTTTGGAGTTTCTTCTCTGTGTTGAATTTTACCTCTCCACTTAGCTGGCTCGTCTGGACCCAAGTGGTAATGTTAACTGTATTCACATGCTTGTAATTGTCTTTGCGCTTCCAATAAAGCCATCTTGAAATATCTATCTCCTCTCTTTAGGGAGAGATGATCTTGGAGTGAGAGCTGATAAAACTAATTATCATAATTTTATATATTTATTTCTGATATTTCGTAAGGATTATCGTAATAATCGAATTTTATAATCCAGACGCAGCTTAATGTTTAACCACAGTCTTATCGAATCATTTTTTATCTTACTTAATGGAAACTGTTATTCTCATTACAAGCGATTGCCTAAGTTTATGTCCAACATAACATAACATACCCTCACGACTACATCAGAAACTAGGTAGTCAGAGGCAAGTTAACAGTTGCCGTCATGGTGAACAACATAACAGTATACTTTCAGTGTAGTCATAGTGATGGTTCTTTATTGCTTCATGCCGTACAGAAGATCGTACAAGATCGTAGAAGAACCGGTACAAGTAAGTTTATCTAATACATAAATATAAATAAAATATAAATATGCGCCAGACAGCACACCTCTTGTAATGGTCTCGAAGATATTAATCTAATATCCATGTGTTACGAGGTACCACACAAGGGCAATCAGCCACCCAGACCCGAGTCAATTCAGAAAAGATCGTTTCCTGAATTGACCCGACCGGGAGTCGAACCCGGGACACTACGAAAATCGAGGCGAGAAACCGTGCTACAGCGCACTACGCCAATCGTGTCGTCTACTACAATGATAACTGAATATCTATAAGAAGTACAGATATAAATACAGCTGTTCTAAGTCTAAATTTAAGCTAAGCTCGCTCCATAGATTCGGCCTCAGATGGCCTTAGTGATCGGCTAGCCTGTGACAGCATGTTAGCTAAAGACCTGCGAGCCGTGCGCGGCTCACGGCACACGCACTCGCTCACGGTATTGACTGTGCGCATTGCGCATGCCTGCTGCGATGCGGACCGAGAGTTACTGGATGTACCAACTAAATACTCTTCTATAAAATCGCCAATTTGACCCAGTCTGTTTAAATATGAATTCAAAATATGGGTAATGTATCAGAAACAGCGCATATTGATGTATATTGTAATTTTAATCATCATTATTTTCAGCCATAAGATCAGTCCAAAGAGGCTGGTTGTAGATTCGTTTTACAAAATTCTACGATCTTCATAGCCGATGTTTATTCAACGTTATACAAACCTTTGAATTTTTAATAGCTATAATAAACATCTTGCTTAAAAATACGAGGCATATTTCCGAGTACTAGTCGGCTGGCTAAGTGCGAAGCTATATTTAATATTTTTGTTGTTACATTGTTCTGTAGCGTTGCGTCGTCTCAACTCTCAACGCACTAACGCATTATGCTACAACTGTGGTAAGTACGACATCGTACTAAAAACCGTAGACATACCATTCTCAATACCGACCTACCAAGACCAAAACTACTACCAAATGTACAACATTGTGGTTTGCAATAAATACATTTAAATTGTCACGAAAAGTGACGACGCAACGCAACGGAGCAATAATGTGGTTTTGCTCCCAATCACACAGCATCTTTGTCAAGTATCTTTCATTTACCAACCACAAACTTCTCTACTCACTTACTATTTTCGCTAGCGTTTATGTTATAGGGCCAGGAGCTCTTCCAGTACAATCGGGTCCGCGAACAGCTGTACCTCGGAAAGATAACTGGGTTAGGCGTAGCGCTGCATACGACGCTTCTCTGTGTGCCCATTGATATCACACGTCCACATAATACATGAATGCTTAAAATTGCGATACCTGCAAAGCAGATATTAGTAGGTTTTTTCAATTTAGGTATTCACCTGGAATCAAATTATTTAAACAAATCAATGCCACTCCCTATTTTCGTGACCAACTCAGCTTATCAAAACGGCGCAGTTGTAGAAGCGAGTTTAATCTTATTATTTTCTGTTGTGATGTATGTTAACATACTCGTACGTATATGAAAAACTAAGTTTTACAAAAGCATAACAGATGATTTGTGCGTGAGTGTAGGAGACTGATATGTTCGTACATACACTTCCCACTTTACTGCTTTTAACGGATCCTGGACATGTATCAATGCCGTATACATGGCCAGCAAGGTTTGAAGACTTCTTAAGTCGAAGCGGCGCGTAAAGGTGAGAGTAAGTAACTAGCCTATACTCGTATTATCCTGTGTCACTGCATTGCAGGGAAAAGGCGTCCTACATTTTATCAAATCATCACTACAATTGATGGGTATAAGCTAAAATCACCACGCTTGCCGATACATAGTGGTCACAAAATCGGGCTATGTTCCGAAAAATTCGTAAACACACTTGTTCCGAACTGGGACTGGGATTACAACCCATGACCTCCAGATTTCGGGCCGAGACTGTCTTCAACCTATTCGAGACCCTGAGCAGATAATGATGATGGGGACTTTCTGACTTAAAGTGTCAAATACTTTAATTAACTGGCAAAAAACTTATCTCCTTTGAAGCAGTATGATAATAATTAATAATATGTATATTTTTTTGGTTTACTTTGTGTATTCAAAAAGTTCTAAAATCTAAAAAACTGAATTTTGGGGGCCCTCAGATTGCAGGGCCCTTGGCCAAAGTATCTAGTGGGAAAGAGTGGTCCGTGGCCGAGGTTTATCTATCACAGAGCCGATGGCAGGTTAGTTTATTTTGTGTTGATATCAGAAAAACAACAGAACAATACGTACAGTATCATCCTGTAAAATCAGGGTTGTTTTGAGCCTTGTGCGTGCCCCTGCGCCCCTACGAGGTGGTTCGGCTGTTTATTTTCCCAATCCAATGTTGGACAGGGTGGGTCATGTCGATTACGTTTTATCGATGTTTGTGGTCTCCGGCAATGTAGAGATGTAAGTTTGTTGCTATAGGTAGCTGGTTTTAATACCAATGAAAGTGATACAGAGGCATTTTAATATCTATCTCAATAAAACAAAACCTGTTACAAATTGCCGTCATCAAGCAAATGTAGTTGAAATTGGGTTCACGAAATAGTTTAATGTTTTTTCCATCAGTTTGAAAAATTTTTTTTGGCAATTTATAATCCTACTAGTTTTCCGCCCGCGGCTTGGCCCGCGTGAACTTCATGTATACATAAAATCTTTGTAAATTGTAGCCTATGTGTTATTCTAATGGATAAGCTTTATTTCATTTAAATCCGTACATACATCCTCACAAACTTTCGTATTCATAAAATCAGTAAGATTCATAGAAAGCAACTTGAGAATACATAGTACTCAACAAACAATATTAAAATAAATTAAAAGTAAAACTGCCACAGTAAAAAAAACTAGACTTCCCACATTGTTTTGATGCACATGAAACCAGAAACAGTTGAAATTAAATATCATTGTAATAACAATTACGTGAAATATCGATGAGAAATTGAACACCCCTAGACGACGTGG
Source organism: Udea olivalis (assembly GCA_947369235.1). Classification (NCBI taxonomy): domain Eukaryota; kingdom Metazoa; phylum Arthropoda; class Insecta; order Lepidoptera; family Crambidae; genus Udea; species Udea olivalis. The sequence continues at coordinate 12,179,109 of OX376360.1, forward strand.
GTCGACGGCCGGTGTTCACGGTATTACATTTTGCGCATTTACCAGTTTATCGATAAAATCTTTAGGATTCATCGCAATTCAATCGTTATAAGACCGTAAAATGTATTCAAAAATGTATTAAATAAGTATAACTAGCTAGAGTTTCTTCTAGTTTTTTAGTTCTTCTCAAAGTTGATTTACACTGGGTGAATATTTATTTAAAAACTATTACTCACTTTTTTTAAGGTCCTCAAACATAATATTTTTTTATTTTTATTTGAAAACCTTAAAAGTAAAGGTAGTTGAAATACACACACATAATCACTTGAAAAGTTTCTACAACACCAAGCAAAAATGCTCTGTAATTTTCTCAAAAAACCATTCAGTATTTAAACCACGGACGGATTATTTTAGAGGTTTAAATATCATTAAAAGGTCAAAACTGGAACCCATCTATTGATATTTCGTAAACAAGTACTCATACCACCACTACTTACATCCCATAGCGCGTAGAACTGGTGGCCGCCGTGTCAGAGTAGCCCCGTAACACCATCAAGCTCAGCATTTGAAGAAAACCCCAGAATGACAGACGCTTTTCCTCAAGGTTGGACGGACGACCTGATGAAGGTCCCAGGATTCCGGCGGGAGTCTACAACCGACTAGGAATGATTGTAGGAGGCCTAGCAATGGACGTCTTATGGCTGGGAATAATGATGATGACGAATACAACTTAAACTAAATTAAAAGACGCGATGAAACGGCACAAATTAACTAGTAATACTTTTTTACTGTGGACATTCGAAAAGTACGTTCACATACACCACAGGGGCACTTTTTGCTGCAAACATAAAACCCATTTTGCAATGGTTTTGTAAGGTTGATGTGAACGCCTCTGTACGATAGAATTAAAAAAAATAGAAAATATCGAGCTGCAGGGATAGTACAATAATATAAATCGAAAATTGTATAGCTAATGTACAGAGGCGTTCACATCAACCTTTACATAGGGGCACCTTATGCAGCTGACATAAGACCCATTCTGCAATGGTTTTGTAAAGGTTGATGTGAACGCCACTGTACGAGTAGAGCCAAGATTTTTATCGGAATATTATGAAAAAATACTCCAGATAAAGATTGTGCAGGGTTCACATGAATTGATAATGAAGTAGGAATAGCTAAGTGTACGCTGACTGCACAACATGATGAAATCTTTCATTATCTACATAAGTTATTAAAAACCTGATAGTTTTGCAATAAATTGATTGAACAATTTAATATGGAATTAGTCTTTTAAGCTTAGTCATCATAAGCCTTTCCTCATGAATGTTCATAGAGGCTACTTGAAGGTGGCCTGCAACCACCAAAATGATTCGTCCATAAGGTCGATGATCCACCTTGCGGGTGTTTAGGGGAATGCTTGATTTGCCGTTTCTTATTGGTTTGTATCATAAATAAATTGATTTTAAGTGATAGGGTAAAACTGCTGTATACTGTGTCAGTCAGCTGTTAAACTTATACTTTGGAAGCAGTCGTTGTGCGGTTGACATAACTGCAAGCTGACTGCGCATACCGCTTGCAGTCGGTGAGGTGTTCGGAACGGTTGTAATGAGCTCTTTGATAACTACCAACTGGAAACACTGCATTTAAGACTGGCAACATAGTACTTGCCACATTCGTTAAAGAAATCTTTTGTGTGAATTTGATATCATTATATTTTTCATTAAATATTTTAAACTAAAGTATTCTACGGCGGCGCCATGTAATCCCGTTTTAAGCGAGCCGTAGCTGAGCCAACACGGCTTGTTGGCTCATTATTGTCCAGCGGCAAGTTAACTCCGATTTAATATCGTGTCACTTTTACTGGCTCGCGTAACGTCGCCTTAAGACAAAATGGACTGTGTGCCTTGCGTCACAATTTTCTTGCATTTATATCTACCTTATAATTGGTAGAAGGTATTTAATTCTGCTTGATTTTTTAGACTTCTGCTTTGTAATGAACTTTTTTCCTCTGTCGTTTGATCTTTTACTTAGCGTGACATTTATCTTGATTCTTTTGAATCTAATCTCCATAAAAATACGTTCTTACATAACTACGAATGAACGTAAATCATCTATCTATACGAATACAATAAAGATGGATGATTTGTTCGATGGTTCTTGTTGATGTCATATTCACTCTTTAAATTTAAATGTGGCTCATCACGTGTCCCTTAAAATATAGGCAGGGACATATTATTAGGGCTGCTCAACTTTGATTGTCGTTTTCAAATTTGGGCGGGAACTACTGGGAACAATCATTTAAAGCTGTTTGAATGCAAACATCGTACCTGTACAGGGACTAACTTGAACAGGTATCTTAAGGCGGGACTCTTAATAAGATCAAACAATCGTTAACGTGACGGAGCCGGCGACACTTTTCATAAGTTCAATTGAATGGAAAAATCGCACCGGACTAATCAACGACGCGGCCTGGATGGTGCTATACAACACCGAACTATCTAAGGAAAATGTGCCGGTATAAGTCCAAAATATAACATGACGACTTTTCGAATACCAATAGTATAAGGATAGTAGAATGAAAAAGTAGAAGAAAGAGTCAAAATTACGTATAAATACTTAGTGTGATAAAGCTGATCGATATGGCATATATGGACTAAAGATGCTGGCGAAATCCAGAAAAGAATGTGGGTTTCTCCATGGATAGTAAAAAAACTGTTAAATTTGATGAAAATGGAGTTTTATTAGACCTTTATAAGCATTAAGCATACAAATAGAAAAACTCTTTAAATGCTAAAACTTTTAACCGATTCATTAAAAGCATAATATGAAATCTACGGACGTAATTTCATACCGCAATCTCATTCATGACGTAATTTAGAAAATCGGACATACAACTTTGGTTTATAACATTCAAGAGATAAAGGAGTAGCTAGTTTACTTAGTTTAATGACATTTCAAATTTTTGGTAAAGAAAAAAACCACCGATGCGACAAAAATAAACGATATTTTACTGAAAAATAGTGTGGCTCTCTACTGCATGAATCGTCCGGCTAACAATTAAGGTTGAATTTAGAAAAATCCTCTTTATTTAAGAGGAGCGCCACTCTAAGGAGGTCGGTAATTTGTTGAAATTTTCTTTTAAAATTTTGCCGATGTCCGTTTAATCGAGTACCTTAACTTATATTTATTCAGAGTTCGTTACTCGATTGATTTGCTAAAGTTTGATTTGATTTGATTTCATTATCATGATTACGAGGGTTTTCAAGATGTAAATTGGATAATAACATATAGTACTCACTTAAAGCAGAAAAGTTGGTACCTAACTATAAAAGTTTTTTTTTGTTTGTAAATATTTTTAACAGAACAATTCACTAGAAATATAACTCGGGCTTTTGAAGTTTAATTCATACGAAGTTGACTTTATTAGATAGAGGCAATGATTATATTATTATAACTATGAATTATTTATTTATTTCTTCTTACAATTAAAGTTTTAACATTGTTTGCTTCGCACCCCTAAACCATTACTGGTTTGTCTGGGTACTGCAATTCCTCTTATCATTACAGGAACACAGAAACACAATATAAAGTGTGTCAAATACAAAAACATAAAATAAAAACACATTCACGGGTAGTTGGACCCTAGTCCATACCATGTAGCTCACCTAAACTAAAAAGTTACTCACGAGTAGGTACATTGGAATTTAGCAATCGAGCATAGACAACAGAAACAAGTTAATTAAATGCGTACAGGTTGCTTCTTTTTGTGGTATTTAGTTGTCAATTGAAAAATGGACTATTGGATGAAATATTGTTTTAGTTTATACCTAATGTTACTTTTACTTACCGAATCTTTAATTACCTTTGGTAACTCGTTTATCAGTCTTGGAACTATATATGCTGTGGTTCTTTCTCCATAAAAATTACTCGCACCAGTAACACAAACATGCCGCATAGCTTTTTTTCGGGTATTTTTCGCATGATTAATATAATTCGAATTATAGACAAAATAATTCTCCGCAAGTAGCAACATTTTTGTCTTTTTTTGAATGAGATAGATAGGTTTATTATCCTAGGACCGATATAATGAAATTTATTTGTAGAATAAAGTTTATTTGAAGGTTAACAAGATTTTCAATTATTCAATGGTCAGATAGGTGTTATCTGTTGAATAAAGCCGCTAACTGAGGAATAAAGTTATCTGCTTTTTGAGGGGCTGGATAAGATTTTAGGCAGGTTATGTGGTTGAGATTATTTTTATTTTGTTTGGTGCCTATATTATTGAAATTCTCACGCACACACATTTTAATGGATATTTCTGACTAAATCGACGACGCAAAGATTGAGGAGGAAAGGCAGATACTTAACTATAAACGCTGAGCCCAATAGAAAAGATCGAGTTGTAAAGGAGAGCCCTAATAATTTTAGTCCATGAGATGAAAATGAGTTTTCGAGTATTATTATAATTACAACCTTTTTACCACAACTTTAGACAACAAATGATGCTGAGGTTGTTTTTCTTTTAAGCGTCAGTGTCAATTTGTCAAACATCAACTTTTGTCTTGTTTCATTCTAACCTTGCAATGATTGTATAAGTGCATCTCGCTTGTGCATAATTAGTGTGAACTTAGCGATATAAGTACATCGACAACCGACAGATAGCTGTTCTTTGGTAAAAGACGATTGAAAAATGTAAAATATAATATATTCGCTTGATAAACAGCCAGTTAATTTTATACTTCAGTTAGCTATCTAGGGACTAAACTAAGAATTAAAAATAGGTCCTTAGAAAGTTTAACTAGTCCCACTTTGCAATGGGTTTGACCATCATATCAAAGGATTAGGTTCCCTCTTAAGACTAACATTTATGTGCCAATCATCTATTATGAATTTCATATGTCTATTAACAAATAGTCTACATATTACATCAAAAATATATAGGTAGGTTAGTAAAATCAATCTCAAATAATTATGCAGAAATCAATTATTTTGGGGTAGTTATTCTTAATAAACAATGTCCCAGCTACTTCCATATTATGTATATTTATTTGTTGTGTCTAACTAATCAGTTGTGACTGACTGAAGTTAAAAGGGTTATTTATGGAGCTCGAACTATGCAACATACAAAAAATAGTGTAAAGAGAAGACACGTGACAAATTGTTTTAGACAAAAACTGCTGTTATGTGTAGAACAAACACATAAGTAGAACAAAAACAAGAAAAACAGCAGTTTTACATAGTCTTAACTAGTAAAATTTAGACGGTCTCATCAGTAGGAAGCGATATCTTCCAGACAACCTGCCGTATTTGCCTTGAATTTTTATTTCAAACGTACGTCAGAAAATATTAGGTGTTTTAAAAGTCCTATGTTAAAAGCGAGGTTATCATACGAAGCGCATATATTACGAGCATATATTCTTATGGGTGCCTTCACTTTGGAAAACAGGTAAAAAACTATCTCAAAACGTGTCTAGCTCATTCGACTTTTAAACCCAACGGCTGCGCGGGCGCAGATAACCATGTTTGCTCGCCGGTTCCGGGACGTCGCCGTCCTTATCTAATGAGAACTGATAACAAGGAGGGACTATGCACCTAGGTTTATTTTCCTTTTAAATTGTCGCATTTTGTATTGCAGAGTACTGCCCGGTTGATATTTTTAATCTTCTGAATAGATTTCCTACTTGATGGGGCCCAGTACGAAAAAATCCTTCATCGACGAGTATATGCCTGCCAAAAACTGAGAAAACTTGCTCAAATGAAATTACGAAAATTGTAATATTGATTACGATATTATGCCAATAATTGCAGAACACAACACCCTTCAGGTGAACAATTAGATAATTGGTACACCAAGATAGAATCCAGAAAAATTCGCCCTGATCCTCGGACTCAAGCGGGATTCGAACACGCAACCTATCACAATCCGGGTGACCGCTCTACCAACTGAGCTACCGAGGCCGTTAACAGACCTTTAATTTCGGGAATTTATCTAGTGTATTTTACGTTGTAAGCCAACGTTGTTTTATTAATGTTATAGGCAAGCTCCTTTTAACACCCGAAATTTAAGATATAAGCTTGGCTAAATAAATAAATAAAATAAATAAATAAATAAAATAAATTTAATAAATAAATTAAATAAAGAAATTAAATAAAGAAATTAAATAAATAGATTAAATAAATAAATAAATGAATATTTTTGCAAATATTTGACTTCCTATTAAGATGAAACTAGCTATAGGTTAAGTGAATTTTTATTTTTAGTTTTTCTACACAAAGATAGAAGAAACTATAAGAATTCGACCTGATCCTAGGACTCAGTTGTATAGAAAAATAGAGCATTGTTTAACGTTAAAAATAGAAATTCGCTTGAAATATTTGTTAGTTTAGAATAAATTCTAACTTATCTAATATTGTACATGAGATGGTTATTAAATAATATATATTAAAATGAGCCCTAAAATAAAAGCAATGAAAAAACAGTAAACGAATGACATCAAATGTCATTTTAATTTCATGATTTTAATAAGAGACATTAGCACCAGAAATACGAGTGCTAATGTCACTCCCATACATTTCATGATTTGACATGTAGAAAGCATAGTTGCGTGTGTTACTCTTGACTGGGCTGTGTAATATCTGCAACTTTAACTTAGAAACTGATAATCATACTTAAATATGTTATATGATGTTTGGTCTAGTTGGGAATGTACCCGTGACCTTCAGCGCATCAATTTAAAAACTCAAGGGTTGATATCAAAATGATTATTCACTTATTTCTCAAGGCTTCATGCGCAAGAGTCGAGTCAACACGGAGGAGGTCGGCCATCAAGGCGTTCCGCGCCGTCGCAAGCCGCATTGTGGTCATGCGTTGTACGGTGTGCATGAAACAATAGGAATATTATTGGAAAAATAAAAAGCTTCACAAAAATATATTAAAGAACACGACATATCACAAAAACTGCCCTCATTGGGGAGGGATACCAGCCTTATGATACAGTATGAATGTGAATCAATTCAGCAAATTTCTTTGATTTTAGTCAATCGTTCGGTTTTAACTAGCATGACATGATGAAGATGTTTTAACTGGTAAATAGTTAATAACTGAAAACTGAATAAATTTACTGAATCGTTTGATAACGAGATTTGGATTCAGTTCAGAGCCCGGCTCGGTCCGGATATTCCGGACAGAGCCTTGTAGATGATAGTTTACAGGTATGTTCACTATGTGGTGGACCCAGAAAACATATTAGGTACTAACGAACTTACATACTTAACAAGTGAAAACCATACTAACAATAAGATGTGAAAAGTGGGTTTAAAGTGTAAAATGAAAATTACTTTATAAAGAACTGGTTCAAATAGAGGTAAAAATAGAGGTGTTTTGAAGATTGAAATGAGCTAATCATTATAAGACCTTAAGCCGCCACATATGTAAGTGAACCTGGTAGATAGCTTAACAGAGAGGACGGCCGTTGGTGCTTAAAAAATATAGAATGGCGACTATTGGATGGCAAAAATAGCGTGGGGCGTCTGTCAAGATGAATCTCTATCGCTGGTTTGCAGTGAATGCAGGCAGACTACGGCAGCCACTCGGGAAGATTACGTGGGAGACTAATGTTCAGCAGTGGGCGTCTATAGCTGTGAAACTAAAAATCCATATCTATTGGTAAACCGTTTTTGAAAACATTCATGCTAGGTCACGGGTCGAGGGTCCTGTTGGACAAACATTCAGGGAACGATTTTTTTTGTCTGAGTTTTATTTTAGAAATATTTAAGTACGTTTATCAGTCTTTGGCACCAATAGAAACTCTGCTTAGTTTCGAGTAAAATTATCTTGGTGTAACTTGTCCCAGATATTTATATATATTGTTTTCGTTCTGTGGGGACTGTATTTATTTAGAATGAGTATTAAGAAGGAGTTTCAGTATCTGACTCTTATTGGAGAAGCTCAGCTGAGTTCGGGGTTAGATGTGTGAAGATAAATAAATAAATAAATATCTGGAACAAATTACCCCAAGATCATCTTACCCCAAATTAAGCATAGGTTGTACTATGGAAGTCAGAGACTTTTGAAACATGTCAAAGTGAAATTCTCTTATATATCTGGGTACTTTTTTATACATTTTCAAAGCCGCACACAACACTCTTGTACAAAAGACCAGTATTTGCCTTAGGAATAAAAACAGTATCATTCTCGCGTCTGTTACGATTCAGAACCTGTGACGTTTAGGGTTGATAGAGCACATTCATAAATATACAAATATGTCATTAGTTCATATTTTTCGAAATATGGTTTATAGCTGTCAGTTGAAAACCAAACATTGATCTAATGCACCTTGTTTGTGACTTGAGCACCAGCTCTTTATTTGTGGAATTTCCCCTAAATAAGATACAGTACCATAAATATGAACGATGCGACTATGCCGTGGTAGGCAGTAAGTAAGAAATCTACATTTAGCAACAGGGCCAGTTATATAAAGCGTAGGCAGAAGAGCTTAATTTCTTACATAGTTCATAGGTATGGTGGGCCTTCCAGTCTAGTTTGCTATCGACAATCAAGCTTAAGAACTTGGCCTGATTCGCTTCTGTTATGTATTCTTGGGTCGCTAACTGAAGGGCTTAATATTGGTTTTATTTAAATTTATTTGTAGATTATTATCCAGTAACCAATTAATAATTTAAGGAAGAGCTGCATTAATGTCACTTTCATATAGTTCATAACTTTTACACCCTATGATTATAGTGCTGTCATCCGCAAACAAAAATATATGTTGTAAAGTGACTTTAGGTAAACCATTCATGTAAATAATTAAAAGCATGATAAAGGCAGGATCGCTGCCATTGCACCATCAGGTCAGTCAAAGATGTCCTGAATATTTATTTATGTATTTAGTCACTGACATGTGAATTTGAAAGTGATAACAAATCCATCTAAAATTGACATTGGGGACAGTATCTATTTTTTTGTCGTCCCTACCGAAGACCAAATATTTTGGAAATCGTCGACGAGCCGGTTTCTGAGTTTTTTGGTGTCGCCGCCATCTCTGTCGACTTGAGCAAACAGGCGGCTTCGGGGAAACGCTGCGCAGGGGAAAACGTCGCCAACCTAATTTGCTGTATGTTTTGAACTGAACGAACGAACGAATGATATTAATAGTGAAAATAGGAGATGTTACACACGCGCACAAAGTGCTATTCTAAAAGTTATTCAACATCAGTTCATGTTAGTTCACGGCTGGACAAGGCTCCTTTTTGATAAGCCATCACACACTATCCTCAGCTTGACACATCGATTTACTTCTAGAAGCCTTGTGCAATTCGTTCCTCATTCTAAGCCTGACCCGACACTACGTTCTTTGAGACCAGTTCTTCGCTCAAAAACGTACTTACCCGAATACTTATCGGTTCTACGATATGTTTACATGGTCGGCCCGCTGTCATTTGGGCTTGCTAATTAATTAGCTATTCGCTATAAAGCTCTGGTTTTTTGTTGGTATTCTTGCTGTGGATTTCATTCTTCAGAGGTACAACAAACGTTTGTTCTTTTCTTAAGTAACCTTGAAAAAAGGAAGTTCAAAAAGTTGCCAAATTGCTACTCCTGCAGTCTGTCAAAATATTTGGGCGCAATCTAGCAGTGACTTTTCCAATTTGGTTCACTCTCACAAGGGTTTGCTTTTTGCGTTTGGGGTAGATCGTAAACATCACATTTTTTAAGGTTTTCGTGATTATTTAGCTGAATTCAAATTAAGTATAAATTATCTCTCTATTATTGAATGCACCTTTTGATTTCATAATTATAACTTTAACTGTATATACAGTAATTTTTTAAGTGTCTTATAAATTTAAAAAAGCGACGTTTTTTAATTTAATTTAGCAAATAGTTGGTAGCACCTAATTTTAGACAATTCAATGTGTTTTTGAATAATATATGCACACAATAATAGGGCAAAAATTTAAGTTTTATTTCAATTCGATGAAATAATTACGAAAATCTTACAAAAGTGCAAAGTTTTCGATCCACCCCCAGCTAACGCTCATAAGTGAATGAGGGAGTGATTTTCTACTAACGCACTTCATTTACTAAAAGGTAGCAAGCTTCCAGTTAAATTCAGTGTCATATCGACAGAGCGTATCGGGCATCGAACCTGCGCTATCGACAAGTTTACTATCAAGGTGTCCCGTCGGATAATCTTAATGTAGCTCCCTCGATTGCTATAGCCACTTGAGATACGGCAATAAGCTTGTTTAGACTATCACGCAATAATAAATTGCTTAAGTATTATATATTTTCAAGATTATAAGCAATATACCAGCCAATTAAGTTACAATCAGCGATCTTGTAAAAGTGAACTAGCTTACTATCTAGCCTCAATAACAAATCAGTTTATAAACTTCCAGAAATGAAGAATTGTAAAATTCAAAAACTTTTAGAAGACTAATCATTCGCACTAGCTTTTGCCTGGGCATTTGTCCGCGTAGACCATTTTTTTAAATAGTTTACTTTCACACCTAAAGGTTATTTTGTCCTTCCCTATAAGCATACCAAAATTCATCACAATCGGTTTGGTTTAGTACAAACAGATAGAGTAATATCACATTTATGAAATTTGCTATTAGGAAACGTAGAACCCCTAGCATATCCCAACTTAATCAAAGTCCAGGTTTTCGTCACCGCATTGACGAGCCCTGTATATAATACGTCAATAAGCCCATCTGAATGCATGCCTTAGTTACGAGACTACAAAGTAGCACTCAAGGCCCCTGGTAATTCTTGTCGCCACAGCCCTGCCGACGGGCCCCGCAGATTATGGAGAATTGAGCCATCTAATATTCCCTGTGTCTCGGTTCTTCGCATCCGCGGGGGTATTTTAGACTTTCAAGTCTTGCACGAGATTAAAATTTCCTTTCAATGGAGTTTTTAAAACCCTCGTGAGTCCCAGGATTTCCCCATTAACATAGAAATAATAATTCAACTAGACTTATCTAGAAGATGAAGCCATTTCCTTTTTTTGTACACATCAAAAATAAACTTGAATTTATTAACGTACTCGTAATAATGCGGCTCTAAGAGATGTTGGTGCGTAGCGACACCACGGGCTACCACCATCCCGACGCTAACCCAGGTCAGCTTGTGGTGAGCTGTTGGTGTGTAGCGACACCACGGAGTTCCCCCGAGAGTCGGTCAGGCCCTCAGCCTCCGCTTGCCTTAGCCGGCCGGCCGGAGTGGACCCCAGTGGGGGCCGCGAAACTCTCACCTCTGGCTTGCCTTAACTGGCAGGGTGGAAGTGAAATATGCCTATTGTCACGATTTGGTGAGGTGGTTTACCACCCCGTAGGTGTACGCCTCTATACATCCTGAGCCGATTACAGCCATGTTGCCGCCTTTGCCGTCCTTTTGCGTCGGCACATTTTGGGTAGCCCATAAAGTGAGTGGCAAGTCACCGTGCACCACATCTGCCAGGAGAACCAAAACCTATGAGAAATTTTGCATGGCAGGCGTCCATTGTCTCAGGCAATAGCTCAGTACTCTCTCAGTCCACGAAACAATTCACCCAAATAGCCCGGATGTAATTCCTTTTTTTTTCCTTTTTCCATAGTTCATACATCTACCGGGTGTTGTCCTTAGATGTCCAATATTTTTCTAGAGACAAAACCCAGCAAATGTACACACTGCAAAGGATTAAATGGTACCTTAAGGCCTCTACGTGTAGGCTTCGGCCCCACACAACCCTCAAAGGACCGGGTCCCCATAGGCCCGTGAATTGAAAATGTACCAACATAGTAATAATAATACACACATCAACATGGTCTAGGGATATTTCAAATAAACCTTCTTCTTCTATTCTTCTCAGCCTTCTTCTACCATCTTTCTGGTGTAGGCCTCCTTTCTTTTATGCCAGTCTCTTCTATCTTGAGCCACCTGTGTCCACATCGATCCGGCTTCTCTCTTGATGTCATCACTCCATGGCAATTGGGGTCTTCCTACCGGGCGTTTCTCTCCCCATAGTCTCCATTCAACAACCGCAAGTACAATTAAACGTAAATAACTAAAATTCTATTAACCTTTTGCTAAGACACCTTCACACTAAAATAAACCTTGTCTAATAATAGCCTATGTAATCTGATAAATAAACTTTTAGATAAAGTTAAACTTAAAAAAAACTTACATGAAGAGGAAAAACTCAGACAAAATTTCAATCTTAACTTTATTTTTGAAACATCAAAACCTAAACAAAACAACTATTTTTTTATAAAAGTTGTTGAAAACTTAAAATGAATAATCCGTGGATCCACCTAAGACTCTCCTGACACATCTGCAGCGGTTCTGCATACTCAAAAGAAGGGTGTTAATATCCTGTTGTGGAATACTTTTTTTTTTTTTTTTGCGTCAGGAAATGCATTTAGGCATTCCCAAGGCCCTGGGTTCGGGACACCTGGGATATGTGGGACTCGGAACTCCTGGGAAAACAGAGACCCCTACCCACTAAAACCTGACGGTGGTCATCTTCGGCGCAGAATGGAAGGGACCCGGGATCCCCAACGAGGGAGAGACTCCTCGCAGGACCCTTCGGCGCGCAAGGCCGCCTGGCAGCCAGCCTCGGGAGGAGCAAGCTCAACTCCAGTGCACGATACCACAGACCACTGTGTCCGAAGACACGCGTTACCGTCTTCCTCGGGATCGCGAACCGAAACACACGCAGGCCCCCCCGCGTGCGCTTCGCGACCCCAAGGGCCCTTTTAGTCGCCTCTTACGACAGGCAGGGATACCTCGGTAGTATTCTCATCCTCTAACCGCAGGGAACCGCCGGGATTACGCACCACCACCCCGGCGGCCTCGCCTCAGACGTCGGGCGGGATTGTCCAGCTCGCGCTGGCGCTCGGCGCTCTCCTTCTGCGACACGACGGCGTCGCAGAAGGAGCTGTTGTGGAATACTGTCCCAAGTCCTGCTAAGATGCAAGAAAAGCTGATTTTCATGCACAATATTTTCAGGGAAATTCCTAAGAGCTCTTCCCTGAAGCATATCCCAGGCGTGCTCAATAGGATTTAAGTCAGGGGATTGTGCAGGCCAGTCTAAAGCTTGGATATCATGCTGTTGTAACCAACTTGTAACAATACGCGCCGTATGTGGACGGGCATTGTCGTGCATTAGCTGGAAATTTTGTTCCATTTGCTGTATGTGGGGCAAGATTACAGGCTCTAGCACCTCATCTTGGTATGAGACACCGTTTCCCTTGACACGATAAGGTGACCAACGCCTGGATATAACGCTCTGACTGGTCCTCATGGCTTCAGAAACCGCAATTTGGGTAGCGCCAGCTTGAATCATGCCCACTGCTCTTAACATTTCGTTCCTGGTCAAGTGTCTACGTGGCATGATTAGATGAACACCGAAGATGCGTTTGACAAGATTCATAGAAATTTATGGAGTTTTAATCAAGTTAGAAGTTCGTGAAGATTTACTTCTTTGGAAGAAATTCAATGAATGCGAAGTTCATCCTAAAACAAAACATTTTATATACAAATTTGAATTTAAAAAGGAACTTAATAATGTTTTTATAATCTGTCATTAATAGTTTTTTTGTAAGGCCAGTACCTTTTAAGTTATTTAAAAAAGTTTTATATATCCTTAGTCCATGTTGTTGTGTGTATATCATTTATTTTCAGGGAAGAAAATAACAGTTTAGGATCTTACAAAACATAATTGACCCATAGATAATACTCTTAAGACTAACATATATGATATAATACATAAATACATATAATTAATCCGTGCGACAATCCGCACGCTGTTGCCGAGCCCGCGTGTGCGAAGTATGACCATACCACTCCATGGGGGGAAACCTGTGCCTTTCAGTGGGACTCACAAAGACTGAAATAAAAAGTAGTCGTCGCGTTGTTATGATAAAACCGCACGACATTTCAAGCAGACACCGGAATAGGGCCCCGGTCAGCGCGTCTTTGATGCTCGTCTCTGTATGAGCCGCTCCCACTTAGCGGGAATTAAAATAACATGAGCGGTGACGTCACAGTCTCTTTGACAAGCAGATAGTGCGCCGCCGACTACTTTAGTTCTTTAGTGCTATTTGTGTTCGTTTTAAAAAATAATGTCGATAGAAGTATCCCGCAAAAAGAACCGTAACCGCCCAGACATGGAGATGTCTGGGCGGTTACGGTTCTTTTTGCGGATAATCTATAATCTTTTGAAAAGTTCTTCCTTTATAGTAATTAGCCTATATTATATCCCACTGCTGGAAAGGTGCCTCCCACCTTCAACATTCAAATCATGTCATCGCTACTTTTAATTCATCAGGTGTACAGGCGATGGCTCTGTCGGGAAAACCTACTTCATACGACCTTAAGCCCGTAGTGTAGGTATCCGCTCGGCTCGAAACCATAGCTAATAGCACTAGCTACCTACTGCAAAACGATTTTCTAAAGTCGTAGTGTATATTATGAGCTGTTAAACATACAACGATTGACACTACGCTGGCATGCTTAAGGAACTGTTACATGCAACCATGTCTAGTAGTTAGTACCTACTAAAAGACCAGGAAATATACCATACCATGATGGTGGATTTTACCGTTTGAGGGTTTTGGTCTATTTTATAGAGTGCATGTGAAAAAGACTTTGGTGTTTTCAAAAAGTTTTCATTATTAAAAATAGCAACGGTCCCGTGATGTAAGCATTTAGTAAACCTTTTGGGTTATAAGGTTATGGTATTCGATAAGGAACTCTTTTAATGAGGACTAATCGATGGAAAGAGCGGTAATGAAATATGCCGATGTATACGAGTGTCATTTACAGTCTTTGATGATATCCTAACAGGGTGACCAATATTTCTGAGACTAAGAACAAATTTTTAAATCCCAGGTATTCCTCGAGAAATTACAAAAAAAACATATCCAAGGGAACGAAGATTTTTCTTTTGACATTACAATAGGAATTATCTCGGGAAAATCAGCCATGATTGGTTTACCTGGGCATTAATCAGCTGTCCTCAAATACCCATAACACTAGCTCTAATTTAAAGAGCCTCTGGTTTTTGGTACCAACAAGTCACTCGCTCGCTAGATTTCTTTTACCTCGTTTGTTTGGCGCCATTAATAATCTTAATAATTTTATATTTGCATGAAACACGGTATATAAGGGTTACATGGTTAAAGTGGTAGATTCACATTTATTTATTAGCCTACAAGTGTTCTGACCACCTGATGGCAACCGGCTACCGCAGTCTCTGGAGTCACCTACTCGCTGCAAGTAGCTATAGCTTTTGTGTAGCCTATAAAATTGAAGATACAAGAGCTTTTAAACTTTTGTGAACATTTTACGACGAAACAGAATCACTTATTTCAAATAGGTAAAACATACATTCTCTCACACACACAAAAACACTCAAATTTGTTAATGAATAATATGTTACTGTTTTTATTTTTTATTTAAGCCATTACTGTGAAATTTAAACATAACTCGGTTTCCAGGATACAGGCCTAGCCTAGTTTAGGAACGTCTGCAATGTAGTCTATTTTTTCACTGTGTTAGTATTTTATGTGTATTTATTTTTAATGTGTTGGCAAAAAAGGTTTTTTGTTTTTATTTGGATGTAAAAATTTAATTGTTTTAATTTTTAAGGATTTTCGTGTTGATGGCTGTCCTAGCCGGACTGAAAGGCTAGTAGAGCCCGGTAGAGCTCTCGCTTTGAGCCGCTGATTAGCAAGTTAGCCTTCAAGAGGATGAAGAGCCAATGACGATGCATATGCAGCCTTTGAACTTATCGGCAACTCAAGTCAAGCTCTACAGTCCCTAACCCGCGAATGCTTGTGAACTCTGGTCCCACCATCCACTTTCATAATTGCATCACTTGACGCGGTAACGTTCTCTGAAATAAATGTTGTAAATTAGAAAGGATTATTTAGGAATTTAAGGAATTTAAGGAATATTTAAACATCTAATACCCAAAAAACTTTTGAAATACAAAACTTATGTAGTGAAATTAGTTAATAGTAGGGCTGACAAAGATGCAGTCTCAGTTTCTTATTATGTTGTTTAAGGAACAGTATAATAATAAATGACCAATTGAATAAAAAGGAAGGATACAGGTGACCCAAGAGCTGGTACCTACATTCCTGCCAGCATCTTTGGTACTAGTTTTTAGTTTTATTATTTAATTTAAGCTTTTATTTTAAATTTTCATTGTACTGTATATTTAAATTATTTAATAGTTCATAATAAATAATCATCTATTTTGACCTGAAAGAGTAACGTTGGCGTCGTTATTGAAATTTCGCAGCCACTCACCAAACTTTATTATCATGAAAGAACATCGAGGCCAACAAACTTTATATGGAGCACACAGCTAAAGTATATCGGAGCTGAGATATTAGGTATTGTTTTTTTAACTAACTACTCAATTGAACTTGATCCATAGCAAGGAAAAGGTAAAAAGCGGCATTATTTATAATGCTTAAATACATGTGATGCATGTTTATAAGGATGCAATATTAGCCCATTATTGTTCATGTATTGTTAGTTAAAAGACTTTCAGGTGTTTTTCCCATGTAATGTCACTAACGTCGACGGTTAGGAACCAATACCTCCTATTTACATATTGACTATTAGAAAATGTATGTTTAATGTCATTGACGTTAAGGTCGTTTTTTGTGATAGCTTGTGTTTCACTTCCTAATGCCAAATACTTAACATTAACTGCTATGTAGACAACATTACAACTATGGATTTCTAACTTGAAGTATTGCTGGATGTACTTTTATTCGAAAAATATACTCAACAGGTACCTCCTAAAGCGAAAAACCTTCCTCACCTATTCATGCATCGTTTTTAACAGTTGTTAGGTGAGATTAGCTCTCATAGGTCCCATTTCAGAACTATTATTTTAGTGAAACTAAGGCAAAAAATAATACTTTAAGAAATCATATCTCGGCTCCGATATCACTTAGAACAATTCTGACCACTCAGAACTGTTTCTTTCTTAGGGTTCTATAAGACAGTGGTAAAGTTATTGATGGCCGCTGATAAAAAATATTACTCCACGGGTCCATACAAAGTTACTCCCTAAATAAACCCTTTAAATTAAAAACCCACCAAAGGAGATTAAGAAGTGTTGAGAAGTTTAAACTTTTTTTTCCTAACGATAAATGTATGGCAAACAAAATTAATGAATGTATTACCGTTACAGTGATTTCACAGTTAATTCTATGATTCCCATAAATATTTCTAAATAATAGGTAAGTTAACGAACAGAGTATTTCCTAAACTCTAAATTATCCCGTTACTGGACAATGTTCCCGTTTTTTTATTATTGAAATCACATTTCCTAACCTAATGGCCATATAATCACCGCTAAACGTCCACCTAAGATTTGAACCCAAGACATCCAGATGTTCAGTCAAGCTCAACATTCGACCACTGAGGCGTTAAAATTAGTATTTTTTTTACAGTGTGATGCAACCAAGCTCAGGTCGCGTATCGTAGATTACACGAGCGACGGCAAACAGACAAACACACAAACAGGACAGACCTTTATTCGAATTCTCAAAACCAGCCGTCGTCTCGCTTCGGACAATATTTGTTCTGGCTAGTTATTGGCGGGTACTGTCCGCCACGAAAGCACTTGCACTGAGAAATAAAAAAGAATAAACTGCCAAGTCATAATATTTCGGAAGCCCATCTTTGAAAGCGTGATTAAGCCAATTCCCATCAATTATAGCAACGACTTATTATTATTATTTAGTGCCAGTCTTTGCCCAGCAGAGGAAAATTATAAGCTTATTGCTTTTACTTTTTGCTACAACCAATTTGGAACTCAGTTAGCCGGATCTCTGCCTCGGTTATCTAAGCCAGTACGTGGTAGACGTACTACCAGATGCCACTTTAAATTTACGTTATCGTTCGCATAAACAAATTGTATTGGGATGACACGTGACATCACATGACAATGTCAAATCCCAATACAAATTTTAACGCGACGATAACGTAAATTTACAGTGCGAACTCGTGATAGACGTTCAGGTGCCGTTGATTTGATCCCCATTTAGCTCAAAAATTGTCGAAAATTTGTACAAGTATAAACTCAACAATGTTTGACGTCAGATGATTTTGGTGTAAGCTATCCATAATATAAAATTATACCAAGATCATCTGACCCCAAACTAAGTAGAGCTTGCACTATGGGTATCAGAGACTGATAAACATACTTGAATATTTCTAAATACATTCTCAAATAGATAAAAACACCCAGACACACAACAAACACAAATGGTCGCCACATAAATGTTTGTCATGGGTGGAAGGTCAAACCCACGACCTCCTGTGCTAAAGGCAGGATCGCTGCCATCGCACCAACAGGTCAGTCAAAATAAACAAATAAATTCATCCGTAGTTTGCTTGAGACGTCGAAACTGTTTTGAAAAAATATATTTATATACCCGGTTTTCTTCGTGACTGTAGTTCCTAATATTTTTCACTTGACGCTGTGATTTCTACAGAGACAGAGAGTCCAACGATAAGGTACGAGTACGTAGAGATATCTTACACCATTTCTGCAAAAGAAATGGTGTAAGATATCTCTACCTAAGAAATGCCTAGTGCAAAACTAGGCATTTCTTTTCCCGAGACGAGGAAATTGTGTTTACGGATATTTCATACCAGGGGTACATGGTCACCTTGAGTTAACGCCGAAGACAGTAGCTAGCGTCTGTTGTTAATTTTTGTATGGGATTTGGTACAGCGCGGCAGCGCCTCTGGTGCGAAGTAATATAAATAAAAATGGTATGCAAGTTAGGTTTAGTTATCCGCATTTGGCATTTGTGTAGATAAAGCCAAAACCTATAAATGTCGCAATGAATTGATTTTCGTGAAAAGATCTTCACCGTGTTAGTGTAATAGTATCTAAGCTGTACTTGATTTCACAGGGATAAGTATTATTATGGTTTCGTTTTCAGATTTTTAACTAAACGTATCGACAAAACCCGCTTGATCCGTTGTTATTCGACATAAAGTAAATAGTTCAAAGAAAATACTCAGAGGGTACACTTAAATATTTACCGCAGATCTAAATTTCAGACTCAGTTACTTAATCATTTTCTTAGTATCTAGAATTCTAGATTACTCAAGTCGCTAATGCTTGTGTTTTTTTTTTTTTTATATTGCCCGTCAAGATGACCTCACTCCACCTGATGGAAAGCGGTCGTGAGGTCCAGATATGAGGTTGACAAGCCCAGTCATTCAAACGAATCACTGGGCTGGCCATCCTCACCTTGAAGGCCTGCAGAAATGTGTTGTGTCACGCCGACGTACAAACTGGACCACAATAATTTCCCGGCTTAGTATTTAACTTATTCAAGAATACTGTTCCAAAGGTCTCCGTCATATTATGTCATCTCTACAATCAAGTAATATGTTTTGCCTTAATCTTAAGGCTTGCTTACTGTTCGCCATTCTCAGGCAGAAGACTTCCACTGCTTACCTTACCTAATATCAGACATCATCGGAGCAAAAGGAGCTCAAGTACTATAGTTACTACGAAAATCAATAAAAGTTCCTAATGAATTCTAGCCGTGTTGGCTCCACGATATAAACAAGATCAAAAACATACATAAGAAACTTATTCTCTCTCTTGAACGACATCCCACCATTTTGTTTTTTAGTCATTCACTTCTCTCACTGCAACTTGCACTCGGCACGTGCGAGTTGCAGTGAGAGAAGTGAATGACTTCACCATCGCGTTTCGCGAGCAAAAAAACGTGAATTGCTCGAATTCACCGCTAGATGGCGCTGACTCGATTCCATGCTAATTGACATTTACGTGCTTGCAAAACGCGATGGTGAAGTGATTCACTTCTCTCCCTGCAACTCGCACTCGGCACTCTGAGCTCCTATGGTGTTAGTGAATGCGCTGCGCTTGCACAACAAGTTAGCTCGAGACGCTTCGGGGAACCAGTACGTCTACACGAGTTTACACCAACAATGACAGCCACTAACGTCCGTGTAAACGCGCCTAGTGATTTAAAATGGAACCAAAAATGACATACAAATTTCTGAACCCAATGGACGCCGTTTTCGTGAAACTCATGGCAGCCATACAGAAGACTGTCACGTGACTGAACCTGAACTCTAATTTAGAATCGAGCTCTTCACTGAATCAGTCTTTTCAAATTTAAGTTATAAAGTTTAGTGTGTGCATCTATTTAGTTATAATTTAAATTAAAACAGAAGGCAAGTTTAAATAAAAAGGAATTACTAAGTCGGTCGATTAAGAGATTCTGGATCGAAGTCTGGTTGTTTAAGAATAATTTGCACTATCTAAACGTTACTACATACATACATACATACCATCACGCCTATTTCCCAACGGGGTAGGCAGAGACCACATCTTTCCACTTGCTACGGTCCTGACACACCTCTTGCGCTTCTTCCACTCTCATTAATCCTTTCATACATGCTCGTCGATTATGGGTACTCCTGACCTGACCTTTTCTGAACACGTCTTGGACTTGTCCTAAGTACGTCCGTCTAGGCCTGCCCCTTTCAACAGCTTCATCCACCCTCGCCTTGTAAATTTGTCTCGTTACTTGTTATCAAAAACTACATTAATTCGCGATTAGCGTCAAAGTCATCAGTATTGTACCTTATATGGTATACCATATTATGAGGTATAACCTCATTATAAAACTAAGCAGCGATTGTTTGTATGACTCGATAATAGTCGAATATAGTAGCAAGTACTTAGTAATATTGACTCACTGATCAACTTGACATACTGATAATTTGTATTTAATATGTGTACAATCAATCACCGCACAAAATGTATTTGAACTTGTGTTAACGATATAGCTGTCGCAGTAAATAGGTTGTTATATGTCAGAAACAGTTATTGTTACGTAAGTGGTAAGCTGAAGTAAAGATATGATGAAGAGTCCGTCGTCTGAATCTCAATAATGGACCTCGAGCACTCTCCAGTCTCCGTGTAACAGCACAGAGCAGCTAGCTCCTAGAGACTGTATCTTGATTTATTTAATATATTTAAACATAGGCACGATTTATAAAGTTTCACTTAGAGTCGAAGTCCTGACACAAACTTCAACCGAAAAGACGTCCTGGTCAGGTCCACTAATGGATCGATAGCTTAGTGGTAAAAGCAGCCACCTGGTTAGCGAAAGACGCAGTTTTGAATACCGTTCAAAAAATTGGGCCAAGATGATTTATCTAGTTTTTTTTTGGAATAAAATATGACATTGTAAATTGCCAAAAAACATAGTAATATAATGTAACAGACGTTGACGTATATTAATGATAGTTTGAATATTACTCTGAGGGATTAAGGATTTTCTTCAAAGGGTCTTTTCGCATCTACATCCTACGAAAACAAGCTCTTGGATTATATTATAGAATATAGAAGCTCCTGTAACTAACTTTTTCAAACTTCATACAATTGTTATTTGTATCTCAATACAAATGCTACTTAAGCGCTTCGTATGTTGCATTGTTTTCGTAATTATGTCAATAGTATTAAAAAGGTCTCTATGCGTTTGGTTTTATCACAATATTTTATCGAAAATCTCATTCGCAAACTTTACTTCATCTCTTCGTAAGTTAATATAATCGCTCTGATTTCTCTCATTACTCTGTCCTCGGGACCGACCGCCCGGGGGTTTAATATTAAAAATAAAAAATAGAGAGTGATCCGGTGTAGTGGCTCGCGCATTGTGTGCCTTTTAATAAATGCCGAAATCACCTCGAGAGGGCGCTGTTTGCAGTTATTGCCTCCGCACTCTATCCACTTCATGCTCCGCGTTTTACATGGTTCTACTTTGCAGTAATACCTTGTTAATTACTTTGGTATTGGGTATGAAGGGCCTGCAATGTGTGTAAGGTAAGTAATGGTCATACGCAAACAAAAGATTGAATTTGTTAGAAGTTGTAAGAGCACTTGACCAGTACGTCTACCACGAGATGCAACTTTAAATTTACGCTATAGTTCGCGTAAAAAAAATGTATTGTGATTTGAAATTTTCATGTCATGTCATGTCAAATCCCAATGCAATTTGATGATGTTTTTTTTAATGATTTTTCTAGTTTTCAATTTTTGAAATAAAATATGTCAATACAATTTTTTACGCGAACGATAACGTAAATTTAAAGTGCTAACTCATGGTAGACGTATTGTATGTCTACAATGAGTTTCTGTAACGTAAACTACGATAGTTGACTTCAGCCATTTTTGGTTGAATTTCGAATCACGGTGGGGCGCGGTACCGAAATCCCATAGGCACAAAAAAGTTAAAATACGGCTATCGAAAACTCGTGGTATAACTAGAACTGCTGTAATAAGTGGGCCAATGTGTTTTCGGCTTTATTTAGAACAGCATAGGATATTTTCCTGAATTATTTACCCTTTTGTCGAGAGCATAGTTTTGATATTGTTTAGAGACTAGAAAAGGGCAGATACCACCGTTTGTCAGCCTTTGAGCGACGTTAGGCCCTTAGGCTTTGAAACTCTTTAATTCCTCTACGTGGCTGAGTAAACACAACCCAGTTGCTAGATACTGCATATTAATCAGCAGTACTTGTAGTGATGCGGCGGGTTGCAGCACACAGGCGCCTTTGATCTCGCCGCTACAGGCGCTTTGACGGCGCGGACCTGTGATGTACCCATGGAATCGCATCAAGCTTTACGTTGCACCTTACGCGGCTGACATAAGACCTATTTTGCAATGATTTTGTTAAATTTTCCCTGCATTCCTTCGTACACTATAAGACTAGGGTAGACAGTAAAACAGGCGCTCGAAGCTTGCTTCCAAATGAATGCCTATGAGCGGACATTTACATGTGAACCGAAAAGTTGTAGTATATATGTGTAACTAGCGATTATGTATACAGACGTAATTTTGGTTATTAACGGTGTTTCGCTACATGGTTCAAATCATCGACATAGCTCATCGGGTAAGTTAGTTACAGTGACAAACGGTAGTTAAGGCATATGGCGCAAAACAATGACTAACTTTGAGCCAGAAAATATCTATAATGTAGAGTATTTTGATAGCAAACGCAAGCAAAGTGGCCGGACAGCCTGATAAAAGCTATAAGAATTTGGATGTGTGATGTGTAACTGGTCTAGTTTGTACAGAGGTAAGCGAATTTTCATTTAAAAAATATAGTAGACTACAAATATGCAGTTCTTCACACTCAAATAACTTTATTCAAATAGACTGTATCAGTACTTTCAAATCGTCAAATTTACAGCAAAATATACTAAATAATAGACATAAATACCATAATAATATGGATATATAAATACACAGTGTACAGACATAATGCGACTCTACCACCGCTCGCGTCGGAGTTGTTACTTGCTGAGAAGACCCGGCGAGAAACTCAGCAGTTACTCTTTTACTTGGGTTACTTGTTTTGGGTTTAAAACAGGCGTTAGTAAAGTACAAGCAGTGTGTCATTTTAATACAAATAAACCTGAAGGAATATAAATAAATATCTGGGACAATTCACACTAAGATCATCTGACCCCAAACTAAGCAGAGCTTTTAATATGGGCGTCAGAGACTGTGATAGAAACCTACTTAAATATTTCTAAATACATACTTAAATAGATAATAACACCCAGACACACAACAAATACAAATGTTCGTCACACAAATATTTGTCATGGGTGGGGATCGAACCCACGACCTCCGGCGCTAAAGGCAGGATCGCTGCCATTGCGCCAACAAGCCAGTCAAAATACATAATATTTATAAAACTAAAGTTCATTTATACAATGCAAAAATAAATATTGCTAGTCAGTACATGGCTATGTTTGTCTCTGTGTCATTTTAAAACAGTTGAACTCAGAAATCAGGCCACATCAAAGGCAACATAAAATTCACCGAAGCCTGCAATCGAAGCATCACCAGTAATTACTGATGAAGACCAGCCTGCAAACAGTCACTGCCCACTTTATATTACGATTCCTATCGGCCGCCATGATGACGATCGCGTGTGGATTTGACCTGTTATAAAGTGAGAGCTATTAACAAGCAAGTGGGACTTAACTCTGAGTTGTTAAACGTTGCTCAGAGTTAGGCACCCTTCAAGTTGATGCTGCCCGGAATCACGTGAGCAAAAATTAACAAAAGTTACAGCTTAGACTTTGAGTTATGTTTCAGAAAGCGCTCGTCATCATGATGTTTAATTTGTACTTATATAAACCAACATTCGGTTTCAGAGTTCAGAGCTCTGCTTACTTAGATCAGAGATTTTGTGCGTGTTTTCTTGATATCTTTTCTCTGGGGTTGCGTGTCTAAAGGGATATGTAACAATCCAAAATTTCGTTTTTATTTTTATATTAGGTGCAAATTTTTAATACAAAAAGGTAGATTGTTTTAAGGCTTCATAACGAAGATTAAAAATAGAGCTTCGGCTTAAAACGTCTTTAACCAAAAACATTCCACTTGTATACGTATTAGCAGTGTCTAATGGACAACGGATGGCGAGGCAATTATAAAGGTCGTGCTAAGTTTAACGCTGGTAATGCCTGCTTTGCGTGGTCTCGACCTCACTTAAACGGGGTCAGCGGCTTAGGTGCCGCAATGTTGCCATAAGGAAAATAAATAAATCAGCTGTAAAGAACCTTAAAATTCATGTACAATCCACAGTCACAAACACAACCACAGAGTAACACTGCCAGCTAGCTAATCTCTCATTTCTGTGAAAACGTATAGGTACACACGGAAACATGGACAATACGAATGCAGTTTGCGCTAAAATGTAGAAACGGTTTACAAACGCTGACTTTTATTGATAAAAAATGTGAAACGAGCTTCAAGTGTTCTCATACAACATTCAACATACGGTTTCATAACTGTACCCTACTGTTACTAATAAAAAATCTGTTGCCTAAATGCTAGCTAACCACGAAATACGACCACAAACAAATCCTAGAAGCCGCCATAAGGACCTCATGTCACTCGGCCAATGCTACTAATTAAGTTATAAATTCATATCTCCCGCCCCCGGCCAATTCATTATCTGATTAACGTCACAATAAAAACATCTATCAGTATGTCTGTATGTCTGTCCGTGGTCCGCAAACATCGACAGGTGCCGCTGTTGGGGCGGCGGGCTAATAATATAGTTCAAAATTCAAAGTTCTGCTCAAACAGGGCGGGTAAACACTACGCCATCTGGCAGGGTTTGCTTAAAACTCGCGACCGAACTTACACCCTGAGTGTAGCGTGACTACTCGAAAACGATTACGTGGGTAAGTAGAGGTGACATTGCTAAATGTTTTTACGTTTGTTTTTGATACTCGTTTCAGATGTACACTAATGGTCGAAATTATGTATGCTGTTGTATGGTTCTTGTACTTTTTCTCTACTACATACTTTTCCTATTCTAAATATGTCTAACAAAAATAGACCTCTTCTAGCAGACCAGATAAAAAAATGAGATTGGTTCGTTTTTATAAATGCTTAATTGGTTGCAAAAAAAATTGTGCCCTCGTGGACACTACGGTGTTGATAATATCAAAAAACTTTGGCAGTAAACACCAGCAACAGTAAAGCCAAACTACTGAGTAACAAAAAAAAATTGGTGCACAAGTCGATTCCATTTTTCCGAGATATAAAATTAAGGTGGACATGCATGGACAAGCATGTGTCTTATTATTATGTCCACTGCACTATAAAATACTTAGTTTAATGATGGTGACCACACTTACTTTTACAACATGCTATAAGCAGTCAAAATGTCAATGTAAAGTATACCTCGTGATGAATCAGTTAGACGAGACGACCCTTTTAGTTTTGAAGTAGCCACCCTATACCAGTGCGTGCGTCTTGGAACGTTATTGACAGCTTCAAGGAGCGCTTGGTGCAAAAACATGGCGGATTTTTATTGCTGTCAAACCACTTGTTCACGGTCGGAGTTAATTCGACAGTGCACGTCAGCTCGCGTGGGTTGAGCGACACTGAGCTTATGTAAAGTGGAGATAGCTTTTAGGGGCTGTTCACTAGAACTCACTCAAACATAGCAATTGCTAAAACTGTCATTTAACTTTCTATTCTAGTTTTTCAGAGCTGTGTGCAGTTTTTCTGATGTTATCGTAACCGTAGTTAAAAATCATTTAACGACGGTTATTACATATACTCGTAGTGAAGTAAGAAGAATAGGTACTGAACTTACCCCCGTATCCACAAACGCAAATCAAAAGTTGAAGACACCTCAAATTGATGCTGCCCTGTCACGTGTCAATAGAAATGAAAGGGATAGCTATACATTGTATACATGTAAGGACTGCTCAGCTTTGATTGACGTTTCTGGCTTCGGGAGTTGAACTCATATCTCATCATATTATAGTCAGAAGTTTGGCTTGTACGTTCTTGATTAGATTTGTTAGTTTAGCTATACGGTGGGCTACAACCGCTTTATGAGTATTTGTCTCAACTTTCCCTGTGCCCTGTGCACAGACTAGGAACGAAAATAATAAACAGTTGGTCAAAAAAACAACCATTCCTACTAAAACCATGAGCTTCTTAGTAGTCAGCGACAATATCAAATTAATGGGCCAAGTTAGTTACACCTTACACATGATAAAACAGAAAATGACTTTTAAAAAACGTGTCATTTAAGGACTTTACCGAAATATAACTCACTAGATAATATCCAGACTCAGTAATAAACAGCAATAAAAAACGAAACGCTTATCGCCTTGAAAATAATTACTGGCGTGTAAACACCCCCGCAATATCTAGCAGGTTAGCCTCAAGTGGCCCCGGCGGGGTTGCGTGTACCCCGCGCGTGACGGGGTCCGCGAGACCCCAGGGACCGGCGCAGGGTTGACGCCACGATTGCAGGACCGGCTCGTGTGTGAACGATAACTAACGCTAGACGCATAATGGCTAGGCATGCCAGGGCAATCAAATACCCTGGATTGGATTGCTTGTTTCATGTAACCCGGGCATTATGAATGCGAGACTAAAAATGTTTAAAAAAATTATAGTTTTGAATGAAAGGTAAGTTCCATGAAATTAAAAAAAGTCACGTATTATTAATAATGATGCAAATTAAGTCGTTAGTTGTATTTCATTTGTAAAAAAATTAAACATAAAAACTAATAAAAATAAAAATATACTAATTCAAAGGTGTTTGCCATCATGGGAGAGAATATTACAATGAAACAAAGTACCTAGTTGTTAATGCGACAAACTATGCTGAGCTCATATCCAGTCAAGTGAATTCCCTAAACTGAGGATGGCGAGCAATTTCATCAGTAAAGATCCAGCCGAGAAGATGCATTGGTGACAGCTAACCGCTGCCTGGCTAAAGAAGAAAGGACATGGGTATTACGAAATTGCTCACTACGCTCAGTTTGGGTAATGAACTTGACAAGTTATGTACAAGGGATGTAATAAAGCCCCTGAAGAGCTCAAACCCTGAAACATGGTGGTCTCATTTAAAGCGGCCTGACACTTATTTTTTCGAATAGTCAGTGTTCAGCATTGTCGATGTGTGAACGCAACCATAAATCGTCTTTCACCTGGCAACCCCGCCGGTCGATTCAAATAAAAGTTCATACAAAGTTGTAATGGCGCGCCATACAAATTATTATCGTTTTTTGTTCATGGTCGTCGTTGTCGGTGCACAAGCACATTTTTCGTAATTCTATCGTTGTTATTATATTGTGATTTAGTACACATTCCTTCTCGTTGTCGCTTCGTGTGTATTAAACTAGAAAAGGAAAGAGAAAAATCGAGTATTAGGTACGAGTACTTGGATAAAGGTAACCGTTGCTGGAGGTGAGTTCGAGTTCCCAAAGGTGATGGGAGCGCCCCAAGCAACCGCCGAAGACCGAGGCACACACAAGAGCACAGCGGTAAGTCAGGTCAGTTGGTAAGTGTTTTATCCATTTGATTATCTCTTCCCACTATATTGTCGTCCTATTTTCTGTCGTATCGTTATATCTAATTTATCGAAATACAGTCCACTTATTATCGCTTACAGTCAGTATAGAACGAGCATATGTACAAGGAAGTGTAAGCTTAGCTAAGGGTGCCCGTTTTTTTGTTGACAACCCTGCTTTCGTGTTTATCGCCGACACTGCGCCCAGAGCCCTGCCTTTGTCTTCGCCCTTAAATTGAATATTTTATTAATTTAAACGTAACCAAAAAAGGTCGACTCATTTTAAATTCTCCGTTTTTGATTATGTTGGTTTAGACGTTTGCAATGTGAAATTAAATGTTCACTGGAACTTGTACGCTTCTTGTAAGTTAAATAGCAACATGAACGACTACAAACAATATATAACCTACTTTAGGAAATTCATTCTTTCTTCATCATAAATCTTTCATTGCTTTATGTCATTTCCATTTATTTAACAAGTGGTTTTTCATTGAATAATCACACTTACGAAACACTACCTCTAAATTTCATGAACCATACTAAATAATATTGATTTATAAATTCTAATTTCATAATTTGAACTTTTTATTTTCATTCTGAATCTGTTTTGGAGTGTTTTGCTAGAACTCCTTGTAGGTAGTTGAGTACAACTTAAAAGCAACTGACTAGTAAAGTTTATTCAAATAAATTCATTAATTATAGATACATAGATGTTTTTATAAAAACATTGTAAATATTTCATAAATATTATATTTGAAAGTGAATGTGTACATACCCTGATAAGAAATATTTCATTCATTTCATTTTAATTCTGAAGTGTAAGTACACACATTATTACGGCTAAAATCGGTAGCGAATACCTGCATCAAACATTACATTCATAACTTAAAAACAAACATCTATTAAAGGTATCCGAAGCGCGAAATCCAGAGCATTGATAGATTTCACGCAAAACTAAATCAATTATGGCGTTGCCCGCGATCCACTCCCGCACAACTAACCCTCAAACGCGCTATGGGCCCTATGGGGCACAATCACGGCACAATACTTGTCAGCTAAACGCCTGCGGTAAGGCGGCTTATTGCCAGCTACAGGGGGTTGAATTGGACAGTTGGGGATGTGATTAAACTGTGTATTATTATTTTTAATAGTTGCTCATTTTGGTAAATTTCAAGGATTTATTTATAATAAGATAAATATAATATAAATTTAATATTAGTAGTTTTCTGGAAAGAAAAACCATTTATTGACCCAAACACAATTTCAGCTTAAAGTAGAGGGTACAAAATACATAGCAACAAAACAGTGAACAAAAACTAACAAAGAAATTGTTAGTAGTTATTAAAACGTTTTAGCTACTCATTATTATGTGCATGTAGAATCTATTGTTTTCAATTCAATTTTAATAATTGAACCCGAATTTAAAACCGATTTACTGGAAAGAGTATATTTTTTTAATCTTAAAGATTTTTGCATCACACAGCTTTTAGAAACAAAATAACAAACATGTTTTAACACCAACATTACACCAAATAAACCAAGTCTACTTAACTGTCATCTTTACTTTTTTTTATTCACTTACTATTTAAATTTATTGTTATCCAGAACAAATTAAACCGACCTCAAATAAACCCATGCCAGCAAACGCAAAACAATTGCTTAGGACCCGATTTTACGAATTGATACTTTCGCCTTAGCCTAAAATTTTCATCCCCCTGTATATACGTACGTAAGCTAGCCCCGCAGCCGAGCTGCGCTTGCGTGGCTTATACTGCAGATTGAGTGACAGGCAAGTTAATAAAACCGTCTGTAATGTAAGCCATATGCTAAGCCCTGCCGACATATTACCAATCATTTGGGAATAAGTATTATTGTTGGGAAAATAATGCATTATTTAACCCTCCCGTCCGACCTTAAGAGAGATTTCCCCAAACATAAAAAAAATAATATATTTTTTTCTGACTCTAGAAACTTCTAACTGAACTTGCCTCGTTTTATCCCCTAGCTAGAGGCTACCTCAGAATGTTGGCGCGAAATATTTATTTTAAACCGTCACTACTTACGTACCATGCGTCTAACCAGCTATACGTGATTTTCTGAACAAAGCTTTTGAGTTTCGCAAGCAAGCTAAAATGTTTTGAAATCCTAGGTCACAGATTTCTAGGTATACCAGGTTACCAGGGTATAGGTTTACCAGGCACTTTTGCACTTTATTTGTTGTATGAAGTTTTTTATACATCTACAATCTCCTAACTAAAAAAAAGCAGTTGCAACTGTAACTAAAAATAACAAACAATTACAGAACATTTATCTTAATCTCTGTTAATGCGATCCATTTAAATCAGAGCACAAATGTCCCTCAGAGGTCGTGAGGGTGTGAGGGACGAAAACAACACGATTTGTATTTATGTGTCGGGCTTTGTCGCGGAATTAGTAGCGGACGCAAGTGTGCAGGGTGCTAAGCGCACAGGGGTTGAAGCAACTGAATAGCGAAATCAACAGTCGTAGATTTCAAGGAGCTTACCTCTAACCGTAAGACATCACGGTTAAACTTAGACTATGTGGAGGTCATATTACTTGTTTATTTCATAAGCGGCTAGTTATTAGCTGTCTGTACCCACCGAAATGCTGGCTATTTTATCGGTTGATATTAAAAACAACTGAAAAGATGAAAAAATCAGCAACAGGACTCGTCGTCGTTGTTGAAAACGCAATGCAAAGGTTATACTAGAATGCCAATTTTCTGTATTTTTTTCAACTTTGAAACTTAAAATAACCACAAACTATCTTTTGCAGGATTATCAGTAGAAAAAAACCCATTCAGCAAGACTAATTCACAATGAAATTATTTAATTAGTTGCAATAAAAATAATACGCAAATAAACATTGTGATTCTCACATCCCCGGCCATTAGCCGGCTTTGTGTTGACGCAACGGAATCACTAGATCGCAAAATAGAGATCGGGGAACCCTAAAAACCAATACCTAAATGACACAAAATTAAACTTTAAACCCAACGGAACAACGCTCAAAGTAGTCGCAGCACATTTACTCCTCGCTATCGTAAGGGTGATTCTCAAAATGGAACTCTATCTGAACAAACTAAAGGTGGAATTGACAGAAATGTTAGTACAGTCAGATGCGTAGGGCGCGGGATTATCGTTCATTAGAAGACGCGGGCGAAAGCGCGTTCGTGCGTGCCGACTGTACTGGATGAGGAGGGATGGGTTTCCTTTTAGAAGATAGAGGGTGGAAAAGGAAAATCTTGGCCAATGGAATGCAGTAAAAATGCGAGAGGCATAGTGTGAATAGTATCATGATATGAGTGCGGTAAGTTGAAAATTACAGCCGAGGCGATATTGCTAGCCCGAGCCGTAGGCGAGGGCTACAAGAAAGCAAAGGCTGTAATTATCAAAGCGCACGTGTGTCATACGACGTTTTAAAACATATTTCCGAGGAAATGAATAAAACTCGAACTTTCTTAAACGAATAAATCTTTAATCACTTGATAAGGCAGTTATAAAAATGTTTACTTTTTCACAAATTAGCGATGCGCGCGCATCAGCGCTTTGTTCAGGCAAAGGCAGAAAAACATAATTATTTTTTTACTTATAAAGTAAATTAATACTTTTCTGTTTTTGTAACAGATAAATGGTGGTAATTTATTCTCAAAATTAATTAAATTAAAGAATTAAATGTTTATTTAATATGTTTAATCTCCCAAAGTTAATTTTATTCATAAAATGTTGACCTTCTTTTCTGAAATAAAAACTCTTAGAAAAAAGATTTTAAAAAGTACCGTTCATTTTAATAAAAAAACTCGTGCGTTTTACATTACAATAACGCACAAGTACGTAATGAGATACAATACGATATTGAAATTGGTGAAATAAGAGACCCTTTACGAGCAAATATGTTATAAAAGTATTTTTCTGCATGATTTTGTAGCACTTGAGTGACACAAGTGCGTCTGTTGGTGTGTTATGCCAACAAATTCAATTCACATAGGTACTTAACCATCAATATAGAAAGTAAATCCATTACATGGAATTCATATCGTAGGAACCGATAAATCCGCGCGTAGCCATGTTGCTATGCCAGTCTGTCCATGTTTCATACAAAGGACCTTACACACTGTCGACTCTAATGAGTCCTTCAGTCTAAATTGTTATTTATTAGTAATCTTAAACAACTAATCGTTACCAAACTAATTATCGCCTTAATCGCAAATAATTATTATCGCCATATATTTTGATGCTTTCATTACTCCCATTTAGCAGACTTAGGACGTCCACTGCCATCCAAAATGGAGCAACACGCAAATAAAAGCGAAAATAAACATTCTCATAGCGTCCGGCGCGTGCGTCCCTTTGTCGGCGAACAATAACAATGAAACTGCGATAATGTATTCGGAGCCTCAGTGCGCCCGCGCCGGATAATCCACGACACGGGTTGATCTGCGCGATCGTGCGCAATCAAAATATAGGTAAATGAGAAACATGTGAAGCGGATTCGATCGATTTGAGAATAATTAATAGAAACAAAAAAACTGATTACAATGTTCCAACGAGTATAACTTGCAAGCTATGAAATGAATGCCTCCGCTCTATGTGGTGTTAACTTACAATATAACTCAAACCTAAACTAAGCAAAGCTTGTTATGAAGGTGTGAATAGATAACCTACATAACACCCAGACACAGAAGAAACACAAAAGCTCGCCACAGTAATGTTTATCCTTTGAAAGTTTTGCACGATTTTCTGTGTTAGAGACCCCTGCCTCCAGGAACAGCTGACCAGACTGATAGATACTTATACAATAAAACACCAAATATTTGCTGTTCTAAAAACATCAAGGTTTCTTTTTTTTATGTAATAGGAAGCGAACGAGCAGGAAGGTCACCTGATGGAAAGTGATCACCTCCGCCCATGGACAACTGCAACACCAGAGGTGTCACCGATGCGTTGCTTGCCTTTTAAATAGAAATACGCTCTCTTCTTCTTCTTTTGCTGTTTCATTAAGGCTGCCTTAGTTCCTTGACAACATTTTGACAGGCAGCCGCATATATTCGTATTTCTTTCTCATATAATGGTTGTATGCAAGTTTCTGCTGGGTCCACCTCTTATAACAAAAATAATGTTTTTCACTATATCACCAGTACGACAATCTGGCTACTTTTTCTAGGCATTAAAGTGGCCAAATACTTTGTCTGCGCAGTTGACTATTAGTAAAAAATACCCTTTATTTGTGTACAAATAATTTGAGATCATCTTTATAAAAAGTAATTAAAAATTTGTGTAACCAAACCGTTATTTTATTATATAAGAGAATACAAAAGGTTCATCGTTCGCAGAAAGTTATGAATTTTATGTGCTCAACAATCTCAGCCTGTCAAGGCAGATAGCATTTAATTTGGCAGGGTTGTTTTATTACAGAAATTAACCCGTTTCAGTGGGGGTGATACATAAATAATAAGGCGGGCGGGGCCGATCCGCCCAGCGCAGCGCCCTTGGCACATCTACAAAGAGATGAGATAAATGACTACTGGCATGAAATGTGCTTATTTGTGAAGGTACATTTTGTACTTATTAACCAACTGATACAGTGGCGAGAAAAAATATGTAGTATTTCAGATAAGATGATATTTTGTGAACTAGTAAAGATACCTTTTTTAGAGCGAACAGTTATAGTAATGTGTTATGTGGGTGTCATTTGTGTTTAATGTATGTGAAGGTACATTTTGTACTTATTAACCAACTGATACAGTGGCGAGAAAAAATATGTAGTATTTCAGATAAGATGATATTTTGTGAACTAGTAAAGATACCTTTTTTAGAGCGAACAGTTATAGTAATGTGTTATGTGGGTGTCATTTGTGTTTAATGTATGTGAAGGTACATATTGTACTTATTAACCAACTGATACAGTGGCGAGAAAAAATATGTAGTATTTCAGATAAGATGATATTTTGTGAACCAGTAAAGATACCTTTTTTAGAGCGAACAGTTATAGTAATGTGTTATGTGGGTGTCATTTGTGTTTAATGTATGTGAAGGTACATTTTGTACTTATTAACCAACTGATACAGTGGCGAGAAAAAATATGTAGTATTTCAGATAAGATGATATTTTGTGAACTAGTAAAGATACCTTTTTTAGAGCGAACAGTTATAGTAATGTGCTATGTGGGTGTCATTTGTGTTTAATGTATGTGAAGGTACATTTTGTACTTATTAACCAACTGATACAGTGGCGAGAAAAAATATGTAGTATTTCAGATAAGATGATATTTTGTGAACTAGTAAAGATACCTTTTTTAGAGCGAACAGTTATAGTAATGTGTTATGTGGGTGTCATTTGTGTTTAATGTAAATACTGGCTTTAGTAACTCCA
Organism: Udea olivalis; assembly: GCA_947369235.1. Taxonomy (NCBI): domain Eukaryota; kingdom Metazoa; phylum Arthropoda; class Insecta; order Lepidoptera; family Crambidae; genus Udea; species Udea olivalis. The sequence continues at coordinate 12,213,393 of OX376360.1, forward strand.
TCTGTAAAACCATGTACAAGCAAATAAATGAATATGAATATGTAAAGCGTGTTTGAGTGAAATATTAAATTGTTTTGTCTTATTATGTTATTAACCCTTTTAGTTAGTTTTGTTAACACGTAATGATGCCTTTCTACGTCCAGTTCTAGCAGTCTACATGGCGCATGCTTTGCATGAAGTATAAGGTGGTATACAACCTTCATACTCCAGCTCACGGGTTTAGGGCGGATCGTGGGAGAGGTATATGTAATGCTGGTGATAAGCCTTAGGCCTTTTTCTCACCGGATCAGTGCGTTATCGTTTCGGTACCACCTTTGCACTGAATCTATGCAGATTGTTCACCAAGCGCATGTAATCAAATGAGAGTTTTCAGAGCGGGTCGTTTCGGTACAGATTTTATACCGAGCGCATACGCGTGCCTCTGCACAGAATCTGTACAGAGCGGCCAGCCTCCCCCGTCTCACCACCGCCAGCTCCGCCTCGCGCTTCGCTCACACCAGTCACAACACCAGAAAAATACCGTACCTAAAAATCCAAAGATCCGGTGAGGCAGTGGCCTATTATACTTTAAAAGCAAGTCAGTTACGTTGAATTGAAAGCAAGCTTACGATGATTTGGAAATTAACAAAAGACAGTGCCAAAGGCATTTCACACTGATCCTATCCGTGACATAGGTAATAGGTATTATTCCTTCTATACTTACCCTAATACCAACTAGACCCTTCCATTCATGGCAATCCCCCGCCGCCCCGCCTCATCTACACGTCGTTAATTAACTGGAGAGGGTGGAAGCTCAACCCTGCTTCTAATTATCATTATTGCGTTATTAAATTAATGGCGCATCGGAACTTGGACGTACGAGCAATTCATTAGCTTATATATATCTAGTTGAAGACATACTTGTATATGATGTAGCACCTAAAAGCAAGACCTATTCTAGGCATTCCTTATCGCTGTGGAGTCCTATACGTTTCATTATGCCTGTCTAGAGTGGCCGTGGACAGCTGTATGAAATATTAATGGAGGTAAATATATTCAACCTGTACCTACCACAGTATCACATTCTATTGTGTAACATAACCAAACTTTTGTTCGAATCAAAGCCAGTTTATGTTCCATATAAGATTCAAAGGCCTGAAAGTTCATAATTTTCTGTTAAGCTCAAGTCAAAGGTTTGTTTAAAAATGTTTTAGTATGATTATGAAGTTCTTTTAAGAATATACAGAAAAAAAATACTAAGTAAGTAGGTACTGTATATTCAAATATTTAGGGGGTTGGAGTTGACATGAGATTTAACTTCTGTTTATAATGTGAGCTTGTGTCCAGAACTTAAAGATAATAATAAAAAGCCACCAAACTCAAATAATGATGCAATAGCATGGAAAGTTTTGTACCATCGTGTATAGTAACAATAATAGGAGTAACATAGTATTAATACTGATAACAGGAGCGGATTGCGGTAATTCCGTCTGTTAAATTAATTATAACCGCATCGCGCCGCAAGCTCGCAGCCGCAGCTCCACACAATTAGGGCCGTGCGTGCGGTCCAGCCTTAGTGCGGCCCTGTGCGGTCAGCTTTACATTTTTGATTTCAATTTCAGACCGGACTCAGATCTACCGCACCCTGGGCCACTAAGCGCGGCGACTAGTGGTGTAATTGGGCCAATAAACGTGACCACTAATGGCTGAGGTCTTGACCTCACCACTACAGGAGTATAGACTTCATCTACGTACTTAGTACAGAAGACGGCGACTGCGATCGAGTGTGCCCTACTACAGTCGTCGAAATCTAATAGGCCCGTTTTGACACCTGTCGTCACGGCGAAACTAGGGTTGTGAGTGAACCCCACCATCGTTAACCTGATTACTGATTCCCGGACAGGTTTCATTATATCCTAAGGCCTTATTATACCAAAAAAAATGCTTAAATTCCAACATTAAAAAATAAACAGAACAACCTAACAAGTACATCAAAGCTACATAATATAAAACAATAGGCTGTACCAAGTCATTTATACAATTCCAAAAATAGAAATTGTTAGTCATTAATACACTTAATTAAATACAATACCGGATAAATTAAATACCGGACTATTTAATTAATAAGTATTACAAGAGGGAACTGATCCTGCACCGAGCAGAGAGCTTTAATCCCAGGCTTTTTTATCTTAAAGGTAATCATTGGTAGTATAATACCCTTTTTTTTAATAAAACAGATTTTATGTGGTTTTTGAATCTGTGCAGCGGTAACATACAAATTCCTTAAAGAACTTTGTTGAGGTAGTGTACAGCTTGCCCCATAAAGGATCCCAAAACTTTTTGTAATCTAAACAATGGAAGGGCAATTTTATCCTTATTCCTAGTATTTTTGGCGTGTATATCGCAGTATTTTGTGAAAAGACTGATATTCTTTTTCACGTAGAAAGGCAAATCATTAATATGAACTAGAAATAGAAAAGGACCCAGAATAGATCCCTGTGGAACCCCCATTTGAATTTGTGATCGAGAAGATAACACACTATTAACATTTACTTTTTACGTGTACTTACTGTAAGTCACGTGATCAACGCAATCAAAAGCTTTGGATAAATCACAGAAGACGCCAAGAGCGTTCTGTGAATTCTCCCAAGCCCGAAAAATATGTTTCAGGAGCGCAATACCAGCATCAGTAGTAGAACGGCCTCTAGTGAATCCGTATTGTTCACTGTGTAAAAGTCTGTTCTCACAAAAGTGGCCTAACAGTTGTTCTTGTATAATTTTTTCAAATATCTTACTTAAGGCTGGAAGGATTGATATAGGCCTAAAGTTGCCTGGGTCTTTTTTGTTGCCTGCTTGTATAAGTGGTACAACTTTACTGTGTTTCATTAAGTCTGGAAACACTCCTTTATCAACGCAATCATTAAATATTATGGCTAGGTAAGGGGCAATTACGTCTATTATATGGCTAACAATTTTAACTGATATACCCCAAAGATCAGTAGTAAGGTAAAAGCTCTAATTACAGAGGTAAATGGCAACATTTGAAAATGAGAAAGTAAAATAGGCATTTGCAAATAACAAAAACAATAATTAATTTTTGTTTTCTACAAATAGATAGGTTATATTTGACATTGCTTCTGACACTGTATGTTTTTGAAGTGATTCAATACAATAAAATATTTAATTAAGTGCTAAGGTCGATTTTCCCTATAATGGAAGCATAAACTAAGGTTAGAGCTAATTACAGCGGTAGTCGGCTCCTAAAACGGGTTCCGTATATTGACATTATACTATTGGTTTGTTTTATTTTTAAGCTCTGAACTATTTTTTATCATTAGATCGGGAACTACTGTAATAAAAGCTGGGCACTCACTTATACAGAATAAAAATGTCACACTTATAAGATTTTATAAGTTTATAGTTTATTATTAGAAAAACAAATCGTCTTCTTCATTTTATTTTACCCGTAGTGGTTTAGCAGCTCTGAAAAAATACATCTGTCATGTTTTATTTAATCCCCTTTTATCATCATCCGTGCCGTCTATCCCGGTTGTGAATCCACACTGGTGTGGTCCCAGGGTTCGCCTTTCTTATTTTCTTGGCCCACTTCGCGCGGTCTTGTGCATCCTCAGTGATGAGTCTGTTGGCACGCATGTCACCCTTAACGACGTCGAGCCACCGCTTCTTTGGTCAACCTCTTCTACCGGTACCTGGCGGGGGCGGCATGGCCAGACATTTGTTGCCCACGTAGTTTGCCGATCTCTGTGAGACATGACCATACCACCGAAGGTGGCACTCCTGCAGCTTGTCTGCGATGTCACGAACACGAAGGCTGCCGCGGATGTGGGTGTTACGCACGCGATCTTTGATGACACATCCACCGCAGCATCTTCATTTCCGTGACGCGCAGCTCCTGCTTATGTCGCCCTAGTAACGGCCATGTTTCACTGCCATATTAAAGGACAGGTCTAATGATGGTTTTATAGACCTGCCTTCTTCAGCTTGATCGGCATTTTGGGGTCACAAATGACACCAGTCACCTCACGCCATTTGGCCCAAGCCGCGGAAATTCTGACGTCGCGGTCGATGTCCCCGGACGCTTTAACACAGATCCCAGGTATTTGACACGGTCCGTGCGCTCGACCACGTCAACGCCTATGCGGATGGACTGGGGATTTGTGGTGTTGCAGGCCATGTACTCCGTCTTCGCCACATTAAGTTTCAGACCGCCGTTTTCAAGTGAATTTTTCCACTTGTTCACCCGTTGTACCAGCCGTCCCCTGTCCGAATTATTTAATCCCCGTTGAACCCTAAATTACGAATCACTGTATACTTATTAGGTCCGTAGTAGGTTCTAAACTATATTATATTAATAAAACTTAATTATATTAATATGAATGTACTTACCTGAGTCGCTCCGTGTTTATATGGGAACGTCCTGTTGCATCGCCGCCGTGGCATGAACTGACTTATTTTGAAGAGTAACGTCTACATTATATTCGCAAATGTCAGTTATGTAATAAAGTAAAAGACTTTGAATGAGTAAATTTCATTTTAGTGTACCCAAACTATTTTCAATGAGAATAAATCATGAAAATGAATATACCACCGTAATTGAAGTCGATTTTGGTTACCGCCGTAATAGGAGGTTTTACCTTATTTTTTAAGTTAATTAACTTAAATGATTTTATAATGTTAAGAGAATCCACGTGTTTGAATTTAAATAAAACATTGCAACACGATACATTATCTTTCAACAACTGTTCTGCTTCAATAGGTGAGGAATTTATTGAAGCCGTGGTTTCTGAAGGTATGTTTCTAAAATAATTATCAAAAGCTTCAGCAACATTGGCTTCCGATTGAATAATTTCGTCGTTGATTTTAAGAGTAAATGTGGTATCACGCTGTTTGGCTTTACCTGTTTCGTGATTTATGATGTATCACGTGGTTTTTATCTTGTTATTGGACTCAGATATTTTATCACGAATTTGTAATGCCTTAGCCGTTGTGCAGGCTATCCTGAAGATTTTAGAGTAGTTATTGACATACACAACCAAAACTGGGTTGAAGTTATATTTTTTCATAGCATACAAGTCATACATCTTACGTCTACTACTGTAAATTCCTGTCGTGGCCCATTCCGAAAATTTCGATTGAACTTTGCAAGTAACTTGTTTAGTTGGAAAACATGCATCAAATTATTTTTTAACACAATCAAATAGTTTTCCGTAGACTTCATCAGGATCACTTTGTTTGTACGGAATTGAAGTTATTTCACACTTTACATTGGTCTTAAAACTATCAATGCGATGACTTGTCTTAGGTCAGCACGTGATTTTTCTGGAATTAACATTAACTTTAGTTTGGTTTAAAAAGGTTATCTTCTGTCCACAATGATCAGATGTTAATTCAGTAACCATTGATCTCTCAATGGGTACACAGTTACAGAACACATAATCCTGACAAGTAGCTGTTGTTGCTGTTATTCTCGTGGGTTCATGGAATTGAAAATCCAGACCAAAAGATTTAAATAGAGATATTAATCTATTGCTTTCTGATGTGTTTTCTAATAAGTCAAAATTAAAATCACTACATACAATAATAAGTTGCATGGTGGTAACATCAACCGGCCGACATAATATGTCTCCCACCTGAAGAGCAGATGGTCTGCTGCAGGGCCCCCTCAGGCGACTAACTTACGACACCCACGGGAAGGAGATGGGGGGGCGGTGGAAAGTATTCTTTTAAAGTGCCAAAAAATGAATGATTCAAAACTTTGAAGTTTGAATCATTACGAAACGTCATATTCCTTTAGAATGGCGTGAAAATATAAAAAACCCATCATTTTGGTAAAGATGTAGAAGGAAAATCTCTTATAATACAGACACAGAACTTTTTCTTTTTCACTGGCCAACTGCTTCTATGTCTCTTTACTCATCACGATTTGACTGAATAAAAAATAATAATCCCACTGACCAAATAAAGCTTCATGATGCTCTCGCCACTACTTGACATTGGCCAAATTAATTTGCTGTACTTATATGCAAGATTGCAGAGGTTATTAATTTTTAAAAAAAACATCTTTCTGACATTTATCACTTACCGCGCCCTTAAGTTAAGTGTTTATTTTAACACAAAATCTGAATATCAATTTTTTATTTAACTATTCGTAGTATTCATGCCGAGTTACATTCTACGGTCTTTGCTAGCTGTCAAAACGGTCCTATTAGGTTCCGACGATTGTAAACGCGGCTACAAAACAACTTGTAGCTCAGGCGCGGCCACTCAAACGCTCAGTTTTCAGCTGTAAAGCTAACTCCTTTTTTTTCATGCCTCATGAGTAATCATGACACAGTTCATTTGTTGTTCTATTGTTTTTTTATGAAATGATTTACTATCTCCATGATACGAGCATGTCTTGCAATTTATATTACAAAATCAATTAACAAAATTACCCCTGTAATAATCTCACGACTAAAGCTATACTACTCGTATACACGGTCAAATGGTCAGTCAAAATTGCACTATTACAAAAACACCAATTTGTCAATGGGTTCACACCCCTGCTAATTTTAACTGTTAACTGCACACTTTAGCATTGTAACTAGAATAATCTTGTCCCTATGAAGGAACACATGTTCCCGTTAACCCACTAATAATAAAAGTTAAAACTGAAAAATGTACACTAAGTCGTATATCGCCTTCAAAAAGGACATTAGTGAGCGAGAACTTTGAAGCTCATACGCCTTTTTGCGACGCAGAGAAAACCATTACAGCTGAGATGATCCGCCGAAAGGTCGTAAGCGACTTCGATTTTGTAACACATACGTCCTTTTGCGATTGAAAAAAATCTATTAAGGGTAAGTTCACCCCCGCAGTTAATCTTTATTAAGCTACGTTTATTCGAATTCGTCGCGTGGACAGATTCGCCGCGCGGGATTTGGCGAGATTTATAGCGTGAACGCCAGAGGTCGCGACTTATCGCCGATGATGTCGGTCGTGTTTCTCGCATTGAGGGTTAGTTTTATTGATAGGTTATTGGGATACAAATTGGCAGGGTATTTGTCAAAAGCAGCTTGTAGCAATTGTAAAAGGGTTTGGTTGTGTTCGGGTTTGCTGGCACAAAAGTTTTCGTCAGTTAGATAAGAATAATGGCATGCGAGCATGCAATATCTTAAAAGGCTTATGTAACTCTCTAGCCTGCACATCACCTATCTTAGACAAATAAACGTGCTTATTCTTCTCATTACTGAATGTAAGCAGCCCTTACAAGAACGAGTACTTATAGCTGGATTAAACAGATCTGCTGACATATGGACAGGAAAGTAGCATCGAACGGTGTTGAAAGGTTTAGGGGGTAATCATTTTGCATTTTGGTATTCTAATGAGGTTTACAGATTTTTTTATCGCGAGCAAAAGAAACAAGCGGACGGAAGTCACTCATGGTTTTAAAAATAAATACCATCAGCAAAGATTTATAAAACCAAATATCTCACAAAATTACACCATAACTTTAACTAATCTCTTACCCTTATAAATATGAGCGCATGGGGGTGAAACTGCACAGTGCGTAGTGTGCTATTTATTCTTCTGGGACCAACTTGTGAATTTTAATGAGATGCAACGCAAACACCACGTCTCCAAGGAAGGCTCCTTGGAGACCTGCCCTTAAATCTTTGTTTGGTAATCTGTTTGATGACAACTGTGTATTTGGCGGGCTTATCAGTCGTATATTATATTCACTTAAAATAAAAGGTAAATTAAGATTCCGCGAATACTTTCTCAAAAAAACCTTCATTCATTTTGTGACGTTTGATGAGTATGAGTACAAAACGTAAATGATATAGTATTGTTTTTTGAATGCAAAACAGGCCTTACCTCAACTATGGGGTGATCAAAACATACGTATAAAAAGAACTAGGATCAGTGCATGTGACCCCGTCTCGGTATTAAGTAAGTATTACGCTAGTAAAATTGATATTACTTATTATTTGCTAGTATTAAATTGAACTCATAGCTTTAAAATACAACCAATACAGTATGCTTTATAAATTCCATACCGTTACTCACATTTTGTGACGCGTTAAGTAGTTTTGGCAGGTACAGAACTGTCTCAAACATTTTTAATTAGAATGTTTGGTCAGGTGCGCACTCGCAGGCGTCCCAAATACCGCAGTCACGGCCGGCTTAGCTTAATTGTGCTCTTATTGGTGGAATATTTAAGGAAAAATTTCATCCTTCAGTCTATTAAAAACGTCTATCGAAAATACAAACAGCAACAATATTTTTAGCTTTTCGGTTGGTAGCTCACCGCTGATAAAGAGATAATTTTGATTAAAGAGAAATTTACAAAAAATATTTATGTACCTAAACGGGAAAAAACTAAAACCATTATACTAAAGATGTATTCGCATGGCCAGGAGAAGTAATCTCATTGTACTTTTGGGTGTCTGGTAGAGAACCCCTTTTAGCATTAAGTCCACCAAACATTAGTTCTTATAATGTATGCAATAAAAAATAAATAAATGAGAATAAGGGCGGTTTTGGCCGATTTGCCTGTAATACCCTATTTGCGCTCCTTTGCTCCACTTGCGACGCCCTTGGAAAATATGTTTCTTCAACTTTATGGGGTGTGGTGTGAGCCTTCTCGTAAGATCTCTTACACTCAGTGACGCTGTGAAAGTCTTTCTCGAAAAAAGGTCCATCTGACAGCAACTTACTGCCATTTGAGAAAATGTATGATTTTAACGCCTGTAAAGAAAATTGAACGAAAGATAAATGTAGCTCCGTTACATGAGTAATTATTACGCGTAGGTGGTGTTAAATCGTGCCTAGAAAGTGCGGTTGAATTAATGCACGCAAACTTATCACCCAATTACATTTTAATAAGCAAATATCACAATAACAACCATTTTAATCGTCAATGTTCGACAAAAGTTTAACGTTACTATAAACCTTCTGTCGCTAGAAAATAGGTTGAAAATTATATCAGCGTCGTACATTTTGCTCTACATGAGCAACATCTTTTGTTTGTTTGTCCGAAGTTTCGTCGGCACGCGATGTAGCGAGCAAACACGGGCGCGAGACGCTAGCGAGCGTGCCGACACAAAATAGAGAGGTTGCCGGTCAACTGTCAGAGTCGCAAATACACTGTGAAGCTCACGTGCACTGCACGAAGTGCACGCGCTACATATATTAACGGGGAATTTCTCTTGATATTTACGCATTAGAAATTGCTTAGTACTGTTAAATGTCATTCATCCCTTTCTTCATTCATCCTTGAGTCCCTAGGATCAGGACAAATTTTTCTAGTTTCTATCTTTGTGTAGTAAATGTGATTCACATAAGTAAGAGTACATTAATTATCCGTATAGTTGGTACGATGCCATGTTGAAGATTACTTGAGGTGAAGTGACCAAAAATTTAAGGAGGGGTTTGCTATTAGCAACCGCCAATGATAAAGAGATGAGTCATTAAAATGTCATAAAATCACATCAAGCTTTACATAGGAGCTCCTTATGCTGCTGAAATAGGATCCATTTTGCAACAGTTTTGTAATAAAGGTTGAACTGTCGTTCTCGATAAAATTCAAAATTTAAAAGTGTATTCCAGTAGACCATAGATTTACAGTTCTTTCGAATCGTCAAAACAATTAACTTCGTTAATAATATTATAGACATAGATAATATTAAAACGACCTATACACTAAATATATATTAATACAATCATATACATAATGTGACTCTACCACCAGCGTCTGAAGTCTGATTCCACTGATAAGACCCGGCAAGAAACTCAGTAGTTGCTCTTTCAAAAAAGAGGTGGTACAATTCATATTCATACCTAACTTAATTCCGAAAAGTTAGTTACTTATAGTTGAACATCCTTCAAATTATTTCTGTTCCGTAAATCAACAGTGGCACTCAAAATGAAAATTCTGCTCATCTTTGAGCAACACTTTGTAATTCGGCCGTAAAAGTTGTATCTAAATTTTCTGCCAATTCAGATGTATTTGTGCCAGTCGATCACTGTTAAAATTGAAAATCCGCCGAATTCGAAAATCATAAGCATACAAGTGTATTTCCTAAATTCTTCCAAAACATCTTTTACATAATATACAGCGTTATCTCAACCAGAGCAAGAAGGGGAGCATCTTGCGCGCGGGCGATAGGCCGCCCGTGCCCACCCCTCGGCTCCTCGGATTAGAACCCTGGACCCCAACTCGCAAGAACTCGCGAGTGTGGTCGTAGCAGATAATTGCAATTAGTTGACGACTTTGCACAACTTTGGCAACCGGTGCTGGTTTCTTGAATTGCTTTGTGGCCTAGTCCTCCGAACATGATTAGCTTATTATTGTTGATTGAATTCTTTACAGATAAAAACCTTACTTCTCAAAAATGTTATCTATCTCACGCTCATGTTTTTTAATTTTATTATTATGTCTTAATCTCCAAGTTTTTATTGTGACGCCCCCCGAGTAACATGATGTACTGGTAACCATCACCATTTTCAACATGTTGTAACATTTATGAAAGCAAAAAACATATTGAATTGAACTCTATAATTAATCAGCGAGGAGCCAGTGTTCTGGGATCCTTGCCCCACGGCCCATACCTTTTTTAAATTGTATTTTTTTTGTTTTCTTATTATTGTAGTTATTTTAAGTTTGTGTTCATGAAAGATGTAAATATTTTTAACTTCTTTGTGCAGTATGAATGAACTTGTAATAAAGAGATAATTGAAATGTAAATGAAAAAAAATGGTGTATTCGCCTTATCACAATGATATACTCAAGACGCGGTGTATCCCAAAAATATGTCCAACACTGAAAATAACTAATTGAACTACTGGTGTTGCGGACTAAATTCGTACTAAATAGTTATTTTCTTTGTTCCAACCTTTAAGAGTTGTCAATTTCTGTTCTTTTGAATTATCTTATTATTTCCTGTTTTTCTTTTATTTTTATTCATTAAATACACTTTCTTTTGCCCTAAAAATACAGTCCTCTCATTTTCTCTCCCCTCCTTTACAAGTGGGAATAAACTGGAACTAGGATTGACATTAAATATCACTTTGAACTACTCCGACGAGGGCTAATGCATACATTTAAAGTAGTGTTCCCCAAATGCAAGAACAGGACGAGACTTAATTAGTCTTGGTCTTGCTCGTGCGCCAACACACCTGGACTTGGTCTTGGTCTTAGTATTGCGCTCCTTATTTTAAAAGTTTCTACATCTAAACACATCACATCGCATTGCATTTTCCTTGGCCCACTAAAATCGATAAAACAAACAGATTAAAAACTGCGTCAGTCTGCTTCCAAAAACTACTTTACCACCCCAAGTACCCCCACTTTAACCTTCAACGAAACACTCTGTGACGTGGAGAGCGTCAATCTCACCAGCAACAATGTGCCACGTTTCTCTGCACACGACACCCACTTGTGCCAAACAGGGTGTTACACTTTGTAATTGGTACATGTGACTCTGGTCTTGTCTTGTCTTGTTTGTTACCAATAACAAATGTTTCTGAAACGGATTCAGATCGTCGTGATGACTGATTGTTTTTTTTTGGAATTGACCTAGAAAAAGTATTACGTTTTAGGTGTGAATAAATCTCTTTCGTTAGAATTGTGTTTATATGGCTGGCTGGTTAGGAAACCATTAAAATAATTTATTACGTTTTAAAATTATTTTTCTGTTAGCGTAAATGAGCGAATTCATCAAAGAAATTCAATACATGTTCAAGTTTTATTGTCAAAAGCAAAAGCAACAAGTAAACCAGAAGATACGTACAGTAAAATTGCAGAGAATTGTCTGATTTGTGACCTTAAAAAATATTTGAGCAAAAGATAGACGCTGCCCATAGTGAGAAGTTGTAAATTTGTAGTTATCACAAACAGGGGGACAACCCGTCATGATATTGATCGAAGATGTCCTGGAAATTTAATTGTATCCACTTAAGACAGGCCATGGTCCTTCGAGCCGGATAGGATATAAAGCAAAAAATAGACATCCAACAAAATCGAATAACGTGAAAACCACACATGGAAAATCCTAACTCATCGTATATTAACATATTCGCTTTAATATCGGTGTATGGCACGCGTGGCGACGCCGACGCACGCGCCGCCACGCGCCGCCTGGAGGGCCACAACCTCCTTCGCTAATTTAAACGGGAGCGCCATATTGCTAGCTGTCATTGTACTGTCGTTTTGGCAGGAGTTTCTGGCTATGAGCTGTCATTGTGGTGTAATTCGGAATCGTTTGCTCATTTTTATCCGGTACTTTCCTCGTTGTGCACGAGTGTAATTTGTGACGTCATGAATATTCTTGCGGGGAAAGGTTTGTAGGTTTGTTCTTTTGTAGGGAGTTCATTCTAGCTAGACGCGGGGGTTTAATCTAGTTTGTGTTCGCTAATACAAGCAGGTTTTTCGGGTAGTAGGTCATTAGAGATCACTTATGTTTTTAGGAAAATATTTGTATTTAACAATCATATCAAAAAAATATTCACATTAAGAAGAGACAGAATATTATGACGAACTTGTGCCTATTCTGGCTATGAGTATCTATTCTAAAATATATACGCATGTACATACTACTTATCCTTCACGCAGTAAACCACAGCTCAAGCATCACAATAAGGTTTTTTTGTAAGAATTCCCTTTTAGTGTAATGTACAAACGTAGCAGTAAATACTGCATCGACAAATTAGTCAGTCCTCCAAAGTCGCAAATCAACGCGTCGTCACCTCACGGAGTCACGGTTCACGGGATCGCGGGATTGCAGGATCGGTTCTCAGGATAGCGGGATAGCTGCACGGGCTCCCGGGATCCCGGGATAGCGTCCCCTGATGTTTGTGCCGGAGAAAACTATCGGCGTCCAGTCTGATTGATACGGGCCGCAACAATGCGTGTTTGCTTTCAATTACACACCCCGCACTCCGCCTATCGAAAAGGGCTCGCATCTAGGGGCTGGGCGCATTGTCCTTGCTGGTGTGACACGAAGATTGCTAGCAAAAGAATTGGATTGCGAGCTTTTATTAACTTTATAACGAAATCATGAAGGATTATCAATAGAGAGAGCAATTCTTTTCCTATTTTGGGAATTTATAAGTAGGTACCTACTACGAACAGCGAGACGAAACTGTGTATTAAAACTATTATTATGTACTTCGGATTAGTAGGTAGTAGAAATAAATAGGTTCTTTGGGAGATACCTGAAAATGTTTGAAGAAGCTATTTTTATAGGCGTTGTTAAGGTTAATTTAAACCTGTTTAATTTAAGTAGGAACCTATAGCCATTGAGAAACAAAAGGAGTTTCACGCCAAACAAACCCTACAGGACGTAATTGCCTAAAAGCTGTAGGCTGCCACTACAGACATAGATTTTGTTAAATAACGGAAGGCCTGGATGAAAATCAAGCATTTCATTTTTGACGCTTAGTATGAAGTCTTGCATGATAGTGTTTTAGTAATACGATTCCACCTATTCTAATAACAAGCAAAATGATAAGAATTAGAGTGTGAATCTACTTAATTTTAATACATCATCCGCTGCTATAATGGTTGGAGCGTGGATTAAATGAAGCAGGCGTCAAAAGATTGCACTCACTCGTTTTGGACACGCGAAGTACACTCGCGTCATCTACTTCAATTTATGTCTGTGTTTCACGTTTCAACAACGCAAGGAATTCTAGGCGCAAGTTTTAACAATTTAACTTGCACTAAACTAGTCGTGCTTGATTTATTTTCGCGGCGGACGACGAACAGCTTGAATAATACATCAAGCCTGCGCTTTAATATCTTTCAATGGCTCGCTTTTGTAAGGCTTTCTCTTAATTTTTTTAATGAGACTTAGCTTATTTTTCTGGCAGTGCTGAGCCGCTGCTGGCCTGCATTCAATTCTCTTAATTATATAATATGTTTAATGTACGCATGGCACTAGTATTAATTACTGTAAAAAAATTAAAACAAGCTCAATATTTACCAGGCAGTCACTTAGGAGATTTGGAACTGGAATATATTCACCTCCAGGATATATGTATTCAAAACGAAAAACATTTTCGTAAAATACTAGTAACAGATCAATTCAAAGGGGGTTGAAAATTTTGTATGGACCCGTAGCGTCATTTTTTTATTAGCGGCCAGCAATAGTTTTATCACTGTTTTAAAGCACCCTAATAACGAAACATATCTGAGTGGTCAGAGTTGTTCTAAGTGATATCGGAGCCGAGGTATGATATCTTAAAGTATTATTTTTTGCCTTATTTCCACTGAAATAATAGTTCTGAAATGTTATGGAGCTACTTTCACCTAACAGCTGTTGAAAGCATGCAAAAATAGGTGAGGAAGGTCTTTCGCTTTTTCATCAAGTTCGATATCCATTTTTAAAATATTGTTTACAAAGCAGTAGATGTCAAGTATTTGGCACAGGAACACGAGCTATCACGAAAAATTACCTAAACGTCAATGAAATCAAAGAGACATTTGTAACAGTCAATGTGTAAATGGATGTATTGATTCTTGACCATCGATATTAAAGGGAAAAACACCTGAACGTTTTTTAACACACACAACACTGGCAACACAATACAAAAACAATATTGGCCTAATATTGCACCTGGCCCTTGAAAACTAGCCTTGAATCCTAATTGCGTCGCATGTTTGTAACCAGTATTAACCTTTTTCTTGGTATGGATCAAGTTCAATTTATTAGTTAGTTAGGTTTAAAGACATTTATTTCTCATAAAAAAACTACAAGTTTTACTTAAAATGAGATATACAAATTTATCAAATAAGTAATCTATTTTCTAACCTCTGGTGCTTTCTAAATATATAAATTATTAACAATTAAAGTTGTGAAGCAAGTGAATGACTCTATTAAAAACAATAAATTAATCTTAGTAAAATCACACACAAGTAGGTACTTAAATCTGTTGAAAATTATAAATTAATTTCATTTAAAATAGTGAGCAAATGCATTTCGAATAAAATTATAAAATCAGCCAAATTAAAAACAAAGTTAAAAATACAATGCCTAATATCTCAATTCTGATATACTTTAGCTATATTATGTCCTCCATATAAAGTTTATGCCCTCGATATGTTTTTTCATAATAATTAGGTTTTGTGAGTGGCAACGAAGTTTCAAAAATGACGCCAACATTACCCATACCCCTTTGAGATAAGTAGGCATCTACATGCCTATATCCAATTTGAATTCGTTAAGAAGCATGCTTTTCTATTCACGCTTTGAATTGAAAATTAACACAAATAACTAGATGAAAATGAAAAAAACATAATTTTAAACGTTCCCCTGTGAAAATCGTTCATCGGCAAGTCCTTTGTATGGCTAATTGCGAACAAATTCCCTGCATATCGCTTTAAATTATCCACAAACGTCTCTCGAACTACGAAATAAGCTCAACAAAGCCGGCGAACAACGCGGCAAAGAACGACAAAACGTATAGCGGGTTCGAGTCCCGGGCGGACGCAACCCCATCGTATCGTGAGCGGGCCTTATTTGAAACACAAATATTTGCCTCCAATGAAACTTTTCCACAGTCTACGGGCCCTTATTAATATTTTATTATTTTGTCTTGTAGCTCCGTTTCGGAAATTCCCAACTTCCCTTGTTAGCAACTCTCTTCTCTAAAGCGATTATATTTTAAATTATTTTAATTAAAACACTGTGCAAACGGCGCCTTTGAAATTATTTCCTAGAATATTACAGATTCAGTTATATTAATATTAGCGAGGCATTTGCAACTTGAGCCAAAAAACAAGGAATGGATATAGGAAATACATTAGTTAGTTTGTTTATCATTTATCTAATATTTTAGTGTTGGTCTATTCTATTCTAATATTTAGGTAGACATTCACACGGCCAGGATCACTATCCCGAAAGTATGAAACATTTGGTTTTTATTTCACTTTGAAATTTAGATTTAGATACGGAAACGGAAACGACCGTCCATTCTGGTTAATTGGTATGGTATTGCATGCTCATCAGGATGTAATAATAAAATACTTATAAATTGAAAAAAACAAGAGTTTTTTATTACATTGATATAAATCTTATCTAAATTGATTGTATTCAATCGAGAGAACAATAAAATAGAGGAAAACAATGACAAATACTAAACGTGTATTAGGTACCCAGTTGCAAGCAAAGTAATATCTACATAGATTCGTTTTGTGCTTGCTCATTGATTGCGAAATTTCGACAGATTCCTAAATAACAAGCAAGAAAATGCACATTAAGTGACATTGCGCACATACATTTTCGGCGGTTCATATTAATTAAATTTCATATATACGATACGGGAGCTAGGTACCCTTTTTTTGAACTGAACATGTTGACCATTACTTCCACTCATAGTTAGTCTCGCTCGCCCTACTGACCTCCCTAATTCGGTGCCTTTTCGGAGCTTTCTTTAAGTGTAACCGAGCCGTTTGCGCTGTCGATTTAAAACGTTGTTTACCCCGCTGCCGGTGTTGCCAACGAATTCGCAAATATTTACACTCTTATCGCAACGAAAAAGGAAACAGTATTTTATACAAGCATCACACTTTTAGTTGTTGTTGGAAATACTCGCAATTATGTCTATAATTTGAAAATGAGATAAGACTATACAGAAAAAACATATAATAATCACAATTTACGCGTTCTTATTGCTAAAAGCGATTTCTTCTAAAACATAACTAAATAAATATCTGGGAAAATTTATGAACACCAAACCCCAAACTAAGCAGAGCTTGTACTATGGGTGTCAGAGACTGATTAACATACATAAATGTTTCTAAATACATACTTAAATAGATAATAACACTCAGATAATCACACAACAAACACAAATTTAATGTACGTCACATAAATGATTGTCATGGGTGGGGATCAAACCCACGACCTCCGGTGCTAAAGGCAGGATCGCTGCCATTGCACAAACAGACCAGTCAAAATACTTCGGCTTACCTGAGTGGATAACCATTTCAATATTTTTCTCCATAATTCATGCAACATCTCATTGGCCTAGTAATTTGCCAAATACCTCCCGATACATTTATGCCGATGACTTGGCCCTGGCCTCACAGTCCCCTTCCTTCGATCAAGTAGAGAAAGATCTGACGCTGGCGCTGCGGGATTACGATAGGTACTACGAGGACAACGCGTTTAGACCGAATCCCTCCAAGACACAATCTTGCGCCTTCCATCTGCGAAATCACCAAACAAATCGGACCCTCAACGTCAAAATTACTTGGCGGGGAGAGCCAATCGATCACTGTAGCAAGCCTAAGTACCTGGGTGTTGTATTAAACAGATCTCTCACGTACAAAGCCAACTGCGCTAACATCAGGCAGAAAGTGAGTGCCCGTAATAATCTCCTACGGCGACTTAATTCCACAAAATGTGGTGTATCTGCTGAAGGACTTCAGTCCTGCGGACGACCGGTTTGGCACTTTGCTACTCGGCGGGCGAATATGCTAGCCCTGTTTGGAGCCGCTCAGCGCACGCAAAGCAAGTGGATACAGCATTGAATGAGACTTGCCGGATAATCACAGGCTGCCTCAAGCCGACCCCAGTAAACATGCTGGCTGGCATTGCTCCACCCGCAGTCCGCCGAACAGTTTCTGGTTCTACTGAGAGAACTAAATCTGATCATGACCCCCGCCACCCCCTGCATGGCTACTCTGACGTACCACAGCGACTAAAGAGCCGGAAAAGCTTTTTGAAATCCGTCTGTCCAGTTTCTGGCAACCCACCTCAAGCCAGACTAAACTTGTGGCAGAAACAAAGTTTCATTCAGGAGTAGATTTGGTGTGATTTTAAATTTTTTTTTGCCGTCTCCCAGTACACCTAGACACAATCCAATTTAGAAAAGATTCCTGGATTTCCTGGATTGGTTACTAAATAAATTTATATAAGACAACCTTGAAAACCCCTAAAACTAGCAATTTCTTAAAGCAGTAAAACAAATAAGCGTACCAATAGTTCAAAGTTTTACTCATTTTCACAATATCTCTTCATTGATTTATTTCAAATTATGACAGTTAGGTTATCGGTGTAAGTTGTAATCATCAGGCCCCTCATATTTAAATAAAAGCCTCATGAAGACAGGACCCCATTACCATGTACGAGTATTTACTCGTAAATAAAGTGTTGAACTAATCTTTATTTGTTTATGTTCAAAAACAATACTTGGAGTAAAAACCTATCTTACACCAAAACAGAATCATAACGATTTTTCTCTTAGCGCTGTAGACAATTTAAATATTCAAAGTTTAAACCTATTACAAGTTCGCTACTCAAACTACTGCCGCTGGGAGGGCTTAAAGTTTTTGTAAATTTTCCACAAGTTGCAAGATTAACGGAAATGTTACGAGGCCTCAACTTCGGTGTTCGTTAATTTATTAAATAGTTCTTCGAGAAATTCGCGAAGAGTTTTAAAGTTTGTACGAACAAGCACCATTACAATCAATATTTCTATAGTGTAGCTATTTTGCTTGGATTTGGAAGGGATAACAGCAAACTTTTTAGTTGCATAACATTTACTTTTTTCTATAGCAAAAATAAAGAAAATTTGAATTAGGAAAAATATCATTTATAAAATGTATACTCGATATCTGACTTTTTGCAAAACTAAATCTTCTTATGTGTTGCTAAAATCTGCAATTGTGTGCAATATTAAATGTTCTGTCATAAAAGATTAGTGATTTGCGCAAACAAATGCTGACAGTATTATTTTAGGTTACTATTCCATTATAAAACCTATTCTGTTGACACACGGTGCAAATTACAACAAAATGAATGACAGTTACTCTTCGGGCCATTTTTGAGGGCCCTCAATGTTGCCAGCATGTGACGTGGCAAAGACATGGAGTGATTCTGCCTGCGCTTATCGAGCGTTGGGCTTTGTGAAACTTTGTTTTTATAGGATTTTGTTCCTGACACCTATTCTTCACGAAGAGGATATTTTGTGTCTCTTTTTATAATAATCGTAAACATAAACGATATGCACGTAAATAATCTTTATAGTTCGAGTACTTCAAGTCCAATTTTTTTTTGGTAATAATCGTTTGGATGAAATATACCTATTTATTAGTAAATGGTAACCATGTATTTCATTACATTACATCTAAGAAAAAGCAACCATCCGAAGCTAAAGGAAGACTCCCACGTAGGCATTGATAATTTATAATTATCTTGTTTTTATCGCATTCAACAATGCTTATTTTTATAACTAGGAAAATTCGATTTTTTCTAGTTTTCTGTTTTTAGACTGAGAATTAAATATTATAATTTTGTGGATAAAGTTATATATTTAGAAACTGTTTCAAAATTTTCTCTCATTTTTTTTTGGTCATACTGTACGCGTCGTTGTTCCGTGACCTACTGTGTTGTAAAAAACGTAATCTTCCATAGGTAAAGGGCTTTATTTCGCGCGCGTTATCACGTGATAATTCACGAGCGTGTGCTTAGTGGGCTCATAAATTCGCTGCCTGTGATTTATTCGGGGATTACACAGCGTTATATTATCACTGACGGCTTCGCAGCGGATGTACGTATGTTTCATACGAGAATATAAACTAATAAATAACTAACTAATCGAAACAATTACATCAAGATCATCTGACCCCAAACTAAGCAGAGCTTGTACTATGGGTGTAGGAGACTGATAAACATACTTAAATATCTATAAATACATACTTAAATAGATAATAACACCCAACACACAACAAACAGAAATGTTCGTCACGGGTGGGGATTGAACCCACGACCTCTGGTGCTGAAGGCTGGATGATAACCATTGCACCAACAGACTAATGAGTAATAAATAATGAATATAGATCATGTTTTCAATCATCGAAGAAGATTTGGTAACTCAAAATTCATAACTGGCCCGTAAGCGCAGTAGGTAGATGCGCCCTGCCTATAGTGACAGAGGTTGTAGGTTCTTTGTATTTCTGCTTAGTTTTTGGTCAGCTAAGCAACTCGTCAGTAATATTATTTTCACATTACAATTATTTTATCAATTTAATTAAAAATAAGATAAATAAATTATTTTAGGTTCACAATCTAACCTTTTGTATGAATCCATCACTTCACATTCAAAGGCTCAAGAACTTCAACACGGTAGTACGATGGTCAACATACATGACCCAGCATACCTATGACCCAAACCAAAAGCGCTAATGAGCAATAGTCAGCTTCTAGGACTACACAGTCATTCCAGTTCATTAAAAATAAAAAAGTATAATTTGGATTCCAAATCCGAATCCTTTTGTGTTAACACGTGGCGGGTTGTCATATCTAACAGAAAAAATGACGTTCTTTTCAAATGATATTCTCGATTCTTGCTACCGGCCAGACATGTGTTATTATTATTCTGTGCTTCATTCACCTTTCTTTGTGGGGACAAAGAACGGTCCACGGAACTATGGCTCGGGCATAATACGGGACATTATACGAAGCATAAAAGAACTGAGAAATGTTGGAAGAAAAATGTTACGCGTTTATTCAATGTGTATTTCTGATGTAAAACAAACTGACATCGAATGTAAATACTATTGTTGAGTGTTGTCATCCGAAAAATAACTTTCATAATAGACATTTAATGGGTCCTTCTGATAAATGGAGCGTCTGCCGTGGACAAATATTGTCGTAGATCGCGTGCTAGCCTTTAGGTTTAACCACAGATTAACCACAGATAGTTTGTTATCTGTCACTGGTAATCTACGTTTTCTTTGTTCGATAGAAATATTAGCAAAACATGGAACAATATTTTTTCAACCACCATTAGTCCATAATCAAAACATAATTTCCAGGGCTTGCCTCTGATTGAACAGATCTCATCATCACTAGGAATTTCACATACGTATATAAATTAAAATTAAAATTACTGAATACGTTTTCTCTATAGAGAAGGCTATGGTCTTTATGTCGCTACGAGACCGAATAAGGTGTAAGAAATTCGTAGTTGAACTGTAGTTACTGGCTCAGACTCAAGGATAAGCGAGTCAAAAGACAGCTGACTGAGGTTTTACTGGATATGTACGTACATACGGTCTGAAAGAGGCTTTTTATAAGCAGCATGACAGAAGTAAACCCATCTAATCAGGAGTACAAACATTGGTTTGAGAAAACGATCATGCACCAGAAGAGGTTTTTTTGTCCTTTAAGGTCAATGGACTATCGATAAAGATAACAAGCAGTGAAATTCACATTCACTTTTGTAATTTGCAAATTACTTTTATTAAATTTAATTTTTATAACTAATTTTTATGTTTTGTAACCGCCTTTAGAACTAATTACGTATGTATTTTATACCTGTTCACGTTTAACAGGCAGGCTCTGCCCGTTTATTCACGGTGACTTGGACGTGTCACGGTCCTTCGAGCCGGATCATTTAAGATAACCATCTTTAGTTGAAACCAATTTCAACCTAAATTTTAACTGATTTAGGTGCATTTTTTGTTTGGTTGAAATTTCACTG
Source organism: Udea olivalis (assembly GCA_947369235.1). NCBI lineage: Eukaryota > Metazoa > Arthropoda > Insecta > Lepidoptera > Crambidae > Udea > Udea olivalis. Next base: position 12,234,867 of record OX376360.1, read on the forward strand.
GTATATTTAATCTGCCAAAGAAATTTAGTAGCACAGAAGGTATTTTTCCAATACGTACTAATTAATTTGTCGAGATGAATAATCCTAACCGCACTGTGTGACACATATAATCGTTTCCTAAATTAACTACATTATCATCACTTGCAGCCATAAGGAAGAGGCCTAAGCCTAGGGCTTTTTTTTGCGTCGGAAAATGCATTAAGGCATTCCCAGGGCTCTGGGTCCGAGACACCTGGGATATGTGGGATTCGGAACTCCTGGGAAAACAGAGACCCCTACCCACTAAAACCTGACGGTGGTCATCTTCGGCGCAGAATGGAAGGGACCCGGGATCCTCAACGAGGGAGAGACTCCTCGCAGGACCCTTCGGCGCGCAAGGCCGCCTGGCAGCCAGCCTCGGGAGTAGCAAACTCAACTCCAGTGCACGATAACACAGACCACTGTGTCCGAAGACACGCGTTACAGTCTTCCTTGGGATCACAAACCGAAAGACACGCAGGCCCCCCCGCGTGCGCTTCGCGACCCCAAGGGCCCTTTAAGGCCTCAGTCTCGAATTTTGCGGGCAGCGGGACGGCAGCGGCGGCGGGCGCGCTAGACTGGAGTGTCCCGCTGCCCGCAAAATTCGAGGCTGAAGCCTTAGTCGCCTCTTACGACAGGCAGGGATACCTCGGTAGTATTCTCCTCCCCTAACCGCAGGGAACAAGCCTATAGGCTTAGCCTAAGCCTCTTTCTCACCGGATCGGTGCGTTTTCGTTTCGGTACCTCATGCAGATGCGAATCTGTACAGATTGTTTACCGAGCGCATGTAATCAAATGAGAATTTTCAGACCAACTCGTTTCGGTACAGGTTTTTTACCGAGCGCATACGCGCGCCTTTGCACTGAATCTGTACAGAGCGGCCGGCCTTCCACGTCTCACCCCCGCCAGCTCCGCCGGGCGCCTAACTGACACCTGTCACTTTTAAACAAAACAAAATAAACATTACCGAACTGAAAACATCCAGAGCCTGCCAGGAAAAGTTTTTCAGCAGAAAATCTGTACAGATCCGGTGCAGAGGCTGTACCGAAACGAAAACACACCGAGCCGGTGAGGAAGAGGCCTCAGATTTCGAGCATGTTAGGAAAATATTGTGTGATGTTTCTTTAATCAATGATGTTTCTTATATCATTCATTCTCAGTGGTTTTCGAATACTTGAAATTATGAATCTAAAGTTTTACCAACAATAAACAAATACTTAAAAAATAGCAGATTTAACTAATAGCAGGTACTAAGGACTCGCAGGGATAGATTAAAGCAGCAAACTTGCCTTTTAAACTTTTCATCGTTTGATTAAATCATATGCGAAATGCTATGACCTGGAGAGTAGCACAAAAACGAACCCTTCTGCGTATTATTCCATAACGAGGTGGACTCCAAGCTGTCATTATGTTACGTAATGGTCCCGCGCGTGAGTTGAAACTGATCTATTGTCTCGTGGGCACTTATGCTAATACAACGAAACGTTTTTAATAAAATTAAATACACATTTTTAATGGAAAACCACAATGAGTCAGATAAAGCCAATGGTGGATTTGGGACAAGGTGATTGGAGGCGGAGTTTATATGAGTAATCTGTTTTTGGCTTATTGTAATTCAAATTAGGTATTTTCAGCAGGATCTTATTCAGGGTTGAAATATGTGACTGGTATGGCCATAATTTTTGTGAAGTTAGAAGATAATATATTTCGTGTAAGAATATATCAAGAATGTGTTACCAGCATAGATAGATAGATCGATAGATAGATTTTTTATTACTCAATATAACATTACAATGTAAAATAATATTTTCACGAATTACAGGAATTTATATTGAGATCGTCAAAATGTATAAATAATAAAAATATAAAATGTCAAAAGCCTTAATCTAAAATAAAATAGGTAAAGGTACCTACAACACGTCACAAAAAAAAGAAGTAATAATAATCATAATGTGTCAAAATAATGTTCCAATGTTGGAATACATTGAAAATTACATAGAAATAAATTAGTAGGTATTAATTAATGACACAAAAAAAATTACAATATTAATGTCAATCTTTTAAACAATCCCAAACAGGTGAAAAACAATAATGATAATACTGCTCATAGTCCGAGAAGAATTTATGACGCGTTTGTTATAAATTCTGTAATGGAACAAAAAGGGTTATCCAACAAAAGGTTTCTCAGACGGCGCCTAAATGCTTCGTCAGATTTTTTATTTCATCGAGGAGACGCATATAGTATGTTGGACCTAAAACTCTTGGGTTTTTCTCAGCAAGCGCCATGCGACGAGGAACTGCTCTAAGGCGGCTTGCTATGTGGGAGCGTTTCCCTACAGTATCCATTTTTGAAAACTGGTTCAAGTTTTGCCTAATAAATAATAATATTTCAAATAGATAGAATGATGCGCCTTAAACAGATCTCTGCACGAGTGTCTGGGCTAGGTTTCATTTACTACAAGCGTACGCACTGCTCGTTTCTGCATTATCAGTAGGTACTCTGTCAGCATCCGCTGAGTTGCCCCAAACCGTACGATATCACTCAAACTCAAACTCAAATAACTTTATTCAAATAGACTGTATCAGTACTTTCAAATCGTCAAAATTACAGCAAAATATACTAAATAATAGACAAAAATACCATTATAATATGTAATGTATACATAATGAGGGAGTGAAAGCGCGGTAATAATATTACCGTGGGGAAAGTGAGCATAATAGACTTTTAATGCATAGTCAGAGATCAGCGGTTTTAATTAACGTATCGCAAAGACTGCACCACTCAGCCTATCACACAGTCTGTCAACATGGCCCTTCCAGGTCAGATTTGAGTCAAGTGTGAAGCCAAGTTCTTACTCTCGCCGCATATTGGTATCGGACCATTACTCGATAAACAGGCAGGTAAAGTGATAGCCCTTCCAGAAAAGATCATCACATTTGACTTGGTGACATTTAACAGTAACCCGTTGGTTGAAAACCCTTTCTGCAGCTGTTCAGACGTCTCTCTTATTTTGACACTAAGAAGTTCATACGTACGCGCACTAACAACCACTGTTGTGTCGCCAGCAAATAGTACCGATAGGCCTGTCGTGATACTTGATGGCATATTATTATGAATTATTCATAAATCTTGAATTAACCAATAAAACCCCAGATAATGATGATATTAGCAACTGACGAGTGACTGGAAGGACGGCTGGTATAAAACGCATTCAATGAATTAATTGTGGACAGAAAGCAAACAATTTTTAACAACAGACAGTGCTATTTTAAATCTTTATATCACTTGCAATGAACCTACAGCAAGAAATGTACACGAGACCTATTAACAATTTCATACATTTCATTACAAATACACCAACACAATACCCTTTTCTCTATCAATACAACCTAAATAAGCGTAACTCAAACACAAGTGCACCAACATACATGCCTTCACACGACAATTACACTAAAATTCCAAAAGTACCTGTTAAGATGTACGGAAACTTCCTGTACCGACAAAGAACCTCGCAGATTCGCCACGCCCAAATCAAAATATATTATCGTGCTATCGACAATAACTGGCAACATCGAAAAAAAAGAATTCGCACAATCAATCAAGCGATAAGCCAATAAACCTCAACGATGCTCTTTTGAATTGAGAATTCGATTTTTGAATTCGCGTTCGCTTTTGTTACTATGGCCGGCGGCGCGGGGTCTGCCTTGTCAAATTGCACAATGAAGGGCGACCGGAAACGAGTGCCGGTATCTCCTTATGAATGGATCGGTAGGTGATGCGTTCAGGAACTATTGAGGTCGACGTGGAAACGTCAAGCGGCGTACGGTGAACAAAACAAGCAAAAGAGAAGAGCGGCAAATATTTGATGGAGATATTGAACACTGCTCAGTAAACGGCCTTTCAGGCTTTGCTGACTTCACCAAGCTACTTGCCGAAAGCTTTAGTAAAAAGTTATTTATTCTGTGCATCCAATTCATTTTAACCTGACTCGATGACCGGACTAATAATAAAATAAATAAATCTAGAATGTTATGATTATCAAAACCTTTTTAGAACGACTAGGTAATAACTAGTTTTTCATGTGTTCGATAGTCTTAAGTTTCTATCGACGTGATAATTTTACCTAAATTAAGTTAAAAAGAAACTAAAATTAGTAGGAGTCTTCAAACCGAAATAAGTGAATTAGTTGTCTTCCGAAAAAAATCCTCCTCCCCAACCTCTCTCATAATTTTTTTATTCTAACCGTACCCCGCGAGTATAATGCAATAAAAAATATTGTACAACAATACAACGCCCCCTATTGTAACGGAAGGCATTATAACCTCGCGCCTTTGCCTTATAAAAAAAGTCCAGGGTTGCAAGAGCTATAAAATTAAACGTGTCTGTACCTTTTGTGGCGAATTGTCCGTGAAATCGGTAGAGATGATAGATTTATTGGGCGGGTTTCTAAAAGACTGGTTTACTAATTACAGGGGTCGGACCGTTTGGGATTCGATTAACGTATCGTTAAGACTTCCGACGTGTTTAGGATTTATAATGAGTGATAGTCTAATTTAAAAAGTTTTAACCTTTTCACACAACGTAGTTTATGTGGGAAATCTAAAGCAAAAAAGAAGTAATTTAGCATTGGCACACATATTAACTACTGACAAAAAATAAGGGACAGAAATGAATTTATAAAAGTACTGACTGATTTCTTAATTTCATTAACAGTCCATGTTTTTGACTTCTATTTTTATCAGATTACTCCCCGGAAGAGGCAACTACGTGATAAGTTTCTAAACTTAATACCTAGATAATACCTAGTAGTAAATACCTGGTATGTACTGACAAAGAATTTTTGTTCTTGAATTGTTTAATTGACCTTGTTATATTTATATTCTTTTATGTTTGTTTTTGTTTCCTTTGTTTTATATTCTTTTAGGCTTATTTGTATCAAAATGACACATTGTACTTTACTAACGCCTGTTGTAAACCCAAAACAAGTTTTCAAAGAGTACTCGTAACTGCAGAGTTTCTCGCCGGGTCTTCTCAGCAAGAAACAACTCCGACGCGGTGGTAGAGTCGCATTAAGTCTGTAGGTATACTGTGTATTTATATATCCATATTATTATGGTATTTATGTCTATGATTTAGTATATTTGGCTGTAAATTTGACGATTTGAAATTCCTGATACAGTCTATTTTTAAAAGTTTAAAGTTATTTGAGTTTGAGTTTAAAAATGAACCCTTCCATTTTGAACACTAAGTTTGCAAAGAAATACCAAAAGTTACTACTGACAGCAGCTTGATTATCAAACCCTTCCCAACCAAATAAAAAGCGCGCTCACTTTCTTTTAAAAAGTGTTTCGCTCAAAACTTAAGTAAGTATGGTCAGCTTACCAATATTTACAGTCATCAAAATATCTTTCTTTTCAATATGAACTCAAAGATGATAATCATAAAGAACACCAGCTGATGAAGGGTCAGCATCTTAAGGCAGAGAACCACTTTCGTTGGCAGGCAAAGCCGGTTTATCTAATTAGTGTTAATCAAATAATGTCCTCCTTGGCTTGGCAACTACCAAAACTTGCTTCTTGGGTCTAGTGCGAGGTTTCACTATGAGTAAATTAGTGGATTCCTATATAAAAACCTTTTTCTATCATAGCAAACTATACTGTCCGTTTTCAACTACGCCAAAAGATAAATGTAAAAGTTTATCTGTATTAAGTTATTCATTCATTTCCTGGAAATACAACACTCACAGATAACCGTCAACCTTTAGACACAAAAAAATGGATGATGAAGCTTTGCGTTTGCGCGTTGCATCTATAGGCAGAGGAAGTTGAAGTTAGTCATCATCATCATCACGACCGACTTGGTGTAATGGTTAAGAAGTTGGCTACTACACCAGAGGTCGCGGGTTCGATCCCCGCACAGTACACACATTTGTGTGCATGAACATGTCTGTTTGTACTGGTCTGGGTGTCTCCTATGTATAATAAGTGTATTTAAGTATGTTTATCCGTTGTCTAGTATCCCATAACACAAGCTTTAATTAGCTTACTTTGGGGCTAGATGGCGCTGTGTGGAATAATCTCCAGGGATATTTATTATTATTATTTATTATTATCATCAGTCAAATAATACAGATTGCTGATCGTAAGCCCCTGCAAGAAACGCTAGTTTTAGGCGGCCTGCATCCACCTTAAAAGTTTATCAATCATCCCCCATCATCACCCTAGCATTAAAACACTCAACCACTGCAAGTCCCAGCAGCAAGTGGCAGCGGTTGCCATTTCTAATAAATGCTTACCCCTCTGGACCATGGACATTACGATACGCCCAACTTTGGATGTCGTTAACAGTTTATAATATGGGTATCACATCATCCCACACTCTCACAGCTGCCCTAACGACCATCAGTTCTTCGTGCAGTTGTCTAACAAAGCTTGAATTGTTATTCTGCACTCTCACGTGAAAAGTTGATTAATATAGAGGTAAACAGGAAACCATCAGTCTATGTGACTGACACTAATGTATGAACAATCACAATTCCAGCAAAGAATTTAATGTCAAAACAAATACAGCAGAGAGACATCGCGTTATCACTGATAAGTAGTGATGTCTACGTGGAAAATTTCTGACAAATTGCTATCACTGCTCTTAGAGTAAAACCCACTTAAGCATCAGGTTTATGGCAAGATATAATGGTTGTGTTCTCGGAATTTGAGGGCTAAGTATTGAGCTTAGGGTTCATTACACCTGCGTCATTTGGGTCTAGATAAAGAGTTATCTATCTGGCTTTCTCTGAAGACGGAAAACGACACATTATTCAAAAACATGTTTCAATATATTATATTATATTACAGTATTATATGGTCTTAGTTGAGACCGTAACAATATTGTAGAAAATGTTTTTCTAGCATTTAACAATGAAAGAAAGAAATACACTATTTCTCACACAAAGATAAGAAACTCGATCCTCGATCGCTCACTTATTGGCCCCAGTAGCTCAGTTGGAAGAGTAGCCACCCGTTTTGTGGAAGACGCAGGTTTGAGTCTCGCTTGAGCCCTAGGATCAGGTCAATTTTTTCTAGTTGTTATCTTAATATTGTAGATGTTAGAAAACGTAAATTGTAAGAAACTAGTTAGAATATAGTGTAGTTAGTGTTATATATGTCTAGTTATAATGGCGGCGTATGATCTGCTATAACAATAACGCTAATTATGACGAATTTGAGAGCTACTTAACATTGAGTGACGGTTGGTTACTTAACATTGAGTCTCGATAGTTTCCCTACCTCTATCGGAGCTTATTCAATATCTTTTAGAGATGAAGAAAGAAAATAATACTCTTAAAAGAACTTTCTTAAACACCAAGTCGTGTTAGTAGTTAGTGCTGTTGTATGATGTGTGACACACCATTTTTGACACAAACTACACTAATTACAGATTAAACAGCTGCCAAAGATAACGCAAAATTCAAACAACCAAATGTACATTTATTTGAATCAAATATTTAATATTTACCCCAATAAAATCGTGCGTAGAGCACGATAATTTCTAATACTGGGTAAATTAATTTAGCTGTAGGAGTATATACCTGAATTGAGCATATAAACATCATCAATAGACGACAATATTGAGAGATCAATATGTACTTAGTATGTGTAGCTATTATTAGGAAGCTATTTATGTGAGTCGTGGTTATAATAACATCAGACAGCAACACGTCATCATCTGCTTGCTTTCGATGTATATTTGGATGATATTTTATTTCTTTTTTTGCATGACCAAGTTTTAGTTTTGGAAGTTTCTATTGCCATGATCTGTATAGTATCATTTTTCACGTCAATATCATATTCACTTAGTGTTAACCTAGGTTAGTTGCTATTACAACATAGTTGTTCATGACTGTTATTTAAGTTTGTATATTACCCTACTTATCAAGCTATTTCTATTCTTCATGATCCTTGAATCATATTGACCAGAGCCTAGCTTTTATGTATCTCGAATTGAATTGCCAATAGACCTTACATAAGATGTTGTCAAACTAGATACCTAAAATACAATATTAAACTTCTTTAACCTAAAATACAATAACAAATATTATAAAAATAAAGTTTTCACAAAAACCCTGCCAGTGCTAAAATATTTCTCATTATTACACTTGACAAATAATTTGTCTAAGTGCTTGCGCATCTGAGTAAAATTATCACATGTCCTCGACACGTAACAAATTTTCCACGACTGTCCTTCGTGAAGCTATGACTTGAGAAGGCACAACAAGACAAGCTAGGGCTGGCAGAAGGATTAACTGCTCCAATGAAACCTTGTCAAAAAGGAAGGTTTACCAATTCAGTTAACTTACTAAAATAGTAATTTGTGGAAAATATATTAAAAATCATACATTTAGGGTAAAAAGAATATTTTCGACGAGTGAAATGTTTATTTTTAACATTTACAATGCACTTTTTTCTACACAAAGATAGGAACTAGAACAATTCGACCTGATCCCAGGATCTTTGAATGCTCAACTTTGAATTTTGGTTCTGGATTCGGACGATACATACATAACAAAATCCGAAAAGGTTGGCATAATTCTAACCTTAACATAAAATGCACTTGTGGTTATAAAATTGATTAAAAAGAATTTGGTCAGTATTGTGGTAGTACTGGATGCAATTTAAACTTTTAATTGTAAATCTCTCAAAAAATTAGGTGTTAAACGGTATACACTGATTGCTTACCCTGAAGCCTAGATTATTTTTATATGCCTGAAGTGAGGTCTTGCGCAGTATATTGATCTTACTGCTAGCATGGCAACTATACTCTATTCGGCTTATGATGAAGGCTGAAACGACAGTGTATTTTTTATGCATCTGCGTTATTCGTAAAGTACGTTATGCAGTGGTTGCCAGCTGGCGTCGCAAGATATCAGGCCTTAAGCGTAAGGGCGACTTGATAACATCTGATGTAAGGTTTATCACTGGCCTTACCTCTCCAACAATCCGCTCTGAGCCTGCGTGTGTATGGCTCGTACCACCTTATTGGACGTTGGGGGTCGTTCATGGATACATTTGTTTGATTGTTTGTCGGATGCTGAAGCAAAGACTGGTAACCATATTAGTCCGGTTCGTACTAATGCCAAATCAGTTTGCTTTGACAGCCCTGCTCCCCGCTAAAGAATTCTGCAAACTCAATTATTGAAAGTCGCACGTCCATTTTGTTTGGTCTTACTTATTTGCCAACAGGCGATTACGGTTACTCGTACAGTCGGCTTCAAAAGGTAATATTATTTTTTTAATTCGTGAGAGATTCTAGATTTAAAAATATCCATTGCATCCTCAATTCAGCGCCTTTGTAAATCACCACTTAATTATCTGCCTTGTTGTGTGAGCTACAGGAAAAGATCCTGGCATGTAAAAAAAAACCACTGTGAATTACACATATACGCTTGGTTTACGTAAAACGTGACCACTTTAGCTTGGGTTTATTGCTTAGCTTAGCGATGTTAACGAGTATGTACCAGGAAAACCAACATAAGCTTTTAACACTCGATGCCGCAAGAATAAATGATGGGTAGGTAGAGACACGATTATATTAACTGCATAAACTCATAGTGTCATCAACAGTGTCTAAGATACTGCTTAAAAGTATTCAGAATCGCTCTTTCCTAAATATATCCAAGCTCGAAGTCTAATTCACGTAAGGTCCAAATTCCATCGAAGAAGGTAATGTCATTTTCGCGTTTGTCAGAATAACAGACGGCAGCGCCACCTGTCTTTATCGAGTTTCGCAGAAAACGAGAATCTCACAGAAGATAAACTGTGCGAGATTCGGAGTGAGTTTTCCAGAATAGCTCTTCAGTACCTGTTACGTGCATTTTGACATCAGCAGGTGCTATAACTTCGCCATGATCTCGCCCAACCCTATTCCGACGCATCTCCACATTCCATTCCAAATCCATTTCAATATTGACAGCGCAAATGCGTTCCAACCTTGACCGCGACCTTGGCAGTCAGGTTCAGCCTGATAACTAGAGTTAATATTGGCACCGTACACGCCACTGTTTGATGAACGCTCCACTCTATCAATATATAAACATAATATTTATATTTGAGCGCTTTCGGTTCACTAACAGCACTTGTGTAATTTGTCTCTGAAACTGATAATCTGTAAGTCTATGTGTTTTGCTGTGACGTCGTGTTTGCGGTGTACACGCTCGTGTTTGCTGTTTTATCAAGTGGGTCCTGGGAAGGAGTTTAGGTGGTTGTAAAAGTTACACCATCAGAACAAAGGCTTGGGAATGTTTGTTTATCTAGGAGCACGGGCGTATCAGCCCTATTCCGAAACAGCTTTTGTACGAGTAACAGCTTTGGCCACCTTGAACCCCTTTTATCATTTTAACAGACTTGAGCGACTCATAATTTATAGTTGTAAAGTTAGTATTTAAGTTGATTACTAAATACAAGATCCTATCTCTATAAGTTTGCAAAATTTCAAGAGATAAACGCTTAAGCTAGTTACCAGCTATTGCCAAGTATCATTGCCAAACTCTCCTCCATTATAACTCGTAAACTATAAAACAAGCAATGTAAACCCGAGTAACTCTTATTAACATTGGGTAGATTTTCATAGTACTTACATGCATTTATGTAACAACATAACCCAGCAGATATACTCATATCAAATTAGATACCAAAAGCCTCTACGTGTTGCGTTTTGCCCCCGTTAACAAAACAGAACTATGGGCCCGTGAATGTCTAATGTGTAAATACCATACACTATTAGGTACCTGACTGACAGCTAAGGATGAAAACCATTAGCATAAGCGTTGGGTGATACATACCTGTGTTAAAACTTACAGATGATCCTCTAACTAAAGTGAGGTATATTGCCACTTAGTTGGTGGCCAACCCCCTCAGCTGAATAATAGCGACTTTACTCACGTTGCGGGCAAGACGGCGGACTTGCATAAAAACATGTTTGTCAATCAATGAGAAAGTGGTATTGTACGTACAGTTTTGACATAATATTTCAATGTTTATTATCATCAACTGAAAATATTACATAGGACTACCTGAAAATACATGAACAAATCGCATTTCTGCTCAGAAACGTTTAAATATTTACCCAAAACCGCTTTTAAAATTCATACTAGTCTGGTAATTAAGTGCCCGTATCTCGTCCCACGTGTCGAGATAAAGAGACCGACGCTGCACGAATTATCGACTCCAGTGTAATGTGTCCCGGAGTAATGCCCTTATTCGGGTGATGCCTTGTTCTAATGGGCGGGCGAGTGGTCGGGCAAGTTGACTTACCGGTGTAAGGTGTCCTGTTATTTTAGAGAACGAAGAAAAAATATTGTTATAAACTAATAGAAACCATTGATACAGTCTTGTAGCTTCATTATCCAATGGATAAAGCGATCTCTTTCGAGCAAATTTCATTTGCCTTTCAATGTTTTGTTCAGTCATACCCATAAGTATTTTCAATAAGTAGAAATTATGTCTTAGTAAACTGAGCTAGCTTGCTTTTTAGACCTTGCTTCTCAACAAATATTTAAAAATGCAATAAGCGCCTTTGCTTGCAGTAATTGTCATAATCATTGCTCAATATTTTTTAATCATCTGCTTCAAAATCGTTAAGGGGTTAGCCAGTCTGGTCCGTGTAATTTTTGTAACGCGTCGTGTTGCTGTTTCTTCATTTTTTAAGGTGTATAGCAAACATACAAACCTTAAACAAATGCATGAGTCTATGATGTTTGCACTAGAAGTGAACATATAAATATATATCTGAGTACCTTCGATGGTTCTTCGGGCGAGTTTATTCGACTAAGATCCCAAGAAGCCTACACACGTCGTTTCCACAGCAAGCTAAGCAAACGAGGCACAAGCACAAAGCGCCTTGTGTTTGAGTTTCCAATTGGTGACCGTGTAGCCGCGCGTTTTGAGCTAACGCGTATTTGTATAGCAACGTGCTAGTGAGCGATCCGTAAGACGTTCATTAGGCTGTAAGCTGCAATGGAAAAACTCGTATCTTTGCGAACCAACGAAATAATACTCCTTGACTTATACAGGGTTACTTTATAAACACCATGCAAATTGAAATATTAGGATCTATAGAGAAAATGGCAAATAAATGAATAAATCATTTATTTAAAGATAACATTGATTCGTGGGTTAGTATCACACTTAAAGAAAGGAATGTTAGTTACAATATCATACATTTTTGCTAATAACATTTGGCTCGCCTAGCTATCAAAATAAGTATTTTAGACTTATTTGATCACCAAACGAACCATATGCTTCAGCAAAGGAGAGTCATAGCTCTCGCCAACGGGTTTCAAGATGCTGTTGGAGCTCCCTCGTATTCTTTCTAACAACGAGGCAGTCTTCTTTCGTATGACGGCAAAAAAGCCGTCCGACAGCAAAATACGTATTATTCTGTTTGATAACTTCCAGTACTAAAATGTTGAGTTATTATAACTACAAAAGGTACAAAAAAATCACTAGTTTCGTTGACACTGCGCGACATGAGTGGCGGTGGGCTCGCAGCCTCTCAACTGCCTCTTAACTCCCCGTCCGCGCTTTGTTCAGAAGTTGAAATTCAATTTTAACTAAGTAACCACGCCGCACTAATAATCCGATCGAAAAAAATATTCCAATGTGAAAATTAGAAAGACCTATCTTTTTTTTTAAAAAAGCTGTCTTTAATTGATGCCTAATGTCTGGGAAAATTATAAATGGTATTCAAAATATAACCCTGTATTTTGACGGCACGATTGGCGGTAGAGCGCGATTTCTCACCGTAACTTAGGTGTTGTCCCGAGTCTTTCAGGAAACGGAACTTTTTCTAAATTGGTTAAGGTCTAGGGGTGCAGGGAGACCTTCCTGCTTAAATCCTCGTCTGGTACCACAGTTATATTTATACTGTTTCTAAATTATGCCAATTTTTGGTGTATCGTCTAACGCATATTTTGCTAAACATTTTCCCGCAACCATGTTCCGCTGGAAGAAATGTATCTTAAGAGAAGCTCAACTGTACTTTTGTTATTCTAAATATTATCCATTGTTACTGTATTTTATGTATGACTAATAAATAAATAAACTTATAGATAATACTCGTATGTTGAACATGAAAAATGAAAATAAACAAGTCTATTTGGTAGACTTTCTTTTCAGCCTATAGCAGTCCACTGCTAGACATAAGCCTCCCCCAGGGCGCGCCACAAAACCCGATCTCCCGTTTTTGCCATCCAGTCACTACCAGCCACTTTCTTTAGGTCGTCAGTCCAACGTACCGGTGAACGTCCAATACTACGCTTGCCGAGTCCTGGTCTCCACTCGAGAACCCGTCTACTCCACCGACCATCGGTTCTGCGACAGATGTGACCAGACCACTGCCACTTCAGTTTGCTACACTTCTGGACTACGTCAGTCATTCCGGCTCTTAGCCGGATTATCTCGTTCCGGACCTTGTCCCTTAACGAGATTCCTAGCATGCACCTTTCCATGGCTCTCTGAGTGACGTGTAATCGGTTTGCTAGTTTCACTGTCAGGTTCCACGTCTCGGCTCCGTATGTCATGACCGGTAGGACGCACTGATCAAACACCTTGGTCTTCAGGCATTGTGGCAAAGGTGACTCGAAGATGTGGCGCAACTTTCCGAATGCTGCCCATCCAAGCTGAACTCTTCTGGTGATTTCACCCTCAAAGTTGTCTCTACCCAGATGTAATTTTTGACCCAGGTATATGTACTCCTGGACAGCTTCAAGAGCTACACCTACGACGGAAGCGGGTTTAGGAACGATGTGTTCGTTAAACATGACCTCAGTCTTGTCTTAATTTGGTAGACTAATCGAAATTTAATATTTCCTTACACACAAATATCCTAGTACGCGTAGATCTTAATCTAGCGGTATTAATATAGAGACAGTTTGTGTGACAGACAAGCGCAGAATCATTCAATGCAAACGTTACGCTACCAAGGATTTTAGACGACGCACGCCGCTTACAATCAGACACGGAAAATCTAAAGAGGAAATGTTCAGTAGGGAAGGTCCAGGGACTACAAAAATTACCAACCAATTCTAAAACTGACGGGTGCAACTAATTACCTAAATCGCTAACATTTCTACGACACGTGTCATCGAGGTCGTGAAAAGGATCAATACGAACGCCTATATCTATCGAATTGATACCATTCCAATCCAACAGACAAATGCTTTTTGTAGCAGATAAACTGTGTAAATACTATTTACCAAATAATTGCCGTTTCCAGTCGTCAACCTTGTCGCTAACGCAAGATGCCGTGAGGCCAGGGGGCCGCACTGGGCCAGCTAAATATGTGCTCTACACACAAACACACATAATATGTGCGCAGGGCACACAGCGGGGCTTGCACGGAAAATATTTGGTAACACCGCCAATGTAATCCCAGCCGTTTGCCTTGATAAATTAAATACACAGAATTATGTCGATCGTCGTGTTAAATGGTTTTAGAGCGTGGCTTAAACTGTTTTTGTAGATAAAGACAGTTTGCGCGTTACGTTTTCTGTTCGGATTCTTAGAAAACGTAAAGTATAATACTTTTATCTCCATCCGAAAGCCTCATGAACTTGTGATAACACCGCAATTATTATTAGAACTTACAGCAAATAAAATGATTTCATTCAAAAGTAATGACAGTTGCCAAACTTTCTAGTCAATTTTCCTCTCCTATGGTGCTGTCGGAAAAGATTGCCTTTCAATCCAATTGTTAACAAATGAACTAAATAATTGTTTTGATGAACCCCTTATTGCTTACTGGTATACGTCTGACCTTAATCGATAATTATAGGTCAAAGGGCATAAATCTTTGTCTCTTGACAAATATGGCGAAATCGATTTCATAAAAACCTCCAAATATAATTTAAGGCCTTAAATCTTCCTCATTATTATTCTGAAAATGCCTTATGAAGACCTCAGTAAAACAGGTCTCATAACAAGCTCTTGCGCATGGCGCGCGACTCGGCAAACATGGCGGCGATAAGCGGCCATCTTGGATCGAGGTTACGGAGCAGTAAAAGCGTAAATTCAAATTAATATTTTATAGTTCGACTTATTTTATTTTATCACGTCCATCAGTTGGTTTGTATCAGTATAGTACCTACCTATTTACTTACTTATGTGCGTACTTTAGAGCTAGCCCCAATATACTGTACTGGCCAGAATTAGGTAAATCTACCTACCTTACCCCGTATCTACAAACGCTAATCAAAAGTTGAGGATACCTCAAATTGATGCTGCCTTGTCACATGTCAATAGAAATGAACAGACAGCTATACATGTAAGGACTGCTCAGCTTTGATTGAGCTTTGTTTTTCTTTTTGCTTTGCTTTTTTGTGGATTCGGGCATTAAAATCGTAAATCAGTTTTTTCTATTATTTTCACTTAGATAGTTTGTGTATCACCTTCTGAGTAAACCATATCATCTTCGTTAGGGCATGAACATTTGAATAATCAACCAGTATATGAAATGTAATGTTTTCAGCATAAACTAGTCTCATGGAAACACGTTTCGCAATAAACGTGCAAGTAAAATAACTCCCCTTTATAAATAAACCATGTGTTAAAACAAACAAAGCTATCGCAAAGTGTTCTTTTTGCAGCAGATCTGCTAGAATTAACATTAAACAAGATAATGTTCTGGTATAAAGCAGGCTAATCCTGGTCTAGAACAAATTTGCTCAGTCAACAATCACATTACAGCCACCTCGCGGTGTGTACCCGAGACCAATGACATTCTGGGTATAGTCACACATAGTATAGGTAGTACTGAATCGCAATGTGTAGGGGTCCGGCTAAAAGGGCCACAGGTCGTGAGTTAGATCCTCAACCAGGCAATATTCACGTGACGATTTAAGTCTGGGTAATGTATCTAAGTAGTAAGATGTGCATGTTGTGGAAAAAACTGCGAAAACATAATGGCCAAGTAACAAATTTATAAAAACTGAGAAAAATATGATATGGTCAATAAATAGGAACACTCACCGCGCCCGTTGACATAACGTCGTAATGAATATCTTAGAATATATATAGCTTCTGCACTCCTTATTTCAATGTTGAAAAATTGTGAAAAGGTACTAACAATTTGGGAATATACTTGCACGTCCCAGTCCAAAGTTATTACGGTTAATTTGGAGCGCTCCCACCAGACCGGGCCATATGAGTTCTCTTAAAAATCATTACTTTAAAGTGAATAAATACATATTATTTTTGTTGTGTAATATGACTTACCATAAGAGTTATTTTTTTTAGGGTTTGTTTCACAGAACTTTAAAGCTGGAGGGAGAAATTAGCCTTTACTTTTTCCTTCAGGTGGCCGTGTGACTGCTCCTATTTTCAACCCCTATCTATTAAAATATACATCGTAGGCAGACAGAGATTGTATCCAAAATTGTGGTTTTTTTTACTGAATATTTGCTTATATTTTGCTTTTATAAGCGTCATACGTTCAATCCTAAAGGAGAAGACTGAGTAGGATAGATCTGATTTTTGATTTCGTGGGAATGTTTTGATCAACTAACTTCATAAATTTATCTTTACGTATCATTACATGATAAAATTGCAGTTATATGGTAAAGTAAACAGCAAAAGTTGATGTTCTAATGCACAAATGCGAATCTGATTAACGTAGTTCGAGTCAGAACTGTGTGGAGTTCAATCATTTTTAAAGTACCTAAGTGATTGTAAAATTACCCTAAAATTGGCTAAGGGCACAGCTTTCAAAAGTTGCCAATTGATTTAAACTTAAGAAGATGATTCAGAAAGAAACTATAAAAAACGGCCTGATCCTAGGGAGGGAACAGGACTCGAACTCGCGCCTTCCATAATCTGGGTGGCTGCTCTTCCAACTATGCTACCAAGACAAATAACAGACCTGGCGCGTGTATTTAACGTTTTTGGCAAATGCAAATATTTGACCTTCGATTAAGATAAAAGTAGAAATGTTTCTTAGCATGGCCTAATCTCAATGTACAAAAGAACTTAGAAATAAAAAATATTACGAATCTAGTGGAGAGTTAACTATATCAAAAATAAATCTATAGCACTGACTGCCTCGCCTCGTATTCATAGAATAAATCAGACACAAAAATGTAACCTACGTTTTTATTTCAAATTGAAAAGATATTGGTAGCCATTTTATTTTTAAATTAAAGTATATAAATAGATAAGTATTTAAGAAAAAAGTATCATAGCCTAAAACATACAGCCACAAAACTACAAGTACTTAATTAAATTAATAAATTAAAAGAAGAATTTGAAAAAAAAAATGTAGATTTTTACAATAATAACTGCGGGTCCTTATTTTATGTTTTTTGTCGATGAATTTAATCCTGGTTTACAGCCTTCAAGTTTGTTACACTACGAACGGGTCACATTGTATTTAAAAACTTGTGTGTTAAAATACTTTAATTCCATTTTCTGTTTCTAGGTTCATCCCTAAACGAACTAATTAGACAAAGCCCTGGACCACGTCAGCTTTGTTATTTTTCACACTATGGTGTGACTACGCAGACTTTTAACGAGTTGAGGATTTCAAGAATTATATAAAAACCAAATTCTCTGAAAACTTAACACAACTACGACACTATTCTACGTCTCGCGTCAAACACTTGGTCAACTCAATGTCCGTAGTAGCGACAAAATCACAAGCTCTCAGATGATTTATTTGTGTAGACGTCTGCTGCAACATGGTTCTCGGCACGGTGAGAGAATGAACCTTTAAACACACCTAACCGCAGTAGAATACGTTAAATTTATTTAAACGACTAGGCAATCATCATTCGCGTAAGTTTGCAGGTAGCACTAGAAATCGTTGACTCACTACAGCTAACCGCCATTAGGTATTAGTCATTGATAAAAGAAGACAAAGAGATGAGAACGGCATAGATCGGCCATAATAATACCTTCAACAGTTGCCGATAGAAACCCTTCCTACATTTATGATTGACTACAAATATTACTCAAAAATACTGAAAAACGTATCTAGAGCCAAGTTGGACCCATTTTTTATCATCGTGGGGAAATCCTCATGTATGAATGTCGGACTTCTACCAAATAAAACCCCACGGTACTCTACCTCAACACTTCAGCGGCGAAGCGGGATCTCTGAGAAAAGTTTCACAACGCCCCGCTACCTGTGCTTCCCTTTATCGGGGCCCCTCGCCCCTCCATCCGATCAGGGGGAAGGCCACGAGAGCACCTGCTGTACACTAATACTTTCGCCTTCGCAATGAAAGCCGTGCAATGCGGACAAGAGCACCCCGCTGGCTCCCAATGTACGCCGACTATACTAGGCCCGCAACCACGAGTCACCAACCAAAAAAGGTGAATCCGCTCCCATATCTGGTGGTGCGGCACTGCCGAGCGGCAGTGCGCAAAGGGTGCCACGGATCACTGACATAATATGGGAATACCGACAGTACTAGCAAAGCGCAGTGCACTGTAAGCAAGTATTTCAACATCTACTTGCGAGCTACTATAATATAGGGGCACTTAACCCTACGTCTAGGTGTTTCTCATTCTTATGTGACTAACTTTTCCGGCTACTTTTAATTCCATTTGCAGTACGAAACAATGAGTGAAGAGATAATAAATGTAAGTAATGTGACTCATGACTGCTTTTGATGTAAATATGTTAATTATAAACGTTTATTTACTTTTCTCTGGGTGTCATGCGCAACTATCTTCCTGTCGTTTTGATGACACACGACAAGTACGGACAAATTTGTATATTATCTAAACAACCAACAAATTATCTAAAGTTATATGATCCAATCCGAGCTTCCGAACTCTCATTTAAAAATAGCACACAACGCGCAATTCATTGATGTAATTTAGTGTTTTGCCATAATTATGAAAAAGTCAAATTTCCGCTCTTGAACGTTCTGCACGAGGTAATATCCGAAGGCATTTCAAAGATAATTTTAATACACATAAATACAGGGTGTCTGGCGACAGATTTATGTTTTCAAAATTGAATAAAAAACAATTTGACATAATATCGTGTTAATATGAACATGCGAAGCGACTGATCAGTTTTTGAGGGAAAGCTTCCCGAAGCAAAGTTTTGAGGCTCTGTTTTGAACAGTGTGTGCAACTGGACGAACGATGTTTGGATAACGTTATCTTCAAAAAGTTAAATTATATTAAAACAATACCTATGTCAAATAGTTTTTTTTTTAATTAATTTTGAATCAAAAATCTGCCACCAGACACCCTGTACATATAGTTCTGTCGCAGATAACTACATAATTTTATTTCTTCACAGTAATCTGATTGCTTCTTTCTATTTGTTATATACCTACATTTAATTTTGTTATATACAAAACACACGTAATAATATACCTAAGTGCTATATTTAAGGTCCTATTGTGAAGAGGAAATAAATATTTCATTCATTCATTCATTCATTGCTATTCACTCAGTAAAAGTAACAGGAACAACACTTTTTTGATGTAGGTATTATATTTCATAAACTTTCAGCAAATGCGGATGGAAAATGAAAAATTTTATATCAAATGTTAGGGGATCCATAAACTTATCGAAATTCATTACAACGAATTTAATTTTCATTAAAACTGTTCGGAGATGTTTTTTTACGGTTCCGTACCTCGAAAGGAAAAAACGGAACCCCTCATAGGATCACTTTGTTGTCCGTCCGTCCGCCTGTCTGTCTGTCAAGACCCTTTTTCTCAGGAACGCGTGGAGGTATCAAGCAGGAATTTATATCAAATACTCAAGTCTACTGTCCCTTAAAGCTGTGAAAAAATCAAACTTCTAAGCCAACGCAATCAAAAGATACAGCTGTTGCTTCCCGTGAACTCAGAATCTTGAAATTTGGTACCAAGCAACGTCTTATAACACAGATAAAGGAAACATTGCGAAAACCGTAAATTTTGAGTTACATCATATACTAAAAATATTTTTAATAAATATACCTACAGGTTTGTACGGAACCTTCGGTGCGCGAGTGCGATTCGCTCTTGGCCGGTTTTTGCAATAAGCAACAACTCATCAAATTGCGTTACATCGCAATTTAATTTCCTCGAACAGTCTGTACCACAAAAGTCATTTAATTTCCACATTTTGTTCATTTCATCGATGTTTTTTTACGAGTCGATATCGATGCTTTGGTTCCCATAATTTGATTTCCACGAATGTTTTATATCACAAAATTGTTTTTTTTCACTTAAAGTATAACAAGAAAAATGCTACTGAAAAACGACTCATTTGACTCCACTTTGGTCTTGTCTGCTCTACCCCTAAAGTGTAATTCAGAGCCACGTAGGCGCGTAGGAAAAGGCCGATTGCGGGCTGAAGGAGCAGCCAGCAGGTGGCTACAAGTGAGCGGTGGTGAGCGAAAGCCACCTGCGAAGATTAGCACGCGTGTAAGCGCCGGAGCCTTACAGCGCCGGAGCCTTGACGGAAGACAAATGTGCACTGCTATTTGCATGCAATTCTATTACTTATTGGAGACATGGACATTGTAACTGTTCTACCTACTATTTAGAAATCTTTCATGAAACAGTACTCGATTGGCCTAATTTAAGCATGAACATATTTCGATAAAAAGTGTAATTGATAATATAAAATTCATGTTATTCGATGAATGGTTGTTCGGGTAACAAAAGCTATTTAGAAAAGTTTCTTCGATGAAACGTTGTTCGTTATTATAAAACAGCGTTGATTAGTTATTATGCGATATGAAAAAAAAATGTATTGAAATTAGTGTAATCGTTTTTTGTGAAATGAAATTTGATATTAAAAACTGTATTCTAATAGACCCGTTTATCCGCTTCAAACGTGAAACTATGACTTAAATAATAAATCATTTCGTCTCATCGTTACTAGGTACAATGGCATTAATTTACAATATTTTTTCTGTTTACACAAATGTTTCGGCGAATTCTATCTACAATTACGTAGTAAGTAATTGATTTAGTATGCCTGTTGACATTATAGGTATAGAGATACATATTGTCTACATCACCGAAGATTGTCGATTAGATTCTACCAAAAACAAAAATTATGTGACGATCAATTAATTTAGTTTTTGATCTGAATCAGGAAGTTTTTATCTTATTCGGTAATTATCAAACTGAGCTATGTAATTATTGCATTTTAAAAAACATACGAAAATTCTAAACACTCGTTTTAGAGTGATTATCGTTCTAGTTAGTAAAGAGTGAATCTTACTAATCTTACTTCTTACTAATATTATACATGCGAAAGTTTGTGAGGATGTATGTATGTATGTGTGAGTTTTGTTTGTTACTCTTTCACGCAAAAGCTACTAAACAGATTTAGACGAAACTTTAAAATAATACAGCTTATACATCAGAATAAGACATAGGCTACAATTTATAAAGACTTTATACATTTTACAGAAATGAGGTTGACTCGGGCGAAGCCGCGGGCGGAGAGCTTGTATTATTAAATTTAAAAAAAAAATCGTGTCGTAAAAGAAAGTCTTTTATTGAAGTAAATGTTTAACAATTAAATTGCCGGGGCTTCCCAGATTATTAATGCGAAAGTATAAGGATGTTTGTTACTCTTTCACGCAAAAACTACTGAACCAATCGCATTATTATTATTTAGTCATAGATGTTTCAATCCTGCAGTGTTTGTGCACTTTCATACCCTTTCCATTTTCCTCCCCTTGTAGGTTTTTTGGAAAATATGAATTGTATTGCAATAAATATCTCCTACATCTACATCCCTAATTAGTACGGACGTACGTGCAAAAAGGTATTTCTTATCTTATCTTAATAAAAGCAACTTCTAGTGACAAAGTTTGCCAACCCTTCCTATGCTAAGACGTGGCCGATCTACGGCTCTGTCCGTCATACCTAAGATCAAAGCATTGCTATCGATAAGTGTGCTGTATGAAGCACACTTAACCGCTTGTGCTGGAAGGTCACCTATCTTGTCATCAAAGGCTGCTGCTGCTTAACTAATGGATAGGTCATTATGACGATTGACGTCATACTAAAACGACGTTAACGTGTGTTTAGGTATACAATAGATCATGTATTACTTTAAGTTATGTACGAGAGCATCAATCTTACTGAAAGAATGAAGGAGCAGCCGCTCAAACAGTTAAAACACAAAACCTCGATTACCCTGAACGTAAACCTAAATTAGCCAGTATTACCCCAATTTCTTGCTGTTACTTCAAATGTAACTTGCAGGATCGCAACCGGCCAGACAAGCCAGAGTCAACATCGCAGGAATTAGTCCAAATTATGTGCGCCTAGCCCTCCCCCCTCACACCTCCCCCTACCCGGCCGAATCAATATTTGTTGTCCGTACTCTTCTTCCTTTAATACAACACGCACAATACACTCACACACACAACTACACAAGTCAAAATCAACCACGATGGTAGAAGTCAAAGTTGCAACTGGCTTGAGAAAATTCCACTAACTTGTGACGTTTGGGCACCAAAGGTGGAGACTCATCCCCGTTCTTGCTATCTCTTTCAACGCAATGTCGTCCTGCTCTAACACAGTTTTCCGCTGAAACCGCGCGGAGCGTTTGCGACGGCATTGTAAGAGTTATTCCTATTTATTTATATATTTAACGATACAAATGTTTTTAAGGTGAACTTGACGCCTCAAGGTATATTTTAACAGATAACGATTGAAGTATTTCACTGTCGTTTGTAGTACAATAAACAGCATGGTGCAAAATTAAATAAACACGTCCTAAAATAAACAAGGGGTGCATTTGAACTGAGTATTCCGATTTTGTTTACTATCCAAGTTCATCGGGCTTAGGATCGATTTTTGTGAATTGTCGAATAGTATTATTAAACAAGAACTTTCAAAAATAACTATTTTGTACATTTGTGTGTCCTGTCAAAACCATCCTAAACTACTCACGCCAAGTTCACATGACTACTATAGGAATTATAATACCTAAATAATTCTAAAAACCTTACCTTATTTCTTAAGACTAAAATATCTTTTTGAATGTTACTATTTGAAAGGTTCTGCCATGAATGTTAAGTTCTTCGTCTTGCTGCTCTCTAACGATTTAGATTTAGATTGAAATTAAGTAATCGGTATAATTCTGTAATCGTTTTTCAGCCTTAACGGAAGTTTTTCTAATCATTTATTGAAAGACATCTAAGTAAGCATATCTTTCAAACTTCTGTACTTATGTTCGCCAAAACCGCCTTAGCCGCGTAAGTTACACATCAATTAATATAAAAACCCGCGGCTGACTCTTGTTGAATATTCATAAAGAGCTGTTAATTGCACAACTTAGCAAATACATCGGAGAGAGCGACTCCGGTCCCGCCAGGGTTGCTGACGAAAGATACCATTAAAAGTAAGTATTCACTTTAAAAAAAAAAAATAGCTTATTCATGATAACCAGCGAATTAAAAATTGTTAATGTGCGCGACTTCACTTTAACAATGAAGTGAAATATGTGAGACAGCATAGATTGCCCTGGTCTCAAGATCTCACCATAATAACACCAAGACCTGACACAAATATCGAATTCGTGAACAGACGTTTTAGTGCTGCAGGAATAGAATCGGCCCTTTGCAGCTCAGCGCCTAACGGGAGGTCAAAATACACAATTATATTATTTATATACTGCTTATTATTTATCTAGTTATTCATTGCACAAAATCAAAAGTACAATTATCGGACTTCATGCCAAATAAGCATTATTATATATAAGTCAATCACACGATCAAACGAATAATTATTTGTTATTTTTTAGTTTTTCCATCTTCAAATATTGATACCAATTAAAAACAAGGAATCAGCTTTGGCAACATAAAGTTAACTAGCAGTTAATATTCTGGTTTAGCCGAACCACAGTCTTCGAAAAATAGTACAACATATCTCTTTTTACTTCCGGGAGGCAAGATTATCGAATCTCCTGCTGGGCATAGTCCTGTCCATTGAAAGCCACAGCGGTTTTGGACCGTAGTACGCATCCAACGGCTTCCTGCAACCTGCACCAGGTAATCGGTCCATCGGTTTGGAGAACTAACCATGCAAGAAAGACATATCTTACTTTAACCCTCGGAATCGTACTTTTTAAGTGAATACTAAGATGGATAAAGAGAATTTTGTAGGGCTTGAGTTTACTGCCCTGTATTGCAAGAGTTTAGATCGCTAAAATGTCCAGAGGGGCCAATGACACAACCTTATCAGATCCTCTCTCACCCGAAGACTCTTACCCGAAAGTTTGATACAAAACCTGCCATCAACCTGTCGGGTGACAGATTGGCATCAATCGGTCACCATTCCGATCTCATGGCTGTTTGTTTTACGCTCTTTGTGCCCATCACACACTCCATAATTTCTCTAACACAGCTTCACTTCTGATCAGCCTAACAGACGTAGGCAGCCCTAGCCCTGGCAAGGCGTGCCCCCTCCCACCCCCTCGCAAAAGGCCAACCCCGCACGCACACACACAAGCCGGCGCGCGCAACCGGGAAAACTACGTGCCTTTTACGTACGGATTGTGTACAAGAACGCGAATGTAGTACGTGGAGAATTTACACATACTTTTGCTTAAAGAATTTCAAATAGGTTAATGTTATTGTAATTTTAATTGTCATAAAAGTAGCTGTGAACCTACGTGCCGGAAATGCGCTAACGAAAAGCTCTTGGAGTACTTCTTACTACTTCAAGACCACAAAAAAGCTTATCATTTATTTTATTTGGTAAACTAACACGCTTTCACAAAATGTTCAAACAGAACCAAATCCGTCTTTATTATACCATTTACCATAACTTTATTATCGTGTTTTGAATCAGATCCGGTTACATTTCAAGTAAGAGCAATTAAAAGGAAAAGTGTTTTGGTTGATATTGAGAGGGTTTCGCCATGATTTGCGCATTCATCGTCAAAGATATCGGCTAAACAAATAAAAGATTAAACGTATATAACTTTATTCTCATTTTCTAACGCTATATTTTGTATTGTGCCATCTGTCGTTAATTTTCCATCTTATTATAGTCGAATTGGCACTTTAGATTTCCAAGCCGTAAGTCGTGTTTACAATGTCACCATGAAAACCCCAATTTATCTAAAACTTTGGCTTGTACTGCGCAGAAAACGCGTGTTGGTTGTGTGCGCATCTATTTACGAACCGAGTAAATATGTACTTGCGCGTTTGTGGAGGCTGCATTAATAATTCAATTGGTTGCTCGCCGCTCAGGTAGCGTTTAAACGATTTTTAACTTGCCGCCAAACGGATTAATTGGGACGGAGGTGCGCCATGACAGGTTGGGTTTCCGATTGTGCGGCTTGGCGGGCTTTTGGGAACTTTTGAGAACTCCTTTGGTTTATTTGCCGAGGTTTCTTTTTTAAATATATACCTATAAATACATTAAATTTGTAGGTAATAGATTTTTGTAAGTCGTTTACTATAAAAAAGCTCTGACTTAACCTCATACCAATGTATAGTTTTACTAAGAAATGACGTTACCATGTCAACCTGAGTTAAATAAAAATAATATTATATTAATCGTGCGGCTTGGCGGGCTTTTGGGAAGTTCGTACCGTTTGTTTAATTATTGAATTTGATTTTAAGTCATTATGAATACATGTCAAAATCGTTAAACATTTGTGGAAATCATTAGATACCAATGAAACTGTACATTGTTTTCGTAATTGTATGATTGAAACTGAATACAAAAACTTCTTTTTGGTTTTATTGTCTTTCTGTTTGTACGCCCCAAAATCACGTGTACATATTGCTGAATGGACATATAACATAAAACTTTGCACAGAGGTAAATGATAAAAGCTGGGCCATTGAAAATGTTCGTTTGAATTCAAATACGGTGAAAAAACTTTATTTCACCCTATGCATAGCAATAAAAAAGACTAGTGTACTAACAATATAGTTTTGAAATATATAAAATATCAATCAGCCTTAGCGATAAAACTCGCCAAGGTTTAAAAATATATAATAGGCTTCTTCAAACGGAACCTGGGTCAGTGTGTGATGTGTTTGCGGATAGGCCGTCAGATTGATGAATGCTTTTAAATATGTAGTTTTTAAATTGTACAATTAAATTGTACAATGATTTGGTTTTTTATTCTGTTATGTTGTGCAATTTTTTGTGTTAATAAATAAATAAGTAATTACTATCAACATTTTCACTGTTCGCTAAAATCATAAATCCTGTCTTGATTTTCTGTAACACTCTTTAAAATTCAAATTAGTTCAGTACGTCTACCATGAGTTTACACCAATGACCGCCGCTAGCGTCCGCGTAAACCGTGTTGACGTTTTGTATGGGATTACGGTACAGCGCCCCTAGTGATTTAAAATGAAACCAAAAATGCCATAAAAGTTTCTGAACGCAACGATCGCCGTTTACCGTTGTGTGAATCCGAAAAATTCTGTAAGTGAACTTTGATTATTTTAGCATTCAACAATGCTTGTTTTTCATATCTTAAGATAGAAAAACTGGAAATATTCGATTTCGGACCTTGATGATCTCGAGCGGGGATCGAACCCGCGTCTTTCACAATCCGGGTGACTGCTCTAATACACTGAGCTACTGAAACCTCAACTTCGAGGTTTCGTTAGCTCAGTGGTTTAGAGCAGTCACCCGTAAGCTGTTATCACCATAAACCAATGTAAATTCCATATACCGGCAGGTTTCTTCTCTGTTTCTTTTCAGGGGCGTATACTACTCTGTCAAGAAAGTACCGGGAAAAGATTTGTTTGTTATTCATCTAAATTTATTTCATCACCTTCAAAGTATGCTCCTCTGAAGGAACCCGTAGCAACGAATAATCCAATCATCAAAACATTTTTTAAACGCTGTTTCCGGAATTGAGTTCAGTTCCCGCCGCGAATTCTCGCCACTTCGTGGCACCCGTTTTCAATCGGTAGAAGACATAAAAGCTTTTAGGAAAAAGAAAGAATTCGGCTGGAGCCAAATCTGGTAAATATGGTGGTGGCTCGATGGTATTTGTTGAGTGTTTAGTCACAAATTTGTTCACAATGATGGCCTTGTGCGATAGTGCTGCAAAATCCAAGAATTTTCTTTCCACAAATCTGGCCTTTTTTGTCGAATTTGCTCTCGACCGCTTTTGAACGCTTTGTACCACTCCTATGCACGTGTTTTTGATAAAGTCGATTCACCGTAAGCCCTCTGTAACATTTTCAGTGACTCCGAACACGAAATTCCATTGGCGATGGAAAATTTAAGACAAACTCTCTGTTCGATGTTTTTGTCCATCATGAAATTCCCAATAGACACTAGATATGATATAACTAAAAACAGCACTGTATTTGGAAAACAGTTGTGCCAATCTAACAACAACAAAAAAAACAAAATTTTGAATTTGGAACCATAAACAAATCATCCATTCCCGATACTTTATTGACTGAATGTACGAGTATTACCATCTCCTAAAGCCAGTAAAGTTAGTTTCGTCGCAAGCAATTACGTCGGTAAATATCTGGCTTAAAGGATGCATTGTTGACAGGTAACCGCTGACTGGCTGAAAATGAAAGATCATATCAGGAAATCACTCGCTACGCTCAGTTTAGCAGATGGTAATACGGCCCCTGTACTTAAATCCGACCAATAATTCCTGTGATCAAAGTGACACCTCTGAGCACACACACGCCTTCACACGGGAACGGAACGCGGAGCAGTCGGTGTGTGCTGCCAGCACTTCTGCATGCATAATAAGATTGTAATCATTCTGCGAGAAAGTGGGTATTTTGAGGAGTGTATTTACATATATTTTTTATTTTTGCTAGAAGCTTACTTCTTTCATTCCATTAAAAACTAACCAGCCCCAATAATCCAAATTCGTCTTACATCCACGGGAATTTGTGGTTTCAATATAAACTTACATTTTCGAATTCATACTGAGAAAATATTCGATACAAAATTCCATAATTTCAATTTCATACAAAAACTGCCTTTGTTTTAGATAGTGGCTTGAGATTGTGGCTAGTCCCCCTCTTGTGACATTTCTTTCAAAGAACCTTGATAGGTTTGGGAATGGCATGTTCAATAACTATCTTTATAGCCCGGTCAAATTAGACCAAAAAATAGGGGTGAGGTTGCAATAATTCGCACCGAGCACAAATTTAGTGGGATTGTTCAAAACACTAACATAAAATGAAATCTAAAAAGTCCTCATCGATCTGTCACCTAGAAAAAAAAATATTCTGGGTCAAAGGTCACAAAAACGAGTTTTTAGTGATTTTTAGCATAACAGTGAGTTTTATCATAAAATTAGGACAAAAGTAGATCAGATAATTATCTATATAAATATCCAAATACTTTTTTCCTAAGAGCCACTGTTTCTGACATAATAATGATTCAAAAAGTTGGATGAGTTGTAATCGTCATATTTTATTATTATGCACACTTTTCCACGCCACCTTTGAGTTACCCATATAGTGAACTTAGAGCGTTTTTTACCGTGATTTTGCTCCGGTAGTATTCCACGGATCTGTTGTGATTCTGTACAATTTAAACTATTGAATAAAAGATATTGGCAAGGCTTGAAAATTATAAAAGCGGTGTAAATTAAAAAAAAATTGGGAAATTTCTTCGTCTGGTTCATAATTCTATAATACTTTTGCTTCCTCTTCTTCTTCTTCTGTTTTCTTATTTCTCCTCATTGGTATCAAACGAATCCTCATCCTCCACTGTTGGTGATTCAACATAGGAGCACGACCGGCCTTGACAATTTGTACATGCTAGAGATCAAAACAGTCCAATTTTTTCACAACCACATTAAGTACGCTAATAACAAGTAAGTTGAGTCATAATATTGTATAAGTATATTATGACGATAACAACTCTTCCAAATTTTTGAATCATCTAAGAAACAGTGGCTCTTGGAAAAAAAAGTATTTGAACATTTTTTACAGATACCTATGTGATCTACAATTTTGCCTTAACTAGTTTTATGATTAAACTTACCGTTTTGCTTAAAGTGGCCAAAACCATGTTTTCGTGACCTTCGACCCAGAATACATTTTTTCCAGGTTTCGGATCGATGAGGACTATTTAAATTTCATTTATGATAGTGTTTTGAACAATCCTACCAAATTTGAGCTGGTTGTGAATTATTGTAACCTCGGATGTCGAAATTGATCGGATTATTATGTTATGAAAGAGAAATCTAGCCGAGTAAACCCTTTAATTATTCAGTCCCTGCGATAAGACCTGCAATCAGAAAGTTGAACGCTTACAAGACTATTGAGACTTAAGTAAGACTATCGATACTGTTTGGTTTTGAAATTATCTGATAAAGTAATGAAATAATGTGATCTTTTTATTCTGATAAGCATATGTTAATGCGTCAAAAAAACGCTTTCAGTACTATTAAGCTAAGGTGGTTAGTATTGAGCTGCATAGATTGCCGTAAAAGCTATAACCGTTGGAAAGAGCCTGTTCTGAATAGGAGGAGAAGTGTATGAGTCAGGGTATCGGCCACGATCAAGGGCTATGTCAAGTTCTGAATGATCATTCTTATTTTTGAATATGGCATGAGATCAGTCTAATTCCTCAACATGGATACCTTGGTTTCGTAAATGCGCCTAGCTTTCACTTCTCAGAAACCAGCCCGTTAGCCACTGAGCCTACTTAATAAGCTATTTTGCAGTAATTTTATCCCGTCGTCAAGTGACTATACTAAAGTGGATATCGATATCTCGGAGCTTGTTTTCACATAACGTCCGACGATGCCTTTGCGCGTACCTACAAAGACTACCCACAACCAACTCCTCGCTTAGTTTTGGCCTTTATTCCCATCACATAAGGACTCTGTAAGTGAGCCTAAGTGTAGTATAAAGTGAGTAAACACAGGCATCCGCTACATTGCTTATCTCTCTGAACAAACTCTGGGCGTATCTTAAAATATTTCCATACACGCAAGGCAGGGAATTCTGAGAAAACGATGCGTTGCATATCAAAGCGAGAGGGGGAAATAAAAAATGGATGGTGGTAAGCAGAAGTTAACGAGAAAGGAAATATTACAGTAAAAGTACTTAAACTCCATTCATTATAGCATTAGACAGAAGTAAAAAAGGTTCTTTTTAGAGTACACTTTGTGGTAAAAGTACAATAAACATTACTTTTCAGATTTATGCCGATTTTAATAAAATCTACTTATATAGCAGCTATCACACTTACTTATTCTCATTTAAAGTAAAGTAGGTAACTTTAGAATTTATGAGGCTTTTGCTTAAATCAATTATTTTGTCTTGCATCAAACTATATTGTCAATGTCAAAACCTAAAAGAAGCAGGGGTTTTTATCAAAACACACTTTTACTGTCACTATAACTCTACCAAATCTAAAATATTACATAATAACTTCATACGTCGAAGAGGTTTTTAATTTTGCCAGGTTTGACTCAGGTAAGCCTCCGTGGCCGAGTGGTTCCAGAGCTCGGCCCAAAAAACTCGGAGGTTCTATTCCCAGGTCGGGCAAAGTGAGTTTTTCGGAACATAGTCCGGGTTTGTGATCACCAACTCGCATTTGGCAAGCGTGGTGATTAAGCCAATACCAATCCACTGTAGCGATGACTTGATTTCTATGATGGAGGCCTTTGCCTAGCAGTGGGACAGTATATAGGCTAATTACTAACGTACTTACTTATACTCAGGTATGTCATCGTCACGGTAACATCAAATCTGAATTGTCATTCATTTTCGCACGTCTGTTTCTTATTTCTAATGGTATAATTAATGAAGTATAAGTGATTTTAAGATTTGAATCTGTTGACATCGATACTAGCTGAACAAAAAAAACGTTTAACAAACATGAATGATACATCCTGGTATTTAAAAAAGTACCTATTACCAATTATGAAGCATCAGTCTTCGATACCCATAGTGAAATTTTAAGAGATCTAAGTATAACATAGAACCCAGATATTTATTAATTTATTTAAGTAAGCTTTTTCTATAAAATGACATAACTGTTACATAAAAGTCATCTATCAGTAGCATTCAGCACTTTGATTTAAATTTCGAGGAACCCACAGGGGAAACACACCCAGGCCAGTAAACTGAAGCTGTCCAACGAGATAGTAGTAGTAGTAAGTTATTAGTGTATTCCTTAGAATTACACCAATTATTCTAAGGTGTATTCTAATAGATTCCACTCCTTTTCATTGAAACGGAGACGGATGACCTTACAAAGGATTTTGAATTCGCCAAAAAATGTTTCAATCTGGAAAAGTATTGCGGACGCAGAGGGATCGGGTAAAGTGGAGTAAAACGCGTTGTAGGTGTAAATAAACAATTATATTTTAAGGCAAACGTAATACAAAGATTAAGTAATAAACGACTGATGGTAATTGACGTGAAGAAAAAGCGAAGACGAATTATGAATTTGACACTTAAGGCTGGGATTAAGGGCGCCTTCCGATAGAGCATTCGGTGGGCCACTGATTAGTTCTGCGCGAACGGAATAACGCCGCGGCTTCCTTCTGTTTTCTTGTAATGGATTTATTATGAAATAACATTGGACAAATTAAAAAGTTTTAAAAGTTGTCGACCTAGTATATACAAAGACCTATCTATACATCTTTTTTTAAATTGCAAAATGTTAATAATGAATATTTGAGAACAAAACAAAAAAATCGTCGACGTACTTCTTTGTGTTTTTTTATCGTGAAATTATGCTATATCGTGTTTTGGAAAAGTTGTCGCCTTAGTTAAAGAAACTGACCTGCTCGTACAGATTTTTATTTGTTAAAGTATCTTTTAAATTAGTATTTAACTTCAAACAAAGTCGATCAAATATTGACAATCTTGGGAAAACATAACCTTATGTTTTAGAAAAGGAGTTCGGTTTGCCAAAGAATAGTATGGTGATTTCTGGTGAATGATTTTGAAATTCTTGGCCCGTTAGTGCATAAATCGGCTTGACTTTGATTTGGTACAGTATATCATAACTGGCATAGCAATAACTGGACGAAAAATCGAATGACGTTAGGGGCACATTGAGTCGACAACAAATGTTTGCTGTAGATAAGTCGTTGGCTCCTCTCGTTCGGTAGGGTGACTCATTCGTCTGATAAACATAATTAATTAATTATGAACAAACAATAGTATCTCATACGTCATTAGCGAGACAATGAAAAATGGGTGCTATTCATTCTTTTGTGTTTCTCGTTCTCCACTATGGCGAATTTAATTATTGGAAATATTTAAAATTGTTTTTAACTAACTACCTAGATATCAGGCTCACATGGCCTAAACGAAAAAATGAGAAAGGCTCACTGCAATCTGCATTAAATTCACCAACTGTAAATTTCTTTGTCCATAGTAATATAATAAAGAGGAAAGTTTGGTTGTTTGTTTGCTCCGAAACTAATGAATCGATTTTTTAAATTCTTTCACCAATATAAAGCTACATTATCAAGGAGTGACATACCTAGGCTATTTTTTTTTATTTGGGCTATATTTTGACGGGAAAGACAGTCTACGCGGGCGGAGCCGCTGACGGACCGCTATTAAAGAATAAACCCGAAATGTGTGACTTTATTCAAAAAAGTCAAGACATGTCCAAGACGTGCGCAGAAAAGGTCAGGTCAGGTCACCTATAATCGACGAGCATGTATAAAAGGATTAGTAAGAGTGGAAGAATCGCAAGAGTCGTGTCAGGACCGTAGCAAGTGGAAAGATGTGGTCTTTGCCTACCCCGTTGCGAAAAAAGCGTGATGATATGTTTTTCTAAAACCAGCAATTATTATTTAAACTTGATTAATTTATATTGACCAAGTAAATACATTCAGTTCAATTTACTATTCATAGAAATTCAAAATATATTGTTTGTTGGATGTTATTTAGGAAATCCAAACTATAGACTAAGCCTATTTGAAATACTATTAGTAGAAATCAGTTACAAACATAACATTCATACAAAAACTAATGAAAAATGAAACATAAAGTTCACAACATTGTCTACAAAACGTGGCCGTCTGAGTGTTCCGTTCATCAGAACGGTAACATTCAACTTGCCTTAGACTATCCTGTTAAGGATCTAGTCTTGAGCTTATCCCATGTTATGATACAATATTCTAGTATTAATAATTGTGAGACACTGCTTCAAATTTAAAAATGAAACGATGATTGTAGTGATATTTTAGGATTGTATTCTCGTTTCACAATGTTTACGGTCCCTCAACTGCTACAATCAACAGTTCGATGTCAAGTGAGAAGTGACGAGTATCAATGTCACAAACGTCAAAATAGACAGGCTTAGGAATAATAATTATAAGTCACTGATACTGGACTAGTTGCAATCATAACTATAACCAGATACTTGAAACTTGACGGTGGATAACAACACTAAATTATGTATAACATACGTAATAGTTTTACATAATGACTGGTTAGATTATTAAGCATAAACTCGTGATTGATTGTCAGCATTATTTTTCAACAGACACATTTATATCACTTAAATAAATAAATATGCGCCAGACAACACACCTCTTGTCATGGTCTCGAAGTAGGGATAAATATCCCTGTGTTACGAGGTACCAGACAAGGCATTAAGCCAGCGGCGTCTCCCAGCACACCCAGACCCGAGGCAATTTAGAAAAGATCGTTTCCTGAACTGACCCGACCGGGAATTGAACCCGGGGCACTGCCGGATTCGAGACGAGAAACCGTGCTACTACGCACTACGCACGATTGGCGTAGTGCGTAGTAGCACGGTTTCTCGCCGTCGAAATCGAAATCAATAATTAATCCTTCAATAGGAAGGAAAAGGTAAGGCATATACGCAGCATGAGAATCCATTTCGACTTCAGTATCTTATAATTTTGGTTTTTGTCTTTTGCTTTTTGGTATTTTTTGTCCTTTTGTATATTTTTGTGTTATTTCATTATTTATTACTTAACTAAATTTAAAAGACTAAACTAAACTAAATAGCTGTGTGACATATCTCACCAAAAAAAGTTTCAGTAAGCATCTACAGTAGTAGCGTAATAAAACAACATAAGTCATTCTTACACATAGAAGTTATCCGTTTTCATGACACAAATAAATATGTATCTTGACGGAAATAGTCGTAATAGCAAGCTTACAAAATCTGACTATGATTAGAATACTATTAAACCAGCGACCCTAAAACAATCAGCGCAACAATAACGGTTTACAAATAAAGCCCACAATAAACGTCGGATGAACGAACCGGTGCATGAAATCGCGTCTGCTTAGCCCCCGGCGGGGGTCGATCCTGGAAGCGCTCGACACGCTGTGCAGAATGGCTATATGATCCAGACCACTGATTCTGGATCTAGTTGTCACACGATTCGGTATGTTTCTCCTAATTTTAATTCTATTTATATATATATTATATAAAATAGGCAATGCTTTATTTGAAAAAAATACCAAGGTAGGTATGCTGCTTTAAGATTGTAATTGCGTTTTGCAACAGCCTAACAACAGAGAATAGATAGGCACCTTTACAAAATGCTTCCTTAGAGAAATAAAGTTTCTTTAACCATATTTTCTGCCAAGACATACCTACAACCCGAGAAAATGACAGATGATAGAGACTCGTGAACATTAGCAATGTTCACGTGACAAGTTAGCTGACTGTGGCCTGTCTGGCTGACTTTTCTAATGTCGACCAACCTAAAGTATAGCAGAGACATCATCTTACGAGTCCATTGACTTATTTTACCAAACCTACGAGGAGTTGTGATTGAATTTTCGAGCGATTCAAAGATAACTCAGTCTCTTCAAACCCCACCAGCGGATGATCCTCGATCTTACCGATATTACCGCCGCAGGCGCCGCTGTAAATAAAAAATACTTATTACAACGTGGGGCGGCGCCGTATAAATATGTAATGCCGTTTTTGTCCGCCCTGCCTTTCACATTCTCTACTTGGAGTATTGCAAAAAATATTAAATACATAGAACGTAATCTGTGCGCTTCTAGGGTGCGTCTTTTGAAGATTAAAAAAATATACAAGATGAAAAAAATACGATAGGGATACTTTTTAAGAAAAAAGTTGCAAACTTGCGAAGCTTTGGGTCCTTGTCTGCTTTATTCATTAAGTTACACAAAAACCAAATATTTTGAGCCAAATAAAATAGTTTGATTCAAAGTCACTTTAGAATGAACCACAGAAAATATTTGCAAAGAATAACAAAATGTAAAAGTTACAGATTTTTACATTTAGCGTATTTTCAATTTTTGTCCGGTAGAATTTCTGATAAGAGTGCTAAGGATATGACCATTCATTTGAATTATAAAATACAAAATCTGGAGATAATCATTTATGTGTGCGTGAAATAAAATCAGAATAAGTAACGAACGTAGTTCCAACTAAAAAGTTACAGGCCACAAAGCCTTGTAAAAGTTGCAAACTTACAAAAAACTAACCCACTTCTGAATAAAAATCTTTTTTATTCCTAATTCAAACTCCATTGTGGCGTTCGGTGGAGAGCGACTAGGTCGGAGCGGTGTTTGCGAGGCGCGATTAAAGTAAATAAGATCGATGTATGCGCCGAATCGGCCTGACTGGATGTCGATTGCCGTATATTAAAAACTTTAGTAATAATATAAGGCACGGTATGGTTCTTTTGATTCTGATTTCTGTGCTGTCATATTTTTGTGTGAATGAACGGTGTACCTAGTAGATCTTTTAAAATAGAAGATTCTGCCAAGGCAGAAAATATGTTAACTCAATATCTATAAAATCCCTTTCAGTAAACCACAATAAGAGCATAACACCGCCAGCATTAGCTGAGCGTTTACAGCTTCAGAAAGATATCTACTAGAGAGGATAGAAATACAAGAGAAATTAAATAGTCAAGTAATCGAACCCGCATCTACCGCTAACCGGGTGACTGCCCTAACCATCCAGTTTTAAACCTAATTCCATAATCGGTATTTTTTCAAATCATAAATAAATCATAACACATGCTTTATTGTGGAACACAGGTACCTATATACAGATTACAGATGTTAACAAAAGTATCTTAATTGTTCAACTGTGACCTACCTCTATGGGCGTACAATAATTATTCAACAGAGTTGAAGGTATTTGATGAAACATGCTACACACACACTAAAGAAAGTAAATTAATAAGGTTTGTTTTGAGAGAAGTGGTCAAAAATGATTCATAATCTCATACCGACATTTTATCTTTTAAAAATTCATTCATGGAGTAAACACTTTACCTTAAGGAATTATGTAAGCTTACTCTTGAAAATCTTTACATCATTAATGTCCCGAATGGCCTCCGGAATACGATTGTAAATGCAAGGAGCATTCCAAAATAAAGACTTACTTAGCAAAGTAGTCTTACTTAAAAACTTTTAAACTTTTATAACTTTTTCTATCATCTCTTCAGATAGAAATACAGCTCTTTAACGTGTAGGTATTGAAGTAGGTAGTCAGTCCCTAGATAACTGAAAAAAGGTGACACAACTAAAACACTACAAAATAAACTTTATCCATAATATTAATCACTAATTCATTACAGCTAGCGCAAACTCCAAGATGGCGGCGGCCACGTGACCTGCGGCCGCGATGCGTTTTTAATTGCGATCATTCCGTGTTTTATGTTGTTTGCCGACCATGGACAGGCCTTATTTATGGTCGGTGGGAACGAAGGGAATTAATTCGCGTCTACGGATGAGGGGGGAGTAGGAGTGTAGGGGGGGTTCTTTTGTTTTGTCGGCATGAAGTCTATTTTGGTGGATTAGGAAATGGACAGACTGGGATTTATACTTCATTCATTATAACACTAGAAATAAAAAGCAGGGGTGCTAAAATGAATGACAATATGCATTTGACGTTGCCACGACGATGACATCCCCTCAGGTTATACTCCTAGAACCTAGCGAAATTGAAAACCACTTTCGCCACAACGTATGAAGGGATTACCTATGACATTTTAGATTTCGTAGTTATAATGACAGTATAAATGTGTTTGGATAAAAACCTCGCTTCTTTTAGATTTTACATCGACAATATAGTTTGATGCAAGACAAAACAATTTATTTAAGCAAAAGCCTCATACATTCTAAAGTTATAATAATAACAATAATAAGCCTTTTATTTCCTTAATAAAACTAGATTTACAAATATTTAAGGGCATGCTATTTATAACATCAATTTATATTCTTATATTTAGTGAATTAGTTTATACTTAAAGAAATTCTGAAGTTACTTTACTTCAAATGAGAACAATGAAGTGTGGCAGCTGCTATGTAAGTAGGTTTTGATAAATTCGGCATGAATCTTATAAGTGATGATGTTTATTGTAAACTTTTACCACAAAGTGTACCCTAAAAATAACCTTTTTTGCTTCGGTCTAATGCTATAGTGAATAGAGTATAATTTTATGTGATACGGGATATTTGCTCTCCTTTATGCTTTTTCAAGTCTGTTTCAATATTCTGCAACGGAGACAATCGCCTGAAACATGCCATTTTGTATTTTATATGTTAGCAACATTATCTTGTGTCTGTTTTTTGTACTTATTGTTTATTCTACTTATCTCATGCTTAGAAATACAAAAGGTTTCAATATAAGCCTCGTAGAGCTACTCTGTGGCGAAATGAAGATATTTTCTTTCAGTAAGTGTAAGTAAAGTGATAAGATCTTTCACACATTCTGTACTAATAAATGTATCTCTTATAAAACATATAATATAAAATAAATATCCCTGGACATTATTCCACACAGCGCCATCTAGCCCCAAAGTAAGCTAATTAAAGCTTGTGTTATGGGATACTAGACAACGGATAAACATACTTATATACATTTTCTTTTGTAAATACATACTTATTATACATAGGAGACACCCAGACCAGTACAAACGGACATGTTCATGCACACAAATGTTTGTACTGTGCGGGGATCGAACCCGCGACCTCTGGTGTAGTAGCCAACTTCTTAACCATTACACCAAGTCGGTCGTCTTGGTGTTATACTATTATATAATAGGTCCTTCCTTCCTTCCCTATTCGTTACTCTACCTTTTGACTCCTACATCATTGACGAATATGTCAAGAAAGAGATGACGAAACAGGCTTGTAGAGCCCGAATTCAAATTTCTTAACACGATGAAAGATGCTACCCTCATGAAAAATAGGTTGCAGTAGTGTGAGAAGAACTGAAATCATGAATCTTCTAAAAGTGTTCCCACTGAAAACTTGACGTAAGCACTCCAGCTATTTGTGTTTAGTCCAAATTACCCTCCACGAAGCTGAAATATTACAACAGGCGAAGTTCGGGCATCTGCGCCCTAAGTTGGTAATAATTTCATTAATTTACGAAACTTAAGTAAGTCGGGTCTAAGCGGGCGGTAGGTACAATTTATGTAAAACGCCGCGCGCCAACGGCAAACACCGCCTAATACTTCGGAACTAGTAGGTCCTAAGTAGATTACGTAGGTATATGTTGGTAGATAGAGGTGCATGAACGCCTACTTGATACTCTGGGGGCCAGCTATGAATCAAATCTTTGGGTAACTTTTGGAGGCCGAACTTACAAGTATTTCGTAGGATGAAATATGATCAGATAATGCACTAAGAAACCCATTACTGTAGTAATGTACTGAGTTCTTAATGTTCTAGTCAGGCGCCATTAACGACGACGCTCTTCCAGACAACAAACCTTAAACCTACATTTGAAGCGGTAAGATTTTTCTGCTTAATCTAGGTCGGAAGTTTTAAGATAATTATTACACCTTTGTAATAGACATTTTTAGAGATCATTTACTTATAAACAATGCATCTTACCATAAATAAATATCTGTAACATCGTCTGATAAGACTTTCTGATCCCAACCCAAACTCAGCAGCTGGTGATATTTAGCCACACTAAACCTACCGTACATTACCTTACAAGTAGACAGAGCCAACACATACATTCTTCCGGCCTTATCAATATTTTTTCTCGCAAATATGTTCAACAGCACATACCTGATACATAAAACAATAAATGATTAAATATAAATAAATAAATAAATATCCCTGGACATTATTCCACACAGCGCCATCTAGCCCCAAAGTAAGCTAATTAAAGCTTGTGTTATGGGATACTAGACAACGGATAAACATACTTAAATACATTTTCTTTTGTAAATACATACTTATTATACATAGGAGACACCCAGACCAGTACAAACAGACATGTTCATGCACACAAATGTTTGTACTGTGCGGGGATCGAACCCGCGACCTCTGGTGTAGTAGCCAACTTCTTAACCATTACACCAAGTCGGTCGTCAGATTATTAATACAGTGTACAGACACGTGTAAGTATGTTTTTATCATATGTAAGCATACACATTAAGTATTTATTGTGAATTGTGACAAGTTCTGAATCATTAAGAAACGAAAATAAAAATAATAAGTTTTCTCTCGGTGGCAGTTAGAGAATCGAACCCGCGACGCTCCACCACTGCGTTAAACGTGTCTTGACTACTTATGAACAATCAAGAAGAGCCATCTGGTCCCCATCACAGCCATTGAACGACGCTGCTCTGCGTTCCTAATGCACAAAAGGTTCCCAGTCAGCTTCGCAAAATGGCAACACGGCTATAAATACGTTATAAATAATTCAGAGGCCTTCAATCGCTCCAAGTGAGCGATCAAAGCGCAGTGAGCGCATCCTAAGCAAATAAGCCGCATCTGCCTCTGCCCCTAGCCTTATCTGTGTGCCGTCTTTGACTGTTGGAACTTGATACAAAGGTGGTTCTAATAATAAGTTGATGTAGGAAGTGGGGAGATAAGTTTTTTTAATTATCTTGCTCGTAAAACCATCGCTCAAGTATAATTCTGTAAACACTTTAAAGCCTGTACATGGTTAAGACTTTTAGACCACCTGTATTTGGATCGATCTTTTATTGTATACTTCATGTAACGAGCCTTCCTACAATGTAGATTAATGTATTTTCTCTCCTATAATATGCATGTAAAAGGGACTTCTATACACTATAACCTTCCCTTCAATCAGTCTGTCTGTTGATGAAAACAGTATTCAAATCCGTGGTGTCATTTGAAAGAGCTTCAGTCTTTTAAGCGTCAACCAAAGTTCTGTGCTGTTTTCTTTTCTTATTCATAAAGGCTCTGTCTAGATTCAATTCTATTCAATTCAATTTTTTATTCAGAGCAATACATATCGCGTTGAACATTGCAATAATGATTATAAGTTGCATACATTGATTAAATAAGTTACTTAATTTTAATAACATCGATTATACGCAAGTCACAAAACGGTATATTCGTTGAAGTATTGCTTTATTGCTAATCTAGTTATCAGAGGGTATATACCATTACAGAACAACCCACTGAAAATTAGGAAAAGAGATACATATCTACTCGTAGTGGGTCGTAAACTAAACTACTATTTTACCATCTTGATTCCTGTTACTAAAATATGAAAAGTAAACGAAAACAAATATGTAAGTAAAGCTTTTAGTTTAAAACCACACAGATTCCTTGATGCGAATGTTAGCCCAAGTGAGTGAAGGAGGGTAAAGTCTGATAGTTCCTCCCCCGTGACGACGGTACGGCCAATCGAGGGATTATCTTTCTTACGCCAGCCGCTGACCACGCCGAGGTAATGTCGTAGGCGCCACAGTGAAACTTTGTTTTTGGAACTAGGCCTCAACAATAGTGCTTTTCCAGCAAATAAATAATAACAATATTACTATTATTTAGAAGGTAACATGCCATGTGTCATGCTAAACTCAAAGTTTCACAATTAAAGCTGTTATGTCAATTGTCAGTAAAAATTAATAGAAAGTATACATGTAAGGTTGACGCAACTTTGATTTTCGTTTCTAGATTCTGGCGTAAGGCTGTCTGTTGACAGCTTTACTTTATAATGCAGAACTTTTTCTTGCAAATGAATCGACGTGTAGACCCACCTCGATTTCATAGAACCTATTTTGTTTATTTTAGAGTATGATCCGACACACTTGCCCTAGATTTGCCCTAAAATTTGTGCATCAAAGTCACCTGCGAAGTTGATGATCACTTAGAAGTGAAAACCACTGTTGTTACGTCTTGAAGTATGTGCTTGCCAAGCAGGGACAAAGATTGTTTTTTCCTTCTGCTGTTACTCAAAACAAAAAAATATTTGTCGCATTCCTGTGGCGTAGTGTGCCGTAGCAATAACCGGGAAATTTGATACAAGATGGCCGCCCGCTCGCCTCGTTTAAGATATTGCCTACATTAATACACTTAGCCGGGCCCTAACCGCTTGTGATAAGCTTAAAATACATTTAGCTGGTAACTTTGTAGACAATAAATACCCTGGAACGCATGTTAACCAAAGTTACTACAACGTCTACCAGTACATAATGTTTTAATAACATAATTTGATTAAATTATATTATTTGTCTTTCACTATACAAAACGCCGCTAACACGATTTCTGCTTCGCCCATTGGTTAACTGGTAAAGAATGCCAATAGGCATTAGGTCGAATTGTACATTTCGTTGTGCAATGAAGAATAAATAAATTGTATAATGTCTTTTGTAATTCCTGCCTCGCTACCAAGCGTAGGTCATTGATTTTAATATTAGGTAGGTACTCGTATTAGACATTTAGTTCAATTTTAGTTTTTTTTCCTTTTGTAGTTTCAAGAAAACTTGCTGTAATAGCTATATACGAGTAGTTTTAAAAAAGCACTGCGTTGTATATTTATTCTAATAGGAATGCAATGTAGAATTAGTACTTGTAGCGTCATCTGGCGGACTATTACTGAACTATAGTACATTCACGCACTCAATCATTAACGCGTTCCCACGCGTTATTGGCTCATTGATGAAAAATTAATAACGTATTGTTAAAAAGACTATAGCAAAAACATATTAAATGACGGCCGCAATTAATGTATAATGACTTTATATCGTGAAAACGACAAAGCTCATGGTCGAGTAATGGCCGAAAAAGTTCCGCATACATTTGCGCTCTCGCGTCCACAATGATATTTGCGGAACCAATTTTGCGAAATGCCACAATTTATTTAAAAATTACGCCCTTGTTTGTGTGGGTAAATATTGGCATGTTTGGTTTATGATAATGGCAACACTGAGCGCCGGCACAATGTGACTTTGCAGAAGAACTGTTCGCAGATAATGGCCTTTTTTACCTACTTCTAGTCCTCCTACGGCAAAGTGGAGACCGTGCAGTGAACTATCATAGGCTGAGGATAATACTGAAGAAGTCCAACGGGCAGACGGGATTCAGTCGTTTCTTATTACTCAGCATACTGTTTAAGCTGATCATGAGATCTGCGTTCGTCTTAAAATTAGAGTTTCTAGCTCTTAGATCTATATCAGTTTATTTCATATCTATTAAAAAGTACATAAAAAAATAGTAGACAAATCTCGCATCAATCTATTTTGTGAAGTTCTGTAGTGTAACCACAGATTACTAACGTAACAGACAAATCACATCAATAGAAAAATTACAGTTTTCTTAATCCTAAATGCGTGCTGTTATATGTCAGGTATATATTGCCGGGGCTACCTCTTTCGATATAGATATCAGTAGCTAGTACGTCTACCACGAGTTGCCACTTTAAATTTACATTATCATTCGCGTAAAAAAATGTATTGGGATTTGACATGGTCATGTGTCATCCCAATACATTTTTTTTACGCGAACGATAATGTAAATTTAAAGTGGCAACTCGTGGTAGATGTACAGTACCTACAGTACGTCATCGCGTCCAGTTGAGCCGCAAGATTCGCATACA
This sequence comes from Udea olivalis, assembly GCA_947369235.1. Lineage (NCBI taxonomy): Eukaryota > Metazoa > Arthropoda > Insecta > Lepidoptera > Crambidae > Udea > Udea olivalis. Next base: position 12,277,642 of record OX376360.1, read on the forward strand.
AATGCCCTACGCGGCTGTTGACAATAAACTGCCAAATAGATGTTCCATTTCCCGGCAGCTGGGAGGTACTTTCCACGCGCAGGTTCGTGAAGTAACAGGGGCATGGTGTAACTAACAAGTTGAGTAGGCACATCATTCAAAAATCGTTGACATCAGTACAATACAGATTCATTTACTCGTAGTTTGTCATGAGATAACCTTATTCCAACATGGCGTGGTATGTAACTTAACATTTAAGTGCCTAGAAGCAAGTTAAAAAAACTTTAAAAGGAACCAGCTATTTTAACTTTTCTTAAAAACAGATTAACGCAAAGCAAAGCCAAGCGTGCATCATCCATAGACGGTATGCTTTACTATTTGAAAAGCTGCAACTATACTCCAATAGAGTAATTAAAGAGCAATTATCGTAGTAATAATACAATTTAAATATAAAATAATCTGGAAACAATGGGCAGCTGGATGATGAAAGTGATGATCTTTATTCACAACCATATACATAGGTTTTCAGAAAGGGCGTTCATACTATCTGAATCTAAAATTCTCAACTAATAAATATGCGCCAAACAACACACCTCTTGTCATGGTCTCGAAGTAGGGATAAATATCCCTGTGTTACGAGGTACCAGACAAGGAATTAGGCCAGGGGCGTCTCCCAGCACACCCAGACCCAGGCCAATTTAGTTAAGATCATTTCCTGAATTGACCTGACCGGGGATCGAACCCGGGACACTACGGAATTAAAGGCGAGAAACCGTGCTACAGCGCACTACGCCAATCGTGTCGTCAAATCTGGCTAAGTTCTGTTCAAAATTGTTTTATGTTAATGCGAGTAGATCGTAAAAATGTGAATTCAGGGCGGAAAACTAGTATTGAACAAAATAGTCCTTCTGTTAGTCTATGACGTAGATAGACAGCTAGTGACAGCATTATTTACCTGTAGAATGTACACATATTATTTAATATTTACCATCGGAACGCAAAGATGACAATATAATATTTGTTAAGTATGCTCCGCTTTTGAAAGTTTATGTTTACAACATGAGGTTTTCAATAAAAGGCAAATTTAGAGATTAAACATATTAATAGAGGTTTGGTTAACAGATTTGATTTAAACATAGTGACTATGTTAATTGAGATATTTGCTTTGTTATGTATTAGTTTGTTCAACGGGTATCTCGTGATTATCTTATTTAACTAAGGCAGATATTTAAGTATCATAATTGTATTGTTTTCACACAACAACTACTGTAAATATTCTCTGTTTACCATCAGTTTTTTTTACTCTAACATCAACTTCTACGACATGAAAATAAATATACAGAGTGCACAACAAAAGTTAGTTCGTTCTGGTGTTTGCATTGTACATCCATCTACAGCACAAGTAAAATAAAGCATATACATCATAGTAATGCAGAAAATTGTCGGCCGTTAGTCATTTCCCCATTGATCATTTATAAATAAATCAACTTTAAATGCTATGTAAGCTACAACTTTAAATTAAGTGATGTTATTTTGCAGCCACTTCCTATATGGATAAGTATACCTAAGTACACGCAGAAACTGTGATGGCATTATACAATTGCGTACAAACTGGTAGTGGATCTTATAGAAAAGGCAAATAATAGCGTCAGCACACGACGATGAACTTAATCAATTTACAAGTGTCGAGTCGTTACAGCGGCGACTGCCAAACAAACTCCTCGATCGAACGCAAAGTCTAACTGCAAACAATATCATCATTGTATTTGTACTGAAACAACAAATTTGTAGCTAGCTTTAAATGCACGCCTAACACGCGGGCACACACTCACCGTGTGTACAAAGACAATATGTTGGAGACTACTAAGGTCTTAAGCAACGCGACAAAATGAATCTCCGCCAGCGACTGATACGGCCCAATTCAAACACAGTCAGCGCCATTTTGTTTTGACAACCGGCTATCTCGGCCGACGCGCCACACGCTGAAAACGACCTAACACTTCTGCGCTTAGGGTTACATTGGGACAGACTGCCAATGGAGTAGAAACATCGGAAATTAAGGGAGGACAGACACGATTCTGTTTGCCGTCTAACGTGGTCCCAGGACGAAGTTACAAATATTTGACGTGTCAATTTTGTGAATGTTGGCCGAGAATTGCGGTTAATATTCCCCGGACAACCTGCCGCGCGCGGCCCCCCTTTAATTAAATGACTGAAATAGTCCAATTGTTAATTTATTACGAGACGGGTGGCGGGCGGATATTATTTATTCAATTATGAAAGACGAACTGAACATCTTACGATAGTCTCAAGATATGGTGTGGTAAAATGCGCTAAGAAAATGGCTAGAAGATGTAACTCCTTTTGGAAAGGTCGTCAAAAGTTAGCCAATGTTAAATACCTGTCGGTAAGTTTGTCGTATGAGATGGTAAAGTTTAATCGGTGGTTTCACTATATTTCTAAGTTTTAGTTGTTGCTGTTCATTTTCATTACAAAAAGCAAAAGCAAGCATTTTCCACTTTTATTACGTTCCACTGTTTGCTGAAGATTAAAGCCAGTATCGACGGTTATCGTCTCGTTAGGAAGAACTTCAAACAAGCGAATCGATTGTGAAGACAAAACGTTGTTCCAGCTTGTTACGGCATATTGCTCGTTACCGCCGCTATTTATTTTCGAGTGGCAACACCGGAGAGTCCATAAACAAAAAAACACTCCAGCGCTGTTTTCATAGACAACAATGGGCGAGGCGAGGCACTTCGGAGTAGTGTTAAGAGATGGAGCACCAAGCACTCACTTTTCGCGACAGAGGGGTACCTATACAGTATTTTCATTGTGTGCATTTAATTTTGAGTGCGCGAACTAGCCGGCTCTCTGGACGAATGTTTGCGAGCATAATATTTGCTTCCGCTGTATAATTCAGCGGCGGCCATATTTGCCAAAGAGCAATCGTTTTAATATAGCGCCGGTTCGTATTAGGGCCGGGATACTTCGTTAGATGGATTAATTTTTCAATTTTAATTATGCCTTTTGAATGTATGTTGAAGGGGGATGATGTAACCTTATGTAAGTAATTACTTTGTAACATACCTGCAAATAAAGATTGTGGAAGATGGGATGAGTAATGGTTGAAAGTACGGAGGATTTGCAATTGATACAAATTCTACGTATCAGATCAGAATACCTACAACACAATTGTCATGTATAGATGAGAGGTGAAACAGTAAGATAGAGAAACTCAATATCAACTTCAAAGGTTTGTCAAATAAGTACCTAAGAGTAATTGAATGGAAACCCTAATGTAACTTATATTGCTCCTGCCCAGGTCACAAAGTAATGTTTTCCTTTGTTTTATGGTACGAGTATCTAACTGCCTTAGATTATCACAAACATTGAAACCCATAATTAATAGACTTAGATACCTATTACTTACTTAGTTGTGCTAGAATTTTAACCCGCTAGAGTTTGCAACCACAGCCTTTAAGAACGGGTCGTCATATCATATTTAATAATTTACCAAACATTGTTACGTGGGATCCAGGAACCCTTCTCACGGTCATAGCGCTAGTCCTTGGTCGTTGGAAACAAAACTGCTGCGCGTTGTAAAATGATGTTTGTTCGGAATTGAGACCTGAACCTTGGAACGTCCAATAGAAAGAGACGGAGATTCCACTGATGGAAAAAGAACAAGCAAATAAAATCTCGAAAACCAGGTAAATCTCCGTGCAGAGATGGAATCTTATAAAGCACTGTGGCTAGGAAGCCATTGCACTTTTAGCTAAGATCTGTAACACTATCTGAAACTTTGGACAATGGCCGCAGGAATGGACCTGAATTGGTTTTCATACCTTTACTCAAAAAGGACTCTACCACTGAGTGCAGGACAAAACAGGACATTAATACTATTATAGGGCCATTGTATTAATCCGGCCGTATGCCAGCAAAATCGTTTAGACCGTAATAAATCACACGCTCCATGGATATCTAGATCGACAAATGCCCGAAAAGCAAGCGGTTTCGTGAAGGGTAAAGGAACTAAATAGCGGATTCTGAATATTCGTAAGATTATAGAAAAATCCGAGAGTTCAATAGCCCCGCTGTGCTTTGTTTCAAAGACAGCAAAGCCTTCAACTGTGTTAAAGGGACAAACTTTGGCTGGTCCTTGGAGAAATGGGGGTGCCGGAACATTTGATTTGGCTTATTCGTAACCTCTACCTAAACAACCAATCTTTTGTGAGAATCGACACCTTAATCAACAGCGACTGTCCTGATGTGTGTGTGACGAAAAAAGGAGTCCGAAAAGGCGGCATCCTCTCTCCTGTGCTATTCAACATATACGGCGAATATATCATCCGTAAAACCACTGAGAACGAGGAGGACGGGTTTCCGCTGGGTGGCAAACGAATTTTCAATCCAAGGTATGCTGATGATACTCCCCTTGTTGCAATCATTTGCGTCATATATGAAGACACTTCTGCAGAAACTGGAGACAGAGAGTCTGGAACCGGGCCAGGCTATCCATAGGAGCGAAACTAAACTGATGGCAGTTGACCGATATTGTAGTAGGTAGGTGTAGACCTGGTCCAAAACTACATCTATATAGGCTAACAAACAAACAACGATGGTAGCTGTGTGCCAGAAATAAAAAGACGGATTGCCATGTCAAAAAATGCAATGACCCGCCAAAATAGTCTATGGAAAAATAGAGGGATCACTAACAAAACCAAAATGCGCTTAGTACGGGCATTGATTTTCCCGATATTTATGTACAGAGTCGAAACATGGACAAAGCATGAGAGAGACAGAGGATGATGCATTCGAAATGTGGTGCTGGAGGCCGGATGCTACAAATTCCCTGAACCGCCAAACGCACAAATGTATCAATCCTATTACAGCTAGGGGTAGATAATACATACAGCGTCTTTCATCAACATGCTTACATCGCGTAATCAGCTATTACGGTCATATAATTAATGAGGCGTGGGGACGAAAGCCTTGAAAAGCTGATCGTTGTTAGGAACACTGGAGGGAAGAGACCTAGCCCCAATTACCAACTAGATAATCTGATCAACTTAAAAATGCAGAAATGCCTACATTTACACAGTTGCCGAAATTGCTACTGACAGAGGCCGGTGGAGACAATTTGTCCGCGCCAAACTTACACCCCACCCACGATCTTGGGGCATAAGAACCGACTAGAGAGAGATTACTTACATGGGATTAACTTATAAAAACTGCTTCATTGGTGTCTGAAGACTGTATCTCACTTCGATAATTCAATAATACTAAACTTGATAGATAGATACTAACACTGGCTGGCCAAAGAAGAAACACCACTTTCGATACATGAATGTTTGTCCAGTTGGGCTATTCTAAGTTCAATAACGCCTCCTTGGCAGAGTGGTTTCAGAGCTCGGCCCCAAACCCCGAGGTCCCGGGTACAATTCCCAGGTCGGCAAATTGTACTTCGAATTTTTCGGAACATAGCCTTGGTTTGTGATCACCAACCCGCATTTGAGAAGCGTGGTGATTAATTCAATACCCATCTATTGTAACAAATAATTGTTCTAATCGTTTCTGAAAAATTCCTGGGCTAGACGATAGCTCGTAGACCAGTACATAATAAGGCCCTTATGTGTGTTTATCGCCATGTATTTTTTTGACTGATCTAGCTCAAATTGCACTTATGCTTGTGACAAATCGATTTTGCTAAATTTATTACCCTCATGTAACTTAGCCAAGAGATCTTTAACTTTCGGGAACGGGTAACGGTCAACTTCTAATAGCTTGTTTAGTGTTATTTTGTAATTAGCACAAATCCTAAGCGTGCCATCTTTTTTTTCCAACCGGCACGATGGGTGTAGCCCAGTCGGAACGGTCAACAGGAGTGAGAATCCCATCCTCGTCGCCATTGAACAATTCTAGCCAGGGCATTTGGAAGGATACAAACGACTAGTTATTACTACGTTTATTCGAAGACAAAGAGACGGTTGGCGAGGCGAGTCGGGGGCAGAGAAGAGGTCTTCCCTCAACCTTATTAGGTAGGAAAAAATTTCTTCGCATTTTTTAAGAAAATTCAAAACGATGATACCAAAACCAGCCAGATATAAATAGTTTAGCCAGAGATTTTATTACAAGTTCATAAATACTATATGCGAAAAGACTTTTTCCCCAACCTAATATGTACATTGGTTCACAACTGGTATTAGTACCCACCCACAAAATATATATTACAGATTTCAATGATGAAGGCCTTTTCCCAGCAGTGGGACATTGTATAGGCTAATAACTTTACTTCAGGTACTCTACTTTTCTTTTTTGAAATGAAACTATGCATTTAATGGATAATTAACCTCAGGTTTATGAATAAAAATAAATGTATCTGATTTGATTCTTGTCGCATCTAAACAGGCCTTACGACTCTCGACTCCCCAAACAGTCTTTTGAGTCCTAAAACTGCTGTGTAGTTGTTTAGGTAACTGGCCAGTTTTTACATTGAAAGACTTCAACCAAGAAGGCTAATCTTATGACTAAAGTACTGAGTCAGTCGTGAGGTGTCAAAACTAAGGCGAATCTTTATTGAAAGCCATAAAAGACAGAGTCTCTTTCGTCACTATTTTCTAGGTTGTAAATTACTAGTTGAACATAGACAGGTACATCGTCCAAACAAGGAATCACACTTGTTCCTCTTGCTGGAAGGCAATACAAGGTCATGATTCGAAATTGTATGGCAACGTAGTTTTTGAAAAGAGGCAAGCTGAGAGAATAAGAGATTAACAAGGCCCGCTTTGGCTATAGTTTGTATGTAAACTCGACCAGTTAAGGTAGCGCCATCTATTTCATTGCGGTCACACTAAAACCGCGACTTAGTTTAACTGCAAATCGTCATCAGTCCCATCGCTAGATGGAGCTACTATTTTTCGAAATGCACCTAGTTTTTTTAATGCCCTTAAAATATGCTTCTGCCTTAATTTAGGTCTATCTATTAATTCCACGGTGACCAAAAAAGTCACCCAACATGAAAATTTTTAAATTCGGAAAAAATCATTAGACGAAGCAAGCAAGCAAACGATTAGCCTATTCAGGGTGTCCCTGGACTTCCAGTAAGGATAAAATCAAAATAGCGTATAGCAGGGGTCATTTCTGAACATTTTGACTCCATAAATATGAGGCCGATTTCATACCATTAAAAAGTTATGCCCAGTTTTTTTCAGAAAATGGCCTAAATTCCATCAAAAATACTAACAAAAAAAAACCTTACACAAATATCTTATTTTTTTCTTTTCCCTGAGGTAGACGAATAATTGGCCTATCCGTAAATAGTTAATTTTTTGGCCTAAAAAATATGATTCGATTAGGATTTAAAATAAACCACAAAAATTTTGCCTAAGCAAAAATTATACTTCGATTTCAAACAGTTCTCGTGAAAAAAAAGTTTATTGCTTATTTAACTATTTTTTTTACAATTTATATCAATTTATTTATTATTTACATACCACACACAATTTACAGTTAAATAAAGTTACTTAATAATAATAATGAAATTTAAAAAATAATATATATATACAATTAAAAATATACAATTGTACAAACTTAAAGAGAACTGTCCACCGCCTCGATCTCAGGGGTGCCCAGAATGCTGGCAACGTTACCTCTTTGGATGGCCAGGCTAATACGCTGACCGAGATAGCTGCCAGGTCTCTGGTCACCGGAGACTTCTATCGGGCGAGTGGACAACTCCCTAAATATTTTATAAGCTTCTGGGCCCCATGGACTTATAGTTTCAACCGCAAACGGTACGAAGCGGTAGCCGCTGCCAAGTGACGAGTATTTATTTATTTTTTTCAACTCTGCAGCTGCTGCCGCCGCGCCCGCGTTCTGTGCCGTGGCATGGACATGGGAAGGGGCAAGGGTATTCACTCACGTGGCATCCCACACCAACGCTTTGCCACAGCTCCAACGGATGAGCGTCATCCCGTCGGGCCTTTTACCGTCATTTCGGCAAATTCTTATTCTTCTAAGACCGGCCGGAATGCGGGTTCCTACAAAGGCCCTTCGGATCGTGTCATTAATGCTGGCGTGGCGTGGTATACGTCCGGCGCTTAGGGCACAGGAAAGGCCATGGTGGCCCAGATGCCCAACAAAATCACCACAACGACATCGATGTGGGTGGGTGCTCCTGGCGCCAAGTCTGAGGGAGACTGTAATAGATAAAGAAATATTATCCAAAACAGTCCCCACGTTAGCAGACGGAAGCGCTTGTAGCCAAAAAACAGACTCCCTTTCGGCGGTGGCAATGAGACGAGGACTCTCTGTATCAGTCGTCGAAGACGATAAAAGACCCTGGTAGACCGACTTACAGAGAGGCTCGTCCCAGAGCCTTTGGGAAGAAAGTACGGTGGGAAGTTCACCCGGACAAGCAAAAGACCAGGCATTCCTGGCATCAGCTAAACATGCAACCTCAACATCGCCAAGCGACAAATTTAATATTGAATGATAGAGGTTGCATGTGCTGTAAGCTAGAGACAGGAATGCCGGTAGAGCAACATCAGACGTTAGGCGGGTACCTAGGCCGCCAAAACGTATAGGCAACGTGGCCTGGGCCCAGGAATGATCCGTAAGGGGACAATTTAGAATTTCACAGACTAAAGACTTGAGTAGATTATCTAAAGGGTAGAGTAGATTTTTGAATTTTCAAAGCGGCGAACATCTTAGGAAATATATAAATTTTGGTACAAATGTACAAAAACGAATTACAGACAGGGCCATATGTGCGTTGATTTGCGTAAGCTTATCCGAGGAACTATTGAATTTTAAAATTTGTTCAGATATAAAAGTAGGTATGGCTTCGTCGAGGATTGGGGCACCAAGGAGGCGAAGTGATTGAGCACTGAGGATGATAATGTTGGGAGCTAAAACAGAGAACTTATTTATTATGTCTGGTCTATGAGGAGTGGAGTCGGGGATGTAAAGTTCACATTTGCTAAAATTTAGTTCCAGGCCAATTTCACGAAAACTATTTATAAGGAATTTAGGGTCTTCAAGAACTGTCGAAACATCTCCGCCAATAGTCCCGTCATCGAGATACCATATGTTTAATTTTGATTTAAGGGCCGAGATAATTGGATGGATTGCCAAACTAAAAATGGCGGGGCCAAGTGGGTCGCCCTGCTGACAACCAACCGACGAATGCAGTAGATGGTTTTTGTAAATTATTTCGAGGGTTTACCATAACATTGTCAAATATAGTTGTAAATTTTGCTAGTCTTGTCCTGGACTTGGGTCAACAGAGTACCCCTGTCTACTGAGTTAAAAGCATTTTTAACATCCACCTTCAACTACACCTCTCCGCCTTTGTATTGAAGGTAGGTGCGTACAGAGTGGACGGCAGCTTCACAACCTCCCTTGGTACCGAAACCAAGCTGTATCGGGTTGAAATAGAAGGGAATTTCTGGAATAATACATTTTACACATAATTTAGAGGTTAACCGGCGAAAAGTTGAGCCAATAGCAATTGGCCTTATACCACCATCTTTTTTTTTAAAGCTATTAGATTAGCGCCGTATATAATATCAGTGATGGCTTCAACCCTTTCACCGGATACTAACATATGAGTGAGGCTAGTGATGCGATCAAGAAGAGTTCTGCCAGCGTCACCTGCCTCGCTAGATGTTAAATCTTTTAGATGTTGAGGCGTAATACCATCTAGACCGCCGGCAGAACCATTCTTAAACAATAGCAAAGCATTGTGCACTTCAGTGGGAGTAAAGTGAGGGGGAACGTCTGACGGAACAGGGGCAACCGATAGAGTAAGAGATGGAGCTGGAGGTGGATGCTGTTTCAATAGCGCCGAAAGAGTATCTGGGCAGTCCGGAGCGAAACCGTTAAAAAAAAGCAATTGTGCGGCTCCTTTGAGGTCACCGTCGCTGATTTTGTCTTCAATTCTTTTGAATATTTTAAAGTTTGTAGGTTTTGAAGATTTAAATTTGTTAAAAAGGGAAAAATCTATGGGTTCTGATAGGTTACACTTATTTTTAATGTATTGAGTCAGAGAGATATTGTTTAATTTTGTTTTATCTACAAAAAGGACACGGTACGCAAATGTTAATAACTCTTCCCAGCTTTCAACATTATTGTATTGAATAACTGAGTCTATGGACATTAGAGAGGGCGGAATTCTCTTAATAAGAGGGCGGTTATTTTTTAACAGTGGAAGTTTTTTCCAGAAAGGTCGATCAAGGGCAGAATTTAAACAAGGGTGTAGTGAAACACAGGTGGCTGGATGAACACTGATTTATTAAATAGTAGGTAGGTGGCCGCTTGTACAGATATTTTATAAGTTACCCACATAACAATGCAATAATAGCATTACAAAGGGTGATTACCAGAAACATGTGAACTTGAGTGTGTACCTGTGCTTTGTCAGCTCTTCCTATGTGAATTTTCAGTCCCCTTTTTCCTTTAAAAAAGCGAGGTTGCACGCAAAGGGCGCACTGCACTAACAACCGGCCGTCGTCCGGACCAGAAAGCGGGATAGAGTCACCTTGTGACATGGCATCCCATATAATAAATTATTACAATTAAATATAGAATTAAATAACACTATAAATACATTTACAAGCATAAAAATAGTACAAAATTATAGAAAATGCCAAAATTTGACTAGAAGACGTCATTGTCGTCTTGCTTTGATGGAAATACGAGTAGGTTGCCCGGCGACCACAGAGGGGATTTTGTCCTATTGGCTGCAGCAGTAATGTTACTAGGCAACAACTTCGCGTCCTAGGCGTCCTTAGTTACGTCAAAAATATATATAAACGAGTAAACAGGAATTTGTCCTCTGCACTCTCTTCCAGACTTGCCCACACGCACAGAGACGGAATGAGCTCTAAAAAGATGCCTTTTGATACAATTTTGTGTAACTTCGAAGTATTTTCGTGGAATATTAATTAAAGAAGGGCGGCGAAACTCGCCTCCATATTTTACAAAAACGTTACCAAACGGAAACATGTTAAATAAATAGAGTTAAATTTGTTGAATTTATTTCCATATAATCAGGATTTTTTAAAGAAGGCAGGTCAAAGATAAATTATTCCCGATTTCAATGAAACAAAACTTTTCTGTAGTGCAACAAAAAGTGCAAAAACTAAACGGTTTTATTTCCTGTGAGAGTATTCCAATCTACGCAGAAGTTTTCAATCATGGAATTAATTTTATTTTCAATTTGTGTTATGGTAAGTTATATTTTAACTGTCTTGACCTATTTTAATTAAATAAATACACTATAATGAAAATTTTAAAGCCACATAATTGTATTTTGAATGTATTCAAGTGCAAAGTGAAAAAACAAACTGACAAAGAGGCTGTATGGTAATATACTTCTTTGCCTTTTGCCCATTGTTGTCATCAATGTCAATATTGTCAATGTCAAACGAATCACTCACATTACGTTACGTTTAATTTTTATTATTTTATTGTTTGTAACAGTTTTTTTCGTTTTCAACAAATAATCAAACTGTAAGAGAAAGTAGAATCCCTCCAGAATTACCTGCACCACCTGTTGCAGAAAAACATAATCAAATTGAAACCCAGCAAGCAAATAATAAAGCAAACACTCAAATAGCTCTTAGAACAACAAGAAGAGCAGCTGCCTTTGCTGGCCGTTGCTTGTTTCCAGAGTGTGATGATCGGGAAAAACTTCATGTACCTGAGTCTATACACAGAAGGGTAATACTTAGTAGACTTTAAGTAGTACAAGGGAGTGAAGCCATTTTAGGATATTATTGTTATTGTGCTGCTGGAAATCATACAGTTGGGTGTTGCTCGCACATAATGCCCATTTAATGGTACATGGGGTACGCTTGTCATCCGGATCATTTCGGAGCTCCTGCTGCATTCTTGAACCACTTGTAAATTATTTAAATAAATGTACATAAATAAGTTAATATGATTTTCATTTCAAAGCTTACATAGCAGTAAAACTTAAATAAGCCTCATACTGAGCTTAACGAACTTAATATAAGTACACCAGAAATGTACTTCTTTTGTTCTTTTTTTTTATATTGCCCGTCAAGATGACCTCACTCCACCTGGTGGAAAGCGGTCGTGAGGTCCAGATATGAGGTTGACAAGCCCAGTCATTCAAACGAATCACTGGGCTGGCCATCCTCACCTTGAAGGCCTTTGTCTTGTTCTATAGTTTTGTGATGATGTGATAAGGGCAACGGGTGACAGATCGCTCGTGCCGCGCACCGATGCGGCACGAGCTATACGCGTATTAGAAGAAGCACGCGGCCGTACTAACAAACTCGCAGTGCGCCTTTGCATGGGATGAGGATGTGGATGTGCACCACAGTGGATGAGGCCCATCGAGGGTTCTGAACTGAACAAGCTCGTTCGTACACCCGCGACGGGACCCGTCGCAAAGACGTGGGCCCGTCTGGGAGGGCGCGGAGTCCGCCTTCCCACGACGGTCATCCGCGCAATACTCCGGAACGGAACACTTTGCATGAAACCGTGCCTAGTCGGACAAAATGCGAATATTGTACGTTGCATTGTAGTGGAACATGTATCCATTCTGACTGATGTGTAAGCATCAGTATCATTTTAATAATTAAAAAATGATTAAAAACCAGCGATTTAAAATATAACCTCACTACATTCGCCTTATAGCTTTAATATCTTTTTAACCCCAGCTTTAAGAGAGTTAAAACAATTAACTTTTTTGTTAGTCTAGCGTAGTTCTAAAAACATCTACCGATTTCTTTTATGTACGTGGCCCGTAAGTATGGGTCTGAAATTACACGGAAGTTCGCCGTCCTTCTTTCCTAGACAGATCGCTTGAAAGCTGTCATTCATGTATATTTTCTATATTTTATTTAAAGAGGGTCTTTGAAAATATTTTTTGTTGAGTTGTTTTATTTATTTTCAAAGTTATGATAGTTTTAATCGAGATGGGCGTGATTTTCCTGCTTTAAATTTTAACCTCTACTACATTCTCTAGCATGAATATTCATTTATTTGCAGCAGATTGATGTTAACTCCGTCGGTTTTGCAATTGTTTCACAAAAAGTTTGTTAGTTCATGACATAATAATTCATAGAAAAAGGCAGAAAGTCGGTAAAACGTTTCGTGTAAGTACCTAGCTCATCATTATCTTTGCTCAACATGCTATTGTACAGTCAACAGCGCTTTAACACAGCCATAGTCTTTTACATTTTTTTTATCATACATATTAATTATATATCAACATCCCTCAGCTTAAAACCATTTGAAATGTTTATGTTACGTTTAGATTTGCTTAGTACTACCGTCTAGAGATATGTGGTGGCTGCATGAACGCGTATACACACTCTATGTGCTATGAACAGCATAAGACAAAAAACTTTTCTTAATTGTATTGGGTCTGGGTGTCCTGGAAGACGCCCCTAACCTAAAAAAAATATTTTCAAATAGTGTTAAAAAAAAAAACATCCAACTTTTAAACAAAGTTGGTATCTTAGAATGTTTTTTTTATCTCGCTAAAAGTGCTGGATTTTTTTAAATTGTTTATTCAGCACTGTTAAATTTTCAACTAACTGATAATATTTTTTAACTAATGGTTGATTATCCAGCTTTTATGTGCAGCAAATAAAAACAAAGACACGATATGATCTCATGTTGTTTGGCCACTTATAAAAAACCGAGAGAAAAAAAGTGAACGATTAAAAAAAATTAGCGCGCAAAAATTTATTTGTTTTTAATACAGGCTGTTAATGGATGGACACACTATTAGTATTCCTTGATAAATTTCAACGTTATTGAATTGTGTTATTTGGACTCTGATTTTGCTTTTAGGTTTGGACGTTCACATAGTTTTAGGAAGGCATGGCTGCGTATATATACACTAATCATGAATTTGCTAATATGCATTTTGTTTACGGGTTGTGTGACGGAAATGCATGTGAAGAATAAAGAGCTATACCCTAATCGTAGTCCCTATCCTGACTGCCTTCCTTCTCTGACTCCAGGATCCTGGAGTCAGAGAAGGAAGGCCAAACCTTCTAGACCATGGAATAGAGGATGTGGTGTCCGATATTCTAAGACAAAACCCGGGCACAAGTGATCGTCGCATGTCGAGAAGGTCGGGGATTCCAAGGTTCATGGTACATCGAGCTATCAAAAGAAATAAATTCCATCCTTATCACGTCCAACGCTTTCAAGCCCTTTTACCAGGAGATTAAGGCCCAAGGGTGAAGAGTTTGTAGGGAAATGTTACGATGACATAATTAATGAAGATCCCAAGTTTTTGAGGAAAATTTTATGGAGTGATGAAACGAGCTTTAGGAGAGTGGGAATATTTAACATGCACAATTTGCATTATTATGCGAATGTTAACACTCACATTGTGCGAAGTGGCCATTTCCAGAATCAGTTTGGAGTTAATGTGGGCAGGAATAGTTGAAGGACAGTTAATAGGTCCCCATGCCAGACTCGACAGCCAAACTTATTTCAGATTCTTGCAAAATAGCATGAATGGGCTGTTAGCTGACGTACCCCTCGAAATACGCCGTGACATGTGGTTGTAAGAAGATAGTGCTCCACATTACGCAAGAGATTTCTTAAATATGAATTTTCGGATCGGAAGAGATGTTCATATTCAGTGGCCAACGCGTTCCCCTGATCTGAACCCCATAGATTTTTTCCTCTGGGGTTATTTTAAAGGGATTGTTTACGAGACAGAATGTTACACTGAAGAAGAACTTCGTGAAAAAATAGCTGCCGCTACAAATACCATAAAAAACAACTCAAGCGCTTGGCGGTCTCAAAAGCAATTTTATTCGCAGGTGTCGACTGTGTAATAGCATGAGCGGTAGACATTTTGAACACTACTTGTAAATACATTTTTTTTATTTAATAGTTCGTGTTTCATTTAAATGTTATTTAACTTAATTATGCTAGGTAGGAATCATTATGCTAGGTTTACATCAATCCCAGTGGATTGATGTAAACCCAGCATAATGATTCCAGTGAAGTAAATGATTATAATTCATGCAACAGAATGTATTAATTAAGGTTAAAATTTCAAGCAGGAAAACCACGACTATCTTGTTTAAAACTTTCATAACTTTAAAAATAATTAAAATGACTCCATAAAAAATACCTTAAAATAATTTCTATTAAATAAGCAACTTTTTAGACAGGTAGAAAACTTTCGGTAGTAAGTATACTTTTTTTTCACGAAATCGAAGTATAATTTTTGCTTAGGCAAAAATTTTGTTTTTTTTTTAAGTCCTAATCGAATCATATTTTTAGGCCAGAAAATTAACTTGTTACGGAAAGTTCAATTATTCGTCTACCTCAGGAAAAAAAAGAAAAATATTTATGCAAGGTTTTTTTTGTGAATATTTTTGTGGGAATTTAGGAGATTTTATGAAAAAAACTAAAATTGGTCATAGTAAGAAATCGGTCCCATGTATCTATTTTGATGTAATTCTTATTTACAGGGACACCCTGTATACTATCTCACTGCTGAGCAAAGGCCTCCATTATTAAAATCAAGTTCTTGCTACAGTGGATGGGTGTGACCTAAACACCACCATAGATTAAACACATACTTAACCTTAAGTGTTTTTTGGAACAAAGCCAGAGTTTGTGAACGATCATCGTGAGACGAAAACTACCGAAAATCGCGAAATGTTCGACTGGGCTTTTGCTTGACACTATTTTTATGGCCAACCTGTATAAATCGTAGAAATCAACAATCTAAAATGCATTCTTTTTTGATATAAATATTTATTGCAATCAAAGTTTAAAATTATGTTAGATAAACCAACCTGCAAAGACAGAGCAATTTACAGCTTGAAAAATAAAATATCCACTAGGCCGGCCCTCGGATATACTTAAAACCAAGGGTTAATAAAAGTATAAAAAATATTTTAGTTCATAACAAAAAACTTGTCAGCTCCTTGTACTAAAACTTCAGTATAAAATTGTTGCAACTTATATCAACTTACTCTTATTAACTAAAACAAAGAAGCCAATTCTCATCAGAATATAAATGTTACACAAAGCTATGAATAACTATTGTCCGTAATTTACAATTCAGTTATGAAATATGTTCATAAATTAAGAAAATTGTTTCAAAGATCTTAAATCAGATTTTTAACTAAAATGCAGATCTTTTAAATTGTCAAAGTACCTTAAACACAAAATAATGTTGTACTCACCAAATGGAATGATAAACTAAATTTTATCCTAATGTAGAATTAACATATTTTAAAACTGAAAAATCCTTAGAATTAAATAGAATCATACTTAAATAAAATGGCAAAACTGTCATGGCCACAATAAAATAATCTCATAATTTAAAAAATGTAAAACCCTTTCAGATAACATGATGTCACATAAATAAAACTAGGTATCTTTGAAAATAATATTGATGATTACTGAGCCTACTTACTAATTAGGTACTTTAATTGTAACAGTAACTTTCATACGAATAATCCAAGCAATTGTAGTTCCTATCCCACAAATGAAGTAAGTCCCGTTCCAAGTATTTTATTTATTTGGTGATAACATAACGATTTTTCACATTATTTTTCACTTCTCATGCTCTAAAAGTACGCCAATTTAGCCCTACGAAGCCTAAGGCCTAAAGTGACCACTTTGGCCACTACGTAGTAAAAAGTAATTCGTTTTTTAATTTCCCTTATGTGATATAGATCAACTCAAACCAAACAGCCAGTAAAAATATACAATTATCTGTGGAGTGTGGATCGTCTTCATTGCGAAAATTTTGAGTTTTAGTTCCATGGTTTGTCCGCAAAGAAGGTGGCGCCATGTGATTTAAACTGTTAATCTGTGGGTAAGTTCAGAAGAAAAAACTTACCACGAAAATTTCAGAACTTCATAAGTGTAAAATTTGTTCGGTTTTAAATGTTTTTGTACTTAAATAACTATTTTTCTCGCACTCAAAGTGAAAAGTACAGTTTGCCCTCGGTTTCATTGACTCCCTCGCACGGGAGTCAAACCACCTCTGGTATATTATGGCTTTGTTTAGTCCCTCGATATAAAATATACTAAAATACCTATACACAACTGTAGTACAAGATATTTTTGGCAAATTCTTTTACAGGTTACTTCTAGCAACTTGTTTTACGTATAGTTTTTAATAGCAATTGAGTCAATTAATTCAATTCGCAGATGCCACAGCAAATAAAGTTGGCAACTTCTACATCAATTGAGATTGACAGTGATTAACACAATTTGATTGTATGTACACCAATGTGTTACAATAGCATGGGCCTACAAACTTATACTATTTTCACTGTAAGATGATATGCCCGAAGGCTCTTATTGTTCCGTGTCACGCATACTATTTCAAACTAAATAAAAAGAAACTGGCAAAAGAAAATGTTATAAACTATTAAAAAACTATTGTTCTTTTGAATCTTATCAAGTAACGAAAATTTTGTAATTTGTAATCACATCATTTGCATCAGTACCAGTGCGTCTGCCTTGTGTACAATTTATAATTATTATTTTCGAGAAACCGCGTTTTATTCTATTACATATCAGCCATAACCCGTTTATTAAGAATTTATTTAAAAATTAAAAATCGGTGAATCTGATTCCATTTCTTTCACCAACTCGATTAAATTACATTCGTTACAGCACTATAATTGACAAATATGAACTGTCAGGGATATCATCATAGGGCGAAAGTAGCATAACTTGTGTGGTATATTTAACTTAATAAAACATAATTCTTTCAAACCCATTAGTCCTAATTCTATCATTTACAAATGCATGACAACATGTTTCACCTTGTCCAATTCCATTATTTTTTAACTCCATTCAATACAAAACTGTACTGGAGCAATATCCGATTTAATTATATTATTTACAGTTTTTTAGAGAAAAATGTAAGCTACTCAACTAGAAGTGAAACTTCTTCTACATCCTCACACATAGAGTTGAATCCAGCTGCCCAAGCCTCCAATTCAGCTTTCTGTAATGTAAAAAGAAATACCTTTTAGAATTTTTGTTTGTTATAAATATTTTATATTATTTAACATTTTGTATAAACCTTTCCCACTCTAAAGGGAGTTGCTTTTATTAAGTCTAAATATTATGCTGTTTATTTGTTTTGCAATTTTTAATATAGATAACTTTTGATAAATTTGTGTAAGTATTTTTCTTGCATGGTGGGATGTCCAATGAATTCTCATCTCATTTTGTTCTGCATTTATTCATGAAGTAGCAAAAACCATCAGTTCAAGGTGTTCAAAACAATGTGGTCATGCCAATACCTGATTTTAATGATATTGAATAAATTGAATCTTTGCCTGAAGTTACTATTATTTATCAATGCCCTCTTACCTCCTTCTTAGACAGGTTATCCTTTTTTTTAGGCTTTCTCTTAGGTTTAACTTTCAGCTGCACATTGGGCACAGTGAATGTGAGGTCGGCTAAGTCATCGTCTTCAGCAGAATCAGGGTCTTGGGCAGCATTCGTCATCTGGCTCTCACTGTCAGAGTTAGATGTCTGCTGGAATGTTACTTTCTTAGCAGCTTTGCCATAACTCTTTCTGGTGGGCTGAAACATAATATTTTTCGATTTCAATAACAAAATCTACTCACATTGGCGCTTCATTTAGGTTAATTGCCCTAAAAAAAATTTGATATAAATTAAATGATTAGGTTAACATTAAAATTTTAAAATAATATAATTTATAAATAAAGTAAGTACCTTCAAATGATGTACAAGATCAATATCTTCAAACAAATGCACAGATCCATCATCGTCTGATTCTTGGGCAACATGCATCTGTTCAACATCCGTAGCAATTTCCTTCCCATTCTTTTCAGGGAAAACTGGAGCATCAGCTGCAGACTTCATCTCTTCAAACACCTTATTCACAGTTTCAGAATTAGCTGCAATGTTGGTTTTAGCAGCAAGAGGTAATTTAGCCCTAGTGGGACCAGCTGTGGCATTTATCTCTTGTAGCACTGCTCTGGCGCGAGGTCTCAATGCTCTAACTCTAGGATTGTCTATTTTAACAGGTGACACATTTTCTTGGTCTTCACTCTCATCAAAACCAAAGAAGGTCCCATCTCTTTTTTTCTTTTTGTTTGCTGATTTTGATGGCGTTTTCTTGTCACTATTCTTAGCCTCACTTGAGTTTTCTTTAGGGGTGGAATTTTTTGCTGGCTCTTTTCTTGGAGTCTTACTTGGAGTCCTATATGCAGTATCTCTGTTGGTGTTCACTGATATATTTGAAATATCCTCAAATATTGAATTTGCTTTAGTTGGAGTTACAGATCTTGCTCTTTTCTTCTTGCTGGCACTTCTTTCAGCCACTTCTCTAATAAATTCAATTATACTAGTCTGCTTCAAGTTAGGTTGGTTATTTTCAACAATTTCTGGCAATTCCTCTTGATCATCAGCCACCATATTTGTGTAGACATGTTTCTTTTTACTGTCATTGAAGTTAATGAATGAACTTTCCACAGCTGGTGTCATGTTAGCCTTGACATAAGTATTGGAATGCCATTTTATGGGGAGCTGCTCAAACTGCACTCTCCATGGGCTAGCATGAGGTCTTCTTACAGACATATTCATACTACTACTAGCAACTGGTGGGTCATCAAAGAAACTAAATTCTTCTTGCAAATTTAATGGGTCATGGTATGGCCTTTCTATACTATGATCTCTGCTCGCAGGTTGTGGAGATCTACCCCGAGCAGGTGATGTAACTGGAGAGTAGTTAATCTCATGATGGTCCATGGGCTCAATATCAGCTGCTATTTCTTCAATTCCTATGGAGATATGATTAATATCTGGGATGAATGCTAGACTTTGCTCTGTTGGTTTCTTAGGTTCAACTACTTGAGGTTTTTGAGGTTTCTGAGTATCTTGAGGGTGGTTTTGTACATTTTCTGCAGCTGTTTTCATAGTTGCAGGTGGGGGTTTCTTTGATACAACATTCTTCAAGGCTTCCAGAGCCTTATTCAGATTTTGTTCATAATTGCTTTTGAAAACAACAGTTTTAGGTTTTGTTGGTTTTTTCCTGACAACCTTTTTCTTCTTTTTTTTCTGAGGTGGGGGTTCTTCATTTGGGTCAAAAGTGAACTCGTAGACATCAAGATGACTACTGTCTCTTTTCAGTGTTTTCAGCTTATTCTCAAGTACTCTAAATGAAAAACTTTGTTCAAGAAGTTTCTGACCTGTTGTTTTTTCTGATAGTTTCTCTGGGGATTTATGTTTATTAGTGCCTTTAGCTCGCCATGTTCTTTGTTTTGCATTATTATTGGTATCAGAATTGGGTTTATAAACAGGTTGCTTTATAGGACTTGGTTGATTTGCCTCTTTCAGAGTACTTTCCTGAGCTACAGTCTTATTTGGACTTTTCTGGGCTATCCTACTCTGGGGGGCCTTTAAATTAGCAGATTTTGATTGCTTTGCCGCTTTCTGTGAGGTAGGTTTGTCATTGGTTTTGGCATTTGCTCGTTTAGTTTTACTTTGAAGTATTGGTGTGCTAGCATGACAACCAACAGGTATAAACTTGTTTGGACTAACAGAATGATCATCAAACTTTGATGGTAAGCGACAGACTCTTTTAGGACGATTGGCCAACAGACTACTATCAGATTCCTTCTGAGGCGTCTTAAACGGTGATAAATTTGGGGACTCACTCTTAGTCGAAGTTTTACTTTTATCAAGAACTGACATAAGTGTATCTGGTTCTTTGCTGTTAGATAAAGTGTTCAACACTTGATTTTCGAGATACCGGTCAGGCAGTCGTCTCTCGCGTCGTGGTCTTTCAATATTATCATCAATTTGAATTTTTGGAGCCCCTTTCTTAGGAGCTCTCTTCGCGATTTCTGTAGATGCATTGTCGTCCGAAGCAGAGTTAGTTTTATCCGCCAATGCTTTGCGAGGCTTAGAAACTTTACTCACACTCTTTGACTTAGGTTTATCGACGACACCAAGGTTTTCCTTTGAAGCTTTCGCCGTCTTCGTGCCTCGAGTTTTCGGCGGCATGACGCTTCCTAACAAAATGGGTTTTCAGCTCTCCAGCATAGCTTTATATTGTATGTATTGTTGTGTGTTAACACAAACTAGGCAAAGAAGCCAATCAGTCATTCAACACGTAAAAATAAACAAATTGCTTTTAAATCTAATTCAGACTATTTCAGACGAACTCAGACGAACACAAAAACACTTTTTCGCTCGTTTTTCATCATTTGACAATCGTGCGTCACTTGTCAGTTTTGACTTTTGCCTTTTTTTATTGTATTCGGATACGTTGCCCATTACAATACGTATATACAATATTACAGAGATGGCAGCACAAAAGCTCATGCATGAGTCACATGTTATGGCAAAAGTGTTAAATTTTTCGGAAGTTGTGATTTTCACATGGCTTTGAATTTCCCCGAGTCTTAGTGTTAAATAAAGTTTATAAGCCAAATTTCATCAACATCTGACAATATTTAGAGGTTGCACAAATCCGTCACTTCCTAAGTTAGAGTTGTTCGCCTCAAATAGGAAAATGGCTAGTTTTGAAGTAAATTGTCTGTTAATCCTTGTAACCACTGAAGTGCTTCA
The DNA here is from genome assembly GCA_947369235.1 of Udea olivalis. NCBI lineage: Eukaryota > Metazoa > Arthropoda > Insecta > Lepidoptera > Crambidae > Udea > Udea olivalis. Next base: position 12,299,212 of record OX376360.1, read on the forward strand.
TGGAACCATGGTTGCATGAAAACAGACGTCTAATGTGCTTCACTTAACCACGGTTGCAAGGCGGCAACACGGTCACGTCGTAAACTCAGCACGCTCGAATAACTGAATCATTGGGCCATTTCTTTCGTTTTAAAAAAATACATAGACAATGGACAAATACATCACTCAAAATCATTCGTTGGTTAAAATCAACTCATTTTCTGTTAATCTGTGTTAAGGCACAAGTAAATGTCGCACTTAGAGCAACGACAACGACCTAAACAACTACGACCAGTGCAGCCAGGAGCACGACAGCAACGAGGCTGCTTCAGAGTGTCGAAGACTGGCCAATGATTAAAACCATCATACTGTCGTACTGTACAGCGAATTCCAGATCTTCCCTTCGTCTCTTTCATGGGGGGCCATTCAGAAGGTGGTCAGTTGTTCACTTATAGATAATCGGAACGCCAGCTAATCCATGATGTCTTTAGATTTGCGATTATTTGCTCCGTCAGCGCGATACTCAAACCAAGAGTTTACTATAGCCAAAGAATAGCCATCTATAGCCAGGTCAACATGTGGATGATGAACCTTCACTGGCCACTTTCTGGTTTTACGTCATCATCATCATCTGGTCGCAAACATCAACACCACCCATGAAAGTGTTGTAATTATTATCAATGGCTGGACATGAGACTTCAGTGTATCGTTTCCTCTTTTGATCCCATCTTGATACCTGGGTTCGCGGCTCTGTTCCAAAAGTAGTTAAGACCGTGAGTACTCCTTTGTTGTCCTTCCATTTTACAATGCTCAGGGTGTTTTCCCTGTTCACAACCTCCCCATCTTCTTCTCTAGTCATCCTATTATCTTTCTTGAATTCGTACAGTGTTTTCTTCTTGATAATTAATCGATTGGCCATCAAAGTTCCTGTTTTAGTTTAGTTTAGTTTAGTTTTATTTACCTCATAATACAAAATTACAATATATATTACATTCGATGTCACATATAAGAATTTGCATTATGACTTTCAAATCGCACAGACCTTCAAAAGGCATCATTTGTTCATCGATTGAATAGTTACCAGCATCTCTTAGCAACTGCAGGCATCTGTTCCGAATGGCATCGATAATAGGCTGCACCCTCCATAATCTATTTTTGGCTTGTTCTTCAGTCTGATTCACCGCTGTAACGTCCACACAATGCAAGTTTGTCCTGACAAGGAAAAACATTGCATGTGCAATCGGGTCATACCTGTGTTTTTCGCTTCAAATCATCTTCAATCTTGGAAATTTTATACACCCAACAATGGCATGTATTCCAAAAAACTTCTTTATATCCAGTAAAGAACAAACAGGTTTCATTGGCATACCAGTATTGGCCATATAATATTGATTTGTGGTCAAAGCCATCTGTTCCATGAGCTCTACATATTCGTCTGGAGTTTTAATATCTCCTGGATCACGAACAACATCTTCTGGACGAGGTTTGCCATTGAAGGGTTTCTTCTGCCATCCTGCTAGCATAATCAGAGGTATGTTATCTTCATTTCTTTCTTCGCCTTCGTCAGAAGAAGAGGAACTTGAATATTCGGGGTCTTCTCCGATAAAGTGGTCCAACTCGATTTCGTCATCGTCATCGCCCTCGTCAGCTCCCTCGTCGAGCATCCCTTCAATAGCAGCGTCGTTTAAAACCCAAAACATGGTGCGGTAACTGTGAAAAATTAATAATCATTAGAAACTTATAACATGCAAGAGGTAATTAAATTAAATTAAATTCATTTATTTCAGGCAATTCACCCATATTACATTACATAAATCATTAAATTAACATACAAGATCTACACATTACATTAAATTAAATTTATATCAAGAAATACTAAGTAATAAAATAATTAATAACAAAAACGAACATTAACATTAATAAATAAAATTATAAAATTTATTAAGTAATTACTTGGCCTTACCTAACTATCACAGTCGTCCAGTGGTGGCTGATAGGACACTCACAGCTATCCCCGACAGCTCTCAGGATGCTATTGAGGCTACTGCACACTCGGCTCATGAGGGAGGCTACCTCTTTACGCATAATGGCATAAAAGTCATTCGTTCGCGCCTCGGCAAACATGCCAGACGCACTGCAGCGCCACGGCAGCCCCAAGAGCATCCTGAATGCATTGTTGTATTGAACACGCAGAGCGCTGTAGGTCTTCTGCGTATATAAATAAATAAATAAATAAATAAATATCCCTGGACATATCTCACCCATAGGCTGCCAGAGTAAAAAGACTGGCAGAAAGTAAAATGTAGGGCCCACGTCGATATAATTGTGTCAATAAAGTTCGTTATGCCGTTACTCCAAAGCGTTTGCTTGCCAATAGTCATTAAATTTGTAAAAACATCGTAAGTGTTAAGGACGCCGAGACAATGAAATACGTAGCTAATAAGATAGATTAAGTTAGCACGTAATTTACTGTAAATGTTTGTATGTAAGTTATTATTAAGTAGGTAGAAATTAGTTAAGTTTTATAATAAAGTATTGAAATAGTTGTTTTATATATAGTTAAGAAGATAAAAAATTGGCAATTTTCATAAATTTAGGGGTGGGGTCTCAGGGCAATACCCGCATTACATTACGGCTTTCTTCGCCCGTAGGCGGCTTCGGGCATCAAGTTTTCACTTTTGACCCGGGCATCTTCTCATGGGGGCCACGCCCCCACGGTGTTCGGTCGGTGTTGATTAATTTAATCTGAATTAAATTAATAATTACCTTCATGGTATGGACTCAACTCCCTTGTCTACTCGGTGCGCCGCCCTCGGCGCGGTCAGCCTATCGGGTGAGACACCGTTGGGTGAGGCCCGATAAGCGCCAGCGAGCAGGCGGCGTCTTACTCCGGAATCGAACCTACGTACAAGGGAGTTGAGTGATGAGTCGGTTTGTGGGTATGAAATAATTAAATATAGTCCAACAATAGTACAGCTATACGCTATACTATTGTCGGTGTCTTGTCCGGGCTCGTATGTCAGGTGTGTCCAGCGCGAGGTCGAGGCCATGGGGACCCATGGCCGCCCTACGAGCGCTGGACAAGGCGGAACCGCGGTCTAGGGCAGACCGGCGGTGGAGGTGGCGGCGTCGGGGCGCGCGGGGGGGCCTCCGATGAGTTTGGCGAGTGTAAGAGCGCCCTTGGTAGTGGGCGCTCTGTCGGCTCGGGCGGGCGGGCGTGTAATGGCGCCAGCTTGTTCAGGTGGCGGTGGGGTCCGTGGTCGGCGCGGTCATACATACCGCGCGCCAGGCGGACCACGAACTCTTTGATGGAAGGCACACTGACGTCACGGGCAATAACGTCATTCCTGACGTATCGTCCGGCCCCCGTCAGCATGCGAAGGGTGGCGTTCTGCACCACCTGGAGGCGCTTTTGTTGGGTCGCTGAGAGTAGGGCGTACCACGCCGGGGCGGCGTATGTAAGCCGCGGGCGAATGTAAGTCTTGTATATACCTACTTTCGCCCGTAGCGGCAGTTTGGAGGTCAGGACGGGCCTCAACATGCCCCGCGCCATCTTAGCCTGGTCGACGGCGCGGTTGACCTGGGGCACCATCTGTAGAGTGCGGTCGATTTGGCAGCCCAAGTAGGTGATGGTGGGCTGCCACTGGATGTTCTCGCCGCGTAGAGTGAGACAGGGCGGCGGTTTTTTGGTCCCAGTCAGGAGGGCGGTTGTTTTGTTTACATTCATTGCCAGTCGCCACTTGTCCATCCAGGGCGGCAGTAAATGTAACAGTCGCTGCATACGCGCAGCTGCCAGCTCGGGCTTCCGGCTGTGCGTGAAAAACGCGCTGTCGTCCGCGAAAAGGGCGAGGGTTACGTCTTCTTCCCACTCTTTAAGCTGGCCTGTAAGAGTGGGAATGTCGTCGGTGTACAGCGCGTACAACACCGGCGACAAGACGCTTCCCTGCGGCACGCCTGCGCGCACCGGGTGATGCGGAGATTCCTGGCCCTCAACAGCCACAAAGAAGCTGCGGCCCTTCAGGTACGCTGCTATCGTCGCGACTAGTGCTGACGGCATCTCCGTTGCCATAAGCTTGGCGAGTAGGCCGGGGTGCCACACCCGGTCAAAGGCCTTCTCGATATCGAGGAAGACCCCGACGGTGTAGTGGCCCCGGTTCTTGGCTTCGGTGAGTAGATGGAGAATGCGCGTCAGCTGGAGCGTCGTCGAGTGGCCGCTGCGAAAACCGAACTGCTCGTCCCTCGGCTTGAGGAACGGTCGCAGTCTCCGCAGCAGCAGGCGCTCGAATAACTTCGCTATGTGCGACAGCAGCGTGATAGGGCGGTAGCTGGAGGGCAGTTTCCGGTCTTTACCCGGTTTGGGCAGGACGAAGATCTTCCCGGCTTTCCAGCATTCATGGAAGTGCTGATTGCGAAGGATGGCGTTGTACAGCCTGGTAAGTACCACCAGGCCCTTCCTTGGTAGCATTCGCAGCTCTGTGGTCGTCACGTTGTCTGGCCCTGGGGCCTTCCGCTTAGGCAGGCGGAGGGCCGCCTTCCGCAGCTCAGACGGAGAGATGAACATATCTCCCCGGAGCGGCGGTGGTGGGGCCGAGAGCAACTGGTCGACCTGCTGCTGGACTGCTCGATGGTGATCGGCGACGGCGGGCTCAGTGGCCGCCGGGTGGGGCGTGAATTGGCCCTCAAGATGGTCGGCGAGTAAGGCGGCGCGCGCGGCAGCGCTGTATTGCGGCGCGCCTGCGCTGTCGGTCAAAGGGCAGACGGGTGGGGTCGTGCGGGTTAGCTGCCGGTTCAGCCGAAACAACTCGGCTGGCTCGCCGGTCGCCTCGTCGATCCGGCGCTCCCAGGTCGACCCCCGCCAGGTCTGTATGTCAAGCGAGAGCTTGCTAGAGATAGCATTGAGCTCTCGCTTTACGGTCGGGCAGCGTGTGCGCGCCCAGAGGCGCCTCAGGCTGCGTTTTTCTGCCAGTAGTTTTTTCAGCGCCACTGGCAGTTCGTCGCGGCGCTGTGTCGGCTTGGCTGGTGGCGGCCGTGTGGCGGCCAGTTTGGCCGCGGTCATGGCCTGCGCTATGTGTAGGGCGGCGGCTTCAACCTCATCGGGTGTCGAGAGGGAGCCGCCGACCTCTAGGTCGGATAGGGCTGCGGCATAGGCGCCCCAGTCAATTTGTGGCCGCACCGGCCTCGGCAGCGTGAAATCGGCGCCTAGCGCCAGTGTGATTAATATCGGGAGGTGCTGTGTATTGCAGTCGTACAGCACCTCGACCGATATAGGACAGCTAACGCCCTGGGCTAGGGCGATGTCCAGTACGTCTGGGCGGTGCAGGGCGTTTGTTGGAATGTGGGTTGGGGCGTCTGGCCCCAGAATGTCGATCTGGCGTCTGTCGGCAGCGTCGAACAACGCTCTACCGGCAGGCGAACAAGTATGCGAGCCCCAGCTAGTGTGTTTCGCATTCAGGTCGCCCGCCAGGAGCGTCGGAGTGCCAACGAATACTCCGTCCAGGTCGGCTGGGTCGAAGCGAGCCAAGGGCGGCTTGTAGGCGGCGAACACACGGAGCTCCCCGTGCTCCGTGTTTACCTTGATCCCTATGGATCTCATGGTGTTATAGGCCGGCGGCGGGATCGTGTCATGTACCACGTCACGGCGGACGAGCGCGGCGACCCCTCTGTACGGGGCGCCTGTCGCCGTCAGCTCGTCGCGCCTGTAGGCGTGGTAGTTGGGGAGCTTAAAGCTCCGGCTTGGCGCGAGATGTGTCTCGCCCAGGAGGATTATGTGTAAATCCTGCGACTGGGCGAGCGTGCGCAGCTCCTGGTGGTGTTGGGATATGCTACCGGAATTCCAGTAGCATATCCGGAGCTCTGTTAGTGGGAGGCCTGTGATGGTGCCGCTACAGCGGCTTTCAGGGCGACAATTTGGTGGAGGGCGTCCAACAGCGCCAGAAGTGGGTCCGCTCCTCCACGGATTGAAGTTATAATACCCGCAATCACGTCCAGCGCGAAGTCATACGACGCCGCGGCTGGCGGGACTACGGGTAGTTGGGCGCAGTCGGCCCGACTGGGCGCCTGTGACCGCGCAAAGGGCGCGATAGGCGCCTGAGATGGCGCAAACGGCGCGATAGGCGCCTGTGAGGGCGCGATAGGCGCCTTTGTGGGCTCGATCGGCGCAGTAGTGAGCGCAGTAAGCGCTACAGGCGCGATAGGCGTCTGTATAGGCGCTTGGTCGCCCTTGGTGGCCTTTGCCCTGTTCCTCTCCCGCTGCGGCTTGGGCGGGAGGGGTGCGGTAGTGGGAGGGGGCGGGTGTAGGGGTAGAGGCGGCGGCCGGCTGGCCCGCTCGCTTCTTACCGCCACGGCCTCTGTTTCGGCGGCGGCGGCTTTTGCTGGGGGGGGCGCCCCTGGCTGTTGGTTCGTTGGCGGGGGGGGCGAGTGTCGCACCTGTCTGCGGCTCGGCGAGGTCAGCGCTCGGCATCTCAGGCGCCTGGCGCTGGCCTTCTGGTCTGGCGGTGGCTGGCTGGGGCTTCGTCGGGTGCGGCGGGGCGATCGTGCGCCCTTTCTTCCGCGCCTCCCGGCGGAAGACGGCACAGCGGCGGTCGTTTGCCGTGTGCGCCTGGGCGCAGTTCGCGCACGTCGGGGGCTCCTCACGGGGGCGGGGGCAGTCGGCCGAGACGTGGTCGCCCGCGCACCGCACGCATTTGATAATGCGGTGACAGTTTGCGGACGCGTGACCGAAAGCCTGGCAACGGTGGCATTGAGCGGGGCCTGGGCGTCCCCTCCAGGCCTCAATGCGGACGCCTCGTATGCCCAGCAGTTCGTCCGTTGCGTACAGACGCGCGAGTTCTTGTTGGGCAAGGTGCAGCAGCTGGACATGGTACAGGCAGCGCGGGCTGTCACCCTTAGGCAACAGCGCCCGCACGTGCGTCACCTCGAACCCACGCTCGCCTAGGGCGTGGGTAATCTCCTCTGCTGAGGTGTCTGTGGGCAGGCCTCGAATGCCCACCTTTGTTGGCCGCTCACTTGGTGGTGCGTAGCAGTACCACGATATGGAGGCGTCTTTTTCCGCGGCCTCGGTCAAGTACCGCTGGACGATGCGGTACTCGTCCGCGCTCTGCGGAATAAAACGCACGCCGCCTTTGAAGGCGCGCGCGTTTGGCGTATTTCCGAGCCGCTTACCTATAGCGGCGAGGTGCGTGACCCAGTTGGGTAGACGCTCCACCACTATAGGTGGGTGGCCCTGGACAAGCGGCTGGGGCTTCGGTGGCGGTGGCGTGCGCGGCGACGGCGGTCTCGACGTCGCCGGGGACGGCGGGGCTGCAGCGGCGGCGGCGTAGGAGGGCGCGGGCGCGCCTGGCGGGCTTCCCATACTTCTGTAGGCGGTACTGTCACTGTCGGTATTGCGTGGGCACGCAGGCGGCGACGGCGGTCGGCGGGCCTGGTCGTAGGCCTCGTCGACGTCAGAGTTGGAAAACTCGGCGGAGGGTGAGCCCGACGCGTAGAAAACATTGCGTGGAACAAACGGTTGTGGCGACCTGGGCGATTTCGCCGGCGACCTGCGGACGCGCTTGTCGTCGCGGTCGTCGTCCGGGCTTCTCTCGTAAGCCGCGCGGGTGCGGGCGCGCGGTATCGGCGCGGGCGTGAGCTGAGCCTGCGATATATCAATATCGCCGCCCTGCTCGTCCTGGTCGACCGCGTACCTCACAGGGGGAGGCGGCTGGGGCGGGTAATCATGGGGCATCGGCAGAATGGTCCTCCATACCAGGAGGCTCGTTGGCCTCATCAGCCATGGTACAATATTATTCTATTAAGAATAATATTGTTTGTAAAAAAGTCAGTGGTTCTTGAGGGTAGCTGCTATCGTTAGAGTGATGTCTCACTCCAACGGTTGTCACCCTCAACTTACTTATCAAAGTAAGTGAGGGTAAACACTAACAACTGTTTTTGCACTCACTCACTCACTAAGGCGTCTCTTTCGCGCGGCAATGTTCGAGTGCAGGGGGTAGCAATCCGGATACGCGCGACTCGACGTGTGTTCGCCTCGACGCCTGAGTTTTCCGACTCGGCGGAGACTAAACACGGAGGTGGACGTATACGGACGCGGTAGTGTTTCGGGCACGCACTGTGCAGACGCAGTTCGACGCGTGAGCGGAGCTGTTGACGCCTGCAAGGGGTCGACCGAAACTAACTAAACTCGAAACTAATATACCCGCAGGAGAGCCGCTCGGAGGGTGGTGGATTAATTGGTAAGGCAATACCCGCAGGAGAGCCTATAGAAGAAAATTAGCTATAACTTTTTTAATATAATACTTTTTGTAAGATTATTGTGTGATTAGATTAGGAATTAGAATAAGTATCATAAAGAAACATGAATTTTGTTGTAAGCAAAGGTTTCCCTTACAATTTGGCAAAGAAACCATATTTTCCCTGAAGAGCAGGACAGCAATAGTAGGTTAAGTGGGGGGATTTCTCGGACACCTGATTGGTCCTAAAATCCTATAAAAGTGCGGCAAATTCTGAGGGAAGTCAGTGCAGTCCAGTCCACTCCAGAACAAGGAACAATTTTTTTATTGTAGAATACAGCACGATGACATATGTTTTTTATATTTGAATCCATCATGATATTAGTTTTCCTCTTAATTAAGATAATTTTGAACATATGTTTGACTTGAAAAAAAAACCAAAAAAAAATTTCAAAGTTTGCAAATAAATTTCGCGATGTCAGCGGAAATAAATGAATAAATTAAATAAATGTTCGAAAATAGAACAAAAAAATGTTCAGCTACAGAAAGATACGTTTCCTATCTCTAATATTTGGTAAGAAACATGGTATTAATAATCAGGAATCACCAAGTAAATAAATAAAATAAAAAAAGTCACATTATCAGCAAAAAAAATAATGATTTACCAATTTGTCTACATTCAGACAAATACTTGGTGATCTTATGAAAATCTGTTTCGAAATACCCATATTTTGAAACAGAGCCAACTGAAGATTATTTTGATATACAACACCTTTACTAATGCATAATTCTAGCATTTTTAAGGAATTTATGAACACATATTACATCATCCATGTTATGCGGCAGCCAGTTTTCACAAAGCATATTCTATCACTGTCATTTAAAAATTCTTTGATTTATTTTAACGAACGCATGACTTTGAGTGATGCATTTGTCCATTATATGTTTTTTTTTTTAAAGGAAAGAAACGGCCCAGTGATTCAGTTATTTGAGCCTGTTGAGTATCCGAAGCGACCCACTTGCCGCCGTGCAACCGTGGTTTCATAAAAGCACTTTGGACGTCTGTTTTCATGCAACCGTGGTTGCATAAAGCACTTTAGTGGTTACTACACTTACAAAATACTTACTTTCGCCAAGTCGAGAAGCACAATCAGTCACGATCTGTGCAGGTTAAAACCTGGTCGCGACTGTGCATCGGACAAAATTTGCGCGGGAGGCGAAAGTTTGCTTCCAGTTCCCGCACATTCGTACGATGCTATGCTAGGCACGGGCCTAGTGGAGGGCCACTGCCAACATAAAACTAATGAGCTATACTCGACTTTGTGACCCGCACAATTGGTTATGGGAACAAAAATCAAACATGTCCTAAATCGAAAACCATTTCGAGGTATTTGTATTTTATACCTTGTTGAAATATTTAAAAATTTTAAATCAAAGGATCTAGGATATTTTTAATTAAACACTTTGGCAAACTGGGGTCAAATGAATGACCCCAGTTTGCAGACGTCCACAAAGAGTATATTAAGGTTCTTATTGGACTCTTGACGGTGATCAAATTGACATCTCACATTGAAACCTATTGGGTCGTATGAACGTTCTTTCACGTGATTCGTTTACACTCTATCCATCAACCAATCAAATGACGCGATCTGTATCACACGTAGGAAAACTTACTTTTAGCTATGTGATCCTACTGCATGGTATTAATAAATTAAAGGCTGCATTTGCAGTGAGAAAAATTAGGTTATTAACAGATGTTGATACTGCTCGTTCAGTTTATTTTAGTTATTTCCATAGTGTAATGTCTTACGGCATTGTACTTTGGGGTCAAGCGGCGGATATACAAACCATCTTCATCCTCCAGAAGCGAGCTATCAGATCCATCTATAAGCTTCCTGCACGGGCTTCACTTAGGGAGATTTTTAAGGAAATTGGTATCCTCACTGTAGCGTCACAATACATTTACAATTGCATTGTTTTTGTCAGAAAAAATATTGGTCTCTATGCTAAACACAGTGACATACATTGCAGAAATACCAGGAATAAGGATAAAATTGCACTTCCACTCTTTAGGTTACAAAAAGTTTTAGGATCCTTTATGGGGCAAGGTATACATTATTACAACAAAATTCCAAAAACCATTTGTGAGTTACCTTTACATAGATTCAAACATCACATCAAAACAGCTTTATTAAAAAAGGGCTATTATACTACAAAAGACTACCTTATAGATAAAAATGCCTGGGTATAAGCGCTCTTCTCGATGCGGGATTAAATAGCTCTATTGTAACAGATGTTTTATTGTAAGAGTTAATAGGTACCTAGTTTGTATGTACTGACTAACAATTTTTGTTTTTGAATTGTTTAAATGAATTCTTGTTATTATATTCTTTTATGGTTGGTTTTTTCTCTTTGTTTTATATTCTTTTAGGTATCAAAATGGCACACTGCTTGTACTTTACTAACCCCTGTTGTAAACCCAAAACAAGTTTAAAAGAGTAACTGCTGAGTTTCTCGCCGGGTCTTCTCAGCAAGAAACAACTCCGACGCGGTGGTAGAGTCGCATTATGTCTGTATACTGTTTATTTACGTATCCATATTATTATGGTATTTATGTCTATTATTTAGTATATTTTGCTGTAAATTTGACGATTTGAAAGTACTGATACAGTCTATTTGAATAAAGTTATTTGAGTTTGAGTTTGAGTAATGGGGTTTCCAGATAGCAGATTTTAAATTCCCCCAGGTGAAATATATTTTTCCACAAATTTATTTTTAATAATACGTAAATTAATTTACGCCCATTGCCCAGACGGGTAGGTAGGACTTAAAATAGCCATTCGCTATAATCCCAACCCTTTCAGGTAGAGCTCGGTTTTAGAACTTGGCAAAATGAAAATTAACTACCGGCTAGATCAAAGAAATATTAAAATTAATTACTTAAAATACATAGTAAAGGGTATTTAAAAAAAAAGTTGTTCCCATACCCAATTGTATTGGAGTGTCCCGAAAGGGTTAGGCAGGCTGCTGACGACTGCGGAATTTACGACGTAGCTCGTACAGTATCGATATCAGTCCCTTCTCGCATTTCAATTTCAATGAAATTATTCCCTATCTCGCAACGCGACTCAATTGCTATTTGTTCGATAATTCAAGATTGTGTATCCGACTACTAAACATTTAGTTGACATAATAATATGTCAACAAAATTACATGTAAATGTGGACTCTACTGCCGTTGAAATAAGCTCCATTTTGTTTATGGTATTGAATTTCACAAGTTGGATTGTCGATTTTTTTTCAAATAACGCTCGCTTCGCTAAATTCAAAAGAAAGAGACCGTTGCGCTACTTGCGCTTTCAAAGTGAATGTATGGTGCATTATAGTGTGTTGTCTTTAATTTGTTAAATTATGTGTACTTGAGTGAGAATAGCAATAGAATAGCTGTTATTAGCCAGACCTTACCTTACACAGTAATAAAAAGTAAGTAACATCATCATAAGATACTTTTTATTACTGTGTAAGGTGACTGACGGAGTTGTGTGACTGAACGTTATATTTTACCAGATTTGGACGTATTCAGCCTATTAGAACAACTAGTGCATTACTAAGGTAATAATCTATCAGATCTATTAATCTACAGCTACAGCTGCAGTTAACTGAGACCTAAAGTCTATAATATATCAATGATACAAACTTCTTCAAGGTTCCATGATTTTTGAGGTCTCACTGGCTGGAAATTTAACAGTGACATAAACTTGAAGACACATTATTGATTTGACAAATCCCTGATCATCGGCGCGAATGAAAGATATGAAAAGACTATCCTATATTTGATTTTGAAATAGAAGTGGTGTCTCCGATAAGATAGAATTTCTGCCAAAATGGTTGACGGGGACAGCAAAGGAACTATTGACACGGTGCAGGTGGCCCTTCGCATTAGGCCATTGATGCAGCTCGAGATTGATAGGGGCTGTGATGAGTGTATTGATGTTGTGGCCGGTCAACCCCAAGTACAAATAAAGGATCTAGCGTTCACATACAACCATGTGTTCGCTCAGCACATCAATCAGCAGGAATTCTATGACACAGCCGTGAAAGGCTTGATAGGGAAATTATTTCAAGGTATGTATGAAAAGATCCTAAGAACTTGAGCTCATATAATTTAGAAATGTAACAATGTTATGTGCTCAAACTACTTAAAGGTTTCTTGGTGTATCTTATTTACTTTTTTCTTCCAGGTTATAATGTAACTATTCTTGCATATGGCCAAACAGGCTCAGGAAAGACCTACACAATGGGTACAAACTATTCAGGATCTGATGGTGATTCATCAAAGCTAGGTAAATATGTTTTTCAAAATGTTCATTATTGCTTTGTTTGGTTTGGTGGCGCACAGTAGAACCTTGTAGGAAAGGAACCCATATCATTTCACTTTATTTTTTAACTTTCAAATCGCTGGCACCTTATTGGAAGGAAAATGTGGTAAAGATCCCAGGGTTGGTAACATTTGGTATGACCGAATAACATTAACCCAGCAGTCCTAAAACTTGTTCTTTTTTGAGCAATTCCAACAGCAACTTCTTGAGAAGTCTTGAAATTCAGTGGAATTGACATCACAATACACCAGATTTGGCGATGAATAATCGCAATTGCCAACAGATGTCTGTGCTAGTAGGGCTAGGCCTCTGTAGATGTCTTTGTTGTGAATGTAAAGTTATAAGTAAAATAGTGGGTACCTAGACATAAGTACCAACATGTCTGTAAAGGTACAGTTACACATGCTCATTTGTAGCATGCTTATTAGCACGCTGATAAGCATGCTACAAATGAGGACGCTCATCTACTGACACAGTTGCTTTTTATGAGCATGCTTTTTTTAAGCCTGCTACTAAATGACCGTGCTCAAAGCAAAGGATTGAACACACATGCTTTTTAAGCACGGGTTCGATTCGAAATTGTGTTGTTGCGATAGCGATAGTTTCGATAGTGATAGTTGACCTTGAAAACTATCGACCCGTGATGATACTATCGATAATGAGAATCAAGCGATGCTATTGACCTTTTTCGATACTATCGATAGAATCGCGCCATTAAAGTCGATGCTATCGATACTATTTATAACTATCGACACCTATCGATACTATAAATAGTTTTTCTTTAGTAACTATCGAGGTATTTTCGATACTATCTACTGTAAACCAAACTTATGAAATCAGGATTCATCAGTGCGATCGCCAAAATCCAAACTGTACATGTCCTGTGATTGATAGAGTGAGATCAGCGAAGTATCTTGGAGTCATGTTAGATCAAAGACTTAACTGGCACCATCACATTGATTTAGTCTCAGGGAGATTGCGAAAATTGATTTGGGTCTTTAAAGAGCTTCGTTATTTGTTATTCGTTTAGCGTTAGGATGTCGGCAAAGCGATTGACCACTGCGACCAGGATTGATCTATTGTGGTCATCATCCCCTCGAAGATCACTCTCCAGGCCTACAGCCATCATGAACTGAATTATTTTCCTGGGAGTGATGTTAATGGCGTCCGAAGGGGCAAGCTTGTGCCCGCCGAGAACGCGGCTTCTGCTGTGTATTAAAGCATCACAGTCGCATAGGACATGGACCGGGGTCTCTTCCTCTTCACGACAGAATCTACAGGTCGGTGACTCAGCGATACCAATCCTGTGTCCGTGTTTGTTCAGCCTACAGTGCCCCGTAAGGGTTCTGGTAAGGATTCTTATCTGTCTCCTTCTTAATCCAAGGGCCTTTGTGGTGAACTTGTGTGAGTAGCCTTCGATGAGTGCCTTAGCATGTACCATACCATTGCTGCTGGTCCAGTGTTTCCTGCTAAGGTATTCCATTCGGGCTAATAGCGGCTGCCTCAGGGCGCATTTGGGTATACCCACCACAGGCTCAGGGGCATGTGTGATGGTTGCCGCACCCGCCCTGGCCAGTTCGTCTGCTGTTTCGTTACCCGGGATATCACAGTGTCCCGGTACCCAGCGTATCGTCACCCTATTGTTGACCCCGAGTTTGTTCAGGGTTTCGGCACAATCAAGGGTGAGTTTTGAGTTGATTTCAACTGCGTCAAGCGCTCTAAGGGCTGCCTGACTGTCTGATAGTATAAATATACTCTTATTTTTAAAAGCGCGTTCCAGGTTCTCCTGTGCGCAGTGCAAGATGGCGGTCATTTCGGCCTGGAAGACGGTGGCGTGTAGGCCCAGACTGCTGTGAATCTGCGCTTTTGGTCTCTCGCCATAGACTCCATAGCCAGCCCGCCCATTTATCCTGGAGCCATCAGTGTACCACACGATGTCTCCGGTTTGGAAGTTTGCAGGAGTGCCATCCTCCCACTCCTTTCTACCTGGTATTTCAACTGAGTACCATTTTTTAAAAAGATACTGTACCGACATGCTGTCCTTAGGCATGAGCATGACTGGCATTTTGTGCAGCTCAGCTTTCAGGACATTCATGTTTTTTGACTGGTACCGGCTACTTTCACCGTCTAGTGCCCTCAGCATGGCCGCTCTGGCTTCCATCCCAAGATGCAAGTGGAGCGGGCACAGTGACAGCATGGCTTCTAGAGCCACGGTAGGTGTAGAACTCATGGCACCAGTTGTAATCAAGCAGGCCAATCTTTGGACCCTGCTGAGCAAGGTAATGCTCGTTATTTGGGTGGTCTTCTTGGACCATACGACGCATGCATAGGCAATCATGGGTCGCACTATGGCAGTGTATATCCAGAGAGCAGCTTTAGGGCTGAGGCCCCATTTGGTGCTGACCAGACGGCAACATATACCTAAAGCCATTCGCGCCTTTTTGGATATGTAGCTGATATGAGAGTTCCAAGTAAGTTTCTGGTCGATGATAACTCCCAGATATTTGACCTCCTTGGAGAACCCTATAGGTTTGCTGAACAAGGTGGGCTCACGAATGCCTTCCAAGTTCCTTTTCCTGGTGAACGGCACCAGTGTGGTTTTGTCTGCGTTGACCGACAGGCCAACTTCCCGGCACCAGTTCTCCACAAGACGCAGAGCACCTTGCATTCGGCTTGAGATGGTGTTCAGGCATTTGCCAACCACCATTATCACCAAGTCGTCCGCATATCCCTGTGTTGTGAAGTGTGCGCTGTTCAGACGGTAAAGAAGTTCATCAACGACAATCGACCACTCCAGGGGAGACAGTACGCCCCCCTGTGGGCAGCCTCTTGTCACTTTGACTTCTACGTGCACATCAAGGAGTGACGTTCTTACCGTCCTTGATGTTAGCATGGATTCAATCCACCTTAGGGTGGTTCCGTCCACGCCCTTGTTCCTCATACTTTTGATGATGATTTCGGTCGAGGTGTTATCAAATGCACCCTCAACGTCAAGGAAGGCGCAAAGAGCTGTCTCTTTGTCCTCCATAGCCTTTTCCAGTCTGTCCGTTAGTTCCATCAGAGCAGACTCAGTGGATTTACCGCAGCGATAGGCGTGTTGACTTCCATGCAGAGGATTTACCTTTAGGTAGCTCTCTCTGATGTAAAGGTGTAATACCTTTTCCATCGTCTTCAGAAGGAAAGACGTTAGACTCATTGGCCTGTAGGATTTAGGTTGGGACTTGTCCTTGTCGCCAGCCTTAGGTATAAAGACCACCTTAACCTTGGTCCAATCAGTAGGTAGAAAGCCATGTGCATAGCTGGCTCTAAATATTTTGACGATAAATGGTAGAAGGGCCTCGATGCCCTTCTGCATTAGCGCTGGGAAGATACCATCGAGGCCTCCCGATTTGAAGGGCTTGAAGCTGTTGATGGCCCATTTGACCTGGCTGGGTCTGAAGATTACTGACGCCCTTCTCCAGTCTTCCGGCCTTGGCCTAGGTCTCTTAGGCATCCTAGGAGGTGGGTGGTTGCCAGTAATCGGTATGGAGCCCGGGAAGTGTACTTGGGTAAGTAGCCCTAGTGTTTCTTCTGCTGAGTTTGTAAACGTCCCATCGGGTTTCCTAAGTAGTCCCAGATGTGACGTAGGTGCCTTAGAAAGCACTTTGTGGATTCTAGCTGCATGTGAGGCGCTATTTATCTCCTCACAGAACTTTCTCCACGATTGTCGCTTTACTCTCCTTAGCTCTCGGTTATATTCCGTGAGAGCCTTGGAGTAATCTTCCCACTGTTTAGTTCGCTTAGCAATGTTAAATAGCTCGCGAGCCCTGGCTCTAAGCCGATCCAGGGTTTTATTCCAGCCTGGAATGTTTTTACGATTCCTGCTGCCTTGTTTAAGCGGGCAATTGTCCTGGTAGGCGTTGATCATGCCTTTGGTTACGCCCGCTGTAGCTGATTCAAGCTGCTCAATGGAGCGTATGCTTTTGTTGACAGTGCCCAGATTTTCACTAAGGCATTCTACATATCTGCCCCAGTTAGTGGCCTTAGGATTCCTGTAGGAAACAGTAGGCTGGGTGGCACTGCCTATGTCAAATCTGATATGTCTATGGTCAGATAGTGAGATTTCCGACGAGACCTTCCAGCCGTTGACCCGGCCAAGAATTTGTCCCGTGCAGAAAGTGATGTCAAGTACTTCCTGCCTGCTCCTAGTGACAAAGGTCGGTTCACATCCTTCGTTCAGAACATTTAGGTTGTAACTTAAAATAAAATCATAGAGCAACTCACCCCTATTGTTTGTATTCGTACTTCCCCAAATGGTGTGGTGCGCGTTGCAGTCACAGCCCACTACCAGTTCGGCTGCTTGTTCCCTGCAGTAGTCAGCGAGGGCTTCAAGTTGAAGTGACGGGTTAGAGGCCTCTCCGGGAAGGTATGCTGAGCAGACAACAATCTTCCTTCCATGAGGACTAGGCAAAGAGACGTAGGCGGCAATGAGGTCATCGCCACACATCTCTGAAATTGGGATGAACTTAATACTTTTCTTAAGAACCATACAAGCTCTAGGCCGGGTGCCGCTAGTATTGTAAAGTACATTACCTGCGCCACTCAGTCCGAGCACCGTGTTCTTGTTCAGCCACGGCTCTTGTATCAAAGCTATGCCCAAGTCCTCGCGGAGGAACCTCTGGCTCAGGACGGCCGAGGCACCCTTCGCGTGGTGAAGGTTTGCTTGGATAATTTTTAACATTGTTATGTGTATATTGAGATATATATATATATACAAATATGCAAGATAAATACGATATTAGTTTTATATATATATGTACAATACCGTGTGTAGTAGTGTGTGTGTGTGTGTGACTTTTGTGTGAGTGTGGAGTGTAGTAAGGAACCTACTGCCTATGTTGGAGTAGGTTTCTAGAGGCCTTCTTGCTGGAGTGCTCCTTGGTCAGAGCTGGGCGGCCTCTTGCACCTCTTGACCCTCTCGGTCCTCCCGCCCTTCCTCTGACTGCTCCTTCAGCAAGTGCCCCGGCCCGTTGGGTGACGAATTGGGGCGGCACCGTGGGCGCCACCCCTCTCCGCCCCCAACCCCGCGCAGGTCGAGGACTCGAACTTCCTCTAGTGCTGAGGTTGGGCTTCCTTTCGCCCCTAACGGGGCGAAAGGAAGACTTAAAAGAGCTTAGACATATTGCTGATAATCAGTTATTGAATGAGGTGACGTGCTCAAAGATCATTACTAAAAGTAATGTACTTGAAAAAAAG
This sequence comes from Udea olivalis, assembly GCA_947369235.1. Taxonomy (NCBI): domain Eukaryota; kingdom Metazoa; phylum Arthropoda; class Insecta; order Lepidoptera; family Crambidae; genus Udea; species Udea olivalis. The sequence continues at coordinate 12,317,029 of OX376360.1, forward strand.
AAGATTTTCTACTTACCGTTTATATTTAAATGCAGACTTACTCACAGTTAGGATGCTATACATTCTACACACTGTTCTAGAAAAACATAAATCTTTGGGATACTGCTCTGATAAAGAGAATAAAAGAAGGAAAGATAAGGTGGCCCCGCAATCATTTGTTCGCACTCGGTTCGCTGAGTATCAGTTCCCACATTTATCTGGACAAAATTTTAAAATTAACGCATGGTCTGCAAGGGAGTGTAAAATGGAACTAACTAAATGGTTGAAGAGTCTGGATTATAATGAGACTGAAGAAACTCTCAAAACTCTGCCTTTTTAGGATTAAGTGGCTTATTCAGTTTGCTTGTAAAACCCCTTTGGGTTTTGGACACACACACATACAGACACAACACTCAATTACACTATACAAACACACTAGTCTGTGTGACACGCACATTTACACAAACATACACACATCCTTTTGTTCTTAATAATGCTCTTATTTCCTTTGTTTCGTTTTCTGTTTAGTTAAAATTAAAATTAAAATAAAATCACAAACTGTTCGTTTTTGTCAAATCTTTAATTGCAACTTTCTGCGCAAAGTGTGATTAATAAGTTATTTAAATGATAATATGTTTTAGCTAAGGAAGAGTGGCTTCTTCTAACACAGGTGCTTCCGTACCTAATAGAGCAAATCAACACCAATTTGTAAACAAATAACTTGAAGTGAATAAATATTTTTGTATTTGTAAATAAAACGAAACCTTGTATGACCTTGCAATATTAGCGTAATATATTCGACTTTCGATAGGGGAAAACTATTGATAGTATCGATACAATCGAAACGCATCCTATCGATAGTTTTGATACTATCGAATTTATAGCATACAGCCCAAATTAAAAAGAAACATAGCCTATGTCACTAAAATTCTAATACGGCTTAGGCCGTATTAGAATTTCATATAGCCAGTCGAGTTGATTTCCTAAGCTGAGCGTAGCGAGCGATTTCTTACCTTTTTAGCCAGTCAGTGGTTACCTGTCAATAAAAATGCATCCTCTAGGCACGAAATTGCTCGCTACCCTCAGTTTAGGAAATTTACTTCACCGGCTTTAAGAGATTGTAATATGGCCCCTGATAGTATAGCTTTCTAATGGTGAAGGAATTTTTAAAATCGATCCAGTAGATTCGGAGCCCATTTAATACAAACAAACAAATCATTCCTCTTTATAATATAATATTATGTATAGATAAACCACAACCTCGCTATATAATTAAACAGAGACTGACATCTATAAACCAGTTCTCAATTTATACTAGCCTAGTAGCATGCTCAATAAGCAAACCTGTTCACACGTGCTAAATGCACGCCCCCTTCCACCCGCGCTGCAGGTAGCATGCTCATAACTAGCAAGGCTTCGACACACGTGCTACTAAGTAGCACTTGCTCATTAGTAGCATGCTTTCGTGCTAGTAATGAGCATGTGTAACTGTAGCTTAACTGTAGCTTAACGGTTGTGTCGCCGCTCAGCAGTCGGCCATATTGAATAAACCGGTGTAGGTATTATTTATTAGTCACGACGAGGATAAAATTTTAAGCATGGCGGTCAAGTTTGGTGAATTTAAAATTGAGACGGGAAACTGGAACTTATTGTGAACGTTTGGATATGCATTTCGTGGCTAGTGATATCGCAGAAGAAAAGAAATTACCGACATTGATATCAATCGTCGGAGAAGCGGCATACGAACCGATGGTAAATGTGTGCCGACTTAAGTATCGACATGTCATTGTCTGTAACGGTTGTGTCGCCGCTCAGTCGGGTAATAAACGGAGTAATTAATAGACCGGTGTATTATTTATTAGTCTTAAAGTTGAAAAAATTAATGATAATCATTCTTATAACATAATTTACATTTCAGGTGTCATACCCCAAGCAGTTGCTGACATTTTTGACTTCATAGAGGCACACGAGGATAAGTTTATATTTAAAGTCAATGTTTCCTTCATGGAACTCTACCAGGAGCAGTGCTACGACCTCCTCTCTGGTAAAGAGAGAGGACACAGCATCATAGAAATAAGAGAGGACATCAACAAGGGTGTCATTTTGCCTGGTAAATACAATTATACATAACATTCATTGCACCACTTATATAATTAACTTGTCAAAATGCAAAGACTGATACTTACATGATACATAAATAATTACAAATAAATAGTCGATTATGATATAGGTAAGTGTGTGTGTAAAGTTGAAAATCACAGCAGAGGCGATATTATCAAAGCGCAAGTATGTCATAAGATGTTCTATTACATATTTGCGAGGAAATAAATAAAACTCGGGAGTTTCTTAAATGAGTAAATCTTTAATCATTTGATAAAGCAGTTATAATTTTTTTAACTTGTTCACAAATTAGCGATGCGCGCGCATCAGCGCTTTTTTTAAGGCAAAGGCATAAAAAATAGCTAGTTTTTGTGTTTTTGTTATAGATAATTTAATGTTAAAATTAATTAAATTAAACAATCAAATGTTTATTTATTATATTGCATCTCCCTAAGTTAATTCTATTCATAAAATTTTGAACTCTTTGACACTCTCTGACATAAAAACTCTTTGCTAAGATTTAAAAAAGTACCTTCGTTTACGGAGCATCTTGATAAACCGTGCGTTTTACCTTAATAAAAAAAAAACTCGTGCGTGTTACATTACAATAACGCACAAGTAGGTACGTAATGAATGAGATACAATACAATATTGAAATTGGTGAAAAGGGTCTCTCCCTTTACGAGCAAATATGTTATAAAAATAATAATAACACCCAGGCACACAACAAACACCCAATGTTTGTCATATGAATGTTTGCCCAAGAAAGGAATCGAACTCACCACAAAAATATTGGCGCGCTTAAAAGACAAGATCGCTTCAAAGGCAGCTCCAACTGCCAGTTACATAGTTATGTAAGAAAACTATTTTATTGAAAACATGGGCTTAGTGTTGTTGAGTGCACTTTGGAAGACGCACCTCTAGTTTACACCGTGTTTTACACGAATTTTACGTCCTAAATTCCATTGTTGAAAAGTAAAGTAAAAGTGAAAAATATCTTTATTCATATACACTTAAAAAAGTACTTATGACAAGTCAAATACAAAAAAGAATATTAGCAAAATATACTAAATAAAAATAAACTTGCATAAAATAATACTATGATAGTAAATTTCACTTGTTTTTATACTCAAAAATAGAATTGATAGATTAAAGTCATAACAAAAAATGTGCAGAGGAGCAGATTATACCTAAGATGACCACAAATTCTTATCATTTAAGAAAAGGTTTTGATTTCTCATTTGAATGTAATATTAATTAATAATATTTTTTTAACAGGCATAACAGAACTGCCAGTGTCATCAACGAGTGAGACAATGATGGTGTTAGAGCGCGGATCGATAGGCCGTGTGACTGGCTCCACTGCTATGAACCAGGCCTCAAGTAGGAGTCATGCAGTCTTCACAATTGTTATTATGAAGGAGAGCCGCACTGACAAGTAAGTTACTAAGGCGCCTTCGCCAGGGCAGATCACTGGTGACTGGTTTTTTTGGTGCAGATACCGCTTCTTATACGTCGCATTCAACATTACTTACCAACAACTTACTTATTTAGTACAAATTCGAAAGTTCATTAGCATGAATCATTTAGCAGTTACAAGATAGTGGCTTACAGCTTGTAGTATTTTTTTTATTTTTTTTATATTGCCTGTCATCTTGACTTCACTCCACCTGATGGAAAGCGGTCGTGAGGTCCAGATATGAGGTTGACAAGCCCAGTCATTCAAACGAATCAATGGGCTGGCCATCCTCACCTTGTAGGTCTGCAGTTAGCAGCCGTTCAACTCATTGGTGGCTATTGTCAACTTAGGCCCAGTTTGAATTTTCTTTGTTTTACTGATTGCTTCGGCGCTGCGCGTTTGTTCCCAGTAATCAGAGGAAGTATTCTTTGCAGAAACATAGCAACAACGTCCAAGTTCCATTTAGTAGATCTGGCCGGTTCAGAGCGAATAAAGAAAACTAAGGCTAGTGGAGAGCGGCTAAAGGAAGGCGTGAAAATTAACCAAGGGTTGCTGGCGCTCGGCAACGTCATATCGGCTCTAGGGGATGGGACCAACAGAAGCTACATTAGTTACCGAGATAGTAAATTGACGAGGCTGTTGCAAGGTATGGAATTGAGCTTAGTTGTGTTTGTAATACTATGAAAAAAAATTCCATACATAAATTTTATGTATTTTATTCTTCAACACCTAAAAAGAAGCATTGAGGTTCTGCATATGAAATAAGATGATTTTGGTTCAAGATGATTAGTCATTGGATATTTCCTATTCAGATAAAAAAAAACAAATGCCATCTTTTAAAACAAACCAAAACGCAGTCCTTGAATAAAATAAAAAGCAATTTAGGCAATCCTAGTTTTCCAGATCTACTGATTAATCATAAAACTTTGTGTATTTTCAATTCTTAAGTATTATTCAATTTTTGAAATGGGTATTACAATAATTGTGGAGCCTAATCAGAAGGTTGCGTGTTCATATCACGTCGGGGTCACCAGATGGGGAATCTAACCGATTGGAGGGTGTGTAGCAGGAGAGGTGAGTAATACGAGAGTTCCAGATTGAAAATGAATATTTATTAAAAAAAAAACATTTGTAAGGACGCCGCTGCTTGGCCTCGACGGCCTTAGCAGCTTCACCGGTCTGTAGGGTGAGCGCAGAAGGCTCTTAACCCTAATATTTAAAGTAGCACTCTAAGGGCCCCCTTGTGGGGTAGAACCTCGACTCAAAGCGTTACTTGAGGCTAATCTGACATTTTGGTGAGAGAATCTACCCGGCACGTGCCGGTATCTAGAAAAGGAATTCAAAGGAAAACGCGAAGCGGGCCCGCGCCGGCGCGGACGGAAGCTCGGTTGTATGTGTGTGGAATGCGCGGTCAGTCTATGGTGATTGGCGATGACCAGGGTAATAGGGTCGTCCGGGTCGTATAAAACGTCCCGCGGACGACGCCGTCCCCCTGAGACACTATTTGTGTCTCGTAAATATCTTGCCGCCTCAACTACTAAGGGATTGGGGTGGGTCTGAGCAGATACAAAAAATTGGGTTGACAATTGCTTAAGGTACTGCGAAATAGTCGGCAGTCCTAAGTCAATATGAAGATTTCCATTGCGTAAATACCACGGGGCTCCCGTCGCTTTACGCATGAACCTATTCTAAATCACTTGTAACCTATGGATATGGGTTTTAGCGGATTGGGCAAACACCGGGCTTGCATATGTCATAATGGGTCTGATGCAAGCCAAGTAAAGTCTCACCTTATGTCTAAGGGACAGTTTTTTAGTGCGCTTGTTTATAAGAAAGTAGAGGCGACCCAGCACGAAGGCTGCGTGGTCGCGTACTACTTTGACGTAGTCTTTGAAGGTCAGACCGCAATCAAGGTGGACCCCTAGGTAACGGACTTTCCTTTCGAAAGGAATGGATCGTCCGAACATAGTAATCGGTGGAATGTGACTAAGAATTGCGCTTAGCGGCGCTCTTGGCCGGGTTGACTTCTATTCTCCATTCACTGAACCATTGCCCGAGGGCGTCGGCAGCTTTTTGGAGAGACCTTAGGATGGGTTTGGTCGAGCGAGACGTACAGTACACTGCTGTATCGTCCGCAAATAGGGCGTAAATAACATCGAATTCTAGGGCCTCTGCCAGACTCTAGAACGATGCCGCGCGGGTTGTCAGAGTGACAACACCACGATTTGTTTTTGGCATTTAGGTCGCCTGCAACTCTGACCGAGTTGTCTAGCTCCATTAATGTCCTAAGGTCTTTGTGGATTAAACAAAATTTCACAGTTTATATAGGGACAAGAGTGAGACAGCACGATCGGATGTCGCGCACCGAGGCTATATATATGACCCGTTTTCTAGTGCTCTGCGTCCACTGTGTAGGCTGCGACGATAGAATGCAGAGCTCAGATATAGGTGTGAGGGAGATGGCTATATCGGTCGTCTCGCGCGGAGGTTATAAATATAACGCGACGTCTTGCCGATCGCTCGCCAGTACGGCGGCTGTGCTCGATGAGACAATGATTCCCACACAATTTTTACATGATTTTATAAAAACACAGAAAGCTTGTGCTGACCTAGGATCTGGATCCTTGGTAGCGCTGTTTTTCAGCCACTTCTATTTCTCTATCGGTGTTAAACGAGAATTAGTACATGAGGGCTTAGAACAATACAAAATGCATTTAAAAAAAACTTCACTTAAACGGTACTCTCGTACGTTTCTAAGTCTGTGTGTGTGTGAGTGCGTGTGTATGTGTGTGTTGTGTTCGTTGCTGTGTGTGGTTACTTAAAATAATCTTTTAGGAGCAGTAATTTCCAATACCCACTGCTAAGGTCTTCTGCAGCAAGTTGTTTTCTTAATAAGGCATCTTTGTATTTTCGTTTGAAACAATCGGTACTCATCTTTATTCCCATAGGTTCAATTCAATTCAAAGTCATTTATTTTTCTCTTCACAATGTATAACTTATAAATACTTAAGCTATGGTACCAATAAAGACAGGAACATTGTGAGAGACTAGTGCCTGAAGAAGGTTTTACAAAACCTGTATTATTATAGGTGGGGGTAGATTGTTCCAGATACTTGCTGCGTAAAATTTAAATGATCTTCGATATCGCGTGGAATTATGTTTAGGTATCTTCAGTAGTTTTTATGTGTGATTTCGTTGCCAACATTTCTGTTTTAACATAAGTCACACGCCAACGCCTCCGTGGCCGAGTGGTTCCAGAGGCCGGCCCGAAAAAAAAAACCTGGAGGTCCCGGGTTCAATTCCCAGGTCGGGCAAAGTGTGTTTTTCGGAACATAGCCCGGGTTTGTGATCACCAACCCGCATTTGGCCAGCGTGGTGATTAAGCCAATACCCATCCATTGTAGTGATGACTTGATTTCAATGATGGAGGCCTTTGCCCAGCAGTGGGACAGTATATAGGCTTATTACAAGTCACACTATTTTCATCTGCACTAAATGCATTGACAAAACGACTAACAGTGCTTTGCCTACAGTTGTAAAACATTACAACATTATATGAATTCACACAGACAGTCTCGGAGGCAACTCTCTAACTCTAATGGTGGCGTGCGTGAGCCCGGCGGACTACAACCTGGACGAGACGGTGTCGACGCTGCGGTACGCGGACCGCGCGCGGCGGATCCGCAACAAGCCCATTATCAACCAGGACGCTAAAGCTGCTGAGATCGTTAGGTAAAAAAGGAAATAATATAACGAAAATACAAAAAATCTATTCACAAAATATACTATGAAAAGGTTGGAAACGTGTGATGACGATCTTTGTATTGTTTTCTAGTTTTTGAGTTCAGTTTTCAATGTTGTGGTATAGAGGCGTTCACATCAACCTCTACATAGGGGCACCCTACGCTGACCCATTGAGACCCATTTTGCAAAGGTTCATGTGAACGCCTCTGTACAATATTGGTAAGAATTTTGCAAATTGATCTGCCCTTTTGTATAATTTCAACTACTATACTGGCTTCATCACAGCATACACTTATCAGTGTACTAAATCAGCATTCATTTCACAGATTAAACAACCTTGTAAATGAGCTAAAACTGCAATTACTCGGCAAAGCGCCGACGCTCAGCGAACAAAATAACGAGCAGCTCCAAGAAGACTTAGAAAGGGAACGCACGAAATACTCAGAACTGCTAAAGAAGCACAAACAAGTCACCGAACATCTCAACAACATGCTCATTGAAAACACTAACTTATGCGAAAAAGCACTTTTAGCAGAAGCCGCAAAGGACAAAATCGAACGCAAGCTTAACGAGCTGACGGAACAGTGTAATCAGACTATAGAAAATCTCAATACTACTGAGAAAGTAGACGACGAGCTTCAAAAGACAAATGTAGTAGATTACTTGAAGGAAATCAAGACAAGGCTAGAAGACCTACAGTCGGTTAACTTGAAGACTAATGAGGAGTTGATCAATCATGAAATCAAGCTTTCGTTTGTGAAGGAGGATAGTGATGCTGACAAGCATGACGAGGGCGTAGTGCTCAATGAAGATCAAGCTGTCTTGGAAGAGGAGAAGAGAGCTATGGGACAGGTATGTGGATAAAAATGTCAATGTATAAGTTCGCGTCAAACTTCTAGTACCCTCTGAAGAGGTTTCACGCGTGCGCAGTACTTAAGAGGATACAGAAGCGCCTTTTTTACATACAAACGTAGTCCCCTGTTTCCTCCCTGGATTTTGCTAGTAGAGGAATCTTTTTTTTCAAGTAATCTATTGCTACTATAAGAATGTCCCTATGTTTCCTTTTTAATATTAATTAATTATTAAAAGAGATACGAACATAGAAATATCGAAAAAATTGGCCAGATTTTCCGCTGTGTTTAAACATCCAGAAAACTAATTTGACTAGTTTATATAAAAAAAAGAAACATAGGAACATGGCTACAGTCCTTCTTTATTTTAAATAAAAAGTGTAACTAAATCGGTCAACTTTTCGAAAAGGGATCAGGGGACTATGAAACGTCGATTTTGTGTCCTTTTGATAGGTAATTTCGGTCCGATTTGCATCTGTCTCCATCGCACTCTGCGAGGGGCTCGAGGTTTGCAAAAGACAGCAATAGATTTTACAAATACCTATTTTTCAGTTCTCGACCGTGCTGTGTCCTCTTAAAGCGCGTTACGGGTTAATTTACTATGAAAAAAATCGGAATGCGTGACTCGTCTCGTGTTCAGAGTGGAGAAGTTTGTCGCAAACTATGCGTACTTTATTCAAACACAAGCTGTCCGTCAGCGGCTTCGCCCGCTTAGACTGTCTTACGCGTCAAAATAACCTGAATGAAAAGAAAATATCGGTGAAAGAATTTTTAAAATCGGTCCAGTAGTTTCGGAGCCTTCTCAATAAAAACAAACAAACAAATCTTTCCTCTTTTTATTATTAGCATAGGTATAGATGACCAAATCCATAAGTAAGCCATCAAACCGTGGCAATTACTTGGTTTCATGGATGGTCTAAGGGACTAAGGCACTGCTGAATGCAATGTTAATCATTTTTAAATAACGACATATTTGGTTAGTTAAGTTTACGCCTCGAAGATACCACATCGTCAACCACGACTTGGAAGTCTTAATCCTTGAATTTTTGTGTTAAGTTACTCATGGTTTTGAAATGTGTTAGGTACTGTGACAGTTGAGCGTGGACTAAATAAAGCAGCGTGAGTCTTCACTCTTGTAACACGCGTAGCATCTCTCTCTTTCGCGTCATTTATTTGTGTTTATCTATCTAAGCTTTTTACTTGTACCGCTAATTACAATCAACTTTCTCTCAGGTTGCCCTAAACCAAGAACTGCAAGAGCTGAACCGCGCGATGGCAATCAAGGCGTCCGTCGTTCAAGCCATTCTCGCTAACAACAAGGAGATGCTGGACAGCCACAACAATCTCCGAGAAAACGAAGATAAGATCGCGATGCTGGAGAAAGAGAAAGACGAACTTATGCAGCAGCTGAAGCAGACTAAGGTAAGAGAAAACAAGTGTTTAATGAATACACAATTTGTAAATTTTGTAATTTCTGTGCGGAGACAATAGATGTTAACGCGATGTTCCGCGAACTGGCTATTACAATATGCGCTTGTTTTATATTAAATATAAATGGTCTATTTGAACACTCAATGAAATGCGATATTATCACCCTAATTTTCAAACTGAAGAAAATATGCATTTCTATAATGTCAGTATAATTATAAATGGTCGCTATTTTTGGAAGCGGGCTTAACTTTGAATTTTATATCTCTTTCTGACCATTTTCCTATTGAATTGAAATTTTAATGGATTTCTAATTACTTTTCATATATTTTTTAGTATGGAAAGCGTTAGGGCGTGGTTAAATATGCGCCAGACAACACACCACTTGCCATTTTCCTTAAAAACATGTTATAATATGATTCTTAGTATACCATAAAACCAAAATAAAGTTGTTTTTTTGGTATTCTAAGAATCTTGTCATTTCGTACAAAATACATCATATGTAATGTAAATGTTCGTCTTTTATGTGCAGAGTAAAGACCCGTCTCACGAGGAACGCCGAACGAAAGTTTCAGCTTTGGAGCACGAAATAACTGATTTGAAGAAGAAATGTCAACAGCAAGCCAATATCATCAAGATGAAAGAGAAGAATGAAGCCAAGATCGCGTCTTTGAATGCTGAACTGCAAGCTATGAAAGCAACAAAGGTGGGACACTATTGTACCCACTATTTTGCTCTATTAAGTATAGATGTAGAAAGTGCATACATTAGTAGGTACTTAAAAATTACTTTTTTTTTAATTTGCCCAGCCAAATGGGCTTATTTATTAATAATTTTATCTTTGAACTAAATTTTGGTTAAAAACACAAATTAAATTTTGAGTTAAAAATCTCAATTGAATATAAAATAATACTGTGACATTAGCAATTTTTTTTTTTTAAAGTAATGAAACAAAAATGCTTCTGACAACGACACAAACTAAATTTTTGAGAGGAAATAAATATGAGAACACTTGAGAAAATATGGTGCAAAAACAGCTTTTTGCAATGTTTCAAACTCAAGAACTAGGATTAAATGAATCAACAAAAATAATGTAATGAGAGCCCGCTACCTATATATTATTATGTTGCTTTAGGTAGCATTATTTCGCTTTTATGAGGCTTAATTGACTGTTTTTCCTCTACCTCTGGGTTAAAATAAATATTTTTCATATTTACAAATTGCTAACAATTAAATTTAACCACACAGGTGAAGATAATCAAGCAAATGCGCGAAGAGAGCGAGAAGTTCCGCAAGTGGAAAGCCGACAACGAGCGCGCGATGCTGCGCCTGCGCAACGAGGACCGCAAGCGCGCCACCGCCATGGCCAAGATGGAGTCGCTGCACGCCAAGCAGCAGAACGTGCTCAAGCGCAAGATGGAGGAGGCCGTGGCCGTCAACCGGAGGCTCAAGGTGAGGCAGGGGGCCTGGGCACGATGCCACTTGAGATAGTAGCGCCACTCTAGTGACGCCTCGAGACATGCGAGACACTAATCGACTATCGGTAGTAGCGCCAATCTAGTGATGCCTCGAGACATGCAAGACACTTATTGACTGTCGATAGTAACGCCACTCTAGTGACGCCTCCCCAGACATGCGAGACACTAATCGACTATTGATAGTAGCGCCAATCTAGTGACGCCTCGAGACATGCAAGACACTTATTGACTGTCGATAGTAACGCCACTCTAGTGACGCCTCGAGACATGCGAGACACTAATCGACTATCGGTAGTAGCGCCAATCTAGTGATGCCTCGAGACATGCAAGACACTTATTGACTGTCGATAGTAACGCCACTCTAGTGACGCCTCCCCAGACATGCGAGACACTAATCGACTATTGATAGTAGCGCCAATCTAGTGACGCCTCGAGACATGCAAGACACTTATTGACTGTCGATAGTAACGCCACTCTAGTGACGCTTCGAGACATGCGAGACACAAATCGACTATCGGTAGTAGCGCCAATCTAGTGATGCCTCGAGACATGCAAGACACTTATTGACTGTCGATAGTAACGCCACTCTAGTGACGCCTCCCCAGACATGCGAGACACTAATCGACTATTGATAGTAGCGCCAATCTAGTGACGCCTCGAGACATGCAAGACACTTATTGACTGTCGATAGTAACGCCCACTCTAGTGACGCCTCGAGACATGCGAGACACTAATCGACTATCGACAGTAGCGCCAATCTAGTGACGCCTTGAGACATGCAAGACACTTATTGACTGTCGATAGTAACGCCACTCTAGTGACGCCTCGAGACATGCGAGATACTAATCGACTATCGATAGTAGCGCCGATCTAGTGACGCCTCGAGACATGCTGACACTTATTGACTATCGATAGTAACGCCACTCTAGGGACTTATCGAGACATGCAACACACTTATCGACTATAGATAGAGCGCCACTCTACTGACGCCTCGAGACAGGCAAGACACTTCATTGACTATCGATAGTAGCGCCACTGTAGTGACGCCTCGACATTTTAGAGACCTAATTGACTATTAATAGCGCCACTCTGGTGACTTATCAAAATTATCAATCGTTGAATCTACTTTAGTTGTTTTTCAAAAACCGCTGTAGGTATGCTAGAATGTGGTAACATTCTGACAAATGAACCGCAAGATAATGGAGACCGTGGCGATTAACAGGAGACTGAAGATAAAGCAGATAGAGAGAGAGAAGCAAGGGCTGGGGTCCGATTTACGCCGAAAGTACTTTTAGCACTTTTGCCTGGTCTAATTTGAACAGATCGTTAAAAGCGCTAACGTTGAAATCAAACCGGACCGAAAAATTATCGTCACATAACCTCAAAATATGTGGATTTAATCCTATACGGGAGGGATGTTTCTATTAATCACTCAGCGTTAGGTTAATCAATATACTATATATAATTGAAAGACACAAAATATTTATACGTAATAGGCAAAGTGAGCCGGGCGAGAGACGCGATACCCGCGAGCTATTGTCTAACCTGCCTGGAGCCGACTGCGCACGGCGCGACGCGGCCTTCGAGCGCGGGGCGAGGAGCGGGCGCGAGGGGAACGGTAAAGCGCGGAGTCGTTATTATAACTATCTATACAGGGTTAGTATACAGGTTACTATACAGGGTGACAAAACTCTCTTGAAGAACTACAGACCCATCTCGCTTCTAAGCCATATCTATAAGCTGTTTTCGAGAGTCATTACGAATCGTCTCGCTCGCAGGTTTGACGACTTCCAACCTCCCGAACAAGCAGGGTTCCGAAAAGGCTATAGTACCGTAGACCACATTCATACGCTGCGGCAAGTTATACAGAAGACCGAAGAGTATAACTTGCCACTTTGCTTAGCGTTCGTGGACTACGAGAAAGCCTTTGATTCGATTGAGACCTGGGCAGTACTGCAGTCTCTCCAAAGGTGCCAAATAGACTACAGGTACATTGAGGTGCTAAGGTACTTATACCAGAACGCCACCATGTCGGTCCGATTACAGAACCAGAGCTCTAATCCGATCCAACTACAGCGAGGCGTGAGACAAGGAGACGTTATTTCTCCGAAACTGTTCACGGCTGCGTTGGAGGATATTTTCAAGCTTCTGGACTGGAAAGGACGCGGCATCAACATCAATGGCGAGTACCTAACACACCTGCGATTTGCCGATGATGTAGTTCTTATGGCTGAGACCTTGGAAGACCTGAACATAATGCTCGAAGATCTCGGTAATGCTTCTCAAAGAGTGGGTCTTAAGATGAACATGGACAAAACAAAAATCATGTTGAATGCCCATATTGCACCCGCTCCAGTTAACGTTGGGAACATTACACTCGAAGTTGTTGACCACTATGTTTACCTGGGACAGACAGTCCAGCGAGGTAAGTCCAACTTCGAGAAAGAGATCTCTCGTCGAATCCAGCTCAGATGGGCAGCGTTCGGGAAGCTCCGGCATATATTTGCGTCCGAAATACCTCAGTGTCTCAAGACAAAAGTCTTTGACCAGTGTGTGTTGCCAGTAATGACCTATGGGAGTGAGACGTGGTCCCTTACTATGGGTCTCATAAGAAGGCTCAAGATCACCCAGCGAGCAATGGAGAGAGCGATGCTTGGTATTTCCCTGCTCGATCGAATCAGAAATGATGAGATCCGCAGGAGAACAAAAACAACCGACATCGCTCGAAGGATTGCATCGCTGAAGTGGCAGTGGGCGGGACACATAGCGCGGAGAACCGATGGCCGTTGGGGCGGAAAGGTTCTCGAATGGCGACCGCGTACCGGACGACGTTCCGTGGGCAGGCCCTCTACAAGGTGGACCGACGATCTGGTCAAGGTCGCGGGAAGCCGCTGGATGCGGACAGCGCAGGACCGATCGTTGTGGAGATCCTTGGGGGAGGCCTATGCCCAGCAGTGGGCGTCGTTCGGCTGAAATGATGATACAGGGTTGCGCGTTATAGTCTCTATCGATACAGGGCTGCGCGTTATAGGGATCAATTATTTATAGTATTTCGCAAGATATTGTCACTTTATCAATGAAAAATGATCTTATTGTCCACGCCGTGGAAGATTTTGTCACTTTACAAGTTTTTTCTGAGTATTACTGAGACTTATCTAAAAAACTTTACGTAATTTCTTTGTTTGACGTTTCTCATATGAATTTGGAATTCGGCCAAATCAGGACGCTTTTAGGCGCGCTAAAAGTACTTTCAGCGTAAATCGGACCGCAGCCAAGGAAGCATGGTGCAGAAATATAACATGTGTTGCTGCTCTCATACAACCAATGTGACCATCCGTACACGCGGCACGCCACTCTCTTATCGACATTGACATCACTAGTAACTATTTATATAGTGAATAATCGACAATTTAGACATTTTATTAATTGTCGACAGAAGCGCTACTCTATATGTTAACCGCTATTAAGTCGACCCTCCTGATGGTCCGCGGGACGCGGTGCGGGGGGTAGCACGGGTACACACTGCATTACGCCGCGGCGAGATATCTTCACACATGATTATTAGAATCTCCGTGTTGTTATTTAGGAAATCAGAACTTCAGATGTCTTAGTATTTGTTTTAGTATTATAAATAAAAATAAACTAATTAAATATCAATTATTTATTAGACCGATTAGACGTGGGACCTAATACGGCCGCTTTTACTTTACTTTTTAATAGTTGTCATAGACACGCCAGTGCCTTCTGAAATTGTCTTATTTACATTTGTCTTCACCTGGAAAAGTCATGAATAAATTGTACACACATCAACATGGTCTAGGGATATTTCAATTAAACCTAAATAACTACAATTCTATTAACTTTTTGTTAAGACACCTACACATTAAAATAAACCTTTTAATAGCCTATCTAATCTGATGAATAAACTTTAAGATAAAGTTAAATTTAAAAAAAACTTTGATGAAGAGGAAAAACTCAGACAAAATTTCAATCTTTACTTTATTTTTGAAACATCAAACAAAACAACTATCTATCGCCGAGACGAATTCCTGCCCAAACCATTACCGTGCCACCTTGATATGCATGAACTTGTTGTGGGTGCTGCAGTCGATTCCAACGTCCAGGTTCTCTCCAAACGCGTACTCTTCGCGAATCAGGATGAAATCCAAACCTGGATTCATCAGTGAAAAGCACAAGTGACCATTGAGAATGGTTCCAGTTTTCGTGTGCAATAGCCCGTTGAAATCTTCTTTCTCGATTGCCTCTCCTTAGCGCTGGTACCCGAAGTGGCCTACGAGCACGTAGGTTGACTTCATGCAGTCGTCTTCTCAAAGTTTGACCGCTTACCAGCAAGCCATACTCTCTCCTAGCCTTTGAACCAATTGCATCGCCGTTACATTTGGTTGACTTCGTGCAACATTTACTATGAATCGGTCCTGTACATGTGTTGTAATGCGTTGAGGTCCTCGGTGCCGTTCCACCACTTCCCCCGTGACACGATAACGTGACCAAAGCCTCGATATAACGCTCTGACTGGTCCTCATGGCTTCAGAAACCGCAATTTGGGTAGGGCCCAGCTTGAATCATGCCCACTGCTCTTAACATTTCGTTCTGGTCAAGTGTCTACGTGGCATGATAAATGAACACCGGAGATGCGTTTGACAAAGATTTATAGAAATTTATGGAGTTTTAATCAAATTAGAAGTTCGTGAAGATTGACTTATTTGGAAGAAATTCAATGAATGCGAATTTCATCTTAATATACAGATATGAATTTGAAAATTAATAATGTTTTTATAATCTGTCATTAATCGTTTTTTTGTAAGGCCAGTACAATCCATGTGTCTCCAACTATAACAATAATTGTACCTACATTATATTAAAGAATACGTATTTATTTCTTTACTTTTGTTTTGGAATAGTTTTTTTTAAGTTGGTTTTTTTTTTGTTAAAATTTTTGTTTTCAAGGTTGCTTACCGAAGTATTAACGACAAAAACTTCGTAATCTATCTATAGACCTTGGGTTTCAATTTCAGGTCAGGTAAAAGTAGATATAATTTTTTCGGAACCTACAAACATTTTGGTTTGTTTGCTTCCGATTTTTCCAAGTTTAAGCAATATCTTAATAATTTAGATATCGTTAAAAAATGTGGTGTGATCGTTTTTTTATAGGACGCTCTAGAGAAGCAGAGGTGTACTGCGATGAAACGCAACGCAAAAGGCAGCGTTAAGGCGGGCGCCGTGCAGCAGTACATCGAGCAAGAGCTGGAGGTGCACCTTAGTATTGTTGAGGCAGAGAAATCTCTAGAAGAACTTATGGAGTACAGGTAAAATAATATCAAATCTAAAAATAATTTGCATCTAAGGTAAGAAATAAGGAAATAAAACTAAAATTATTATGCCAAGTTACAGTGTCATTTGAATTTAGGTCATGGCAAGCGGAATATTCCAATAATCGCACTTCTCGAGACCACACAAGCAAGCCCTTGATTTAGATTCTGTAAATATATTCTAACACTACCTTTCCGCCAGCTTCTTCGCCCGCGTTAACTAGTTCTTCCTTTAAAATTAAGCCTTGAACGCCGATAATGTCGTTTTTAAGGAGCGAAAAGTTATTAAAATCGGGATATTAATTTTTAACATTATCCATTACAGACAAACATAAAAAACTTTTCTCCTCGTAATATTGGTTCTAACATTGATTTGTGGTTTACAGAGCATGGATAACAGAGGAGATCGAAAACCTAAGGAAAAGCACTGACGATAACGCCAGTAGGGAGAAAATCGCCGAACTTGAGAACGACTTAGCGTTACGCAAGGCGCAGATATCAGACTTGCAGCAAAAGATATTGACCGCTGACCAGGGTAAAATACTAATTTGCTTATTTATGCCTATCTGCTTGTTTTTTTGTAACCAAAAAGCATGCCGTGATTTACCCAAAAAGAAGGTTTTACAAACGATTGCAGCACTCATCCGCGGATTTTTATTGATGCCAAGGATATAATATGCGAAATTATTCTAACAATGTTAGAGCTGGCTTTATATTATTCTCAATACCCTCCTCGATAATTTGAACTCTTAACCGTAAAGGCCCTATCTAAGGCCCTTTTTGTGGAGTCCCTATCTAAGGCCCTTTTTGTGGAGTCCTTAGGCCCTAGTTCAGTGTTACTACGTCAACGTGTGACATAGAAACATTTTTTTCTTGTTTTTAGGACGACTTGCACCGTAATTTTTACAATAAGTATGTAATTTTTATACTGCATGTTACGTAATTAAAATAATTAATTTTCTTGCCTCGGTCTTTACTTGCTAACTTTGTTGCTTCTTCGACAGAGAACAAATCCCGCACGCAATGGGACAACATCCAGTCGATGCTGGAAGCCAAAGTGGCTCTCAAGTGCCTCTTCGAGCTGCTGGTGGACGCCAAGCGCGAGCTGCAGAGCCAGGGCGAGAAGGGCTTCCAGGCGCGGTACGAGGAGGTGAAGGAAGCGCACGACCGGCTCGCCGTCGAGTTCGAGAGCGCTAAGGCTGACTTTGAGAGGCAAATTGCTGTCGTCAAGGTGCAGAGTGAGCAGAAGGTAAACCCCTATTTTTTTTACACATACGAGTATATGTGAATTTGAAATTGAGATTTTCATATTTTTGCGTTGCTAGTTACTTATTCAAGTTCTGCCAATATGACACTTCTTGAAGAGGAGGTACGAAAGAAAACAGTAAAACACAATCATCATCATCATCCGTGCGGTCTATCCCGGTTGTGAACCCACACTGGTGTGTGGGGTCCCAGAGTCCGCCTTTCTTATTTTCTTGGCCCACTAACAAAACAAAACAGTAAAACACAAGATAAATATTTAAAAGTTTTCACTTCTCTCATGCTCTAAAAATACGCCAATATAGCTCTACGAAGCGGGCGTAAAGTGACCACTTTTAGCCCCTAGGAAGTAAAAAGTAATTAGTTTTTAAATTTCCTTCATGTGAGACAGACAAACTCAAACAGCCGGTAAATATACTTTTATCTGTGGAGTGTGCACGGACCATCTTCATTGCGAAAATGTTGTGAGTTTTAGTTCCATGGTTTGTCCGCTAAGAAGGTGGCGCCATGTGTTTGCAATTATTTTGTTAATCTGTGACTGGTTTAGAAGCAAAAAAACTGACCGCGTAAATTTCAAAATTTTTGTCGAGTGTAAATTTGTTCGGTTTTAAATAAATTTATTAAGAATTTCCTGTGACAGTGAAGGGTTTGACGTCGAGCAAAGAGCAAAAGACTTAATAGATAATCTTTTGCCGCCAAAATCGCAGAAGATTTACCTAAAAACTTACGAAAGTTGTATGGACTGAAGGAATAAGAACCATTTGTGATTTTTATTTTATTATGTAATGTTTATTAAATGTTTTTGTACTAAATTGACTATTTTTCTCGCACTCAAAGTGAAAAGTACAGTTTGCACGTCGAGACTAAACGCCAACTTAATATACCCTCGGTTTCATTGACTCCCTCGCACGCTCGGCAGTCAAACCACCTCTGGTATATTATGGCTTCGTTTAGTCCCTCGATATAAAATATACTATTAATTACGATGTTAGAAGAATACAGGGCGTGAATTTACGTGAGTAGCGACCGAATTATGTAATAGAATTCCACTATTACTATTACGGTCCTGAAGCAGGTTGGTGTCGTAGCAGGAGTGGCAAGGGTCCACAGGAGGTCCGGCAGTTAGGAGGTGGTCGGTAGGTCGGGCGTTGTACAGATACTACGAAGTCGGTACCCGAGAGGTGGTTCCTGAAAAATTTAAAATCTGGATATAATATCCTCATATTTTTGGCAAATAATTTTTAGTTCGTCTTGTTTTAATGCATGGTGAAGCGACTAATATACACACATCAAAAGTGTCTAGGGATCAACATATATTTTTGCAATAACTTTTCTCCTGATTGATATTAATTAAAATTTTCTTTAAGGATTCATCAAATAAAGTGTTTTCGTTTGTCTACAGTAACGATAAACCAAGTCACCTTTGCATTAATAAAGAAATTTGCCATTTTCCTAATAAAGGGATTTTAGACATTTGAACCACTAACATTAAAGTTCGAAAAAAAGACTGAAATAACAGTTTTCTTTAAAATTTTATTACTAACTTAAACAATTAATAATCCGTGTTTCTACCCCGAACACTAACAACACAAGAACATCGGTTTGGCATACTCAAAATGAGTTCATCCAAATCACGCTGTGGAATGGCCGCCCATGTTCGTTGCAACAACAAAAAAAGGTCTTCTTGCGACTGGATACCCTCCATATTCGGCAGAGCTCTTCTCTGTAGCATATCTCATGCATGCTCAATCGGGTTCAAGTCTGGCGACTGAACAGGCCAGGGCAGGACATTGATGTTAGCTGCGGCGAGAGTCTGTCTTACAACTCTTGCGGTGTGCGGTCGTGCATTATCATGCATTAACTGAAATAAGGGACCGATTTGCACTTGTGGAGGAACGATGACGTCTGATACAACCGTCTCAGCATAAATTTGAGCGTTGAGGTTGCCTCTGATCCAAATCAACTCAGTTCTTTCGCCGATCCAAATACCCGCCCGTACCATGATGGTTCCACCACTATAAGGATGGACTTCCTGGCAGGATTTTAATCGCTGTTGGCGTCCAGGGGTTCTCCAGTGTCGTATACGTCTTGTATCCGGTCTCATACCAAAACGAGACTCATCAGAAAAGCACACGAAACGCCATTGTTCTTCTGCCCAATTTCTGTGTTCAAGAGCCCATTGATCTCGAATCCTACGATTGTGCATTGCTATAGGTGGTACCCTTAGCGGTCTTCGGGAATGAAGGTTCACTTCATGCAAGCGGTTTCTGACTGTTTGGTTACTAATTAAGTTCCCTGAAGAGTGATGAAGCCTCACGGCTAACATCATGGCGGTTATTGTTGGAGCTCTTCGAGTTGTGATTTGAATGTATCGGTCTTGTCTCCGTGTGGTGCAGCGATACCGTCCTCCATGGCGCTCAGCCACGGTACCAGTGCTTCGGTAACGTGTCCAAAGTCGACTGATAACACTCTGACTTGTATTCAGAGCTAAAGCCACAGTACGTTGCCGGGAACCAGCTTCTATCATTCCCACGGCTCTGAGCATTTCTTCCCTGCTTAAATGACGTCGCCGCTCCATAATAACGTTGGTTTTAATCAGTAGTAGGGAAACAGTAGCACTAATAATGTCTTCAATGCGTTGTATGTTTTTATAGGGAAAATATTGACAGCTGATTTTCATCTTTTACTCGAATTTGATTGACAGTTCCTGTTTCAAATTATGAAATGCACCAAAAAGGATCCATATAAATTTATAAAATCATAAATTTATTACAAAGCCACATCTCAATCTCAAGAAATCCGCATAAGAATGCTTGATCCCTAGACACTTTTGATGTGTGTAGTAGCATAGCATGGTCGAATGTTATGTAGTAGTACGTCTAACCTATCCTCCTCAGACATTGGTTTATTGAGCCGCAAAAACATACCGTGCATAATAAATAGGTAGATCGTTGATTTCGTGTTCCCCCGAGTTTAATAGTTTAATTTCTGCAGCAAGTCTGTAGTCAAAATCACTGCTACTAAAATTATTTCCATATTTTTATTTTTTGATGTTTGAGTTAAATATCATAAATACTCCGAACTTTGTTTTTTGTATTTGGGTTCTAAGAATTAAGCTTTCTTGTGCAAACTAGTGAGAGCGTAACTGTACGGCTGTATTGGGCTTCAAATTCTAAGTTTGCTAGATTAAAATACGAAATACAACAAGTGTTGGAGGTTTATGCCGTTTATATAAGAACGCACATAGTTTTAGAAATAATAGAACATATTACGCAAGTTTGACTCCTTGAATGCTTTCTTGATTCTCATTCTTGGTTGTGTGAGCTTAATTTCAAGATTCCGTATGCGTATCCGAACTGCAGGCTAAATCCTTAACTCTTTGTTTCAGATATCAGCTCTAGTAGCGCTCCAACACGGCGTAGTAGGCCGCGGCGACAAAAGCGAAGCCTGCAAGCATCTGCAGAACGTCATCCAATACCAACAAGAGAAGTTGCAGGGCTACGAGGATGAGAATGTATGTCTACACGAACTTGTGCCTTGAACCTTTGAATTAAAGACCACTTTCGCTCGGATATAGCGTTTGAGTGGTAGTTAGAGTAGATGCTAGTTCCTTACTCCTCAATAGGATCCTTTAAAATTGTTAAAGCAGCAGGCTTAAAGCATTGGAAATAATAAAGTTTTGAGACAGAAAAATATGCCACTTTTCGTGTGGTCAAAATTAGTCAAGGTTATCACAAGCCAGCTATTTAGGCCTCAAACGTAGTTTTTACTACTTCCATTTGTTAGCATTTAATATACCCAAAGCCGGAGCTCAATAACATGGAATGAAGTTATAGCTACAAGTGATGCTAATCGTGGCCCAGGAGTTGAGCACAGCAGTTCGGAGTCTATGTATTCCCGGATTCAATTCTGGTCAAAATACCTCCAATAGTGGTGAGCCTAGACTACTGCGGTGGGGCGCTTGTCTTGTCATTAACCATTATTTGAAATACTAGCTGCCTCGACAGACTTCTTTTTGGAAGAGAAAGGAATTGCACGTCGCGGCGTCGGTAAAGCAGCACATACGCCCGCGTTTCTCTGACTTGATTAACATTACTATCATTTTTCACTATAAAGCCTATGTCACTCCCTGATAATGTAGCTTCTTATTGGTGAAATATTTTTTTAAATCGGTCCATGTGTTTCAAATCAAACAATCAAATCTTTCCTCTTTATAATATTAGTATAGATAATTTAAATTTTATAATGTATATTTTAACTTTTTTCTCTTGAAATAAGGTCAAAAACCAATAAAAAATTAGGTCTGCATTACCTAAAAAATTAAAATGTGTATTATCCTCAACAGAAAAAGCTAATGGATGAGCTAGAAGAACTGCGCACCGCCGGCCAGAAGGTGAAGAAGCGAACCAAGAAGGAGACAGCAGTGGAAGCGGTCAAGAAGGTCGAGTACCACGAGCCTACGGACGAGGAAGATGATGAGTTCGAGGACCGCGACAAGGACCCCGACTGGAGAGCCACGCCGCTGTTCAAGAGAATACAGGTAAGACCCGAGAGGTGGACGGACGACTTGATAAAGGTAGGATGTCGTTTAAATTTCTGGTGAGCCCTGGGATATTGACTAAAAAATCTATGATAATTTGGGAATTTTTACTGAGGGCCCTAAAAAGTACCCTTAAAACGCTCAGGATGCTGCCAGCGTTAAAATCGACCCGGACCGCAAAATCATCTTCACAGAACCTTAATATTTAGGAACTAACTGTCCGTCAGCGTCTTCGCCCGCGTAGACTGTATCCCAAATTAAAAAAATATAGCCTATATCACTCCCAGATAATGTAGCTTTATATAGGTGTTTTTTTTTAAAAATCGGTTCAGTCGTTTCGGACCCTATCCAATACAAACTAACAAATCTTTCCCCTTTATAATATTATTTTTGGGGACGTGAGGACCAGGGTGTAAAGTTCCTCACCCACCATTAAAAAAGGAGGATCCTACGACCAGACGGGTGTTGTGTCTGGTGGGCTACTGCCCGACGGTTGTTGTCGGGTTTTTATATATTATGTTCAATCACTCGGATAACTTTAATATCGCGATCTAGGATACGTCAGTTTTTAGTTCGTATGTGGCGAGATTGATGTCGCTACATATTATTTAGGAATAAATTGTTTCGCCAGATATTCTCATTGTTATGTATGATCTTTTTTTATAACGTCAATGCCGGGCAAGGTTTTGCCTCTCAGAGAGTTATTTACAATAGTTTTTTGCGTGAAATGTATGTTACCTCGTTTAATTTGACAGCTAAAATCACCCTTCTCACATATCAGATCAAAGTTGATTACTCCCTATTTACTCTCATTTGCCTCATTCCAGGCCCAGCGCTCCCGCCTGACGATGAACTTCACAAACCCCGACACATCGGCCGACAGCTCCGCGCGCGCGCTGAAGCGCGGCAGCGACGGCGCGCCGCACTGCACGTGCCGCGGCAGCTGCTGCACCAAGATGTGCGGCTGCGTGAAGTCGGACAAGGGCTGCGGCTCTGCGTGCCGCTGCCAGCCGGCCGTGTGCCGGAACCGGAGCAGGACTTCGGAAGATAGCGACGATAAGGAGAATCAAGTGAGTCACATTTTAAACCGGATTTTTTTGAGCTTTTGCAGACTTTTAAGTGTTTTTTCAGTCTTTTCAGTGTTACTGCAGTCTTCAGTGTTCCTGCAGTCTTTTTAGTGTTTTCGCAGTGTTTTGCAATCTTTTACGTGTTTATGCAGTTTTTTCAGTCTTTTCAGTGTGGTCGTAATTTTTTGAGTAGCAGCACTCTCCGCTAGCAAAGATAAAGTGAACTATGTGACTTCACCAACAGTTTTATCAAAAGAAATACGATTTTTTTCTAAAATTGTCCGTTACCATCGCTTTTTGCGGATTTTAACCTTATTTACACAAAGTAATCATTGAAATAAGAACAAAAACCTCCTATTTTCACAATCATTATAATTATTATTGATAATTTCACGCTCTAACTGGGGCTCCATAGTCGGTCCGCTGTTGTTTTTGATTTACATTAATAATATAAATAAAATACGTCTATAAAAATATAGGGGTATTTGACAGTATATGCGGACGACACCTGTCTTTTTTATTTTGGTGAATCTATAAAAAATATCATAACTGAGGCTCAAAAAGATTTGGATATAATTAATGAATGGCTTAAATTTATTTTTATTAACTGTTAACACGGCAAAAACAGTCTACATGCTTTTCTCAGCAAATAATAAGATCATACCTGATTTCACACCTCTCAGCATAAATAATGAACCAATACGGCGTTCTAATCAAGAGAAATACCTCGGGCTATGGTTTGATGATGGGCCTACCTGGAAGTGTCATATTGAGCATGTTCGGGGGAAGCTGTCCTCAATACTGGGTGCACTGCGTAAGGTCTCATATTGCATTTCAAACAGAACCCGCACTACGATATATAACTCGCTCGTAAAATCACATCTCGAATACCTAATCGAAGTGTGGGGGGGTCTGCATCCAAAACACATCTTAACTCCTTACAAAGAATGCAAAATAAAATTATAAAGGTGTTGTACCACTACCATTATCTTACTCCTACGACCCAAGTATATAAAGACACTAAATTAATGAACCTCACGCAGCTTTACAAATACCATACTTGTATACTTATAAAAAATATTTCCACAAATTCTATTAAATCTAATATCCGAATAAACAAAAGAGAAAACACACACAATCTTAGAAATAAACACAAACTTGAGGTTGCGAATGCACGAACTAATTATGGAAAAAAGACCATCCTATCAGAGGGAGCGCAGCTGTACAATAGCCTACCAAATGATGTGAAAGAATGCGATACTGTGACCATGTTTAAAAGTAAGCTCAAAAACATGTTGACCCTATAAGTGTGTTTCATTGCAATTTTTATTTTATGATTTGTATTGCTATGTATTATTTTATTCCTAATTCATGTTTGTTTTAAATTTTAATCATTGTTAAGTCCCATATTATTATTAATTGATTTTGAATATTATTTAATTTTTAATAGGTAATTTAAGAAGCCCCAGCGGTTATTAAGTATTCATATTATAAACAATTTATCTGTATCTCATTTTAAATGAAACTGTTATGTTTTTTATGAGAAATAAAGTTCTTTAAACCTAACTGTCAATTTTTGTTTGCTACAGCCATCAAGCACAGAGCTGTCGCTGGACTCGACGCCGCCATCATATTTTGACAAAAGGTGAGACATCTTTTAATTATCCCCTTATCATATCTGTTAAGTGAGATCCCGAAGATCTTTTAGGTTACAATTATGTAGGTAGAACTAACGACATAAAACATAAAAACTCAGTTCAAAATCATGTCTAGATTTGCAACATCGCAAGAGTTGAGTGAAGAGTCTCAGTCGCAAGAATCTGACGAATCGAGTCCACCTCTCGAAGATCGGACTGTTCGTTCGAAGTCCACTAAGCTCTTAGTAGGAAAGACACTCAAAACGGCCGACAGCACACCAAAATGGATGTTGGCTTTGCTATTGTACAACACATGTGTGGCTCCGATGTCTGCTTATTGCGCTAACAGCATATTCGAATACGGGTTGGACGCGGCGAAATATAACGTCATGTCGACCATCTTCAATTATCTTATGAAACAGGTTAATTTACGACATTTTTTGAGTTTTGCGGACTATGCTCTTACTGGTTCTTTAAATGTAAATAATCAGCAAGAACAACGATAACGGTAGGACTGCTATTTAACACGTTTTAATACCTTAGCAATGTGTGAGCTTCTGAGTGTTAAGTTTACGATGAAAGCCATGAGCTTATGAAATGTTACACGTATGTAGTGTGCAACAACTTTCACTTAGCTTGTATACTTGTAATAGTTGTAATACAAAGTGAAAACTAGGTATTGTTAGGCAGAGATTTTGAGTAAAGTAAATTGAAAAGTAAAGTCCCGTTAATGTTCTTGAGTGAGACAGGACGCAAATCACAACCAAGCTTAAGTAAAAGTTATCACTACCTGGAGTCATAAAGCCATCAAACAAAATACATTGCTCTATTGTTATTTGTAGGAACAAGAGGACATATTCGTTCTATAAAAACCTATCTGGCATTTGGAATATTTTTAAGCGGCCACACTCGTCGCCCAACAGTAAGTGCATAGTTCTGCAAAGCAGCTGTTAGCTTAGCAATCACCTAGGTCCTAGTCATTCAGTTTGTACTTTCTATTAGCCATTAGCTAATTAGTTAAGCGTAAGACTGTCAATCTGGACTTTTATTACATAATTCGTTTTTTACATGAGTAAGTGACATTTAACGAAAATCCATTTTTAACACGTTAAATTCGGAACAATGAAAAACAACTGATTTGGAAAAATAACCCCATAGAAAAAAAGATACTTAAATTATGTGATAATTTACATTTTAAATTAAATGCTGCTTCATTATTCAAAATGAAATTTACGGAAAACTAATATTACTTAGTGCGTAAATTTAAACGAGTAATTGTGGGTATTAGTTCTATGTTACAACACTACTTCACTAAAGTTTGACAATTCAGCTTTAGATTGTCTCTCGCAATTCGTTATCAGCACGTCTACCACGCGTTGCCACTTTAAATTTACATTATCGTTCGCGTAAAAAAATATTGGGATTTGACATTGACGTGCCATGTCATGTGTCATCCCAATACATTTTTTACGCGAATGATTACGTAAATTTAAATTGGCAACTTGTGGTAGACGGACTGAGGAGAAAAAGACAGGGTTTGTCTTGGTTTAGTAACAGTTATATTTTTTATGATTAATAGCATCAGATCATAATTATACAATGATTAGTCCCATCAAGGGTTTATGTTTGAAGTAATTTGTATGTAGTGTAGGTAACTAGTCTTTGTTTATTTATAATGCATTTATTATTGGAGCAGTATTAGGATTGGATTTTATAATATTAGGTAGTTTCATTGTGTAGCACTATTTGGCCCCTATTTGAAATGATACTTTTTTTTGCTCTGCAGAATTATGTGCGTAATATGAAATTTTGACTTTTTAATCATAATGTTTTTAATATCTCAATTTATATTCTGAAAAATGCAAAAAATATTTGTGTGTGAATAAAGTCATCCACATCAATTAACAAAGTATTTTTTTCCAGAAATCCCCATGACGCCACATACGTAAAAAAGAAGAAGAGCTATTTCTTCCCCAATGATTAGGATAACCACGAAGCCAAACCAATCACGGTAAGTAGCTAATTTATAGTGAGGTAGGTACTTATGATCTTGGGCCTCCAAGAACTCACTCGCACAACGACACGGCGCCAGTAGCGCGACGAAGGACTGCAATTTTACGTCTAGCGATAGTGAGTTAGGTCAGATTTTTCGGTACATAATTGTCGCATTAGGCTGCTTTTTTACCAGAGATGTGCTATGCAGCTATGCTGCGAGGATGTGCAAGCAGCTGCAAAAGTATGAGACCGTTCCACTGATGCTATTTAACGGAGGGAGTAAGATGTGCTACGAAGATGCACCGCCGCAAGCTGTGCGAAGAAGATACACAGCTCGTGCTATGCGATGCATCGACAGTAGGGAAGGCACATACATTGCGGCTCCACAGCACTCATTCTTTCAATTGATAAACATCACACACCATAGACCACGTTTCCATCAGTGCTATGCTATGTATGTGGACCAACGATTAAGGAGACAGACTAAGAAACGTCATCCAAATCTACTAAATAGTTGAGGGCATTAGAAATGAAACCAAAATCAATAAATTCAACACCATGCTTGAATAGGGATGTCGACAACATAAATAAAATGGCATTCTGTTTAGTCCGTTCGTTAGACCGTCCAAAAATACTGGACATAATATTTTTCGCTTTGTCAAATTAATAAATAAAGAGCATTTGAGTTCCGGAGTGGGGGCTTGTAACGTCACGTCTAAGTAAAAATTCTACCCAGGAGTGACGTCAAGCGAAACTTCAATGCACTGTATCGTCGTCATTTTTCGTTTACGAGAAAAAAGAAAAAATACGTGTCCAGAATTTTTTGATAATCTAACTGACGGACTAAATAGTTTTTTTTAGTCGTCTAGTGTATACTTAATGTGTTAACCACTGCATTAATTAACTAATATTAATAGTTAGAATAATTATATAATTTCTTATCAGCAAGTGAACTCGCTGATCCTGCAGTCAAACTTTTGTGCAGTTTTGCTGGACGTCATTTAGTTCAGAAGTCGTATGTTCTATATTTTAATGAACTTTAAATAAATAAATAATATGATTAGTGGATATCAAACGCATCCACAGCAACGTCCCACATCTCTGCTGGAAAAGAACTCTCAGGCCATCAAAACCAATCGATTGTATCGATGTCCTGATTGTTATAATTGAGGCATCCCTTAGCTGTTGGGTGCAAGTGGTTTTTTGTCTATCATCTTTTGTAATGTACACAAACTAAAGTTTTTTTTCTTTCTTTGCAGACTGAATGACATCGGAACGTGCAGGCAACCTAATTTTAAAATTAATATAGTGTGCTACTAACTAATTAAGAGACGAAATTTAAAGTTTACAATGTATTGACTAACATTAAAGTTTATACTAACTGTGTATGTTCCTGTTATAAGGTCGACTTGGAAGTCACGGGATTAATGCCCATTCTGTATGTAATGTTATTTTTTATTTTTTATAAATTGAGTAGAATGGATCTCTGAATAAAATAGTATTTATTATGCACCTATGTCATATTTTAATTTGCCTATGTATATCATAGACCTTTCTTAAGCGGTGTTTGGGTAACGCTCTCAATTACATTAATCGCGATATTTTGGTCCTAGCGGCGATTACTGTTGCATTCAAATTACAATATTCGGATAGGAAATTTGCAGGCGTGTTTTTCTACATGACATCCTCTATAATAGTCCGGGCGTTGGTAATAATTGGTACATTCAGATTTAGTTATGATGTGGCCCTTGTTATGTTTATGCGCACACTTTTGAACATTCTGAGTTCCTAGTGTTGAACCACAGAATAGGTAATATACGAATACGAAGTACGTACAGAAGGTTCTCTCAAAAAACGCGGACAAGTAAAAAAGTCTTTTTTTATCTTACAAGTTTGTATCTTGTAAGTTTTATCTTACACTATTACTTTTTAATTTGTCTGTGCTATAGATCAAGGCCATGCTTAGGTAGTTTGCACGCGGAATCGAAACTTATCGCGTAGCTCGAGCGTTCATATTACACTGTGCGCCGCTGAACGTAACCGATTTAGCTGTCAGAGCGCCGGGTCGCATCGCAACTTGCTGATTTAAATATTTACTTAAAAAAAAGGATTACTATAATTGATATAACATCGTTAAGTATTAGTAGTAGTCCTTATTATATATATATTAAGTTATAGTTGAAACAAATCAATAATAATAATAATAATTTTATTTCAGATAATAATCCATACAATTTTGTTAGTATCAGTGAAACATAAAACTTAAAAGACTATGTTAGTAACTGAATTTATAAGTTTGAGTAATTTATTTTCAGTAAAAGAAAGGGTTCTTAGATCCCTGCATATGCATGCGAACCCAGTTCCTAAACATGGGACATGAGGGCTTATCTTTAGTTGCCATCAGGATACTGTTGACGCTTCCCCGGACTCTGCCATGCATTAAGGCCATGCGCTTACGAATGATGGCGTAAAAGTCATCAACACCAGCCTGCGCGAACATTGTTGATGCACTACAGAATCGGGGAAGCCCCATCAACACCCTGAAGGCGTTATTATATTGAACGCGGAGAGCGTTATATGTCCTCTGCGAGTAAGTGCACCACAGACTACAGGTGTAGAATGTTTGACAGAACGCCTTAAATAGGGTGACTTTGACCTCTTTCGTACACCTAGCAAACCTACGGGCGAGCATATTACATCGGACAGCTAACGCCCTCCTTTCTCGTTCTATGTCATAGTTGTCTGACTGGTTTTCTGTCACAATATGGCCTAGATATTTAAATTGCGACACCCTCTTCAGTGCAGTACCTAACAGCGTCACCTGAGGTCCATCGACTGGGTTTTTACTATGCGACCGAAACACCATCATTTCACTTTTCTTAACATTATAGAGGAGTCCATGTTCAACAGCATATTCCGCGCACATTGCTAGTAGCTTGCACAATCCATTAGCCGTAGGACACAGCAGCACCATGTCATCAGCAATAAATAACGCGTTCGCGGCGGCGAGTGTGCGAGCCGAGTGGCAACCTACTGACTACTGTCATATATACCCCAGAGAAGGTCACGCGGCTAAGCGTAGCTAAACTTTGAATTGACATAGGCCTGGTTGAGCAAAGATTCTAATAACGTCGCGTTATTGGGCCTTAATGTTGCCCGCTAGGTGGCGCTGACTCGTTGCCATACAAATTCGCGTTTCGAGCTCGCAAAACGCGATGTTGAAGTGTGAAAATTATTCAAATCTCTTTGTGCCACTCGCATTAGGCACTCTGGTAACCAGGTACGAGGTGCATTCAATAAGTACCTAGCCTCATCGCCAGAGAGCGCTGTAGTTTCAAAAGAGTTTTACCACAGTGTAGCACATTCTTTTTTCAAATTTTCATTCCAATCCCTTTATTTGTTTTAATTTGACAACTTATGGAAGCGAACGTGTCGATCGGTTTTACAAAAATGGAAAAAGCAATATCGTTCGGTGATTCGATTCCTATTTTTGGAAGGGAAAACGCGCATCGAAATCAAAGAGCGCTTGGATGCTGTGTACGGTGACTCTTCTCCATCGATGGCCACCGTCAAGAATTGGTTCAACGAGTTTTCACGTGGCCGTACGTCGGTTTTTGATGAACCACGTCCAGGTGCACCGAAAACAGCTGCTACGGAGGAAAACATTTAAAAAATCCATGATCTCGTATTGGCAGATCGCCGATTGAAGGTTCGGGAGCTAGCTGAGACTGTAGCCATTTCAGAAGGAACAGTGCATCATATTCTTCACGAGGAACTCTGCATGAGAAAGCTGTCGGCGCGATGGGTGCCGCGTTTACTCACACCGGAAAACAAGCGCAACCGTGAGACCACATCGGAGACGTGTTTGGCGCTGTTTAAGCGGAATCCAGCGGAGTTTTTGCGTCGTTTTGTGACCGTCGCTGAAACCTGGATCCACTGGTACACACCAGAGACCAAGGAGCAATCAATACAATGGATCCAGACCGGGGAACGTGCTCCAAAGAAGGCGAAAACTGTAAAATCGGCCGGAAAAGTTATGGCCACCGTTTTCTGGGATTCACAAGGTGTGATCTACATCGATTACCTCGAGAAGGGTAAAACAATTACAGGGCTTTACTATGCCGATTTATTGGGCCGATTCGACGCCGAATTAAAGATAAAACGACCCCATCTGGCGAAGATAAAAGTGCTGTTTCACCACGACAACGCACCGGTTCACACGTCTGCCGTTGCCATGGCCAAATTGGTCGAATTACGCTACGAATTGCTGCCCCATCCACCGTATTCTCCAGATTTGGCCCCTTGTGACTTCTTTCTGTTTCCTAATCTGAAAAAATCACTCGCCGGGAATAGATATGGATCAAATGAGGAGGTCATAGCCGCCACGGAGGCCTATTTTGCAGAGTTTGACAAAAACTATTTTTCGGACGGGTTAAAAAAGTTGGAGCATCGCTGGGCTAAGTGTATCGAACTAAAAGGAGACTATGTTGAAAAATAAATTGCCACAATTCCAAAATTTTCGTTTACTTTTTGTAGGCTAAGTATTTATTGAATGACCCTCGTAGGTACTAAAACAAATAAATTATTTTTATATTAAAATTAAATAACAGTAGCGACCAATTTTTTCCACTTTCGATGAAAATTTCAATCTTTGCGCTAAAAACTTACAACAGAACCGAAGCCGTACAATGTACAGTAATTAAGTACACAAAACTTGTTTTATTTACATAAAACTGGCCTTTGGGTTGTATGAACCAAAAAAGCCAACGGCACGCGATGTTCCCAGGCGGTCACCCATCCAAGTACTGACCGCGCCCGACGTGCTTAACTTCGGTGATCGGACGCGAACCGGTGTTTTCAACGTGGTATGGACGGTAGCGATAACTGCAACGACGTTATCACACAAGTAAGTCCCACACTTACACACATCAACACGGTCTAGGGATATTTCAATCAAACATAAATAACTGAATTATATTAACTTTTTGTTAAGCACCTACACATTAAAATAAACCTTGTTTAATAGCCTATCTAATTTGATAAATATACTTTTAGATGAAGTTAAATTTTAAAAAAACTTAGAAGAAGAGGAAAAACTCAGACAAAATTTCAATCTTAACTTTATTTTTGAAACATCAACACCTAAACAAAACAACTTTTTTTTTATAAAAATTGTTGAAAACTTAAAATTAATAATACGTGGATCCACCTAAGACTCTCCTGACACATCTGCAGCGGTTCTGCATACTCAAAACAAGGGTGTCAATATCCTGTTGAGGAATACTGTCCCAAGCCCTGCTAAGATGCAAGAAAAGCCAGCCATATTTTCATGCACTATATCTTCAGGGAAATTCCTAAGAGCTCTTCTCTGAAGCATATCCCAGGCATGCTCAATATGATTTAAGTCAGGGGATTGTGCAGGCCAGTCTAAAGCTTGGATATCATGCTCTTGTAACCAACTTGTAACGATACGCGCCGTATGTGGACGGGCATTGTCGTGCATTAGCTGGAAATTTTGTCCCATTTGCTGTCTGATGGGGTAAGATTACAGGCTCTAGCACCTCATCTTGGTATTTTAGAGCAGTCATATTGCCTTGTATCCAAACGAGGTCCGTTCTACCGCCGAGACGAATTCCTGCCCAAACCATAATCGTGCCACCTTGATATGCATGTCTTGTTGTGGGTGCTGCAGTCTATTCCAACGTCCAGGTTCCCTCCAAACGCGTACTCTTCGCGAATCAGGATGAAATCCAAACCTGGATTCATCAGTGAAAAGCACAAGTGACCATTGAGAATGGTTCCAGTTTTCGTGTGCAATAGCCCATTGTAATCTTCTTCCTCGATTGCCTCTCCTTAGCGCTGCTACCCGAAGTGGCCTACGAGCACGTAGGTTGACTTCATGCAGTCGTCTTCTCAAAGTTTGACCGCTTACCAGCAAACCATTCTCTCTCTGTAGCCTTTGAACCAATTGCATCGCCGTTACATTTGGTTGACTTCGTGCAGCATTTACTATGAACCGGTCCTGTACATGTGTTGTAATGCGTAGGGGTCCTCGGTGCCGTTTCACTTCCCCCGTGACACGATGTGACCAAAGCCTGGATATAACGCTCTGACTGGTCCTCATGGCTTCAGAAACCGCAATTTGGGTAGCGCCAGCTTGAATCATGCCCACTGCTCTTAACATTTCGTTCCTGGTCAAGTGTCTACGTGGCATGATTAAATTAACACCGGAGATGCGTTTGACAAAGATTTGTAAAAATTTATGGAGTTTTAATCAAGTTAGAAGTTCGTGAAGATTTACTTCTTTGGAAGAAATTCAATGAATGCGAATTTCATCTTAAAACAAAACCTTTTATATACAAATTTGAATTTAAAAAAGGAACTTAATAATGTTTTTATAATCTGTCATTAATAGTGTTTTCTTAAACATGCTCGGAAATATTGTCATTACTTTTGAATAAAGAACACGCGAAGTATCATATTTACGTAGACTGAAAACCCAAAATCACTTCCCGGCGCGTTCTTTGAATTTCGAACGAAGAGCGCGCCGGCAATGTTGTATGAAACGGTGTGCTGTTTGAATTTAGAACTCTTTCATCTATCGTACACATTGCGTTCTCGTGGCTGTATAGCCACAGATGCGTTTACCTTTCGGCACAAATTGTAAAATAAAAAAAAACAAATTGGCGGTAAAGCGGAGTTGTTATTTTGTTAATAATATTAATTAAATTTATTATGTAAAAGGCCCTTTTTATTTCCTTGCATTTTTTTAAGAAAAGCACTATGCCTCGGCCGAAATGGCAATTGCCTGTCTCGTATCATTGAAGTCCTCGCCTGCGGCTCGGCCTTCAAACTCATACTCGACCTGCAATTGCCTATTTCGCTGCCTTTGCAATAATGTACTATTTTGTAAGGCCAATACTATTTAAGTTATCTGAAAAAGTTAAATATATCCCTAGACCTTGTTGTTGTGTGTATTTTTATTCATAGATTTCCTGGCGACCCATTTATCTGTGGCCAGAGGTTGTGGGTTCGATCCCCACTGCACCGATGAGAAACATTTATGTGACAAGCATATGTGTTTGTTGTGTGTCTGGTTATTATTATGTATTTATGTACCTAGGTATAGTTTTTTTTTTGCGCCAGACAACACACCTCTTGTAATGGTCTCGGAGTAGGGATTAATATCCCTGTGTTACGAGGAACCACACAAGGAAATAAGTCAGTTGCGTATCCCAGCACACCCGAAAATATCGAACCCGGGACACTACGAAAATCGAGGCGAGAAACCGTGCTACAGCGCACTACGCCTATCGTGTCGTCATTTAGTAAAAAAGTATGTTAATGATTTTATCTGTTTTGTTTGTATTTGATTAAATAAGTAAGTTTTTAATTAATTTTGATATTTGCCTAAAATATCAAAATAACCCAACATAACATAGTGTAAACTATACATTGCCAATTTCTGCTTTACAGTAAAGTTGTAGAACCGGTTTCTCAAAACACGTACTGAATAGGGTCCGGCCGTTATGGTCCCATTCCGGTTTTCCCCCGGCCGGTTTGCACCCACATTTAAAAAGTTGTTATTCCGGTATACATTGTGTGTTATCCCGGTCGCGTTGCCCCCGTTTTGAGACCATCGTTTTTTGGACAAGACTCTTGAGCAAATACTGTTTAAAGCAAAAGTGTTTTTGAATTTGCCTTATATTTATTTTGTGCTGTGAGTATATTATCGTCGTTTTAGAATTGGTTTGAATAGTTTCGAGTATTTTAAAACGGGATGTAACATCGCAAACTTAATTTAATTAAAACATGCTTGTTTCTAAAGACCACCTACCTAAGCTAAGATAGATGACCGGAAACAATGAGAAGGTCGCTCGCCCATTGTCATCTTTAACCTGAAAAACGAGTTTTCCGAACAATCGATAAGTGCATCCCTTTTGCTCATGTTCGAATATTGCAAATATGCAAGGGATAACATAGGTCAAACAGTCAGTGTGTCGTTTCACAATGTCGAGTAAAGGTCCTTCGTCCTCGAAAGGACTACAGCGGAATTATAAGTTTATTAGTAATAAAAAGGAGGAAATACGTTATTACATGCGGGACATTCGTACATATATAAAAGGAATTGTAAACTTTCAAGTGTGTGGGTGTGTACTAAAAAGAGTCATGAAAAATGTACGGGCTCAGTGAAATTTATTAACCTATGTGATAATGTGCAAATACAAATGAGACATTCTAGCCACTGTAAACCAGTCTTCATTAAGAACGAAGTGGGTGTAGTCATGGACAAATAAAGAAGGAAGTAACAACTAATTTCAATTCAGTAAAAAAAAAATTTGAAACGGGGACTGCAGAGTTGAAGAATAAAGGTTGCGAAACAGATATTTCAATCTTCACAGACGTTAAGACCACAATAGATGATCATCGCAACAGAGCTTTGAAAGTACCAAAATCTAGATTCAAAGAGCTAAATGATGTCATCATTCCTGAGAAATTTCGAACACATATTTTGTTTGATTACAAACAAATCGACAACAGAATTATCGTGTTTACTTCTAAGAAGGCTGTGACTGAATTAAAGAACGTGAGCGACTATTTCTGCGATGGTACCTTTGATTGCTCCCCGAATCCGTTCAAACAAATATTTATCATACATGGAGATGTTGGGTGCAAAAAAACAAATTAAACCAACGTAGTTCCCCTGAAGTAGCTTAGTTTGGGATATCTAGTGCTGTGACGACGTTACTGTGTGGGAATGCGCAAGGATATCATTTATTTATCTATTTACATATTTCTATATACAGACTGCAGCAGAATGGAATCAATATCTAAGAGGACCATGAAAAGTAAAAAGAATGACGAAGCTATTGCAAGGCTGACAGCTGACTATGAAAAGAAAAAAACTTCTATTGTTTCGTTTTTGACCAAATTCGCCCCTTTGTTATAATGAAACAAAAATGTACAAGACATAAATAGTCCAGAATTTTGCGTACTTATACATAATCCTGCAATAGGTTACTACCTTTACTGGGACCTTTATGGGATTACTATCCCATAGTGATATTTTTGTTGATTTTACTATATTTTAAATTTACATTTTTTTTTCTATTAACATATTAATATATTAATGTTGATTATGTATATAAAGATTATAAGTGACAAATGTAGGTATGATTGTGGTATTTACCTATATTTTGTTTGATTCGTAGTTTCGCCATAATGGCTGTTAATTTTATGAATAAAGATGATTATACAAACAAGAAAGTGACTTTTACTTACTAGTTAGAAAATGTAAAAAAATACCTACATTACAACATTGTAGATAGATGTAGGCAATCCCTTGTCGCTATAGGCCGCAGGTATACATCTATCTGATCTACTGTTATCTACATTAGCTACACACATTAGTCATGATTTTGGTCTTAATTTTCATTTATTTTTTAACAATTGTCTACTTAACCGTACCGATTCGAATATCATAACAAAAAGAGATACTATACCAACTTTTTGAACGTGGGTGCAACCCGGCCGGGGGCAAACCGGAATGGGACCATAACGGCCGGACCCAAAATTTAGTTCTTCTGGTCTCTGGGCGTCGCGTAAGGCCTCTGATCTTTTTTTTTGTAATATTAAATTGTAATTAGTATTAGTTGTTATTGATAAAAATACAACGTACGAATCCATAAGAATCGGTTCGGGGCTGTAAAGTCAACAGTAGAGATGCCGCGAATAGTTGTAATAGCGTATAGTCGAACACCGATTAATCGCCATTCCGTATGGCGAATAGTCGAATACTCGCTATTATTATTCGACATAAAAAAATATTAAAATCATTTATTTGTTAATAAATTGTAATATATATAACGCTTGTAGAATCATTTATTTTGAAATCTAAAATTTTTCTTCGGTAATGAGAAAAGAAAATGAAGATAAATAAATCAGCAAATCAGTAATAAGTATGTACTGATTTTACATTTTTAAATGCTCGCTTTTTATATTAACGATAATAATAATTGACTGGTCTGTTGGCGCAATGGCAGCGATCCTGCCTTTGACGCCGGAGGTCGTGGGTTCGATCCCCACCCATGACAAACATTTATGTGATGAACATTTGTGTTTGTTGTGTGTCTGGGTGTTATTATCTATTTAAGTATGTATTTAGAAATATTTAAGTATGTTTATCAATCTCTGACACCCATAATACAAGCTCTGCTTAGTTTGGGGTCAGATGATCTTGGTGTGAATTGTCCCAGATATTTATTATTTTTATTATTATTAATTATAACAGGTTTGTTTTGTTTTTTAAGAAAAATTAAAGCGATTATTTTCAAGTCTAGTTTTTTTTCATTAAAAGTTTATTTTTGACAACTATTCGCCGAATGTCGAATAATATACACTACTATTCGGTATTCGACAAATAACAAAAAAATGTCGAGTAATGCCGAATACCGAATAATGGCAAGTATTCGCGGCAACTCTAGTCAACAGTAAATTTGTGTCACTTATTTTTTTCTTCATTGCTTACAGAATGAGGTTGAATTTGAAAATTAAGATCGTAAATAAATATCAATATAATCAAAACTGTGTTTTATTGAAATTAGGTTGAAATTATTAAAACTCAAAATACGTTTTCTCTACTTTTGTCTCATTCACACTATGAATGAAATAGCTTTTATACTACACCTGCTCAGAAAGTACCTTGATACTTTATCAAATTTACGGTAGAAAGTACGTCATTGCATAACGAACAAATATGCGGGGAGAAAACGCATCTGAGCGGGAGAGAAAAGTGTATGAAAATCCATTTCTTACGTGGTTTTTCTTTTTTAATTTTGGGTAAGACTATGCGCCGGTAACCTAAATATCAAAAGCCAAAAAGTTTTTACAGTGAGTTTTTATTTCCAAGGTCGCAAAATGACACTGGCCACTAGCTGTGTGTTGGATGGTGTCGGGCTGGCAGTGCGACCCTGCGGCGGCAGGATAAACAATTTGAAAAAAGAACATGTGATAATTGCAGACGCCATTGGCGCCATTTTCAATTTGTGTGTTGTTTGAGGATTCAGTTTTCGTAGAAAGTAAAATAAAACTATCAAAATGATAAGTAGTGATAGTGATGATGAATTTTTTTTAACTCCGCCGCAGTTGAAGGAAACAGCAAAAATAATAAAGAAAGAAAAAGTGTTACATTATGCTTCACTAACTGCAACAATTTCAATATAAATTTCAATTAGTAAAGATTTAGTTTTTTATTTTCCTCGTAGGTGTAGTATAAAGCACTATGTATCACTCGAGAGAAAGTGCGATTCCCGATCTCGGGTGTTTTAAAGCCCTCGCCTACGGCTCGGGCTTCAAAGTCAAACGACACTCTCGACGGTAATCGGTCTCTTTCTCCTCTCGGTGAACAATGTACTATTTCATTACTCATACTCTGAAAGTAGGTCTGAAGTTGCCTGAGGAGCGGGATGAAAGTAAAACTTTTCATCCCTAGGGAGAATCACTTTCAACTGACAGCTGTCAAATTATTAAAAAAAAACTAGTTCTTTTTCAAATATCTATTGAACCATGTTCCAACTTTCTATACAGCCACGATGTAAAATTGAAATAACTTTAAGTTAAGTATTGATTAGAGAATATATATTTTTTAAATAACTTTATTATAATTTGGTTTGGTGATTTGGGCAAAATATTTACCATTTTTCCAATGATGAAAATAAAAAATAATGGCTGAATAGCTGGCTGGCCACAGAAAAAAAACAAGAACCTCGACTCTGAGCGTTACTTGAGGCTAATCTGACATTTTGGGGAGAGAATCTACCCGGCACGTGCCGGTATCTAGAAAAGTAACTCAATGGACAACGCGACGCGGGCCCGCGCCGGCGCGGACGGAAGCTCGGTTGTATGTGTGTGGAATGCGCGGTCAGTCTATGGTGATTGGCGATGGCCTGGGTAATAGGGTCGTCCGGGTCGTATAAAACGTCCCGCGGACGACGCCGTCCCCCTGAGACACTATTTGTGTCTGGCAAATATCTTGCCGCCTCAACTACTAAGGGATTGGGGTGGGTCTGAGCAGATACAAAAAAATGGGTTGACAATTGCTTAAGGTACTGCGAAATAGTCGGCAGTCCTAAGTCAATATGAAGATTTTCATTACGTAAATACCACGGGGCTCCCGTCGCTTTACGCATGAACCTATTCTGAATCACTTGTTACCTATGGATATGGGTTTTAGCGGATTGTGCAAACACAGGGCTTCCGTATGTCATAATGGGTCTGATGCAAGCCAAGTAAAGTCTCACCTTATGTCTAAGGGACAGTTTAGTGCGCTTGTTATTAAGAAAGTAGAGGCGACCCAGCACGAAGGCTGCGCGGTCGCGTACTACTTTGACGTGGTCTTTGAAGGTCAGACCGCAATCAAGGTGGACCCCTAGGTAACGGAATTTCCTTTCGAAAGGAATGGATCGTCCGAACATAGTAATCGGTGGAATGTGACGGTAAGAATTGCGCTTAGCGCGATTCTTGAAAATAATGGCGGCGCTCTTGGCCGGGTTGACTTCTATTCTCCATTTACTGAACCACTGCCCGAGGGCGTCGGCAGCTTTTTGGAGAGACCTTAGGATGGGTTTGGTCGAGCGAGAAGTACAGTACACTGCTGTATCGTCTGCAAATAGGGCGACTTGGGCCTTAGGCCTTAGCCGTGTAGCCTTGAAGTCAGGGATATCGCTGGTGTACAGCGAGAATAATAGGGGGGAGAAGACGGAGCCTTGAGGGACTCCTGCGGAGAGGGGGTGGGGGGGGGGGGCAGAGTCCCTTCCACCTTGTACCGAAAGCTGCGATTGGAGAGATAGTCTCGTAAGATGAGCACGAGCCTATCAGGTACTCCTAGTTCGTATAGCTTGTATAGCAAGCCATTGTGCCAAACTTTATCGAAAGCTTTCGCCACATCGAAAAAGAGAGCGCCGGTTCGATGACGACGACGCCTAACGAAACCGGTTATTACGTGCTCGACTATGCGATGCACCTGTTGGACACACGAGTGTTCAGCTCTAAAACCAAACTGCTCGTTAGGAATTAGGCTTTTAGACTCTACATAGTCTTTAAGCCGTTTGAGAATTAATCGCTCATAGATTTTCCCAATAGAATTGAGAAGGCTTATGGGGCGATAACTGGTGGGATCGGATTTAGGCTTGCCAGGCTTGGGAATTCCTATAACAGTGGCCTCTTTCCACGCTTGTGGGAATATATTATTTCTCATAGCCGCGTTGAATATCGCGGTGAGTAATAATAGAAGGTGGGTTGAAAAATTCTTAAGAACTTTATTTGATATACCGTCGGGGCCAGGGGCCTTTCGGGGATGTAGATTCTTAATAATAGATTGTACCTCCTCGACCGTGACTCTTTCCAGAGGCGGATCGGA
This sequence comes from Udea olivalis, assembly GCA_947369235.1. Classification (NCBI taxonomy): domain Eukaryota; kingdom Metazoa; phylum Arthropoda; class Insecta; order Lepidoptera; family Crambidae; genus Udea; species Udea olivalis. The sequence goes on from OX376360.1 coordinate 12,357,317, forward strand.
GGGAGGTAGGGCAGCTCTGCGTTCGACTACATTGTCCACTTCAGAGAGATGGACTGGGTCTACTAGGAGAGCACTGCGCTTCTAAACTGGCGGCCAGGCACTCTGACTTTTCATCGTCATCGAATGCTGGGGGCAGATTAGGGCGAGCTGTCCTGTCACATGTCAGTAGATGTGAAAGGGAAGGGGTGTGTAAGGGGTATATTGGAGGTTTCCTCAACTTTCATGTCATTTCTGGATTCGGGCGTAAGGGTAATCAAGAATAAGAAAGTATTAAGAATCTTAATAGCTTAGAATAATTACATATAGAAATCAAGTCCGCGCGCCCATTTTGAAGCACCTTAATTTGGACCGCTTCAGTGTTCATTACAGCTCCGCAATGTTCAATGTTAAAGCGCGACGCACGTAAGCAAGTAATAGTCACGCATGTGTGGATCGGATGAGTGCTTCATTTTTGTCGGAGCGGTTGTATGAAGACTATCCTTCTATACGTTATTATTCTAAGCCTAATAGTTATTCCAAGCGGAGGGTTATCCCCATCAGATGACAGTCTTGAAAACTCGTCTCGCCACAGTTTATTTGGGCCGTTGTTTATTTTTATTTGCATGGCCGTGATTTTAGATTCAAGGTAACTGTCTCGTGGTTCAAGTTGAAGCTTTTTTGATGATAACACGTGGCTTCACGCAATAAAAACTTACACCGGCCTGTGCTTTGTTGCTATAAGAATTAGTTAAGGCGTTTTCGTACGATTATTTTAGGAAGGCATTTTTTTTTTATAGTGCCCTTCAAGATGACCTCACTCCACCTGATGGAAAGCAGTCGTGAGGTCCAGATATGAGGATGACAAGCACAATAATGCAAAGCAATTACTGAGCTGGCCATACTCATCTTGAAGGCCTGCCCTGGCACTGGTTAGTGCAGTGCTGATCCCGGAACGCGACCTGACCGAAATAGGTCAGAGTCACTTGGCGGTTTTTACGCAACTGCATGGTGGTAACATCAACCGGCTGACATAATATGTCTCCCACCTGAAGAGCAGATGGTCTGCTACAGAGCTCCCTTAATCGCCTCTTACGACACCCACAGGAAAGAGATAGGGCGGTGGAAAGTATTATTTTAAAGTGCCGCCACCAGCACGGCAAAAAAAATCATTCAGGCTTCGATTACCCCAGGAATTCAGTTCAGGTTAAGTTTAATGTGAAACATTAAAAAATATTGAAAGCTTTATAACTATTAACAGTGTTGATTGGCTGATGAAGCATAAAGCGTTTACTTAAATAAATAAATAAATATCCCTGGACATTATTCCACACAGCGCCATCTAGCCCCAAAGTAAGCTAATTAAAGCTTGTGTTATGGGATACTAGACAACGGATAAACATACTTAAATACATTTTCTTTTGTAAATATATACTTATTATACATAGGAGACACCCAGACCAATACAAACAGACATGTTTATGCACACAAATGTTTGTACTGTGCGGGGATCGAACCCGCGACCTCTGGTGTAGTAGCCAACTTCTTAACCATTACACCAAGTCGGTCAACTTAGGTAGCTACTTAATGAAGAATACGCCTGCGAAGCTTATTAAAATAAATACACTACTTCCTTTTGTGTAAACAAGGCACATTTATTATAATGAAGTTGAAAAAGGTCTCTCGGTATGTAGGTATGTATGCCAAGTGAAAATGATTATTTTACACAAAAAGAAAACAAAATCAACTCATATAGTGTCAAAAAGCATTCACTCAGCAATAATTCGTACGTTTATTTAGGTAGCGTTGAAAAAAAAAATTTGAACGTTCTCGTATGTAAAAGCCCAGACATGACTATTTTCATAATAACTAAAGAACGCTAAGAAAAAAATCCATTCTTTTTTTGCAGGAGTTTAACAAAGGATATGTCTTTCTTATCATAGGAAAAAAACTAGCAACATGTAAACCTAATAAAAAAATCTGAAACGTATTGTTTACTAAGTATATTTTATTGTTCTAAAATATTCACGTATTCGTTTCTCACATTTTAACTCATCATGTTATTTTACAATCTATGTATAAGAGAATCAGTCATAATTTGTCAACCAACATTTACAAATAAAAATTGTAAAATTTCTTATCTAGCGCCTAATTTTCTCTTTTAATAAACTGATATGCTACTCTGCATTTGCTAGTTTGTGCTTAAATAACATGGGGTTTTCTGGGGTTTCGATTATAATGCTATTTTTATTCAATATTTTTATTTCTTTCTCAATTACTTGGTAACATCGCAACAGATTGATTTTAATATTAAATAAAATATTCCATGTCCCAATCACAACCTTTTGCATAAATTGAAATAATTAATGTGTTAAAGACGGTTTCTCGGGTCCTTTTCAGGAAATGTAGTTTATTAAGCCTCTTAGTGAAGTTGAACTTTGGAAGTCTTTTCAACACTGTTTCACAATTTAACATGGTTTATTAACAAAAGAATAATAACAACTAAAAGGGCACAGTGTCCCCTATATTATGGTGGGCTATGTTTTATCCCTTCACGATGATTCGTATTTGATCGATGTCACAAGCTTTCTTTAAGAGCGTTCCAAGGCGTCCACGGCGCGACGCGATGGGCTTAGGCCAGCAAAAAACAGATTTCATTAAAAAAACTTTTTTGTTAAGTCTATCCTTGTGAAAAACCATTTGAATAAAATTTTGGATTGAAAAAAAGTAATAACTTTAGATAGTTCACATTGACATTCTCCCTACATAAATATTATTTATTTTATCTATTAGATAAAATAAATAATATTTATGTAATAAATCTCATTTTTCACCAAAAGTAAAAGTAAACCTTGTTTTATTGGACCGCTACCATAAATTCGTCATTGCTATCGCCAACGTCCATACCATGTTGAAAACACCGGTTCTCGTCCGATCACCGAAGTTAAGCAACATCGGGCGCGGTCAGTACTTGGATGGGTGACCGCCTGGGAACACCGCGTGTCGTTGGCTTTTTGTTCAAATGAGAACCTTCTGTTTGCAATTATCGATGTTTGTAATCTTTTTATGAAGAATGGTCAGTTTGAATTTTCTAGCGATTTGTGTCTTTTTTCGGAGAATTCACAAACAAGCTAGTTTACCTTACAAAGGTTGATTATGAATGGATATGATGATGTTGTTCATTCCGATAAGGGGGTGAAGTTGTTACATATTTGAGAAAATATTTACAAATATGTCTCGAAATTACAACAATTTTCAAGTACTTAGTAGTATTGTGATCGATCAGCATGCAATCCACATGCGGCAATAGGATGCCCCAGTACGTAGATAACTGACACCCACAGGACAAGCCATTTTTAATTCAGGGTCAGATGATATGCGTGAAAGGAGCCCAAGATGTTTATTTATTTATTTACTTACTGTATTCCAGGACTATTCCTGGAATGCAAGAGCCATGTTACCACCTATTAAGTATGTTATTAAGTCATTTCACCTTGAATTAGTTTAAAATTGTGGTTGAGGTTACTGATATTACGTAGAATGTTTATTTATTTCTCACGATAAGATAATTAATCGCTAACTATTAAGCGGTCCGCGTGCTTGATTGTCACCGCCGTTATATAAAAAAATTAACAAAAAAAACATTTTGTTAGTTATGTATAATGGCTAAGTTGCTATGAATGAATATTCAATAATCGCTTGGACATCATCGAAAGTGACTATCTAAAAGCGATGAAACTCATTGATAAGCAAAATGTGTACTTAGTCGTTCACAAAACCGTCAAAGTTTCCTATAGAAAATTCTTTATCACACAACACATATATAACATCTGTAAGAAGAGCTATCATGACTATTTTAAAAGTCTAGAAGACCAGTTAAAAATATCAGCCTATTTATTCATGCTCTTCAGTTTCCAGTACATACATAAATTTCATCATGCAACCTACCCGGTTATGAAAGCTTGATTGTCATTCTGTCCTTATTAGCATAATGTCACAAATTCCCTAAGTGCATGTTGTGATCAGGTCCAACCTTGCCCGCGCCTTGACCGATATTGGCGTCCTGGAGGCGTCACCGTCAGATGACTCAAACGTGAGCCCCTACTACGGTATCAGAAGTCTTTCAGACTTTCTTTACCGATTATAAGACATGAAATATAGAGTTTCAATGTGTAAATGACATAGTGTGTTTCAATTTGTTAAGGTTTGCAATAATCGTAGTCCTAGGTTAATTAATCATGACATTTTAGTTGCCTTGCTATAAAAAAAAAACAGAAATTCATAGTATGTGAGTAACAATTTTTACTTATTATACGTTACTTTTGTTAGTATTAAATTATTTTCGCTTTTATTTTCAGATCATTAATTCAATTAAGTATTTATTCATTTCGTAATTTAGTTATTACATTCTTTATTTATTTATTATTTATTGCAAAGAAAAAGTACAATTGGCGGATTCAATGCCTGAAGGGAAATTTATTATTTTTATTAGCTTATAAAATGTTACAAAAACCTAAAGATACAATATTTAGCTTAGTGAAATTCTAGTAGATAATGAAATTTCAACGCTTTTATTCATATTTTATCTATTTAAGATATCATATTCAATGTCAAAAAAAAGCCTCTTCAAAAAATCGATTTTAAGGAATTTGAATAAAGCTAAAATTTGGCGCGATTTACTGACTTTTAAATCATTAAGTAAGTACTTTTTTGTGTAAGAAGTAGACCTTAGAATCAAAAATGCAACCGAATTGATAAAGGCATACATTTTCGCCCTCATTTGCGTTGTATGTACCAGCACGTTGCGGGTAATTCTAATTCCTATAGATATTTCTAATCTTAGTAATATTAGCCGGAGTCCGTGTCTTATTATACTCTCTCTAATACGCGCTCTTAGACTCTAAGGCACGGTAAGCCTAGCTACTAAAAGTTTCAGAAAGTGAGCCTGCACTCTGATGTAACCGGTAACGCTGCGGCTAAATAAAGAAATAAAATAAAAGTTTTATTAGTGTGTTGGTAACAATTTATCTTACAGTATGTTAGTTATAATTAGTGTGAACAAAATTACATGTCTATTTAAAGTTATTTTAATTGGCCAGTGATTATTTCTTGCCAATGTTTTTGTATAGGACAATCCGGACGTGCAATTATTATGTTCAGAACGCTGTTGCTGCTGGCCCTCATGCGTCGCAACAGGCACGATGCTTTTTTCCGCATAATCACATGGAACCCGTCAACCCGTGCGTCCGCGAACATTCCCGAGGCGCTGCAGAAACGCGGCAGCCGCAACAACGCTCTGAAGGCGTTATTGTACTGTACGCGTAGTGCGCTGTAGGCTTGACGCGTATAACTCACCCACAGGCCACTCGAGTAAAACGATTGACAAAAAGCCCTAAAAAGGGTAAAGGCTAAACATATAATAAAGTAATTTATAAAAAAGCTTGAATTACACATAACTCAAACAAAGCGAAAACTCATGGTAAGGGCCACGACCGAAGAAAGGCCCGAAGGCTCGCTTTCAACGGCTACGGGGAGAAATCTCAACGCGACCGGTCGGCTCAGTCCCGCGCGCCTCGCCACCGAGCATCTACGCCTCGCGCGCATACCAACTTCTTACCCAACATTTTTCGTGGAACTCAAAATCAACAGTTACAGTGCATTACAATGCCGGTGTTGTGTTTGTGAGCTAAAAGTCTTTGGAACTCTTTGGAAAGTGCGCTGATTCTTCCAAGCAACAGGTATGTTTGGGTTTAGTAACAGGGACGCGTTGAGGACGCCTTTCTCGGCGCAGGTATTTTTGAGTCGTGTCAATAGAAAAAGTAAAGGTTTCGTGTGTAGTAAAGGTTTATGAATACACACATAAATAATATTCAATAAATCATTCATAACACAAGTCTAGTTCCATTTGGGATGTTACAACAAATGTTTACCTAATCGGCGCCGCGGCGTTTGGATGGGAGAAACTCTACTTTTTTTAAAGTTGTTGAGCAATAATGTTGTAACATTATGGACTAACTACTAATGTAGATATTTATGAAAACCATTATTATACAACGATTTCAAATAGCCAAAAAAAAGTAAGCAGATGTTTAGCGCTCATTTCTTTAAGCATTATACGAGCACTGCTTACTTTCGAATGTGGCATGGCTAAAAAAGGTATAGGTGATCGGAAGAAAGAAGATCTCCTTCCACTGTAGTGTAAACATTTAAAGAAAGATTAGTCTTTCTAAAGAGGTTAACCTCTACAACTGCGTTTACTTTCGACGATCGATCTGTAGACCGTAGAGACCGTCTAATGGCCTACTTTGATTTGACCGAACACGTAGTGACGTAGTGCCTTTTGGCGTCAAAAACATATAATTCCAGTTTTAAGAAAAATGTGGCCGGTCCACGAAATGATTAAGGCTGAGATCTATAGTCGTTACCTAGCTAAACACAGAGTTATCACATTAATTATTATATTTCTTATTGAGTACTGTTATAATAATTCTAACGATATATCCGAGTTGATGTTTAACTAAGACAAAAATATTTTATTATCGATAAGAAGTTACTGATGAAGAAAGATACAGCTGCTCAAAGTCTAAGATAAGTCTAAGTTTAAACTAAGAAGCACGCTATAGATCTTAGCCTAAGTGTTCTGCATTTTATTTCTTCCGACCGGCAACTCTATCAGCCGCCTAAATTCATTTGAAAAATGATAAAAAAAAAACTTTTTCTGCACCGTGATAAAACTGAAAGTGTAGGCTAAACTTGTGACAGACGAACTTCGGGAGATAACTGGACATTCGGAGATGCATCAAATGTTAACGGAGACCCAACAGCAGAGTACCACTTTATTCACATAACCTTACTCTTCCTCCTGTAGCAATTAATCTACTGAAGGTTATCTGAAAGAGGTCGCTTTTAGCGATAAGACCGCCTGATTTGTTCATTCGAATTTATTGATTTCTTGTTTGTCTTTTATGTGCATTAAAGATTATTTATCTTATCTAATTATGTACATACAGGCGTTGTTTGTCTTAGTAGACCCCCTGGTATAGTCGTTTCTACTGGGCCCATCTGCCTGGTGGTTGCGCAACAGCGAACTGCGCACTAGCAGGTAGTTTCCGGGATGATTACGACTAGAGTATTAGCTAGAAAATATTATTATTAAGTGTAGGGGAAACGAGCGCCCGTTTCTAGCCCCGCGTGGTGAATAAACACGGGTAAAGTTGTTTTACCATTTTAAATCTTGTCTTTCAAGTCTTCTTGAGTCTTGGGGTTATATAACAGGATAGATACCTACATTGTTTATTTGCTAGAATAGATACTATAATTGACATGAGCTGCAATCTATTACAGAATTCATGTGTGTGTAGTTGAACAATAAACAACATTTCCCATGGAAAATGAGTAAACGTGATCAATGAAATGAATGACTTACTTACAATAAATTGAACAATTCATTTCAGTAAAAACTATCGGGAAAACTAGGCAACATGGAAAGACATTAAATCCTTAAAAGCTAACTAAAGTACTTATTTAACGTCTTGTGTGTCCTTATTCTTACGCTATAATGCAAAGTTAATGGCTAGTAGGTAGAAGTGAACTCATATTTGATGATCTCATCATTCGATAAATGTTCTTAAATAAACTTTCACGATTGGAATAACTCTACGTTGTGAAATTATATGTGGAACGCCTCGATACGAGTGGTAGTAGTGCTGTATTTTAGATTTCCCGGAACATGAACGGCAATGTTATCACTAAATAATTTCCATGACAAGGATTTCCTTTGCTTAATAATTGTTTTAAACGAGTATTACATGCTCAACAATACCTAACAACATATTTCATCAATTTTATCACTAACGGGTTTTACGAACTCACTCTTTCAAACACTTTATAACTTATGATTAAAACGGCATAATGTACTTAATAATACCCTTTGAACTGTAGAATGAAAAATATTCAGATATAACCTAACTCCCTACCTACCTGCATCTACCTGTGTATAATAAACAAAACAAAAGCGATAAAAGGATGAGTGCATTCTCTATCAAACACGCCATAGTGTTGGAAACTTCATATTGTTTGTTTCTCTCCCGAGCGAGACGAGCTACGCTCCTCGGCGGCTCTACAAATAGAGATCAACGAATGCTCCACACCACGAATATTTACAAACAGTTTTGTTGTGAACAATTGAATATTATATTCATCGTCCTGAGGTGACATCTTTTTATTTTAGAATGAATGACGTAAAAGCCTACAGAGTTACTGTTTATTTTTATTCTTTTTACCCCGGAATAATATATGTTTTTTTTTTAATTCGAAGTTCCTGAGACTACCTAGAACATTTTAATTTTCTTACATCTTTAGAAGTAGTATTGAAACTAGCATTGTCATACATTAATGTCGTATTTGTATTAGATTAAAGTTAACATGAGGACATGATTTTAGAATACGAATGTATAATATTGATGTTCAGGTCCCTGAAGCATTGGATCTCTTGCTTCAAAGAGATTGACTTTCGACGTTCATATTATGTGCGGTGCTATGTTTACAGGGAATAGCATCCCTTAAAAAAATATTATTTTATTTGGTTAGAAAAAGATAATCCTCTTAGGCAAATTACGAATAGGGTTTTGAAAACAGTGCAGTTGTTGGTATTAGGTGTAGAGCGAGAATTTCGCTTGCTCTACGAATAGAGTTCACACGTATTTACAATTTTTTCTTTTACGCTTTGTTTTGTTATCGAAGCTAATGTAGAGTTTATGAACAATGTAAGTTCACTCTTCTTACGTTTTTAAATTCTGTCATTTAGCACCTGTAATGCTATATTTCTCCTTTAATTAGGTTAGGTTTACTTTTAGATAGTAAGCTGAGTTTAGCGCGGAAAGGATAGCAGGCTAATTAGACTGTTTTCAGTATGGTAAAGTTGTCTTGAAGCACTGTTTAAGTTTTTATAAATAAGGGGTTACCCCCTTATTATATGATTCATATCTTATCATTATCATCACTTGCTAATTTTTACTTTGCTAATTAGTCATTTATATTTTGGATCATTTGAGTTTGCTAATGATGCTTCATTACCACTGTTAATGTGACATTCGTTTATGTTCCCACGCAAATTGCGTGAGTGGCCACATACATACAACTATTGCAAGTCTAGTAAATTTGTGAAAGAAAATAAGTGGCAATATTGGCCACTGCCACATTTGTACAGACGCGTTCACGTCAAGCTGTACATAGAGGGCACCTTATGCTGCTGTGATAACACCCATTATGCAATGGTTTTGTAAAGGTTGATGTGAACGCGTCTGTACCGTGTCTTCAGATGTCACCACTACATAAAACGTGAGAAAAAGAAGACAACCTAAGGTTTTGCTTAATTATCTATTTATACCAGTACCTTCAATTTATTTGTCAGTTTGTAGCCATAATCAAGTTACTCATCTACGTATGTGCAATTTTATTGTGCATGCATTTGTTTGTAATTCAATATTCAGGTTTACCATTATTATCGGCATCGGTAGTATTGATTCAGTTGTGAAAAACGGAAGGCAGGTTTATTAAGTAGCTTATTAACATATTTATTAACCTTCGGAGTGTTTACTGTCTGTGCCATGATCATTTGCAAGCAAACATAATTTTATAATGTAGTCTTCATCTCAAACTCAAGACTCAACAGATTTTCAATTACTTTAATAATGCCGCAGGCTCGTATAACATTTAACTGACTATTTATAGTTTTATTTAACTTCTGACATCACCAGTCACAGAATCTTTTTCAAATCGTGGAAAGCTTGAAGTATCCGCTTTGGTCGGGTGACGTGCTACGTGTCATCAGACGTCACTTTATGTGTTAATTGAATTACACTTCCTTTCTCTCAATTGAAAAAAAACATTTTCAAAAATGTTTTCATAGTATATTTTAAAATGAACTTTAAAAGGTTGAAAACCTAAATCCATAAATAAATGAGTATTATGATATTTAACTAAACTAGGTAGCTAGTTGCCTTGCTCATGCTGCGCATTGTCAACATTTGCGTTAAATTAATCAAGTTTTTATGAACTAGAGAGAAGTAAGTAGGTCTCTGCCTCAGAATATTAAATCAATCATGCTTTGTGATGACTTATCTTATCAAAATATCACATTTATCGTATGCCTATGATAGTTTTTATTCTCATTTAATGCATCATAGTAAATCCCCTGATCCTATTTGTAAATAAGAACGAAAGAAACAACAGGCTTTGAATTTTTGTGGCTTTACCTACTCATAAATCTGCCAAACCGATCAACTACTAAATAAGGATGAGACTCTGTCATCTATAATTGTACATAAACGGAAATTAACTACGAAGCCAATAAATGTTAATGTTGCTTTGAGGCTATTACCTAATAGTTGTCAAATTACTTTTTAAAACGAACGCTCATGATAATTTTATGCAAAAATGGATTGACGCATTATTATTAAGTTTTTCATAACATTTTTTTTTGTATATAATCAAATATGTATTAAATGTTTCATCGACCATTTAGCAGGTATTCTAGTTTGACTGTTGAGAAATTGGTTTTTATTTTCAGCAAATCTCGTAATTTTACAACTAAATTTACCATTCCATAATGATTATGTCCGACTCGTATACACATCGCTGACGTCCTGCAGACGCCTGCGTCATTTGCATGCAAATCTGCGCAAGCATGAGATAAGGAGCTGCATTTACTCCGGTGTGCCAATTTAAACTTTTTAAATGCATTAATTCTTCTTCTTCTTCTTCGTTATGGTTATTAATAAAGGCCACAGAAACTAGATAGTGTTAGAAACAGAAACTGAAACACAGTTGTTTGGAAACAGTTTCGCCTTTCGAGCACAAACTAACATTCGTTTATAATTTTCCCTAGATGAAACGCTAGTGAACATTTATTTCAATCAAAATGAAACTTTTCATATACATTTCAGAGTGGAGCGAAAAGGTATATTGTCTTTAGTCAAGTGGAGACCAAACCTTAGTCCGATGACAATTATGTGCTCTCTTGTATTAGTTGTAGTCTAATTAGTTTATCAACTAAGAAATCATCAAAAATCTCAGTACCTTTTTTCAAAGAAAACCAGGGCAAACCCTGTTTGATATACCTGTTTGAAATTTGTTGCAATAAATATCGTCGGGCGCCAGGATAAGGTCCTTTATGATTCAAATACACGTGTAGTCAGAACGCATAAGGAAACGTGTTGCCATCCTGACATTGTGCGATTTGCTAATAATGGAGTCGTTATGGGTGAAATGTCTGCCATAATAAGCAGGGAGAGCATGTTCTTGAATTCCTTTGCCTATCTTAAAAAGTATTTTTCAGTTTGTACGCAATATTATTTGAATTACGTATGAGGAACATGTTTCCTACAAATTAGGTAGTAGAGAAACCAGATCTTACCAGTGTCCTTGGCAGCACTGCTCACCTGCTGGGGCTGTAATCCACCAACATTTAAACTAAGGCACACTACAATTGATAAGCTGTGGCTGAACAGGCATTCCAAATGCGGGTTAGTGTTTACAACGGCTTTTCTTCAAAATATTCTATTAACAGTTCTCGTCAAGCTTCTAGTCTGTTCTTAAGTTGTTTCGCAATACCTATTTTTCATAGGTAACTAACGCCGCATTCCGTTCGCGCAACTCACCTCGTGTTCAGAGGGGAGTAGAAGTTTGTCGCGAACTGTACCTGCGATTTGAACCTAGAATCATCACATCTGTGCCTTAGGGTGCGAGGAATGTGTGTGTTAACGAATAGAATTGTTTCATTCACCTAGCTTCGCGATTCTATTGGTTCTTAACAAACATATTCCTCGCAACGCATCCTCGTACATCTCTGGTGGGAACGCACCCTTATGCTGTTGCTATTTGGATTCTTGTATAAAACTAATTTCCTTCCTTACTCGTGGATAAAGTAATAGCTAAATAAATACTATAATAAATAAATGATTTTTACGATGTTTAGTACTTTACTTTGATAATTATGCGTCAGACAACACACCGCTTGTCATGGCCTCGAAGTAGAGATAAATATCCCTGTGTTACGAGGTGCCAGACAAAGAATCAAGCTAAAGGAGTCTCCCAGCACACCCAGGCCCGAGTCAATTCAGAAAAGTTCGTTTCCTGAATTGACCCGACCGGGAAACGAACCCGGAACACACGGAAATCGAGGCGAGAATCCGTGCTACAGGCTACAGCGCACTACACCAATCGTGTAACTATGTATGTTAGCTCGAGGATGTCATCTTTTATAGAAGTAAGTGATATTTCACAAGCGAATGGTCAGCCTGCCCATGTGAGGAGGTTCTCGTTAAGGATGTGGTCGTGACCATATTCCAGTGGTGCCGACGCAGGCGTGAATTTGTTCTGGTTAGCAAAAACTTAGCCTTGTTTCGCAATGTCTCGTTTGTTAGCGAAATTCCAGGGTTTGGATGTTTTAATGAACTTGTTCTTTGGTTTAAATTGATTAGTATGTGACTTTGAAGGAATGTTACTGTTTTAGTGTTAATTTGAAATATTTGACTAGGATACGCACAAAAACAGCTACGAGTGCGGACCGAGACTTTTTGTTTTTTGGAAAAAATATAAAATTTATAATATAATTTATAATAACTATTTTGAATACATACATACCATCACGACTTTATCCCAAACGGGGTAGTCAGAGGCAAGTTACTGTGTCGTCATAGTGAACGAAACACTCAGAAGCCTACTTTCCACCAATGGTATTAGAACCCGACGTAGTAGGTGGTGAGCCTTCTGCCGTTACCCGGGTTGTTTTTTTTTTATCGATGTTTTTCATCACCGGAAAGTAAGTCGGATACCACTAGGCCACGAAGGTTGAATATTTCAGAAAATATCCTATACCCTAATATCAGGTTTAAATGTTTCTTACTAGAAACATATTACTTACTTATTAAAGTGCAAATGAATAATGCTCTGTTTTTCACATTTCATAAATTTCAGTATTGTAATATTTGACTGATTTAATAATATGGTAATTAGCGTAAAATTTTAATATGTTACAGACTTTACTAATTATTTTCATCTTTGCATATCCAATCGACTGAATACGAGTATTGTAAACTTGTAAACTTGGATAATATATAGTCGAAACCGAAGGACTACACTACACTGAAGGGACCGTATATTTCGGACGTTACGTACTCGTACGTCCGATAGTTGTTATAAGCAATATACACAAGTAGTCATATAATAGTCATATGTATGTATTTCTTGTCAATATTGAACACTTTCCTCTTTTTTTGCTACATGGTAACGCGTAAACAAATGATCTAAACCTTTTGGTTTAAATCATTTTTGAAATCAACTTGTCATGCACACTTTTAACCATCGCACTTAATAAATCGTGAAACATACAATAACATAACATACCATCACGACTTTAGCCCATACGGGGTAGTCAGAGGCAAGTGACTGTTCCGTCATGGTGAACGGAACACTCAGAAGCCCACTTTTCACCAATGGTATCTATTAGAACCTAACGTGGTAGGTGGTGAGCCTTCCGCCGCTATCCGGGCTGATTTGGTTTTTTATTGATGTTTTCCATCACCGGAAAGTTAGTCGGAAATTAAACAATGAACACAAAGATTTTGGTTCAGGCCAGATTTGAACTCGGGACCACACGATCCGCGATCCGAGTTGGACTGCTTAACCACTAGGCCACGACGCTCTCCATGCAATAATGCAGTAATTTAATATAAATAAATAAGTCAAAATATTCTTAAAGGTAACAAAATTGTTCGTATTGTTTTGTTTTGCGGTTAACAAGTAAACGGTTGATCGATATTTTTGAGTAGCCTGTTGGTGCAATCGCAGCGATCCTGGCTTTAGCACCGGAGGTCGTGGGTTCGATCCCCACCCATGACAAACATTTATGTGACGTACATTTGTGTGTGTTGTGTGGCTGGGTGTTAATATCTATCTAAGTATGTATTTAGAAATATTTAAGTATGTCTATCAGTCTCTGACACCCATAGTACAAGCTCTGCTTAGTTTGGGGTCAGATAATCGTGGTGTGAATTGTCCCAGATATTTATTTATTTATTTATATCGACAAAAGTTCGTCGTTTTTTTAAGCGATATGTCGCTATATCCGATGTCGATATAGGCGGTATACTTATTTACTTACTACGGTTACGGTTTACGGTTTACTTATTAGTTTATATAGGGCTTCGACCGGGACCTTGCCATTCGGTTGTTATAACCGATCAGAGTGCTGAGTGCGAGTTGCAGTAAGAGAAGTGAATAACTTCACCATCGCGTTTGCGAGAAAAAAAACGTGAATTTGCATGGCATCGGGTGAGCGCCATCTAGCGGCCTTAATGTTTCCCGAATTAGCAGCTAGATGGCGTTGATTCGATTTCATAGTAATTGACATTTACGTGCTCGCAAAACGCGATGGTGAAGTGATTCACTTCTCTCACAGCAACTCGCACTCGGCACTCTGACGTTATTAACGATGCCGTTATATTCGGTTTTGACTATATATATATCATTGGATACTTTGTACAATAGTAATATAGCTTTTGCAAAAAGATGATTAGGAACTTGGAGCATATCCTGAGTTTTTGATCAGTAACCCCTAGTGTAAATTAGTTAAATCGACTGAAAAATCGGCTTACATAGGCCTAATGCAAAAACCATTCATACATATGCTCTATGTAATACGAACAAACAATATTAAGTGCGTTAAGCTTTGCCAAAATCGGCAACCATAGCACGATGATAAAATTACAAGTTGCATGGATATTTTGGGAGTATTTCCAGATTTGTTCAAAAGAAGGTGTAACATGTCAATAAACAGCTACTAGGTGTAGGTAGCCATGATTGCCCAAGCTGTCGGTTTTCCTTGTGAGCCAGCAGCTGCGACAACAAGCCGTGTGCCGACACACTTGCGCCGGCGCCGGTTGAGTTCTACGAACGGCTGACTTACTCACTAGGTCCGCGGTCCAATTTGAAATTTTAGCACTCAGTTATTAAGACATTTCTCGCTGTTCTAAATTAAAAAGCGCAATCTGACTGCTCTTGATGTGAGTGTTTCAACAAATTGAAATGTATCAACATTTCTCAAACAAAGAATTTGTCGCAAACTTTTGAATGAGCTTAAATAAACCTTTGTTGATAGAGGAGCTTTAATCAATTAAGGCTACCTACGCTAGAGCGCGTTAAAACGACTTTTGGAAATCGTACCAGTGTGAATTTTTTTTTAGTCCACCCGTCTTTAATTGCATTGTGAACACGGCTAGTTGCAACAACTAGCCGTGTGGAAAGAAAATGCTTAACATTAGGGTATGATGATGATTGGTTTAAAAGTTCTCTCCTGATGACAGAATATAAAGATCGTAGGATAAACATATTACATTTTGTATCATAGTTAACTTTGTTACGTATATTCTACGTTTACGTAAATTTTAGCACTAATGACTGATACTAGTGACAAAGGTGACTGAACAACATATAATAATATTCAGTCATATTAGCAATTCCTCTGATAGTTGCTACGGAAACACAGCGAAACAAATAGTTCAAGTGACACAGTACCTAAGCAGAGTTATTTAAAAGTTTTATGAAAACATTGCCAGATGGTTTTTAATGGCAGTAATAAGTTAAATTAGTAACGTGCATAAATTACATTAGTTTTAATTTTAGGTGCAAAGGAAGAATTATTGCACTTTAACATACGAAGATATAGAAGGTATAATTAATATTAATTACCACACGAAAACCTAAGTATCAACTAATACTAATTAACGCACCATTTGATTAACTAAGAACCTTCACTTTACGGTATTAAAGCTATTTTAGCGTGTCAAACGTCCGAAGAAGACCCGACCATTGTGAATGCGTGAAGGTATAGTTCCCATAGAATTGCGCAACGTAACCTTGAAGGTTTGAGTGGCCCGAATGGCTTCAATCGAGGGGTCAGAGAGGCCAACCAGTGCCGTGGAGACCCTAAACATCGATTTGTTGCCATAAATTTGCTTTGCACTCGTTGCAGCCACTTGTACGTACAGGGATCGGCTAAGTTTTCGGTCATGTTTTAACCAATTCGGCATAACGTACCTATTTGTGTTTGTAAAATAAATGAAAATTGCAGATAAACTTATATAGAGTATCCATTCCAGGTCTACAAGTGTCGCGTAAACTAGCAATTACGTATTTGGTAAATCACCTTTATTACATAAATACTTACATTATCATTAAAAGATCATACGTGCGTGGTTCACTGCACGAAACGCAATTCTCCTTGATCAAGAGGCAAAACCAATGGAAATCATGTCACCCCTACGATATTTTTTTTTGAATTCTAATCCTAAATCCTTTGTATAAGATACAAATGATTCTCAAAGCAATGGTTTGCCTTTTAACTCCGAATAAGACTGAGAAATCTTTTCTCACCGATGATTTCGCCAATCGCGCCAAACCTGTTGCGCTCCGTTTAACCTCTTCAATGGGTGTCGAGTCGAGATAACGAATCTTTATACTTTTGACAGCAACACAATTTATTTTAAGTAAACACGTTTAAAACGTCAATTTTGAACTTAAAAGCTTGGATACTGAGTGTAAAGTGGAGTGTATGTCAGTTGGGATTGTTTTAAGGGCCATGGTTTTCTTTTTTATTGTTGTACTATTGTATCTCGCCTCATCATAGCTCGCAATAGAACTGATGTATGGACGGAATAATAGTGGTTGTATATTTATTTCTTTCGCCTCTTATCATTGTTTGTCGTACTTCTAAAGAGGGTCCGTTAACAGTAACATCCTCTATTTTTTCGTGATTATGGTGTAATTTTAGTAGATATTACTAAAATGTTTTAAAACATTTTAGGTTGGTTCATAAGCGCATTGAGAAAGGGTTCGTCTGTGGTTCTGAGGCTCGTCAGTTTGACGTCTAGGGCAAACATTTGTGTATCGGAAATTCGTGTAAATTCTGTTCTGTACCTGCATGCTATCAAAATAAAATACCAAGTCCCAAAAAATGCTTTCATGTACCTATTTTCTGTTCACACTACCATTTATAATGTCTCGAATGTAATACTCGTACCAACAACTATAAATTTCAAGCACAGTGACCAATGGTGATATCCCAAACAATACAAGCCCGTTAGACACTATAACACAATGGTTAGGTTACGCCACACTGACCGATTAGGCGCGAAAACGGCTGCTAGTTGCGTGAGTATTGTTTACATGGGAATCGCGGTGTGAAGAAAGGAAGTAGTGTAGGAGCGGTGGCGGTTGGATCTTTTCTTGCCTTACGTACGATAGGTTCTTTATGAAAAAACTATAATTGGGTTAACTCAGTTCGAGGTGATAATCGATTAAGCCCGCGCATCGACACTGCTAAAAGCTACTCAAATAATAAAAAAAGTACTTACCTTCACAGGCATAATCTGTGTCAAATTTCCGTAACCCTAGCCAAATACTGGTAAAGAATTGGATTATGAGATTTATGAGTGACAAGTTCAATATGAAACGACAAAATAATCGTCTTCGCTGTTATTAGTGTTATTTTTACTGACTCGTGAATGAAGTTCTTAATTTCTTATCACTCGCCTCTAGTCATGCCTCTGCTCTGACCACAACTTTATTAATAATATTAAAACAATTTTCTTGACTTCTTATACCGATAAGATGTTAAGACGACGGTTACTAGTAACAAACAACAACAAAAACAACAAACAAAATTGTAACTTGTAACCATCGCCTGTGGATTTTGTTTAAAATAGCAGTAAAATATGGTCTCGAAGTAGGGATTAATTTATCTTTGTTACGACGATCCAGACAATGAATTAAGCCAAACCCAAGCCAATTTAGAAAAGATGGTTTTCCTGAATTGATCCGTCCGGGAATCAAACCCGTCATACCACACAATGAAGACGGGAAACCATGCTATAGTTCGTAATCGTGTAGTCAAATTAAGTTAGTCAGAAAGTCACTTAATTTCTTAATAGTTCTGTAATATTGATTACATCGGGGAAATCGCTCTTTTCTTTGCTTTATAGCAAAGCAAGGTTTCTATGTAGAAACTTGGCTAAACACCGAGTGTAATTACGACAAGTCACAAGTAGTAGTTATTATAGCAGCCGAATTCTTAGTTAATTATTGTGCATTGCGTTTATTTTGTTTCAAATGCTCACTGTGGGACATATTAGATTGCGGAATGCAGAAAATAATGATAATTATAATGTACAAACAATTATTTTAATCGAGGTGCATTTCTAAAGATGTGGCGTAAAGTTGCGTTATCCTTAATGGGCTAGTCTGACAATGTGCTATACATATAAGTATATAACCAATTTATAAATTGGTACCGGCATAAGAGGTCGACCCAAGAAGCGGTGGCTCGACGTCGTCAAGGGTGACATGCGTGCCAACAGACTCACCACTGAGGATGCACAAGACCGCGCGAAGTGGGCCAAGAAAATAATGAAGGCGGACCCTGGGACCCCACACACTGGTGTGGGTTCACAACCGGGATAGACCGCACGGATGATGATGACCAATTTTTTAATTATTGTTATATTTTACTAAAAAGGTAAAAACTTACAGACAAAAAAATAATAGAGCAAAAAAATAAAAATAATTAAACTGTAATGAATACGAACATAGCTATCTACACAGCTATTATTCGTAGTTTTAAAAGCGTAAATTATAAGTCGTTAAATCTGTTACAATAGCAGCAAACAGTTATGTTACTGCATGTGTGTTTGATAATAGTAACCAATACGATCAATCACCGGAACGTCAGTTTTTAAAAGTGTTTTTACTAACGATTACTACTGCTCATTTATGTTTTTGTTACGTGTGCTAGAAACATCTGATAAAACAAAAACAAAACAAAAATATATTTATTTATATAGACCTGTAACAAGTACTTTTAAATCGTCATTACAAGGAAATAAAAAAACTTAGTAATAGACTTAAATACTATAATAATATGAATACATAAATACACTGTATACAAACATAATGTGACTCTACCACCGCATCGGAAGTTGATCTTATACTGAGAAGACCTGGCGAGAAACTCAGTACTTACTCTTTTAAACTTGGTTCGGTTTCACAAAAAGAGTTAGTAAAGTACAAAGAGTATTTAAAAAAAAATGCTTACGTTCTAACATTTCCTTAAAATATGGACCTAAAAGTACATCTGAACTACCGGATATAAAGCAAAAACATTGTACAAAGTTTATACAATTCAAGCCTAGAAATTATTAGATTTTTGTTAGTCAGTACAAACTAGTTATATAAATATTACAAGAGTTAACTAATCATGTACCGAGTAGAGAGCTTAAACCCAGGCCTTTTTATCCAAAAGGTAGTCATTTGTAGTGTAATAGCCCTTTTTTGATAATACTGTCTTAATGTGGTTTTTGAATTTGTTTAGTGGTAGCTCACATATTGCCTTTGGGACTTTATTGTAAAAGTGTACAATAATACAAAAACTAATCCTACATGAATTTCATGATTTTAGGTACAGAAGCGTTCACATAGAGGCACCTTATGCTGCTAATATACGAGTAAGACCCATTTTGCAATGGTTGTGTTAAGGTTGATGTGAACGCCTCTGTACTGTTAAAATAGGTCACTTACGTGTTACTGTGTCACTAAATGTTAAATTTTATTGACTGAATTTCTTATTTATGCTTTAAAGCTGGCAAACGAGGTTATTTAAAAAAAAAAAAATTTTTATAAAGGTGACTAAAAGGTTTAAGGACTTATGTAGTATTAAAAACTAACAGAGTTTAATTCTTCTTTTAATTGGTAAAAAAAGAGTCTGCGCATAAACTTCAGTCACGCGTTGATGTCTTTGGGTAGAACGCGCGGTGCCTGAGGTCTAACCAAATTCCTAACTACTTACTAATCTTACTTTAATACATCAGCCTCATTGATATAATGAGGTTAACATTTGGTTGTTATTTCACGGTAAATCGTTGCTTTAGGTAGGTAGCATTGTTCAAAGGGTCTAAACAAACATATATCTTAAGCAAATACCACCAAGATGTTGCGAAGGTTATTATGGCTGCCAATTTAGCGCAAAGGGCCGGCCGAATCATAAATGGTCGCTGGTTTGATTTCTGCACCAACAAAACGTAGTGCTTGTCTTAGTTGTTCCTGGTTTTTATACCACGAAGGAAAACCTTACTGGGGCTTTATTAAGTGTGGAGATTTTGTACGGATTCAGATGTTAAAAATAATTTATAAAAGACTAAATTTGAGCTTTACTATATTCATTAGTACAGTACTAAGTGTATATTAACTGATATTATTATGATAATAAGCCTTAAAAGAAACTCAAGGCCAGCAAGTGCACTAACTGTCACACAGTAACGAGTTAGAAAATTGTGGAAATAGTTACATCTATATAAGATCCGCAGAAACAACATTTACCGAGAAGCGTTTAAGAAATAATTGTGTCAGCCATCCGAGCGTGTCTCCGCGACACAATGGCTCGTTGTACAGATCTAGAATATGGGAAGGTGAGGAAATCAGCACAGCTGTTGATGCATGTGCTAATAGCAAGGTATCTCTTCACTTTACTTTTATATTAGCTATTTGGTACAATTCTGCCCGTAAGCTGTTGAAATAGGACTAACCTTGAAAACGTATTATTAAAGTATATTAGGAGATTGCTGTCAATACTTTGGTCTGCTCTTTTTCTTACCTTTGCAGTAATTGTTGTCTTATCTCATTTGATAAATTGATCTTTAAAGAGTTACTTCTTTTAAAATAAGTAGACATCAAGTTATGCAATAAAATGAGTTTAGAGTCTCTTAAGTCTCTACGAAATCTGCTTCTAGCAAGATAATGGACCGAAAATCCATGTAGTTTTTTTCTACCTCTTGTCAAAAAGAATAACCACCTGCTTTGGGTAATTTAAAAGGGTATTATTCGCGTTATTCAAGCCATGATTTTGTTGTTTAGTACGGTATTATCAGGCTGTAACAGTCCACTGCTAGACAAATAAGATGTGCCACCAACCACTTGGCTTGGGTGAAACTATGTCCATGGATAATAGATATGAATATACACAATATAATTGCGTTAGTGGGATATGAGATTATTGAAAATAATTGTGTATATCGATAGATGAAGTTGGATCCACTCCTTGGCTGTGGATCAATACACATTTTCACTACGGAAAAATCGCCTCCTTCGTTAAATAACAAATACAGCGAACACTAACTAGTTCACTAAACTAGTTTGAATGCATAACTACTCAGAACAATGGTCACCCACTAAGCCGACAAGCATGAAGAGTAATTAAGATTTTAATTCAAATAATTGGGTTAAAAATTCGGCCAAATCCACTTAATAAATTGGAGTCTTCTGTTGGTTATCATTTACCTACTTGTTTGCGTGTTAATGTATATCTTACATTATTAAGACAACTTACCAGTAGGTTATATTAGTTGTATATTACTACCCATGCTCTGTAGCGTTGCCGCATCAATTTTTTGCCACGAAGCCTTGAATTTTACTTCAGTGTCTCATTTTATGATTAAATATTGCTTCAGTGGACGAAAAACATAATAAATAAGTAATAAACTTTATAAATCACTTCTCCATTTAATGCACAAGATCATGTTTTTCTTAAGTTAATAAACATTTAATGGATATTTTGGAATTTGAAACGACATTTTCCCCATACTAAAAGTATATATGAACATAAGACACCCGTATGTAGCTTAAACAAAACCATCTACTCGTAACTAGCTGCTACGAGTAACAGACTCGTGAAACTGCTTTCTTAACGTGAACAAAACATCCGTGTCATCGGTCAGCAATAGACTTCACACACTGCAGTTTTTCTCGAGCGTGACTTTGAATCTCTCTGGCAAGTTCACTAGCTTTGACCGGTTTATCGGATTAACAAAGGCAGCACGCAGGCAAGAGCAGTTAACGGCGTGAACGAGGCATTAAACGCGCTTCCTTCATATGAAAGTTTTCAAGGTCAAATTAGTACTTTCAGGGTTGTCATTAACTTGCAATGTTTTATATTTTCACTACACTAGTACGCCTTTATTACAAAGTCTCACATATTTTAGTAGCAAACACTCAGTAAATATTTATTTATCCCACTGTGGTTGAATGAGCGCATTTTAAGCATCTATTTTAAACATTTGGCTGATGGTGATATGTTACACAGCACATCATCTGTTCGAAACATTTAAATACACGCTGATTTATCTGAAGGTACACTTCATGAACCCGTCAATGAAAATAATTGTCTGTGTATAAGATGTTGTTTTTTCTTTACTTTGTCTCCTTGACTGTGTTGTATGAATTTGGCATTACTTACAATTGTCTCGGTTGGTAAATTTCGGGTTACCGAAAATGTTTTTGAAAAACTGGCAACCCTGAGTAAGCCACAAAACATAACAGTGGTCATTGTTGCATTTGTTAGAAACTTTCTTTTGCCCTAATAGCAGATTTAGCGTGTGCACTGTTCGTGGGGTTAGCGAGAGTGCTACAGAAACGATTATATACATACGTATTATATAGATAAATTTTATTGATTTTACTTGCTGTTTATCATAAAACAATCTGGGTCTCCATGAAACTGAGGTGAAAGTGAATAGGTGTAACATGACCAGATTTCGCCGTCTATTACAATGCAAATGTAAGCAGATTACTTTCGACACGACGTATGTTTAGTCTGCGACCACAGTATCGATAACACATAATATTTTTCATAGTGCCCCGACTGGCTATATCAAGTACCCGTAACTTTCTCAAAACAGCTCGAACTTCTGTTTCTAGCCAGCTCAGGAGAGAGACTTCGCATTTTCTTTGCAATCAGTTTTCAGTCGTAGGGCATAAGAAACCTATCAACATCTTTCAACAGTTCACGCGTAAAATAAGTACGATAATTTCGCGTAAAATACGATTTTACATGCCTAAAATCTCTGTATACCAAAGACAGAAGCAACCACTTTGAAATAACAGCAGTGGCTCGCCATACTCATCATTTCACCTAATATGTATCTACTCTTTTGTGTATTTTACACCGAATATTAATTCTAGCCGATCGTAAGTCAACCATCTGATAATCTTTGTGCAGTTATAATATGGATGATAATTCAACGCACGCCATACTGATGGTTTTTTCGCCTTCCGACCTTGTGCGAAAGTGAGTCGGTACTAATTTCAATACAATTTATTACAAACCGACAGACAATGAGCGTACGCGTGTGTACACTCTAAGTATTGAAAGCAGGTGAATCACCTTTCGTTTAGTTATGCACTGGATATTTTTAGACCAACTTTCTAATGTTTCAAAATATTTACTCCAGTTGACACTATATAGATAGATATATTATTTATTGTACAAAAACAATAAGAGACAAGCTAAGTATTACATTTAAAACAATGCATAATTTACAAGTTTGAGGTAGCAAGAATAAGAGAAGAAATTGATCAAGAATCATATTTATTGAAATTGTATAACACATTGTTGAATTAACTGCTTAACGTATCAAGAGTTTTGCACTAGTGAGCGATTTAATCTTTAAATGGGTGTAAATAATTCACTGATTTGATTTTTATTACTTGGAGACTGAATTTGTGGTAGTAATTTAAGATAATGTTTTAGGAATGTGTAAGTGCTCCTCCAGTTACCCCAGGCAATAACTTCACCCAGATCTAAGTTTCTATTTGTCCAATTGTTTGTATTGACTGCAGATCGAAAACTGCCAGGTGAACCAGTAATATTGGCATCTTTAAACAAATTACGCATCCATCCGGATATCAGTCCTTGAAGCTTCTTTTACTTTACTTCTGGTGGTGATATATAGTCTCGTGGACTTGTTGGAGCGTCTAGTCTTGCCTAATCTTCCTTGCTTACTCAAATTCTTTATCCAAAAAAATTGCATCTAAGCGTGTGTTACTGTTTCTTTGGAGTTTCCAGCCCGACTTTCGGAATTTAGCAGAGTCGGTTTTTGAACCAAATTGTGGCCAGAACACCAAATAATTGTCGTGGTCTTCCCAGGACCCTGGACCAATATCTAACGGGGTTAGATCGTGAATCCGGGGACCGGATAGCAAAAGTAATAGTGCTGCTGTGTGTCTCGACACCTATCGATATTGTAAAAAAAATCTATCAGGTGGCCGACTTCCCAAGTCATAGGTTTAGATGCCGGTGGATGGTTGGTAAAGATTGCTTTTAGCGTCCGTTTTACTAACGGATGGTTACTGAGAAGTTCAGTTTTCTCTGGGTTATCAAAAGTTGTCACTACCGATTTATGTAGTGCTATTGTTCTTGCTGCCAGTTTTAACTAATTATGTAGGTAGATTAAATATTTTGATTGATCATCAGGTTTTGGGTTGTCAGTCCTAATATTATTTTCATTTGACCAAATTTTCCATTTAGACCATGCGGGGCCATACGTTCTTAAGGTTGAATTACAAATTGGAGGCAAAGGGGGATCTTATGATGATTGATAAGATGAAATTTTGGCGGATTCAAGTAAAGGTTTAACATTCGTAAATTGAGTATTGATCGATTTAAACCATCTTTATTTTTTCTCAAGAAGATTGAAGATAAAAATCTTGAGTCGCTTGAGCACAATCTTATAGCTTTACAATCAATCAATTTATTAATTTCTACTGACATTTCAGGAGAAGTTTTGATAAGTATTCCATTAGCATTATCAAATTTTGTGAAGGGTGGTTGGTGGTTGGATAAATGATATTTTGTAACCTGATATGATAGAAATTATGGCATCCCGGTGCCCCGAAGGACCTCCAGGTTTGCAAACGCTTGCTCACCTGGCCGGCTTCAAAAGCTTTAAGTTGATGACTATGGTCTTGGTTTGTCAGATCCAGGTTTCTTGAATTTTGCGGACGTGGTGGGCGCGAAATGTCGCTTTCTCGAGGCATGATCCGGTCCTCTCTAGGTAGTTAGTTCTCACTGTTCCTAGATTTATCTCTTTTTCCGCTGCTGTTAGTCGAAGGTTTAAAGTGTGGTCGTGACTTAGAGGTGTTGTGTAAGGTTTGTCGACGAAAAGGAAAAAGCTTGTTAATTCCACCTTGTTCCTTGACCAGATCTGACAGTTGAGGTTCCGATAAAAGATCTGATTTTCGGACTGCGCAAATATGACCACGTCTCCATTTTCCGCTCTAAACTTAACTGGATGCCTATCCGGCAGCGTAGGTCCATTCGAATTTTAAATGTTCTCTTTTCTATTCTTTTTGATCCTAATTCTCCATCTTATTTAAAAAGTCAATTTCAATTTCTTCATTCTTCACATTGTCGTCAGTTGCGTTCTGAAGATACTCTTTCCCTTCTTACGCCCTCTCATTCTTCCGGTTTCATGTCTAGTTCTTTCGCTGTATTTGCGATTCGTCTTTGGAACAAACTTCCTGTTCCAATAAGAAAATCTATTAGTAAATACAGGTTTAAAGTGGCTGTTCGAAAGCATTACGGATCGGTGGTCACGCATCAGGGATGGGTCCTTGAGTCACTGTTAGGTGAATGTGGTTCAAGGTTAATACGAGGTTATTCTGAGGGGTTTATATGGCTATTATTATGTAATTTGTTTTTTTGTGGCAAGCAATTCTTGGTTTGGTTGGTTCTATTTATATTATGACTTCTATTTATGTATGTTTATTTTTATCGATTTATATTGAATTTGTATATTATTTATTTTGTTGTTTTGTTATTTTATAATAATTAGTATCTGTTGTTGTTTTCAAAAGTAATTTATTTAGTTTAATCTCGTGCACTGTGTTTAATTTATCTATTTAATCATGTGGTTGACTGGTAGAGAATGCCCTTTGGCATTAAGTCCGCCAATTGTAACATTAATTTTGTGCAATGAAGAATAAATAAATAAATTGTGTGTTGAAAGGCGGTATCGCGTGT
Source organism: Udea olivalis (assembly GCA_947369235.1). Classification (NCBI taxonomy): domain Eukaryota; kingdom Metazoa; phylum Arthropoda; class Insecta; order Lepidoptera; family Crambidae; genus Udea; species Udea olivalis. The sequence goes on from OX376360.1 coordinate 12,383,199, forward strand.
AAGAGTTCATTAAGCGTTGTATTTGGTGGTTTATAGACAGATCTTCGTTGTTGTATTATTTCAGCCCGTCGTTCGCATGTATACTGAAGCAAGGCGTCAGACGTCTTCCGGAACGGAGATTCTGCCGACAGGAAGTTTTTACTTATGTGAGATTTGATTTCTAAGGACGCCTCATTGTAAATTTCTTGAAAGTGCTTTTTTTTGTTGTAAAAGTCCATGTGTGATAGCACCGAGACAAGCATCTGTTTTTGCGAGTAACGCAATTGTTTGCCAGTTTGGTGTGACTGTTGCTAGGTTACTATTGGTTTTTAAGTTTGTGAAGACGGGGGTCGCTTGAAACTGTTTCTGTACATCTGCGTAGCGTAAGTTATGCCACGATGCTTCAACAAGACGTTGGCAGTGAGTACCTTGTTTTGCTAGGGCTTCGTCAGCTGTTCCTAGTTTTTCTCTGGTTTCTGGTGAGAAATCAAAGAAATTGTCCTCGGCCATATCTGGGAACACTTCAACTTCTGATATTTGTTCAGGAATGAAGCCGGGAGCAGTCCAGTCATCTGTGAATCAGAACCTTACGAATCAGATTCTTTATAGTTTCCTGGTTCGGCAGAGATGGTTTTATCCTTTGCGAGAATTTCTGTTGTCAATCTAGTTTTGCTTCCGATTCTCTGGTTTCTGGTGAGGAATCAAAGAAATTGTCCTCGGGCATATCTGGGAACACTTCAACTTCTGATATTTGTTCAGGAATGAAGACGGGAGCAGCCCAGTCATCTGTGATGTTACCTTACGAATCAGATTCTTTATATTTTTTTGTTCGGCAGAAATGGTTTTATCCTTTGCGAGAATTTCTGTTGTCAATTTAGATAGTGATAGTAGTTGATCAAGAACGTTATTTTGACGTTCCATAAAAAAGTCAAGTTTGGTTGAGGAGCTTTCCGGACTGTGAGGTCTTTTACGTGATTGTAATTGACTTGTGGACGCTATCGATCGTGAGGAATGCGAAGTCTTGGTTTCAGATTGGCTTTTAAAAATCTCGACGGCCTGTGCACGTGATATGAGGTATTGTTTAATAGACGGAAGGTTTTGGGTGAAGCCACTGTATGCCTCTGTGGGGTGAATTCGTTTCATGTTAGCGAACGGTGAGTAAATAAAGGCTCTGCCCAACGGCCATCTGATAAGTTCGCTTAATGAGCTTGTATTTACGTTCACTAAAGGAGGTAGTGTTATGCGCCAAAGCAAGGTGAATTGTTGGTATTGCAAATCTGAGGCGATTTTCTTCGTCAGAAGATGTTGTTTTTCTAAACAGGTCTTCGTAGGAGACATCGTTAACAACCCACGATCTCCAGTTATCTGGGTAAAAATGATCAAGTGTTTTGATGATGTTTCTGAAGAATTCCTCTTCGTCCGGAGGCGGTTCCCAGTTAGCTAATGTACCCAATGTGGTAGTACTTGTAGGGGGTACCTTGTCCATGATCTGTAATGCAAACAGTGCATGTTGATAACTAGTGCCTTGCAGTGCAACCCAATTGTCGGCTGTCTAGCCGACAGTTGGCAGCCGACGACGGCTGTTCAGCCGACAGATGACAGCCGACGGCGACTGATTGTACGACGCAGATCGCGTAGGAAGGCTAGATAGACATACACATGCAATAGTGTATGATGTGCATTTTTAAAAGGACCCATGTAACTGTTCCTATTTTTCACTTCGGGCGTGGGCATTCGTTTTTTCAAGTTTCGAAGTCATGTTTCAAAGTTATGTATACCATTAACTTTGAAACATGACTTACCGTTAGTTTTATCACGAGTTTCGATATTCAAAGTAGACCTTTTGTTCATAACGAATATTTAATTTGAACTAAACAAACTTTAAGAGAATATTATTTATTTTTCACACTGCGCACGCAACAAAATTCAAATACGTACTGAAGATCAAACTGACCGGCAACAACGATGTCGACTGCGCAAGCGGTGACGTGGTGCGGTACAATAAAGAGAGAATATGGGAGTTACGGCGAAGACGTATCGGAAGCCAGCTAAGCTGGGCTCGGTATTCGGAGACGTGGTCGTATTTACGCAGACCGAAGATGATGCGTATGCAGAAATTTTGGTGTCGCTCGAGCTTATTAAGTAGATTTTCATTGAGATCTGAATAGCAGCAGTCTGCATAATCCAGAATCAGGAAAAGTAATGCCTGAAAAGTGCAATTTTAGTGGGTGTCGGAAGGAAACTACGTAGTCTACCTAAGGAACTTGCAGCAGCAAACTTTTTCCTGCTAACCTCGCCTATCTGTGTTTTCCAGGTCAAATAACTATCTATGTAAACTCCCAAGTTCCTCATTAAATTGGATTGGGACACCGTAAAATAAAATTTTGGGCAATGTGTTCCAATTAACTCTGGAAATTTGCCACGGGCTGCCAATAATAATTGCCTGTGTTTTAAACGGGTTCACTTTGAGCCCGAACGTGGTGCTCTAGTTGGAGATTTGGTTTAAATCAGCGTTTACCGTCTGAATGACGTCAGGGAGCTCAGCAAGACTGCCCTGCGAATATCGTCTGCAAATAGGTGATAAGAATAAAAGGTTAGCTTGAGAGTGATTACATTAATTAAGATAGTCAAAAGAAGAGGAGACAAAACGCCACCTTGTGGTACACCAGGCTCAATGTTGCAGAGAAAGAATCCTCTGACGAATGCGTTGCCAACGTTCCTGCAGATAACTGCGAAACCAATCAATTACCATTGGAGATATACTAAGAGAACATAGCACGCCGAGCAGGATGTCCAAATCAACGGTGTTGAAAGCATTACTAAAGTCCAACAGTGCCAAAACGGTAAGACATTTTCTGTCCATACCGAGTCAGATATTTTTGTTCTGGATTTATGACGAGGTGGTTCTGCACAACATTTCTCGAAGGATACTGAAGAGAGCGCCACGCGGACCGAAAATCACTAAAATAACCGATTAAAAAATTTATAGATGTAATAAAAAAAACCACCGGATGAAATCCTTTCAGTTATCTTTAAACTTTGTTTTGGTAAAGGACCCATATTATCAGATCAATTATTTTAGGAATAGACCAAAAAATAGAAGACAAAATGTCATGAAAACAGGTAACTTTGTGAATTTATTCTATCGAGCCAACTTTCTCAAATCATGTTTCCACCGGGTGAATTCCCTGTATTATCCGCTCAACAATATCAGGAAATGTTATTCGATTTTAATTTCACTGTTTACTACTTCAAAAAAGAATTCTAAATCGTGTTTAAAATATGAAGGCTTTCGGGCGTTTAGTTGAAGTGCTCAGTATCAAGGATACTGGGTTCGATTGCCCGTATTCCGGATTACTGGATCACCAATTTAGTCAACGTGGTAATTAGGCTTATTTGTAGGGAGGCCAAAATATCTCATCTCATCAAGGGCGCCATCAGGAGCGCCGGTGATAGAAATACTTACTTATAAATAAATGGTAACTTAATCATGAAAATAAATTGCATTTTATTGTATATCAATAATACTAATACCGTAGTATAGTACAGTACTTTCGTAATAACAAACAATAAGAAATAAACAATGCTGGCAAATAACAGGCCATTTAAAAAATCTTTGTAAATGAGACACAGAGCGCCGACTATACCTTTTTACTACTTATTTATTTACCTGAATACAACAAGATACTTCAACTATTGTTAAGTAGTTTCTGTAACAGTACCTCCTGTTAGGTAGTTGAGTGTCTTGTAGTTACACGCTCATTTATTGCTAAAAGCGGACTGAGATACAGGTAACCAATTCCGAGTAAATTATTTTGAAACGATCGCTATCCGTGTCCAATAACTCTATTGTTGTATTGTTGTAACAATCTTCTTTGTGAGGGAACAGAAAAACTATGAAGACTTTTTTGTTTCTCGAAGATAAATTTAGAGCTTCCCAAATTATTGTTATAACTACGTAAACTGAGTTGTATTGTAACGATTGAATAAATTAATGTCTGGTCGACGTTATTAGTGCGCATGAATTTGTTTACAGATCGTATAAATTATTACATTAAAATGTATATCTATGCTGTGGTTAAATAATAGAGTTTTGCAAAAACACTGCATGGATAATGATCTATTTGAATAAAGATATTCTTGACTTTGACTTGACTTTAAACTTAGCCGAGCTTGCGGCAAAGCACCTGGGCCAACGAGCCTCGGCGTCAACAGGTAGACAATCAAAAAGTATCTGTTCACAGTAATATGATTTGGCTTAGCGGTTGAGGGATATGAGTGATACTTTTGACCTGCTATCTATAATTTTGCGGTTTGTGTTTCTGGTGAATGTAACTTAATACTTACCTGCTGTTTTGCAATATTTATATGTCAAGACGTAAATATGTTTTAGAGACGCGAGGTAGCTGTTCGACTGTTGTGATTTTTGATTGCCTAAAATTACTGTTAACTGAAGCTAAACTTATTTAATTTACTTTCAGAATAAAATGCGGTGATCGCGATGCGTCAGTGCGCGGGCGCCGCGCTGGCGTGGGCGCTGCTGGTGCTAGCGGCGCGCGCAGCCGCGTACACGGTGGACTGCAACCACGAGTACACTGACTGCGATACTGAACTCAGTGAGTGATTTTGTGGTAACCAAATCAGATCCAACTTGCCACTGATAAACTACTTTCAGAAATCCCAAAATGTATGGAAATCACATTAAAATTGTGACTGTACAAAAAACTAGTGACGTGTATCGTGTGCGCCATATAAGCTTAACCTTGAAACAAAAAATCCGCTTTCATGGCCTAGAACACGATTTTTTTCAGGTTTTTGTAGGGTATTGCAGTTTACCAAAAACATGAGTGAGGAGTGCCTTAAATTCTAAGGTAGTCGTGGACCCGTTATCTGCTGATAAATCGTCTGATTCCGAAAAGTCACGTTTGTTCAGAACGAAACCTTCAGATTCACATACGAGTAATCAGCAGTTTATTAGACGCCAAGATAAAACGTCTAAAAGACAAAAGTAAAAAAGAAATCCAGTTATATCCGTGCACTTCATCAAAAGCTAAGCAGCATGTTATAGGAGTATACCGTCCCTCAGACGTCATACCAGTGGTTGAGTGTTATACTCGTACAGCATATTGATTTCGCCAATGTCCAGATTATACCCAATTTAGCAAGTTGCTCTTATTAATTATTTTTTGCGACGAAGGGAAGCGGTTGGCCGTTGGCTCGCACCTTGTCAGCGATAGTCAATTGTACTGTTGACAGTGCTCCGAATGGGATACATGGTCATAGTTATAACGACGCTACGGCGGTTCACCGCCTATTTAATTTCACATCTAACACTAAGGTTTCCCTGTGAAAATTCTTGTAAAATTCCAAGATTATTTCTCAATACGACTGTTCTCACAGTTTGCAACGAGTTAAAGAAAAACTGCACTTCGGTTGCTTAAATAACTTTTTGCTGAGCACGACAAGTGACGTATCGGGGTCGTTAAACCCGCGGTCCCAATGTTTTCGATCTGATAACGTTCCTAATAAGTAATATTAATTACATACAATCTCAACTTACGGTACTGGCATACTGTGTCAGTTTTGTAATAAATAATAGGTAGCAGAGTTGAAAAAGGTCTTTGACCTTATTGTTGCAGCGTTATGCTTTACCTAGGTAAAATACAGTCTTCGTAGCTATTCATTACAACAATTGCTAAGCATCTGACCTGTACGTCTACCACGTGTTGCCACGAGTATATATTGACACTATCGTTTGTGTAAAAAAATGTATTGTAATCCCAAGACAATTTTTTACGCGAACGATAACGTAAATTTAAAGTGGCACCTCGTGGTAGGCAGACGTACTGATCAATTTTTTTGGCAGACATGCACTCGGTGGTCATATCTGTCCTTTTATCGCCACTTACTTACGCACAGATCTTCCCTCCCCATCTGTTCAGGTGTAGATTGATATCCACAAAAGTGCGTGTATGGGTGGCTATTTAAACGAACCTGACAAGAATTCAAACTATCCATTGTCTTTCAAATCAGTCGAAAATTTACAACTACGAGTAGCATTTCAATCATTCCGGTTTGATGTTTGACAAAAACATACATCTAGATTAGTAGCTGATTTGTCTGTATGTTAATTTTAGACTAGGTTTGACGATACATTAGCGATAAAAGCCACACTTAAGGATTGATTTTAACAAGTTTTAAAGTTGCCTTAGTAAAACAGTAAGGTTCCGTATGTAAGTAATCATCAAAGTAAACTCTTAGGACGCTAGGTTAAAACAGGACAAGTCTCTCATCATTTGAATGAAATAATCAAGTAATTAATAGATACTATCAAATTTGACTAAGTACATACGCGTTCACATAAACCTTCACCAAACCATTGCTCTTATGTCAACCATGGGTCTATGTCAGCAGCACAAGGTGGCCCTGTTGCTGTGTACACGTATGTACCACGCTTGCCACCGCTAATGCGGATTATGTTTGCTTGAAAGTGCGTTCCAAAATAAGACAAAAATAAACTTTATACATATTATCTCAAGCGGAGAACTATAAAATTTTGGTCAAACTTTAACCTTCCTAATTGCTAGAAGATAGTTTAACGTACATAACACTGTCTGAAGTAAGTTACTGTTAACCATAGATTTATAAAAGCATTGTGTGAGTTCATATCAATAATAAATTCCATAGATGTGGTGGTTATACTTGACAAAAATTACAGCTAATCCCCAGGTATGTCAGAGCGATGAAAATTATATATGTATAATTTCAATTCTTACTACTATTGATATGGCATATACTGGCGTATCCTTTAATAATTTTGAAAGTTAGGTAAATCTTGTCTTAAGAAAAACGGATAATTTTTGTTTTGTTGCTATTACGGTACCCCAGAACCATGACAGTAATTTACTATAGTTCTACTAGTATGTAGATTATCTAATCGTAGGTTTACAGTTAGCAGAAATGAATTTGTACTACACATAGCGATTTGTAAATTTATGATAATCTGTGCACAGCGTGAAGTAATGCTACCTGCTTAAATAGGTGACTTTGTATAAGAATGTGCCGATTCCGAACGAGTTGCCAAGGTTATCTCGGTATAACTGGCTTGTTCCAGGGAGCTCAAAATCAAATTTGTCCTTTTTCTCCAATAAATAGAATGATCAGTACGATTCACTGTCTAAGTCAGTTGGTGTGGATATTCCACATCGTATGAGAACAAAAAACTGCTTTTGTGTCTGTCTCAATGCAGTTTTTGGTTTTTTATTTTGATTCCTTTACTTTTTTCTTTGGATTCATTTTTCTTCTTTCGTGCGCTGCTGTCACTCAATCTTCGATCAACAATAACACTGTTGATCGAAGCACTAAATGCATGCCGTTGTCACCTAATATATAGTTAAGTTTGCATTTACACATGAAACATTAGTCATTAGTATGTAAGTCATTTAACCTGTTCTGATGTCTTGTTGGTGATATTAAATAAATGAATTGAGGTCCTAGCCTAGTCAAATTTACCTGTTAATCTGACCTTATATTACTTGACATGTGTTTATATTTTTTTTCAGTTAGTACGCTACGGATGAATGTTTTCTGTACATACACTTTTTTAAACCTAAGACGTAGTTGACTTTAAAAGCAATACTCGTGTATATGAAGGTACGAGTAAGTAAGTAAGTAGAATCAAAAGTCCCAAATTTGTGAACTCAACTGTGCTTTAATCTGATTCTAATAACATAATATGCAAACTGGCAAAGAAAGAAACAGCTTTTTTGAAATCATAAACAGTATGCAGTCATTGAGAATGAATGTGTTAATGGTCGAATAAAGACTTCCCTAGGGCAATTCTTATTGAGAGGTCTCATCGACTCTTATTTTAAGAGATACAAAAAACAACGAACCATTTTTTTGCGGTTATGGCCCGTGAGTCTGTTAGACGTGCTTAATAGGTGGTTCTGTCAAAACATGTTCGAACAAAGTGTTCGCCTTAATGTGGATACGGTATTTCGATTACTAGATTTGGTTGTGAATTCCGTTAAATCCGTTATTTTCCATTCGACGGTTGCGCCAGCTGACTTTATTGATGTCTTTGACTCTGGCTTGAATGCCGGGTTCAGAGCCTAGCTAAGAACAAAACACCACTCAATGTCTACAAGTAGAAAACATAGCGTTTTAGTTTTATTAACACAAATGCGACTAAGTAATGTTCGCCTTAATGTGGATACGGTATTTCGATTACTAGATTTGGTTGTGAATTCCGTTAAATCCGTTATTTTCCATTCGACGGTTGCGCCAGCTGACTTTATTGATGTCTTTGACTCTGGCTTGAATGCCGGGTTCAGAGCCTAGCTAAGAACAAAACACCACTCAATGTCTACAAGTAGAAAACATAGCGTTTTAGTTTTATTAACACAAATGCGACTAAGTAATGTTCGCCTTAATGTGGATACGGTATTTCGATTACTACATTTGGTTGTGAATTCCGTTGAATCCGTTATTTTCCATTCGACGGTTGCGCAAGCTGACTTTATTGATGTATTTGACTCTTGCTTGAATGCCGGGTTCAGAGCCTAGCCAAGACCAAAACACCACTCAATGTCTACAATCTACAAGTAGAAAACATAGCATTATAGTATTATTATCACAAATGCGACTAAGTAAAACACTTTAGACATCTTGCTTCCATTTTCGATCTCATTAAAGCTTCGCAAAACAAAAATGAGTACTAGCATAAGTGACACCCAACAAAATATTCAAGAATAAAGTTCTCCTTGTAAACTTGTCGCTTTACCAAGGAACATTTTAAGTTAAGTTTCTCGGTTAATTCCTTTAGGTAACAGGATACATAATCCTGATGTGATTCTATACACGTAGTGTTCAATACATTGAATGTGTTTACCGTTTTACCAGTCAGACCTAATGAAACTCCCACAGCCTTTACGGATTTAAAACTAATAATTTATCACGACTGGTTTTTAACAAAACTCCATGTTTCAACATCACAAAGGTTGCATGCGATATTTGATCAACCGAATGAATCATAACGGGCCATATTTTATTATGGCTGCGGTATGGGTGTGATAGTCTAACCTAGATACCGTCTGTTTTTTTTTATTAAAACAATTTGTTAATTTGAAAAATAGGCGTAATAATAATACTGTTACGAGTATGAATACTTAGTAGTAGTAGTAGCTCAGAATAAGTAATACCAGTAGTTGTATGTGTAGGTATGTACAGTTCCTTAGTTCTTACAAGCATTTCTCATTTGTTGCACTATTTTATGTTGGGCGTTTTCAAGCATTGTTCAACACATGAATGTTGAACAATGTTCGAAAAACACCATAGTTATGCATAAATAAATATGTCATTCGAGTTTTAATTTTTACTGTTGAAAACTAGCCTCTAATGCCTTTGTTGCATAACAGAGTGACATACAAAGTAGTACATCTGTAACAAGAAGGTTCAGTTTGGAACAATTAACATTCTCTCTAATTTTGGGCGATGTTTCCTAAAAAAACCTAGCCCATGATGTTCCATCAGTTTTTTTATTGGCCAACATGAACTTATGCCTGTTTCGTTCACGGCTCTTAGCCAGGAATGTCCTTCGAATTCGAAACACCTATAAAAAGCATCCAAAATTATGGCGGAACCAGCAAATAGTGTAATCGTGACTCCAACGCCTTTCGGAAGGAGCTGGCATTCCGGTGCTTAGGTCTTTTTTTTGGACGCTCTGGTCGATTAGGTTGGTTTCGTTTTTGTTTCGCCACGAGTGATGAGCGAAGTTTGAGTTATGGTTTTGGAGTCATTTTGTTCGAAGCGTGCTCAGGTGGTGGGGCAGCCTTTAGTAAAAAATCATTGACATTACTCTATTTCATCGTGTATCGTTTCTAAATTCAGTACATTCTTTTTAAAGGCTCTTATCACTTAAGAGCTTATATAATACAAATACATACTGACTTTGGGTTGTTCAACTAACAAATACTGACTTTGGGTTGATATAGTCTGTGCATATCGTAATCTTAATCAATGTAGTATTTTTTTGATGAATCGATTATTTTAAACAATATGGAATACGAAAAAATAGTTTAAGATAGATTTTCTTCCTGTTTCTATGGTCTAAGATCACATGGTAACCGCTGGATTGATTTAATTCAAAAACTTAGATTTATACACAGAAGTTTGCGTTTAAACTCAGTCGCTTGCGACAGCTAGCTAGTCTTTAGTGGAGTCAATTATTTATACTATTAGCAGTTAAATAGGTAAAAACTACCATTAAAATCTTAATACTACTTGAAAGAGCTATTCATACCTGAACAAAAACTTTCGCGGGCTTTGGCAGTTTTAAGTCTAATTAATTAGTCTTAGGCTAGAACTGAATACTAAGCTTAATAGCAAGAGATGTTTTTTTCCAAAAAAAAATACAAAGAGTAGTAGTTAGAGTTGATTGATGGAAAGCCATTAACACTAGATACTATTACAGGCAGTAGTACGAATTTGTGTAGTTCGTACCGTCCACGAGTTGTATGCCAGTTTACAGTATAGAGGGCTCAGCTTATGTTGGCAGTTTACGCTCTATGGCTAACTATAAATACCCGAACATTATACGAGTATTGTGCCTATGCAACTCGAAGCTTTTTATGTAAAAACAAAGAGAGTTATTGCTGATTGATGACGATAAGTCATTGTCCTCGGCGCTTTGTGAGCCTGAGAGTCGGATAATAGATCCGTATTGTTTAAGTTGCGAAAGGAGTTACGATGGCGACATCACGACGTGGATTGTCGTGGTAGACAGTTTCATTGAATGAAACAATCGATTAAACAAATAAACATAAAAAATATAGTTGATACGACTTTTATAGTACCTACTGCAGGGCACAGGTTCATACTACCTCAATTATTGAAGTAACGAGCCCATCTCCAACACGCGAGCTCAGTAGAGAGTTCTGAAGATGTGTAGGATGTGGAGACTTTAATCTCTTTACTGTCAGATATATCGTCAAACGGGGTCTGATGCAAAACGGAACAAATTGCCTTCTGAAGATTAAATCACTAATTTCATTCGGGGTGTAATTCCTACTTACTTGAGTTTGTAGTATTAGTTAAGTCGAGTTGGAATAGTTTTATTTAACTGTTTTTAAATATAGAATAATTAAGGGTTTTCATAGATTTTCCAAAAAACACGATTTGGTTGGAGATTGTTACTTTTTTAGTACTACAGGTAATGTTTTTACTTTTATTGTGCATTTCTAAGTTGCCCTGACTCCACCTGATGCAACGCGGCCGTGATGAGATTGAATTGCAGTAACTACTAAGCTGGTCCACCTCATCTTGAAGTTTAGCTTTCACTGCAGTTTAGCTTATTCTAACATTACATTGTGAAACAAGTCTTTTACCTGATCTCTTGAAAGATTCAAACCAATTCTCCTCCAGAACTATTGTGACTTGCTCAATGTTTATATTTATCACGTATGTTTGTTCGAGGGAACCTAAATCATTATTCTAACTTCGTTTTGCCGCCATATTGTTATCGCATAAATTAGCATTGTTCTTCGGTGCATGAGGGTCCTAAAAGGGCTATAGACCGTTCGTGATTCGTGAATGATTGGGTACTGGGGAGTCGAGAGTCGTGCGACTCTTCGTCTTGTTATATGTTGCTTCCTTGTCCATGTGACATTGTCTTGATACTATGTAGTAATAAAACTGTAACATCACTAAAGCATATCAACTTGATATACGGATTTTCAATAATGTGATTTCAGTACACGAGAACTTCTACTATACCCAATGTCGAGCCTTGCTCATCACAAGAATTTCAATACAAACAAATCACTTTTTCTCTTCCTGGCCCGGCAGAGCCAGACTACGCTGAGTTTAGATTTCAGTGCTTCTTAACTGCCGTTGAACTATTTTGTCAACATTGAATACCGAACAGATAACCGCCTAGAAATGGTAATTCTTACCGTCAATTATCTATCATTATTGATACAGATTACCCAGCTCAACGACCCATTAACGATGATCCCATTCTTAGCGCTGAGACAGTTCACACGACTTCTCTCGCTTTCTGATAATATAGATAGGTATAGACTTGCTTCGTAGAGCTAGATTTCACGATGTCGCAATATCTCAGAAGGCTCCGAACACGTTCTCGAAGAAATTTATTGAAGCAAAAAGTAGCTTCAATAAATGATATTAAGGAAAAAGTAGCATGAGTTTTATGTAGTCTGGCTCGCTGGCTCGGTTGGTGACCCTGTCTGCTGAACAATTTAAGGTAAGGTTACCGTTCTAGGTGTTTCCGAGTCCGTCTTGATTCTCAGACATAGTTTCACATTATACATGCACACAACGTGTCTGATAGCGGGTCTTGCAGTCTGTCAAAACATTTGAAACAAAAGCTCATTATCTCTTTTTTGATCATTCATTATCATATTATTTATCATTATACATGTTTGTTCATGTTTCCTTTACTCGTTTAACTTTAGTGTTCAGCACGTCGAGCGCTATTATGTGGGTTCTTGTAACAGGCCAAACCACAATTACTGTAAAATCCTTTATTTCAAGATCCGACGCTATAAATGTATATATGTGCTCTTATCATGAAAAAAATATGTGGATTTACTAAATATTTACTGTTAAGACGTAGTCGTAGTCTTTTTTTTATAGTTTTCGATCTTTAGATATGAAAACATGCATTGTAAAATACTAAAATAATCAAAGAAGTCGTAAATCCACATTCAAAGCAATATGTGTGTTTCATTTCAAGGAAATTCGACGATTCGAAAGTACTATAAGTTAAATAAAAGGACAACTAGAATAAAGATTTATTAAAATCAGCCTTGCAAAATTAGACACTAATCGGGATGATTTATATCATTTTCCATGCAACCTTAGTGGTGAAGAGTTAAGTATGATTAATCACGAGGTGGATAATTCGATAATCGACTAAGTAGGAAGCGCACGTAACGCGCGGTTGACATAACCGACGCTGCCACGCGTGGCGGCCTGCGTATGCGCACAGAGAATGCCACAGTGAAAAACAACCTTATTAACAAGCTGTTAAGACTGCAGCTTTAATTTTTAGTTGTTAGGACGACTTAGTTCTCAGTGCAAAATTATTTGATAACGATTTTCGTAATGCAATGCCGCGGAGAGAAATGCAGGAATATTTTTTGCTGCATATTGCGGGTGCAGATGGTTTTTCTTGTTAAGTCTGTTTTACAGTAATTAAAAAAACTTAGCATTACATACCTAGTTCTTCTAAACGTATGTTTTCTTCCACTTAACCCGAATCGAAATATTTTTTAGAACATTTCAGTTATTGCGGCGGTTACAACAGTCAGCTTTCTACATGAACGATTTGTAAAGTCGCATGCAAAATATGTTTGCTACTAAAATACTTTTTTTTAATGTTTCCTTTAAAACGAGGGAATTGCTAATGTTATGTAACATGCTAGGTGTGAAAAGGTGTGTGGCTTACACTATCTTACAGGATAACACAACCTTATGCGATAGAGTAGTAAAAAAAAACAATAGAACGCATTTTACATATTACACACAATAAACATTGTTAGCCTCGTGAACTCACTCAGAGCACACGAAAATAAGTCAATTTGCTCCGAAACCAAGTTAAGTGTGTGCAACGTGCGCGTCAAAGGAGCCCTGGCGAGTAGATTGGTCCGACTTCGCGGCACTGCGAACAGTCGCGGACGCCGCCTTCGCCCCACGTAGTCGTTCGAAACGCAGAAGTTAATGGTGGCTAGTAACTAGGAGTTATAAGACTTTCCAACTAGCAGTTGAAAAACATAGAGCACCAGTGAGATGTATCATGACAACAGAAGTGTCTAATCATTATCATCATTAGTAAGGTATGACGTAGATTTGCAGATTGGCCTGTTGTAGGGAGATATTATAACTCATACATTCTACAATCTATCCAAGTATTTATTTTTCCTGTCAAGATCTCCTCACTTCACCTGAAGGGGAGCGGCCGTGAGGTCCAGATTATAATATTAAAAATTATTTACAAAATTTTTTTGGAAAGCAATTCTTATTCTCATTCTAAATTGTGGTTGACAAGCACAGTAATGCAAAGCCACTACTGAGCTGGTCACCTCATCTTCAAGGCATGCTACATTGCTTTTTCACGCCCTTAAAGAAAACCGAATACCACCCGTACACCTTAAATCACCTCCTGTTTTAACAAAGCGCTATGCGGTGTAACGGCCTCAACAACAAACAAATGACTTACGCTTTGACATATACTTATTGATATGTTTAAGATGGTATCGCTGATAAATCAGTGAATCAGCCATTGTGTTCCGACCTTGTGCCGGTTAGACGACAGACTAGGCGATCGCAGTGAAAGTGGACGGCCGTGGTAGCCTTGATTGATGATGATGGCACCGCTCAGGGCTGAGCTAAGCCTTAGCCGTGGAGCTAAATACGTAATTAGTCAAATTTTCAATACTGATGTTTTGCTTGTGTAACCACTGAAATCGAACTAGATAACGCCAGTCTTCGTCGGTACGTAAAACAAGCATCCCATTTTTAATAACTTTTACTACGAGTATGACGTCACGGTAAATAGGATATCCCTAACTTCTCCATGGATATTAAACGAGTTCATGAGGAGAGAAATAGTTAATGTCATATTTGCTTTTGATATCCGTCGACATGACAATAGAGCGTGACAGACTACATGAGGCAGCGTCGGAAGTAGAGCACTGACACACGAAATAAATACTCGCGTCATCTAATTCAATTCATGTTTGTGGTAATTAATCTTACTAATATTATAAATGCGAAAGTTTGTGAGTATGTATGTGTGTATGTTTGTTACTCTTTCACGGAAAAACTACAGAACGGATTTAGATGAAACTTTAGAGCAATACAGCTTATGCATCAGAATAACACCTAGGCTACAATTTATAAAGATTTTATGTAATTTGGCCATGATACATAACGATAACACGGGTGAAGCCACGGGCGGAAAGCTAGTATACCATTAAATTATCAAAATCCTAGAACGTAATTCGTATTCCTAGTTTTAAACAATGCATGAATTATGTGATTGTACTCTAAATAACAGGTAGGTACTGATTGGAGATCAATAAGTTAAGAAACATGAGTTTTGAGAGAAAATACCTTGAAAATTCATTTGTGTACAACAGTACAGTATCCTAACGTTTCTTTGCGGCAAGAGTTTTGACTACAGATTCTTTTTTATTTTTTAATATTTTTTGTCATTGTCACAACCCTACACCATATTGATGTGGATTCAACCTGCATTGTCATTGTTCAAAACCACTGTCTCTTTCTCGCCAACTCAACAAATTCGTCGCGCTGTTACTTACAGGTGCATCAGATGTGAAGAAAGCTTAAAAATCACATAGAAAGTTATTTTTTCCTGTCACAATATTATGTAATCGTATCTTAACTGCATATTTTTACTGTTTGAATTGTAAAAACAGAAAAAAATATTCTCTGATCATTCTGTAATAGTATTAACACAATCAAAAGCAGAGTTCGTTTATGACTAGCTGTCAGAGACTAAGCAAACATTTTACGGAAAAGTGTAGTCTGTTGACTTAATCTAAGTACTGTATGTACTTCTTCTTAAATAAATAAATAAAAAATAAAATAAATATCCCTGGACATTATTCCACACAGCGCCATCTAGCCCCAAAGTAAGCTAATTAAAGCTTGTGTTATGGGATACTAGACAACGGATAAACATACTTAAATACATTTTCTTTTTTGTAAATACATACTTATTATACATAGGAGACACCCAGACCAGTACAAACAGACATGTTCATGCACACAAATGTTTGTACTGTGCGGGGATCGAACCCGCGACCTCTGGTGTAGTAGCCAACTTCTTAACCATTACACCAAGTCGGTCGTCAAATGGTAACGTTAAATCACATTCACTGTATTATGTTAGTTAGTTACACTAATGTAAATACTTGCTACTTATAATGTTTCTTTACGAAGTTTGTTAATATAAAGTTTGCTTTGTAATATGAACGAAAAGAGTCGTAAATACAGTCAAACACAGCTTCAGCGTAATACTACACTTAGTGTCAGCTTACTGTTACACTTTAATGTTGCGGACCTTTCCGTATAAAAAAAATACTACAAATTTATCTTACTGGGTGATTCCCAATACTGATGTATTGGTAAGTACTTTGAGCGTCTCGGTTCTTGTAACCTTGTGCGGTCGTGACTCGTGATAGAGTAAATGTGTTCTACGCGTGTGAGGATAATCAGCGACTAATATACAATTAAATTGTTTAGTTTTGTTGGTCGTGCGCATCTATAGTTAATGTTGGAGGCAGGAAAAAATACTTTGTAACTATCACGCCAGAAAAAAAAACTTACTTCGAGAGCGTCGTGGCCTAGTGGTTCAGCGCCCGAACTCAGATCGTGGGTTGTGTGGTCCCGAGTTCAAATCTGGCCAGAACCAAAATCTTTATGTTCAAATATTATTAAAGTTATTAAGCAAAAAGCTCATTGTTAAATATCCGACAACTCTCCGGTGACGGATAATATCGATAACAAACCAAATAAACCCGGATAACGGCGGAAGGCTCACCACCTACCACGTTGGGTTCTAATACCATTGGTGAAAAGTGGGCTTCTGAGTGTTTTGTTAACCATGATGGTACAGTCACTTGCCTCTGACTACTTCGCTTGGGATAAAGTCGTGATGGTATGTATGTGTTTATGTGTTAAACTTACCTAAACTTTGCGTCGTATTACATACCTACTACGACGCAAAGTTGACTAGCTACAGAAATAGACCTTCTGCCATAAACCTACCTACTATCTACTACGACGCAAAACTTAAGTAGGAAATATTTACATTTTTGTACCTAACGTGCAATTATTTCGTTTGCTGTATTCATTTTTCAATGATCCTTTGTTTGGTGTGAAAAGTGGGCTTCTGAGTGTTCCGTTCACCATGACGGCAACAGCGACTTGCCTCTGCCTACCCCGTTTGGGCTAAAGTCGTGATGGTATGTTATGTTATGTTACAGACCGTAACCTATTTGTTGACCGACTTTAAACTTAAAGCTTCCAGTTGGTCATATTCATAGGAAGGTAAAGCAGTAAGTAAATTGCTTTTATACTGACAGGGACAGTTATAAACAAAGTCAACTGCATGAGTAAATAACTCAAATATTTCCTGAACGGTAAACAAGATTACGACCTTCTTTTTAAAATACACGGTCAGTATAAACAAGCAATTTATTGAAACCTGGACAACTTATAAATCCGTAACAGAGCTAAATGAATACAGAGATAAATTTAATAAAACATAAGTACCTATTAGCGATGTTATAAATAGCAAGTTATGAAATGCTTGTTAGCAATTCTCGGTACTAGTATGATAAGTATCATAATATCCGTGTTTATGATGAGAAAATTGGTCATTTAATTAGTATTTTAAAATTACACGCAGAGGCACAAACGGATACGGATGAAAGCGTTGCCAAAACACGCCGTTCGTTTATCATTTCTTAATAGTTAAATATGTTTTAATTGGTTTTTTCAGTTTGATTTATGATCGATTGCTTAAAATTCCTTTTTAAACGGTTAGTAAAATGAATTTGTATTAATTAAACTTAACATGAAGTTTAACGTTCCAAAGTTGATTGTGTTGCGTCTGAATTCAATACAGTATGAAAATCGCGTTTACGAAGAAAGCAAAATTCAATTCACATAATATTACATCATATTTTCGCGTTATTCTTAAAATTGTACAATTCACACTCATTCGATTGTTAAATCGGCCAGTTAAAATACTTTAATTGCAGTAGCATACATTAGCCGGGCGTCCACCTGCACGCGTCGCTCATGCGTGAGCGAGCGATGCAACGCTTCCTTATAGCTGCTCAGCTGAGCGGATACCGAAATATCCGATAAATATCCGGTTACGTGTGACCGTAGGCATTAAATAAAGATCCTTTGCTTTGCAGAAAGTTCATGCTACTTTAGGTAAAGTTTGACTTTTATTGCAAATTGTTGTAGTTATTTTATTTACAACATAAAAAAATATAGCTAAATGATGTGCTGTTAAACTGATTAGAACTTTGAATACGAAATTACTAAGGCGTTGGACCGATGTATGTAATATACTTAGAATCTAAGTTCCTTAGTACCTAAGTTGCGGAACGGAAGCTTAAAGCTTTGGTTTAGTGCAAGCAATTTTAAAAAGAAGTAAAAATTCTAAGAGTTTTTAGTTAGTCGATTCAAACGGGGTAGGCACAATATTACTCGTATGTAAATGTAACGCCGCCGTTGAACCTTCGGCCGTTCATAATCTCAGCTGTACAAAGCGGACCTGCTGTAATTTGTTCATCTGTGTCATGTGAAGATGCGTTCCGGATGTCCATGCAGGACAAGCCACTTTAGTAGCCGCTTCTGAGTCATCGAACTTGGGGAAATTTGTATTGAAATTAGTTGTGAAATGTACTGTTGGTATGAACTACAGGTTGCGATCGGTGCCGCAGTGTAATCTTTTGCGTTAATGACTCAAACTCAAATATCTTATCTTCTATCTTAATCAGCACTTTTAAATAGAAAAAAAAACAAATAATAGACATAAATACTATAATAAATAAACATTATACAAACATGATGCGACTCTGCCACCGCGTCGGAGAAGTTGATTCTTACCAAATGGGTATCGAGGTCGCTTGTTTTTCGTTACCTATCATAATAGTATCCTAGTCTTTTTTTTTTAGCTGAGCAGAGTGGTTCATGCTCTTTATTCTCAGTTAACTTGTTAATATTACATAAAAACCTGAACTTTAGTTTAAACTAAGGTTTTTGTTTGCCAGCTTTAGAAATGCATTTGCACGCTCTTCGCGTCAATTCGTCTTTTCATCTTTTACTTACTACAGACTTACTATGACACTTTCGCTTACTACTACTTTGTTAACTATGAAATTATGGTCAATATGATTTCGATCTATTTTTGCGTTCTTTACGATAAATTAAGGTTGACTAAAATTTATGAAATTAACTGTGAAATCGATAGAAATAAAGAATTACAAGTATATTCAAATGATTGGACAGGTACCTAAGTATTCTTGTTGGATTCCATTTAATCGTTACAAGAGTTTCAAAATATTTTTTTGTTATTATTGTTTCATTCTACAAATGCTGGGAATTAACTGTGAGAATTTCTCACTGACAAATAGATGTTTGATAATATTGTAACAATGTCTCCACACAAGACTATTCATTCACAATAGTTGCTGATTTTATTGACCTCGTGGATTGAAAAGCTAAACCGAACCTAGCTTTATCTGAACAAACACATAAAAACTACTTTTTTCACGTGTCTTGTAATCCTAAAATTTCATAATTAATGTTTTATTTGAGTTTTTTAGAGTGCAGCTGACCCATTGTTACAAGTGCAAGTGCTTTGTATCCTTTTTGGTGAATAACCAGACAATTAAGTGACACTATCTGACCGGTTATGACTATTTGGTTCACAAGTCTGGTAATCGTGTTAATCTGCAATCTGTTGGTTTCGGTTGCTATGGCAAGATGACAGTAGGTAGTACAAACAATCCGTTTCAGATATGACATTATATTTCCACCCGATAGGCGGCTAGTAAACTCTGACACCAGACTTAACTAGTGCTTACTCACACGTAAGTACCTACAGATGTTTGTTAATGCAATGTATTGAGAGTTAATGATCTACTTTTATTGTTTTCTAATAAGGGCTTAAGTGCCCGAAGTTTAGGTTTCACGAGAATTGCTATCTAGGTACTTCTACAATATACCAGAACCTAGTGTCTATATAGACAGCTCGACACTACAACTAATAGTAATAGTCTGTTGATAGAACTGTATTCAAGTACGTAATAGTAATAGTAAATATACGTTATCGTTCGCGTAAAAAAATGTATTGGGATTTGGCATTTTTTATTTTCTTTTTAGTAATTTTAACAATTTTTTTTTATTTGACATGTCACAAGTACTTTTTATAAGTCTATATGAATAAAGATTTACTTTTATTTTCATGTCATGTCATGTCAAATCACAATACAATTTTTTACGCGAACGATAATGTTAATTTAAAGTGGCAACTCGTGGTAGACGTACCTGGAAATCTAGTATTAAAGCTGTGAAAGTGAAAGTAAAACTTTTCTCTTTCCACTAGCCACGACCATAATACTTGTATAAACTGTATGTAAACAATATTATTTCGTCTTCTCGTAGAGAAGTTTTCAGTGATCAGCTAAAGATTCGAAACGTGGTTTCATGCTATGGTCGCCATAAATAAGCTTCAGGGTATATATATATTTGGTATTTCAGTACAAATGTAAATATATAAATATGTGCCAGACAACACACCTCTTGGAATGTTCTCGAAGTAGGGATAAATAACCCTGTGTTACGAGGTACCAGACAAGGAATTAAGCCAGGGGCGTCTTCCAGCACACCTAGACCCAAGCCAATTTAGAAAAGATCGTTTCGTGAATTGACCTGACCGGTGATCAAACCCGGAACACTACGCCGATCGTGTCGTCAAAAACAAGAAAGGAGCCTAATAGGAAAAAATGTAGAAGTACTAAAGCAGCCCAGTGGACAAGCAAGTTGCAGTGGCGATAGCAAAACACATGTCTTGAAGGACTGGTTGAAGGTGAAATGCACCGGGCAGACGATCCAATATAAGTTCCAGTTTTGGATGTAGGTGGCCTCTACCAACGGATCATTGTTGAAATATTTTGAGGCTAATGACGAAGATGAAACCATACAAAATTAAACTATTACCCCCATTCTGACCACAAGTAAAAGTCTCAATGTGTGATAGAACCAAAAACAAAACCAAAACAATGGTACATCTGCCATTCTACTATAACAACACGTCGTAGCCGCAATCCGGAGCGTGGCTAACCGTACTGCGGCCGTGAATTACTCGAAATTGATTAGATTAGGCACGACTCGAGCACAACCGGTCCCGGCGCGAGTCCTAAGCCTCACCCACATGCGGGGTCAGGGTGAGGTTGAACACCTTCGCTACATAATACTCAACCTTTGTATAATAGCTTTTAAACTGAACTTAATTGTATCTGTTTTTAGTCAATGCTATTACTATTATAAGTTAAGAAACTTCTGATTTCCAAATCTGAAGTGAGATCACATTCTGATTTCCAAATCTGAAGTGAGATCACATTCTGATTTCCAAATCTGAAGTGAAATCACATTCTGATTTCCAAATCTGAAGTGAGATTACATGGTTATTTTCGGTTGGTTTTATGTTTTTTTAAACAAAACTTGGGGATGTGATTACATACCCGTGTTTGGCCAACGTGGTTATTATCTTCATCGCTGTTTTCATGATGAAGGCTTTTGCATAGCAACAGTTGAAAGATTGATTAATAGTTTACATCATTTTCTGGAGATTTAAACGATATTGTCACCGACATAGAAAAAACATCATGGATCTACCACGTTACGATGTCTGCGAGATTGATCTTCTTTTGAACCTTAGTGTTTGCCAACTCACGTTCTTCGTAGCCACAACAGAATGCCAACTTCTCCGAGTATATTAGATGCCCTCGTAATATTTTATTGGTTTTGGAACTTATTTATTGCTCCTGCATCGGCATGACATGATCCCGCGAATTATTCAAATTTGATTGGATTAGGAATGGCTGCTAAAACCGGTCCAACGGGCCGATTCTCGTCCCTTAGCTAACCTACATTGCAATAAGTAGGGTCAAAATGAGAGGTTAAGCGTTTAAGCGAAGATTAAACTTACAGATTTGATGTCGGAAAATCCTGGCTGACAGACAAATAATTTACGATTATGTTCAAAAATACTAAACTGAAGTGGGATGTATAGTTACTAAAATGGTATGATAAATATTTTTTTAAATTAGACTAGTTTAATCATAATTGGAGCCAAAAATTTCCGTCTACAGCCAGCGACACATCTAACGTCACATATAAGTTCGTGAATTTCCTGTATGGCATTGATATACTCGTAAGATGATAACGACTGAGAAATTGGATAAGCTTTCACTATAGTCGTCTGTACGGTGGACAGTAACTTGTTTAACATTTACAAAACATTCAAAATCGGGTCTCATGTTGACAATATAAGGTGATTTCGGTGCCCATATGTTAAACTTGATGTGCTGTCGTGTGTACACACGATATAAAATCAAGATTTTCCTGGGAGCACTTTATGCTGCTGACATAAGACCTATTTTACAAAAGTTTTGACAACGTTAACTTGTCGTCCTCTATAATGGATGTTCAACCAAAAAAACAGAATTTAAATGATCTACTTACCGATAAAAAACCAAATAAACATATAAATTACGTAACGGCTCCACGACATTTTCGAGTCCGAGATTCCGTATGCAGATGGCCTTGCGATAGGTTGATTATTCATGTCTGGTATAACGAACGGTGATCATTCTCGCATGGTAATAAGTGCAGGTGCATTCTAAATCTAAGGTGTGCATGGTAAAGGACAAATCTAACATATGTGACCTACATTAGGAGGGCCTTATAAAGCCATCTAAAAGCGTTTAATGCTCAGCTATTCACTACGTGATGCGGCTATACTATGAGTTTTGAAACATCATTATATCTTGAACTTTCAACTTTTATGGTCATTTACCTTTGAATTCAAGTCAGTAGAACAGCAAGTTAGAAATGCTCCTAAAAGAGATGCTTATTTGAAATTAATGTAATCTACTGTTAACAGACAATTGTTAGTATTTTTGGTAAAGACAGTTAAGCTTTTTTTAAAGTATACCTTAATAAAAATATGAACTGCAAAGCATATCAAATTTAAACACTCTACACTCATTTTTCTAAAGTATTTCAAAGGTCAAACTTTTATATTGTAAACAGAAAACAGAAGTAGCCAATCAGAATGCAGTGTGTGTAAATGAATATTTCATTATGCTCGTACAGAACTTTTCTCACGTTCTTCGATCGGATTGTCTAAAATCGTGTCTCCCATTTGAACAACAAATCTTTTATTTGCTACAAAACAGTCACTCCGGAAAGACAATAAGACTCAAAGTTTTAAGAATGGTGGCAAAACTTTAAACATTTTGTCGAAGTTCAATCAGTGCGAGAAACAGTTATATTGATGTCGATCGATTCAGGGCATTCGAGTAATAACTTCAGATAGGATTGATCGGTTAATGGAGCGTGTAAATTGATTGTGGGTTTTGAAACTTCGAAATACATATAAATAGCGTGAAAAGTACATCTCTGTATTATATATTGTAAATAAGAGTTAACGAGACGTGCACTGTCCTGGCTTCCCCAAGTTTTACTTCCTTTTGTAAAAGATCTAAGTTTATCACGAACAAACGTTTTTAAATCTCTACTAAAAAAAAGATCACTGCATTAGTTATTGAAATACGGGCATATGACCCTGTTTTAAAATGATTTGTATATTATTTACATCTGCATTGTATTTAAAAAAAAAACAGTGATTCTACGATCATTTTTCTTAGAATCACTGTTTTTATTGAAGATGTTATTCAGTAAGTAGCTGCCTCCAGCGACTTCGTCCATATGGACTTAGCATTAAATTCATGTGACCCTTTTAACTTTAATTTGAATCAAGCTAAAAGTACAAAAAAATAAATATTTAGTAGTTTTCAGTTCATGTGGTGCTTGTATTCAAAATATTCACAAATTCAAAAATATGTTTCTTTCGTATTGAAAATCGTTCGCAATTGTTTTTTTTCTAATAGTATTGAATGTACAGTTTCTCATCGGGTACCGTTCGATTATGCACAGATAACTAAGTATCCCTTTTTTAAATTACTATTTACCGATTCATCATTATTTTCACCTGGTACATCCCGCTCACAGACCTTGCTTCACTTGGCCAGAATGCCGCACGATGGTGTCGCCAGCCGTGAGTGGGACTGTCCGGTCTTGATTGTAAGCCGATACTTATGTTTTCTCCCGAGTGTATTTCTTTCACTGTGTTGCTGTATAATGAGCACACACACGTCACGGTGATATTTTCAATGGGAGATGTAAAGATGATCTGTCGTTACAAAGTAATATTGGACACTTTCATGTTATCTTTTTCCAAATTTTACTTTTGTTTTTTTTACCAAACATTTTTCGTTGATTTTTTATGTAAGTAATATTATTAAAAATTGTTATATGACGCTGACGCATTAAAGTGACCATTAAATTTATTGCTTCTTTATTTGATATGGGTTTCTTTGTTTGTGAAGTGCAATAAGGAAACCCTATCTCTACATTTATCATTATGATTGGTATGTGGCGAGCTATTCGCTGTTTTTGAAGCGCGAGTTGATTGATTGTGCGATTGCATGTTACCAAAAGGATTTACTTTCCCGCCGTCTGTACTGGTATGTTTAATTTCATGAGTGTCTCAACAGACAACTTGTTTGGTAATTACAATTTCGGTTTGGAGAGCATACGATTTTTTTATTCCAGTAGTAATCATTAAGAATAATGACACGTATGTTTTGCCCAAAGAAATTCCTAGCCAAGTTTTTAATTTAATTCGCCTGTGCTGTTGTCACTCAATGCATTCTGTTGTCACCTATATTTAAGTTTGCAGTTAAGTATGAACTTTATCTGTTGGTGATCTAAATAAATAAATAAGTCCTCATCTAGATAAGATTCGCGATGACGATGAACATAATTTTACTTAAACACCTGCCTAAGATTGCTTAAAACCAACATGAGATTAATCGCTTTTGGCACGATTCATAAATCACACGAACTTTAATACGTTCCATTTGAGGCAGTTGCATATACTTATGTTATTTAGAGGGTCATTGGTGTGGACTGTGATCACTGTGCTTGGATTAACATACGACGTTAACCTACACGTTCGTAAATTTAATTAAGACAATAATTTAATCAACGTTATTCATGGTCATATTTCTATCGTTACAGGTAAATTAACAGGAGAAGAAGATGACTTACAACTATCAAAAGGTTCAGCAGGACTTACAGAAATTACCACTCAAGCCACCACTACCAGCACAATACCACCGACTCGATCCACTCCAACGATAGAGCCTACAACAGAAAAGCAAACAGAAGCACCTCACACTACAGAGGCTGCCGAAACAGATGCGTCAGTAAAACCTAAGCCTAGATTATTAAATTTAAGCGTAGATGAATTACAAACATTTGCAAATGCATTACACAATCAGACAAATCAACACGATCGTAAAAAGCCTCTAACAGATCTCAGTGACGTGAATCTTGATGGAGATGAAGAAGATGAGCCTAGAATTCCAATGGAGCCAAAGCATAAGCAAATAAGCGATAAGTTTTACTCAAACCTCCAGGCTCCATTTCATCCTATGTTGGGAGTTGATAAAGGATCCAGTGAAGCAGACGTGTGGTGTAAAGAAAATGGTATTACATATAAGGTAAATTATTTCAAATAAAACTTGGTCCTTGCTATGATGTACTAACTGCTAACTGGATGTAACTGTATAATGTGGAACGAGTGATATATTAAATTATTAATAACTCTAACTAAGCCAGATTCTATATTTTGTCGATGTGTATTATTCGTGAAGAAAACGACCAAAAGCGGCGTAGTTTTTTTATCTACTACTGCTTAATGTAGAATATAGTTGGGAAGACATCCTGAACATTGTTTAATTTAATGATAATAACTTTATGAACCTTTCTAAGATATGTAAAACGAAGAGCATGAGTCTTCTGTAACGTCTGAAAACGCAGCGTTTCTTGTTTTGTCTTTGTTATGAGTGTTTAATAGTTCTTGTAAGTGTAGTTGTTGATTATATACGTAATCTCCTGTAGAATTACGTTTATAAATTAACATATCAAGGTTTAATATTACCATTTAGATTGGTGAGAAGATAGACCGCGGTTGCGAAGAGACGTGCGAATGCTCGCCCGGCGGCTTGTTCGACTGCTCTCCGCGGTGCAAGCACCCCTACATCCGCCGCGGTAGGAGGCTGAATGATCCGCTGTGCTTCGAGTCGCCCGTAGACGAGTGCTGCTCCATCGTCGCATGTGCTACTGGTAATGGGGGTAAGTCAGGACCAGTCAATGATTTAATGTTTCAGTATTTCATTCTCATGCTTGCATGCCTTTTACACAATGCTCGTGGTTAACCAGTACTTTTAGGGTACGATAAGATAACTTCACTCACAACCTATTGGTGGCTAGAATGTATTATTTATTTATTTATTACTATTATATTAAATTATTACATCATAATATGTGATGATGCAGACAAAATTCATCATCATTATCGTTGGAACTCAACCATTCACTGCAGACTTCGTTAAACTTTTCTCGGTGTTTGCGGCTCTGTAACTTGTATTCACTAAACAATAAAACTTTCTCTCGGCATGGGCACATGCACAAACAACAAAAGCAAAGCGTTAAAATTATCACTGTGATAAATGTTAACTTACTTCAATTTTCACTAAACATAGTTGGTTGGATTTAGAACGTTTATCAGTTAGTTTTAAAAAAAGAGATTTTTAAAATCCACCTCCTTCTTTTGTTTCCAGATAAGCCCACAAAGCTGGAGGTTTGCAGATACGGTAATGACACTTACCCGGTTGGCGCGCAATGGCACATCGGCTGTGAACAAACCTGTACTTGCGAGAAAAACTCTATCGTCACGTGCAAACCCAGGTTAGTAAGTAGCCCTTCGGCCCAAAAACCAGTGAGTTCAAAAACACGGCTTCAAATCTCAGGTCAGAAAATTTGTGCGAGATTTCTCGAAACGTAGCCCGTTATTTGTCATCACCATATCTGTTTGGCAAGGGCAGTGATTAAGGCAATATCTCACCCATTCATTCATTGTAGAAATTGCATGATTTCAATGATGAAGGCCCAGCACTTGGACAGAGATTATGCTGTATACTTGTAATCTACTTTCTATGAAATTTTTTATTTAATTTTTACAGGTGTGAGCGACACCCGCCTTCGGAGAAGTGTATTAACGTGCAAGACCCGAACGACGCGTGCTGCGAGGTTCAAGTGTGCGACGTCTCCCAAGACGTGCATGAGGAGCCAGAGAATGCTACAAGTACCACTACCACAACTACCGAGGTACAAAAAGCACTGCTGAGCCTCGCATGATAAATCGGCTACACAAACTTAACTTTCGCTTGGGCAAGATCAAAAAAGTCTCATATAGAACTTATAAAATTAATGTTTCCATATACAAATAATGGTAATAAATCATTTTGATTGAAATGTATGCCACTGAGTTGACTTTTGCTGATTAGGCGTGTGCTAAAGTCATTCCGTTTCATACCAGAGGTAGAATTTTTGCTCTGGCTAGGCCTTCATAAGTAGTCGTCGTAAGTCATCCTAGTTGAAAGCAACATCATCCTTCAGTAAACTGAAATTCTATAACTTGACAAATTCATTTATCTTCTACTAATTTAAACAAGCGAATACATTTCTATTTCACTTGTTCTGAGCTGTAACTGTTGCTGCGGAGGTTCAACAACGCACAAAGATTCGCCAATTAAGGTTTTATTACCGCCGTTAAACTCGTAGTTGTTGCAAAATGATTGGTCAGAAGAAAATTAAAGTCAGAGGCTAAGTAACGGTTAGCCGTTAATTTACTGTCAATTTCACATCCATTAGTGGTATCATTTATTTAATAAATATTTTATTTCTTCTATCTATCAGGCCTCAAGATCATCAGAAGATTACCGCGATGAGATATTCAGTCCTACAATGAGACCGTTAGTGTTACCAGAACCAATCGGCTCAGTAAAAGTTTTGCAAAACAACACTGTCCAAGTAAACCTCATACACCCGAACAACACTGAAGATCCCATTCACTTACTCATAAGCAATGACAACGGGAAATCTTTTAGAGATGTCGAACTTAAGTACTCCAACCTGATATTAAATTTGGAAGGAGGAAAGGATTACATTCTGAAGACCAAAGAGACGGGGACAAAGTTTAACTTCACGATAACGACCTCTGATGCTGTTGCTAATGAGCTGCCGAATGATGATCTCACTAACGCAACTAAAGTTGGATGCTACCAAGATGGAGTGTTTTATGCTGTTGGTAAGTGACCCCAATTTCTTCTGAGCAGCCTGAAAACCTAAGCCTAACTACTAACCTGAAAGAGAATCAAAATTTGACCAGTATTTTTACTTGTTTGGGAGATCCGTCGTTTCGATCCTTGTTAATGAAGTACAATAAGTCATTTTAGACTACTCTTGGAGATTTGCTCAGATGTTAACGATTTGTGTACACAATGTTATTTCTAAATTGGCAGGTGAGGAGTTCCACATCGGCTGCTCAGAACTTTGCGAGTGTACAGGGCCGGACCAGCATGAGTGCGCGGCGCTGGTGTGCCCCTCGCACGTGGGGCTCGAGCTCGTGTCCAAGGGTTGCGTGCGCTGGGCCCCCAGTCCTCCAGCGCAGCCGCCAAACTGCTGCCCTAGGTCCGCGCGGTGTTTGAGCGACGGCACTTGCCATTATAAGGGAGTTCCGTGAGTGCTAAACATATGACATAAGCGCCAGCGACCGCTTTTATCATCCTCATACATTTGAACGATTTTGAATGTCGAAATCACCGTGGCGTGTTGCTCTTGTTAAGCCCCCCTAGAGTATCATTCACGCCAACCGAATACCTTTCAAATACCTTTATCATAACACCATGCTATAGCTCCTCGATAGGGAGCTCATTCCACAAATGGCCTGAGGAAGAGGCATGCACGTTATAGGGTGTAAAAGTGTTTTTCCCATGGCTAAATTGATAGATTTTCTCAGATAAGTACTTTTGTACGTACATTAACTATTAGGTACACATGCGTTTAAGACAAGCTTTACATAGAGGCACTTATGCTGCTGACATATGACCCATTTTGCAATGATTTTGTAAAGGTTAAATAAATATCCCTGGACATTATTCCACACAGCGCCATCTAGCCCCAAAGTAAGCTAATTAAAGCTTGTGTTATGGGATACTAGACAACGGATAAACATACTTAAATACATTTTCTTTTGTAAATACATACTTATTATACATAGGAGACACCCAGACCAGTACAAACAGACATGTTCATGCACACAAATGTTTGTACTGTGCGGGGATCGAACCCGCGACCTCTGGTGTAGTAGCCAACTTCTTAACCATCACACCAAGTCGGTCAAAGGTTGATGTGAAAGCGTCTGTACAACCAATAAATTAACAAGAAATGTATTAGTTTTGCATTGATAGTAGTCCTGGGTTGAATCAAACTCTCAACCCGTGGCACACACGGCAGGATCTAAATCGGTTATGCCAAAACAGCATTATCTACTGGTGTGTAGTACCAACCCACGCCAATTGTTTTTTTTTGTAAACATCTTTATTAAAATATATTTTATTTATCTTTTATACCATGTTTAATTGCAAATAAATAGATATTACTATTACTATTGCAGAGTGCCTAACTGGAGTGAAGTACCAATTGCACTGACTGGCTGCGAGCAACGTTGCTTCTGCGAAAACGGTGACTTAGAGTGCCAAGAAACCTGCTCCCCCTTATCGCCCGTTCCACCTCAGACCCTTAGGTGCCCTCCTTTCCACCGCCCAGCCCCCGTCAACATTTCCGACGACGACTGCTGTAAGCAATGGGGATGTGTGCCCAACAATGGTAAGCGCCAAAAGATTTAGAAGGCATAATACAACATTGGTGGCGGTATAGACTGCTCATTTTAAGAAGCCATGCCATTATGCTTTTCTTCGTGGTCGAGGGGATAAAAAATATTGAAAGAAGGAGTAGAAATTACTTAGCTGATAACATAGGCTGATCGGCTAAAAATATCAAAAGTCATTCATTCATCAGAATAAAGGCTAACACATAATACTAAGTTAAATTATAATAGAAACTAATAAAGAAGACAAGTTAGTTTGCACGATTCATAAACATTTATCATTACCATAGCATGTCTCATTCATCTCACATTATTCCTTACAGCTGGGAACAACGAAACACCTTTTAAGACAAACAGAATGCCGACTTTTATCGACTCACCACTAAATTATGTGACACCAATGGCGCCTCTTTTACCAACAATAACTACACAGGTCCTACCTACCCAACAAATGACGACTGACCCTACAGAGTTTTACCGACATTTAGGTCCCATTAAAACTTTTCCAAAGTTCTTGAAACCATCTCCAATCTATAATGATATTCCCAAATATTCCCCGGAGACACCACGTAAACCTGCCGGTGAAAATATAACAGTGTTCACACTAGACGATGTTGACTCCCCTTACAAGATCATTCAGCCAGATCTCTCTCTTATAAGTAACGGTAATAATTGGGAATCTGTAACTGTGAAACCTATTAGCAATCAAATGATATTTGAACCTTTCAAAATACCTTTTAATATTCCACATGTGATGCACCCACCTGTCAAAAAATACAATAATTTTGTAGTTTCTGACCAAAATATGCACGATATGATTCAGCATTCTAAAATCCATCCTGCCACTGAAACAAAGCCTTTTACGTCTTCTAACGCAATTGTTAAACAAGCATACGAGCCCGTTAGAAAAGTTCCACAATCGCAAGATGAACATTTCAACTACTTTCTACCAATTTTCGATAGGAATAATAAACCTCGCAAACAATTTCCAAATCCTGAGAGAACTACCCCAGCTCCGATACCCGGTGTAACCTTTTTTGAACCTGTACGAAATAAATCCACAGAGCACCACCCGTCTTTACAGGCGCATAGTTCCGATTCCTATCCTAAAGTTCGTGAGCATCCTTTACATGGATCCCGTGGTAAGCACGTCACGATATTGCGCAACAAAGACATGAAGACTGTCAAACCTAACGACAACAATGTAGTGTGGATGCAGGATTCAAAGACTCACGTATTGACAAAAGCACCTAATCCCTATGAGACTGTTTTACTACGGCCGGTGCCTCTAAGACCCGAAGTGGCGTCAAATCTCAATCACAACGCGAAGATGCCGCGGATTGCTGGGAAAACTTACTCAGCTTTAGATTTAGAGCATCTTCTGAGTCAGATGGAAGTGGAGTCGGAGGTGAATAGGAACCTTGGGCGATCTGCGGATAGGAACCGCGATAGCAACCTGGCAGGTCAGCTTCGATTGTGTGCAGATATTTGTTCTATGTAGTTTCTGCTTCCAGACATTGACCTGACTTATGAAACTCTACCTGACCATCGATGACTCCAATGACTTCGTGACTGTAGTTCCTAAAACACTAACACTGATCTTCTCCTTCAACGGTGCACTCTGTGCAATTTATTTTTACACAAAATAATGTACTCTTTAATTTTACTTTTCCTTGCCACCTTTCTTCTGACCTTTACGAGTTCTTTTGTAATAATAAGAAGTAATTTACATATTCCTTTTAACGCCTATCATATTCACTTTACTGACAATCGTTTTATTTAACACAAATGTCGTTTGTTCCACTTGTAGTATAAAATTATTATGCTTTTGCAGGTCAGACATCGGCTCCGGACACCCTAACTCATGCTCCTCATCCTCATACTCCTCCGTTCTTACCTACTGTTTCTCCTGAGATCCACTTCCCACAAGATGAATTTTCAGACGACGATCAGAATAACATTCATCGCCCGGTGAACAACATACCTCCAGGTCTTCCGCCTGGTCTACCTCCAGGGCTTCATATCCCAACAAGCTTTGGAGAGGACAATAAGAAGCTGTCAGTGATATCGCTGCAAGCAGATTCACCAACCAGTGTGATGATGCTATTCGGACTACCTCCAGTTTTGGTGGGCCTGCGTGGAAGTGTAGATTTGAGATATACTGATAAAGCGTAAGGAAAGATTTTTGACTTATCATTATAACATAGTTTGTTCTTGTAAAAATCAGGGCCATCGTGTACAAAATCAGATAATAATCCAGAACAAAAAAAAATCCTCTTCATTTCCGAATAAAGATAGTGTAGAAATGCATAAAGGTCACAAGGTTATATTTCTACAGAGACGAAGATATCACCAGCTGGTACTCCCAAGTATTCGCCCCTGCAGATGAAGTGCTGACTACTCCGCGCCTCGAATTCAGACTGACAGGACTCAAACCCTCGACCACATACAAACTGCGAGGGAAGCTGTACCTTCACAACCTGCCTGTAGAGCCAGAGAGTGAAATCTACACTGTGCGGACGTTGGACTTGCCAACGGTGAGTTTGACTTGAGTGAGGGTCAAATCAGATAATTTATCTCAGTGGATTTCGTCTCTTTTGAAGAGACACTCTTTACTTGACATGAATCAATAAAAACTATGAATATAAACAATTTAAGCTTTACTGGATCTATTGTTTCAATAAAGGTGTTACCAGCTGAAGAGAAGCGTAGAGAGATAGATAGCCGACTGATGGTCGTGGATGTGAACGACACTACTGCCCACGTGAGCTGGAGACACTTTAGTGAGGATGAATTGAGATTCATCGACGGCATACAAGTCAGGTATGTTATTTTTCTATTTTATTGTTTAATATTATACTAAAACAGTAATAAGTCTATCTATGGTAATAGTAAACTGTAGAATGAATATATTTAAATCTAAATATCGATAATTCTGTCTTCACAATGCTGCAATCATATGGCTCCAAAAGTGAATGAAGATACGATATACTCGTATCGCTGATAGATTTTTGAATCTCTTTACTCAACTTTAGCTTCTGGAAACCGTAATTACAGATACCGTCCAGTGGGTACACCTATCTACAGCATGACAGAGCTGCTTCATCATAGCCGGTCAGCTGCTGAGTTGAACGAGTTACGTCCTGGCAGCCAGTACGAGGCTTCTCTGGTGCTGGTCCCTCCACCAGCTGCAACAGTGGAACTGCACGACCCAGCCCAAGTACAGTTTACCACTGCGCCTCCATCAGGTGAGTGTGACTGATATAAGAAGAAATTGGGAGCTGAAATCAGTATCAGTGTGGTAGTATCACATCCCCTCAAGCTGCATTGAAGCATTGCGTATGACGATGGTACGAAAAATGGTCCTAATTATTGGTTAGGCCAGTGACCCAAATAGCAAAAGCAGTTTAAAACTCTGAACCTTTGATGGCACAATTGGCATAGTGCGCTGTATCCCCTCTTCCGGGTTTGAATTCTGGTAGGAACAATTCAGGAAACCAACTCTTCTTAATTGGCTCAGATATGGATGTGCTGGAAAATCCCTAGGTTAAATACTTGTCTGGTACTCTGGTATTTCGTAATACGGGGATATTTTCGTATTTCGAGACCATGAGAAATTGTTGTGTTGTCTGGCGCTAATGCATTTATTATAAACCTTTTGCAGATCCCTACAACTGGACCGTCACAGTAGAAGCCCGAGCAGTAGGCTCCGAAGCAGCCGAACTGACGTGGCGTGGTGTTCCCTCACCGGCGGAGCGCTGGGTGCGGGTGTACCGCGCGGCGCACGCGTGTGGCCAACCAGCTATGAAGAAGGAACATGATGCATTCCGCCTGGCTGCCAGAGATCTGCCTCCAGCTATCACACTAACTGGTCTTGAACCAAATACTAGGTCAGTCTAGCTCGCGTCTTCCTAATTGAACTATTCTGAAGATTTAAACTAGTTGTTAAATAAACGAACTCCAAGTTAATCAATTTTAGTTGTAAAGTTTCAAATAAAACAAAATACATATCTTTTTAAGCAAGGTACTTATCTTTTTCTGGTGAAAAATAATAAATAAGTCGTGCCTACTAAATGACATCACATCAAATTCAATTTCTTAAATTACAGATGCCGTGTTTGGCTAGAATTGTTCTTGACCAACGGAAAAGTGAAGACTAGCAACGTGTTGGAGATAACCACAAAGTCTTTAGATTCTCCAGAACCTATTGACAGTAAGTGAAAATATTCATTTCAAACAATTACTAACTAAAGTTTAATAACGTTCAACTGTGCGTTTAACGTAAACAGCAATGATTAATCTGTGCAACGTGTTTGTGTGTTTACAAAGCCACTGTCAAACACTCTTTGTAAAATAATTATCTAATGCGGGTTTTCGATACTTTTTCTGTCACCAGCTGGCGCTGCTGTTGCGTATAAACAACTGTCAGATCCAATAGATTCCTACCGAAAATATAATTGTTTTTTTAAATTCTATTGTATTTGGAGGTGTTATTGTTTTTATAATGGATAAATAATAAAAAGAATTCGCCGAACTGAAGATTAAGCTCAAAAACAGAGGCGCGAAAGCCACTGGTACTAAGGAAAAGCTCATTCAAAGGTAAGGTACTAGTATTCGTTCACACAATTTGATTTGGTTTTTTAACTTCTAAATTCCAGTTTTTTGTGTTTCATTTAGTTGTAGTTAATTAATGTATTTTATTAAAGCATAATAAACCATGCTTTATTACTGTGCAATAATCAACTACAACTCACAAAACCCAAAAAACGATATTAATAAAGCATAGTAATCCATGGTTACTTGATTAATATATATTAATAAAGCATGCTTTATTAAAGCTGCTTAAAGCATGCTTTATTAATATACGTTAATCAACGAGGCTGTTCTTTTGTTGGAGTAAATTTATCACTGCGAATGGCTACAAGCCACTGTTTTAATCGGTATTTATCTCCCGTCGGAAACTTATGAACTCCTGTTACATAGGCAGTGCACAACTTAGACAAAACAATATTCTTAGAGTAATGGTTAAAAAAATAAATAAACCAAAAAAAATATCGGAAAATACAATAAATAATGTTTGTATCTGACAGTTGATTGGCCCTCACGCTACAGTGCTGCCATCTCACGCAGGCCATTTCAGAAAACCCTCATTGAATCAAAATTTCAATCAAATTACAGCTCTTCATGCGTATAAATAAGCATGGGCGACAACTTACAACGAGAGGATCAGTACGTCTACCACTTTAAATTTAAATAATCGTTCGCGTAAAAAACTTGTTTTGGCACGACACTTTACATGACATGACAATGTCAAATCCCAATACATTTTTTTACGCGAACGATAATGTAAACTTAAAGTGGTAACTCGTGGTAGACCTACTGACCTAGCGGTCTTAGTTCGTACTAAACAGAGCTTGTACTAAGATGTGTCAGAGACATGTTTAGGTTGGTTTGTTTTTGGCAGGTAACATTAAATTTACATTTTCATTTTCAGATGTGATAGAATCTGCTTCATCATCAGTCGCTAGTCGTGGCAGTCCGCGAGGCGACTACTACGGAGCGCTAGTGGCCGTGGGAGTCGTGGCTGCACTCGGCGCGCTCATTTCGCTGCTGCTGCTGCTCGTGGTCGTGCGCAGGCACCGGCCGCGCTCCGTACCTATCACATGTGAGTAATGCTCTTCTACATTAAGTATCGAAGTAAAATCGTAAAATGAGCCATGCTAAGACTCATGTCATATTTATTCGGAAACAAAAATAGAAATACATTCTAAAATAATGAAATATATATATAATTATAAAATATATATTCTAGTTTCTGTCTTTATATATAAACTGATAATAATATACCGTCCCTTTTTTTTTCAACCTTTTCTGTACCTCTAAAAGCTGGAGAACCAACAGCCGAATGATACCCATCAAATCAACATTTTTTTTGTTAAAATATGTTTGCTGTTCATTTAAGCATGACGTAGATATCAACGTAGATAACATCAATGTATTTCGGTCTAGCTAAAGTTAATCATGACCAAATTGAATGTACATTACAATAATGAACGAAGAAAGGATGATTCCTGTAAAAATAGATGTAGTTACTTGTTTTTGAAATAAATGAATTTTTTTGCTTTATCTCGATGACTTTATCATAACTTCAAGTTCTCAATTCAACAGGGCACTAATCGAAATGTATCAAATTTCACAGCTGTGCCATCTGCTCCTAGAGAGTCGTCGCTGCCTCCATACGACAATCCTGCCTACAAACTAGAGTTACAACAGGAAACTATGGGTAAGAAGTTCATTTATTTTTGTTGAACTAACCTTATCTACAAACTGTATTAACAGTATGAATATTTGCATCAATATTTAATATCGTACAGTATTTCCGTAAGAAACTAAGAGTCGTTATTGATCAAGAGACATAAATACAGTTACCTCATTAATTAATTCCCTGTTTGTTTGTTTATAGATCTCTGACAGTTAAGTTCCCGTGGGCACACTAACGGCCTCAACGGGATTTCAGAGCGAGGCGTCGACGTGCCAAATGGCCGGACATACAACGAGATGGGCGTCTGAAGCGCCCCCTTTAATAGTGACCGACCAAATAGATGTTGTAAATATCAACGAAATACACCTAAGCCTTGTCTATCTGTTTGTGACATCGTCAATAAAGTCCTTTGAGTACTTGTTGTCAATGTGTAAATGGTTAATAGACAGATAGATGGGGGGGACTCTGTTTTTATACAGTTGTGATGTGACAAATAGACGGAATAGTTGTGAAGTGAAAAAAGTGAACGAACTTGACCGTTAAACAATCAAAGAAGTAAAATGAATTCGAATTATAGATAATAAGCACTTTTGAATATAGCAGTGATGAAATACGAGTATAGGTCGTCTTCGACCTAGCCGACCTGGCTTCGGCACACCTACCTTATCTACCTTTTCTTAATACTAATATGGTGTGTTGTATGAATAATTTTATCACAATGAAAATAAGCAGTAGCCTAGTCGGATAAGTTGTTGATGACCCTATGTATCCGGGAACCATTGCTTAAAATCTTTTTATAAATAACATATTCATGTTATTATGATGATGTCTCATCATACCCGGATGTGCCTGCGATAAATGCAGCACGCCTCAGCTGAGTAGAGCAGATTTGGCAGTACTATAGCCATGTACACAGCGATCTTGGTTGACCTTCGAATGTCGTGCGAGCGGAAAAGCTACCCGAAGGAAGCAGAGGCTGCGCCAATCCTGCTGTTAATCTCAGCATCAGTATCACCTTTGGCTGTCAAGGTAATGTAATTTATACGATGATGATGAACGTTCAAAATATTTTGTAATTTTATATTAGTAGATACTTAATGATCTTCTATTTATTTGTTATACCTACATATAAAATTTGCTTACTGAATGAATACTACAATTTTTTGATTTTAGTAATTTATATACCAAAACTGTTAAAGAAGTTGCAGGTGTTTGATCGTTTTTTAATAAAGAACTTTAATGTCATTTATTTGATCAAGAAAAGAGTGCCTTAATTAATGTCAAATAAAAAAGAATATTATGATTTATTATTATACTCGTACTACGTTTTGTAAATAATGTTAATAAATAGTGATAGTGACATGTTTTTTCTAAGGCGGTGCAGATTGTGAATCAAATCAATAACTGCAACGTGGTGCCGCAAACTGTATTACCGTCTTTTGTAATATATCACACATTTTTAAGAAACGAGTTTTATTTAGTCCTAAGTAAAAAGGTGCGGTAAGAGACGAAATATTAAGGGAAAGGAATATCAATTACAAAAACGTCATTTAATTCAAATACAACACCAAATCACATTATATTTTCTATAATAATAATACATTATATGTTTAATATGTTTGTTTTTCTCTTAACGACTATCTTTATTCTACTTTATGGCCATGTATGTAGAATAATATATTTCTTACTAATTTGGATAAAACGGAATTGAAAACGCAAGAAAATGTTTGATTTGTGTATTTAATCATAAATTGTTTTTTTAAGAAAATAGATATAAAGAGCCTGTTACTGAATACTCATAATTACTGGCACTGGGCCCAAAAAGTAAGTTCATTAATTCATTTAATTATATAAACCTTTATTAAATCTTATGCAGTAACCATAATTTACTAATATATCTTTGCTTTAATCTAATGATGCAAAATCAGTATATACCAATAATGCGCATCACGAAATCAAATTGTACATTCAATTGAAGTTCATTTAGCTGGGTCAAATGAATTTCAATTGGGATCATACAAGTGAGGAAATAAAGATAAGCAAATATGTCTTCGTAACTTATAAAATAACTATGTAAAATAAATACGAAAACGGAGGATAAAATCTTTAAGATGGATAATTTCTCGTTAAAAATAATATCTTATAAAATAAACTAATGATTAAGTACTTTTTGTTATCATCTATTTAAATTTTGCTCAACTTCCGATGTAAAAATATGTTTATTTTGATGTTAACGTTAGTTTTGTCATTGATATGTTACCTGACTATGGTCAATTACAAATAGAGCTATAAATTGATAAAGAAGATGAACAAAATTCAGCTACAAGCAACTCACGTGATCTTGTCATCTGCACATTTGTATCCAAGCTGGTAATTAAAAAAACATGCAATAAATAACACTAAAAAATACTTAAGGTGTTTGTTCCTAATGCGATCAGTAGTGATCACTGATCGATAATAAATAAAAAGTGGTGTGCTCGAACAGATAAATAATTATATTACAAAATAATGACTAGATTGATAGCGAAGAATATGGTAACCAAAGTATCAAATTTGAAAAGGAACACTGGGAAAATATGGAATTTAATCGTGAATTACTTTTAATACAAATAAATAATGATAATTGAAAATATAACTTTTAACAAAACGAATAAAACATTACTAACAAACTATGATTTGTAGCAGAACGAATTACTCCAACCTAGAATTCGTATTCTGATACTTTTAACATCAACATTAAAAAAGGAACAAGTAACTTTCAAAACAGTGTTATTAAACCAAGAATAAAAAAGTTACCCGCGTAAATATTATAATTAGGTATCATTTCATGAGTTGAACATAGAGAAACAGATTTTATTAAGGAAGATTATATCGTGGTAAACGCCGTAGACATTAAGAACGCTCCAACAATGTTTAAGAAATAAATTATATTTCGTAAAAGCTATAATTAGCTGGAAGTTAGTTGTTTCGTAACATCTATATTGTTTTAATTAGTTTAATGATCCAGAAATAAAAGGCCATACATTTATTCTGCAGTTACATGCGATGAGAAATATACTTTTATATAAAGCCGCCTACGGAAGAACTTTAATCAATATTAAAAAAATTAAAAATCATTCTGCATTTGTATGACCAATCATTTCAAGATACAAATAGTATCATTTTTTTCCGAATTTCTTGAACAACCTGGGATCACAAGATATAAATCTATTTTGAAAATACTAGAAAATATAAATATATTTCGAATTTTGTTGCTTGCAAACATTTCGTTGATCCCAGTTTATCCGTTCAGCCATATTATTTCTCGTAAATATTTCTGGGTGACTTTTGCCCGGATATGGTTGGCTTTTAACAACTTTGGTGATTTTATGTTAACACTGGCAAAAGTCATCATCAGAATTAGAGATTACAAACACAAGTGCCCAACACAACGTTAATTTGAGGAGTCGTGTCCAGTGCAGATGTTTTGAAGAGAATTTCTTGCTCAACGTTATACGTTGTAATCGCTTACCATACTGCTGAAGAAGGCCTTGCTCCGTAGTATGGTTTACGAATTACCTACCCATAAATTAAATCCCATAATAATCTCATAATGTGAAGTTACATACTGTGATTTTGTGTTTTTGTCATCATTGATCATTTACTCCCTCTCTTGATATACCTACTCAATAGGGCCAAGACATCAGTTACACTCCATTTTTTTGCCTATGCCACTTTTGTTAATCAAGGCCCTCGTCATTTTTCAATAATAATGGTCACATTTCTAACACGATCTGTCAACTACCCATCACACAGTTATCCACACCTTCAAACACGATGCACTTCCGAAACATGTAAGTAAAATTTAAGACTAACTATTTCACACGATTGGGCTAACCAATATTATATTTAGTATCATTCTCTGCACTGGCCACGACTCCTTCCACCGTCTAGCTTAGTTGGTCTGCGTGTTGTCCTCGTGCGCCTTCTTGACGATGGCGAGCTTGGAGTGCGGGTCCATGGGCTGCAGCTGCGCGTAGGGCGGCGCGCGCGAGCCGTGCAGCACCAGCGCCCAGCCGCGCAGCCAGCCCGCCGCGCCCGACGGCCCCGAGCCGCCGTTGAACCGCGCCTACAATGGCAAAAGGAACTTTAACGACCTACGAGAATAATGGCTTGGAATCAAGTTACTAAAAAATATGACCACAAGGACGATTATTTAATTTATTAAAAAACAAAATCCATAAAAATAGAACTTAAATATTAAACTCACAGCCAAAAACGGATTTTCATTTTAGATTTTAAAATTACAACAAACAACAGTCAGGCCATTTTACAAAGATGCTAGCCAAAGCATACTAAAATAAGAGTGTGCGTTGTGTGAGTGTGCATGAATGTGTGGTGTGTGTGACAGTGTGTGTGTATGCATGAGTGAGTAGGTGAGCATTTCAACAATCTTTTCCGTTGACACTTTTACAGATATTTTGCTTTTTGTAAACTATGCTTTTACCTACTAGTTGGCGCACTACGCGCCTGCTAACTAAATCAAGTTGTTTT
Source organism: Udea olivalis (assembly GCA_947369235.1). Taxonomy (NCBI): domain Eukaryota; kingdom Metazoa; phylum Arthropoda; class Insecta; order Lepidoptera; family Crambidae; genus Udea; species Udea olivalis. The sequence continues at coordinate 12,423,632 of OX376360.1, forward strand.
TTAAAATATTTATATTTTAAAAAATACTTTCTAATTAAGACTATTTTAAATTATGTCTCTGCGGGACAAAATCCATGCTTTCTACTCTCCGTGGTCCAGACATCTGGTGAGTCATGTGAGAAACCAGGCAAATCATCTTTGCAGTCTGGTTCTACCTTCTACGGTGTCTTCATTTTTTTTTAAATTGAAATACAACTAGCTTCTGGGACTCGGCATGTAGGCCACAATTTTCTACTCACCTCTAATGTCCAAATACCCTGCGGGTACTCGCCCCACGTGTGCGTGGTCATGAACGGCCACTTTGTAAAACCATCCCTGGAGTCGTCATCGTTGGCACGCCTGCTTAGGATCATTGACCTGAAACAAAGTAGTAATTCAAAAATATATCTTATTCATTTTGCTAGTTTAATAGTTGAGAAACGCAATACTTGAGTAGTTGATCCATTTACTGCTGACTTTTCAAAACCTTCTGAAGGTTGAGCTAAGAAGTAGGTTTCTTGGAGAATGTACGAAATGTATGTAAGTTCTTCGTAATTCCTACGGGAACGGGAAAAACGGTAACAAAAAGCTAGTAAGGCATAAGCGGGATTCATACTTAGTGCCCATAGGGCTGGTCAAGAACAGCTCCAAGTCCCCTCGGCGCGAGGAGTTGGCGCTGACCACCGCCTGCACATGCTCCAGGTAGCGCACCTGGCTGGGGGAGCCCGCACACGCCGTCGTGTCGATCTTCATAGTGATGCTGCCCTCTGATGGAACTTCACTGAAAAAGGAAGAAATAACTTTACTTTATTTTATGTTAGTGATTGTTTCACCGGAAATACTAGTTGGTCACATGAGTGTCTAAATTCCATTTTCTTTTAGATTTCTGGTTTGTGAGCGCACGGCTGGACCATTCCAGAGTCATGTGGTTCCTAATTGCAAGTACAGCAAAGTGTCTTTTCGCGTTTCTCGAAACTAGGTTTGTAATTAGGAAATCTAGAAAAAAATCGGCCTTTCGACCACAGCGCTTACCACTAACCGGGTGGCTGCACTAGCCACTAAACGGGTGTGTAATATATAATATAACAACATATAGTATAAAGTTCAAAACATATACAATCATATGATATAATTTTGTTCAATATAACACTTTTTTAATATAATAATGGAATGATATAATTTTAAATTACATAATTTATGAAACATATAACAAACTCTTAACTAGAATCATTTAGTATAACAGCCGTTTAATATAACATTAACGTGATATAAAAATTAAAACATAACATTTATTTACCATTATAACATTTAATATAATCTTCATTTACCATAACACTATTTTTTTAATAATATATAAAAGATATAATGATTACTTAATATAAACTCCAATTCATATAATATCATACAATATAAATAAATGACAACAACATTTTTAAATGTAGCTGCTGGGTTTCGTATTTTCGTATTTGGCCCTGAAGTATAAATAAAGTCAATATGTATATACTGTATATACCAAGTAAAGTTATACCAAATGAAGGTCATATATTATTATATATTATTATTAGGTTATAAATGTATTTTATATAAAGAGATTTTGTTTGTCATATTAACATTAGTTTTTTTTAAAAAACATTGACTCTGGCGCTTCGCCGGCCGCTGCCGCGGCACGCTCGCTTCGCTCGCTCGGCTCGCGCGCTTTTAGCCACAGTTCTAACCTAACCTAACCTAATGATACCTAGTAGTACTAGTACTTTCTTGATGACGGGGGGCTTCGCCCCCCGAGCCCCCCTTGTGGGGGGCTATGCCCCCCCGGCCCCCCGCTATTGTGGTTGCCTACTGTTATTGCTACTGTGGTTGGCTGAGTCGGATTTGCCCTGAAGAATAAATAAAGTCAATACGTACAATATGTATATACTGTATATACCAAGTAAAGTTATACCAAATGAAGGTTATATCAATTGTAGAGTATATCTATTAATCGTTATTTGAAACGTTATTATCTTAAATATTACTTATATGAAATGATGCGTATATTAAACAAAATTATATCAAAGGAACGATATCTAAAATGAGTTTTATTTCAAACGTATTTATTCGTTATGTACGATAAACTAAATAGTATTATATAAAATGAATATTATATAAGGTAAACGTTATGACAAACAAAATTATATTTTGAGTTGATATAACAAATGATTATTATCTAAAATGAACGTTATTAAAGTTCAATTATATCAAATGATAGTATAACAACTAAGACGCACCCCCGCTAAGCTACGGAGGTCATCCCCTAATTGTTTTTTTTAGTGTAGGTACGTTAACGTTGCAAGCCTACGTCACGTGTATTATATTAGTGTTTTTAAGACCTTCATCATCCAAAAGGAAATTTTTACTTTCAGTAAAGGTGTAAAGGCCTCACTTTGATTAGTAGCAGTCAGCAGTGATTATGAGAAAACACGTGTGGACAGCGATTGATTAGTGCGATTGAATAGAACTCGCTTCTAATCACGACGCAGGATACTAATAAAGCACCTGCACTAATCACCTGCACTCGTAATAATCAAAGTGAATACGGGCCTTAAAATACTGAACACAAAGTAATAGTAAGGTTTGTAACATATATCTACTATCCATCCCATCAATTGTAGCGTTATTTTGATGAATGCTTATGCCAACTATGACAGTAGGCTAATTACTCCACTTACTTTGTATCCCATTTGGCAAAGAACAAGTAAACCATACACTAACGTGTGAGTGTTGACAGATCCGGCCTCGCAGTGGTACCGCGGGGGCACGGACCGCCAGTTGGCCGCGAGGGCGGTCATGGCGCCCGCGTCCAGCACGCCGAACCCGAACAGGTGGTTGAACTCGAGGCCCACGCCATTCATCGTCCAGTGGAAACGACCCTGGTATTGAAAAAAGTATATGATTATCGTAATGACATACGTACCAAGAGTTTACGCCGACGAAGGCCGCAGGTGCAAGCAGGGGCGGTGTATTGATAGAGCGAGAGGTGCGGTCACCCAAGGACAGCAAATGCAAACTTAGCTGATTCCTTTGAAAAAGGCGATTTTGGAGAGGGTTTAACCTAAAGGGTTACAAACGCATATTGCAAAAAAAATTAAAGGCTTTGAAAGCCAATTTGTTTTCTACCCTGCCTGATCAGAGGATATAGTACGGCCACTGGTCGCAACTGACGCAAGTGTGTGTTGTACAGTATTTAAAAAAAATACCGGCCAAGTGCGAGTCGGACTCGGGCACCGAGGGTTCCGTACAAACCTGTAGGTATTTTTATTATGATGTAACTAAAAATTTACAGTTTTTGCATTTTTTTTCTTTATCTGTGCTATAAGACGTTGCTTTGTACCAAATTTCAAGAATCTGAGTTCACGGGAAGTACCCTGTAGGTTTTGATTCCTTTGCGAGTGTCGAAAATTTGCGGCATAAACGGCTGTATCTTTTGATTGCGTTGGCTTAGAAATTTAATTTTTTTAACAGCTCTAAGGGACAGTAGACTTGAGTATTTGATATACATTCCAGCTTGATACCTCCATGCGTTCCTGAGAAAAAGGGTCTTGACAGACAGACAGAAGGACAACATAGTGATCCAATAAGAGTTCCGTTTTTTCCTTTCGAGGTAGTACGTAACCCTAAAAAACACACATAAGTAGGCAGCACTTTTAAAACATACCTTGGCATCATAAAGCGAGTTTCTCTTCGAGGTCAGGACCGTCAAGTGTTGTATATCTCTCCACGTCAGGTTTGGACTGGAAATGTAATGTTTTGCTTAAGTAAAATATACGAACAATCAATAGGTTTCAACTGCTAAGCAAAGCATAAACCTCAACTACTAGATGAATGGTAAACGTTGTGAGCTTATGGATAGTTCGAAGGATACAATCTATCTACCCACTGAGAGAGAAGTACCTACCTACATTGTAGAAATGTAGGGATAAGACCCTTCACTTGCGACGGACCGGTCATAATAACCATCAAGTTCACTGAAGTAGAAAAGCTGGCTTTATGTAGATAAAATATAGATACTGAGAAGGTTATTCGTGCCTGAGACACTAAACGAAATCCTAATGTTGCTGTTCAAATAACTTAGTGGGTTCATTGGCGTTTTGGTAAACACAAAAAACTTTAACGAATTTAAAAGATATAAAAATGTTGGCCGCAAAGGTCCAAAACATTTATCTTCCATTGACGGTTGCGATTTCTTGTGAGACACTGATTTTAGCAAAACTACTAGCATTTCGCCAGCGGCTTTGTCCACGTGGACTACACGATTTTGACTGTTCTGGTTTATCCCGTAAACATATGTCTATGTTACTCGCTGATGATGTGGCTTATTATTAAAAAATATTTTTTGGAATCCGGCCTGTGTATCTTTACAAAAACAACAAATGTTTCCAAATACAATTTTAAAATTAGCTCGCTACTTACTTAGCATGCAGAGCAAGGGCAAATACCCCAGCAGCCTCAGGCGCAGCAGCCGACGTTCCGGAGTGAGTCGCAGTGCATTTGCCGTAGAGGTCGGTCGTGGCCACCCCGGTGCTGGGGTCCCGGGCGCCGTTGCTGAACGTGCTGGCTAGGGTCGAGGAGCAGGACTCGTCGTAGTGCGCGTTCTGGCCATCGTTTATTGCGCTGGAACATGGAATATCGTAGTTTATACCTCATTAACGTCACCTGTGGCATATGGATTCCTCTAGGGTTCAATATATGGCGTTTAACTTACTGGTGATAGAAAACACTGTTTTAAACCCAAAAAAGCTGTACAAAGCGTTAGGATTGTCATTAACGTTAGGTTTGAATAAGAAAGGCGTAGTGTGGACTGATGAGTGTCCATGACAACAACACCCGACTAGGCTCTGACTTGCCCATTGAAAAGAAGAGAGAATAAAAAAGTATGTCTTAATTAATACAAAATATAAAGAGGTTTAGAAAATAAAAATACCAAGTGGGCAAAAGAAATCTAAGTCTGCAACCAGCCAAACAATTAAGTCAGTGAAGTTGCATAGGTCAGACTACGGTTCTTCAAAAGTTTGAAACTTCGAGTGTTTTTTTTAATTAAATGTGCCAACTATATGAGATAACTAGCCGAAGGGCCCTCAACAGGAATTTGTCAAGGTTTTAAATGTGGCGGCAACAACCTACAATATCCATTAGCTGATGTTACCGCTCCTTATTCGGCGCGGCCGTAGGTATATTTCTTCGTATGAGCCACGACGTAAAATAAACGCAAAAAAAACTTAAGGCGTTTCGTTAGCTGGAATCCTGACCACACTTAGATCAATAAACATTCCTATGCAATGATATACCTGTTAATGGAGACGGTCCACATGGAAGCGGCGTACCCGTCACAGTTACAGTCGTCATCCTCGCCACCGTCGCCACTGGCCCACACGTAGATGTTGCCCAAACCGTTGCGCCCCTGCAGGAAAACATTGTATTTTATTGCTTCTGTCTAGCCTTGCACGACCTTCCTAGAATTACTCATAATTATTTATAATTATTTTAAATGGGAACATAGTTTAAAACTTAACTCTATACTACTACCCTCACCTGACACCTAACTGAAATAACAATCAGTAGTTATTGATTTTGTATCAAGAACTTCAGGGATCAATTAATGTGAAGGTTACCAATGTTGGAAGGACCATTCCAATGGACACTGTTAGCCCACAACCCTTATTCTGGTCCATAGGCGGATTAAGTTTAGTAGCGAATCAAATACAGGTTTATTAATTCACTGGTTTTTGCTCCCGGTTCTGCTCAGGTGGAACTATACAGAGGGTCTTAGCCGTGGATTCGATTTGATTTTTGGGGAGTTTCTGCGATCCGCGTTCAAAGGAACTCAACTTGTTGCGCCAACGGGCCATTCAAAACCAATCAACAATTGTACTAAGCAAAGTTCAAAATATTAGGATAACTTACATTTTAAATTGCAAATGGCAATACAAACAACAAAAAATAAGGCTAAAGATATGTCTGGCAACAGAAAAAGTTTTATTCGTCCATTCCCAGTGACCCGCACTTATTTATTCAAACAACACTCAAAGGCAGCTCGCGTGTTAGCGACGGGAGAACAATCGCCTTTTATTTAAAGCTGCACTGTGTTATATGAATTCTATTTTCCTGGCTCATTATCATGCAGTGTATTTCCTGCCAGGTCACATAATATCACGTGACTGCAAAATAACTTGATCAGACAGAACGAAACCTAGGGAAAATAGACTTGACATAGATATTTACCGAATCCCAAAAATCTACTACCTGTGTGAATGCTTATTGGATCATTAAAGAAAAACCCCTTAGCTTACTCACTTGTAAATCAAAGAGTTAGGACACTGAAATGTTTTTTTGAGCTTCATCGGTATATAATAAAATATCAAAAGAAAATAATCCCACCCACAAACCTAATCATCTCCAGCTATTGTTACACAGGCTCTGAAATAGCATGCTTTTTAGCATGCCTAAAACGAGCATGCTCACTTTTCACTGAAATGTGCATTCTTAATAATAGCAATGACACACATGCTACTAAGTAGCAATTGCTTAATAGTAGCATGCTTTCGTGCTAGTATTGAGCATGTGTAATTAGCTCACATTCATTGTTATAAACTGACATTCGCACACACCTCACACACACACTGGATTCACAATGATCTCGTGCAGTTCAGTTTTAGAGAAGCTTCCTTCCGAGGGCGCTTAAATTGTGAAATGAACTTCCGAGATTTTCCCAATGAGCTATAAGCTATTGCACGCGTCTATAGAATGCGGTAGCTGCTTCCCATCAAGCGACCCGCGAGCTTGTTTGTTACCGACATAGTAAGTATAAAAAACATCAAAACAGGAATATAATAATTTCGAATAAAATTTTATTCTGGCACCACACATGAACGTTTTTTTAGAAAGATCAATCTCGAGACTGCTTTAGACCCGTGGTGCGCTCTCCCAGCCTAAAACAGTACCTAGTTGATGTTCCTCACGTCCCGTAAAGCCTTATAATTGAAGTGCACTCAGTTGATAGAACACGAGATGGTGTGGCGGAAACTGCACTATATCTCTAGCTCTTACTTATTAGGCCACGGCCCTATTTAGAACTGGAGTGGGTCGCCAACGAAGTTATCAATGTGCTGCCGCCTACACAAGCACTTTATGTCTTTGTCTTAAGGTTCGTAATAGAGTTGGTAGCTAAGGCGTACCGCTTAGTCAATGTAGCGTATCCTCACATTATTCTTCTCGGTCCAACGGGAGCTAGTCTGAACGGAACGGACGCCGCAATTGTATAAGACTGAAGATTTTGGTATAGATAAGTGCTGAATTTTCAAAATGTCAATGGAGTATTGACATTTTGAATATTCAGCAGAATAGTACCTTTTTAAAATTAGTACAATAACTCATGGGAATGTTTTTCAATATTCATAAAAATTAACAACATTCGCTATGTCACGACCTGTCGATTTCCTGAAGCCTCGATTTCATAAACGCTCGATTTCCTCATCGTTGGATTTCGTAAGCTTTAGACGGTATGAACGATCGATCTCTTAAATAAACTCGCATAAACTTTCGATTTCATGAACTTCCGATGTCGTGGACGATCAATCTTATAAACTTTTGATGTTAGAGGCAGCGATGTAGTGTAATTTGAAGTGACGTGGGTACAGTCGCGTTCACACAAACCTTCACAAAACCATTGCAAAACAGGTCTCATGTCAGCAGCATAAGATGCCTGATGTAAAGCTAAAAGTGTACCGAACCAGTGACCCACCTACGGGACCATCGAAAGTACAGTCACGCTGTCAAATGCAGGTTGAGATTCAAATTCAGACTACATTTTTGCGCTTTATTATTGCTTGGGATTGTAGTAAAAGGTATACACCCGTTTGCATTAATATTCAAAATACCTACACACGGTAGACCGTAATTTTAATGTTAATGTGGTGTATTCAGCACGTCGAAAATGGTAAACACATATCGTGCTAAGGTTTCTTAGTCTCATTATACTCGTAGTACACATAAGCAATCAGTTTTACTAACGCTATCTCATAAAATTATAACCGTGTCATCATTTCCTCCTTTCATCGAGGTAAACATAATTGCTCGGGTTTCGAGGTAACCCTTTGTCAAGAACAAACAGCCGAGCTTTGATCACAATTACCAAGCTGAGCGAGCGAAGCGCGCTGACCGCAGTCCGAGCAACCTTCTGTTTGTGTTCCTTGCTATCATTGTTTACTTGCAGCTTTATACAAGCAACATCCTTGTTTTCCTAGCTAAATCAAATCTAGCCAGCGGATTTTAGTACCAACATTTTGCTTTGGAGTTGTTTCAGTTTTTTTAAGAGCGTTCCTCAAACACCATATGTTGTTACAACCACGTTGAATTATTTTCATGCCATCACCAGCTATTTAAAACTGCTTTGTGATACATAATTTCGTGGTCCACAGTTTCATAATACACAAAAACGGAAAAAATATTGTTGATATTTCTCTTAGTTTCCCCTCAAGATCATAAAATCGTGTTAAAAATGTAGAAATTAAGAGGTTCTAGTATATACGAGTATAGGTATGTTCATCAATGCCGACACTGTCGGCATACACATGTTGTCTCGAAAATGACTCTACAGCTTTTTTTAGCAATATCGTTTCAAAATCGCCTCTGTCAATAAAATACTACCAGATAGCAGATAGCTTTGAAGTTAGACTTAGATAATGACACTGCGATTGCTTTAATTAAATTTACTTATTTTAAGCCACAGTGACGAACAGCAATACTTTCCGTTTGACTGTCAAGTTTTTAAAAAGCGAGCAAATAAGCAGTTCACATTGCGAGATAGTAAATTAATGTAGGAGCGGATTTGATCTCACCGTAGCTCACCAACACGAAGAGCTATTTCCTCTCTGTGAAAGCACTTAGCTTTCTGGGGCACGATTTCCGCCACGATGGCTGCATATCCGGTAAATCGGAGGGAAATGGAGCATGAAAAAACAACCAGAGTGCGCTGGTTTTGGTTTAGAAGCTTAGCTTTAAGTATGTACGCAGTTTTACATGAGAGGTGGTGGTCTGTGGCCGAATTTTAGTTAAACTGTATTATGACTTCTTCACGATAAGAAGGAGATGACTGAATTAAGTTAAAGTAGTTCCTAGGATATTTTTAATAATGATGAAACTGTCTCCATAATTTCAATCGGTTTTTACATGAGTTCGTTTTTTTACGAATTTATTTGCGATATTGGTAAAAAAGCTCTACCGATGGGACAAAAATACGAAAAAAAGGTCGTAATTTAAGCAGCTACTCAATTTTGCAGTCTGAAATAAGGGAATAACTTCTGATGTTATTACGGTCTGTATTGTGCTGAGTTATTTCGTTGCTCAGCCATCAATCTCAATAATACCTCAAACCTGCTGGAGGCTGCTAGGGCCACAGGCAATTTATTCTCCATCAAACATTCTGTGATCCGTTTTATTTAGAAAGCCTTTTAGGCTTTGGAATAAATATTGAGTCAGGACTCCGTACTGGAAGCGTTTTTACGATTTGTTAAAGTACTGATTTGTTTATACGGATATCTAATGCAAGCTAATAAATGTAAGGTCTTTTTTATTAATGTAACCTTTTTACATTGGTTTCTAAGTTTCGACGGAATACTTCAATTCAAAAATGTTAACGTTTAATATTTTTAAGAGTTTCATCACGAAAACTCAAACATTCATTACGTTACAAAATAATGAAGACTAGTTTGCATCTTTAGAGGCTGCTTAGCTTGAAACACATTGTTTCATAATCTGGGACCCAAAACACAGAAGTGAACACTGAAACACTTCAAATAAATATATATAAATTTATAAATATAAATATGGGCCAGACAACACACCTCTTATAATGGTCTCGAAGTAGGGATTATTAAATCCCTGTGTTACGAGGTACCACACAAGGAAATAAGCTAGGGGTGTCTCCCAGCACACCCAGACCCGAGGCAATTCAGAAAAGATCGTTTCCTGAATTGACCCGACCGGGAATCGAACCCGGGACACTACGGAAATCGAGGCGAGAAACCGTGCTACAGCGCACTGCGCCAATCGTGTCGTCAAAACTTGACTTTACAGTCAAAGTGTTCTCGTTGACCAGATTATGTCATGGAATAAGGAAGAAAGAAGTAAGAAGGGATAGAAGTTGTTCAATCTCCACGATAGAAAAATAAACGCGTAAAAATAAATGGGTAGCATTTTCTCGGCTTACCTCTTCACTATTTCCACAGCAATTTTCTTTTGTCTTTCGTTACAACTTGATATTGTTTCGTGCAAGCGACAATCCTCTTACACAATTGATATACGTTTGAGAGTGAAAAGTATTTTCTCTTTGAATTGATCGTTTGTTGAAAAAACAAACGTAACATGTCGTCGTTTTCTCTACTGCCCCGATATCATTTCAAGTTATTATCAATGACTAAAGTATCTTTCTGTTACGGGTATTCAAAACCAATAACATTTGACGGTCAGTACGTCTACCATGAGTTGCCACTTTAAATTTACGTAATCGTTCGCATGAAATATTCCCGGTTGTGAACCCAGTGTGGGTTCACAACCGGCATAGACCGCACGGATGATGAAGATGTTCGCATGAAATATTTGTATTGGGATTTTGTACAGCGCCCCTGTAGAGACAAAATGGAACTAAAAAACGGTACCTTTACGTATCAATAGCATCAAGGTACCGTTCTTTAGTTTCATTTTGACTCAACAGAGGCGCTGTACGGAATCCCAAAAGATAAATAAATATCCCTGGACATTATTCCACACAGCGCCATCTAGCCCCAAAGTAAGCTAATTAAAGCTTGTGTTATGGGATACTAGACAACGGATAAACATACTTAAATACATTTTCTTTTGTAAATACATACTTATTATACATAGGAGACACCCAGACCAGTACAAACAGACATGTTCATGCACACAAATGTTTGTACTGTGCGGGGATCGAACCCGCGACCTCTGGTGTAGTAGCCAACTTCTTAACCATTACACCAAGTCGGTCGTCAATAAAGATATAGATAGATAGATAGATATTTTACGCGAACGATAACGTTAATTCAAAGTGGCAACTCATGGTAGACGTACTGAAGTACGCACGTATTTCTACAAAAATGAAGTAAAATTGTATATGTATGAAAAAATAATTATCTATACTAATATCATAAAGAGGAGAGATTTGACTGTTTGTTTGTATTGAATAGGCTCCGAAACTACTGATCCGATCGTAAAAAATATTTTACTAACAGGAAGCTTAACTATTCAGGATTGATATAGGCTTCTTCTTCTTTTTATTTTCAGCCTATAGCAGTCCACTGCTGGACATAAGCCTCCCCCAGGGCGCGCCACAAAGCCCGATCTCCCGTTTTTGCCATGCAGTCACTACCAGCCACTTTCTTTAGGTCGTCGGTCCAACGTGCCGACGGACGTCCAACACTACGCTAGCCGAGTCGTAGTCTCCACTCGAGAACCCGTCTACTCCACCGACCCTCGGTTCTGTGACAGATGTGACCAGCCACTTCAGTTTGCTACACTTCTGGACTACGTCACTCACTTTGGTTCTTAGCCGGATTATCTCGTTCCGGACCTTGTCCCTTAACGAGATTCTAGGAATCTCGTTAAGGGCATGCACCTTTCCATAGATCTGTGAGTGACGTGGAATCGGTGGGCTAGTTTCACTGTCAGGTTCCAAGTCTCGGCTCCGTATGTCACGACCGGTAGGACGCACTGATCAAACACCTTGGTCTTCAGGCATTGTGGCAAAGGTGACTCGAAGATGTGACGCAACTTTCCAGATGCTGGCCATCTAAGCTGAACTCTTCTGGTGATTTCCCCCTCAAAGTTGTCTCAACCCAGCTGTAATTTTTGACCCAGGTATACTCCGGGACAAATTCAAGGATATAGGCTATATTTTGATCATTGAACAAAAAATTTAGTGAAAAATAAAAGTACCTATATGTAAATCAAGTCGGAGAAAAGCGGGCAAGATGTGATGGGTCTATATTGGAACGCCTAATTTTTTGTATCCCTAATTGTCATTGGCACACAAACTATTGGCCTAAATTTTTTTCGCGCGGTCATCACATGTCCTGAACAAGTTTGGCCTATTTCATTTCGCCTGAAGTTTTATCGCCGTATTATCACTGTCGTCATTAGGCCGAACAATGAATAATCCCTACTGTTCACATGCGCTAAATTATACTTAAACAATCGTTCAGGCAAGCATACAAACGAGCATGAAATCAGCAAGCATGAATGAAAGCAAACAAGCATGCATGCATGCAATCAAGCAATCACGCATGCATTTAGTTTGCCTCTTCTCCGGCGCTGCGGGAAGTGCAACCCTCCGCCCCTCCGGCTCTTGAATTACACTCTAGTGTAGGACAGACTAGTATCACGGCGATGGACCACGGTCAGTTTGGGTCCGGGTAAGGGTAAGAGTCCGGCAAAGGGGGTGCACTAGGGACGTACTATTTTTATACATAGCTGACACGTACCTACCTCATAAAATTTATAAATAAATGAAATAAAATAGATTCATGTGTAGATAATCAAAAAATTTCTTAAACTGATACTAATCTTGATAAATGTAGGGTAGGAAATTTGTCATTTGTTATGCCAAAAGTAACGTATGCAAAAATATTTTAGGACATTGAATATTAGAAGTTATGAAAATATGGCTTTTAATATTTAGGCCAATCTATACTAGGATCGATTAGGCGAATCAATAATTCTGCGGAACAAGTTTAGGCCAAAAAGGTTGGCCTAATGAAATTAGAAGTGATAATTTTAGGCCATCCGAAGGGCACCCAGATATGATACTCGTAATGGACACCCTGTCAGACATTCGACCGAAGTCTGTCTAGGCTGTCCAGACAGACTTCGTTCTGTCAAATGTTTGAACTAGTTAAGAGAGCGGTTTAAAAAGATTTAGCGAAGTTTATCTTTCTGAAATGCATGTAATTTGATAAAAAACACTGTTCAGTTAACTTCTAGTTTTTGCAACCGATAACATCTTAACTACACACATCAAAAGTGTCTAGGGATCAAGCATTTTTATGCGGATTTCTTGAGATTGAGATGTGGCTTTGTAATAAATTTATGATTTTATAAATTTATATGGATCCTTTTTGGTGCATTTAATAATTTGAAACAGGAACTGTCAATCAAATTCGAGTAAAAGATGAAAATCAGCTGTCAATATCTCCCTATAAAAACATACAACGCATTGAAGACATTATTAGTGCTACTGTTTCCCTACTACTGATTAAAACCAACGTTATTATGGAGCGGCGACGTCATTTAAGCAGGGAAGAAATGCTCAGAGCCGTGGGAATGATAGAAGCTGGTTCCCGGCAACGTACTGTGGCTTTAGCTCTGAATACAAGTCAGAGTGTTATCAGTCGACTTTGGACACGTTACCGAAGCACTGGTACCGTGGCTGAGCGCCATGGAGGACGGTATCGCTGCATCACACGGAGACAAGACCGATACATTCAAATCACAACTCGAAGAGCTCCAACAATAACCGCCATGATGTTAGCCGTGAGGCTTCATCACTCTTCAGGGAACTTAATTAGCGACCAAACAGTCAGAAACCGCTTGCATGAAGTGAACCTTCATTCCCGAAGACCGCTAAGGGTACCACATAAAGCAATGCACAATCGTAGGATTCGATATCAATGGGCTCTTGAACACAGAAATTGGGCAGAAGAACAATGGCGTTTCGTGTGCTTTTCTGATGAGTCTCGTTTTGGTATGAGACCGGATACAAGACGTATACGACACTGGAGAACCCCTGGACGCCAACAGCGATTAAAATCCTGCCAGGAAGTCCATCCTTATAGTGGTGGAACCATCATGGTATGGGCGGGTATTTGGATCGGCGGAAGAACTGAGTTGATTTGGATCAGAGGCAACCTCAACGCTCAAATTTATGCTGAGACGATTGTATCAGACGTCAACGTTCCTCTACAAGTGCAAATCGGTCCCTTATTTCAGTTAATGCATGATAATGCACGACCGCACACCGCAAGAGTTGTAAGACAGACTCTCGCCGCAGCTAACATCAATGTCCTGCCCTGGCTTGCTCAGTCGCCAGACTTGAACCCGATTGAGCATGCATGGGATATGCTACAGAGAAGAGCTCTGCCGAATATGGAGGGTATCCAGTCGCAAGAAGACCTTTTTTTGTTGTTGCAATGAACATGGGCGGCCATTCCACAGTGTGATTTGGATGAACTCATTTTGAGTATGCCAAACCGATGTTCTTGTGTGGTTAGTGTTCGCGGTAGAAACACGGATTATTAATTGTTTAAGTTACCCAATAAAATTTTAAAGAAAACTGTTATTTCACTCTTTTTTTCGAACTTTAATGTTAGTGGTTCAAATGTCAAAAATCCCTTTGTTAGGAAAATGGCAAATTTCTTTATTAATGCAAAGGTGACTTGGTTTATCGTTACTGTAGACAAACGAAAACACTTTATTTGATGAATCCTTAAAGAAAATTTTAATTAATTTCAATCAGGAGAGAAGTTATTGCAAAAATATATGTTGATCCCTAGACACTTTTGATGTGTGTAGTTTGTCTGTTATTATTTTTGTCACTCAGCTTATTCGCGAAATTCCTTAAAATTTAATACTCTATTTCTTTTCTACAAAGGATTTATTTAGATCTCCTATTAGAAGAAAAATTATAATAGAAGAGACAAATGCTTGAAAATGAACGGAGCTGCTCCTTTCATTGTACGAGTATAGTAACTGAATAGACAAAATCATTTCGTTACTAGCAAAAAAAACTTGAATCTGATCCTTAAATTAAATCAAATAACGTAAGATACGGCACGTCCTTTGAAAATGTCAACTAAAAACGTGGATGATGCACAACTTACATGCACTCACACTCACACCGCTGTGTTTCTACACACATCAAAAGTGTCTAGGGATCAACATATATTTTTGCAATAACTTTTCTCCTGATTGATATTAATTAAAATTTCCTTTAAGGATTCATCAAATAAAGTGTTTTCGTTTGTCTACAGTAACGATAAACCAAGTCACCTTTGCATTAATAAAGAAATTTGCCATTTTCCTAATAAAGGGTTTTTTGACATTTGAACCACTAACATTAAAATTCGAAAAAAAGACTGAAATAACAGTTCTTTAAAATTTTATTGGGTAACTTAAACAATTAATAATCCGTGTTTCTACCGCGAACACTAACAACACAAGAACATCGGTTTGGCATACTCAAAATGAGTTCATCCAAATCACGCTGTGGAATGGCCGCCCATGTTCGTTGCAACAACAAAAAAAGGTCTTCTTGCGACTGGATACCCTCCATATTCGGCAGAGCTCTTCTCTGTAGCATATCTCATGCATGCTCAATCGGGTTCAAGTCTGGCGACTGAGCAGGCCAGGGCAGGACATTGATGTTAGCTGCGGCGAGAGTCTGTCTTACAACTCTTGCGGTGTGCGGTCGTGCATTATCATGCATTAACTGAAATAAGGGACCGATTTGCACTTGTAGAGGAACGATGACGTCTGATACAATCGTCTCAGCATAAATTTGAGCGTTGAGGTTGCCTCTGATCCAAATCAACTCAGTTCTTCCGCCGATCCAAATACCCGCCCATACCATGATGGTTCCACCACTATAAGGATGGACTTCCTGGCAGGATTTTAATCGCTGTTGGCGTCCAGGGGTTCTCCAGTGTCGTATACGTCTTGTATCCGGTCTCATACCAAAACGAGACTCATCAGAAAAGCACACGAAACGCCATTGTTCTTCTGCCCAATTTCTGTGTTCAAGAGCCCATTGATATCGAATCCTACGATTGTGCATTGCTATAGGTGGTACCCTTAGCGGTCTTCGGGAATGAAGGTTCACTTCATGCAAGCGGTTTCTGACTGTTTGGTCGCTAATTAAGTTTCCTGAAGAGTGATGAAGCCTCACGGCTAACATCATGGCGGTTATTGTTGGAGCTCTTCGAGTTGTGATTTGAATGTATCGGTCTTGTCTCCGTGTGGTGCAGCGATACCTTCCTCCATGGCGCTCAGCCACGGTACCAGTGCTTCGGTAACGTGTCCAAAGTCGACTGATAACACTCTGACTTGTATTCAGAGCTAAAGCCACAGTACGTTGCCGGGAGCCAGCTTCTATCATTCCCACGGCTCTGAGCATTTCTTCCCTGCTTAAATGACGTCGCCGCTCCATAATAACGTTGGTTTTAATCAGTAGTAGGGAAACAGTAGCACTAATAATGTCTTCAATGCTTTGTATGTTTTTATAGGGAAAATATTGTCAGCTGATTTTCATCTTTTACTCGAATTTGATTGACAGTTCCTGTTTCAAATTATGAAATGCACCAAAAAGGATCCATATAAATTTATAAAATCATAAATTTATTACAAAGCCACATCTCAATCTCAAGAAATCCGCATAAAAATGCTTGATCACTTGTGATGTGTGTATTTTAAGTTGTGCGATGTTGAAGGACAGAGACAAACCTATTTGTTATGACCATAGCGTAAGCGAGACAGGTGTGTGTCAGTAAAGTCGTGTCAATCTTATATTGCGACTGAGTGAAATTGGGCGACAGACTCGCCTCTAGCGCGTGGACCGCTTGAATCAGGATTTCCATTTTGATTTAATCTAAGATTTAAACACATGGGATAAACTTCTAAGATCTTTTTATTTTTAGATTTTGCTTATACTGTTAATCATATCGTTCCTTACTGTTGGTTCATAACTATATAGGCATACTGGCATGATAGCACTTACGCGAATTTCTTTAGTTACTTAGAGGAACAGATATAGGAAGCGAAATGTTCCACGTTTAGCAAAATAAAACAACATTTACCCATTTCACCTGTTCGGGAAGGTCGATGAAATCATTATTGCTTCAATTTAATTATTCCGTATAAACCCTTAGGTTTGTAGGTAATTCAATTTTAAACTGTTTAGTCTATTTAGTCTTTGTATGAGGTCATGCGCGGAAACTTGCCCTCGTGCTGTAGCCCCTATAAAATTCAATACTAACAAGTACCATTCGCAGTCTCCAGTATCTGTCTCCTGTCTCGGTCGTGGACCTAAATTGTCAAGATAATTTCGATTATATGACGAGGTTGGCTATGACTAATAGTTAAAACAAATGCATAATTTCACAAAAGAATATGAAAAGACGAAGCAATACTAAAATTCTATCTGAGAATATTAAAAACAAGACCAAACCAGACCGCATCAAGAGTCACGTTTCAAAAGAAATAGTACTTGGGAGTACTTCTTTGATCGCTCAGCCACAGAAACGTGACACGAAAAAGATTTGAAATAAGAACGATTCGTATTTGCATTGATGTTGGGTCCGCAACCGATCTAGAAAATAATTTAACCCAAAATTTCATTTTTACAAGTAGCTTCCTTTAGAGTACTATTACTTAAAGCCAACGTCTTTCTCCTGTCACAGGCCTGTTTGTTTATAATTTACATCATTCAGTCGTGGGTAGCCCAATGAAATATTCGCGGTTTTTATTTTATAATAGCCGAGAGGACCATTTTTTTCCACAACATGGAGGATTGATTTCCTAACCGCGGATAGTAACTATTATGTAATCTGTGACCGCGGTACTCGAATCGAAACTTGAACATAAAACGTAGTAATATAGTTATTTAAAGTTACAACCCATTCAACTGAACAGTTATTTCATAGCTTTTTTATGAACTACATTTTTAATTATTCAGCGCGATTCTTTCAACTGACGTAACTTCTTTATGTTCATTTCAATCAGTACCTACCTACACTGATTGAAATGAAACAAACACTGAATGTTGAGTGAAGCTTACCACAATAAATTACTGAAAACCGGATTCATATCGGTGAACCCGTTAACTGAGATTAGCACAAACAAGACAAATCCAAACCGACACACAGACAAAAATACAAAAATTCTAAAATCATTGTTTTGGGTTCTATTGCGTTTATAATAGATTTTCTCTGTTTGTCTCATTTATCTTCCATGTACAGTTTTATTATATGGACATGGATGTATAAATTTATCATAATGATCAATGATGATGAAGCTCGCAGCTCCTCCTACTGTTCATTTTGTTTTCCTCAATAGGACTTAGGGTCTTGATCCCGTTGACATGAAGTCACCTACATGTATGTGATGATAATGTACTCGTATCATTCACACCAAGTTTAAAAGGCCTATAATCTTCAGGTAGAGGAAGGATCCAACCTAAGAAGGAGATAAATTATTTATCATTCTTAATAAGATAAGGTAAATATAATTTATTGTACAACAAATCATACTTAACATAAGCATTACATAATCTTAGATTGTACAATGTAGGCGGTCTTATCGCTAGGAAGCGATCTCTTCTAGACAACCTGCAGGTAGAGAAAATGACAAGATTCAAAAGAGAAAATAGGTAAGGTAGTGTGAGATAGTGAGATAATTATCTACACACATGAAGTTATTTTATGCATTCATGAATGCAATTACATATAATACTTATAAACGTAGTAAATATCTGTAAACATACACAAAATTATAAAGAAACGGTAAAAAAGACTTATTCAGGGTTGGTTTACCCACGCACTAGAGACATTTAAAAGTTACAGTGTGAGGAAATAAGCTTTGAGTCGGGATTTGAAAATAGGTAAGGATTGAGATTGCCTAATAAGTAAAGGTAGCGAATTCCACAAGCGAATGGATTGGACAGTGAAAGAATTGGAATCAATTAATCATCATAGTCTTTTTATAATATTCTGACAGTATTTCTCTGTTTTATTTCTTTATGTAATTATTTGCCCCTCTCAGCATTATGTGGAGCCAGACAGCCTTATGTAGCAAACTCTCAAAACTTTCTTCAGAAGCAAAGCGAGCGCTTCTTGAATCTTAACAAAGTTTAAATTTTGGAAAACCCAGTGGCATGAAACATGAAGACAAATCAAACAGAGATCTGAAGTTTCTCAAAACGAAGTTATGAACTGAGCACTTAATTAAACCCCTTTAAACTTTATTTTATTTAACATGAACATGATACCGAGATTCTTACAAAGACTTCTCGTCTTAGGGAAGATTCCCATTTAAAATTTAGTTTTACTTACACTTTAGAAGTAAGCTTCTTCTTATTGCGTTCTATGAAAAGACCCAAGAGGAACAAAGGGCCCTTAGACCTTAGTCGAACACGTAGTAACGTAAATTTCAATTGTTTAAAAAATATACTTACTGGTCGCAATTATTGATAACCCAAAACAAGTGTTGTAAACCCAAAACAAGTTTAAAAGAGTAACTGCTGAGTTTCTCACCGGGTCTTCTCAGCAAGAAACAACTCCGACGCGGTGGTAGAGTCGCATTATGTCTGTATACTGTTTATTTACATATCCATATTATTATGGTATTTATGTCTATTATTTAGTATACTTTGCTGTAAATTTGACGATTTGAAAGTACTGATACAGTCTATTTGAATAAAATTATTTGAGTTTGAGTTTGATATTGATTTTTCGAGTATTATAAAGTTCAAAATACATGAGCCCTATTGATAAAACACTACTTTTTGTAATCTTTAACTTCACAAAATGTTCATTAAACTTCGTACGATTCGCTCCAATGAGTTCTATTATAGATAATAAATACCTAGATGAAAAGAAACCGTTTTCATTAATTATTTATAAATGCATCACGATAGCTCTTAAAGTTTTCTTTGAAGCAGTAAAATCATAAACATACAAAACAAATTATACTCCATAATACGAGTATGTAAGCGAGTATGCGCGAAATGCCGCCTAGTAAATAATTTTCACGTTCTTTTTATATTTCTGTCAAGATTGCTTAAGTAACTCTGGCGATGATTTATCAAGCTATTTTTATTTTTACGCTGAAGGAAAATTCTGAATAATCAACAAATGCTTTCACGGCAACATTTATCGAGGATAAAACGTAATGTATTTTAGGTATACCGTAAAGACAGAGTGAGGCTGATTACACATTTCGGTGGGTGTTGAAAAAGTTTAACAAACACAAATGTTCGCCACATGGATGATTGCAAGAATTATTCGGTCAGGCAGGGATCCAACCGAAGCTTACAGGTGAAAATAAAATAAACAAATAAATAAATATGCGCCAGACAACACACCTCTTGTAATGGTCTCGAAGTAGGGATTAATATCCCTGTGTTACGAGGTACCACACAAGGAAATAAGCTAGGGGCGTCTCCCAGCACACCCAAACCCGAATCAATTCAGAAAAGATCGTTTCCTAAATTGACCCGACCGGGAATCTACCCGGGACAATCGAGGCGAGAAACCGTGCTACAGCGCACTACGCCAACTGTGTCGTCCAATAAAACAATATTCAATGTTTATTATGTATTCTATCTCGTAAGTGCATGTGAATTTGTGGGTTGCGGAGGACGCGAGGCAGAAGGATGATCTGATAAAGATCGTAAGATTTTAATAAATGCAGGACGCTTGCAATCGGCCACACTACGATGTCCTCATAGCTGATTCTAGTTTTCCTGGAAGTAGCACTTTGTTTTGTGTCCTATATAAACTGCCCTAGTGGACTAAAACCTTTATCGCCTTCCATTAGAATTTCCATTAAAGCAGGTGTCAGAAAAAATATCCACATCCGAATTGATATAGGCGGGGTCGATTCCCAAAGGTAAATACGGTTGACATCTTCTCACAACTCCCACGCACCCCTCAAACTCCTTGGGTCTGTCTTGAAAACATCTTTTACTGCGATATTAAACAGATTTTGGTTTGCTAGGACGAATCGCTCTAAGCCCTTTCTAATTTTCCTACTTATTTTGCCTTAGTTTGTTCAGCTTACCTAATGTCAATTATATTATTATTTTTCTTTGACGAATAAAATATTTTCTATTTCTGTTGGTTTATACTAAATGAAGTGGAAGTTTTCAAAGAAAGGAAATCCTTTGTCATCAAAATGATAATTATTGTCTGAGAACTTCCTAGCCCCAAACTAAATAAAGGATGTATGTAAACTTAGTGAAAATATAAGTGTCACAGACTGATAAACATCTCTAGAAAACTATAAATAGCGACTATTGTAACTTGATTTTGACTAGCGTGAGATACCATGAGAATGTATCTCATATTGCAATTTGCGTCTTACAAATGAAAAACGTAAATGAAAAAAAACTGTTTACTGTGATGTTTTGGGTTTTTTGTTAAGCTTAATATGAGTGCGTCTTAAAACATTAAAGTCGAAGCTAAGGCAAGATGAAAGTATTACATTAGTTTAAGTATCAACAAGCTTGGTGGGCGTGAACTGAGATCTAAAAGCATTATCTCATTTTTCGATAAGCCGCCTACGCTTTGTACTCGTGTAAAGCCTAGTTAAATTTCAGTGGTTTATCGAAGACAGTGTTTTACTGAAAATATTAATTGCTGGGTAAATCTGAAAACTTTCGGGATTGCAGACTTTGGTACACCGTACTGTTTAGCGCAGTGGTTGCTAGTGCCATATAAAGGATCGCTAATTTCCTTAGAGTTTCAGTTGATCAAACAGGTTTTGATGTTTCTAGGCTCCTTAACACAAACTTCACTTTGGGATTCCTTACTAACGTGATTCACATGTTTTTTATGCTGCTGAGGTTAGCAAGCATAACATGAACTCAACAAAGCAGTCCAGAGCTTAAAAGATTTGAAAAGCATAGGTACGAGGACTGTCGTACACACTTTTTTAATTTCAGTTTACCTCCTCTTCACTCTTCACTTTACGAGTAGGAATATTAAATAGCAGATATTTCATAACCTGCTGACGACTTCTTGAATAAAAGTTTCGTTCACCAATAGGTTTAGACATTATACTGGTACATTTCTTTTCATAGGTTTACCTCGTTAACTCCTCGGACGATGGCCCTCATCGTGGCGTTCCTGGGCCCGTCGACCGTCCGTCCGTCGTCTGTGGGGCCCCACGACGCGCTATAGATGTGGATCTTATGGGGCTCATGGCCCATGGAGTTGGCCTCGATCAAGTCCGTCATGTAGGGTTGGTCCAGCATGCGAATTCCTGTGAAAAATGCGAAGAATTAGAATTGGAATATCTAGAAAAATCTTCAATGTTATCTTTATTATATTAAATCTTCACACTTTCTAACCCAATTGGTTTTATTACAAAAACTAGCTGCCCAGACTAACTTCGTAATGTCAAAAGTTATTGTTTGACTGCTGGGAACAGAGTGGTTTGTATGGGAAAAGAAAAGTTAGCCCAATTGTTCGCGCCGTTCTTGAGTTTTGCGTTTTTGGTATACATTTTTATTTATATAGATTATCAGATTTTCTGCATTTTCAGAGTGCTCACTCTGAAATTCACGTCATTGCCCGCGTTCGTGAGTGTGACACGCTGCGTTCATCTTTAAATGAATTTTAGATCTTAAGTGCTGCCTCGCCCACCGCCATGCAAACTTACATATTCCCTGGGCTGCTACGAGCTACGAGAAGTTATTTCGTTTAAATTTTCCTATTTTAATTAATTTATCTTGCTAGACGGTAAAAAATGAAGCATGCGTGCTTCTATGCCAAATTGTGCGTTCCCGATGGTTCGTAAAGACCCGAGTTCGCAAGGTGCGAGATGTGCTACTTTACCGACGCCGCTACGTGCAATCCCTTTGACAGAAATTATAATAAAGTTATTTAAAAAATATATATTCTTTTTTTACATCGTGGCTGTATAGTAAGTTGGAACATGGTTCAATAGATAAGTGAAAAAGAACTAGTTTTTTTGCTGACTACCGGTAATATTTCCCATTTTACCACTTCCTTTATAATACGGATACTTTATCAAAAAAGTACAGTTGAGCGGCACAACTGGTGATTTGATATTTTTAAACGATTTTTCTTGATACTATATTTTGTGATTCATGACACGAAAGCACTATTTTTAAATTAAGGTTGTTATTTTATTAGCATTTTCCGTGTAAGTAACTCATATTCAATAAGGGAAAAAGGTGCATATGTCTTTAAGGCTTATAGTCTAAAATTGGCAATAGCTCGATTGCATTGTGCTGTTACGCATGCAGATGGGCCCCGCTACACTTTCGCTTAATCCAGTTGGCAGTTTCTAAAGCCGGAACACAAAATCGGATTACTGTGGCGAAGCGGCGCGTAAGCCGCTGTAAACGTTTGTCGTTAATCTGTTAACAGACAGACTGGCGGACAATATAGCGAGCGAACAATTTTCCGCTCTCACTTTGGGCACGAAACTCTAAAACGGTCGGTATGTACAACGTATTTAATGAACAAAACGTATAGGACCACTTCAAGTCTTCAAGAAAGCAAGTTATTTGCAAATAGGGATTCACCATATGCCTGGCAGCTATGATGAAAAATTACTATTTAATAATTCTCACTTCGAAAGTTTATAATCAAGCTTTCTAAGTTCTATTTTTGCCAATATTTTAAAAAGCCAGCGACCTTTGAAGCTTCACCTTAATTACGAAATGAAAGGTAAAAGTAAGGATTTAAATGCTCTGAGGCCAGATAATCTCCACTGATCCCTCGGTCTCGGTCATTCATTCAGGCTTAAATACGAGTACAACTAGTTTATGTATAAACCTCGTCCTCTCTTATATAATAAATATAAAATGCCTCCCTCACCATCACTGGCTGGCACATGATTCGCCCATGTTTCAATTAATTCCAGTCTGTCTATGATTTAAAGACTATTTAAGTCTTATGTTATGTTATGTTTATGTAAATTTATTCAAATTATACCCAAACCAACAGGTATTTCGCATCCACTGTTGTTATTACGGAAACTTTCAAAAATGGTTAGTTCGAATTTCAATTGTACAGAGGCGTTCACATCAACGTTTACATAGTGGTACCTTAAGCTACTGACTCAAGACCCATTTTGCAATGGTTTTGTAAAGGTTGATGTGAACGCTGTCTGTAAGAAAACAATACAATGAAGTTTCAAATACCAGATGGTTCTTTTACACAAATATTTGAAATCTGCAAATTCATTTCCTGATGTATCATTCCCCAGAAAAACTGTTAACCGATTTTCAGAACATTTTTTTTTCTTTTTTCTGAAGTTTTGTTTACAATCAAAAATGGAAAACAAAAAAAGTGCTGAACGTTTTCGAACATTTGAAATTCGTACTAAAGAAATTCTTATTTAAGGTAACCCGTTTGTTTCCCCCTATTGAAACGCATAACGTTTTTTGCTATAAACTAACAATGCATACTGCTAATGGCCATTATAGTCATTCGCCATAAGCCTTTATAGCATACTTTATTATAACGCATAACATCAAATGGCCGAAATTAATAAAGGATAATCATAGAAAGGCATAATTTCGATAAGCGTAATTATCAAAAAGCATTTTTTTTTGCCATAATATTCAAAAAGCATAATAATTTCTGGTCCGCACTGCTAAGGTGTGGAACGCTCTCTCTGCGTCTGTTTCCGGATACTAACAACCTTGGTGTCTTCAAGGCCAGAGTGAATAGGCATTTTCTGAGTACCATCGGCCTCGTCATCGCTCTACCACCAGGCAAGATTGAGGCCAAACGCAAACCTATTTTCAAATAATTTAAAATAAATACATGAAATAAGCATACTCGTACCTCACTCAAAAAATCCCTTAACTCACGGAATAACACTTTAAGTTATACTTTATACGAATATGCATTATGCTTTGAAAGAGTATGTCAAACAAAATTATGAATAATAAAGTTATGCGTTTTAAGGTATGCTTAATAAAATTATGACAAACAATAATCTGGAATTTGGTGATTATGGTTTTTATGATTATGCCATTTAACAATTCTGCGTTATTATGTTAATGCGTAATGAAAAATTTGCTAAAATCCATTATGCTTTTTGAATTGTATGCCAAATGATGTATGTTAATTGAAATTATCGCAATAAACGTTATGCGTTTCAAAGTGTTACCAGTGAAACGACGTACGAGTATTATGAACGAGATAAAAAAGTTTCAGTAAGAAGGCGTCATGTAATCGACTACATCGACTACGTCTACCGTGACTGCGTAATAATGATTGCACTTCTGCGCTTCTAAACCATATCTGCTTCTTGGTATTTCAATTAAATTTATTCATATTTAATTCAGCTATAAAACACTTCTACACACGATTGCTGTAGGGTGCATGGTTTTTCGCCTTGGCTTGACCGTTGATCAATTCAGGAAACGATTGTTTCTAAATTGGCTAGGGTCTGGATGTGCTGCGAGACGCCCCTAGCTTATTTCCCCATCTGTTTCCTCGTAACACTAGAATATGTTTCCTTATTAGTCCATGACAAGTGTTGTGATGTCTGGCGCATAAATCTATTTATTAATATTAACAGAGAGCTTCCTGGCTCTAGCCCAAAATTTAAGCTAGTAATATTCACCTACATCCTAATAACACGTAAGCCCCTGAAACTGTTTTATTAGGATAGAATTCCATAAAAGTTTATTTCGGGTACTTTCAGGTAAGTATATTATATGCCGCGTTTCAATTACTCTGAAAGAACACTCATTTTACTTCCAGTAGGTAAGCGTATACATTATTCATTAGACCGGCTTAGGAAGCTTTTAATATTATTTTGATGAGTAGATCTCTAGACCTTCAAATTTATTATTTAGCATTTTTATTACACAGAGGCCACCTGAAGCCTCGTTTCACTTAGCTTGGAAAGGACGCCTCCTTGGCCAAACATGCTATGGCTGACCTGGAAAGACTTAAACATTCTACTGCCTACCAGGTTGGATGCATGGATATTATGTATATGGGGTGAGCTATGACAATGCTAATGATGTGCCTCGTGTCTTCAATGGGAAACTTGAATGGGATGATGGTTTATTCATTTTATACATATGACAATAAAGGTTTCATAAATGTGGATGAATACTGCAGACTGGTCACATAGAGTTTAAAGTTGACATTTACGATATGGCGTCGTGGCCTAGGGGCTAAGCATCCGAACTCGGATCGAGAATCGTGTGGTCCCGGATTCAAATCTGGCCAGAACCAAAATCTTTGTGTTCATTGTTAAATCTTTGACTTAACTCCGGTGATGGAGAACATCGATGAGAAACCATATCCACCCGGGTACCGGGGAAGGCTCACCACCTACCACGTTAGGTTAGAACCTAACGTGTTATGTGGTGGTCTAATACCATTGCTGAAAAGTGGCCTTCTGCGTGTTCCATTCACCATGACGGGAACAGTCACTCGCCTCTGACTACCCGTGGCTGAATAGTCCTGATGGTATGTGTATGTGTATTTATAAGATAAGAAGTTAAACAGGAAGTTACAGAAATAAACACAATGTGTCGCAATGATATCTGATCGATTTCACCAGTGTGCTTGGGGAGTAAACTGCAAAAGCTCGCTTTTAACGTTCACGAATTTATCTTATCAGTTCTTCATTGCAAATTGACATACTAAATCCATTATTTCCAAAACTGTGACATGAAAGGCTCATTGGGGGCTTGTCATAGCGACATGTATCAGCTCTTATCGTGCGTGTTATCTAACGACAAACCTATGTACGAGTAGCAGTCGAACAAGATTGATTAACAAGCGACACCGTACTGTACGCAAACATTAGCGGAAATTATGCAATGCCAAAGAATTCTTCTAATTCTTTATACCTTTTACATTATTCAATGACAAAAGCTCTTGTCCTTTTTCGGGTCGTATGTGAGCCTCATTGTACGTTTGTGTTAATATTAAGAAATATAATACTTTTGATTGTATTTGACGAATTTTTATAGATTGGTGATGCTACTCGTACAACTTGGTTGTTTTCGATTGTCGGTAATTGCATATAATGTATAACAATTTTTTACAAATTGTCATCATCATCTGACCCAAACTACGCAAAGCTTGTACTATGAGTATCACAGACTGATAAACCATATTTAAATATTTCTAAATAATAACTTAATTTTTTAACTTTAAAGGATGCTTTCAAAAATAAATAATTATGTTAAGTCAAACAAACTTATTAATAAAATGTAGATTGCTTTTGTAAGGTTAGATTATAATTTTAGAGAACCTAGTATCTAGATAAACCTAACATAGGATTTAAGATACTACTAACCCAATATTTGTAAGTTTTGATATAAGAAAATAAATAAATAAATAAATAAGTTAGTTTAGTGGTGATTAAAAGGCCATGACGATAACGAAGTTTCGTAAAACGTTTAAAGGCAAAAAGGCCTAGAACAAGTGGTATATTGAGTAGTCAGAATTCAGATGTGGTGGTGTTGTAGAATAAAATATGGTTAGTTGGAATACCAAAACATCAACACCAATTTCGAACTGGTCTATTTTTTTGCCGCTAAAGTACGCTGCAGTAGGTTTTTTGGTGCATGCTTTTTAAATATATTTGAAGTTTTAAAATTCAATCGCTTAAGTATATATTATCAAAACTGTAGAGGTCTAAGGACAAAAATTAAGGAATTTTATGAAAGTGTTTTATGTAACTCTTATGATATTATAGTTTTAACTGAAACCTGGCTTAAAGACAATATATTTGACCGAGAACTGTTTGATGACAGGTATGTTGTTTATCGACGCGATAGAGATGGTTTAAGTAATGGGAAGGAGGATGGCGGCGGAGTATTAATTGCAGTACAGAATAAGTATAAATCTAAAAGATTAAAACATTTTGAGAGCAGGTATGAAGATCTATGGGTAGCAATGGAATATAATTTTTCTAATTCGACTAAACAATTAACTATCTGTGCTGTATATCTCCCGCCACCTGTAACCTTATCACAAGTAGATAACTTTTTGGCCAACTGTAATCGAAGCTTTGAAGGTCCATCGAATGAAAGTTATAATATTGTAATAGGAGATTTTAATCTTCCGCAAATAAAATGGTTAGATGATAATTATTTTATGGTTGAAAACTTTTCTGCAAAGTCTACTATAAAAGAAAGTATAAAAGATTTCCTGACTTTAAATGAGTTTAAGCAATTGAACAGGGTGGCTAACGTGAGTGGTAATATTTTGGATTTGATACTTACTGATATCCCAAACGGCAATGCTATATTAGCAAGTGAAATCTTGTCGAAAATTGATTCAGCTCACCCTCCTATGGTTCTCGAAGTTTCTACTGTAAGCCAAAGTAACCTACCTTACAATGAATTAAGTAGTCGGTATAATTTTCACAAGGGTAATTATGAGTCAATCAAAAATGAGCTCAAAGATATAAATTGGTTAAGTAAATTCAGCCCTAAAAATAAAACCGTAAATGATAACGCACTGACCCTCCATCAAGAAATTTGGCAAGTTATAAAAAAATTCGTTCCAATAAAAAAACAGTCAAAGTTCAAGTACCCACCATGGTTCACAGTACAATTAATAAAACTGTTGCGTGAAAAAAATAACATTAGGCGTCGCTATAATAAATATAAAAATCCTTTGGACAAAATATCATTTGATCTGCTCAAAGCTAGATGTAAAGTGCTAGTAGCTACATGCCATAACCGCTATATGCAAGATATGGAGAATAATCGAATAAAAAATCCGAAACTTTTCTGGTCATACATGAAGGGAAAACGGAACGGAAAAGGTTGTTACCTAAGTTCTATCTCTGACGGCGATAAAACGGCTACAAGCGGGGAGGCTGTATGTCAGCTGTTTGCATCGTATTTTGCATCAGTCTACAATGGGGCACAACCTGATACAATTAAGGATGGCACCCCTTCAGTGGACTCTGGGAATGACTGTTTCGGAAGTATTCAATTCACTCGTGATATGGTACTAAAGAAACTAGAGTCTCTTGACGAAACTAAAGGAGCGGGATCCGACGACATCCCTCCATTTTTTATTAAACGGTGCTCCGATGTCCTGGTGGACCCTCTTCTTTTTATTTTTAATAAATCTATTGCCACTGGAATATTTCCGTCGCAGTGGAAGATAGCAAGGGTAGTACCTGTACCAAAAGGCGGAGATTCCAATTCTGTGAGCGACTATAGGCCAATATCTTTGCTTTGTATTTTCGGAAAGGTCTTCGAGTCCCTGATATGTCCACATTTACAATTCTATTGTAAACAAAAGTTCACCCCATACCAGCATGGCTTCATAGGGGCCAGATCGACCGTGACCAATTTGGCTTTGTTTGAGAGCGCACTGGTTGAAGCCTTTGAAGCACAGGGTCAAACAGATGTAATCTACACTGATTTTTGCAAGGCGTTTGACAAGGTTCTGCACTGTGTTTTGTTGAAAAAGTTAACGTCATTTGGTTTTTCGGGATCTATCTTAGAATGGTTTAGATCATACCTCACAGATCGTTCTTTTCGTGTTGTCGCTAATGGGTTTGAGTCGAATGTATTTCGCATTACATCTGGCGTACCGCAAGGCTCCCATTTGGGACCAATTTTGTTCAACATTTTCATAAATGATTTACCAAAATGCCTAGAAAACTCTACACCTTTCTTATACGCGGACGATTTGAAAGTTGCACGGTTAGTAAGAACGAAGGATGATGCTCATCTTCTGCAGCAAGATCTCAACAAACTATCAGAATGGTGTAGTAATAACGGTATGCAACTAAACGCCAAAAAATGTTCGCAACTAGTTTTTACACGTAAAGTTAGCCCGTTACAAACACAATATTCAATTAGTGGCATAGATTTAAAAGAAATGAGCACCATCAGGGACCTGGGCGTCTTGTTTGATAAAAAATTAACATTTGTTCCGCATATAGATGCCATCGCAAAGAAATCATATAAAATGTTAGGGTTTATAATCAGGAACACAAAGATGTTCAAGAATCCTAAAATGAAAATAATGTTGTACAACTGTTTGGTCCGAAGTATATTAGAGTATGGCAGCGTGGTATGGCGTCCACATTACGCGGTGCATATGTTGCGACTAGAACGAGTTCAAAAAAGGTTTATGTGGCACCTGGATTACTCGATAGGATTGGCTAAAGAAAAACGATCATATCATGAAAGACTGAATCATTTCTGTATGTTACCATTAAATAAAAGATTCGATCTGATAGATATTAAATTCACATACAATATATTTAATAACAAAATTGATAGTCCTACACTTTTAGACAAATTTAGGCTTAGAGTGCCTCGTTGTAACCCGCGTCAGCCAATTACACCACTATGCCCTCCACTTCGCCGTACTGTTCATGGTGCTAACGCTGCTATACCACGACTCTGCAGATTAGTGAATCAGCATAGCAAACATTTAGATCTGTTCAATGATTCAATTCAGGGAATTACGCGTACACTTAACAAAGAAATGCTATAAGCTGGTGATGTTAAATTTAGGTACCAAATATGTAAAGTTTTAGATGAGTATCAAAATTCAGTAAGTAGTTAAGTAAGTAGTTTTAAGTTATTAGTCTGTTTACTTTTCCATGTGGTGTTTACCAGTAAATAGTTTTTGTATTTAATTTCTTTAAGTATTAAAGTTGTTTAAGTGCATGTATCAGTACATAAAACTGTTGGTAGACCTAAATAAATAAATAAAATAAATAAATAAAATAAAAGATTCACTCCAGTACATGTTCGGACGGACGGGACGGGGAGTATAGGCAGTAGGCACCCTGTTGAACTTAGAACCTACACGAGTATTATGGTTAATCCCCATTGAATAAGTAAAAAAAATTGGCAGTTTTACCCACGTTTTTAAAAAGTCACTTCTACGTTGTCACTTTAAGTTGAATACCCCTCAATGAAAAAATGTTACGTGATATGGGAGCAGGTGTAAAAGTGGAGCTACTAGTTATACCTAGTGAAGAATAGGTAGATGGTATTGCGGACGTAGGGGGATCGGGGAAAGTGGAGGAAAACTCGTTGTAGGTATAAAATAAATCATTATATTTTATTTTTAAGCAAACGTATGACAAACAGTAAGCAGACAATGAATGACTGGTGGTAACTATCTATGGCGCATATCTTTATGTTTTAGAAAAGGAGTTCGGTTTGCCACAGATGGGACTGAATTAAAAAACTAAACTTAATTCTACTAATTCATCAAGGCATGAAACAAGGTTCTAAGCCTTCATTATGTACAAGTACTTGGAGACAAAGCGGAGGGATGGTTTAATCCGTATAGTCCCTGCGCGTGTCGCAGCTTTATTTGAAGCAACTGACAACTTTAACAAGTTTTGATGATAATATGCATATCCTTAACCTAGAGTGCTTAAAGGTTTATAAGTTACTAAATACCTCGACAGACTTCGTTCTGTCAAAAGTGATTGCACTTCGCGGCGTTCACTGGAACTCCTCCATATAAGTCAATGCGCAAAACTCTAAGAGTTAAATAAAAATCATTATGTAGCCCTATCTGTTTGATGTTTATATACTCGTAGTATACAATTGCTTGAATAAGTAAATCAATAGATATATACCGGGTGATTATCAAAAGACTTACAAGAACGATATGACATACAAAGTAAATGGTGTAGGAACCATGTAAGTGAAAAGTTTTTTTTTTTTTTGAATTGGCTTTAATTTCAAGGTCACCATATAAAAACAGTCGAACAGTCTGTATTTATTGTATGAAAACTCCAAAATTAAAGACTATTGAAAGAAAAAAAATCTCACTCTCATAGTTACGACATCACTTACCGCCTTACCGTGTTTGTAAGTCTTTTAGGCATTACTCGGTATAAACAAAAATTGAAAATAAAAATCATAAAATGTATGTACCTCCTCTATGAGCATGTTAATAACTTTGGAGTCAAATGTCTTTCGTTCTGGTTTTAGTAGGGATCGAGTGTACGTTATTATAGGATCTGAAAATAATAAAAGTTTAACAGCTCTGCAGTTTTTTTACAATACTCTCTAAATTTTGTTGTTAATTTTTAGTCCATTTGAAATAGTTTGAAGAATTATATAAAATCTACGTATTTGCAGTCTTGATCTCCTGCTCATTAGCACAGTTGGTATATCTTACTAAAGGTTATATCAGATAAATCAACCCGGATAACGGCGGAAGGCTCACCACCTACCACGTTGGGTTCTAATACCATTGGCAAAAAGTGGGCTTCTGAGTGTTTCATTCACCATGACGGCACAGTCACTTGCCTCTGACTACCTTTTTTTTGTGGGCATCAAACAGTCATATATGTTACAATGTTTATAAATAATAATTGTGTAAGTAAAGTAAACGTAAAAGTAAAAATAGTACATTGTTCACCGAGAGGAGAAAGAGACCGATTACCGTCGAGAGTGTCGTTTGAAGCCCAAGCCGTAGGCGAGGGCTTTAAAACACCCGAGATCGGGAATCGCACTTTCTCTCGAGTGATACATAGTGCTTTATACTACACCTACGAGGAAAATAAAAAACTAAATCTTTACTAATTGAAATTTATATTGAAATTATTGTTGCAGTTAGTGAAGCTTAATATAACACTTTTTCTTTCTTTATTATTTTTGCTGTTTCCTTCAACTGCGGCGGAGTTAAAATCTTGATCATCACTATCACTACTTATCATTTTGATCGTTTTATTTTACTTTCTACGAAAACTGAATCCTCAAACAACACACAAATTGAAAATGGCGCTAATGGCGTCTGCAATTTTCACATGTTCTTTTTTCAAATTGTTTATCCTGCCGCCGCAGGGTCGCACTGCCAGCCCGACACCATCCGACACACAGCTAGTGGCCAGTGTCATTTTGCGAACTTGGAGATAAAAACTTTTTGGCTTTTGATATTTAGGTTACCGGCGCAAAGTCTTACCCAAAATTAAAAAAGAAAAACCACGTAAGAAATGGATTTTCATACACTTTTCTCTCCCGCTCAGATGCGTTTTCTCCCCGCATATTTTTGTTCGATATGCAATGACGTACTTTCTACCGTAAATTTGATAAAGTATCAAGGTACTTTCCGAGCAGGTGTAGTATAAATATCTTTATTCACATAGACTTATAAAAAGTACTTATGACAAGTCATATAGTTACAAAAAACTTACATAAAATAATACTATGATAGTAAATATCATAATTAAAAAATAGTGTAACTCTCCACCTATAAGAAGACCAACAGTGCCCAAAATGAATTATGAAAAATTTACAATTACATGATCAAATGTGATCATCAGGGAGTTAATGACCAAGCAATACCTGATCGGGTAACGGATGCATTCAAGGACATTATCCGAGTGAAGTCTCTTATATCGCAGGGACAGCTTTTACAGAGCACTAGAATAAAAGGTTTACATGTGCGTCATTAACAAATTTTACGTTTTTTCGCTGTAACAAGCAACGATCATTCACAGGTTACCGTCGTCGACCGCACCAGGAGCGGAAATACTAAATCAATTTGCTACGCAGGGCTATTTAAAATTGACGATATATAGTGGGTATAAAGAAAATACGAAATTTAAACAGTTAATGACCTAATTTCAGTTTTATCATAAGATTGTATGTTAATAATATCTTGTTTCTATTATGTACTCTCACATATTACGGGAAAAATTAAATAAATAAATTTCTGATAATTCCTTGGTATACGAGTTGGTGGAACGATGAAGGAATGAGTTTCTAGTATAATTTTTTTTTCGTCGTGGTGGAACAAACAGTGGTAGTGTACGTGAGGAGCGCACGGGCAGTCGAGCTCGACTAGAGAATTAAACGGAGCCGAGAAGCGCTGATGAGTCAACTAAAGAATTTAGAATTTTTTATAGAAAAACTATATATCTAATATTTTACGGCGGTTACATAGAGCGAGTAAATTATGTTTACATAGGGTTGCATTGTAAGTGTCACTGAAGCTGTTGTTGCGATAATTTAGCGATTTTATGAACTTTTTTTTAATTCTTTCAATTCTGTTGGAGTGAATAGCATAACCACACAATGCTACAAAAGTCAAGAATGTAGCGGACAAATGAGAAATAAAGTATTTTAAGTGTAATTGTGTGTTTAAAGGGTTTACTGATGCTTAAGATGAACCCCAGTCTCCGATATGCGGCACCAACAATGTGATCTATTTGAGAATTAAATGACAGTTGATTGAGAGTCCATGATAATTCGTAGGTCCCTTTTACGGGCCACTCTG
Organism: Udea olivalis; assembly: GCA_947369235.1. NCBI lineage: Eukaryota > Metazoa > Arthropoda > Insecta > Lepidoptera > Crambidae > Udea > Udea olivalis. The sequence goes on from OX376360.1 coordinate 12,457,666, forward strand.
TTAATAGTTTTGTTATCTACATAGATAACAATATAGAATATCACATGATAGTCATAATTAATAATATTCTTTTTACGAGTGTAAGAAATTACATGGCACTTATTAATATTGAGAAATAATTAGTTCCTGAGACAGTAGTCGTACAATCTATCAACATCAGCCTGCAGTTCAGAATAGTCACCATGTGATTGCACAATTCTGTACTGCTTTGTGTCGTCAGCATAGAGTAAGTGTTGGCTGTTAGCAAAGGCCTCCCCAATGTCATTTATGTAAAAGTCCATTTCGTAAAACGTTAAGCGCCTGATAAAAAATACATTCCTATTTAAAAGATAACCTTTTCTCGAAAATGCGCAACCTAATTTAACTTTTCTCTGCAGTCCTATAATCTGGAAGACTTATCTATTATTATACGGTGAAAATATCCATTTTTTTAAAAATGTTTCGACACTGCCCTCCAATTTTTACGATTATAGCAAGTACAAACAATCTGTAGTAAAAAAAAAACTCGTAGTAAGAATGTCCATACCTTGCTAAATACATAACATTGTAAGTATTTTGTAAAATTCAAGTTTGAAGTAAAATAATCACTACCTAATTATCAATGCCGCTGACTAACGATAGGTTTCAAAAACAAAGCCCTTTTTTAATTTCAGCACAGTGTACCTCTGGAACAGTGACTGATTACATACTACTTGTTATTTACTTACGTGATGCACTATATCCTCAACTTCATTAAAGGGTAGAAATATTATCAAAATACCTACTTTACAAAAAAATTGTTATGAGCATCGCTTTGTATGACGGGGTTCCAGTGTGCGTCGGTAAAGCAGCACATCTCGCCCGCGTTTCTCCGACCTGATTTGCATATACTATTATTTTTCACTGAATGTTTTGTTCAATAATAATAAAATATAACCTATGTCACTCCCTGATAATGTAGCTTCATATTGGTGAAATAATTATTAAAATCGGTCTAGTACTTTCGGAGCCTATTCAAAACAAACAAACAAACAATCAAATATTTCCTCTTTAGAATATTAGTATAGAATAAGATTATGAAAACAGAACAAACTACCAAACCACCAAACCATTTGATCGGCAGTGTTTGAATGCCAATTTATATGAATATAATACCCTTAAAACCAGTGAATAAAATATAATCAGTAACGTCTTAGCGGCCACACTTAACGAACCGAACTTGAACAAGAGATATGAAATAATAATAAAAGAACTAGAAGGAAAATGGATGTTCCGAGTGTCTCTATTTACTGCCAGCTCAGAAGCGCTCTCTCGCGGACGTGATCCCTTTGAGCGATTACCGCCTCAGAGGACTCGATATCGGTATGTATTGTGTATAATAGACGGGAATAAATGCTATTTTTATCAACCTTTGTTACGTTAGCATACCATTCAAGGTTTGTTATACCACTTTTCAAATGGTCTTCACCAGTCCTAGAAGGATACTTATAGGCTTTGAAACAGACTATAAAGTATTCTTCAAGGCCCAAATTTAGATTTTCTCTAGTTTTATATCTTTAGATATGAAACCAAGCATTGTCAAATGGTAAAATAAACAAAGAAATAGACAGATAGAAGATATACTTTATTGTACTAAAAAACAATAACAGAAATGTTAAACAATTTAATCAGATAGCATTTTTCATCTTTACCGAAAGTTTAAAAATATTTGTTTCGAATGTTCATAGGTACTACTTGCTTATACCAGAAAGATTCGTGCAGTCCATTAGGATTTCGGTAGCTCAGTGGTTAGAGCAGCCACCGGATTGTGGAAGATGGAAGACGGATCAAGGTCCGAAATTCGTTTGTTCACACCGTGTTTGCTAGACGTTGGTTCGATTTCCAATTTTCTTACATAGACAACAAAATTACCCGGATACTTAATATTCACTCTATGTATCCATTGACATGTTAAAAAACAATAACTAATTGGTTGAAAACACTAACATACGATGTAGGTGAAAATCTGTTTACATCGTCAGTTTGATCGGTACACCCAAACACACACACACACTCACACACGCACCCACCGACACACATATATACACAAACGTACTAGATTAGTGGATTGCTTTACCCATAAGGTTTTTTTAAGTCTTATCCTGAGGTTCATAGTAGTAGCGAGTCATTCCCAACACAAGTGTCTTATGACTACTTACTGGGAAGCCTCGGTCGGTGACAAATTGTAACCACGATTTTTTTGAATAAACCAACTTTTCATTTATTTTCATTTAAATTTTAAAAAAACCTTGTTTGTTTAGATTTACTGATTTCAATAATATTCAAATTGCATAATAAAGTAGCTTGTGTCCTGTCTGCTTGCTTGTCGTCTTTAAAGTGCATCTTTATTCTAGTGTTCCAAAAATCCAACATCTTCGTTTCTATAATTAACTTACTGCCCCTACAGACTTCGTTCTGTCATAAGTTATTGGCAAATGCCAGCTGTCAACAGCTAGGAACATTTTGTATTGGTAAATTTAATTGTCGTTTTTTTTTATTTTATGATACTTTTTATTTATGTTCTCACCGAACCTTCCCTGAACTTCAACAAATATTTCTAAATCATAATTAGCCAAATCAGTCCAGCCATACTCGAGTTTTAACGAGACAAACGAACAGTTGTTTATTTTATATATTGATTATATTGCAGATTAGGTGCTTCCAAATTTCAAGCCACAAATTACCTAACCGTACAAATGCTGAAATTGGTATTTCATGGAGATATTGTTTTAAATAAAACAAAACCGTAGTAATCATTTTGCTCTTTCGCAAATAAAGCCGCTGTTCGAAGTTCATAACCACGAAACAAAAGAAATCCAATCACGTTCTACTCTAACTTTTGATTGGCAATTGATTTTTTAAAATAGGAATGCTATGACGTCACGTCGGGCACGATATAAATGTGCCAATCACACGGACCAGCGGAGCGCGGGAAATGTCCGCCGTCTTGGTACACACACACGTGCTGGACTTCACTTTTTCATTAGCGTCATATAAAATCTGAGTAGTTCGAGTATTTCCTACTTAATGTTGCTGATAGACTTTGACTAGTGCTGCCTCAGGATGATTTCAAGAGCCATTACAGAGTTATCATCTAACGTCTGCTTAACCGAAGACCACGTAACACTCCTATTTTTTTTATTAAAAAAATTTAAATCACATTTTTCATAGGTATTGTTTTGTATGTTTACAACAAGTCTCAGAATTTTCCTATAAAACTCACATAGCCACTAACAGGTGAAGTAGTGATAAAGATGAGTTCACAAACGTCTCTCCTGACTTTATTCCTTTGCGGATTACCCCGAGCCAAGTGAACTGAGACTTGCTCAGGATTACACTATATCCTTTGAAAGCACCTGTAGATGTCTGACTTACTTACTTTAAGCTATATCCTAATCCGTTTACTAAAATACGTGCTCCTTAAAGGTTGAACTACATCGCACTTATCACCGAATCGCATTTTACATTACAGCTTCTTTCCTTTTCTACCACTCTGAAACGTCATAAACTAGAGTGAGAAAGAGATTTGGTCGCACTTAAGCTCAGATTTGAAAGGCCCGAATTATCTCCATCTTGCTTTTTGGGTTACTTTAATCATAGAATATCTATATTTCCGCGAGTGGTTTTGCCCGCGTGGACTATTTCTCCCGTCAAAATACAAAAAAAAAATATTAAGTAGTTTTAAATTGGTGAAATATTTTTTTTAATCAGGCCAGTAGTTTACGGAATTTTATTATATTCGAAACTTATTATGTTTTAATTTCATTAAAATTCATTGAAATTAATATTTTATAATGTTAAAAAACATTAAAAGGGCTGGACAACGGTATACAGTGATGCTAGACCAAGGCGTCAATGTAGAGTCGAGCTGGACGGCTGGCCTGAATACGGGTTAGCCTTCGATCGGGACTTCAGAAGCAAAGGAAGAAAGGCAGAAAACTAAATAATCCATTATCGAATCCTCACACTCTTTAGAGTCTCTAAAAAAGACTCAATCCGTACTGCCAAAAGCGTTGCTAATTACTACGCTGACCAAATCTGACAAGACTTGGACAAGACATGTGATACCGCTTACACCATTACGCCATTTGTACATGATGATTAGAAACAAATAAAAAATATGTCCTAAGCTCGAGGCAAAACGAACTTACCCGCAACTTTAGAGTGATAGGCGACTCCCACGCCGCACACGCCGTTGTCCCGCGCAGCCGCCACCTCGCCCGCGCACCTCGTGCCGTGACTGAAAACAAAAACTACTTTGTACTCTTCTGCTTCAAATTAATAAATTAAAGGGGTAGGTTAATTATGGGTAACGTTGGGGCCAGTTTTGAAATTTCGCGGCCACTCACCAAACCTTACTTTTATGAAAGAGCATATCGAGGGGAACAAACTTTATATAGAGCACATATAGCTAAAGTTTAACGGAGCTGAGTAATTTGGTATTGTATTTTTAACTAACTACTCAATTGAACTTGATCAAAAATACCAAAGAAAAGGTAAAAAAGCGGCAGTATTTATAATTCTTATAACAACATGCGACGCAATTGGGATCTAAAAAGGCTAGTTTTCAATGGCCATGTGCAATATTAGGCCATTATTGTTCATGTATTGTGGGTAAAAAGACTTTCAGGTGTTTTTCCCATAATAATATGTCTCTAATGTCGACGGTTAGAAACCATTACCTCCTATTTACATATTGATTATTATTAGAAAATGTCTTTTTTAATATCATTGACGTTAAGGTCGTATTTCGTGATAGCTTGTTGTTCACTTCCTAATGCTAAATACTAAACATTAACTGATATATAGACCACATTACAACTATGGTTATCTAACTTGAGGAATTGCTGGATGTACTTCTATTAGAAGTATATACTCAACAGGTACATCTTGGAAAGAAAACCTTCTTCTCCTATTTCTGCATCCTTTTTAACAGCTATTAGGTGAAATTAGCTCCATAAAGTAACATTTCAGAACTTTTATTTTAGTGAAACTAAGGCAAAAAATAATACTTTAAGAAATCATATCTCGGCTCCGATATCACTTAGAACAATTCTGACCACTCAGATATGTTTCTTTCTTAGGGTTCTATAAAACAGTAATAAAATTATTGATGGCTGCTTTTAAAAAAAATGACGCCACGAGCCCACCCATAGCTACTCATACCCCTTTAGGCCCATCAAAAAATAAAACAAAATAAATTGAAGCACGCGTGGGATCATGAGCCTTCAAAGATACACAATCCATATTATAAACATCAATGATATAAACAAATCCAATTTTTGCTTGCATTTCAATTAAAGACTTTACAAGCGGCACGGGTGGTATGGGTTCGATTCCCCGTCATTTCAATTGATAAAACAAACTTTTCTTAATCGACTCGGGTCTGGAACTACTCGTACAAGACCCTAACATAAATACTTGTCGGTTACCTCATAACACAGGCTATATTCTTTACTTCGAAATCATGACAAAGGCTATGATAACTCAGCGTGCTGAAAAACACCGTTAATAGAAAACAAGTAACCAAGGTGACGGCGTAAGGCTCGCAACCAACCAACCACGTTGAGTTTTAAAACACATAGCGGAATGTGGGTTTCTAAATGTTCCGTTTACCATAGCAACAGTCAACTCAACAATGAGGTATCATTTGTGATCCAATTATGAAAGTATGAGCAAAATAAATAAGTACCATCTTAACTAGAGAATACATAAGAAACTGGCGTAATAAATTGAGAAAAAGGGATGAATCAAGAAAAAATAATACTGCCATTCTAAGAAAACATGTACTTAGATACCTAAATAGCGTAGGTTAAAGTAATATAAAAATTGCCTTTCCTTTATGTATGAGAAATATGAAAGCTTTTCATAAATCCCAAATACAGATGTATTCTGTGCTGTGATGTTGACATAATTTAGGAGCAAGTCTCGTTCCAAGGTACTTACGGCGACTGAGGCGCAAAGTCAACATATTATGTGCGTTGAGAATAATTATTTGCTTGGAACATTATTAACAGGGAAACAGTGTCATTGCTAAATAAAAGCTTTTGGAACTCCACGGGTGTACACGCTGTGCAAGGCGGGGGGCTGTATCTGAAAATTGGTTCGAAATCATGCTACGGCGCAACGCCTTTGAGATCAAAGCATTTTTATTTTTTTCCTGTTAGGATTATGGCTAAGTCAACTTTATTCAACTGTGCAATTATTTGTAGGTCATGTATGTATATGTATTACAATATGAAAATGTTTTGATAAGATGTTAATAAACAATTATATGGTTATACTTTTGATCTTGCCACATTCCTAAATTAGAACTTAGTGAGTTCAAACACAAATTAGGCATGCGCGGCGCTCTGACAGATAGCCCGCTTAGAACAACTCGCCATTTCTGATACACGCACACAGAGACGTGAGTTTAGAGGCGAAGTCAGTCAGTTTCAGTCACGCGGTCAGTCGCACTGTCAAAAACATTGAGATATTACTTGTACGTCAGATGCATTATAGTTCAATGGCACGCAGATATTTTTGTTGCAGTGTATTTGACTGTATGAACAGCACACGAAATTGTGATTACACGTTTTTTAAGTTAGGTACCAAATGATTTTGATAGGTAAGTAAAACTCAGATAACTTTTGCAAGTTAGTAGGTACTATGGAGTATAAGTAGATAGGTACCTAGGTAAAACATTTTATATAACACATTAAAACCCAGTAGAAATGGGCTTTTACTTTTTCCGTAACTTATCTTACCATGCATTACTAAATCACCGCCGAAGCGTCGGTGGCTCATGGTTCCCTACTGGTATAAGGAGTAACGACTGTATGATCAAGCCCATTAATTAGGCTAGCAGATTTCACCGGGAGCCCGGTTGAATTAGCAGACGCCTTCTGTAGGTAAACGACATCTTACAATATAATATTTAAATTTATACCCATCTCATCTCATCTCTTTTTGACCTTGGCTCCTTTATTTCATTTTTGTTTTTGTCAATCTTGTTGCAATTTTTCACTTTATTTATTTTTGGCGGGTTTTGTTAAATCGGGCTTATCCGGCGAATATAGTCGCAACCCTGGGCGAGCAGGCAAGTTTTGAGAAAAAGGCGAGAGCGGTCCTTCTGTAAACTCTTTATATTGTGGTTGAAGGCAAGAAGTTATTTTTGGAGTTAATAACAAGTTTTTGTTTATTTTTTCTTCCTCACTGTTCTAATTTTAAATTACGCTTTGGTTTTGTTTTTGACGTAAAGCTTTGTAGAGTAACTTCAAATTAGACAAAGCTAAGTTTAGCTTTTTGCAGATGCTTGCAATTGCAAAGGAGATGAATCCTAAGGCAAGTATGCATCTTGAGCTCCTTTGAACTAATTTCGTCTAAGTTTCGAATGCGTAAGGAATTTAAAGCTAGGCTGAGACAATATAACGCGTAAACTAAGGTAAAATAGAAATTGAAGCTTGATAAATACAGTGTGGCGTGATAGGGTTATCAGGAAAAGTAAAGATTTTAATGAGATACCTTTTTTTTTAGAAAAAACTGTTTAATTATTAACTTATACATCGTTAATTATCCCACACAAAATATTCGTTGTATATTTAAATGAGTAAATTTACCAGCAAATATGAATAACTTCGCTGGTAATCAAATTTTTTTTACATTTAAACAAATTACAATAATAGTATAATGCATTCAGAATCATCTTCACTTCATTTTTTATCTAATTCAGTAGTAGTTGAGTTGGGTGTTCCCGATGTTACATAGGTAGGTAAGTGGTGGGTATTTATTTACTTGCTAAACTTCAACTAGAAACAAGAATCTTTGAATGATAGTCTGTTACGACCATGCTATTTTAGTCAACAGAGTGATTGAAAACTTCCCTAGGCGTCTCAAAACTTAAGAGATATCTGAAAGGCCCGTCGTCGCTCAAACAGCGCTCAAGCTCGATAAAATTTCATCAGAACAAATTAGGAAATTAGAAAGATAATTTAATTTTGCCGGTTTTCAGAGTAAATTTAATTAAAATGGCTATTCAACATAAAATTCATATTTTGCTGAGGGACTGTATATTTTTTGTATAAATATGGCTAAATTATTATGACCAGATCCGATAATAGCTTCGTATTTGCTATCATTTGTTTCCATTGCAAATTGCTTACGATGAATTTCCCAGCATCCCTGTTTTAAATTGTCATAGCCCGCGAGCAACGTTTTTTTTAATCTTATTGTTTTGTTATCGTGTGTAAATACAAGACATTATGAACTTTGGAAATGGGATGGGTATGATGGTATGCAGCTAAATAGTACTTTATAATATTCTTCTAAAACAAATAAACGATACGAAGAAGAGGAAGAAAATTTTAAAATTAGAGTCGTTCTGGGATCTGTAGATACTATTTCTCTCCTTACACCGGCTCATTCTTCTGGCTTTCTGTCTAGTTCCTTCACTGTTGCGGAAATACGACTTTGGAACAAACTGCCAGTCTTGGTACAGAAGTCGTGCAGCAAATATAGGTCCAAAATGGCTTTGGCAAATTACAACTCTTCCAACTTTTTAAATCATTATATCTGAAAGAAACAGTGGCTCTCAGGAAAAAAAGTATTTAGACATCTTTTATAGATAATTAATTATCTGATCTACATTTTTGTCTGAATTAATTTTTGATAAACTTTTAGATTTCGTTTATTTTGAGCAATCCTACCAAATTTGAGCTGGGTGCGAATTATTGTAACCTCTCTTCTATTTTTGGTCTAATTTGGCCGGGCTATCACGCCCGAAGAATTGTAGTTAGTGCTCCCTATTAATTTCATCTATCTTTATCTGGTAATGCTATTTTCCCTCTCTTGTACCATATTTTCAATGCTTAATTGAATACTATTAGTCTAGTATGTGTATGCTATTATTTTCCTTAAATGTTTCATCATTTTATAATTCTCTCATTTTGTTTCATCTTTCAGAAAACGTAGTTTTTAACTATTATATAATTCTTCGCACTGCCTGTAATTTCTCCGTCTGACTGAGTGGTTGTCTGGTAAAGAAGTCCTCTAGGCATTAAGTCTGCCTTTTTGTACTCCAATTTATGTGCAATAAAGAGTCAATAAATAAATAAGACGTACCTGTTGAACCAGTCGTCTGTGTAGCGAGGATACGGAAACGGGTCATTGCTGCTGAAGTCGTACGACGCCTCGGCGTTCTGAAACAAACCCAATTGTTATTCATTCAAATACACACAACAACGTGGTCTAGGGATATATAAAACTTTCTTTTTTAAATAACTTAAAAAGTACTGGCCTTACAAAAAAACTATTAATGACAGATTATAAAAACATTATTAAGTTCCTTTTTTAAATTCAAATTTGTATATAAAAGGTTATGTTTTAAGATGAATTTCGCATTCGCATAAATTTATATAAATCTTTGTCAAACGCATCTCCGGTGTTCATTTAATCATGTCACGTAGACACTTGACCAGAAACGAAATGTTAAGAGCAGTGGGCATAATTCAAGCTGGCGCTACCCAAATTGCGGTTTCTGAAGCCATGAGGACCAGTCAGAGCGTTATATCCAGGCTTTGGTCACGTTATCGTGTCACGGGGGAAATGGTGGAACGGCACCGAGGACCTCAACGCATTACAACACATGTACAGGACCGATTCATAGTAAATGCTGCACGAAGTCAACCAAATGTAACGGCGATGCAATTGGTTCAAAGGCTACAGAGAGAGTATGGTTTGCTGGTAAGTGGTCAAACTTAGAGAAGACGAATGCATGATGTCAACCTACGTGCTCGTAGGCCACTTCGGGTACCAGCGCTAAGGAGAGGCAATCGAGGAAGAAGATTACAATGGGCTATTGCACACGAAAACTGGAACCATTCTCAATGGTCACTTTTGCTATTCACTGATGAAGTCAGGTTTAGATTTCATCCTGATTCGCAAAGAGTACGCGTTCGGAGAGAACCTGGACGTTGGAATCGAGCACCCACAACAAGTTCATGCATATCAACGTGGCACGATTATGGTTTGGGCAGTAATTCGTCTCGGCGGTAGGACGGACCTCGTTAGGATACAAGGCAATATAACTGCTCTAAAATACCGAGCTGAGGTAGCCTGTAATCTTGCCCCACGGACAGCAAATGGGACAAAATTTGTCACAATGCTCGTCCACATACGGCGCGTATCGTTACAAGTTGGTAACAACAGCATGATATCCAAGCTTAAGACTGGTCTGCACAATCCCCTGACTTAAATCCTATTGAGCGTGCCTGGGATATGCTTCAGAGAAGTGCTCTTAGGAATTCCCCTGAAGATATATTAAACCAGCTTTTCTTGCATCTTAGCAGTACTTGGGACAGTATTCCACAACAGGATATTGACACCCTTGTTTTGAGTATGCAGAACCGCTGCAGATATGTCAGGAGAGTCTTTGGTGGATCGACGGATTATTAATTTTAAGTTTTTAACAATTTTTATAAAAAAAATAGTTGTTTTGTTTAGGTTTTGATGTTTCAAAAAATAAGTTAAAATTGAAATTTTGTCTGAGTTTTTCCTCTTCTTCTGAGTTTTTTTTAAATTTAACTTTATCTAAAAGTATATTTATCAGATTAGATAGGCTATTACACAAGGTTTATTTGAAAGTGTAGGTGTTTTAACAAAAAGTTAGTAGAATTTTAGTTATTTAGGTTTAATTGAAATATCCCTAGACCATGTTGATGTGTGTATATCAATTTTAACAAAATCAATTTAGGAGCGTTTGCTGGGGGTGGATAGGAAACGTTGCATTTTTGTAAGATTTTTATTTTTTTGAATTGAAATAAAAGTATAATTTATCTCTCTTTTTTAATATTGCCCGTTGCCGTTGCCCTCACCTTGAAGGTGAGGATGGCCAGTCCTTTTCACTCCCCGCCTGAAGAACCCGGGACTATAAGAGGAAGGAAACACTTGTGCTGGAAGGGCGTTCCCCGTCTGGATGGTACGACAAAAAAACGAGTCACCGAACCTTTTGATTTGAAAAAGTATTTTACAATGTAAAATTTATACAAAAATAACAGCCTGTAAAGGAATCCAAAGCATGACAGATACCATGTTTTCTTATATTTGGACTAGATACTTACAGACAACCTACGATTAAATTAGAGTTGAACCCACGAGTTGCCACTATAAGTTTACATTATCGTTCGCGTAAAAAAAATGTACTGGGATGTTTGACATTGTCATGTCATGTCATGTGTCATCCCAATACATTTTTTTAAGCGAACGATAATGTAAATTTAAAGTGGCAACTCGTGGTAGACGTACAAAACCATCGTTGTATTCACTGTTAAATTTATTTTAACCCGGATAACGGCGGAAGGCTTACCTACCACCTACCACGTTGGGATCCGTTCACCATGACGGCAACAGTCACCTGCTTCTGCTCTGACTACATCACGACTATTAATCGGTGGTCTGTTATGTTATGTCAAATTTAAATGATCTCAAAAGCAGTGTTCTTGAGATAGAAAGATAAGAATTTAAATTAATATATAATGAATGACCCATTAGGTATCCAATTTTAATTATTTTCAAATATATTTGCATGATATTTGAAATATTGTTATTATTTTATTTTTATTGTATAAGTTGGCATTTGTACGCCTAGGCAAGGCAAAACATAGCGACCATTTTGTTTTTCTGACCATCCACTGTAACCTGTGTTTAACAAATAAAGCGTTTGATTGATTGATTGAAGTTATTCAATCAGTCAGATTGTATGAATTATTTTTTCTTGTGTTTCTTTGCTTTCGTTCGTCTTTCTCCGCCGCCGGACCATGACTTTTTACTATAACTTATGTTTTACTTAGATACTTGAACATCGTTAGATAAAAGCATCACTTTCAAAGAACGACCAAGTTGGATTCGAACCTAGCAACATGCGTCGTTTGTTCGTAAAAGTATACTCGACTCATCTAAATCAACTGAAAAAGTAGTGGCCTATTTGAATGATATAAAAAGTTTACACTAAATGGGTAAAGAATGAATACCTACAAAATTCATGTTTTTCCGAATATCCTATATAAAAGAAGCATAAGACCGCGAAGAAATTATGCAAAACCGAGCGATTATGAAGGTGGCCAAATTACTTTTATACCCCTCAATTGAACGGATATTAGGTACATTAATGCTCAGTAATCCGCAGGGAAAACGTTCATTAAATTCTCTAAGTCCATTACCTTTAATGCTTAATAAGAAATATAAAGTACCTACTCAGGGCGTAAGACTTTAAAAGAGCTCGTGTATTGATCGTTGGCGAAGGTAACTTCTGACTTATCGGCATTAAATACAATTATATTGGGAGTTCCCCTGAATTTACCCATTGTAGTTGTTTGTTAAGAGTTTCTTTTTTTATACTACTTTGGTGGGAAACAAGCATACGGGCCGCCTGATGGTGAGCGGTTATCGCAGACAATGGACGCGTGCAACACCGGGGGCATCACCCGTTCGTTGCTGATGCCGACCCTGTTAAAACCTCTTCAATCTCCTCTCGAAGTACGCTACGCTGTAGCTCATTGGGAAAACCTCGGCTGCTCAAATGACCTACCTTATTCCACAGTCAAAACGTCCTCGGAAGGAATCATAGCTCTGGAGCCAAACGAACTGTAAGAGACCATGGTGGATCACTTCTCATGGACGCTTTTGAAACCAGACCTATACGTCCTATACTATAGTATATACTATAAGAGTCTATAGTCCTATACTATAAGAGAAAGAGTCCTAAAAAGTGGTTTCGACTTTTGTCGTAAATGGGTAAAAATACCCAACAACAAAACATTAGGGTTGTAATCTACAAATACAACGTCAGAAGAACTGATGTGAAAGATGGTCCAACTTTGTTGTAATTGATAAACTTTGGACGAAACTTCCAAGGATTCTGTTATTTCTTTCCAATCAGTAAATCACAAATATTTTTGTGCTTGAGATTTTTATTCGAACAAAAACTTGACGTAACAATAAAGTTTTATATATATATCAAATTCTTAAGTTAAAACTAATAATGGTTAAATTTTCATACCGTCAGGATAGGTTTGGTCGTATTTAAAAATTATACACCCCGCATCTAATTTTACAGGGTCTTTTCCTGCCTCTATATCAAATGGCACTGCATCATAGCAAAAATATTTATTTGTGACCTATTTGCATCCTAATTTACTTCTATGTATCGCAGCTCACAACCACCAGACAAAAGCCATTAACCCTTAACTGTAGTCGTGGGTCCATGGCCAATCAATCTTCCCGCTTCTACTAAGTACCTTCCTACAGTAATCCAAAGTGCAGAGAGGAGAACGGATGAGTTTCGATCGCTACTAGTCACCTTGTATTGGCTTGCCCCCGGGTCCATTGGACCCACGGCTATAGTTACGTAACTTTTTCATTTTTGTTGTTTATTAGTTTGACTGTTTGTTGTTAATTATTTTTCATGGCAAACCAAAAGGAATAGTGCTATAAATAGAGATAATATACAAGAGCAGTGATTGAACAGAGAATATAGAGAATATATTTAAATAGCTAATATAAGATAAAGCGACGGAAAGTCACTCATATCTCGAAATAATGCTCCGACTGCCCACTTAGAAAATTAATTTTCCGAAAAAGCCTGGAATTGAAGAGGAATAAAAGAAAATGATGCTCTTGATGTCCGCTACACAAGAGCACGTGGACTTTGTGCCCTTAAAACATAAGTAAAGACAGCCTATTTTTTAGGTCATGTGCAAAAACATTAAGCAATTCATGCATACAAGTTGGTCATTAGTACATCCTGTCAAAAAAATTTTGGGGATTGATTTTTAGTTATTTAAACTTTTTAAGCATGAAACGATTAGCAATTCGTTTTTAAGTGTGATTTTCAATTTTTATATGATTTTTACCCAAAGCACTTTTTTAGGCTCAGTAAATAACAAACGACTCGTCTAAAAAATGTGCCAATAAAGAAATAAAAGTTTATATTTCTGATTTTGTTTAGTACTACGATTGTTAAAACTAGCGGCCCGACAAACTTCGTTCTGTCAAAAGTTATTGCCAAATGCCAGCTGTGAACATTTAGTATTTATGGAAGAATGTTTTTGCTTTTATTTATTTTTTCATCAATTTCCCAATGTATAGTACCAATGTATAATAATGTAAATAATGTAAAATACTTATTATCCTATTCCCGATGTAGACAAATCCAAAAACACAAATATCATGAAAATCGGTCCACCCGTTCTTGAGTTATAAGTAGCGTGTTAGTTACACCACTTTCTTTTATATATATTATATAAATACAAACTGGCATGACAGAAAAAATGCGCCCCGAAGTATCATCATTAAAAATAAAAGTTAAAAAAAAATGAGGCAGAAAAACATTTTCACGCTTTCAGTGAAATATTTAGTTGTAGCACATTGTCGCTACACAAACAGTTTTGCCGTGCAATCGACGGAATTCATTTACACAAACCACAATCAGCGCCGGACGCAAAATCCCCTGCAATCCTCTATGAAGGTTAATTTGGCGTCCAGGGTCGATTTCGGCGGTTGGGGACGGGAAAATTGTGCACCCGCAATTACTTGATAGGTATTCCCACTGCATGATTGTTTTAAGTGGATTACAAGTACTGTCAACAGGGGAATTTGGTGACATCAACATGAATCGAATTGTAGTTTAAGTGAATTTACATCCATAAAGAAGTTAATGTGAACCGGCAATTTAGAGTTGTGTCAACTGAGAAGACTCGGCAAGGAAAGCATATTTTTTCTAAATTATTTAATTTCCAGTTTTACTTACTCGGTAAAATGTATATTAAGGGCAAAGTTAAAAGCTGCAAAATAAATATTTCAGCCAAATAATCCCTAAGGCTTGTTCTCACCTACACCCTAATTAATCGCTATTAAAAGCGAGAAACGATACTTCTTTTCAACAAGACGCGTAAACAAAACCGTTATTTTATTTTGGGAGAATTCGCAAAATTTGTTTCATGCCTAAAATTTAAATGAAGGTCCTTATTCATGACTGCTGGACCGGATTAAAATGCTAAAAGGCTCATTTAAATTCCGTTTTTGCTTTATTGTAATAGTAACTACGCTTCTTCGTAAAGGGAAATGGGCTTGTAGGTACTCTGCGGTGTTGCCAATGAAGGCTGAAGAAACAGTTATAGTAATTGCAAGATTTTTTTTTAATGTAAATAAATAAATAAATATGCGCCAGACAACACACCACTTGCCATGGTCTCGAAGTAAGGATAAATATACTTGTGTTACGAGGTACCAGACAGGGAAATAAGCCAGGGGCGTCTCCCAGCACACCCAGACCCGAGCCAATTTAGAAAAAGTCATTTTTTCTGAATTGACCCGACCGGGAATCGAACCCGGGACACCACGGAAGCCAAGGCGAGAAACCGTGCTACAGCACACTGCGCCAATCGTGTCGTCAGTTTAATTGTATCATTTAAAACGGTTTGTAAGACAAAGAAAGTTCTTTGTTGCTTTCTCTCAGGAGTGTAGTAGCCACTTTCCCTTTCAGCACCATAATGCCGGGCAGCATCTTTCTCTGCTCTAAACTTCACTCCTTAACTGATGAGTCACCGACAATAGATTGTTCCTGGTATTCTCACTTGATAATGAGTTTATTTTGTACTGGAAAAGCACAGAAAACATATATTATTCTTGAAATTTCAAACGCAACTCAAAGAACAGCACGCATTAGCGCTTGTTGAAAGTTGAAATTTCTTTTAATTATGTTAGAAAAAACAAGTTTAAGAGGTAAATACTTACATAGTTGTATTTCAAATCCGGATGCATGTAATCCACACCTGAAACAAAGTTTTTCTTAACGTTAATATTCATTATAGTGAATGCAAATTGAACCTTCTACTACAAAATATAAAAGGACATAATTCTGTTTAATCTCTACTCTTACATGTAATGCATATTAAATCAAGACCTTCAATTATAAGAGGCTTACCATGTTCAAAGCCTTCATGAATAATATAGGAGGTGAAGCCCGTAAAGGTCCTTTGTATAAAGACTACACTTTCACCTCAAAATTATTTGGAGCAGAATTGTAAACTGATTTTTTATTCATATTATATAGTTCTTGCAAATCACGAGCGCGCGTTAATCGAACGAAATCGAACTTTATTCTTCGGTATTAAGAGCGTCGGCACGCGC
Organism: Udea olivalis; assembly: GCA_947369235.1. Classification (NCBI taxonomy): domain Eukaryota; kingdom Metazoa; phylum Arthropoda; class Insecta; order Lepidoptera; family Crambidae; genus Udea; species Udea olivalis. The sequence continues at coordinate 12,473,851 of OX376360.1, forward strand.
GCTCGTGATATGGTTGTACTATACGAGCTGTCCTGACAGACATCGTTCTGTCAAATGTTTTAAAATGTTGACGGGAGAAATAGTCTACGCGGGCAAAACCGCTGACGGACAGCTAGTGATAGATAACTATACTTAGATAAAACTATTGACACAGGTACACTATCTTTACCAAAAGAGGGTAGAAAAAGCAACTTACTTATAGGATGATGTATTTAAATAGTAAAACCAAGCCTATCCAAAATACAGCTAAATAACCATTAAAAAAACCTTTGTGAGCACCAAATTAAAAACTTACGAGGTAGTTTCAAAATTAAATAACTTTTGTACGGTTTTGGAAATTTACAGGAGCAGCCCAAATGTGATATTCGATTATTATTTAGCAAGTTAGCAACTTCTAGGAACATTTTTAGTTGTGTAACAGGGCTCGGTTATTACGAGTATTTACTCTCCTAACGAAGCATAATATCTATATGTAGTTACTGTGCCAGGCATGTTAGTCATAATTGAATAGGAATACATTACTACATCTTAGTGTGGAAAAGTGTGCTTGAGTAGCTGACAAACTTCGCTGAGTCATAAATTACTTGGCGTAGTAAGCTCGCATGTAATGCAATCTAATTTGGCATGTAGATTCCTTGGGAAGTGTAGGTACTAGAGCACTTAGAGAGGATTTCCCGTAATTATTACAGGAACAGGAAAAAACGGGTCGCAGGTAAATGCTAGTCATCTATACTCATCTAACTCACCATCATCCATGATAGCGGTGGTGACATTCACCCCGGTGTATCCCAGCGCCCAGGCCGCCTCAACGTTGAGGTCTAACTTGGGCTTGCCTCCGTTCTGGCCCGTGTTCTTCAGGTACCACTGGAGGGGGAAGTAGGGGTCGCGCGGCTCGTCGGCCGGCGCGGTCTCCGGCAACCGCAGCGGGCGGAAGCCCCGCTTCACCCGCACGAAGCCTGTCTGCTGGACTGCGGCGTGGACCTGGGAAACGAAAAGATAATTAATATGTGCTTGTTGGCGCCATATTAGTGATCCCACCATAAGCGACGGAGAACGTGAGTACCATCATGTGACGATCATTTGTGTTTGTTGTGTGTCTGGGTGCTATTATATTTTGAAGTATGCATTTACAAATTTAAATATTCTCTAGTTCCCGTAGTACAAGCTCTTAGGTTGGGTTCAGATGACCTTGATGTAAATTTTCCCAGTTAATTATTAATTTAGAATAAATTACTATAATAAGATGGAGAATAGTTTAAAAGTTATTCAATTACGAGACAGTGAATGTTAACTACAAACCGACTTAGAAAGGCGATAAATACAGGTTCAAAACAGAATAATGAAATATCCTACTTGAAAGCCATGTCGCGGAGCGACAATAATTTCGGGGGAGAAATACATTAGTCATCCTTAATTCTGACGGACATTCTGTCACAAGATTCGGATCGCTCCCTGGACCGTTCATCCAGTTCTGATTTATTACTTTTGTTGAGGAATGTCAAACAGAAAATGTCAGATGGGATTTATGCTTCAGAAGAGATCAAACGACTAAAACATTTTTTATACTGTCAGATAATTAGAACTCGCACCGTAGGAGCTGTTCTGCTTTCTTCAAAATAAGCATACATAGTACTACCGCCCGCGGCTTCGCCCGCGTTTCGTTGTATATTAAGGCCAAATTACATAAAATCTATATAAATTGTAGCCCATGTGTTATTTTGATGTATAAGCTCTGTTACTGTAAGGTTTCATCCAAACCCGTTCAGTAGGATATGCGTGAAAGAGTAACAAACATCCTCACAAACTTTCGCATTTATAATATTATATAGTTAGAGTAGTAAGATACTTTTGTTTCTCTTCAATGTATTCCGAAAAGCATTTAAAGTTGAAGTGAAACTGAGATGACATCTCAATCTAAAAAAGATATAGAAAGAAAATTATGAATACACTCTTAAATCAATATGCGCCGGACAACACGCTATAGCCTTGGTCTTGTACTCGTAGTAAGGTTAAATATTATTGGCTTAGGCGATATCAGACAAGGGTTTAAGCCAGGGGCGTGTCCCAGCATACCCAGATCGGTCGATAGTCGATCAGGAAATCTTTTGCAAACGACTAAATACTTCACTAGTTTTTAAATTAGGAAAAAACTATTTACCTTCGTTATTAGAAAATATGTATAATTAGGCTAACAACTATCCCGCTGCTAATAAACAGCGGCTTACATTCTTAAATCATGTTATTCTCTACAGTTGACGGGTCCAAAGTGAATGACTTAAAAAAAACTGTCTGAACTGAAACAACGGTTCGTATTGCACTGCGATCGGGAGTGTTTACCTACCTTTAACTCAAGAAAGTTTCTCAATAATTACTTACTAGCTGTAGAATAATGACACCAATGACACGAAAACGCTCTTCGGATTATTTCTCACGTTCAAACATAGCCTAAAAATAAAATCAAAACATTATAGCCTGGAATACCCGCTTATAATGTAGCTCTATATTTGTGAAATAATTTGTTTAAATCATTCAAGTGGTTTAAGTGTGTCTATCCATTACAAAAACCTACCAAAGATCAAATCTTTCCTCTTTATGACTTTAGGTAGATTGTAAGCGCTCCTTGTGCTGTAAATAGGATCAAGTTAAAAACTAAGGGAACAAGGTACTCGTAGTTAGGTCAATTAAACTTCCTACTCATGCACACGAACACACGGCTCTGGCTTGGTGATGGTTTTGTGAAATCTTGTTTGCGGATCCGACCTGACATAGACTAACCTACAAAACTCTGACTCAATTAAAATGTTAAATTTTTTAATAAACTGTAGTTGTAGTTTAGTAACTGCGACCTAATTTTTTTTAAAATAAAAGTTAAAAGTATTTGTAATTTCATATAAGTGAACCCTCTGTGTTCTTTTGAAATTGAAATAAATTATCTTTGAACCGAAAGTGCGCACCAAAACCATTAGAAAAACCTAACTCACAAACCACAAATACTGACAGTATTCCGAGAGGCCTTGAGGTATTTTCCCCAATCTTTCTTACGACGAAGAAAATGCCTTATTTAATCGGCATCCGTCCAATCCCCGCCAAGTATGGATATAACATTGATTAGATACTCCTCGTGATAAATTATTATGACCATCGCGTGTAACAAAGACAGCTCAGGCTTATACTTGTATCATACTAGTCGAATGTTCATCAATTATGTTCTAGCGGGTATATTTTTGTGGACTATAAGCCACCTCCTGTATAAGTTATAGTTGGATTTCCGGATACACTTACACCTTTTAAACTGGCTCAATTTATAGGTTTTATTGGCAAGCTTCAAGCGCCCAACCATCAGTAACAAGCCACTGAGTTTTTATTTATAAAAATGCGTACAAGTGATTTGAGATAATACTTTTAAAAAAATGTCTTGTTTGATCTGATTTCGTGCGTCACTGAAAGGCAACACGGATCTGCAAGTCCGATGCATTACTGCATATTGCAAGATCTGCAATACATTACTTCATACCTTTATTTGGACATGACAAGAACCAGAAAAGCAATTTACGAAAATTGCCTATATTTTAAATCCGAGAAGCGCTCCAAAAAATAAGAAAATTTAAGATTATTTATAAACGCCATTCGATTTTCAATACGAAATTGCTTTGATACGTTGACATTTTTAATATTAAAGATGGTAAAGAATCATTTTTTCCTCAAAGTTATTTATAAATAAAATAATGAGTGTTTTGTCGCTATTCGTCGTTATTTCTAAGCGATGTGATTGCACGCGGGTGCAGCGCATTTACGGCTTAGAAATTCTGTACATTTTAGGAGCCATGCCCCTTGAGATGTTCAGAGTAGCGTCCTAAGCACTTGCCTAATCAAAAAAACATTTAATGTCATTCTCATAGCTATCAAGAAGTGTGCCCTTCAAACGCCTCAGCACCTGACTAGCGACCAGTACGTCTACCACGAGTTGCCACCTTAAATTTACGTTATCGTTCGCGAAAAATTTTGTATGTGGATTTGACATGACATGACATGACAATGTCCCAATATTTTATTTTAAGCGAACGATAACGTAAATATAAAGTGGCAACTCGTAGTAGACGTACAGCTCCCGGCAGTCACAACAAAACGGTATTATTTCATAGGAATTAAAGTACATTTTTTTAAGCAATACTTAATAAAAAATAATAAAAAAAATCTGGGACAATTAACACCAAGATCATCTGACCCCAAACTAAGCAGAGCTAGCACTATGGGTGTCAGAGACTGATCAATATACTTAAATGTTTCGAAATACATACCTAAATAGATAATAACACCCAGACACACAACAAACACAAATGTTCGTCACATAAATGTATTTCATGGGTGGGGATCGAACCCACAACCTACGGTGCTGAAGCAGGATCGCTGCCATTGCAGCAACAGGCCAGTATATTTATTATTCTCATCTGTACATAGAAGAGCGACATAAGTATCATTTGAAAAACATTAAATGGACGAACTTCTTAATTACCTTTTTTGTAAACCTGGCGATCAACTCAGTTATAATAGGAAAATAGGGTTCGATAACTCATTCAAAATTCATGTAAACTGAACAGAGTTCTAAGCTTGTTTTAAATATTGTACCTACAGTTCATTAGATAGGATTCTTTGAAAGTAAAGTGTGTGGGATCGTAAACCAAAGAAAACTTAGCTGCAAGTTTATCGGCTGAATAAATTATAAATTGGTTAAATTTCAAAGTCAATTTAAGTTATCGACGTGTCCCCATCTTGGGTAATGTTAAGCTGAGTTCAAAGTTAAAATCTGCAGTTTAGTCTGTAAATACTTAATAGGCTAGACGACTAAAAAAACTATTTAGTCTGTCAGTTAGATTATCAAAAAATTCTGGAAACTTATTTTTTCTTTTTTCTCTTAAACGAAAAATGACGACGATACAGTGCGTTGAAATTTCGCGTGACGTCACGCCTAGGTAAAATTTTTACTTAGAAGTGACGTCATCCTGAACCTAAATGCTCTTTATCTTTGTATTTTTTTTTAATTTTAATAAGCGAAAAATTATATGTCGAGTATTTTTGGACGGTTATTTTTAACGAACGGACTAAACAGAATGCCATTTTTTTAATGTGGTCGACATCCCTATTGTCCAGCTGTACGAGTATATGTGTAATTTATAAACGAGTTGTTTGGTATGCGATCACATTGTTCGGTCATCCCTCATGACCAAAATAAATATTTTTTTGTAATTTAGTAATAATTTTGGTAATTTATTGATAAAGAAACCAATAGATGTACTGAGTAAAGCAAATATAAATTACTATTAGACGTTTTTTCTTCATGTCGTTATATGAATACATAAAGTAAGTTAGTTATGTTTCAACCCCAACAAAATCCGAACTAATATATTGCTAAAGAATCCATTGAAGCTGCAATAAATGAAATTGAATTAAAAGAGCTTTGAAAGTGAAATATCTTTCAATGTAACGACCTTCACGAATCCACTGTGTTGCTCCTCAAAGGAATACTGATGCGGCGGTCACTCGGAACATTTGCATAGCGCTTTTGCTACGAAAGCTTTGCGTTGAGCTCGGCCATTGAGAAACGGAGTGCAGTCATTTTTGTCCAACCTCATTTACACAACTTAAGCAGTTATTTCGTTAAATTTAGGCCTCTTCAAGAAGATGTAGTTAGATTAAGGAACACCTTAGTAGCACACATCTTCACTTAGGCATTAAAAATGAGATATAGACGTTTAGTCACGATGCTAAAGTCTTTGACTGCCGTCAAATCAGACAATAGAATAGTAGATTGTTACACAAGGTGAGAAAGTTACCTTTTCAATGCACGAGATGGCTTGGCGCGCGAGTGCAGCGAGAGCGCTAATAGTTCGAGGGCATTGAAAAGGTCTTTCTTCCGAGGTAAACACTCTGCTTTTCATTACGAATATAAGGAAAGTAAATAAAAATCAGATACATAAGTCCAACCAAATAAACTTTTCACTCGATTTACGAAACAACTGAATGAAGTTCGAATAGTTGCGATCCCGCCTTTTTTTTTTGTCTGTGGAATTCAACCATTTTTTATTTTTTTTTATTTATGAAAACATTCCGATAAATATAATATACACAAACATTTTAAATATTTGTAAAAAAGCATACTTAGACAGTGATGATGGAATTCCCCGCCTTATTTTATTTAAAGAAAATATTTTTTTTTCATTTCTATCGTAAATGCTTAACTGAAATTTATTCAATTAAATACTAATTAAGTGACACATACATTAATGAGTATATTCCTGCTTCGATTGTTTAAATATTCATTTGAAATCAAGATGAAGAAATTTCAAATACAGCTGTGGCTGAATAGAATACATCGACTTGCCGCAAAAGGAATGTCAAAATAGAAGGTGACATTTGACAGTTATTTACTTTCAGCCCTAGGGCTGAAAAAAACTTTACAGGGCTAAAAGTGAAGCTTTCAACCCTATGCTCAGGCAACTTCAAGCGTACTTTCCGTGTATGAGTAATGAAAAATCTATTGTTTGACGGTCACCCACGCTAAACGTGTTAACTAACTTCATTTGGGAAGAAAATTGTAAAACTTTCTGGTTCATAAAATTTATTCTTTATTACAAGTATCGATCTTTTCGAACTATTCACCCTGAGAACGTATACACTTTTCTATACGTTTGAACCAATTAAAAAATACCTGTGACCACTCTTCTTTAAACACCTCAGAAATCTCGAAATTATAGGCAACCATTTTCTTTGCTTTAAAACCTCTTCCCCTTTAGTTTTTCTTTATTTTTGGAAACAGGTAAAAATCACAAGGCGCTAGGTCAGGGAATATGGTGGGTCAGGAAGGATTGACACATTTTTTGAGTTGAAAAAGTGAAGTGTTCTGGCTGGCAGACGTGTGCGGCGCCGCATTCGTGGTGCCAGAGAAGGTGCTGGATTACTGACTTCAGTCGCTCGCCACACCAAGCTGATATTCCTGTTGGAGCACAAACTGTCACATACCATTCAGAGGTCACCGTTCTTTGATCCTCTTGCACTACAGTAGCAATATGACCTGTTTTGCAGAAAAACGAGGCGACCACGTTTCTGTGTGCTTCATGCACGGCGACATTTCGTTGGAGTTGGATAATCTTCAAAACACCATACAGTCGACTGCCGCTTTGTTTCGGGCCATAGCCATGTTTCGTTACCAGTCAGTATATCATACACGTTATTTTTCTAGCCACCGTCGAATTTATCTATCATGAATAGGCACCAATCCACCCGACGGTCTTTCTGCTTATCGGTAAGTTTGTGCGGCACCCATCTCGAACAACGTTTACGGAGAGAAAGGTGGTCGTGAATTATGGTTTGCATTGCTGCTGATCCCATTCCCAGTTCTGAGTCCAGCTCTACATACGTAATTCGTCGGTTGTCGCGAATAAGTTTTTCGACTGCACGAACGTTTTCTTGTGTGACCGCGGTTGGCAGCCGACCTGTCTTTGCTTCATCTTCGAGACATCCCCGTCTTCTTTTAAATTCAGCAAACCAATTAAATACTGTCGCTCGTAAACAAGCAGACTCACCAGAAGTAGTAGCCAAAAGTTTAAAACATTCTTGAGGCTTTTAGCCTTTTTTATAGTCATAATAAATCATAGCGCAAAAATCACGTCGCCTGAGCTCCATTGCTGCAAGCGAATTCCCGCCAGATTCTCGGAAAAATGATGCTCATTCAAATAAAAATAAATGAAAATATGTGTGTTCTATTTTCAAATATATCAATAAAACCAGCCTTTAAGATACATAATAAATAAATAATAAATATCTGGGGCAATTCACACCAAGATCATCTGACCCCAAACTAAGCAGAGCTTGTACTATGGGCGTCAGAGACTGATAAACATACTTAAATATTTCTAAATCCATACTTAAATAGATAATAACACTCAGACGCACAACAAACACAAATGTTTGTCACATAAATGTTTGTCATGGGTGGGGATCGAACCCACGACCTCCGGCGCTAAAGGCAGGATCGCTGCCATTGCGCCAACAGGCCAGTCAGATGGTGTATAACTTGCCAGTGTCAATCAAATGAGTTTGATAGCGCTTTTTTCCCAGATTACTTTATAAGTGTTAATCTGGCTGAAAACTTATTATTTCAAAAGAAATATATGCCTATAGCAATTAGGGATAATGTGGCTTTTTAACAGTGAGAGAATTTTTGCAATCTGTTGGGTAGTTTCGGAGATTACCTGCCTCAAACATACAAACACACAAACTCACAAACGCTTACCTTTTTTAAAATATTAGTGTAGATAGCCATTTGTTAAAACAAGATGACATGAAAAAGAAGCTGTAGTAATAAATCGTTCCAATTAAAGCCTCTAGCTAGACGATTAGAAGAAATCAACCAAAAAAACATGATTTAGTTCCCTAATCCTAAGAAATATAATTAAATTTCATATTATATATTATTATTTAATATTATATTAGTATATTTATTTTCAATGTATATAGATAGGTATATTTGTTGGCATGATAAGTATATATAGTTTATATGTATTTATGTAGTATACTATGATCTATATATGATTTATTTAGGTTTACGAATTGTATTAGGTATTTGTTAGTTTGAGTATTAGTAGGTTGTAAAGTTTTAGTTAGTAACTAATTTGTTGTTTGTATTTTCTTGCACCAAATTCCATACGTTGCACAGCCCAAAATGTGTATGTTCTCTGTTAAACCTTGCGGTTGACTGGTAGAGAATGCCTCTAGGCATTAAGTCCGCCAATTGTACCTATTTTTATAAATGTGCAATAAAGAATAAATAAATAAATATTCGGTTATATATAATACTTACAAGCGGGTGCTGTTTGAGCAGCCGCGAATGCGCAATGGACCGGCGCGTGCGCGCGTGCGGCAGGCCGCGGTGCGCGAAGTGCCACTCTGTGTCGGAGCCCAGCAGCTGTTAACAAAAAAATAGCATTAATAACCTGAATTAACATTAAACTAATTATCTTATTCAAGACTAAACTAAACTTACTGTCACTTGGTACAAATTATCAAGAGACCCGAAAACAGCTACTACTATTAGGTACGAAAAAAACCCAACCTGGGTATAGTTGCTTCTAGAGAGTTATTAAATACTGCACAGAAAGAAATTGGGCATTCAAGTGTTGTAAATTAAGTATTTAATTAAATAAGGCAAGCCAACGTACATTAGCATTACCCAGTTTGGCCACTTCCGCTGAAATACGCATTTTTGTGTACGAATATGTACTTCGACTGCATCGTCAATCGTCTAATTTAAAAATTTTAGTGTTTTAGTGTTTTTTCTACATTTAGTGGTGTTTTATCACCAAAAACTAGCAAACAAACTAATCTTTAATTTCTTTTCATCAGAATTACGTTTCGTTTCTACGAGTAATTGGGTTCCTTTATTCGTCCCGCTTTAAACAAAACAATACCCACACAAAATACTGTAATGAGCACGGCTTCAATTCTGTATTTTTGTGCCTTCTCTGATAATCAACTGTTTCTAAAAAATAACACCTAGCAATCAAAGTAATTTGTGGCTTTGTCAGTTTTTATGTTGATAACTCAAAATTATCAATTCTTATTTTGGCACAGCACTCCGCCTTTCATGATGGTAGACCTTTTCTGGTAAAAAAAGTTCACAAGCAAACAGGTTATTACCATTTTAATAATGCATTAACGAAACAACCTTTTTACCTTACAAAGAAAGAAATAACAAAATAAAAACCTCTGGAATACTACCAAAGTGAGGACCTTTTACAAAGTAAAGACCTTTTACAAAGTGAGGACCCACTTTGTGGAAGGTTAAATAATATTTATTTTCAAAAGTTTTATTTGAAGTGATAAATATAACCTAACAATGTTGGCAATTGGCAAGTGGTAACTCCAGTTCTGCATATTTACATAGGCTTACCATCAGGCGGTTATCATGCTAAATGCTAGCTCATCAACCTCAGCGCGATGGCAGGTCAACCAATCAAAAACCGTTGCAAAATAGATCTTATGTAGGCAGCATAGGCTAAAACCTCCTATTCCTATTTTATTTAAAAGTTTAACCTCGTAAGTCTTCTAATTGATTAAAGGCCCACGTACTAGGGCTCGAGGATCTAACATTATTTCAGTTATCATTCATGAAAATATCTTGAGCATGTTCAATAATGTGATAAATTAAAATGTGACGTCAGACATAAATATATTCATAGCTTTTTTCTTTTCTTTTTATATTGCCCGTCAAGATGACCTCACTCCACCTGATGGAAAGCGGTCGTGAGGTCCAGATATGAGGTTGACAAGCCCAGTCATTCAAACGAATCACTGGGCTGGCCATCCTCACCTTGAAGGCCTGCAGAAATGCCTTTTCACGCCCCGCTTGAAGAACCCGGGACTATACGAGGAAGGAAACACATGTGCTGGAAGAGCGTTCCACGTCTGGATGGTACGACAAAGAAACGAGTCACCGAACCTTTTAGTTCCTGCCAACAAATGTTGAATTGTGTGTAGGTGACGCCGTAGTCCAGCACGCGTGGTACGGCAGTGGAAACGTGAGGGTGGGATAAGCTGGAATAACTCGTCAGAGCATTCCCCATTGTAGAAGCGATAGAGAACACTTAACCTGGCAACGTCTCCACGCAATTGGAGAGGCTAAAGGGTCAAAGTTGCCTCTGGGTTTCCAATAATACGGATAGCACGCCGCTGCAATTTGTCAAGAGCTTCGAGATTTTTTACACTAGACTGATTTTCAAACGTATGTGATATAGGTACCAAGAAAACCCTGATATGACTATTTTTTTTATGTATTTTGAATTCCCTCCCATTTTATGGTTTAAAATCCAAAAAAAAAAAAAAGTAGTATAGTACTTATTTAAAACACAAGGTTTAACATGTTGGTATTTTTTTCCCCACCATGAGTAACTTAGCAAATAGTAAGCACAAATAGTAATTATTAAATGTTCTTTCAATCGTTTCGTCAGGATGTTAGAAGGTAACTGTACAATTCTCGGTGTGTCTTGTTTACAGTCAGTCAAGTACCTAAATTTGTTCTAAGCAGCAAGCGAAAGGAACGCAAGGGATGCAGGAAAAGCGCAAGAAACAGAAGGTGCACAGGTGAAACGCGAGGTACACAGGTGGTGAAACGCGAGTGTACAGACGGTCTAAAATTTAGATCTGAATGTCAAGAAACAACTAGGCCAATTTTAACTTGCTATAATATTATGACAGTAATAGATCAAAACCTAACATAGATCTCACAAAAACTTTCGTCAAAACTGGTAGACCACTTTCTTGCAAGTGTAACGTGAGGAACGCTTGAGGAGAGCCCAAAATTCGCTTGAGAGAGCCCCAAATCCAATTTAATAAATCCTTCTAAGAAAATTAAAATGCTACAGCGAATGTTTATAACTGTGTAACTTAAAGTTTCCCAATAACGAACTTCCGCAGTTTATGAAGCAACCATAGTTAAGTTGGAGTAAACATTTTGATATTATAAACTAAGTAGATAGCAACAAGCCCACTAGTTTGACGCCGGAGTCGGCCACTACGTCTTCGCACTTTGTTACAGCGCAAGAGTGATTCTACGTAAATGAGGTTCATCAGTGCCCTTCGGATAGAATAAGCTATTGTACCTAAATTGTTTGTACTACTTCACATACATACAAGTTGAGATGGATTACGCGAGTTAGGTACTTCGCGTGTAAAAAATTAGCGCAGTGAACTTCTTTTGACGCTAGTTGATTCAGTCAACGCCCAATCCTTATGGCAACGGATATCAAAACTTTAAATTTATCATTCCCATTTTTATAAGATTAATTAATATTGATTGAGAAATGGCTTCCTATCACTAATACGATATCATGGGGTCACATTAAGCGGGGAAAAAGGAGCACTTAGTTCTATCTATTTATATATTTAAACTCATTATAACACGAAATAAGTCAGTAACTAGGACTTGGTAGAACGGCGAGTTTGTTACAGCTCCAGTGCCCAATATTTGGATGACTAGGTCTTCTATTTATTTTGTACATCTTCACTGTCTCATCTGTGGCCAATCTACTTACGTGTCAATTTAGCGACACGGACCGCACAGCCCGAATCGCGAATTTAAAACTAAAAAAAAATGCTTATATGATACCTAATTACGACGAACTAAATTTCAACTGTTGTAAATCCTATATCTTAGGGTGGAAATCTACTTAATGTATTTTAAAAGGTTATCATACTGTATTTCAAGCTGTATGTTCCTGAAAAACATAAGGTCCAACTCTCGTCGTCCTTCTTTGTGACATCAGTCATATTCGTGGCTTATAATGCAAAATGTGGAATGTATACTCGTTTATCTTCAGGTTAATAAAATAAAGCGGTAAGTACTTGGTCTTAAATATCAGTCAAAACTTTAAATGACTGCGACATCACCACTCACTGTATTTTCACTAGCAAAGTCGCACGTGATATAGTTGGTGGCATCAGTGACAACAACGAATACAAACACTAAAACATTAATAGTAATCGCTACGTATACTTACTCTACTTTCTTATTCCGTTTCTTAACATAAACGTCTGAAGGAGCACCAGAGACGTACTCAGGACAAAAGGAAGAAAAGACATGCAAACATAATATTTTCATAAAATTACGTAAAAGTAAGTAAGAGGTAACTGGCCTAATAACTGCCCCACTGCTGGGAAAAGCTCTTCATCATTAAATTCAAGCCATCGCTACAATTGAAGGGTATTGGCATAATCCCCACGCTAGCCAAATACGGGTTGGTGATCAGAAACCCTGGCTATGTTCCGAAAAAGACGAAAACACACTTTGACCGACCTGGGGAGCCTCCTAGGCCGAGTGGTAACAGAGCTCAGCCCCAGGTCGGGGGGTCCTGGGCCTAAAATTGCATATGTAAAAGGGAACTTCATTTTAAGTTCTGCGCAATAAGTATAATTTAAAACGATTGTTTAAAATTAGCAAAACATCGAAACCGCCTGAAAGTAGAACAACTCAACTAGTTTTAAAATGGCAACTACTATTTATTATAAATTTTTCCTTTAACAGGGGTTTTAACATAACTATAAGACGTTTGCTTCTTAAACGTAGGGATATCTTACAGTAAAATGAAGGAAAAACACATTGACTTCAGAAAATAAGATACGATAAGATGAATGAGATAGGACTTTAGAGGAACCTATCCTAAAAAGGGATAATCTTAGGCCGAATCGAAAGCGAAAAAAAACTGAATCCCTCTCTGGCACGTATCAGCTGTACGTTCTGCAATTTGCTGAGATTTATTATGTTCTCGCGAAGCCTTTACGCCTCGAAGGCACAAATGAAAACAGCCTTTATTGCTAGGCAGTAAAGTCCAAGTGGCCGTTACTTTTACCACCACCGATTCAGCTTAGCCGTTAGTGCTGGAGGAAATGTTATGGTATGCCTTCGAAAGTACTGTGTAGGTGTATTTACCGATTGTTTATATTTTTCAACAGCCTCTTCCCTTAGGAATAAAAATGATAAGGTTAGTGGGTGAAAAGTATTCCGAACGTTAGAGGGCAAAATAAAATGACGGATGTGCCTATTTTTGATGTTTGAATTCGTATTCAAACTACGTTAACGGATTTTTTTGTAAACTTAAATATTTTAATGTGTTTTTGCTATTGCGAATTGTGTGATGAATATTGTCTTTCCATATATTAAAAATTCAACACATTCATTAAGAACCAAAATCCTTTCATTGACAAGCGTCGCATCATTATTCGCCGGAAAACGACAGAAATGCTGTAGCAGCTACGAATGCTACAAGTGCGTTCTACGTTACTTATTGCTACGTAACTTTGCTACGAAATGTTTTACGCGTCTTGTCGCGCGTTAGTAACGTAATAAATAACTGTGTATTTGCTTTGAAAAAATTGTTCCAATACTGTCAAGAAACAGTCGACCATGTTGTCAAATGTTTGAAAATACTAAACCACATTAGAAATATATAATTAACTAGCTATCCGCCCGCGGCTTCGCCCGGGTGAACATATCTATATTTTATTGTATTATTTTGGTCAAATTACATATTTTTTTTATTAATTGTAGCCTATATGTTATTCTGATGTATTTATTTATTTATTTATTTATTAACAATTACAAAAAGAGCATACGTTTCTAAAGCTGCTTACAGTGTAACAAAAACCATTTTAGGTTTAAACGTACACACGTATAATCTGTATTACTGTAAAGTTTTATCTAAATCCGTTCAGTAATTTTTGCGTGAAAGAGTAACAAACATACACACATACATACATCCTCACAAAATTTCGCATTTATAATATTAGTAAGAGTAAGAAGCAGTGGGTCAGTTTATGGGCTAATTACTTCCTTAGCATAATTCCATACACAACTTAAATCAGCAGGTATGCAAATAGGTCACTAGATATGCAAGTAAGGTTTACATATCTAATACTTGTTACTTTCTCCTAGTCGCTACTTACGTCTCATGTGAGGAATGAATTGACGCATAGCACAAAATTTGCTATGTGAGGGAAATGATTTATAGTACTTATATAAAACTGGTATCTGAAGTTGGTAGATGTGCCAGGGAACGTTTCCGCAGTAGAAAGACTGGAAACTAAACGACAGTCTGGCTACCACTGGCTCGGACGATCAGCTCTCTACAGCTATGAAAGGAAGCAGCAAATAATTAATAAATAAAATTTTGTTTTTTAAAAGCATTCGGGATTCCGGAGACATTAGGTGAAATTGTATTTTTTTTCATTTTCAAATTCTATGTGTCAGTGTAATGTATCTGTTTGAAATCGTTCTATAAACTTGAAACAAAATATCCTAGATAACACCTCGTTACACGCTCTATTTAAAAATGCATATAATCTAAAAGCTTTGAACGAGAAGCAGAGTAAGCAGTGGTTGCATAGCTGTTTACTTAGTGATTAAATTAAATGCAAAATGGTGAATCCGGTAACCGCACAGTGCTTGCAATAATGGCGGATAACAGCAGCTCGAACGAGCATTTTACTTTATAATATCAAGCGAAAACCGCTGCTACACTTAGCAGGCTTGCATAACCAACTGAACACTGTAAAATATATTTTTGCAGGGCGCAGTGAGCACGTAAGTTGAATGATATAGCGTCGTGTTTAGTTACTTTATTACTGAAATACATTTTCTATTACTACTTAAATAGCATGCCATTACATTAACACATTCAGTGCTATAAAACCAGACACAATAGAAGATCTATCGTTTACGTATCAAAAATGAAGGTAAGGTAGGCAAAGTTACAAAATACTTATACATTTTAAATTAGCGGTCAACCATACTGTGGTCCTTCTGTCGTTTTTTAAGGTAAATAAAATAAGTCACTGATGTTCTGGGAACGTTATCTATAACATAATTTACCAAGAAGTTTGCATGTAATTATCAATAAAGAAACAATAACCATGAGTAGCATCTCTTTCTTTTGGGAATTTTACTTTCTGGATCATTCTATGTACTAATAAAAAGTAGTTTAAAGAAGAAAGAAAAAGAATAAGAGACAAAGGAACAATGAGTCCGAGTAGGCTACTTGCACGAGCCACCATTTACAAGCAAAAAGAAATAAAAACACAGAAAAAAACAACACCAGAACAGCTGGTACTTTTCCTTTCAAAAGTAAGTTTGTTTTCGTTGATTTACAAAAACCTTACCTAACCAAAATATAGTGACATGACAGTACAAACGACGATAACATGCTGTTCCTCAAAGATAGTTGACAAGATACGAAATCCATGGGGAAATTAAGGCAACGAAGTCTTGTTACGAAGGTCTAACCCCTAAATATAATACAAGGAAACATGATAAGGGATTTTGTGATGAAACGTTTATAAATAAGCAACTGGGAATAACCAAGATAATCTGGCCCCAAACCAAGTAGAGGTCGAACCATGATTATCGAAGACCATAGTTATATTCATATATCCTGAAATATACATTAACACCCCGCCTGAAACATTAATGTTTTACACATGAATATATGTCCTGGATGTGAATCAAACCTACGTCCCTTAGCGCTGCAGCAAGGCCTTAACTAGTTGCGCCAACAACGGGCCAGTGAACTTCTTTTACTTTCTAGTAAATCTTCAATTTTGTTTTGATATAACATCCGGAAGATGATAACTGATAATAATAAATAACAATCTGGGACCAAGATCATCAGAAATGCACCATCCATCAAAAAAACCATCACTGTCTTAATTAATTTGAAACAACATTTAGATATTTTTTATTAATTGGGCAGCCGACACGTTTCAGACCCAACCAACCATTATATTATACACGTGAATCTATGCCAATATTGTCTGCGCTTTACAGGACGATACATGTATCCTAAAATATGAAGGTCGACTAGTGTTCGTCACACGTCACAGACGATTTATGCAGTATATGCTGACCATTTCTTTTCATGGCTAAAAAGGCCTATCCGCGAACGGCATAGCCTCAGATGGCATCGGAAGTTTAGGTTAGGGGAGGATTACCTGCGGTTAGGGGAGTAAAATACTGCCGAGGTATCCCTGCCTGCTGTCTTAAGAGGCAACTAAAAGGGCCCTTGGGGTCGCGAAGCTCACGGGGGGCTGCGTGTGTTTCTATTTGCGATCACGAGGAAGACGGTAACGCGAGTCTTCGGACACATTGGTCTGTGTTATCATGCACTGGAGTTGAGCTTGCTCCTCCCGAGGCTGGCTGCCAGGCGGCCTTGCGCGCCGAATGGTCCTGCGAGAAGTCTCTCCCTTGTTGGGGATTCGGATTTTGGGTCCCTTCCATTCTGCGCCGAATACGACCACCGTCAGGTTTAAGTTTATTTTCATATTGTACGTCAAGATGACCTCACTCCACCTGATGGAAAGCGGTCGTGTAGTCCAGATATGAGGCTGACAAGCACAGTAATGCAAAGGAATCACTGAGCTGGCCATCTTCATCTTGAAGGTCTACAGAAATGCTGTTTCACACCCCCCTTGAAGAACCCGGAACTATAAAAGGATGGGTAGGGGTATGTGGTCAGGTTTTCCCAGGAGTTCCGGGTCCCACACATCTTGGGGATACCTAAATGCTTTTCTGACGCAAAAAAAAGGTGGTGCGATGTTCTTATCAAGCATTTTCGCTCAATATAGAAAACCATTCATACCAACCATGTTAACTAATTCTATGACTGTTTCATTTTGGTTTGAAGACAATAGTCGGATTTTTACTTACTTACTTACATTAAAGTTGGTTGTGGAAGGGTATTGAACCAATAACTTTCGGCGTTTTAGACAGACCTCTTCTCCAAGCCAAGTTCTCTACGCCTAGAATGAGGTGAGTTTATTTTTTGGGATACCTTACCTTACTTATATTAAATGATCTGACCTTAAACTAAGCAAAGCTTGTAATATGGGTGTCAATATCTCTTTTTATTCTTAAATAGGTAAAACACCCAGACACAAAATAAACACAAGTTAATGTTCATCGCATGCATGTTTGTTCTGGGTGGGGACCGAACTCACCTACGGGCATAAAATACTCTGCCTTTTCACCAACAGATCCGTAGTGGTAGTAGTAGCATAGGTACATCTGGTATTTCGGCTGATGATCATCATGGTCATTAAAAATAATAATAAGTAACTTTAAGTGTTTGGCACCCTCTTCTAATGACACCCAGGGAACCACGATCTTCACGAAGGTCATCCATAATTCGTGCGTAACGAGCAGTCCCGTTATGAGAGGCAGATGGGAACGCTTTTTGAATAATAGTTGACTTATATATTGAAATGCCAAGGCCGTGCCACCAATTTATGTCTTACGTTTTTCGGTCGTACGCAACTTATGACCTTGTAGTATATTTCTTTCTTGTAATGATTTGATGATTCAAAAGTACTTGCTACTAGTCTATTTAAATAATGATATTTTCAATTTGATTTGATTTGTAGAGTTTATATAATGAACCTGCTTGTAGCTTGGGTGATAATGTGTTCCAGTACTTACAAGATAACTTTGCATGGAACTCTTGTTTACGTATCACAATACTAGTTACTCTACTTATGCGCAATACGATCAAGAAGAAGAAAGAAGAATAAAAATCATTTATTGACTCTTATAAAAGAAACAATAAAATGATAAAATTGACAATGAATAACAAAAAGTTTAGTTTATATTAAAATAAAACGGGCCAATCAGGACCCTGCCTCAGCATGTGTCACTACAGTACGAAACTGCAGAGACGCTGGTAGTCTGGCAGGGCCTGTTAAGTGTTCGTCGTGTAGTTTCTGTGAAGTACAGTGTATGTTTTTTTTTATATTGCCCGTCAAGATGACCTCCACCTGATGGAAAGCGGATAATTCAAACGAATCAGTGGGCTGGCCATCCCCACCTTGAAGGCCTGCAAAAATGCTTTTTCACGCCCCGCTTGTATGTGCATGTCAACAGGTGTTTATTTAAGTTCTCGAATCATTTTCTTTATAAGTTTTCGTCTAAAATTATCAGTAATAAAGACGAAAGTAAATATTCATAACAGTAGATCGTAAGGAGCCATTTCGTATTTTGAGTGCATGATGCCACTTTTCAAGCGCCTCATTAACGACATAATTCGGAAGAATATTTAGAAGACAAAATGAAATTATTAATTTTTGCTCTGATTTAATATTTAGTCTTTGACTGCAACGAAATCAGACATGAAATAAATAAAAAAAATTTTTGTCGCAGGTTGACAGGTGAGGGTCACCAGGCGTCAACGTGTATTTAATTAGCGCAACGGAAATAAACCCCTTCAATTTACTTTACATAATATTAAGACTTGTTTGTATGGATTAAAGCAAGTACTAAATTGAAGACAGTCCTAAATAATCTTCCCGCCCTACTGCACAAGGTCAGTGTTATAATCCCAAATGAGACAAGACGCGTGAGAAGGGCCAACGGAAAAGTTGAAAATAATTTGAACGTGATGGTTAGGGTTACATAAATATTTTGACTGGTTAGGTTAGAAAATGGGAAGTTTTAACATAGTTAATTTGGATCTGCATCTAAAAACATAATATATTGAAACAATCATCTATCACATCCATGACAAAAAAATAAAAAAACTATTTACTGCCAAGGCGTTCAAATGCGTTTTGAATATAACGAACACGTTTTATATAATAAGTCAAAACGAGCTGTTTTGTGTGATTAGGGGTCGTATTTCACAAAACTTTTGATATCAGATAATAATCAAATCGTGGTAGCCGTACTGTTATTACTTGCCATTACACCCACAACTTACACCCACAAACTTCAGATCTGCATGAATACGTCCCTAAAGATGATGACGTCATACTCTCTTTACAAATACAGACAGACAAAGATATTACGTTCGAACGAATCAATTACCGACACTTACAAACAGCGCGGGGTACACTCTGCCTAACCTATCCTATTTCAGATTACACCTGCACCCTCGGCGACGCTGCGAGCGCACGGGACGTATACACGTGTGACCTCATCTTGGAAAAAGTTGGCTCTTTGTGTGAACTTGTTAAACAAAAGAAAACATACTCCAGTCAACGTACCCCAGCTGGCGTGTGAGACTTGAAGCTCCTAGGAATAGGGTCTTTGTTTCTATCCACTGAAACCTAACGGTGATCATCATTAGCACGCCTACGAAGGTGAATGGGAATGTGAATGAAAATGTGAATCTTGAATTATTGGCGTCAGCCAAGTCATTCAAGATTTTGATGCATCGATGAAGTGAACTTATGAACTGTCGAGCTCATGATTTGTCGATCTTATGAGTCTTCGAGAATAGGTTTTCGAGGATTTAATATTCGAGCAAAGGGCATTCGATTTCAATTAGGAAGCCCGTTACGAGGTACCAGACTGGGAAATAAGCCAGGAGCATCTCCCAGCACACCCAGACTCGAACCCATTTAGAAAAGATAATTTCCTGACTTATCCCGGCCGGTCATCGAACCTGGGATCTCAAGCCAAGGCGAGAAACCGTGCTGCAGCGCACTACACCAATCGTATCGTCATACGCAAGTGGCTTGTAAAAAACTGTTCGTATAGCGTCCGGCGAATGTTACGAGTATAACGAAAATGTGAGACGAAAAATACATCAAAGCTTATCGCGTTTGATCACATGAATGATCAGTTGTAAATCAGCTTACGAATTTTGCTGCGATGAGAATCGGAGCGCATTCGATCTAATACAAAAATCTGATTAAAGTTTCACTGTATTTTTTACAGTGTGTCTTCCTCAAGCCTTATTTCGTTGTTATACTTTGTTGCTTTAATCAAACCAAAATTCGTAGCTGCGTTATTGTTACAGATACAAGTCATGTTGCTTTGACAATCTTCATACGAGGTTGAAACTTTTGCAAATGCTTTTTTTTAATCGTAGCTAACACAAAACCGCTTAAGCGGTCAGGGAGTTCCGGTTTGGACCGGTATGGACTGGCGGTGTTGCGAAGGCGCAAACCGGATACACCCGTGGACCACGTTACATGAACAACAAGAAACTCATTAAGATTGATCTATCTACTGGCCTGTTGGCGCAATGGCAGCGATCCTGCCTTTAGCACCGGAGGTCGTGGGTTCGATGCCCACCCATGACAAATATTAGTGACGAGCATTTGTATTTGTTGTGTGTCTGGGTGTTGTTATCTATTTAAGTATGTATTTAGAAATATTTAAGTATGTTTATCAGTACTGACGCCCATAATACAAGCTCTGCTTAGTTTGGGGTCAGATGATCTTGGTGTGAATTGTCCCAGATATTTATTTATTTGCCGTTGGTAGAGCCTTAACGGTCTTACAATATGTGATTTCAACCATTTCTCTTACGCTATACGTAAATTCTTGGCCCATAGAAATAAATCAAATCAAATCAAATCAAATCAAATAAATTTATTTGTTTAAACATAGGTGTAAAAATACATGGTGTTATAGTTAGACAGGTACAGAATCACTATGCTAAGCCATTAGTTGGCATACAAATGTTCAGTTTAAATAAAAATAATTCTACAAATACATTCAAGCTAATACTTACAATCAAAATAAAATGAAAATTCAATACATTAATAAAAAATAAAAAAATAATAAAAATAGTCAATAAAAGGATGTCAGAAATGATTATTAATATACAATTTAGCAGTCTATCTTTACTAATTTTACAGCTTGTCACTCAAAAACTTTGTCAGTGTATAATAAGCTTTTGAAACTAAAAGAGTTGTTAATTTTTTAACAAATATGTGAATGGCTGCATTTCTTATATCTTTCGGTAATTTATTAAATATTTTGGGAGCCATACAGAAATAAATGGTACCTATTGTATATACCTTTTTATGTCTTATAAAAACTAGTCTGACGCTGTTTCATGAAAAAGCTTTATTCTAGGAAAACAAATTAACATGATAATTGAACACTAAGCAAACTGTCACGCCCAATCTCTGCTGTAAATGGAGAGTTATAAATGAAGTCAGAATTTTGCCTGATAAATTATGCAAAATAAAGGACTTCCATTACCAAGAGTAAAACGCACTGATTTTATTCATGAAGTATTTGAGCTACAATAAGGGATTTTTATAAAAATACTTCGCCTCTTATTACAAACAGATTGTTGTGCGTATTTACAACTCCTACTATTTAAAAACAAGTAACTATTATTATCTATTTGACATGTTTACTCGGCCCTCTGATCCTAAAATTTATTATATTTGATGAAAAAGACCTCGTATTTATGTATATTTACAAATACATACTAACAATCACATGTTAGAGTATGTGTTTTTTCATAGTTTGTCCTGGTTGGGAAATATACCACCGGCGTGATAGGAAATCAGCAGGAGCCCACGATTCAGTAACAATATTCATGTGATCTAATTCCTTTTTGGGCATTTTAATAGACTACTTAAAAACGAATCACAATTTAATAAAAAAAAACAAATACACTTAATTGGTTTACGTCGTCTGTCGACATAACTCAAAAAATACAATTTACCGCGTTTGGTGGCATTGACATACGAGAGGTAAAGCAACAGCAGGTAAACTTTTATTCAATAAAGTACATAATTAGAATTAAATGATTTCGTTAAACTTTTTTATTGGTTAGTATCTACAGTTTATTAACATAATGCAATAAGATATTAGCCACAAAATAATTCGAAGTCCAAGTCGGGAGAATAATTCGATCATGTCAAGTTTCTATTGACAGACAAATAATAAATAAATATGCACCAGACAACACACCTCTTGTAATGGTCTCGAAGTAGGGATTAACATCCCTGTGTTACGAGGAACTACACAAGGAAATAAGCCAGGAAATAATCTGTGAATATTGCTTTTCTCACGAAACGTAATTGGGAGTTTCTTTTGTAACAACAAAACTGGAGCATTGAACTGGAACTTGAAACAATATGAATAAGCTCTCAAAATAACGAAACAATAGTAAGCATCAACATTTAAGGGAAAATTTATATTCAACTGTGAACACAAGAGAATGGAAATAAAGCAACTTTACGGATTTAACTCGCAGTTTTATATTTTACCATTTCCTGACCCGACGCTGCCGCGCTGAATTGTTTCATTTCAATGTTGTTTGTTCGCGAGAATAAAAGAAAACATTATGTAAATACGGAACTTTGACATTTGACTAGATTTTTGAACTTTTATTCCCAAATTATTTCAGAGATTTCAAATTTAATTTCTGTCTAAATCTGACAAATGCTGCGGGGGGACATACCCCTCTGAAGAATGGCTGCCATTTATTTCTTAATATTTTCTCCTTATTCGTTACCTTAATGCAGTTACAACTATTTTTTAATGTTTGGTCTTAAATAATCTAGTCAACAATAATAGATGGCGCACGGGTTATGCCATGATCTTTGAGTACTGTTGACTTGACACCTGAATCTTTACAATGACATTTGAATTACAAGGACTTCGAAAGAAAGAAAGAAAGAACAAATATCATTTTCAATCATTTAAGCTTGTAGAGAGCACTCATGACATGTCAACAACGTAAAAGTACATAAATAATATAGACGTAAATGAAATAATACTAGAATAGTACCTACATATGTATAATACATAAATCGTATTATCATTATGTACAATCTTACTTTTAATATAAATGCGAAAGTTTGTGAGTATGCATGTATTCATACGTACAAACTACTGAACGGATTCAGATGAAATTTTACATTAGAATAACACATAGGCTACAATTTATTAGGATTTTATGATTAAAAATTAGGTCACACTAGTTATTCATAAACAAGATTATTCTAAAACAATATTTGTTCATAAGAACAGTCGTTTAATTTATAGCTATAACTATGATGAGCGTTATTCTTGCAGTACTTTTTACAAAAAAGATATCTTTGTGAAAAATGGGCGCAAGTAATCCCGAGCTTTTGAAAGGAAGCCTCGTACTTGTAGAAAATAGTCCAGTGCTCATTTGTGCGCTCACCACGACTACTTCACTGTTGGAAGCTAAGTACCTAAGCTTAAGTATTTCTGCAGAGCTTTTTCTTATTCTTGACCCCGAGAGCGGTTTTATATTAACGTTTTATACACGCCTATAAGCTCGTTTTGTAAGCGCATGTAGGCGCGTAGAGGCGCGCCTTTTGCCACACGTGTAAGCCCCATTTACTGTATATATCTACATTAGTTACTTCTTATTGATATTAAATTATTTTTGTCTTAGTAAAAAATCAACTCAGATATTCGTTAGTAATAATTATAAAAATACTCATTAAGTAAGAAATTAATGTGATAAGTCTGTGCTTACCTAAGTAACGACTATAGATCTCGGCCTTAGTGCTGCCGCAAACTGGGCAGCTTGTGATGGCCACTAAACGCAGCGGCTGGTGGTTGAGCCAGGCCACTATTGACCGTCCCCCCCATGAGCCTTCGCCTTGTCGTGGCGGGGGGGCTTAGTACTGGTGGTAGGTGGAACCACCGGGAAGCTAAGAGGGCTCAGGCATGGCAGTGCGGTGGACTTCCCACCCACCCATTGCCTGCCGCCGGGCGTAGTGGTGGTATGGTGCTACCACTGCCCGCCCAAAGGGGCGCCTACGGGCGCAGCGCCTTAGGGCACGAGGTGGGAGCCGCAGTGCACAACCGTTTGGAGGGGGTCAGTGATCCGCGGCTGGCCCCCCCTGTGCACTGCGGCTCGGCGGGGCCGCACCGCCAGATGTGGCAGCGGATCCACCTTTTAGGTGGATCGTGGTTGCGGACCTAGTAGGGTCCGCGTACGGTGGGAGCCAGCGGGCTTGAGTACGGGGGTGCTTTTGCCCGCAATGCTCGGCTTTCACCCCGACGGCGGAAGTACTTGCGTGCTCCAGGTACTTCCGTGGCCTCCCCCCTTCATTGGGGGGTCGGCTGGAGGGGGCTCCAATACGGGGAAACACTGGCGGCGGGGCGTTGTGAAACTTTTTAGGGACCCCGCCTCGTCGCTGAAGTTTTGAGGTCGACATACATGAGGACATAACCTCGTCGTTCCCCCGAGCGACGAGGTATCCATGAGGATTTCCCCACGATAGTAAAAAAAAAAGGCCACTATTGACCGTGCTCTGCAGTTAGGGGGGTAGAATACTATCGAGGTAACCCTGC